>OX336423.1:9470665-10737665 GCA_946903255.1 Schistosoma spindalis | reverse complement strand
CTTGACGAACTAATTTGCATTTAAATTACAACCATCAATTCTCCAGTACACTGACATGATCAGTCAGTTAATTTTATCATTGGTTCTGAATACAACAATTAGATTTAGTTGTTCCGTAGGAGAATATATATAAGCTGATAACCGGAATATTCACGAGTTTTAGTGTGGAATATAGCGTTAAAAATCAAAAACCAATTGTTAAACAAACAGACAACACAATACCTGGACATTAGTTATTCCAAGAAGTTTTTGACGATCATTTGTCTTTTTACTACCTGGTGTAGCAGTTACATCTAATTCATAATATCCTGGAGTGGTTTTTGTATCCAAATCCAAAGTAAGCTGGAAAGCATTGCTGAGTAAAACAAAAATATTACAACAGTGAATCAGTGAAAAATAATACGACCAAAATCCATGCAATTGCGACTGGTATAGTAGCTTAGTATATAAAGTTTGCCGATTGAGTCCGTCATAACATTTCAAAGAGATATTTACAGAGCTATCTCTTGGCGCTTAAAATATCGATAGGAGATTGGGATAGCACTCTACCTACTTCAATTTAGACAGTTGCCATGTAGTACCATAAGCCTTCACAAAACCAAAGTGAGACTAAAAGTCTAAGCAAACAGACGAGTTGTTACATTAGTACTTCAGTAACTGATGTGTTAAAGTTCGGAAACTTGATTCACACGTACCACAGATGATTTTCAAAAAAATTTAGTGCCTTGGAAAAAAACGAAGGTTAACTGGAGAACCAATGGTTATGATGAAACACTGGATGTCCTGTTTCAACTTACATTAGGACACCAAAAATATGTATAGTAGGCCCATCAGAGACAATATACTAACATCATTTCTAAGTTGTTATATTTGATAAGACTCTTGATATGACAGACATTTCTCAATAAATGTTACAGAGACTAACTGTTCCTGAAGTTCTGAAATCAATCGGATCTTATATTATTGTTAAACACTTCTAACTTTGTATTTTTTGTTTGAACTGTTAGTACAATAGGAGTATGTAACAAACGAATGACTGTTAAACATTGACTAATATGATATTCTTAATGTATATTCGAGTCAGGATTTCCACATTTTAGTGGTTAAACTAATATTTATTATTTTATTTTTATTTTAACACATAAGTATTGGTACAAGGAGGCACCAAGTACATATGCGCCACACAAATCTCAATTGATTTGTGTGAGGGCTGTGATACTGCTCAGGTGCCCAAACCGAAGCAGGTGGTTTTCTTAAGGGGCCACACCCCGAGCCTTTGACCTGAACGTCTGATCCACAAGGCAGTGGAGCAGCGTAAGGAGATGCAGTCCCATGGTAGCCGGTGACCAACGATTGGTTCATACGCCATTTGTTCCTTCAGGATACTGAAGCCCATGTGCACCATTGGTTTGGGATCCGGTTAAAGCGCCGGACATTCGCTTTTCGTCCTCTCATTTTCGTAAACAACACCCCCGCCACGTGAAGGCAGTGAGTAGGACTTCCCTGGCAGGGGCTATGTACGCGTGGCCATGTGAGAGCATTTCGAGAGGGAGAGCGGACTCTCCCCACTCTCGGCCGTACCAGGGCATTTGTGAATATTGTTATGATAATCATATGACTCAACAACAAAAGGAAGTTTAAAAATTGTATGCAGTTACAAGTCACACTAAATGTGTGATTAGTACTATTACTCAAATATCCCAACCGTAGGTAGTAGATAACGTAAGATTTGAATGTCCAGCTTAGTGTTTGAAAATGTAATGTATTTAACCATTAAGTCACTTCTTTGATAAACATGGTTAATTGTGATGGCCTTACGGTTAGCAATGAATTTTTAGGTATTAATGCCAAGGTTGGACTTGATAGTTTCAAATAAATTGACCATTAGGTAGAAAGTTAATAATAAATTCACCTTGACCAAGAATAACTTGACATTGAAATATCCAGACCTATTATGATTTTGATTATACTAAAACCATTTCGCATTGTTTTCTTTGTACTATTTAAACTTGTTAATTTGATTTGTTTATTTATTTACTCTAAAGAAGTGGTTTACGTTAAGTCGTGAAACAACAGAAATACAATTTTCTACTTGTTGAGATATAACAAAAAAATATTTATTATTATTCACCATGAAGTTTAGTACCTGATCCACCAAAAATGATTTTAGCAGACGGGTAGGGAGCTAGAACTACTGTACATCATACATGAAATATCGCCAAGTTGTAATGGGTTAAAGAGTTACATAGAATATAGCATAAAAAAATGATATGACATGTGTTGGATTGTGTCGGTAATCGCAAGTAATCTTTTGTGCCTGTGATGAAGATAGTTACTGATTGATGTAAAGGTATGAACCCCCTACACAAAATTTAAAGATGTCACGTGATGGAAAATATTTCCAATGATATGACCAATCGTTTACATCAGTTTACACAACGGTGTAATAATATTATTACTGAAAGCACTGTACAGCGTCGAAAACGAAAGATCTATTGAAAAAAATTTATCAGTATCTTCCCTCTGAAATCGAAATATACAATTAAAGCAAGATATATGCATACGAAGGGTCTTAATTCAGCTTGTTATTTTATACAAAAGTCGTCTAGGGTGAATACCTAAATTAATTGAAGACTTACTCATACGAAAACTTACCCCGCTGTGTGCGTGTACTGAACAACAGTCTGTACATACGCTAAATCTACCCTGGTAATATTGTTTTATTATTTAGAGTGATTTGATTGATATTACATTTTCCCTATTCTCATTATTTTTCTTATTTTTCATTTTATCTAAATTGAATTAATGTTCAGAAAAAAAGATTTTAAAGTTAGTGCGTAAACTGTATTGCCCCCAAATGTCCTAGTACGGTCGAGGATTGGGAGAGTCCCCCCTCCCTCTAGAAATGCTCACATCAAAACCGACTGTTTTCAGAAAAAAATCCCTGAAAAACACTGCATTGTCATAGCGACTGATTGGTTAATTAATTGATTTAATAAATTTACTTTTTATCATCGTGTTTGAAAGCGCCCAGATCGGATGAACTGCTTAAAATACGATCACCAGTAGTTCGCTTGATTGCATAAACACCATGGGCTTTGAGGTTGAATTCACTAGGTTTAAAATAGATATCAGTCCAAATATGTTTTAAACGTAGATCTAAAATAGGATGGGTTTGATCAATTGACAAGGTTGGAGGAATGGAAAGACCCAAATTTTCATTGCTTTTAACTGATGATTCAATTACAACAGGCAACTAATAAAACGTTGTGTAAGAAAATGGAAAGATTATTAATTTAATATTGTAATATGTGTATGAAAGATTTGTATTAATCTGGATTATTCCAAGTTTAGTAAAGAATTTACTATGGCTCTGTTTGTACTTCCTTATTAGCCATCAACAACTTAGTGGTACTATTTGGTACATCTCATACGTCAGCAAAACGAGAGAGGAAATTAATGAGGTGCGAAGCAGAGGATTATTCAGCAGCATGTAGGACATTCAGTTTTGAACTATTCATTTGATACCGTCTATAGTGTATGATCAAACATTCATGAGCTTTTGTACTTGCCCCCAAATGCCCTAGTACGGTCGAAGTTGGAGAGAGTTCGTTCCCCCTCTCGAAATCCTCTGAAATGGACATATGTATATAGCTACTGCCAAGGAAGTCCTACTCACTGCCTTCTCGCACCACGGGTGTTGTTTACGAAATTGAGAGAATGAGAAACAAATGTCCGACGCCTAAACCGGGTTGGTTGGCACGGAGGGTCTACCTAGGGGAGTTGGAAAACTTTGATTCCAAACCAATGGTGCACATGGGCTCCAGAATCCTGAAGAATCAAATGGCGTATGGACTAATTATTGGTCACCGGCTACCATGGGACTGCATCTCCTAACGTTGCTCCACCGCTTTGTGGATTATACCTCATGGTCAAAGTTTCGAGGAGTGGCCCCCTAAGGAAACCACCTGCTTCAGTTTGGGCACCGAGGAGGTATCTCGGATCTTACACAAACTGAATGAAGTGTGGCACATATATATGTGGTGCCTCTTTGCAAAAATGTTTATGTGCTTAAATAAATAACAACTTTCTACTTAGGAGTATTTCACAATTAAGAAAACCTTTTCATTCAGAATTTAAAACTAGATTAATTTATCCTTGTTTTCATGACCCCATTTTTACACTGAATTTCCTTTACATAATTTTTTACATGAATATTTGCATTTCTTCACTAATTTCTCCCCACTTATAATTTCCTGATTACTGTTCATATTGTGAAACCTTTGACTTTTTGGATTAATTTTTGTAAGGTTAACATGCTTATGGCAATAACTGAAGACTTCTTGTATTTTGAAGATTTATTGGAGAATATAATTAATTTCTAAGCCTGCGTAACTAATTTCCTGGCCATAATTTATTGTACTAATATTCCTTCCAAGGCATGAACAAATAATTTTTATGCATGAGATGTCAGTGTAATGACGTGACACATCTATTAAGTACAGGCTTTATGTATTCAGCTTAGAGCCATAATGTTTGTTTTATGACTAGTGATATTACTAGGTTGTTTAAACTGAAGGCATTTTAGGTCTAAGTAATACGTGTCCCAACCACTTTAGTTAATTAAGATTCATACTATTATTAGGTGATTTACTATTTCTTCCTAGTACCTTAGTGTAGATGCATGAACCCACCTGACGTGCAATATACTGTTTCCACACGTTCAAAAACCAAATGCTCTAATCGCTAAGCTAATGCTACGTTTAATATCAATAAGGCTGTAATTTTGAAAATGAACTTGACAAGGAGTATTTTGATAAACTCCGTGTTTTATGGCTTTTTTTGGTGTAGTGAAGCAATTATGAAGTGTTTATTTTATTTATTTATTTGACAGCGGGGGTTAGTGTTTAATAAACTTAACATATAATAGTGGGGCAGCAGGTTCGAATTCTGCTTTGAGTACTTCAGTCTGGGGATACACAGTTAATATTACAAGCCCAAATCCGATTAAACTACTTTGTATTTCGTTCTGTATTTAAATTAGGTTTATTACGTATTAAATGCATAGTAACTACTGTAGCTTACCAGTAATGGACTATCAGTTAGTGATTTGAAAGCAGCAACCAAGTAAGCAGAAGCACGTAAATTGGTGGTTTGACGACGTGTGTAGAGATGATTGAACAATTTGACCAGTTTGTTCTACAAAGACGAAAGCATGCGCGAATATATAGTTTAAAGAATTATTTTGAGTAACAGATACACTCAATGTGTATCGTTGAATCATTTTTTAAACATATCTTAAAGTAGAATCATTTCTATTAAGATATTGAAGAGCCAACGTTAGTGCTAACATTCATAACTATCACAGCCGAATAAGTATGAGTCGCTCTGTAGAAGACTCTCTTCTAAAACAGTATGCAATCACCAACTGTTAGTGCTTTGAATCTCATTTGCTTTTTTAGATACGTTTTACAGCTATTTATAAATGGCATTATATGTTTGAAATAATCTGTGATTGCAGTTGTAATGATTTCAACATTTCGCCCGGTAACATAATCAAAGATAATATTGACTCAAAATATTTCCTTGGAAAATGTTGGATAAGTTTGCCAGGTGAAACGTCGAAATTATTTAAATTTTAACCACAGATTATTTCAAATGTAATTTGTTACATATAATGTCCTTGACACACTG
This sequence comes from Schistosoma spindalis, assembly GCA_946903255.1. NCBI lineage: Eukaryota > Metazoa > Platyhelminthes > Trematoda > Strigeidida > Schistosomatidae > Schistosoma > Schistosoma spindalis. The sequence goes on along the minus strand of OX336423.1, from coordinate 10,731,971 downwards.
GGCGCCTAACGTTTTTTCCATTAAACTATTCGGTTAGATCTTGACGAATGTTCAGATAAATAATTTAGAAATGGATTTTTTTACATATATTATATTAGAATTGTATGGTAATTAGGTAAGCATAATATTGGGTAAACTGTCCGGTTGATCTATGAGCGATAAGCAGAACTAAATATTCTTAGTTGTTATTATTGATGTCGAAAGTTAACGGAATATAAAAATGAAGAGAATTCAAGGAAATCTTTTAAACTAAATCATTTACCAAACAACTATAAATACGAATGTACAGCTGAAGTAAATAATTTTGTCGTAAAGATAATTTTCTTCACTGAATTCTCTTTACTTTTATTCAATGAAACGGAATATGGTCAAATACAGTGATATCGTAGATGATGTCAATCGCGAAAACGAACAAATGGTATTTAAGAATGTGGAAATTACCTCAACGCTGTTTGGAACCTCTCCGTATGCAGTAAGGAAGTCAATAATACTTTTTGCAACGAATGACGTTGTATATAAGCCTTTTTCATACTAAAAAAGAATGTTGTTAAAACAAACACAAGCTTATGGGAATAGCATGAATAAAAATTCTTTGTTTAATGAAATTTTGGGTTTTATAATAAAACAAAATATGCTTATCTACGCGAAAACAAAAATTCGTTACGACAGAAGCATAAAAAGAGACGTCCAAAGCAATGTCGAATAAAACATGTAAGATGTGGAACTTCATCCATTCAATCAACAACACATCAAGAGATGATAGTTCAAAAGAACTGGAAGTAACGCAAGATCTGGTTAACGGTCATATAGTTCCAAGTTCAAATCACTACAGTGAGGGTGAAGCAACAGGAGGCAATGTATGAGAAGTGACAGGGAACTGTAGTAAAGAGCTAAGTATCTCCAGGACTATATGATAAACTGTTTTCTTGGTAGTTCTAGTATATTTAGGTAATGCTATGTAAGCAGTTTATGTGACCCTTTTACATCCAATAATATGAACATTGTCCGCTATTATGTAGATTTTATTACGTAACAAGATACATTCGTGAGGTTACGGGAAAGTTGAAAAAGTCACACAGAAATCAGGTTGAAACACAAATGGTTAAGTAACTACTTTGAAAGATAAAAACTAGTAATTCAGTTTTACACATTATACGGAAATTTTTAACTTGACTCGTGAAATCCGAAGGCGGGAATTCTATGCATTGAAGACGGTAGCTCAAAAAATTATGGTAACTAGATTCGGCATATATCTGAACTCATACAAATGACTAGTAATATAGAGGAAATCGAAATGTCATGAGCTTTGACTTAGTGGTTAAAGGTTCTAACTCAATTTCATCTACAACACAATTTCTTTACGTTGTTTTGAAATTCTATTAGTTATGACAAACGTAGCCTGTAACAAATGTGCATCGGCTGAAGTTGCTGTACCTCGTCAGTACAGCAAGAGACTAGTAAAATGAATACCAAAGTAGTAGCTATAATATAATTAATAGTAGAATAAGTTATATATACATAATACGATTAGGGAACTAATCTATCAGATAAAAGGTACAAGACAAGTTTATAACGTAGGATTTAAGGCGAAGCAAAGAGTGGATATATTTGGGTCATTACGCCCGATTTTAACCCATGTTACCTAACGTCTACAACGATCAGTCATCATAAAATAAAATGCATCAACTTAGAACAGTACATAGTTGTGGTAACCTTAGGTCTTGTGATACGCACATGAATTTCGTGGATTATTTAGCTACAGCATTACAGAGTTGTTACATCCAAACAAATAAATGAATAGTAACTACTAGGAATTGTTTATGAACTATTATTGTATATTCTTGAAAATACTTAATAAGTAACTAGATTATACGTATATTTATATTCCTTTTATCATAAGCTTGCATTTGATCTATTGGCTACAGTTATACGATTTACCAATCTTAATTTATTCCTAATCGATCAGTTAGTCTCCGATATACTCGTGTCCACTTTTAGTTTGATCTTCTATAGTTGTTAGTTTGCATTTTATGTGATTTGGTCAGGTTTGCTTGTATATAAACCACGTATTTTGAAATATATTATTCAAACGACGAAGGCTGATGTTCGTGTTCTGGACTGAACGGGCTGAGATAGGCGAGAAGATACTATACAGAGGACCAATAAGGACTAAGAAATGATTCAAAGTTGTTAGCGTCGTTTTGACGCACCAGGGATCAGGTCATGGAAGTCGATATTCTGGTTGGCGACATAGGACATCACAAGAATGAACATTGGAAAAAGGTAACTTACAAACAACCGATTATCACTTATTTCATTTGCTTGTTCCAAAACATTATCTATACTAGATACGTGGCCACTTATATTTGATTTCGTCAGTCCAAGTTGTGACAAGATTTGTAAAACGAAACTTAACCTAAAAATTGAAATCAATTTTAGTAGAAAAAGTACAAGATACAAATAATATAAGAAATACTGGAAGCTGCTAACTAGATGGGTCTTTAACGTCGAAATAAGTTTTTCTTTACATGCACCAAAGAGGTGACAGGAAATTGAGATGAAATTAGGAATTCAACATCAACTGAGGAACCTTATGTGGACAAAATTCAGACACTGCAAGTGAGTTTCAAGTTAACAAGAAATCGGTGATTTACAGAATAGCTGCGATGTTTATTATCATCCGCTTTTTGTCCTCTTAATTTCATAAACGATAATGCCCCAAGAAGGCAGTGAGTAGGACTTCCCTGGTAGTGGCCAAATTTGCTTGACCATATGAGAGCATTTTAAGAAAAATAGTGAACTCTGCATTTGGGGTTACGGCTTAGTGACAAGACGGATGGAAAACAGATCACAATTTAATTTTGCCTGTAGGAAATACACTCGAAAACATAGTACGTAACTGGTCGAATATCTAAGGCAGCAGATGAGTACGAATTCACGTCACATTAACTTCGAATAGCACTTACACTAACTGTATTCTAGTATATACGAATATTCGTCAAGATTAGAACGAATAGTTTGACAGAAATCGGGCGCCGAGTATAGAGAAGTCATTATATATGAAAATTAAATTTGGAATTTTAAATTTCAATCGCTGAGATTATTTCAAATATAATTTTCATATATATTTTATTTTAACACATAGATATTGATACAAGGAGGCACCAAATACATATGCGCCACACAAATCTCAATTGATATGTATGAGGGCTGTGATACTGCCCGGGTGCCCAAACCGAAGCAGGTGTTTTACTTAGACGGCCACACCCTGAGCCTTCGACCTGAACGTCTGACCCACAAGGCAGTAGAGCATCGTAAGGAGATGCAGTCCCATGGTAGCCGGTGACCAACGATTGGTTCATACGCCATTTGTTCCTTCAGGATACTGGAGCCCGTGTGCACCATTGGTTTGGCGCCGGACATTTGCTTTTCGTCCTCTCATTTTCGTAAACAACACCCCGCCATGAGAAGGCAGTGAGTAGAACTTCCCTGACAGAGGCTATATACGCGTGGCCATGTGAGAGCATTTGCCCCCAAATTTTCATATATAATATATTCTAGTATGTTAAAGTCAAGAATATGGGAGATGTTAGGGTATTTAATCACAAAATAATTAGATTAAATTTTTTAAATTAATGAAAAAACCACTTACGTCATTGGGCTGGTATCTTTGTCTTTAATTTTGTTAATTATCGACAAAACATGGCTAGCATCAACTAATATGGAAAAAGATATGAGGACTGGATGAGTACTAACTTTTAATATTCAGATTTTTCATAGATGAAACGAGGTAAAACAGATTTTCAATTGATATGTCTTTAGTCAACAACTGTTTGGACAACTTCTCGACCTCTGAACTTGATACCTAAGGGAAAATTTTAAGTGTAAAATAATTTGGACAGAGGAAAAGTAAATGAAGGAGTAAAATTCATACATATATATGTGTATGGTAAATTTCGCTCCGAATACTAATTATGAGTCTTCACTACCTACCTAACCCAAAAACATTGCGATACACCTTACATGGGTCTATTATAAATGAACAGAGGAAACCAGGAAGATTGTCAATAACTCGATACGTAATGTTAGTAGGCTGCTAAACCAAACACTTCGACTTACACATTGTTGATCCTAAGTTTTAGACATGTATGACAGGATTTGCTGAAAATCAGGCTAAAGGCGATTAGTAACACAGAAAAACGTTAACGATCTAATGTGTGGGTTTTTCGGTTGGGGTTTTCTATAACAAAGTTGTGGGAATGAATAAACTAGCCAAACCTAACACAGGACTCAATATAAGGTAATGACTGAGATTACTATAGAAACGAAACCGTATGCACTGATTTTGAGTATTTGTAGACGAATTTTTTGACGTTGAACATACGGCGGGAATAAAGTTGCATGTACGAATGCTGTTAGACCAATAAGATTTACGTAAATGACAGTAAGAACTAGGTAAAACGACATAACTCGATTTTCAGAAAGTGCGTACATTGTCTTGAGATTCACGTATTTTGAATAAGTACCTAATATGACGGGAATCGATTTTCAAAAGCTTGATCAAATAGCAGTCTACCAGTTATGAGCAATGTATGACAGGATACACCTAAGCAATATTTAAGTTTTCGACGTCACACCAGGCCAATGAGATTTGTGAGTCAAAACAACAAAACCCAGTCTCCCAAGTTTGGAAAAATCACCAGAGTCAAATGACCTTCATCAAGGCTTAGGAAAAATTTTGAGGTTTTGATGTTAATTCTCCAAAATTTTCTGTAGTAGCTTCCCCAAAATTGGGAGTGGGAAGCGTAATTTTTTGGGTTCACTGAGGACAATAAAATGAAGAACAGAGGTGTCTACGCTACGAAATAGTAGCATAGGTATCGTTCAGCTAGCGGTAAATTGAGAGAGAAATTTTACAGGCAAGAAGTTCTAGTTGACAGTTTAAAATAATACTGTACGACTATCTGAGAAACTAAGGTCATCTATAGCACTACTCATCACTTTATTTACAAAGGGATATTTGTAAGGCATTCGTAAATATAAATAAAATGGTCTAACAAGATCACAATGTTCAGTGAATGAAATTTAAAATTCTCACCTTACACTTTGCGGAGCCAATGAATTTGTGGCTCGCACTCATATAAAGTGCTTCTTCTGGGTTGGTAATAGGTTTGTTCAGCGAAAAGCAAACATCATCCGGGTTAGAAACCCGTTCACCAAGGGAATGAAGACCAAGTACGGCGTGATAAACTTTGGAAGCATCAGATGGAGAATCACTAATTTGTCTCTCAAAAACCGAACGGAAATGGTTTTTGTCGCGAACGGATATGGAGCCGATGAATAAAGTATCACTTTGATCCGCCCGAATATTTTTAACTGTTAATGTGTGAGCAATCAACAATACAACCGTAACAAAAAGCATATCTCCAGCCCGCCTCATAACAAACACGAGTAGGTAGAGCGGCTGGACAACTGACGTCTGCAAAGTGGTGCAAATAAACAACTATTGAGATGTGTCTCATCCCATACCTAAATGATTGAAAATTAATAAACAAACAATTAATTGCAAAATTTTGCTTTTGTTTGAGAGATTATATTGTATTTCCGTCATTTTAGTATGTTGAGTGATTGACTCACTGCAAATTATGTTATAACTAACTTGTTGATGGTAGTTATTAATTAGAAAACCTGTAAAAGTTATTTTATTATGGTAAAATCCTTTAGGTATATGACTAAGGTTAATCCAACCGAGAGCCTGACTTGTGGTTATGAAACTGATCAGGCACTTGTGTGAGTATTGTTATTCCACAGACAACTTTGGATGTTTAATGATAATGCTCTTAGGGTCAAATAAGTCTTAAACTGTATTCATTTGAGCCGTGAACCTTAGGTGACTAATCAGAAACTATGTGTGGAAATTTCAAAGCAGTGCATTCTAGGCTTTTCGATCTGCCTTTCATTAGTTTGTAGTGACCTGAATCTATCAAGAGAACGCGATTGGTTTAATGAAAACGATTATTACTATAACCAATTGTACCAGTGATCGTTTTACTGTCCTCCTTTGTTTAACTGTGCTAATGACAGCCATTACTCTCCCGTTGACTTTGAGCATGTACGAATTCGGTTACGCTTAGTAACCACGCTTGTACTCCTTTGGCACGATCTCAGTATTCTCTCGATACCACGAGATAGCCAACAAATACATCTCGACTACAGCCATCATCTGCCTTTTGATATTGACCTACGGGGATTTTATTGGTTAACTGGAACGTAGTCTTGTAGTGGTGTTCATAGTCAATCGTGACTCGACTCCAGGCTACAAGGTTTTCAAATTATTTTCACGTGTTTTAAAACTGTATTCGTGTTCTGTAATCACTGGTGGGTTTTGTCCTTCACCACTTACAATAAAGACAGATGAATAGCTTCCAACCTTTCAAATGGTACTAAAGATGTCACAAGTATTTGGAGCTTGGAAACGCCTTTCCCAATAACACCTCTGTAATCGGAGTATGTCAACCAAATCAAAATTCAGAATTGAAGAAGTTCGAAAATATATTTGAAAGGTTAACGATATATGCCGAGAAGCGTTTATTCTAAGCTGGTTAATGGCTGCAGGAGATGCGTAGCAAAATGTACCTGCTCATGATCTAGTGAGGATGCTTGACCGAGCGTCTCCACCTAGATGTATCCATCAAAACCAATGACGTCAGCACCAGGCGTCGAAGACTTACGAAACAACTTATTTTGGAGATTTGTTTGCCGCTTCAGTAGCGTGAGTTTTAAAGTTATGGGAACGTTCTTTCTGGTAAAATCAGGACTGAACGATATAAACATTTTGGAGACGAATATTTCATTAGAAGCGAGCAACGGATTGACTCTTTTACATTAAATCCGTAAAAATGTCAAAATCTGTCATTTCCTGAGACAAACCATTTAAAAACGTTCTACAGTTCTGTTCAACTTATGCTGAGTAGATTCTCTATGTCTGTGTGTACCTTAGTTTTAATCTCATGTGGAATAACGACTAGTGTCAACCTTACATTTTATATAAAAGACTTAATGTAATTACAAGATAACGTTTGTTGAGTTTGTCACTACTAAAGGAACAAAAGCGCAGATCCCCTTGTCTAATATTCAATTGGGCTATTTGATGTGGTGCTTTAACTGAGTGATGTACCTGCATTCGACAGATGAGAAATACAACAGCCACTAAGGTCTGTCTTCAGTGACGTAAAATTCTGTGTTCACAAATTCGTATTCTCACCGAACCATAATTATATGGAAGCGTGTTAATAATAATGCCAGAAGGGATTCCGTATTGACACTACTTCCTAATTGGCCTCACTGAAGTTCATTTTACCTAGTGTCTGCAGAAGCTTGTCGTTTGGTCATACTCGTGCAATTATGAACCTGGTCAGTTAAAAACTGTTAAAGATTTGATGTTGCTGAAAAATAAAGTTTTTGACCTATCACATCTCTTCTATGCTTTAATAACGTTTCGAGTATAAGTTGTCTCATTCCGTAGATAGTGGTGAACCGTTCTGTTTTTAAGACTAGGTTCGATGGATGCCTACGATCTTACCACCCTCAGCCCAACATTGCAACAAAATTATGACTGAAACTTTTGTACTAAACATTGGTAATGATATTCAGGCTTCACTGGAGTATAGGTGCAGTGAATGAATACTTGACGGGAAAAACCAGTGTTACTAGATATGAAATTAAAGAATGCCTTCCTAGAATATGAAAACCATACATTGCACATCTTCCGTCAATTTTCCTTTTCATCCTTCATGATTCTTTCGATTCCCAATTTCTATATATTTCCCTTCCTGTTTTCTTCAATTCAATCTTCTCAATCTTCTTTTAATGGGCATTCCACTTCTGACTAGTGTTGCATACTGCTTATGTCTATGAAATTAAGTAGCGTATGCCACAGGGGTAATGTGTTGAAAAAACTAATGACTACGGCAATAGTTAGGCGGAGAAAATTTGATGTTATGAGGGATTAGTCCCAATATCATGTAGGCAATCTGCAGTGTTCAGCGAGATTTCATGCTACAAACTGATTCGAAGCTACTAGACTGGGGAATACTATCATCCCATACAGCCAAAAAACTGGAGATAATGGTAGGCATTACTTCTGACCAGATGTTATCTAGAATGTCAGACATAACAAATGACCTTTACCACATAATTGCAATACGTTCGCAAAAATTGAGGTACTAAACAATGCTTCCAGAGTTAGTCTTTGGAAGAACGAGAAGGAGGCCTCGAAGGTCAAGCTGACGCAAGTCGGAAAACAGAAAGGCAGATGCAAATAACATTGTTTATCTACAAATTCTCGCTTCAGGTCCATCTCATGAAACTAAATGACTTACAGTATTTTCTGGCTGAGCGGATCAGACCAACACGCCACATTTGATGTCAAGAGTCACCAAGTGCAGTGTATTTAAGTCGTTTCATAGGTGCAGTGAAGATTTCTGTTTCTTGCAAACTTCATCGTTCTTTTATCGTCTTTTCTAGCTGTCCTGGAAAAGAAAAATATATGTAAATGCATGTAGAAATACACTCATACGCGCGTGAAAACATAAAGCGGGCGAAAACAAAGAAAATAAACTCATGCTCACGTAATAGCGTAAAACAAGGATTTTTATATCTTTATTATTATTATTTTTTGAAATAAAAAATAATAAAAACATATAAGCATATTAAATTCGGTTTTTTAAAAATATAATAAATTATATATAGTACAAGGGAAAATCGAGACGATATAAAATGTCATCTAGTATCTTACGTGCAGTAATCGTTCAAATGTTCTGGAAATCTTACTCTTCTTCCAGAACGCGTTGTTTTGAGTTTACTTTCAAATACCGCCGAAGTATCAACGTGGGTGTTGGCTGTCGATTGAGGTATTATAAGGGCAGAAGTTGTTTCGTGCGATTGTATTGAAGGAAAATCGACGTGAATAGGATTTCCTTCTAAATACGCTGCTTTGAGGCGATCGATGCTGATGCTATCGTTGGTTCCGTTCTTATCGATTATATAGTACTTAGATTCGCGTTGAAGAACTCTGAAAGGTCCTTCATATGTTGATTCGAGAGGTCGTCGATGCGAGTCTCGACGTACAAAGACGTGTGTAGTACATCGTAAGTCAGGTTGAACGAAAACATTAGTTGATTGTGGTCGAGTGAAAACAGGTTTAACTGAACGCATTGCGTTTGTAAGCCTGTTCGCGTAGGAGGTTGGATCCATGTTCATCGAAGAGGATGAAGGATCCACGAATTCTCCCGGAAGTCGAAGGGTCGTACCATAAACGAGTTGAGACGCAGAGTATCCAATGTCAACTTTCACTGCATTGCGAATACCTAGTAAGACGAGTGGTAGAGCGTCAGTCCACTGAGAAATGTTTGAGGCTGATAGTGACGCTTTTAGTTGTAAGTGAAAACGTTCTACTAACCCGTTTGCTTGTGGGTGGTAGGCCGTCGTTCGGAAGCGAGTGATTCCTGATTTCGCGGTCAGACAACGGAAAAGTTCAGATTCAAACTGACGTCCACGATCTGTAGTGATTTTTGTTGGGCAGCCGAAGTTTGCTACCCATCGTTCGACGAAGGCGCCGGCCACTGTTTCAGCAGTAGTGTCTTTGATGGGAACTGCTTCTGGCCATCAAGTAAAACGGTTTACGCAGGTTAAGAGATAAGAATATCACTTTGAATCTGGTAAAGGTCCTACCAAATACAAATGAACATGGTCGAAGCGAGCATCGGGAGTTTTAAACGAGCCTAGTGGACATTTGTTATGTCTAATCACCTTAGATTTCTGGCAGCTTACACAGGAGCGTGCCCACTCCCTCACGTCTTTATTCATACTAGGCCAGCAAAACCGTTCTGCTATAAGCTTGATGGTCGCATGAACACCTGGATGAGAAAGTTTGTGCAACGTATTGAAGACGTTGCGTCGATATTGTTTCGGCACGATCGGACGATCCCTACCTGTAGATGTGTCACAAAGTAAGGTTTCGTCCCCTGTTCCCATCTATTTAATTCGCAGTTTAAGTGTTGTTGAGGACAACTCGTGCTGAAGATCACTGTCTTCTTTTTGAAGTTGGGCGAATTTAAAAGGTCGATCCCTTGGAAACTGTTCAAGGAATTTATACGAGACAAGGCGTCTGCAACTACATTGTTCGCTCCAGAAATGTGTCGAATATCTGAAGTAAACTGCGAAATGTAGTCCAGTTGTCGAGACTCACGTGGTGAGTACTTGTCTGAAGATGAGCTTAAGGAGAAAGTAAGTGGTTTATGATCGGTAAAAAATGGTGAATTCACGGCCTTTGATATGGTGTTGAAAATGCCGGACAGCACAATACATAGCTAGGAGTTCCCTACCGAATGTGCTGTACCTCGATTCAGTGTCTAGCGACCGTCTAGAAAAAATGCCAAAGGTTGCCAGGAGTGGTTAACCCATTGTTGCAAGACTGCTCCGATTGCTGAGTCGGATGCGTTTACTGCGATACTAATGGGCGCTTCAGGGTCCTGATGAGCAAGCATGGTCGCCGGAGCAATACCTCCCTTAACCGTGGAGAATGCTTTTCGTGCAGTGTCATCCAGATTGATGGATTTCGCATTTCCACGAAGTTGGTCGGTAAGGGGTTTCATAAGTAACGCGCATTTCGGTATGAACCGTCTATAGAAACTTACCAGACCGTTAAACGTGCGCAATTTTTTGATGGTGGTCTGTTCTGGGTAATCCAGAATGGCCGCCACTTTTGTTCTAAGGGGTCGGATACCTTGCGCATCGATAGTGTGTCCTAAGAAGTCTAAGGAGTCGGTTCGGATTTGGCATTTCTGAATGTTTACAGTAATGCCATGTTTTTGTGGTCGGTCAAACACAAGGTCCACATGCTGGAGATGCGATTCTCTATCCGGACTTGCTATTAGGCAGTCATCAACATACGCATGTACGAAGTTGAGACCTCGAAATACGTCATCTATGAACCTTTGAAAAGTCAGTGCCGCGTTTCTTAGACCGAAAGGCATTCGCAAAAATTCATAGAGTCCGAAGGGCGCTATAATAGCGGTTTTCGGAATGTCGTCAGTGGCCATAGGAATTTGGTTATACGCTTTAATCAAGTCGATTTTCGAAAAGACAGTTGTACCCTTAAGGTGGCTGTCGAGTCGTGAATGTGAGGCAACGAGTAACGATCGGGAATGGTTTTTGCATCCAATCGCCGATAATCACCAGTTGGACGCCAATCGTTGCTGTCCTTTTTAGGGACCATGTGCGACGGAGATGCCCATGGGCTATTTGACGGTCGTATGATTCCTAAGTCTATCATATGTTCGAATTCGTTTTTCGCCAATCTTAACTTCTCGGGGGCCAGTCGGCGTGCTTTAGAGAATACAGGTGGTCCTGTAGTCGTGATGTGATGCGTAACGTTGCTGGTTACACACGACAATTTCGATTGCGATTGGTAAATGCCAGAATACTTATCGAGTATTGGTTGATAGAAGGAGTCTGTAGTGTGCTTAATAGTGACTGGAGATAACCTGCAACCAGAAAAAGAGGTCAGGCAAACAGATAAATTAGTATTTCCATCTACTAGCCTCCGTTTGCGCGTATCGATAATTAAGTTGAGGTGCTGTAGAAGGTCCATACCAATGATTGGCATAGAAACATCCGCAACAACAAAGATCCAGTGAATGGGTTTGCGTAAACCCATGTTAAGATAAACATACATTTGGCCATATGTAGCGATAGGCTTTCCGTTTGCAGCCTGTAGATTTAAAACTGATTCGTGAAGCTGGTCGTTGGAATTCGCTGGGAGAACGCTAACTTCTGCGCCAGTATCGATGAGGTAGCGAACTCTCGTTATCGCATATAAAAGACGGCTATGTTCGCCCTGACCGTTGTTGCTACCTTGACGTGGTGGTCAGGCTTACCTATCGTGGTGAAGCAACTGAGCTATACTGGCTGGAACAACCGTTCCTCAAGGTCCTACCATGCCAGACAGGTCGGTTGAAGAGCGGTAAGACTAAAAGCAACAAAACCAAGGTCCGAAGGCGAAGTCGTACTGCTGACTGTACAGAGGTGTGACAGCGGTAAGGTATTTCCTTCAGACAACCAGCATGACAGCGATGCTGCCTTCTCACAAAGAGGGGTGGGGTTAGAAAAGGTCAACCCTAAAAATGCACACCTCGCCTTATCCCACGGATATCCGTCTCCGGCGGTAAGGACTCAACAAGTACGGAGCTAACACAAAAATCACTCATAAAAAGGTCGTGTGTGACCGACCTCAAGCAGCTGTCCCTTGGGCACTGCGGTCACGCTCTCAGGTCACTATGACCACCTCTAATCCAATTTCCTTTTCAGGTACCTCCAACAGAACCCTTCCACGGTGTGGGCAACCGAGAAGTGATAACCGCCCTCATACCTCTAACAGCACTCAAGACCACTGTATTCATAATCAACCTCCCTCTTCAATTCCTATTATTCCTCCTACATCGACTTTATACACTAAACTTCCTCTTTTAGCTTCCTCCTCAAGTTTCACCACAGTCAACGATTCTAGTGCTCAAAACACTGTCCCAGGTCTATTGAAACCTCGCTCCAAACTATACATTGGAGCCTTCAACGTACGCACACTATGCCAAATCGGTCAGCAGGCTTCCTTGGCTAAAACCTTAGAATCTCGTACCATTGATGTATGCTGTGTCTCCGAAACACGCATACAGGATCCTAGTGTGGTCATTCACTTGACCTCACCTCGGCAAAACGGAGAGCCAACGAGATACACATTCCGTGTATCTGGCGACCCGATGGCTAGTTCTCGTGGACTGGTAGGTGTAGGCATAGCACTTAGCATGAGGGCGGAACAAGCGCTGTTAGAGTGGATTCCCGTTAACAGTCGTCTATGCGCTGTTCGGCTAAACGGCTCCATAAGAACTCGGAAGGATAGGGACACACGTCGTTGCCTTTTCGTCGTTTCTGCCTACGCTCCCACTGACTGCAGTTCGGATGAAGTGAAAGATGAATTTTACAGAATGCTGTCTGAACTTCTTCAGAAAGCTAAACGTTCAGACATAGTACTCGTAGCAGGCGACTTTAATGCCCAGGTAGGTAGCTTAAACCAAACAGAAAGACATTTAGGTGGGTATTTTAGTATTCCGGCACAGCGAACAGATAATGGTGATCGTCTGCTGCAACTGTGCTCAGACAATCGTTTATTTTTAGCAAACACAAATTTTAAGCATAAGGAGAGACATCGTCCAACATGGCGACCCCCTGCACCAAACCAACGATGGACTCAAATAGACTATATTGCCATCAGTCATCGTTGGAGAGGGTCAATAGAAGATTGTCGCTCATTCTGGGGTACCTGCTTGGACTCTGACCATGCCCTAGCACGAGCACGCATCTGCTTGCGCCTCACTGAACGCAAAAGAGCCACACAAAAAAGACCCATTAGAACCGAATTGAGTAATGAGGAAACCAAAAGTAGGTTCCAAGAACAACTGAGGTCACACTTAGGTAGTTCTGAAAACGAGGCTGACCCCGATGTTGATTGGAAAGACATACAAGCAGCTGTGGAAACAGCAGTGACATCTACCAGTGATTTAAACCAAATGGTTACAAAAAACCAATGGATTTCGTCAAGGTCTATTGCACTGATAGATTCTCGCAAACTCATCCCATCAGGTTTTGAATACGATGAGGAGCGTAAACAAATCAGATCTAGATTAAGCAAAAGTCTAAAGAATGATCGTGAGCAGTGGTGGGCAACGAAAGCAAAAGAGATGGAAAAGGCGGCGATTATAGGGAACACGAGACAACTCTACAGACTAATAAAAGAAACTGGAATTAATAAATCAAGTGTAAGTCAGACCATTTCGGAAAAAGACGACACTCTCATCTGCTCCCAGTCCAGACGCTTAGAACGATGGGCGGAACACTTTAAGGAGCAGTTTAACTGGCCTTCAGCTACTCTACAACTACCCTCCATTCCCAGACAGTATGAATGGAACATTGAAGAAGGTCCCCCATCTCTAACTGAAGTTCAAAAGGCTATAGTTAATCTGAAACGAGGAAGGGCATCTGGTCCAGATGGATTGGCCCCAGAGGTCTTTAAAGATGGTGGTCTAGTTTTAGCGACTAGGTTGACTAATATTTTAGCTAAAATCTGGGAGTTAGACGTTATCCTGTAGAGGTTAACCAAGTTTGTTGAGATAAATTTCCTCTATATTCGACTCCAAATAAAGATATCTCATTAACCGAGTATTTAATACAGGCTTAATCTCCTAGTAGAATTATCGATTTACTCGAGATCATTAAAAAGCCCAAAAATCAGTTATAGAGATAGTTTATTGTGAAAGCTTGGTAAAGTCCGCAAGCATACAGCAAGCAAGCACCGAGTGAGTCAAAAATCAAAGTGGTGTGTGTCTGTGTTAAAAGATCCATATATATATTTGTGAGTATCAATCAAGTGTAGATAAATTATTGATTATCTATGTGTCACAACCAATGGGGAATAGAATAGGGATAGAAGTGCAGACACACGCTCAATCATACTCATATGGAAATTAACACAGTTGTGTAGACAAATAATACATTAATGGAATGGGCTTGCTACATAAGCTCCCATCCAGAACATTGATGTTTTTATTTACAAAAAAAATTTTTATTAACATCTATGTTCGACAAAGAGATAAAAAACGAAATTGTCTTTAAAATAAATGTACAATTTGATATGATGATGAGTAAGCGTTAAGTTGTCATGACAGCTTGTGTGTTGAAACGCTTTGTATCATGTATGTATAAATGTATATTTCACATCAACGAATTTCATCAAGTTAAAATGTAAGCATAATGAAGATCCGTGGGGCCAATAAAATATAGTAATGAAAATAAAGAAGGATTTTTGTGGTATAAGAGCAATCTCAGGACTTGGTCTAGATAAATATGGTGGTTGCTACATACCTATCTGGCCAGTGTACTTTTCTTCCTGATCTTGTTGTGGTTTCTGTTGCGGGCGTACTTTTGAGTGAAGTTTTGTTTGTTGCAGTTAGTCTATTTGATGCTTGCTCTGCTGCAGGTTTAGATGGTTTTACAGTTGCCTGTTTCTCAGTGTTCTCTAAAAACGCTGGTTTTATTCTGTCGATGCTAACAGTGTCATGTTTACCTGCTCTTTCCACTGTAATTGTTTTACCGTCTTTTCGGATAATTTTAAACGGGCCGTCGTAAGGAGCCTGTAACGGCTGTCGTACTCTATCATTTCTGACGAATACATGTGAGCATTTGTCTAGTTCATTAGGTACGAATGATCTCACCTTTTGGGTTCGTGGTTCAACGGACCTAATTGATTCCATCTGTTGTTTTAATTGTTGTACATAGTCGGTTATGTCTGCTGGAATATCTGTTGCGCGGTCAAAAAATTCACCGGGCAAACGTAACGTTGTTCCATACACCAACTCGGCAGCACAACAACCAATGTCTTGTTTTATAGATGAGCGAATGCCTAATAGTATCAAAGGAAGTTTGGCATCCCATTTGTAATCTCCTCCAGCAGCTGTCAAAGAGGCTTTTAATTGTCTGTGAAACCTCTCTATCATTCCATTAGCAGTCGGATGATAAGCAGTGGTTCTAATTCTCTTTATACCGAAAGTATCTGTAAGTTGCTGAAATAGTTTGCTTTCAAACTGAGCTCCACGGTCGGTCGTAATTGTTGTAGGGACACCGAAGTTTGTAATCCAGTGTTTCACCAGTTTCTTCGCTACTGTTGATGCTGACGTGTCTTTTAACGGAACAGCTATGGGCCATCTCGTAAATCTATCTATACATGTTAGTATGTGCGTGTAACCATTAGAAATTGGTAACGGTCCAACAATGTCGATATGAATGTGGTCGAACCTAGCGCTAGCGGCGGGGAAAATTCCTGTAGGAGATATGATATGTCGATGTACTTTTGACTTCTGGCATTGGATGCATTCCCGTGACCATTTTCGTACATCTTTGTTTATGTTTGGCCATACAAACCTATCTGTGATAAGCTTTACAGTGGCTTTTATACCTGGATGAGATATGTTGTGTAGTTTCTCAAAAATGTTTCGTCTCATGTCACAAGGTACAAAAGGGCGAGTTTTACCTGTTGAGGTATCACAAGTTAAGATGTCCTTGTTGTTTATGGAGACGTTTCCGAATAATAACTTCGTTTCCTTAGACTGCAAAAGGTTTTGTAGCTCCCTATCGAGCTTTTGCTGTTTTGCCATATCGTGATAGTTTATATCAGGGATCGAGAAGGTATTGATACTTAATCTCGACAGTGCATCTGCTGCCTCATTTGCATTGCCTTTTATGTATCGTATATCAGCTGCAAATTGCGAAATGAATTCTAGTTGACGAATTTCGCGCGGACTGTATTTATCATGATTGTGCATCAAGGACTTAGTTAGAGGTTTATGATCCGTATATATCGTAAAAGAATTGCCTTCTAACATATACCGAAAGTGCTTGATGGCTAGGTAGACAGCTAACAGTTCTCTACCGAATGTGCTATATTTTGTTTGCGTTGCGTTAAGCTTTTTTGAGAAAAATGCAAGGGGTTGCCATTGTTGATCGACATGTTGTTGAAGCACAGCACCTACTGCTACATTAGAGGCATCGGTCATTACTGCTAAAGGTGCATCAACCTTTCGACGTACTAGTAATGCCTCAGTGCTTAATGTGCTTTTTAACTGTTCAAATGCTTGAATTGCTTGCGGTGTCATTGTCAATGATTTAGCTCGTCCCCTTAATAAATCAGTTAGCGGTTTTGCTATGTCTGCACATTTCGGAATAAAACGTCTGTAAAAGTTGATCATCCCAAGGAAACGTCGTAGTTTCTTGAATGAATCAGGTAAAGGATAATTTTTGATGGCTTGTGTTTCCTCAGGAACTGGTTTGATGCCTTGACTATCAATTACGTGACCTAAAAAGGTAAGGGATTGTTTTCCGAACTCACATTTGTCAGGGTTGACTGTTAACCCATACTCGTTTAGCTTCTCAAAAAGCATTTTCAGATGAATTAGATGTTTATTTTCATTTTTGCTTGCGATAAGAAGGTCATCTATGTAAGCATATACGAAAGGTAAGCCACGTACTACTTGGTCGATAAAACGCTGGAAACTTTGTGCAGCATTCCTTAATCCGAAAGGCATGCGAACAAATTCGTATAATCCAAATGGGGTAGTAATGGCTGTTTTGGGAACGTGGTCCGGGTGAATTGGAATGTGATGGTAAGCGCGGACGAGATCAACTTTTGAAAAAATCGTCACATCAGATAGACTATGAGTGAAGTCATGCAAATGTGGAAGTGGATATCTGTCTGGTATAGTACGGCTGTTGAGAGCTCTATAGTCACCGCACGGTCTAACTTCGGAAGAGTTTTTCTTAGGTACCAAATGGAGCGGTGATGCCCACGGACTATCGGAGGGGCGTATGATACCCAACTCTATCATTTTGTTGAATTCGTTCTTTGCTAGAGCCAAACGAGAGGGGTCAAGGCGTCTTGGACGTGCGAACACTGGTGGACCCTCTGTCTTAATATGATGTACGACGGTATGTGTCAGTTTGTCCCGTTTGAAATTCGGTCGTAATAAGTCTGGAAACTGATTAAGTAAACTAACGTACTTGTCATTCTCACGATGAGGTTTGATCAATAAATGTATGGATGTCTCGTTAGAAATAATCCCTCTAATTTCGCTGCTATGGTCAGCAAGGACAAGTTTCCGATTTCTTACATCTACGAGTATTTTATGGGATTGTAAAAAATCAATGCCGATTATAGGAATGAGGACGTCAGCTATGATGAAGTTCCATGAAAAATTGGATTTAGGACCGAAATTTAATTGTAAATGCCTTTTGCCGTACGTCTTGATCTCAGATCTGTTTGCGGCTTGTAGTTTTAGTTTGGGGTCAGGTGTGTTTTTCTCAAGTGTAGTGGGTGGTACTACACTAACCTCTGCCCCAGTGTCGACTAAGAATTGTGTTTCAGTCCTTTTGTCTGTAACATATAACAAGCGACTGCTTTGAGAGTTGTGTTCAGCGACTGCAGTCGTCATTAACCGACGTTCATGATGGTCTCTTTGTTGTATGCTTGCGAAATTACAGGGAGGAGTACATTTTTTAGCTTGCTTACCGTACGTTTTATGGTACCAACAAATGTTATGTCGAGTGGTGCTTGGACTACGACTTTTACGGCTTCTGGACCTTCCTTTCCGCTTGCTGTGGGAGGTATTCAAAAATTGGAGCTGAGCTATCTGATTAGCGAGGACTTCGACTGTTCGTCGCAAATCGGCGATCTCGTCAGATGAGTTTGATTGTATGTGAGATACGGAGTGCGTCCTAGTTCGCTCGTAAATTCTATCGGCTATATCTGCTAGCCTATCAAAATCGATATCCTCGTCTCCGATTGCTAGTATCTGTTGGATGTTTTGTGGTAGACGTCTGAGCCACAATTGATAAAATAGACGTTTATCTACTGTACGATTCCCCAATAAATTTGTCATGTGGCGTTTTAATTGAGATGGTGTACTGTCACCTAGCTCTACATTAGCTAAAAGTTGATCAATTGTTTGCTGGTCGGTGAGTGATGTAACACGAATGACCTCTCTTTTTAGACAATCGTATGGTGAGTCTGGATCCGGTTTAAAAATGACGTCAGACACTTGTTCTATAACATCGTCTGGCAGCAATGAGTTTGCATAACTAAATTTTGTGTTCTGATTTGTGATTCTGTTTGCAACAAAAAAGCTTTCTAAGCGTGCAAACCACAGTTCGGCCTTTCGGGGATTAAAGACAGGTAAAGGTACAGAGATGGCACCCACGGAAATAGACTTAGATGAAAGGCTTGGTGAATTATCAAGTGACATGATACGAAGAAATAATAACAATAGCAATAATAATAAGCTGAGGATTGAAATATATGATATGAATAAGTCCAAAATAACAACAAGAAATATATATGAGACTCACCGAAAACAAAGGTCACTTTGAGTTTAAATAGGCAAATATAAAGTAGTAATTCCAAAGCAACAATGTTATAGATGAATTTACTGATTGTCAATGTATTGTTAATAATTGCAATAGTAATTCCAATATGAAGTTCTTTATGATTGGAGAATATGCAGCAGACTTTGTAGAGAAACAGGCGCGTGTTCTAAATGCGGCTCACCAGTTTGTAGAGGTTAACCAAGTTTGTTGAGATAAATTTCCTCTATATTCGACTCCAAATAAAGATATCTCATTAACCGAGTATTTAATACAGGCTTAATCTCCTAGTAGAATTATCGATTTACTCGAGATCATTAAAAAGCCCAAAAATCAGTTATAGAGATAGTTTATTGTGAAAGCTTGGTAAAGTCCGCAAGCATACAGCAAGCAAGCACCGAGTGAGTCAAAAATCAAAGTGGTGTGTGTCTGTGTTAAAAGATCCATATATATATTTGTGAGTATCAATCAAGTGTAGATAAATTATTGATTATCTATGTGTCACAACCAATGGGGAATAGAATAGGGATAGAAGTGCAGACACACGCTCAATCATACTCATATGGAAATTAACACAGTTGTGTAGACAAATAATACATTAATGGAATGGGCTTGCTACAATCCCATCTAACTGGTCACAATCACTTATCGTCCCAATATTTAAGAAAGGGTCAAAATCATCCTGTGACAACCACAGAGGGATTACTTTAACTAATATAATATCTAAAATACTAGCTTCGATAATTTTCGGACGCCTAACTAAGACTCGTGAGCTGCAAACACGTGAAAATCAGGCTGGCTTCAGACCTGGTCGTGGCTGCATCGACCACATATTCACCATTCGTCAGGTTCTAGAACACAGGCATACTTATCGGCGTCCGACAATAGTGGTCTTCCTTGATTTAAAAGCAGCGTTTGACTCTGTTGACCGAGAGGTTCTGTGGCAGTGTCTGTCATTGAAAGGCGTACCTCAGAAGTACATAAACCTTGTGAAAGCTCTTTACTCCAACACTACTAGTTGGGTCAGAGCCTATGGCGAACTGTCATCTGCTTTTACAACCTCAAGTGGGGTCCGTCAAGGCTGTCCACTTTCTCCTTTTTTGTTTAACTTTATCATAGACATCCTGATGGAAATAACGCTCTCATCGACTGAATTCTCGCGTAAGTGCATGACACAACTAAGTTATGTCATTCTGGGTCGTTTGAGGCTTTTCTTTGACTGAAAAAACCTCGGCGTTAGAAGATTTGGTGCTTTCGAGGATACGGTCGGCAGATGCAGCCAGCTCGTCTACGGCGTTGTTTTGGAACGAGACCAGCACAGCTTGCACCTGTTGAGGAAGTTTTGATAAGAAAAGCTGTTTGAATAGGCCATCATCGAAGGTTCTTTGGCCAATAACTTCTCTCATTCTTCTCAACATGTCTGTGGCAGAGCCGTGTTGCAGGTCGATGTTATTAAGGAGTTGGTCTAACATTTGCCGATCGGTTAGATCTCCGCGTTTAAGGATGGCCTGTTTTAACGTTTGGTATGGGTCAGAAACATCACTAGTAAACATACTAGGTGTTAAGCACGTGTTGAATTCGCGCGGTAGTGTCTTGACTACTATGAGGAATTTTGCACGTGTATCGTTTACACCGTGCTCGTAGATGTCGACTTCTGCGTAGCCAAACCAAGCTTCGATTTTGTCTGGCCAGAAGGGCATAAGTTGGAAGGAAGGTGAGGACACAGTCTTTAATTTAAATACTTTAGGTGTCTATTTAGTCACAGTAATATATCAAGTACGAAAATGAACGAGTGGGAAATATATATATATATATCCAAAAACACGTGGAAAAAAAATCACAATGTATAAAAAAATTAAAATAAGACAATGAGACATAAAATCCCAAAACGGAACAGACTCACAGTTTGCAATTCGGTGTACCAAATCACGTCGGGCTCACCAATGAAGATGCCGGGTATTCGGAGTTTGACAACGCTTTAACCAGTAACACCTAATATGGAGCGCACCCACCAAGTAAAATCAAAAGACAGAAGCGAGGAGATCGAAGATATATTTGATAAGCTATCATATATCGAGGATCGTATGCACTAATCTGGCTAGAAATTGCGGCAGATGTTGAGCACGGCGTTCCCACACGTGATCTGGTGCGGATGCTTGACCAAGCGCCTTCAGCTAGATGAGTCCACTAAAACTGTGGCGAGCATCGAATGTCGAAAACTTACAGAGCTATTTAATTTTGGGGAATTATTTACCACTACAAGGTTTTCCGGAGTAGGTATCATCACCAAGGTTTGATTCGATAGTTTCGAATAAATTGTGTATTCGGTAGATTTTTATAAATAAATTAAAATTTGGTAATTTATTCTCTGAAGAAGTGGCTTACACTAAATCACGAAACGTCAGAAAATCTAATTTTTCTACTCATGTGGAAATTAAAAATATATTATTTATAGGTTCTATACAGTTGAGAAGAATATTGAGCTGGTATTAAAGAAGGAAAAGGAAAAGATACGGGAGAAACGAGGGCAAGAAGCTTGAAATATGTATATAACTTCATAAGAGTGTTTGTAAAAACAGAATAAAAATAAATAATGATGTGTGAACTGGTAAATTGATAAAAAATAAGAAATAAACAAGTAGGGAAACAAATCATTACTGCAGTAAAACTTCTTTTTGTATGGGTCATATATGCATGATGAAGATAAAATGAATCTGAAAAGTTTATTTATTTAAGTGTAACGAAGATAATATGTTTTTAGTTATAAACTTTGTATGTTTATGAACAAAATATGTTTAGGAGGAGAAGGGGGAGTGGGAGGAAAAAGAAAGGAAGAAAAACTATTTATTTTGTTAGGAGGTCAATCACAATAATAATAACATTAATAATCATAAATATGAATATTGGCAGACTTCGGTTATTTGGATGAAAAGTTAAAAAACAATGGGGTAAACGAGCAGAATTTCGAAGATTCCACTTTACTTTACGGCTAATTAGATAATATTGGATCATGTTTGCACAAATCATTGGTAGCCACACCAGTATTTACTAGATGACACCGCTGTCAGAAAGGAAGTCATCAAGTAGATATTTGAACAGGGTGATAGTCTCACCAAAACGGAGGTTTCCTGGGATCCTGTTCCGAATGGTTGAATAGTGAACAATGGAGAATTTCTGGTGTAAGTTCGTGTAGGTTCTCGGAATCGGTACAGCAACTTTTTAATGAGTAGGTCACGGGGTGATACGACAGATTATGGAGGGATGGATGCCCAAGAGTGAGAAATACAACATAAAGGCCAGCAGATAAAGATAAGGTTTGATTTAATGTGCCTTATCCATAGAAGTTCTAACTTGAGTTGTTGACATTTTTGTTGGTAATCCTTGTCGTCTTAATACCCCAATACATCCTCGGTGAATATTATTTCCAAAAGAATGTTCAATTACTTTCATTGAATATCTGAATCAAATACCATACCCAAACAAATTTCTTGAAATATTCAGAAGCTGACATATCCCTATAGACTCATGGCAGATGATTGCGTTGGTCCTTTTGTATCTCTGTACATCACCAACATGGGAGATCAGTGCCGAATACTGAGTGACTACTTGATTTGGATGGGAATGGTGTGACCTTCTGACCTACGTCCAAGCCACACCTCACGTTTAATATATGACGTGAGTTAACCTTACATCATATCCAGATTCTTTGGCTACCTTGATAACCATAAATCACAAAAGCCATAATTAAATGAATATATTATCAAGATTAAGCACAAGGAACGGGGTGCAACCACTACAACAATAACCAGTCTGTGGAGTGAAAATGATTGATGTGCGTTAGTTGTACATAACCTTGTTCGATATTGAGTGATCCAACTACCGGATGATTTTGCAAGGGTTCAGTGACACTTTACTGGTCCAATACTCCTTTTATTTCAACCAATTTAATACATCTAGACAACTAAATGGAGGCGCCGACTACTTTTTGCTACTAGATAAGGGAGCTCGTCAGATAGAAGGTTTTCTATACCACCTAAAACTATTACCAAATATCCCAAACTTTACAGAAACAACGAGAAACGAGTGCGAAAAGACGAATCCGTTTATACAAGCTCGCGACAAAGATACTGGATTTGATTCATTTGAACCAATGTGGCCAAGTGACGTAAAAATATGACTGGTAGTAACCAAAGAATTTAGAAACACTTCTTTGCATTAATAAGTGAACCCTATGGAATTAACTACTTTGCACTAGCTCGTTACTAAGATATTGCATCTTGACTTAAAAGAAAGCGGGTCATGTGTCCTTCCAAGGCTCCCGCAAAGTTCAACTTTATGAGATGCAAGTTGGGACTGCAACGTCGGTTCTAAATCCTACGTCGGAATATTTGAATAGTCAAGGAACATGGGTCACGTATATTTTGGTGATTCTGGTAGTGCACTTTATTTTACTATGCGTCCCACTCTTCACTACCGCTGTTGTTTGGACGTTGACCTGTACTTTTCACAATGTTGTATGTTCTTATCATTTGTAATTACCTACCATCTAAAGTTAATTTATGCGCTATTACTTTTATTTATAATACCATACACGGCTAAGAGTTCTTTGTCATTATCATAAAGCAATTTGAGGCACACTGGGTCGAGTATTAATATTAAAACCACTAACTAGTTCCAATGTGTTATTATTCAGTATTAGTCTTAAATCATGAAAGCTATCATGGTACTTTGCCGTGAGTCGTGTATAATTTCACACTCATTTTTACTTCGTCCATGGACATTAATTGCATTTATCGAACCCTTGAACTTGTAGATTCTTATAGTTTATTTGGAATTACTGACTATACTTGTGGTTGAAATACATATCGCACTAGTATTTTACAGTCCTAGATGCATAGTGTGAGACCCAAGCACTAGTTTTTCTGATACTGTGATAAAATTACGTATATCTCTATATTACTCCTCAACAAGGTGTTGTTTCGAAATTCACTGAAGTATTGTTTCGTTTACACATCTTTGCAATACCCTTAAAATCTCTTACTTATCGCTTACTATTGGTACCAAAGTAATCACTATAACCACGGAGTGTGCACCTCCACATTACCATTTTGTGAGTAAAATTTTTATATCTAAAGATGATAATATACTCCATCACAGTTCAGATTTACGTAATTGGCTTCAAGCCTCATATACATTTTATCTAATGATACTTCTGGACTACGCAAGACGCAGTGGTAAACCGAAAGCCCAGACTTACGATTTATTCGTTGAGAGCTGAGTGATTTGATCAAGCCATGTTTTCTCAAGACTGCTTCATTTCACTAAGTCCTTAAAATACATGCTATCCGGTGGCTTAACAGATAAATCTGAACTATTAAAACCCGATTTCATCGGTAAAATCCAATTTTACGTAAGGATGTGCTTTTTTAAAACCTTCCTTTCTAAATATCTCATTTCAACAGTTACAAGCAAGATTGTTGAGTATTTTTGTCATCTTTAAAAATCACTACTATTGTTCAAGTTCCTGTACAGCTGTGGTAACTAAAGCATTTGATTCTTTACATACTTTAACTGCCCATAACCTTATCATTTTCCAACTGGTTTTTTAATGTGACTTATAATAACAGACAAACGGAGTCAAAATAACAGATTCTCTTAAATACCAAATCTTAAACTACCTCAGTTTGTCTGAAGTTCCTGTCGCAATATTCTTGCTGCCAACAGTGGCAGGATTTATATACGGCAAAATATGTCAGTAAAATTTCCGTTTTTCAATCCCTTTTACATTGGGCAATAGTCGTCTCTCTTTAGTCACTAAAATCCTGCATTTTGTAACGGATTCCCCACTACCTGCGTATCTTAATAATTGGTGATGGAAATCTATCACTAAAACCTTTCAAACTGTTGTGAAGTAGTTAATAACCTTTGGCTAAGAACCACAAAATGTTCAAATGAACGCCGACTATGGAACTTTTATGCGTTGTACGTAGTTATTTCCCTTCAATATTTTGCATATCTTACCTAGCTCTTACTCGTTAAATGAAGAAATCGATTTTAGGGGGAGGGCTATGTGGGATTCCTAAATACAACTTAAGAAGAAGAATATTGATATTGATTTAAGATGAACTTTTGTTACACTAATTTTTTTTTCAATGTGAGTTGTGCTTATGGGTACTCAGTGCATTTTCCCTCATGATTTTTGTTCGTTGACAATTACACAATTTATAAGCTATGATCATTGTAATCAGTGTATAACCAATTATCTTAAACATTGTTTGAATTCTACTAGGTTCAGACCAATAAACTTTCTGTACAACAACTAGAATTCTCACTGCAGCTAACGTGATAGTGAAGAGAACGATAATAGTAGTCTCGTTCACCCTATTAGAGTTGAAGTTGCGAAGTAGTAGCTTAACACAGAAATATTCGTCTAGTTCACCAATAAGCATTTGGGACCTATTATCCAGACATAACTACCTAACATATCTTAATCACCAAGTAGTGGATACGGAGGGTCCGCCTAGGGGAGTTGGAAAACCCTCATTTCAAACCTTTGGTGCACATGGGCTCTAGGATCCTGAAGGAACAAATGGCATACGAACCAATTACTGGTCACCAGCTATCATGGAACTGCATCTCCTTACGTTGCTTGACTGTCTTGTGAACCAAACCTTTAGGTCCAAGGCTTCGGATATGGCCTCCTAGGAAAATCACTTGCTTCGGTCTGGGTACCTGGGCAGTATCACAGCCCATTCATAAATCAAGTGACTTGTGTGGCACATATGTATTCGGTGCCCTTTTATACCAATATTTGTGTTCAAATAAATAAATAAAGTGATAGCTTCCATGCCAATGATAAATGTGGGATTATTCATATGTTTTAGAGGTCCGTTTCCGTAGTTTACTCAGTAAAACATTTGTTTTGTTGCCTAAAAATGTGTAATCCCCATGTGCCTCAAGTTTTGCTTCGACGTCAATCGTGATATCTGCTAGAATATTCTCAAATTATATCTGAGTCAATGTTATTCCAATCTTGCCGTATCCTATAAATATATTTACTTCGTATCACTTTATTCTCAGGTTATGTATCGTTTGTTACACTGGGAGAAAGGAAGTCCGTATGAAACATTAGATCAAGGAGAATCTCGTGTTCTCACTCAATGGGAGCAGTTTGACGATGGTGAACAATTTTCACCGACAAAGAAATTCCTCTTAGTTGTCCCGATTGTTTTGTAAGTCCCAGTTACAACTTCCCCATGTAATTCCGCTTATTTCTTCATACCAATAGTTGAGACTCTTTTTGTTGTTGATAAAATTCATTTTAAATTTTGTTAAAGCAGAGGCGACAAAATGTTAGTGTATTACACACAACATGGCAGCTGACACGGATTTGTATTGGTTCAATTTAACACATCGCGCGTAGAAATTGATAAAATGAGAAACAGTGGTGAGAACAACACTATGCTATTGGATTGTTACATAGATGGAGTGAATAGACGCAACATGATATCATTCAGATTCTTGCAAACTGATTTCTACCAGTCGTAAAACTATGAGCCAAGTGCACATCGTGATATTCACAACTTATACATAGTCATTACCCAGTTCTTTGATTCCTTTTCATATGTATTATCAAGATTCATTTGTAAACGTAGATGACAAAATTTATTTGCGGTCACTTATTTTTATCTTGGATGTTAATTTCTGTTATGCTGTGACTTTGTATTTAAAGCACTTAACTCTTAACCACTAAATTACGCCTGTTACCCCTGGTAGATGAACATAAGCCGCCCACCAGCATTCTCCATCGAATTCTGTCCTGGACAATCCTTTACAGATGCTCTTCATCCTTTTCATGTCTTCTTCCGATTTCCGACGTAGTGTGTTCTTAGGCCTTCCTCTTTTCCGTTTCTCTTCAGGATTCCAAGTTAGCACTTGCCTCGTGATTCAGTTTGATGATTTCCTCAATGTATGTCCTATCCACTTCCAACGTCTTTTGCTGATTTCCTCCTCAGATGGAAGTTGGTTTGCTCTCTCTCTCTCACAGTAGGATGTTACTGATGGTATCCGGACAACGGATATTGAATATCTTGTGTAGACAATTTTTTTAAATACTTGTACATTTTCGATGATGGTTGTGGTAATTATCCAAGTCTCAGCTCCATATAGTAGAACTATCTTCACGTTCATATTAAAGATTCTGATTTTGATATTGGTTGACAAACAGTTGTTTTGAGTTCCATATGTTTTCCAATTGTAGAAATGCTGCCCTAATTTTGCCAACCCTTACGTTTACGTCTGTATAGGTGATCCTGACCAGGTACGTCTGATGGTCATGCCGATCTCTTCAGTTGTTGGTGGGCTAACGTCGATTGGTAGGCCCGTGGGTGCTGCTTTAATGTTGGGTGTGTTCAGTGAGACTTATCGATTCAAGAGTTCTTTGAAGTGTTCTATCCACCTGTTTCGCAGTTCTTAAATGTTGGTGATTACTTCGCCTTCCTTGTTTTTCACTAATCGTTCTGGTTTACGATAATTTCCAGCGAGTTTCTTTGTTGTATCATACAATTGTCTCATGTTTCTTTCTCCTGCAGCCTTTTCTGCCGTCATTGCTAGATCTTCCACATATTTACGTTTGTCGGTTCTGATGCTCCTCTTCACTTGCTTGTTTACTTCTGTGTATTCAGCTTGTGCCTTGGTTTTCTCTGCTCTTGTTCGGCTGGTATTGATTTCTGTCTTCTTGTTCCTCCTTTCTTGAATCATATCCAGTGTATCAACAGTGATCCATTCCTTTTGATGGTGCTTCTTGTGACTATGAACCTCATGATATGTTGAAGTGATTGCCTCCTTTACCCCTTTCCAGTTGCTCTCCATAGTAGTTCCCTCTCCATTGAGTAGATCGTGAAAGGCCTGGAGTCTATTGCTGAGGGCTATCCTGAATTTGTTGAGTTTGTCAGTATCCCGAAGAAAAGCCGTATTCAGCTTTTTTGATGTTGTCCGCCCCATTGTCAAGTATTTCTTGAGTTTCAATTTTATCTTTGCGAACAGCAAGTGATGATCTGATACCATATCGGCTCCTCTCTTGGTTCTCACATCCTCTATCGTCCTCCTAAACTTTTTGTTGATGCAGATATGGTCGACTTGGTTCCGTGTAGTGTGATCCGGTGAAGTCCATGTGGCTTTGTGTATACGTTTATGTGGGAATATAGTGCCGTCTATGACCAGTTTATTGAAGGCACATAGGTTTGCAGATATCACCATTTTCGTTTGTTTCTCCTAGTCCATGTCCTCCCATGATGTGCTCATATCCGGTGTTGTCCATTGCAACCTTGGCATTTAGGTCTCCCATCAGGATGGTGAGGTCATTTGTTGGGCACTTCTCGACGATTGACTGTAGCCTATCGTAGAACTGATCTTTAACGTCTTCATTGTAGTCGTTGGTAGGCGCGTAGCATTGGATGACGTTCATTGTAATGCCCTTTTTCTTTGTTTTGAATGAGGCTTTGATGATCCTTGGTCCGTGAGATTCCCATCCTATAAGTGCGTTTTGTGTTTGTTTGGACAGCATCAATGCTACTTCGTGTGTATGTGGGGCATTTTCTTCTTCATGGCCAGAGTATAACAACAGCTTCCCCGAAGCTAGTCGTTGTTGTCCAACTTGCGTCCAATGTGTTGCACTGATTCCAAGCACCTCCAGGTTGTATCTCTTCGTTTCTGCAGCAATTTGGAAGACTCTCCTGGTCTCCCACATTGTATGAGCATTCCACGTACCTAAATAAATGGTTGCTCTGATTGTCAGAAGAGGCATCAGCCTTGTGACTTCCGAAGGGACTCGGCTTTCACTATGAGGCGTCATAACTCTTCTGAATGAAGAGCTTCTAACTCCCAGGACAGAGTTTAAATGGCTTGAATTATTTTTTATGGGTAGCGATTTTTTATCGAGTTAGTTTTCTACGGGATGGGGTCTCTAACCCCATGCCTAACTTTCCTTTATCTGGGCTTGGGACCGGCAGTAGCCAAAGAAGGGCTCCAGGCAGTCAGTCAATAACAACGTGGAACTTCGTACGTACGTACATCAGTTCGAGTTGCCACACCACATTAGCACAGAGATTCAGTTATCGATTCAAATCCCGTAGTGGTAGAGGTAGTGAAAGTATAAGTAGTGATAGCGAACATTAAGGTTTGATGATGTTATTTAAGGAGTATAGTCCAGTGGAAGAGATTTGGAAAGAAAATAAGGGACATAAAGAATTCAGAAGATTAGAGTTTGAGAGAACACAGAGAGTGGATGCATCAGCGCTATTGCAAACGATTTTGAGCCATGTCATTCAAGGTCCCTAACCATCGGTTACTATCATCTCGCGGTCCCCAACCAGGTAGTCTACACCCACCAACATGGCTCAGTCCACTTGTCAGTGACTTCATGGATTTGTGCCATGTTTTGGTCTGGCCGCCCCTAGCTTTCTTCCAACCTATTCCTACACCATAAAACATCGCACGTCGTGGCAGTCAGTGGTCGGGCATGCGCAATACATGTCCCAGCCATCTCAACTGATGAAGTTTCACTACATCATCAATTGATTTGCCACCCTTACCTAGTACCCGTTTCCTAACAACTGAGTTGCTTACTCGATGGTCCCAGGATATACGAGCAATGTTTCGAAGACATCTATGATCAAATACTAGTAACCTACGAATATCCTCTACTTTTACTGGCCATGTTTCACTACTATAAAGTAGGACGGAACGAACTGCTGCGCAGTAAACTCGTCCTTTGGTTACTAGACGGATATCTCGCCTACGCCACAAATGACGCACGTTGGAAAAAGCTAGTCGAGCCTTTTGTATCCGTGATGAGATTTCGTCACACACCAGACCACAAGGGCTGATGAGACTTCCAAGATAAGTGAAGCGGTCGACACGCTCAACTACTTCACTCCCTATCACTAGTTCGGGTGTCGATGCAACCCAATCCTGAAGCAACATTTTGCATTTCGAGGGAGAGAGTTGCATGCCGAACATGCCTGCATTGTTGCTTAGAGTGGTCAGCAGACTCTGCATTTTCTCAGCGTCTTCACCAAATAGAACTATGTCATCGACATACTCTAAGTCAAAAAGTGAATCTTTCGGTAGAAGTTCAACCCCTGGAAAGTCAGATGTGGAAAGTGTTCTAAAAGCATGTCAACGACAAAGTTAAACAATAATGTAGAGAGTGGACAGCCCTGACGAACACCACTTGAGGTAATCAGCTCTGATGACAATTCGCCATAAGCTCTCCCTCAGTCAGTTGTGTTCGAGTAGAGAGCCTTTATAAGGTTAATGTACTTCTTCGGTACTCCTTTCAGTGACAAACACTGCCATTGAACCTCACGATCAACAGAGTCAAATGCCGCCTTAAGGTCGAGAAATACTACCATTGTGGGGCGTCTGAATGTGTGTCTATGTTCTAGGATCTGACGTAGTGTGAATATCTGATCTATACAACCACGTCCAAGTCGAAAACCAGCCTGGTTTTCTCTAGTCTGCTCTTCACGAGCTTTGGTTAGACGTCGAAGTATTATTGAAGCTAATATTTTAGACACTATATTAGTCAAACTAATTCCTCTGTGATTGTCACAGGAGGACTTTTGTCCTTTCTTATAGACTGGAACAATCAGTGATTGAGACCAGTCAGATGGGATTACGTCCAGTTCCCAGATTCTACCTAAGACCTCAGTCAATCTCGCTGCTAATACTGGACCGCCATCCTTAAAAATCTCAGGGGGTAAACCTGTCAGGGCCTGCTGCTCTCCCATACTTCAGATTTCCTATAGCTTTTTCAACTTCTTAAAGAGTCGGAGGACTTACATTAACTTGCCATTCAGGTAGATTGGAGATCGTGGGAAACCAAAGTGTGGCTGAAGGTAAGCTGAACTGATCCCTAAAGTGTTATGCCCATCGATCCAATCTCCCGGATTGAGAATGGATAATATGTTCATCTTTCTCTGAGATTGTTTCGCTAACAGTTGGGTTCCTAATACCGGTTTCCTTAACAAGTCTGAACAGTTGCCTGCTGTTACCTATTGCCGCTGCCTTTTCCATCTCTCTTTCGCTGCTCACCATTGTTCACGATCATTGCGGAGGCTTCTAGTCAGCTTACGCTTAAGCTGACTCCGCTCTTCGTCATGTTCAGAGCCAGATGGAATGAGTTTCCGAGCATCTATCAGGGCAGTAGACGCTGCAGAGATCCAGTGTTTCTCCCTAACCTTAACTTGCAGACATCACTTCTGTTTCTACAGCTTTTCGGATGTCATTCCACACTGCCTCGGGGCGGGCATCACTTACATGGCTGCCTAACTGTTTTTCTAGTTGTTCCTGAAATATACTCTTAGCTTAACTATCATTAAGTAGGACTCTAAGGGGTTTCCTTGCACCATCTTTCCTACGCCCAGTAAGACGTAGACAAATACGCGCTCGCACTAGAGCATGATCTGAGTCTAAGCATGTGTTCCAGAATGAGCGACAGTCTTCTATTGAGCCCCTCCATCGGTGGCTGATAGCGATGTGATTTATTCGGGTCCAGCGTTGGGACGAATTAGGGGGTCGCCATGTTCAAAGATGTTTTTCCTTATGCTTAAAGTTAGTGTTTGCAAGAAACAGGCGGTTATCTGAGCATAGCTGCAACAGACGGTCGCCGTTATCTGTTCTTTGAGCCGCGACACCATAAGATCCACTCAGGTGTCTTTCCCTTTCGCTTAGTTTACCTACTTGAGCATTCAAGTCACTAGCCACTATTACTACATCTGAACGCCTAGCTTTTCGGAGAAGGTCGGAAAGCTTTCTGTAAAACTCATCTTTTACATCATCTGAGCTGCAGTCAGTGGGACAGTAGGCAGAGACGACAAACAGGCAACGACGAGTGTCCCTAACTTTCCGAGTCCTTACTGTTCCGTTTAGTCGAACAGCGCACAAACAACTGTCTACTGGGATCCAGCCTAAGAGAGCTAGTTCTGCCCTAGGACTCAATGTTATACCTACGCGAGCAAGGCCACGGGAAGCAGCATCAGGGCTTCCAGACACACGAAGCGTAAATCGAGTTGGTTTGTTACTTTGACATGGTGCGGTCAAATGAATGACACTACTTGGATCCTGTATGCGCGTTTCGGAGACGCAACACACATCGATGGAGCGAGATTCTAAAGTCTTAGCTAAGCAAGCCTGTTGTCCTATTTGACACAGTGTTCGGACGTTGAAAGCTCCTACGTGTAGTTTAGAGCGTAGTTTCAGGAGACCAGGAATAACGTTCCGCGTACTCGAATCGTTCGCACTAGCGGGGCGAGGTGATAAAGGGACGTGAGAAGGGTTAGTTGTGTAGATAAGAGAGTTATTAGGAGGTGTAGGAAGGATTTGAATGTGACCAACTTGGTTTCGTGTGTTGTTACGGGTATGGTGGCTGATGTCACTTTCCGGTTGCCCACACCGTGGAAGGGTATTTCTTGGGGGACCTGAAAAGGAAATCGGATTAGTGTTGGTCTTAGCGACCTGAGTGCGTGACCGCAGAGCCCAAGGGACAACTGCTTGAGGCCGGTCGCGCACGCCCTTTTTGTGGGAGGTTTTTAATGTGTTAGCTCCGTTCTTCAAAGGGCCTTACCGCCGGAGACGGAAATCCGTGGGGTAAGGTGAGGTGTGACATTTTTAGGGTCAACCTTTTCTAACCCCTTCCTTCCTTGTGAGAAGGCAGCATCGCTGCAGATGCTGGTTGTCCGAGGGAAACACCTTACTGCTGTCACACCTCTGTACAGTCAGCAGTACGACTTGGCCCTCAGACCTTGAGTTGCTGCTTTTAGTCTCCAGGCGGATTTACGTTACTCCGTAACGTAAGAAAGTTAATTTCACTGGTTGTTTTTGTCATTAAATATTATTGCAGCTCAATATTTAGTTCTAAAATTGTGTCAAAAAGTTTGTTTTAAAAAATGCAAATCAGTGATCCTGTTCAAAATCATGCATCATATCATAAGTCTTACTTAGCTTGTGCGTAAAGCAAGTGACTTATTGTTTGGAGCACTCGATGTTCAGGAACATTATCACAGACAAAGTACTACTGTTCCTACTTCACTCTGGACTGCTAGATAGTGTAACCCAACGCTAAACACACGAACTTGTAACTGGATATTGAGCTACGTTAAATTTATGCTACATAAATTCTTAGTCATAATTTAACTTCTGAGGATATCAGCCGGTTATACAAGCCCGATCTAAGGAATAAAAATTAAGAGGATAGATTTTCGATATTTGTATGTTCAGTAGGAGTTATCATAAAATGTTGATCGTCCTTCTCTTAAGTAGTCGGTAATTGTGAACGATTCTGAAGTGTATGATAAGTCTTGAGATTTTGAACGCTAACTCGATTCCTAAGCTATTTCTTGAAGACCCCCAAGCTAGAACTATACAGCGACCTGAACACGAGAGAGAAGGCGCAAAGTATGCGAGAAGTACTTTACTTCAAGGTTCGTTTTTGTACAGAAAAACACGGGTATTTATAGATGTTAACATTTGTTAAATCAACATCATATCTTGGCCAATCCGCTAAAAGACATATTATGCTACTGACCAATAGTAGCACGCCACGTTGGCATTCTAGAAAGCTCCATCGTGCTCTGATTGGCTAAGACTCTTCGGCTCCTTCAGGGCCTCCTGAGGCTCTGTCGCAATTCTCGGAAAACCGACTTAACAGTGTACGACAGGTTTTGCCTACAATTCGCTTAGAAACTGTTATGTTTCGACTGTTGTTAGGATAACATTCGTAAACAATAATCAGGCGACTGAAGTCAGTCTTTTAAGATAGTGACGCTAGTTTAATTGCCAACATCTCTGAATACACGTAGCGGACCGGGATATTACTGACACAGTATACCATGGATACTAGCAATCCTTCGGATACAACGATCACCGGGCACATTGAGTCACAGAATATCTCCGGCCTGGAGAGACAATCATGATAATAACAAGAAGGAAAATAGGACTTGCCCTATTATCACCTATGTAAATATAAATGTACAAATAAAATCGTAAATGAAGATTACCATTAACTCACACGATCTGTTTAACTTGCATATAGGTCCGTAAAAGAAAAAAATCTATACAGGTTATTGGAATATCTTCTATTTAGTGAAGCAAGTGAGAGAGTATAAAACAACTTAAGTAATTTTCAAGAAGCAAAATAAACACGTTCTCAACAAACTTTTTTCTAAGTACATACAAATGCATTACTGATAACATTTCGTTTGCATTAAATATCCAACTCAATATGTTTTATGTGAACCGTTTATATATGTATGTAAAGTTTTAATGCCTTCATATAGATGATTAATAAATTACATTTTCTCAGTCACTTGAACATTTTCCCTTCATATGATGGTGGTTGGAGGTAGTCGACTGGAAACTCTGGACCTGGGTTTCATGCTATTTGACACTCGTCAGCAAGGTGTACTTATAATCTTAAGGGAACTGATGCTCCCTGACGGATTCGATCCCGTGTCACTCAGCTTCGCAGTCAGAGACGTTATCGCTGGGTTATCTGGGCCGCGACTGACCTGTAGAACTGAGATGTATTTACAGTTGATTGATCACTGGATGGTGATCAATGTCATGTGTGTCAGGGGAAAAATAAACTATTTCAAAATAGGCATTGTCTTTCAGACCAACTTTTTTAACTTTTTAGAATTTGGTTTACCTACAAATATCTGAATATGGGCTTTACTTATAGATTACTATCAATCCAGACTATCCAGTATCTACATTTTAGACAAATGAGAACTTCGGGTTTTTTTCCAGTGTTTGTCTGTTTTTAATGCGATTAGCACATTCATCGAAAATGATCATAGTCATCTCGAAAAGAGCATTCACGCCTATGCACCAAACAATTATTACGCAAAATTTAAAATACGAGTAACACAGTTACACTTATAAGATAGATAATATTTTATCGATTGCTCGTCCATACAATAAAAAAAAATCGTAAACAACAAATTTCAATCAAATAAGGTCAATGGTGACTGTGTTAACATAATTATCTGGGTGATTTGGTTATAAAACTTATCTAACAAATACACTTAAGCGCCTTCAATACTCCCTCTTAATTCATTGATTTACTAACTAGTAGGACAGTAGTAGTGTTCACTTACTCACATTTTATTCTCAAGAGGTCATTTTGTAAAAATACGATAATGTATATCCAGACTACTTTTTGTATTTGTCTGTTATTATTACCATTATATATTGTAAAGGTTAAACTGCTTACTATTTTGGCAATGTTATTTTATAAGGTGAACAACACATTAAAACTATGCTTTAATAGAAGATTAAGTCTTTTTTTTAAAGAAAACGTATAAAGACCAATAAATGGCTTTTGTTTGTTCTATAAATCATCATCGTCAATAGGAAATTCTAAAACAGTAAGGTTTTTTTTAACATAAAAATAACTCATTTCACAGATATAGCCTGTCTAAACTATGTGCTAATGATCGAATAGTTCAACTTTCAACCAGGTGCCTGCAGGTTCAACTCTCTCAGTCAATCAATCGTTATAACTGACTGACGCTCTCTCTCTACCTGGCTGCTTTAATTGAAACAAGCTGATAGATATTATTAAGTCTTTGTTTATGCACACGTGAAAAGTGTGCTTTAAAATTGAACTACACTAATTCTTGTATGTAAATCGCACATTAAATAGTAATCACTATCAGAATGTGTCTGGATTTTATCGGTCAAATACATAGCTCAGTTTTATGTATAAACGTATTTCCTACGTGACCCTCTCAGTTGCTTTTAAGCCTTTGTTTTTTTGCAATTCTTATTTGTAGGTTCTTACTTGCAAGTTTCTACACAGAATACGACCCTCTTCATTGTTTTATCAACGCATCGTCAATGATTGTTCTAGCCGTACTTCCTAAGTTGCCTCAGTTTTATAGGGTTCGTTTTTTTGGTATCAATCGTTGGTAGTCCCATCTTTTCTTATGCTCACATCCTTATATTCATAAAAACAATAATAGTAACAATTAAATTACATTCGATGTTTTGTTTGCTCCTCTGTATTCGGTTTATTGTATTACAGTTGGAAGAGAGAAAAAAGGACATTTCACCCCTTCCACTTCAAAAAGTCCACAGATATGAGATAGTAATTGTCGACTTCTCTCTTTTTGCTTTGTGATATTGTGTTCAACCCTTCGTACATACACTTATGTAATATCTTACCAAAAAATGTTCTTAAGATATGTACCCTGGGTATGTGTTTTTCCACTTTAAAAAAGTTTTTTTACTACCATTCCTCAAGTTTCCAATTAATATTTGTATCTTTATATTAAGCTGTGGATGTGTTTTTTCCTTTCTATCTATGTATCGAATTCACTTCTAATTGGAATATAA
The DNA here is from genome assembly GCA_946903255.1 of Schistosoma spindalis. Lineage (NCBI taxonomy): Eukaryota > Metazoa > Platyhelminthes > Trematoda > Strigeidida > Schistosomatidae > Schistosoma > Schistosoma spindalis. Next base: position 10,695,551 of record OX336423.1, on the reverse strand, counting down.
TTATTATTAGTAGTATAATGGTTTCATGGTATGTAATCAGTGACAGTTAACCTTAAGAAAGAGTCAATATGTAACTCTATAACTTAGTTTTATTCATCGGTGAAAAGTAGTATTTTAACTTCTAGATGTTGCACATTGTGTCTATCCATTTAGTTATTGATTAATTAATGTTAAGTACTCCCCAGTTCAATGTATTGAACTTTTCAGATAGTTAAAGTAACCCATAGTGTCATTGAATAGGAAAAAGAGAATTCAGCGAAGAAAATTTTCTTTTCGACGAAATCATTTACTTAAGCTGTACATTCGTATATATACTTATATGGAAAATATATGTCTATAGGAGGATAGAAAAAAAATTGCATCACCAAAATGGATTTGAGAATAAATAACAAATGAGGTTGCGTACTAATCAAGGGGTAAGGACGAAAATCATTTATGGGTCAGATAATAGTTCAATTGACAAATGAAGAAAAGCGACAACCACAAAGGTCATAATAATGGACTGAATAATAATCAATAAAACAAGGTAATAATAATAACTGATTCGAGTTCAAAATGCAAAACAGTAATTTAAAAACTTCGATAATAGTTAAGTAAAGGTGCAGAAAAACAAAAAAAAAGTAACATACCCATTAAGGGAATAAAGGCCAAGGAAAAATGAGAGGTTGGACAAGTCGTTTCTGCACGCAGAGTTCGGGCTTTAGTTCGCGGATCGCCAATACCTCAGCAGTGCATAAAATATTGACTCGACCCCCAGCCCTTTGATCCAGTTCCTTTGACTCTGTAGATTACTTTCAAAGAAGAGTCCTTTGGAGCGATGTGTCCACAGTTAATTAAATGCTCTTGTTCACCGGCTAGATTAGTTGTGCAATTATTGTTGGTACACAATAAAAACTTCATCCCTATTCTAGCCTTCTTCCCTTGCGTTGAACTGTATCAATCTTTGTTCCATTAAAACAGGTATTTGTTTTTCCACGGTTATAACAAGTAGATATATCAACGTTTTGTCTATTTACATCGACCTATTTCAATTATAATTCAAGTCCTTATCTTTCCTTACTGATGATTGTTACTAATTAATGCTCTTTAAGCAACATAAAGCACCTAGGTACTTTTACGAAAAAAAAGACAAATGAATGGTACTATATTTCTGATGATTCAAATATGCAAGGAAATACTTCACTGTGTTCTTGTTAGCGATTATTAAAATTGGACTGTAAACCAACGCATATGTTGTAATTACAGTGGTACATAATATCATAGTGTTCAGCGCATCCTGGTTCCCATTGTTTGTTTAGCGAAAATCTTCACAGACCTATAGTAGCATTTCGGGGTCATGTACACACAAGTGACTGAATCGTCTATCTGATATGACGTGATGTGGTCGCTGTATTATGTTAAATACCGTTCAAGTATCCAATCTAACTTATACTACAGAGAAAGAAAATTTCAAACCATCCGTTATATCACTTAACTAAGACCATTTGATTGTTGTACATGTGAATCAATCCCAGATGGGTCACATGTGTTAATTACACATATCAATACATATTCATCTGATAACTTGAACAATGATCTTGTGTATTCTGACGTGAAAAGCAGAACTAGTGATTCTTTGGTACTTGATGACTGCCTAATTTTGAATTCTAAATACAATACGTTCGATTTGGCTTTAATTGCGCTAATTCGGAGATTCCTAGTTTGTATAATAACCCAACTACTAATTACCAAAAAACCTCAAAATAAAGGATTTAGTACTAATAACAACGCCAATAACTATTGAACAAGTGCAGTATTTGCGTGAACGTCAGGAAAAACAGTGTAAGTCCGTATCCTGGAAATCTAAACGCAACAACCGAACATTAATAACAGAGGAACGACTAATGATTCGCGTAATCCACATGCCGATTCTATCATTACTTCTATTAATGAATTTCATTTGGATGGTTTTGTTGGTAATATATACAAATCCTGATTCAATAAACATGTGGGTTTGTTCAGGGTTGACCACAATAATCTTGATGACATTACCAAAGTCAGAATACTCCTAAGAAAACTTGGCGTGGTTGAATATGAAAGTTACAGTAATTTTATCCATTCAATGAACCTAAGAGATTGTAGCGGTAAATAAATCCCCAAAATAAATAGCTCTGTAAGTTTTCGACGTTGGATGCTGGTCACAGTTTTAATGGACTGTGGTGTTTGAATGAGATAATGATTTCTTTGTACTTGTTGAATGCCTGATTTGGAATTCTAAATACAATACATTCCTTAGTGCTTGTGTAGTACTTCTTGATTCGATTGCGTTATTTCTGTGATTCTTAGTTCATACTATAATTCAATTACTCCTAATTATCATATTGGCGTCGCGATGGAGCCTGCGATGGAACAGTTAGATATTCATTCAACTTCTGAAGCTTTTGAGGACTATTTGGAAAGGTTTGAAATCTGGAGCATGACCAAGAAAGATGATGAGGATATTAATATTGTGGCACATTTTCTCACATCCATCGGAAAAGAAGCATATAGCTTATTAAAAATTTTGGCTTTACCGGAAAAGCCCATTTCTCTTTCTTATACAACTCTCAAGGAACTACTTCTGGACTATGTTAAGTATACAAATACCGAATGCAGTAAAAAGCGATTTCGTAAAATGATTCATGATGATATAAAAAGTTCCACTACATTACGTCAACCCATCCCAGTGCATACTCAAGGTTATGCAGATAATTCATTGAGGAGTTGCAATGCAGTTCACGAAGATGGGCACACGTTTGGTCAATGGTTGTCCTGTGGCAGGTTCCACTCTTTTAATTCATGTAAATTTCGTAATTCTAAGTGCTTTAAATGTGATGATGTTGGACATATTCACTCAGTTTGTAATTCTGATCCTAATAAGTTGAGTATTTATAATGATCATTTATCTTTGTCAATGATTTCAAAAGACAATTCAGAGTTGTATAGCAGTTCAGAGTTAAATGAAACTCAGAATCCTTGCGAGAAAACAATTTCTAATGAATCAACATATCATATTTCTCATGTTATTGTACCAGATATGATTTTTCCTAATGATTCACATATTTCTGATGAAATTTCTTACAAATCTGTTGAGAATATTTCGGATGAACCTAATCATGATCGAAAATCTGATGTAGTTTTGATTGATGCTGATTTTTCTAATGATCCTTTACTCTGCGATGACATTCTTAATAAATTTGAGGAAACTATTTCAGAAGAATCAAATCTTGATGTCATATCAAATATTATTTGTCCTCATGATGCATTTGTTTCTTGTGAGAAACTTGTTCGATGCGAAGCACGAGTATTAAATGAGTTAGAGTTTGATTACAATTCAGATAATTCCATATCAACTGTTGTTTGTCCTTATCATAAATTCACTTCAAATGTTTACTCTAGTCAAATTGAGAAAGATATTTTAAATGAAGCCACATTATTCATAGCTTGGGGATATGATGATCCGACATTATTTCGTGGGGGTGGATAGTCTATGGTTCATATCCTAGGTAGTAGTTTCAGTATTCAACTGGCATGGTGATTGTTCACAATCCCAGAAATCAAGTGAGTCTGTTCCGATTTCCGTTATTAATTCTAATACTAATGAGTGCATCCTAGATAATACAGAGTCTTTATCCAATACACTGTTGGACAGACACAGGATGAAATTAAGAAGAAGACGTGCAATCAATTACAGACACCTGGACTCCAATTTAAGCTGTGGCGGATGTGGTGTTTGAATGAGATAATGATTTCTTTGTACTTGTTGAATGCCTGATTTGGAATTCTAAATACAATACATTCCTTAGTGCTTGTGTAGTACTTCTTGATTCGATTGCGTTATTTCTGTGATTCTTAGTTCATACCATAATTATCATATGGACTCACCTAGTTGAAGGCGCTCGGTCAAGCATCCGTACCAGATCACGTGTGGGAACGCCGTGCTCAACATCTGCCGCAATCTCTAGCCAGATTATTGCATACGATCCTCGATATATTGATAGCTTATCAAATATATCTTCGATCTCCTCGCTTCTGTCTTTTGATTTTACTTGGTGGGTGCGCTCCATATTAGAAGGTGTTACTGGTCAAAGCGTTGTCAAACTCCGAATACCCGGCATCTTCATTGGTGAGCCCGACGTGATTTGGTACAGCGAATTGCAAACTGTGAGTCTGTTCCGTTTTGGGATTTTATATATCATTGTCTTATTTTAATTTTTTTATACATTGTGATTTTTTTTCCACGTGTTTTTGGATATATATATATATATATATATATATATATATATATATTTCCCACTCGTTCATTTTCGTACTTGATATATTACTATGACTGAACAGACACCTAAAGTATTTAAATTAAAGACTGTGTCCCCACCTTCCTTCCAGCTTATGCCTTTCTGGCCAGACAAAATCGAAGCTTGGTTTGGCTACGCAGAAGTCGACATCTACGAGCACGGTGTAAACGATACACGTGCACAATTCTTCACAGTAATCAAGACACTACCGCGCGAATTCAACACGTACTTAACACCTAGTATGTTTACTAGTGATGTTTCTGACCCATACCAGACGTTAAAACAGACCATCCTTAAACGCGGAGATCTAACCGATCGGCAAAGGTTAGACCAACTCCTTAATAACATCGACCTGCAACACGGCTCTGCCACAGACATGTTGAGAAGAATGAGAGAAGTTATTGGCCAAAGAACCTTCGATGATGGCCTATTCAAACAGCTTTTCTTATCAAAACTTCCTCAACAGGTGCAAGCTGTGCTGGTCTCGTTCCAAAACAACGCCGTAGACGAGCTGGCTGCATCTGCCGACCGTATCCTCGAAAGCACCAAATCTTCTAACGCCGAGGTTTTTTCAGTCAAAGAAAAGCCTCAAACGACTCAGAATGACATAACAGAGTTGTGTCATGCACTTACGCGTTATCTCAAACTCCGTAACGACCGTAAACAGTCCCACACCCCGCGAAAAAGCACATCACGTAGGCGATCTGTCTCTAGACCTCGAGAGACGGATAATCCTGACTGGTGCTGATATCATAACCAGTATGGAAAATCCTCCAGAAATTTCAGAAAACCCTGCAATTTTCCCAACACAAAATCTCTTAGTTTAAAGGAAGACCGACGCCATTGTGATCGATTCTGAGCCATGTCACCAAGAGTCTCCAACCATTGGTTACGATAGTCACGCGGACCCCAACCAGGCGGTCTGAATCTCCCAACATGGCTCAGAACAGAAGCTAGTGACTTCAAGCACTGATGCCACGTTTTGGTTTGGCCACCCCTAACTTTCTTCCAATTATCCCCTACACTAGTCAGCATTGCGCGTCGTGGTAATCTGTGTTCAGGCATACGCAGCACGTGGCCCAACCATCTCAGTCGATGAAGGTTCATAACCTCATCAACTGATTTACCATCGTTCCCTAATACCCTGCGTCTAACCTCACTATTACTTACCAGGTGATCCCAGCAGATACCCGCAATATTTCTAAGGCACCTGTGGTCAAATACTAGTAACTTACGAATATCTTATACTCTCAAAGGCCATGTTTCGCAGCCGTATAGAAGGACGGAACGAACTGCCGCGCAGTATACTCGTCCCTTAATTGATAGACGGATATCTCGCCTGCGCCATATATGACGTAAGTTGGAAAAGGCTAAACGAGCTTTTCAAATCCTTGCTGAGATTTCGTCAGACACCAACCCATTAGGGCTGATCAGACTTCCAAGATAAGTGAAGTTGTCAACGCGTTCGACTACTTCACTCCCTATCCTTAGTTCAGGTGTTGATGCAGGCCAGTCCTGAAGCAACAAGTTGCATTTAGAGGGAGAGAAGCGCATCCCAAACATTCTAGCATTGTTGCTCAGTGCTACCAAAAGACTCTGCATTTCATCAGCGTCTTCACCAAACAGGACTATGCCATCTGCGTATTCTAAGTCAATAAGTGGACCTCCTGGTAGGAGATCAATACCCGAGAATTCAGTCGATGAGAGCGTTATTTCCATCAGGATGTCTATGATAAAGTTAAACAAAAAAGGAGAAAGTGGACAGCCTTGACGGACCCCACTTGAGGTTGCAAAAGCAGATGACAGTTCGCCATAGGCTCTGACCCGACTAGTAGTGTTCGAGTAAAGAGCCTTCACAAGGTTTATGTACTTCTGAGGTACGCCTTTCAATGACAGACACTGCCACAGAACCTCTCGGTCAACAGAGTCAAACGCTGCTTTTAAGTCAAGGAATACCACTATTGTCGGACGCCGATAAGTATGCCTGTGTTCTAGAACCTGACGAATGGTGAATATGTGGTCGATGCAGCCACGACCAGGTCTGAAGCCAGCCTGATTTTCACGTGTTTGCAGTTCACGAGTCTTAGTTAGGCGTCCGAAAATTATTGAAGCTAGTATTTTAGATACTATATTAGTCAAACTAATCCCTCTGTGGTTGTCACAGGATGATTTTGACCCTTTCTTAAATATTGGGACGATAAGTGATTGTGACCAGTTAGATGGAATAACGTCTAACTCCCAGATTTTAGCTAAAATATTAGTCAACCTAATCGCTAAGACTAGACCACCATCCTTAAAGCCCTCTGGGGCCAATCCATCTGGACCAGATGCCCTTCCTCGTTTCAGATTAGCTATAGCCTTTTGAACTTCAGTTAGAGATGGGGGACCTTCTTCAATGTTCCATTCATACTGTCTGGGAATGGAGGGTAGTTGTAGAGTAGCTGAAGGCCAGCTAAACTGCTCCTTAAAGTGTTCCGCCCATCGTTCTAAGCGTCTGGACTGGGAGCAGATGAGAGTGTCGTCTTTTTCCGAAATGGTCTGACTTACACTTGATTTATTAATTCCAGTTTCTTTTATTAGTCTGTAGAGTTGTCTTGTGTTCCCTATAATCGCCGCCTTTTCCATCTCTTTTGCTTTCGTTGCCCACCACTGCTCACGATCATTCTTTAGACTTTTGCTTAATCTAGATTTGATTTCTTTACGCTCTTCATCGTATTCAAAACCTGATGGGATGAGTTTGCGAGAATCTATCAGTGCAATAGACCTTGACGAAATCCATTGGTTTTTTGTAACCATTTGGTTTAAATCACTGGTAGATGTCACTGCTGTTTCCACAGCTGCTTGTATAACTTTCCAATCAACATCTGGGTCAGTCTCGTTTTCAGAACTACCTAAGTGTGACCTCAGTTGTTCCTGGAACCTACTTTTGGTTTTCTCATTACTCAATTCGGTTCTAATGAGTCTTTTTTGTGTGGCTCTTTTGCGTTCAGTGAGGCGCAAGCAGATGCGTGCTCGTGCTAGGGCATGGTCAGAGTTCAAGCAGGTACCCCAGAATGAGCGACAATCTTCTATTGACCCTCTCAAACGATGACTGATGGCAATATGGTCTATTTGAGTCCATCGTTGGTTTGGTGCAGGGGGTCGCCATGTTAGACGATGTCTCTCCTTATGCTTAAAATTTGTGTTTGCTAAAAATAAACGATTGTCTGAGCACAGTTGCAGCAGACGATCACCATTATCTGTTCTCTGTGCCGGAATACTAAAATACTCACCTAAATGTCTTTCTGTTTTGTTTAGGCTACCTACCTGGGCATTAAAGTCGCCTGCTACGAGTACTATGTCTGAACGTTTAGCTTTCTGAAGAAGTTCAGACAGCATTCTGTAAAATTCATCTTTCACTTCATCCGAACTGCAGTCAGTGGGAGCGTAGGCAGAAACGACGAAAAGGCAACGACGTGTGTCCCTATCCTTCCGAGTTCCTACGGAGCCGTTTAGCCGAACAGCGCATAGACGACTGTTAACGGGAATCCACTCTAATAGCGCTTGTTCCGCCCTCATGCTAAGTGCTATGCCTACACCTGCCAGTCCACGAGAACTAGCCATCGGGTCGCCAGATACACGGAGGGTGTATCTCGTTGGCTCTCCGTTTTGCCGAGGTGAGGTCAAGTGAATGACCACACTAGGATCCTGTATGCGTGTTTCGGAGACACAGCATACATCAATCGTACGAGATTCTAAGGTTTTAGCCAAGGAAGCCTGCTGACCGATTTGGCATAGTGTGCGTACGTTGAAGGCTCCAATGTATAGTTTGGAGCGAGGTTTCAATAGACCTGGGACAGTGTTTTGAGCACTAGAATCGTTGGCTGTGGTGACACTTGAGGAGGAAGCTAAAAGAGGAAGTTTAGTGTATAAAGTCGATGTAGGAGGAATAATAGGAATTGAAGAGGGAGGTTGACTATGAATACAGTGGTCTTGAGTGCTGTTGGAGGTATGAGGGCGGTTATCACTTCTCGGTTGCCCACACCGTGGAAGGGTTCTGTTGGAGGTACCTGAAAAGGAAATTGGATTAGAGGTGGTCATAGTGACCTGAGAGCGTGACCGCAGTGCCCAAGGGACAACTGCTTGGGGTCGGTCACACACGACCTTTTTATGAGTGATTTTTGTGTTAGCTCCGTACTTGTTGAGTCCTTACCGCCGGAGACGGATATCCGTGGGATAAGGCGAGGTGTGCATTTTTAGTGTCGATCTTTTCTAACCTCACCCCTCCTTGTGGGAAGGCAGCATCGCTGTCATGCTGGTTGTCTGAAGGAAACACCATACTGCTGTCACACCTCTGTACAGTCAGCAGTACGACTTCGCCTTCGGACCTTGGTTTTGTTGCTTTTAGTCTTACCGCTCTTCAACCGACCTGTCTGGCATGGTAGGACCTTGAGGAACAGTTGTTCCAGCCAGTTGCTTCATCACGATAGGTAAGTCCGACCACCACGTCAAGGTAGCAACAACGGTCAGGGCGAACATAGCCGTCTTTTATATGTCACTGGTGTGATAACGAGAGTTCGCTACCTCGTCGATACTGGCGCAGAAGTTAGCGTTCTCCCAGCGAATTCCGAATCTGTCCACCTAATCTCGAATAAATTGAGCATTCGTTTGATTGTTATAAATAAATAATATATTTGTAATATCCCGATGAGTAGAAAATTAGATTTTCTGACGTTTAGTGGCTTAGTGTAAGTCACTTCTTCAGAGAATAAATAACCAAATTAAAATTAATCCAAGTTTAAATAGTACTATTTAAACCCCTTCTATCAACCACTACTCGATAAGTATTCTGGCATTTACCAATCGCAATCGAAATTGTCGTGTGTAACCAGCAACGTTACGCATCACATCACGACTACAGGACCACCTGTATTCTCTAAAGCACGCCGACTGGCCCCCGAGAAGTTAAGATTGGCGAAAAACGAATTCGAACATGTGATAGACATAGGAATCATACGACCGTCAAATAGCCCATGGGCATTTCCGTCGCACATGGTCCCTAAAAAGGACAGCAACGATTGGCGTCCAACTGGTGATTATCGGCGATTGGATGCAAAAACCATTCCCGATCGTTACCCGTTGCCTCACATTCACGATTTGACAGCCACCTTGAAGGATACAACTGTCTTTTCGAAAATCGACTTGGTTAAAGCGTATAACTAAATTCCTATGGCCACTGACGACATTCCGAAAACCGCTATTATAACGCCCTTCGGATTCTATGAATTTTTGCGAATGCCTTTCGGTCTAAGAAACGCGGCACTGACTTTTCAAAGGTTCATAGATGACGTATTTCGAGGTCTCAACTTCGTACATGCGTATGTTGATGACTGCCTAATAGCAAGTCCAGACAGAGAATCGCATCTCCAGCATGTGGACCTTGTGTTTGACCGACCACAAAAACATGGCATTACTGTAAACATTCAGAAATGCCAAATCCGAACCGACTCCTTAGACTTCTTAGGACACACTATCGATGCGCAAGGTATCCGACCCCTTAGAACAAAAGTGGCGGCCATTCTGGATTACCCAGAACAGACCACCATCAAAAAATTGCGCACGTTTAACGGTCTGGTAAGTTTCTATAGACGGTTCATACCGAAATGCGCGTTACTTATGAAACCCCTTACCGACCAACTTTGTGGAAATGCGAAATCCATCAATCTGGATGACACTGCACGAAAAGCATTCTCCACGGTTAAGGGAGGTATTGCTCCGGCGACCATGCTTGCTCATCAGGACCCTGAAGCGCCCATTAGTATCGCAGTAGACGCATCCGACTCAGCAATCGGAGCAGTCTTACAACAATGGGTTAACCACTCCTGGCAACCTTTGGCATTTTTTCTAGACGGTTGTTAGACACTGAATCGAGGTACAGCACATTCGGTAGGGAACTCCTAGCTATGTATTGTGCTGTCCGGCATTTTCAACACCATATCAAAGGCCGTGAATTCACCATTTTTTACCGATCATAAACCACTTACTTTCTCCTTAAGCTCATCTTCAGACAAGTACTCACCACGTGAGTCTCGACAACTGGACTACATTTCGCAGTTTACTTCAGATATTCGACACATTTCTGGAGCGAACAATGTAGTTGCAGACGCCTTGTCTCGTATAAATTCCTTGAACAGTTTCCAAGGAATCGACCTTTTAAATTCGCCCAACTTCAAAAAGAAGACAGTGATCTTCAGCACGAGTTGTCCTCAACAACACTTAAACTGCGAATTAAACAGATGGGAACAGGGAACGAAACCTTACTTTGTGACACATCTATAGGTAGGGATCGTCCGATCGTGCCGAAACAATATCGACGCAACGTCTTCAATACGTTGCACAAACTTTCTCATCCAGGTGTTCATGCGACCATCAAGCTTATAGCAGAACGGTTTTGCTGGCCTAGTATGAATAAAGACGTGAGGGAGTGGGCACGCTCCTGTGTAAGCTGCCAGAAATCTAAGGTGATTAGACATAACAAATGTCCACTAGGCTCGTTTAAAACTCCCGATGCTCGCTTCGACCATGTTCATTTGTATTTGGTAGGACCTTTACCAGATTCAAAGTGATATTCTTATCTCTTAACCTGCGTAAACCGTTTTACTTGATGGCCAGAAGCAGTTCCCATCAAAGACACTACTGCTGAAACAGTGGCCGGCGCCTTCGTCGAACGATGGGTAGCAAACTTCGGCTGCCCAACAAAAATCACTACAGATCGTGGACGTCAGTTTGAATCTGAACTTTTCCGTTGTCTGACCGCGAAATCAGGAATCACTCGCTTCCGAACGACGGCCTACCACCCACAAGTAAACGGGTTAGTAGAACGTTTTCACAGACAACTAAAAGCGTCACTATCAGCCTCAAACATTTCTCAGTGGACTGACGCTCTACCACTCGTCTTACTAGGTATTCGCAATGCAGTGAAAGTTGACATTGGATACTCTGCGTCTCAACTCGTTTATGGTACGACCCTTCGACTTCCGGGAGAATTCGTGGATCCTTCATCCTCTTCGATGAACATGGATCCAACCTCCTACGCGAACAGGCTTACAAACGCAATGCGTTCAGTTAAACCTGTTTTCACTCGACCACAATCAACTAATGTTTTCGTTCAACCTGACTTACGATGTACTACACACGTCTTTGTACGTCGAGACTCGCATCGACGACCTCTCGAATCAACATATGAAGGACCTTTCAGAGTTCTTCAACGCGAATCTAAGTACTATATAATCGATAAGAACGGAACCAACGATAGCATCAGCATCGATCGCCTCAAAGCAGCGTATTTAGAAGGAAATCCTATTCACGTCGATTTTCCTTCAATACAATCGCACGAAACAACTTCTGCCCTTATAATACCTCAATCGACAGCCAACACCCACGTTGATACTTCGGCGGTATTTGAAAGTAAACTCAAAACAACGCGTTCTGGAAGAAGAGTAAGATTTCCAGAACATTTGAACGATTACTGCACGTAAGATACTAGATGACATTTTATATCGTCTCGATTTTCCCTTGTACTATATATAATTTATTATATTTTTAAAAAACCGAATTTAATATGCTTATATGTTTTTATTATTTTTTATTTCAAAAAATAATAATAATAAAGATATAAAAATCCTTGTTTTACGCTATTACGTGAGCATGAGTTTATTTTCTTTGTTTTCGCCCGCTTTGTGTTTTCACGCGCGTATGAGTGTATTTCGACATGCACTTACATATATTTTTCTTTTCCAGGACAGCTAGAAAAGACGATAAAAGAACGATGAAGTTTGCAAGAAACAGAAATCTTCATTGCACTTTTTCTTTTTTATTATATAGTACATCATGGTCCTTTATAGTAAGGAAAGACGGCCAGACGCTGCTAAACCTAGCAAGCTATCAGAAGAGTGTTTACCAACGAAAAACTCGTTGGGTTTAAACTTCTGGCTGGTCACGTCTTAGGGTCATCACTACCCCACTAGGGGGGAGTGATCTGTAGCGGTAAATAATTCCTCAAAATTAAATAGCTCTGTAAGTTTTCGACATTGGATGCTGACCACAGTTTTAGTGGACTCATCTAGCTGAAGGCGCTTGGTCAAGCATCCGCACCAGATCACGTGTGGGAACGCCGTGCTCAACATCTGCCGCAATCTCTAGCCAGATTATTGCATACGATCCTCGATATATGATAGCTTATCAAATATATCTTCGATCTCCTCGCTTCTGTCTTTTGATTTTACTTGGTGGGTGCGCTCCATATTAGAAGGTGTTACTGGTCAAAGCGTTGTCAAACTCCGAATATCTGTTGCATCTTCAACCTGTTTAAATATGGTAAATATTATGTTCATATTTTTGAAACGTGTGTATTACTGCAATTCCGAAGAAACTCGATATGGTTTGTTCACAACACTTATGTACCAATAAGCTGTTCGTGAATAATAATAGTAATAAAGTTGCTTGACACACCATCTGAGTGCACCAGACCACTACCCTATGTGCGCACAGTTAGTCGTTCACAACAACTAGTCAGTTTGTATTACATACACATAAACAACTTGATCACTTTTTTAATACATCTTCGATGCTCTTTAATCGTAACTTCTGGTTTAATTGATTTTGGAGTCCTCGTTGAAAAGGCTCTTCACACAACAAAGTTATCGAGCAATGTGTATATGTGACATCTTTAGACACTTCTAATGAGGAATTATTCCGACTGTATGAATAGTCTATAACAAGTTGTAAATGAGCCCTATTGCACTTTGTTGACTGAAAGATATGGGCACTGGTGAAGTGTGTATTTTGTTTCCTCTTCACACAGTATCAGCAAATTACGTTGCCGCAATGTGGGCACCAAAGGTTCGGTACGAACTGCATTTAGGATATGTATATTTCAAATGAGTTAGTGCTGGATGGCGGACAAGTAGTACAAGTATGAAGCATTTGGTAATAGGCCGACTAAATGAATAGTAAGGTGACTCATTAAAGTGTTTGCTCCAGTTGTTGATCCGTTTTCACATTGCTTTGAGCTTGATTTCGATTCAACATACGATACCTTCGAGTGTGCTCATTGATTTCTCTTTGATTTAAATACTTGTGGCTAATAGAGTATGTAACGAATAATCCTGACAAATACTGCGACATGCTGTAGTTACGATAAAACAAGTCGTCAAACAATTAAACATTAATTTACTGAAGGCTATTTCGAACGAGAAAAAAATAGGAGAATTCAGAAAGGATTTCGTTTTCCTGTTGGTAGAGTAGGTAATGCACATATCCACTAATATAAAAACAGTCATAATTAATAAGAAATAGTAGGTAAGATCAAAATAAGACTAAAAAAGAATAAATGAATTGGTTTTTTCTGGTGCTAGAATAACCCGTGTGGGCTTGACGTTGTGCCATATATCAAAGCTTAGAAGATATGAAAAATACAAAGATCAAAACAGTGATTGAGCAGTAATCATGAAAAATTGATAGACAATGATTTGTGATCTGGTGCAAGTCCAGAAAATGTATTAAAAATGATGAAATTTCGCCTTATTTTCTTACGCTCAAAGATGCGTATGACCTACCCTCTTGTTGTACTGCCCATTCCAAATTTTGACATACAACTCACTTTCAAGGGGGCAATAGTCTGAGTCACAAGGTCCGCCAGTGGTTCTTCAAGGTGATTCAGTTATTCGAATTCATCACTTCATTCTAGTAGACATTCTGTAATTATTACTGGAAAATAAGTCGAGGGTATTGGTTCAGTTTTAGGGAAGGGGGTGTGACAAGTTTTCTACGCCACATGCATACCTACCGTTGCTCAGTTAGGTTATTCGAGAAACTCAGATCAAAGTGTTAGTCATATTTTGAGCTGCTAAATAACTCAATAAATATTTGTTTGGAAAGAAATCAATCGTTGTTACACACCATAAAAATCAAAGTTTATTTACGATCCTTGGAAGTCCTTAACGCGTTCTTCCTCTGTTATGGTTTGACGGTGGAGCATTACGCTATGTTCTTGTAATTTTATGGTCCAACACAGAGGGGTCAAATGAATTCGAAATGCGGACCACATATTTCGACAGTTATTCAAAGACAAACCTGCTGATACTTAAAATTGTCTTATTGATTCAACATTTGTTGGTATGCCGTCCAGATCTTGTTAGAGAAACTCGTCAAAACTTTGGGTGTACACTGAGCGCTATGTGAGGAGGTTTTAGTAGTAACCTGTAACGCATCTTTCTTATCTATTTTGCCAGGCGGTATGAATTATCTACTACTCATGATATTGTTTTCCGTTCAAATGTTCGTGTTGTTACTCCACCTTTGTTACCTAAGTTTGTGCTGGACTATCTCTACAGCAAACACTTGAATGTTAAAAAAGTAAAATTTTAGACAAAGGTCAAATGTTGGTAACCAGAGACATGTCGCACAGGAAGCAATTATGAAAAATATGATCTTTCCATATGAACTGAATGATAAGGACATCATACACCTTATTTTGGTTCATTTACTGGCCAAGGTTATGCACTTGTTTTCAAATTGTTCCCTTTTGTGTCGCTGTAAGTATGCATTACATTTACTTCAAGCCATTTAGACTTAACAATTATTTGAACCGTCCTTAACATTCTCCACAAAACCCATCATAGTTGTCACTGATATGAGTATTTGGGTTTATAAATTGAGCTAGCGTATTAGTTGTCTAAAATGACGTTTAACATAGTTAAGATGAGAAAGTCGCCGCATTAAGATAGCATCGTAATACGATTGGTGAAACTGACGAAACTTTTAACAAAATCGGTCAACAAATTGACTTTAATTATCATCAAGTAGTGTTGTTTTCTCGTGGTCATTTTTATTTATTACACAAGGTTTCAGTATGCTTCTCTATCAGTTATTCAGTAAATATCTTAAAATCTTGTCAGTCTAATTGGAGGTGTAGCGACACAACTATGCATGCCAAATTATCGATTTAAGCAGTCAAGGAAGTCTCCTGAAAACTGGAGACACTGTCGAATTTACCCCAAACACTGACTAAGGTTCAAGCCATTATCATAGACATGAGTTGGGAGTTGCACTCCTCTTGGTTACGACTTATGCTCTCCCTGATAATCACATGGGTATCACTCACTGTTTATCGTTTTGTAAAGATTTATTTAACCGAAAGTGTCTTACAACACCATATCACGTATATTTGTGGCACATAAGCTTAGTTGATTTCAAAACCTTACAATCACTCAAGGTCATACAGATCTCTGTATTATTTCGATTTTGATACTTGCTACTGACTTGTATACACTACCAACCAGTATGTATGAATAGAAATAATTGATCCATCGCACACCAAAGTTTTGAATCTAGAACATGGCTCTCGTAGATCCACGCATGGTTAACGAATTACTGTTAGCCATCTGTTCAAAATTCTCGTAACTATCACTATTTTCACGTATTAGAAGGGTTATTGATAACAATTCATATGTATCAGTAGTACTAATAAATCCTATCACGGTTAAGCAATAATAAGGTCGAGAAAATCTCCCCATAGCTAAATAAAGCGCACTAAACCCAACAAACTAACTGGGACAATAATTGAAATTCTTCCTCTTCACCTTTGTACTTCTGTTCTTTCAGTTAGTTTACTGAAGCAGATACAGAGGGAAACAACTCATACGGGCAGCATTATAGCATAAACATCAACTGAATTTCTAATACAAACCAAGGATAATAATATTAACAACATTAAAAAAATTTTGATTGTTTTTCCTATTTATGCGCACAAAATACTTGAACTACCTATATGTTAAGCTCTTAACCAACTGTGATTACTATACATCATAACGTGACTTGTTAAAACATCTCTGTATCAAGCCATTCTCCATTATGATAATCCCACTTTGTTTGGCGCTCAAATAATTTTCACGAAGATTTTTATTTTGCGCGCGTTAATAATTAAATCGGACATATTTGAAAATACTGCGTGTAAGGTAATCAAACTTCCCTCGCTTGTTTGTCCGTTAATGGCCCTGTGACCATCACCATATAGATGATCCAATAGTTTGGTTGCTAAACTGGGATAGTCAGGACTGTTTAATATGTTTTAGGTCATAGCAGGCCCACCTCTGCCATTTCTTTAGCCTAAGGGAAGCAGCCTCATATCTCTCAGCCGGAACTCTGGGTCCAGAGTGTCTTCAGTTTTCATGGGTTCTGCTTATCATGGTATAGAACATCCGGTCTTCCAGGCAGTAGGGGAGCTAGGTTGTCTATAAGATTCTTTATATGCTTTCTTACATCGTTTCCACGGAAAGCACAGAGCCCCGAATTAGTCTAACTATATTCCTATATGCATTTTAAATATCTTTCTGCACTGACGCACATAAGAATGATAACTTTCAGCCTGCTCACTACCCTTTCAACTAGTTACCCATAAAGAGCAAATACATCTGACATCCTTGACTTAGCTAACAAAAATGAAAGTTGATTTTAACATGAAAGTTACATTCATACTAAATATACTCCATTAAACCGGAGGGAAAATCAGAAACTCCAGTAATGTAATAAAGCTGGACAGTCAGTGGCCTAAACAACTGTGGTGTGAGACGTTTTGGCATTTATAAACCCTTTATTTTCTTACGCTAGCAACTTTACCTCTTGAGAGGCTCCACAGTTAGATATGAGTCCCATTCTGATTATCCTCTACGAGACCACTCTAACTTGCAAACTGTTGATAATAGAGACAGGACTGGGCCGATGATTAACGTCCTGCATAACCAAACAGTTCTCCTGTTTAAACTTCTGTTAAACCCGAGCACTCATTCTATAATTTAAGTGAATCGTCAGGTCAGGACTTATAACATTCTTTTCACTTTTTGTTCTATATACACTTTTCTGCACGCACATATTTAGCTTTACCCTAGAAGTGAACAAACGAGCGACTAGTCGTTAAATCTCTTCAGACTTTAAAACATCACTTTACCGAACTTCATGACCTCAGTACGTCAGATCAAAAAGTTCTTGATAAAAACTTCATTCTTTTGCTTGCATCATCAGTAGCAATGTGTACAAATATTTTGATGGAATGGTTTTGAACACATATCAGAAATTGCAACGCATTCAGGGAGATTGATGTTCATTCAGTCATTATTTCATGATGCTTTGGCTATGATTGCTGTTAAAGTTTAATGAGTGAACAAGGATAAAGTAGGAAGATTTCTGAAAGATAAATTATAACTACTATCGTTTTAAAGGATTTCAACATCTATATAGAAATTTTTTTAAATACCATAATGTCTCATTCACATTTGTAAATTCACATTACCAATATTTTTGTGCGATATCAAAGGTTAGCATAGTGATTTTGCATACTGACTAGAGGCTAATCATTTCAGTTTATATTATACTTTATATCAAGTATCATAAGTTTTATAAACTATTTGTAACGTTTGAAATACAGCTGGTGTCGTAACTTATCGGTATAAAAGACAATACTTATTAGTTTGATGTAGTGTGTGCTGGATTCGAGTTTCAGCAGATAAACTCATTAACATACAATTAATTTCAGCTTTCAAGTCCAAAAAAGTATGAACTGATCATTCTAGACTACATTACCACGGAACAATAAATGCAAGCTGATGTCTTGTATTTATGAGCATATATTTGTGTAGATGTATTTTAATATATATTCATGCGGACTGAGCTACAAAAAATATACTCCTGGAAACAATCAAAATGAAGTTGAACATTAGTGATGGTAGAAATAAATTTTCATTCAGACGAATTTTCTTTAAGCATTGCAACAAACTCTGAAGAATGAATTTAGAGACAAACACAAATAGTTAGTAACAGAAACAATAAAATCCAGCTTCAGCTATTAACAATACTCGGAGTGAGCTTACATTGTACTCTGTTTTATATTTAAATAGCTTAGTATTATGGCGTTTAAAATGCATATATTACTCCATATTGAAAAAAGCCCTTTTTAACGTTCCGCCTTGTTAAGGGAAGTAGAAAACCGTTAAAAATACGAAGAGGTTTTACTGTTAAAAACAAATATTACTGGTACCAAGCTGATGGAATCATCTGTCCTCAACTACCGTCAGAGATCTACCAGGATTATTGAAGTTGTGATGCCACACTCACCTCTGCCAAATTTCTGGAGCCATTCCACAAAACTCCTTTGTCTGCACTATTACGTTATGGAGATGTTGGAAAATGTAAGATAGTACAAAAAATCATCTGGGTAATTCATCATTGAGTTATATAAATCTAAGTGACTAACTATACACGATATTTAGAAAGAATAAAGTTCTTCGAAGGTTTGGGAATTCGGTTTTCAATTAACTGTTGAAAACCCAGGTGTTAGACGAATCATCAACTTAATACAGATTACCTTTAAATACCGATTTATTTCGGTTTACTATCAAACTATAATGATAGCTAGTCATTCATATATTTTGTCACAACTGTGATTATATGGATAGTGATATGTCGGAGAAAGCAAAATTTAATTGGTCAATGAGTGAAGGTGGATATATTCATTTAAACTAAATAAAAGGCACTCTGATTTGACATAATTCACTTAGATTTCCTCTGTGTTAACTGCTTATAATTTCTGTCAATAAATCATGGTTTTGGCACACAATCTCGTTATCAGTCATTGATTGTATTTTAAGTATCTAAGTCTTAGTTATATTGTATAGTGATCTGTCTAATGATTCTACTACATATCTAGTATCAATTCCTATGGGTTGTACTGATTGTGTTATCTGGTATTTAATACATAATCTCCGAAAAGGTGAGATCGTTAGAGAAAATATCAATTTCTTTCATTACTTCAGATAGGAACAATAACAAGTATTGACATAAGAGCTTATGGGAAAGCAATAAACTTTTAAACATTTGTACTTCATCTGACCTTCATATGTAACTTTTCCATCCCCATCTTGATCAGCTTCAGAGAGCATTTCTTGAACCTCTGTTTCTAAAATCCCGAACGAAAGAGATTAATAAACAAAATCATCTAAATTAAAACGATTAGTTTTTATGTGTTCAGATTGGTTCATTTCGAAAATAGATCTTATTACTAAGTTATTTCACTAGTCAATTAATTAGAAATTGAATAGTAATGGACAAAAGTGTTGGATATTATTTTATGGTGCTGTGAGATCTGTGACTCGTTAGGAAGAATCTCATATAGAGTCGTAGTCATGTGATATAGTAAAGAATAAATTAGGCCTGATAAAATGTCTCACAATAATTTGTTTGTGAATGACCTAAAAACATGCTTAATTTTTTTAACTGCCTGTATATAAATAAGTTATTTTATTAACAAAAAAACGGTTCTCTCTACTGATCGGCTGTTCTGGCTTTTGAAACGAGTTATTTGATGGGGGGATCTCTTACAACAGTGTGGATTGCTGAGTAATATCTGATAACAACTTTATTCAATACGATAAATTTTGATATGGTAGGAAACTCTCATCATCATCATCATCATCATCATCATCATCATCATCATCATCATCATCATCATCATCATCATCATCATCATCATCATCATCATCATCATCATCATCATCATCATCATCATCATCATCATCATCATCATCATCATCATCATCATCATCATCATCATCATCATCATCATCATCATCATCATCATCATCATCATCATTTGTGTTTGGCATAGGTTCTAATTTTAATTACTTGAAAGCATATTTCGTAAATGTTCTCAAATGTCTCCATCTGACACTCATATTCAGTCACGAAGGTTTTATTTTTCTAATTCAGTGGTCACAATTAGTTTTTGTTATATCTTGGATAAATATATTTGCTCTTAAGTTAATTGTAACGATTATGAATATTATAGTTTCACAGTATTTGGGTGCCGAGTTGATGTAAGACATTAAAGAGGAATAGTGTTGTATTTGTAAAATCTCAGCGAAATATTTGAAGTAAATCCAACGCTTTTTCAAGGAAATATCGTTGAAAAAGCTTGGACCAGATTTCCAGATGAAATGTTGGATTTACTTCAAATTCTTTCGCTGAGATTTTACAAATACAACATTCTTCCCCTTTAATTATGAATACTGAATAATGAATATACTACTATATTCAAATAATTCAGTATAATAGTAAGCTCTTTTTTATAACACAATTTTAGATTGAATGAACTTGAGTAAAATGTTTTTATAATCGATTGATCACTGGGTAACGATCAATGTCATGTTTGTCAGGTGGAATCCTATTGACCGAGTTGAAATTTGGCCACTAGTCTAGGTGAATGGACATCGCGTGCACTGTGTTGAGATGAGATGGTGGTTGGAGGTAGTCGACAAGAAATCTTTTTTAGAAAAAAATTGATCATTATATTACACATTACTTTTCTTTGAAGAAAAGATGCATAAAAATAATCTGTTACATCAACCTACCGGAACAATTGTGTCCAACTCGAGTCATTACTTGACGTAGTTCTGACGCTGTTATGTAACCATCATTATCCTGTAAATGTGAAATAAATTAAGTATGTATAATTCAGTTATAAGTTTCCTTCCGTCGTCAGTATTCATAACGGCAATTGATGAGTATCTTTTAAGTTATGTATACAACCTAGCTATTGCCATCAGTTAAAGGTATTTTTAAGAGGAGATGGATGGACGCTATCAGTAGAATCTAGAACATGTAATTCGTCTTATATGGGGCTCATTAGAGGGATGTAACTGTATCCTAGTGTTGATCCCTACTATGGAACCCAGCGGATAATGCATCTGGTGTTTGAAGTGAAAGGCACTGGGTTTGAGTACTGTATTAAGCCTTAACACAGCAGGATGAAAGTGTATCCAGCTGAAGAGGTTTGAATGGGAAAAAACGCTCCTTTTGGATTTCACTACTAGCCACTATCCATCTTTGCTTCAAAAAGTCACTTGTCCGTTTGGAAAAGAGCCAGATATTCGGTTACATCATATTATTTATCTTTTGATTGTTTTAAGAAAATGTTAAGAATTTTCTGAAACTAATTTTTATCACGATGAAGAAATTCAAAAGACTGGATTCATCAACAAATTCAGTATCTTTTGGTTTTTAAAACCTCTCCATTCTGCATTAAATGATGCCAAATAATATTTTATTAGTTAAAATTAACTTGATGAAGCGATTAGTGACAAAAGAAATACTAGAAATCCTGATATTTAGTTGTTACTAGTAGAGTTCATTCAAAGAAGGAGTAAGACAGTAATACGTTATTATATTAGATGGTTGTAGACGTATATCTAGTGACTGATGTTAGGACTATGAATCGGCGGATTCGATTATCATGTCTTGATGTTAAGCTCTCAGCACGACATCTATAGATCTGGGTCCGATCTCTGTTGTGGTCTTGGATACGAAAGCTGAAAGGTCATGCAATGTGAGCTAGTTCCTGTCGGGTAGAGACAGATATCTACCTCAGTGCAATGGAAGATGGTCGCGCCTTTTCTTGGATTGGTTGAGGTTAGATATTGACACCGTTGGATGTCGGCTCGGTGATCTAGACGTTAAGCATTCGTGCGCGAGGCAGAAGGCCCTGGATTCGAGTCCCGCGAGTCACACATTACGACGGAACGGCCATCCAGTTCTTGCAGGTTTTCAATGGTGGTCTAACATCAACTGGTTCATGATCTCAATCAAAGTATTTTAATTATTGTACTTGACGTGAGAGTAGAATATCCATTGACACAGTTATAAAATTATTATGATTTACCGTATCAAATACTTCAAATGCTTCACGTGTTGCTGAAACTTCTTCATGAGCATCACTTTCATTGGATAACAGACGAACAAATTCATCAAAAGCCATTTCACCATCACCTATATAAGTAAATGAAGAGAAAATTATATTGTTATAACCCGAAAAGTATATTCATATGAACAGACATTAGTGAAATCTTGAATAAAAAATTGTGCAGTTACAAATTACGAACATGTACATGTTATGAATTGTTTGTCTTTTCCATTCAGTTTATTGATTGGCACTTAATGGTCAACCATTCGAAGTGTTACTCTGTAGTTTATGGTATTTAGCATAAAATGTTTTAAAAATAAATCGATAGCATTTCACAGATTTGTTAGTTGCCATGGGGATAAAGTTTATTTTAAAAAATACCTAGAAATTATAAAGATATGAGTTTATTTAATTACCGATCGACTAATGATCAATGAACGCTGAATAGTTGTTTAGATAGCTAGTTTTTATTTAAGGCCTTACTATGTAAAGTATTAGGAGAGTTGAATGGTTTGTATTCCGTGTTTAAGCTACGCGGCTAATAAGGCGTATGTGTAGGTGAATAAGTGGATCATTTGGTTAGCTAAGGTAATAACACATTTTTTAAAGGAGGTATTTCAGTCAATCCGGTTCTAATATTGAGAATGAAGTGCCAAAATTCAACCACATATTTCTGTCAATTTGGTAACTCATAGATACACATGAGTAATAAATACTATTGCTCAGTATTTTTCACATGATTCTCATTCAGCCTTGATCTTCTCTTTCTACTTTATTGGTTGATCAAGCTTTAGGAATAGGAGTAGTAACTTAATCAAACGTCAGAACGTAAGACTATTTACTTAATCTCATCAACAGGAGTCAGTTCGTCATTAAAATCTCTTCAAATTATACAAGTCTCTCTGTAGGACACTAGTAAATTGTTAGAAGTAATTCATTCAGAACCGTTAATGTCAGACAATCACAATCGTAGTCACTGAGAGGATATCATATTACTATTTCTGAAAACTATTATTGGTACACATCAATACAAACAGTGAAGCATTTTATTGTCAGGCTTATTGATAGTATTAAAAATAGAGGTGTATAGTTCAATTCATTTTTGATGGAGTTTTCTTCTGTGAGCTGGATGTTTTGGTAAAAACTCCATCAAAATCATCCACCTGAGCTACAAATCTTCACCATCTCATAGTTCAATTCAACTAATTAACTCCTTTTATTTTTTTAAAACGACGAATTACAGTTTACTTACCATTCATATCTGCTTTATTCATTAACAATTTAATTTGATTATCCGTATATTCCGAACTGACAAGACGTATCAACGTACTAAATTCTTGTCTGCTCACTGTGCCGTCATTGTCTCGATCAATAAATCGAAATATTTCTCGTAATTCTGTAAAATATCAGTAGTAATATGAATGAGATGAATCGAAAGTATTGAATAAGTTAAGTGTTATGAGAGGGCCCCCAAATGCCTTGGTACGACAGAGAGTGGGGCGAGTCAGCTCTCTCTCTCCAAATGCTCACATATGCTTCAAAAGATTTGAATATGATTATCAGATTATTGTATATCAATGTCATTTAGTTTCTTTGTTGAATAACGATTCCAATAATTGAGATCATGAGTAAATTGAAGCTAGACTACCATAGAAAACCTGGAAGCACTGAATGACCGTTTCGTCCTATTGTGGGGCTCCTCAACAGTGCGCATCATCGATCCCGCCTCTCGAGATTCGAACCCAGGATCTATCGGTCTCGCAAACGAACGCTTAACCCTTAGACCACTGAGCCAGAATTCAAAGGTGTTAATGTCTAACTTCAACTAATCCACGAAATTGAGCACTACTGAGGAGTCCTCCAGTGCTTCCAGGTTTTGCATGGTGGTCTAGCTTCTGAACTATTGAAATTATTATAATATCCACAAAATCCCCTTCTGAATAACAATTATTCATAGAAATACTGGAAGTTAATTACAACCTGATAAAATATTCAGAGGTGAACAAATGTACATTCATATCGATGTGATGTTTTATGATGAGAACCAAATGCGGAACTCAATAAATTAATCAGTGTTGCATAACATCTACTTCAGTTTAGTATTTGAGACACATCTGTTAATTTATGGAATTAGTGGGAAGTATAACCTTTTCAAGATTACTAGCATTATCAGAGTTCGTTAATTTTATTACTATGCCGACAATTTATTAGTCAGTAGTCTTTAGATCCGAAATTACCCAATAATTATACAGAATTGTTCGTTGTTCCTTAAACTGAGAGTTATCTCAAATAGTTTGCTACCAGAAACTTTTGATTTAGTTCCACCGTGAGGAAATCGTAAAACAGTTAATTGTTTTAACAGATATTATTCTGCTTTTAATATCACACTACTGTTAATCATGTAAGTAATATGAAATGATGAAAGCAAACAACTCACCACTAATTCTTTTTCTAGTTACATGACAATCTTTCTGTTGAAATAAAATAAAGATATAAAAACACCCAATCATTAATGCTTTTAAAGTTAAAAATAGTTCTGAAAAAGCTTGATAAGATGAGATGTCATTCTAGAATAATAAAGAGAACGAAATCTCCTGATACTGTATTACTATTCCGCGATCAAATGTGAGCAATTGGAAGCTTGTTTATTTATTTATTTTATTTATCTGAACACATAAATATTGGTACAAGAGGGCACCAAACATATATGCGCCACACAAAATTTTATTTGTGTGTGGGCTGTGATAGTACCTGGGTGCCCAGACTGAAGCAGGTGGTTTTCTTAGGGGGCCACACCCCGAGCCTTTGACCTAAAGGTTTGATCCACAAGGCAGTGAAGCATCGTGAGAAGATGCAGTCCCAAGATAGCCGGTGACCAACGATTGGTTCACACGCCATTTGTTCCTTCAGGATACTGGAGCCTATGTGCACCATTGGTTTGGGATCCGGTTAAAGCGCCGGACATTCGCTTTTCGTCCTCTCATTTTCGTAGACAACAGCCCCACCATGAGAAGGCAGTTAGTAGGAGTTCCCTGGCAGGGGCTGTATACGCGTGGCCGTGTGAGAGCATTTCAAGAGGGAGGGCGGGCCCACCCCTTTCTCGGCCATACCAGGGCATTTGGGGGCATTGGAAACTTGTATATGCTAAGTACATAGAATTGATGGTACTGAATAGCTTTAAGCAACTTGGATGAAACTACTTATTCAGTCTTATATTAATATTTATGATGAGAATTTTCTCTAAATCAACCGAATTATTATAAACTTATCAGTTGGATGATATTCTACATTATATGTTGTGGATACCTACTTCATTGTTAATAAACAGAAAATGAAGTCAACTTTTTGTAAACAATTTAAGTTGTAATAATGAATCGATTGAAGTTAGACATCAACACTGTTCGATACCGTCTAGAGATTAATTATTCGCGCGCTAGACCAAAGTTCCTGGGTTTGAGTCATGCATGAGGGATCGTGGATGAGCACTGCTGAGAAGTCCTACAATAGGATGAAGCGGTTATCCAGTGCTTCCAGGTTCTCAATAGTGATTTAGCTTATATTAACTCATGAATTCAACCATCATAATGAGTTATGACATATTCAACAAGACATTGGTTCTAGAACAATCTATATTTTCACACACAAAAAATGCGTACACTTTTCACTTTATCTAAAACTTATAAATTAAATAGCTTTATGAATTGGTAATTACTATTTTTACACTGAATAAGGTTTCCATTCTACATTTGAAACTTTAAATATTTTCCCTGAAAAAAATTCGAATTTCATACATCCTATTGGTGAATTAAACTTCACCTGTGACTCTTCTCGAGTTACTACCAGTCGCAAGCCCGGATAAATGAGGAGGGTTGGGCATAAGATCAGCAACCCTATCCTATAGAAAAGAAATCTTATTAAACAAAAGTAATTGATAAATTAATAATCTTTTCTTATATATTATTCATTAAAGTTTTACACTTAACATAAATGCGTGATTATTAGTAGTATAATCAATAATATATTAGAATCAATGTAGATATCATCATTTAGTGGTAATAATTATTATTCAATATTCATTGTTTATTCATTAAAACTAGAACAGTAAACAAGAAATTTTGAAGGTATACATAATAGACATAAAAGAATAAACAAGAAAGAGAGTATATGTTTAAGTGAATGAATGACTGAATGACTAAATGAATGAGTGAATGACAGATAACGAGTAATAACCAAACTGTATAATTTAACTTATATACTCCTTAAATATTAAATCTTTAAAATAAATTATAAATCTATTATATTTACATTGTCAAAGTTACACCCAAATGAATGAAAGAGTTTTATTTTTAAAGAATAAAAAAAAAGAGAAGAGAAGAGAATCAAATTATAGAAAGAAAGAAAAACGAAAAGAAAAACAACGAAAAAAAAATACAATGAAAGTCAATTTATTTTCTCTAATTTTATTTATAGAAAAAAAAACTTATAAATTACATGTACTTTTATTTCATTTGAAAAATAAATAGATAAATAATTAAAACAAGGAGGAAAAAGGTAAAATGTTTATTTTTGTTTTTGGGTGGGTGAGTGGGTGATAGGGGTGGGGGGCGTTAGGTGAGAACAAGGCTAAAATTGATTCTTTGTTATGATAAATAGAAAAAAATAAAGTATTCAAGTTATGAGCTAACTAAGTATAGCATGAAAAAGTTAAACAGAAAGAAAATAGTTTTTATGGGGGGGGGGGAGGAAAAATGCTTCTTAAAATAAATAATTTAGATGAAGAATTTATGCACAATTGAATCTATAATAATTTATTATTTCAAATCCGAACTTCGTGTACAAGAAAATATCACGTCCACTCCCTTACTTTTCTATGCTAATTATTATTCGCTTCTTTTTCTTCTTCTTCTTCCTTATTTAGTAGACAGCCTCTTTAGCTTGTAACTTATGACTCCAAAAACTATTACGAAACGTTAGCTCTTGATGATTTTTGATCAATTTAATAGTTGATTTTGAGTCAATTGAAGCTAGACCACCGTAGGAAACTTGAAAGCATTGGGTAGCCGTTTCATCCTAGTATGGGACTCAACAATAGTACGTGTCCACAATCCTGTACGCAAGATTCGAATGCAGAACCTTCGGTCTCATGCAAACGCTTAACCTCCAAATCATTGAGCCGGTATCCATCGGTGTTAATCTCTAACTTCACCAATCCATAATATTGCGTGACCATCTTCCAATATCTTCAGTGGGTAACTGCCTCACACCTGACACCGTTCAATCCCACTGGTTACGGCTTCTCACTAGAAATCTGAGAATTCTGTCTTGAAGCCAGTCACTAGTGAGCAAGTGATAATTGTCGGTCGGGAGTTGTGTAGATTGTTAGATACGGTTGCTTGTAGTTGTATAATTTTTCAGTAATTTTCATAACCTCAAGTTGAATATTATAATCTTACTTAGTCGAGGAAAAGTATTGACGCTTTTTTTAACAGACTAATGAGGTTAATAGTGAATTATCTTGTTAAAGGTAAATGATATTTTAATTTTAGGGTACTAGGTGGTTGATGTTGGTCAACAGCAAACCCTACTTGACCTAGGTTTCGTGTTATTCAACACTCATTTTCAAGACCCATCTATAATCTTGAGGAAAATGGTACTCCAGGATTTCGCAGAGACTACGTTCAACCACTTATTATGTAAGCAGAGCGCAAATGATTTCTAATTATTTAGACAAATGACTACACTTTAACTTGATCGGTATCAGTACTAAAAAATAGACTAGTATGGCGATCTTTACTACACAACAATCAGTCAACTGTAAATTCAGGAGTTTATGAACATCTAAGTAATGTCCTGAATTTTTTTGAAACTTTATCTCCAATAATGTGTAGATATATCCTTCGTTTTCCAATCAGTCAAAATCTAGTTGGATTACTCTCTTACAACTTAGATTAATCTACAGAATGTATATACATAGAATGCAATTATGTATAATCATCACCATCATTCATTGTTGCCTGGGTCAGCACTCATTTCACTCAGAATCTAACTCAATAAAAAGTCTTACCTACTCAATTAGAACTCTGTAATACCTAACAGGAATCAGGTTACTATTAAGCATTGAATTCATATGGATGAAATGTGTAGACAGTATATTTTTCTAGACTGACTTGCTAACAAGAAATCCTACGCTCATGCATCCAATCAAAAAGAGAGAACTTAGTAATTTGGTTATCTACGTTAGTAAAGTAGTTTAAACTATTGATTTTGTAAATTACATAATTATATTAAATTATCGATTGATCAGTGCCAACTATTTTCTAGTTCAAAGTAATCAAATTCGACTTATGACCAGAGAAAAAAATGACATCACTTCGTGTGTTTAGATATAAATCTTCATTTGTGGTCTTGTCTTCTCTCTTGCAATTGGGATGTATCTATCTCCGTTGAAATACAACAAGTAGCAAGCATCAGTTTCAAAGCAGATATAACAACTAGCTCCACCAGTGTTACTTAAATTATTATTATATTCTAGCTAATTGTTTGATTAGTGTATTATTATTACTGTAGTAGATTTAAGTAGTATGTAACATCAATCAGAAGTGGAATGTTTGTCAAAAGAAGATTGAACTGAAGAGAACAGAAAGGAATTGGAATAAAAACAGAATTAGAAGAATCATCAAGGAAGTAAGGGACAGTTTAAAGAAGGTGTACAAATAATGTATTAAATATATGATTTTCACAGTTTACTAAATCACTGTATGATTGTACAGTAAACAATAAATGGGTCTTTCCTTACCTGAGTGCTCGTTCACTACATTACTACATCTAGTTCTACAACTAATAACAATGATGATAAAACTCCGACTATTAATTCGAAAGGTTCGTTCGATACAATACATTTTTTTATTAACAGAGAAAAATATCAGAGAAAATTTACTTTATTATTTATCATCTTGATAAAGTTGTCTATCTTGAGATGTTAGATGGTCGAAGGAAGTCAGTAGGAAACTTTGGACAAGGGTTTCATGCTAGTTGACGCCTGTGCGTAAGGTAAATTTGTAACGTTGAGGGAAATGATGCTTTCTGTGGGAACTAAACTCATGTCGCACAGTTTCATATTTCGTGGTGTTACTACTGAAGTTTACGGGCCTCAATAGGTCTCCTCAGGTTACTCTCAAACTGCAAAGCGTGGTATTACGGGTTCTAACCCTCCGATAAGTACCAGTTCCTCCAACATTGAAGTTTTAACTTCCTGATTAATGTGGAATAGCATGAAACCGTGGTTCAGGATTTTCTGTCGACTATCTCCAACGAAATAAAGTCAAAACAAAGATCATGTGATGGTGAGTCACATGGATTAATGAATAAATTGTAATTTGATCAGTAGAATTCACTCAGTATTAGGGGATTAAGTAAACATAACATTAGTCACTATTCAGTGATGAGTAACTTTTAAAACTTGAGAAATCCGTTAAGTTCAGCCATGTATATGTGTAAGTGAAAGTGTAATATACATACAAATAAGGAAAGTTTTTTAGTATTTTTTATCGTAGATACAGTAAATTAACTAATTGTCCATAAGTTAATCAAATGAAGACTAGGCACATTATTCAATAATTCGAAAAATGTAACTAATCGAAAGTTACTTTTTATGAAATCTTTAGACCATCAAATCGATTTCAAAAATATCAAAATATTACAAAATGGTTTTCCAATTACAAAGAAAGGAAAGTAGCTGAATCGTTCCATATAATGCTTTATCCTAGCGCTCTCAATAGGAAAGAAGGCCTTAACATACATCCTAATCGGACTATCTATCCTAGCCACCTAGTCTGATATTATTCACAATTCATACTATTATCTTACAAATTGAACTCTATCCTTTCTTATCATAAAGGTCACCCATATTTCATCCATAACAGTGGACACATGCATACACACAGATTTACATAAATGTCACTTATGAAACACTTTGACTGAAATGACATGATATTGACTTATTCAGATCTGTTTTTTGATTGATCGCACAGAATATTCTTACGTTGTTCCTTTGTATTATTCAAACTTAGATTAATTTTAATTTGGTTATTTATTTATTCTCTGAAGAAGTAGTTTACATTAAATTACGAAACATCAGAAAATCTAAATTTTTCTACTCATTGAAATATTACAAATATGTTAGTTTTATTTATAACAATCTACCCACTCGAAATTGTTAAGTCAAACCTTGGTAATGATACCTAAGAAATATCTTTAAATTACTAATTTACTATTTATATATCCACATTTCAAATTTTAATTTTATTTATGGCTTTCATTTAGATCACAGACCAATCTAAAGTTTGGTAAACATTACAAACCTATACACAAAAGAAAGTTGTTTCGTTATAGTAAGAGACTTCTTGGCAGTGCGCATCCATGGATTTTTCATCTCAGATCAAACATATCACTTTTAGTCCAGTATACGTTCAACACTAGGATAAACACAATTGTTCAGTGCTTCGAACTTTCCAGTGGTTGTCTAACTTGAATCAGTTCATGATTTAAACAATAAAAAAGAATCCATCAGTCTCTACAACTTCCATATTGATATTCTATGGCAGTTTTTTGACTCATGTCAGTTCATAATAAAAATCAATCTCAAAATGGAATAAATTTCGTAAACATCTAAATTGGTTATATTATATTCAATGAATCTCACTAAAGCAAAACACACTATATGAAGATAATAATTATAATCATATGAATTACTGTATAAAATTAAATTCTTTACTTACCATTAATTTTTCATCATCATCACTAGTTTCCACACACGTTTTACTTCCTCTTGGACTACTCATCTATTGTGGAATAAAATATGAAACAGAATCGACAAAATGATTCTTACATTAATTTTTTGTTATGATTTTCACACAGTCTAATTAATTCTTTGACAAGGAATTATGATGATGATGATGGTGAATTATCCACATTAGAGATGAGATATTGAACATAGAATTGAGTTCGAATAAATTCAATTCAGAATATAAATGTGCGTGTGTATCCATAGTGATGTGTGGGAGTAATATATTTATTGGCAATATCGTAAATGAATGAATTTGATTGGTCAATTCGATGTTAGATCATGATGGGCAATTATTCATACTGTGTCTATCTATCTTCTAAACGAAGAGAAGAGGAAGACCAAAGAACACATTACGCCGTGAAATGGAGATAGACATGAGGAAAATGAACAAGAACTGGATGGAACTGGAAAAGAAGGCCCAGGACGGAGTGGGTTGGAGAATGCTGGTCGGCGGCCTATGCTCCATTGGGAGTAACAGGAGTAAGTAAGTAAGTGTCTATCTATCTATCTATCTATCTATCTATCTATCTATCTATCTATCTATCTATCTATCTATCTATCTATCTATCTATCTATCTATCTATCTATCTATCTATCTATCTATCTATCTATCTATCTATCTATCTATCTATCTATCTATCTATCTATCTATCTATCTATCTATCTATCTATCTATCTATCTATCTATCTATCTATCTATCTATCTATCTATCTATCTATCTATCTATCTATCTATCTATCTATCTATCTATCTATCTACCTATATTGATTATTCATTATATGGCTACAATGATATATGCAAATAATTAACATCATAACTTATTACTTGAATTTATATTCAATGAATTTGGAGTAAATTCGACAGTTCGAATTAGAAACATTTCGAAATCAGTATTCAACCTTAAATCAAGGTTAAATACATGAATAAAGTTAACTTATTCAAATAGATTATATAAAAGGTAAACAAATGAACTTATTATCTCATGTCCGTTATTATTTCATTTTTATCATAATTATAAAGTGATGACGCCCATAAATAAATATTTTTGAAGAGAAAATGTAATGAATCAATTCAGTAGTTGCCTTACAAGTAGTTAGGAAAAATAAATCTCAGATTAAATTCATTCTGTGTTATCATTTGTTTTTGTTTTTGGTATGCTCTGAATCAGACACCTTCTACACCTACTACTCCATTTATAAAACACCCTTTGTGGTTATTTGAATATGAAATAAACTTTTTAAGGGAATTCAGTTAGATAGTAGGAAATGAACAGACTATATTTATAATAATAATAATCTGTAGATTGGAATAAATTTTCAGTTCAGTAGTTGAGATCATAAGTCAATTGAAACTAAACCGGGAAGAACTGGACGGCCGTTTCGTTCTATTATCGGACTTCTCAGCAGTGCGCATCCATCATACTGCCTCGTGAGATTCGAACTCAGAATCTATCGGTCTCGCGCCCAGACGCTTAACCACTAGACCACTGAGCCGGAATCCAATAGTGTTAAAGTCTAACTTCACCCAGTTCATGAAATTGAGCGACACATACGCCATTGTCATCAATGAGTTACTGTCTCACAACAGACCTGGTTGAACTCTACTGATCACTGCTTCTCACTAGAACTCTAGATTATACCTCTTGAAGCCAGTCACTAGTGAGCATATGCTGATTAATATCAAAAGGGTTTTTTTTTCATTTGTTTACTTTTTTTTAAATATACGTAATACCAATCTATTTCTATTGTAACCATAGTAACATATTCAGAAATAGGGTTTCCATTAAATGTATAATACAGAATAATGAATCTTTTTCAAAATAAATTCTAAATTATTTCAAGTGAATATATTCGATCGTTTATATATGTGATGCAAAAAAACTGATTAATATAGATTAGTTTATATGAAATTCCTATAGAATATTGTAGAGTAATTAAGATAAAAAAAGGGTAAATTGAAAATTACTAAATGAATGACAGATTATTGAACATTTTATACAAAAATCAATAATTATAGAAGGAAATATATATATATATATATATATATATATATATATATATATATATAAGTAAAGATAAATGGTGGCTAACAGTGGAATCCAGGATGTGCGTTTCGTCCTATTTGGGACTCGTTGACTAGATGTACCTACACCTCAAAGTTGATGTCAACTCTGGGATTGTAATCCAGTACCGTTCGCTTCAAACGCCATCGCATTATTCATTTAGCTATTGAGCCTTGACAGCCACTTGCTTGTGCAACGGAGTGAAGTTTACTTGTTTACTTGCATATAATGCCAGTGAATTAAGGTAATATCGATGAAATACGCACAGTATGCACATATATCAATAAGAGACTGATCAATTGCAGTCCTATAAATCAATCGGAAGATTCAAGTGAAAAACATCAAGTGAATTTATATATCTTTAAATTAAAACACAATTCAAATAATTCATATAATTATGATAGTGATAATGATAATGACAATAACATTCATTGTAATAAGATAGTGGTTGGAAGTAGTCAACATGAAACTGTGAACCTAGGTTTCGTGGTACTTAGCACTCATCAGCAAAGTGTACCTGTAATTTTCAAGGAACTAATGCTCCCTGATGGATTTAATCTCGTGTCACCCAGCTTTACAGTCAGAGACCTTACCACTGAGCTGGGTGACATGGGTTCGAATCCGTCAGGGAGCATCAGTTTCCTCAAAATTACAGGTACACCTTGCTGACGAGTGCTAAGTACCACGAAACCTAGGTTCAGGGTTCCCTGTTGACTACCTTCAACAACCATCTCATCTCAACATAGTGCACGCAATGTCGAGTCACCTAGACTAGTGGCCACATTGCAACTTGATCGATAGTATTCGATCTACACTAACAAGGACCTGACATAGGACATTGATAACAACCAAGTAATCAATTAATTGCAAGTTCATTATAATATTTTACACAGGTTACTTAAAGTGTTCAGCAGTTCAGAGGATTGGTTCATTTTCGAGTATTGCTGTTAGGATGTTTTTATAGAATATGAAAAATGTTGTCAGCATAAAATTTAATTTATTCTGACAAATAATTTAAGTAATGTTGCTGTGTCTACTAGCAGTATTTAACAATGATCATTTACCCATGGGAAACTCACTCATTCCTAGTCTACCAATCAAAACACTAAGAAAGCCAGCGAAAAGATTATGCTTTCATGTGAGTTTTTAAGCCTCAAGAAAGTATAGGAGACTTAGTGATCTGTATTAGTTATGGGAATAGAGGTCTCTCAGTAGACCCAACTTTCTTTTGAAAGGGTTGAAAGATGGAGCTTCAGTCATGTGATGAAATAATGAATTTCATTTGTTGACGATTCAACCGAAAGTCAATAGTCAGCTGACAAGTAGTTTGTTTTGGGTTTGTGAACATTTTTGAAGTGTCGTCGTAAATTCTTGGTTTCAGAAGACAAAACAATGAGGGCATATCAGATCTACATTTATCACTAAGTAATTTAAGACTGTAATCAAGTCGCCTCCGGTTCTTCTATATGAAAATGGAATTAGATTTAATTTAACCAGTCTTTCATCAAATGGATGATTTGCTGTCCTGTGAATCAGATACGTAGCGTTTCTTTGGACCTTTTCAAACACCTCACCGTCTTTTTTAGACATGGACTAGTTGGTTGTATGCAATACAAACACAGCATACAAAGTCAAAAAGGTTTTAGCATCGACATAGCTAAAAACTTCACGTATTGAATAGAGGCTCCCAAAACCTTTGGCGGCTATCGCACGGCATTGTACAATAAATTTCAAGTATTTACAAACGACGACTCTTAGTTCAATGTGCATTTGGTTAAAAGGTAGCTCAGTGTTATTCATGGTGTATGTATCTGTATCTTGGTGACTAATATACATCATAGAGTTAGACGGTGGTTGGAGGTAGTCGACAGGAAACCCTGTACCCGGGTTTCGTGCTAGTTGGCACTCGTCAGCAAGGTGTACCTGTAATCTTTGAGGGAACTGGTGCTCCCTGGCAGAGACGTTACCACTGAGCTATCCGGGCCGCGACCGACCTCCTGTAGGACTGAGATGTAATCACAATTGATTGATCACTGGGTGACTAATGTCATGCGTGTCTAGTCCTTATTATTAGTGCTATCGATCATGTTGCAATGTGGCCACCAGTCTAGGTGACTCGACATTGCGGGCACTATTGTAAGATTAGATCTAATCTTGGTCATCCAGTGATCAATCAATTGTCAATACATCATAGGGTACTAGGAAGCATTGGTCGGCAATTGACAAATTCTAGACCACTCAGGTAATTTCTCCAGACCATTTTTTAATCCATGAGAAAGCATCTTCATTTTACGTCGCTCCACACAACAAAACCGATGATGATAGGAGATTAGGAAAATCATTTAAAAACTTGCCCTCAAAAACTGTGCACTCCGCAAAGCACAGTTTCCCAGCTAGAAAACTTTTAGTTCACTCGTATCTTTTGTTAACGTTCAACTAGGAAGTCCTTTATTCACATTAATGAACTGCCTTCCTACCCGATATTACTGAACTTATATAACAGCCGGTTGTGAGGAACTTTGTCGAAAGCCTTACTGAAGTGAATGTCGGCTACATTTATATGTAACTTTTGCTCTTTAAGAGAACACCGACTTTTACGGGCTGCTAATAAGTTTGTGATACATGAGTAACCTATTCTAAAGCCATGCTGCTTCTTAGAAAGAACACGGTTTTCGTCTAGATACTTAAACAATGCCTTCCGAATAATCTTTTCTAACATTTTAAAAACCACTCTGACTGGGTTTACAGGTCAATAGTCCTCATGTTTGTGTCTAATACATGTATTGAAGATAGGATTTACTATGGTATTCTTCCAGTCTTTTGGTAAACTACCTTGGATTACAGGTAGATTAAAATATATGCTTAAAGGATTTGTGTTTAAAGTGGCTAGTTCTTTTAGTAACCTTGGCTTCATTTCATCAAACCTATTTCGCAGGCCAAAGACATCGAGTTCTTTATTAATCACAGTGTCCAAAATGTGTTTAGGGGAAGTTCTTATGAACGGAAAGGGAGGGTATCTCTACGGAATATATATTGCCAAGGTAATTTAAGAATACCTGGGCTTAACCATAATCGTCCTCCAATGAGGATGTACTATTGCTGTTTCCCCACAATGCTGGAATACTGCTTCTGCTCTTAGTTCTTTGGTTTATGTACGAATATAAGCGTAGATTAACTGACAAGCTTTTATTCATATGATCTTCTAGACTTGCCGAGGGTCGAGGCGAACCTCTTTACAAAACCACGGCAAGCGACTCAATATTCAATCATGATATTGCTCAAACTGTGCTTGAATTCAACAATTTTCACTTTTAAAAGGATTTTATATAAACAAAGGAATGGAGTAACCATAGGATCCTCAGTGTCTCCGATTGTCGCTAATTTATTTATGTCCCAATTTAGTCACTTGTTTTTGTCAGTTATGTAGATGACACATCTGTTATTATTAAAAATACTCTTCTTAGAAATTTTTCCGAACACGTAAACACGCCCTCAGAACACATCAAATTCACTTTCTAAAAGAAAGATGAACATATTGAGCTACCTTTCTTAGACTGTTTAGTTAAAAGGGATTCTAATGGAAGTTTGAATCTAACCATATATCAAGAATCGACACATTGAAATCGGTTTATCGGTTTTATTTCTTCACATCCGTTCAGTGAGATAGTTCTCTTTGCCCTGAATCTCTTCAAAAGAGCAGTCAGGATCATTACTTCAGAATAAGACAAGCTAAAAGAAATAGA
The DNA here is from genome assembly GCA_946903255.1 of Schistosoma spindalis. NCBI lineage: Eukaryota > Metazoa > Platyhelminthes > Trematoda > Strigeidida > Schistosomatidae > Schistosoma > Schistosoma spindalis. The sequence goes on along the minus strand of OX336423.1, from coordinate 10,658,820 downwards.
GAGCATAAATAACATCCTAAGATTTTGTAATTTTCCTAAGAATATTATTTAAAAAATACTAGAACAAAACCATCCTTCTGTGAATAAAAATCTTAATGAAAGGTCTTGAATTCGTACTGTGGCTTTACTTTACAGCCAAGGTATGACAGAAGATTTACAACGGATCTTGGAAACTTACAAAATCAAAGTTTTGTATAAGACAGCCAACACTTTAAGAAATGCTTTAAATAAATTAGGTTCTGTCGATTGTGATGAGTTCTATATTGGAGAGTCTTCCCATGAGATATCTATTTGTGCCAAGGAGCACTGATGAAGAGCCCCACGATAGGACAAAACGGCCGTCCAGTGCCTTCAGGTTTTCATTGGTGGTCTAACATCAATCGATTCATGATCTCAACAAAAATCCTGTGGAATTGGAAAATTTGCAAGATAAATCAGCAATAGCAGTATATACTGTATTCATTAGTCACCAAATTTTTACTAGAAATATCAAAACAATTCAGAAAGACTTTTCCAACTATAAAGAGAAGCGAGTAGTCGAAGAGTTTCACTTAATGTTAAATCCCTCTATCCTCAATATGAAAGAAGGCCTGAACATCCATCTATCCATCCTGGACTGTTTATCCAAGTAACCACACTACTTTTTTACCATCAGCGTTAGCTGATTAGATTTAACTGATGTGAAACCGTGGATAGTAGTTTCTTGTCAATTGACGAACATCATCAAAGGGTATCTACAATTTTGAGGAAGCTAACAGATTGGCATCACTCGGTTTTACAATCGGAAACGTTGTTTATACTTCCACGTTCAAGTTTTCTAACTCGGGGTTTACAGAAAATGGAAACAACTTCTTTGAGCGGTATTGTGTACTAAAGGTGATTGAACTGTATATATTTTAGTGAGCTATAAATAAAATTAAGTATGATGAATACACTAATATATCGGTGAATAATAGCCGCTGGTACGTTAGTTGATTCCTAATAATTTCTGATCAAATCCTATGGATCGTGTTTCATGTGAGATCAGTAGACTAGGTGATCCAATATTTTGTTATATTATGTTGCGTGCAACCTAGTAGAAGATAACATTTAGGAGTTCGAGGACTCAAGTTTCATCCTAACTGAACGTTTTTCTGAGCATTTGGAGAAGCTAATATCATTGAAGAAGATTCGAATCATCATCTATTACGAATTAGTGTGGTCGTTTTAGTCTACTAGGGTCTTATCTGCATCACCAGAAGGATTAAATTGATCATGACATGCATTGACAGATCTTAGAATTGGAGCTACACCTTGTCGATTAGCATAAAAGTAAGGTTTATAGTTTCCTATTAATTTTCTTTGAGGGGTACTCTAGCACATTCATTATCGATATAACAAAAGCCGATATGCCTGAGATATTAACAAATCCGTTAATTTTTAAAAATTAGTATGGTTGGAATTAAAAAAGCATGAATCAAACTCCAAAAATAGAATTCATAAGCAATAGAAAAATGTAATTAAGTTTTATGAACTACTCACAAGTAGGTAAACATAAATCAAAAAATATAAGTTTTTTCTTTCTTCGAAATACTCTTTATTGACAACCTTGCAAGGTGGCCTTTAATTAATGAACAAAAAAGCCTTTCAAATTATTAAATTTTCATCTAAACAGCAATGAAGCCAACAATTAGATGGCGATTTGAAGTGGTTTATGAGGTTTTCAGGAATTGTAATCAGTTTTTTTTAATGTTAAAATCATCGTGTTTTCACGTAGAAACTCATTCATTAAAAAGTAGATCAGACTATGTATGGGTCTTTTGTAAAGTCAAAAATATTTCTACAAATGATTTCGCCTAATTTTCTCACAACATCTAAAGTTTGGTTACATAAAATTGAGGGAAGTATACATAAGAAAATCGTGATCATGTTAAGTATGATTATGACACAGAAGTGTATTACTGATGACATGGTTTTCTTAAGAGTTCACTGTGAACAGAGATAAAAGTCAGTCAGTCAGTCAGTCAGCTGCAAAGTAGGACCAGGCACGTATATGCATCGGTTCAAGTTGGTTAGCATTTAATTCAGAGTTTGATGTAATTACTGTTTTATAGCATGTTATTTTCATTAAATGATGAAACGACGGACTTTTTGTATCAATCCTAAGCAGTTAAGGTATTATGAAAGGGTACAATCATGGATTTAATTGTTGATTATATAAATATTTCACTAGTTGAAATCATGAGTCAATTGAAGCTAGACCACCATAGTAATCCCGGAAGCACTCCTCGGCTGAGGAGTTCCATACTAGGACGAAACGGCCGTCCAGTGCTTTCAGGTTTTCCATGGTGGTTTAGCTTCAATCGACTCATGGTTTCAACTAGTGAAATTTCTAAAATCTCCACATAACCCCTTCTGATAAATAAATATTGTCTAGTATTACGTTTAGAACTTGAGTGAAAACAAAAAAGCTTTGTCTTCAACCTGAGTATACAGGATCTTATCATTACTTGATAGTAGTTAGCAGTAGAATTCAAAAAGCATATTTCACACCACTCATGTTTTCATCAACCACATGAACCTGGGTATCAATACGTATATAGACAATTTGACTGAGACCAAGATTTATCATCCATAACCGTAAACCAACATTTATTCCGTGATAGCTTGAAAGAATCGTGGCATTCTGACTGCAGTTTCTACTCTCTACATCTAGTGAAACATTTTAGGAGAATAGTTGTTTTTTAACCAATCGAGAAACATTTCAACTATTTTTTAAAATAGATATCAGGGAAAATGAATGGTGTCCTTTTTCAAAATGTACAATTCGTAAATTTGTAAGCTTATGTTGTTAAATGCAATGTTTTGACAAGATCGCGAGACTCGAACAGAGAGCCCACTGGTTTCACGCTCCAACGCTTAATCTTTCAATCATTGAACCGGTATCCAACGGTGCTAATGTCTAACTTCAATCAATTCACGAAATGGCCCTACAGTGCTTCCAAGTTTTCCATGATGATCTACCACTACGGGATTTGACTCGACAACTGCATCTCTATGCTAATGTGGTATGGCAAATTGCGCTGATGTACCTACGTACGTACGAGGTTCTACGTTGTTAGTGACTGAATTGATTGAACTTTAATTGACACATGAATTCAACTACTACAATCTCCACAAAAGCCTTTTTCTGGTTAAAATTCAATTTTGTTTCATTCATTTAAAAGACAATTTAGTCTTAAGTACATCTTGTTTTGTTAATTCTTATTTCAATGTTTATACACGTAGTATGTATAAAGTTAAGTTTATTTTCTCAATACAGAATATAGACAAATTTACATTCAAAATAAGTCATTCTATGAATTTTCTATTTGATTGACATATTCATTTAATCTATCCATTAGACAGGCAATTACATCATACTTCCTCTTACATAATTGACAGTTATATAAATGTGACATTTTCTAATAGGCTATATTTATATTTGATTGAATAGATTATTAGTAATTCAGTAATATCTTTTTGTTAACAATTGATTATACATTAATTAACATGTAAAATTTTAAACTCTAATAAACAATTTAGCAAACTTTACATTCAACAATGAATAAAATCTGATTGGCTATTAGTTCACCTTCAACATGTAATAGGCAGAAGTGAATGGTGGGTAGCAGTGGAATCCACGATGCAAGTTTCATCTTATTTGGGACTCGTCAGATGGGTGTACTTGCTTCTCAGAGTTGATGTTCACTCTGGAACTCAAAAATATTACCGTTCTCTTCAGATGTCATCGTCTTGTCAACTTAGCTAATGAGTTCAGATAGCCATTAGCTTGTATGATAGGATGAAATTTAATTCATTTTTGTAGTGGTTGTTTGAATCTTCTAATTGATGTTTGAAACTGCAATTGACCAGTCTTATATTGGCATATGTGCATGTTGTACGGATCGCCTCGATATTGACTCAAGTCATAAGCGTTATAAACAGAGATGGATGGATTCGACTGCTACCTAGCTTTCACACTATGTTATTATCTACTTTACAGTAACACAACAGTGGTTTTTGTCAACATCATAGATTTTAAGACACAAGTATGTGTAAATTTTGTTTAGAGCCTAATAAAGACTAGTATAATTATTATTATGCTCCCAAATGCCCTGGTATGGTCAAGGGTGAAAAGAGTCAGCTCTCCCTCTCTAAATGTTCTTACATGACCACGCATATACAGTCACTTTCAGGGAACTCTTATACTCTGCTTTCTCTCAACAGGGGTGTTGTTTACGAAATTGAAAGGATGAAAAGTGAATATCTGGTGCTTTGACCAGGTTGGTGGATACGGTAGATCCACCTAGGGAAGTTAGGAAACTCTGATTCCTAACCTATGGTGCACATGGGCTCCAGGATCCTGAGATAATGAATGGTGTATGAACGTGTTGTTGGTCACCGACTACCATGGGACTGTCCTATGGATCAGACCTTTAGGTCGGTAGCTTCGGGTGTGACCCCCTAAGAAAATCACCTGCTTCATCTTTAGGAAGCCGGGAAGAATTCCAGCCTTCACACAAATCAAATAATTTGTGTCGTGCATATGTAATTTTTGCTTCCTTGTACCAATATTTATGTTTAAATAAATGAAATATTTATTATTGTATTTTGAATTTCGAGGAAAAATTAACGAATCACTATCTTGAGTTTAGTTGTTTCTCTGCTGAAGTATAATTTGAAAGATCAAGGAGGACTGAATAGTTTCCATCTTACTTTATGGTTCATTTACAATTTTACCACGAATTGAATTATTAACTTTTAAGGTGTGTTTGAGGACACGATACATTTACTGGTTTTTAGTAACAGTCACATCATCATAATGTGATCGTCTTTAGAACAGACAAAATGCACGTTCTGGATTCCACTGTTAACCACCATCCATCTCCGCATATAATACTGATGAGTTAGGGCAATATCGAGGCAATCCGTACAGGATAAACATATGCCAAACAGAAACTGATTAATTACAGTCCTTGATACCAATAGGAAGATTCAAACAACCAACAACGAAGTAGTAAAATTTGCATATCGAATATTTTTAACACATTTTTAAACATGGAAAAAAAAACGACTAAATGAACTAGTTATTTGACAGAATAATAAAATTTTATTGAATGATTTTTCAAAAAAACAAGGATCAAAACCTTTCTTTTTTCCAATGATTGTTTAGCTTCAGTCTGTCTATCCATGATGTCAACTGTCATCGTTTTGAACGCACTTTGTAAGCTTCCTATTTTAATAATAGTTACTTAATAGTAACTATCTTTGGGATCTAATTACTGCGTATGTATCTGAGAAACAAGGACTGATGGAATTCAGTTAGACAAGTTGAATAATATCGCGAATTGATTGAATCAGGGGAATTGAACTGATCAATTTAATAGGAATGCTGTTTTTATAAGGCTTATAGTGATAGTGGCATTTATGTAATAATAGTCTGTAGAAGTAAAGAATTCTTTATGATGGATAATTTTTAGAGAGTTCCACATTGATGTTGACTTTGTTAATTTTATTATACGTCAACTAGATGAGGGAGCTCCGTTAAAGATAACCATCAGATCACTTCACAACTTGACATGAAACGCTTCTCCTATTCTAAGTAGTCAGTTTACAATTCTCGTTTTACCCTACCTCTATCTACAAGCAAATACACTTTTCTTCCCAACCATCACTGTCTTCTTCTTTGATTGTCGTTTTATTAGAAGATACTTTGTTACCAGTTTTGTATTTTTCGTATCTAGTGTATCGTCAAATCTCATATTAGGAGAAAGCAGTTATCCGATTTCACCTGGTTCTTAATGATATTCAAACTGGTGTCAATTCGTAATGAGAACTTGTTTGATGATAACCGAAAGCAGTGACTGGAGTGGTTCAGGATCGTTCATAATGTTGCAGACACATTCACTGTTTATCTTCGCGATCTTCTGTCTTAATATTACTTCAAACATACTTTTCTGTCTTTTGAAACCATATTTTCAAGATTTAATGTTCTTTTGATCACTGCTACTGCATTATTTAGATCGCCTTTTGTTATTTTAATTTCGTTGTGCTAATCAGATATAACAGTTTGAGCTAAAGCACATATATATTAATGTCTGTCTCATTTGTATTAGAAAATTTCCAATCATCCGTAAGTAGAATTAACCGTAGGATAGCCATTGAAATCCATTAGGCAATTGTTTTTAATCAAGACTTTTGAAATTTGAGAGTTTTCAGCAGTGCGCCTCCGCAATTCCACAAGCAGGACTCGAACCTAGGACCTTAGATTTCGCATGAACACTTAAACTTTAGGACACTGAGTAAATAGACATTGTTCTCTGATCGACTCATTATAATATTTTTCTGACTATTCTCTTACAAGTTTTATCGCTTAATATACTTTCATATCCGATACAAATAGGGATAATAACCATTCAGAAATGAAACATGCACAAAACTAATCAGCCTTAGAATGATGGTTGGAGGTAGTCAACAGGAAACCCTGTACCCGGGTTTTGTGCTATTTGGCATTCGTCAGCAAGGTGTACCTGTAATCTTGAGGGAACTGATGCCCCCCTGACGGATTCGATCTCATGTCACCCAGCTTCACAGTCAGAGACGTTATCACTAAGAAGGACTTGACACACATGATATTGATCACCACCCAGTGATCAATCAATTGTGAACTAATCGGCTTTTTTATTTAGAAAAAATTATTATTGAAGTACAAACAAATAACACGTATACAGATAGACAACAAAAATATATAGACGTCAACCATAAGATGTGAATACATACAATAAAATTATTAAGACAGTTAAATCATTCATAAGTAGAGTAGAGCCAAAATGGAACAAACACATGATATGAAAACGATTAAGAAAGCTCTACTACTAACAACAATATTAAGTCAATAATGGATAACAGTTAAAAAAGAAAAAAGAAACTATATTGAGATGTAATAAATTGTAGAGATAATTCGAATCAATTATCCACACGGGGACAATATGAATATAAAGAATAAAATCTCCGGTAAATAAGTTAACAGAAAATTATCAATGATGCTAAAGATAACAAAATGTAGTTATGAAAATAAGCAAATGCGTAACAACATACACACACACACACAAAGATAAGATTGATGTGAATGAAAGGTAACATATATATGTATATACGTAAACAAATCCAACTCACAGCAATAGTATACATAGGAATGTTCGGAACGAGAGTGAGACAGTGATAAAAGCAGAGCTTCCTTTTCTTCTATATCATAGATAACAAATCTGACAAAGTTCATTGCTTAAAGATTATCACCAGTAAGAATAACCAACACATTTATCTTAACCAGATAAAGTTGAATTCATTTAATATGACGATCTAATGATCAAACATATTGGATTATGTTCAATGGTTAAATCACTTTCATTTTACAGAGAAAAAAAACTGATAATTAGACTCTTAATTGTTAGAAGAGATTTGAATGAGAGGACTCTCCTGCCCCCCCCCTCAAAGCACACACACATATACACAGATTAGCTTTCTTGACTAATCGTATAATTATCAAACCGATAGAACTAATCCTACTTGATATAAGTCAGACAACTAAATGAGAAAACTATCTGTTTGTTTGTTTATCTTGTCTTTGGAAAATCAGGGTAAAGTTCAATTATTTAAACAAAATATAATTGTGCTTTATAAAACAAACAAACAAACAAACAATTTTTCTTTCAATTTAAATGCGATCAATATTCTTGTGGAACTATTGTGAAATAATTGTCTGATTGATTGATTGTGAAAATGTAAATAAAGGTGATTATGTACAATAGAATAGAAATTCCTTTCAAAATATTCCGATTACTGACACATATACTACTATTATTACAACTTAGTAGTAATGGTGATGGTACAGCAATACATTATAGTAGTTGTATTTTTCAATTAAAGATTGTCAATATCATCATAGGCTGAAGGATCAGAGATGAAGGATAATTCAGCACGTGCAAATGGAGCAACAATACAATTACTACTGACTGTCACAACAACTGGAGGGGCAGGAGAAGGGAAATCAGATATTGAATAATTTGCCGGTGATTTAATTGATTTACTACATAATGATAAGGAAGATGGTGATAAAATTGTTGAGTGTGATAACGATAAAGACGATTGACCATCACATTTAATCGCTTTTGAATAAGTTCGATGAACTGTTGACAGTCGTGAACAATCTTCTGTTGAACGTTCCATTAATGGAGTCATTAATCCAGTGTCTTCATGTTGATTTTTATTATATAATGACTGTGTTACAACTTGTAAGGTGCCACCCATAGTCTTCTGTTCCTCTTCACTTTCATTCTGTGAATGTTTCAGACAGAGGGAAAAGATCAAGTTAGAACAAGTAGATTTGATTATTAAAGTACATAAAACTATAAAGTAGAGTAATCTAAGAAATTCACTCTTTTTGAGAAATTCAGCGATTCGAGAATCAGTCAACTAATAAGTACACATGATTGTCTAAGAAATAACTTTGATTTCTGAAGAATGAGACAATCATCATAGCTTGCTTACGTCTCTACGGGACAGACATATACATCTATGTATATGAACGAATATACATATATTTTCGATTCAGTTTACTTGTTAAACTTCCTTCTCGTTCCCACTCTTTTCACTGAAGTCGCCGATTTGGCTCATGTATAGAAAGGTTGGACATTGGTGTTAAAATAAGACACCACATGTCACAACAACTTTAATCACTCAAAGGATTCAATTCAGAATATGTGATTAAATGTTGTTATGTGTTCGTTGGTATTCACCAGCATCAGAATGGATTCCTCAAATTACGATAAGAGGGCATCATGATCTGCCCGATAAGTGTACATAATTACTATTAATAGAGATATGGTATTGCGCTTTTCAGTCTTCAACTAGTTTGCTGAGTTAACTGATAATGAATTTATTTTTGGAAAATCGCTTGTTTATATGATTCTAGCGAAATGTTTAGAACAATGAAAGACATCGATATCTGAGGGAGGTTATGTGCTATAAAAACGGGATACGTCTATTACCATAAACAAGAAGTATTTTAAAAAGAAGAAAATCTATTTGTGCACCTTAAATTTTGTAAAACAGTTTTTATGACCTTAGGTTGGGTATTTAGTGAACTGATGGTTTTGGATAGTCATCGACTCAAGTTGGAAATTTGTTCTATTAATCTAAAAGCACCAAAATAGACTAGTTGGATCTCGTATAGATTTGGTGTGGTACTTTTAGAAAGTGCCAGCCCAGAACTTTACCCATTCCAATTTCCAAAGGAAGAATATTTTGAGGTGAAAGTTAACAAACACCTAAAAATGAGTTGTGAGATTGTGTAACATAAATTAGTAGATTCTTTCATTTTCTCAGACTATTCAATTTGTGACTTAATTCGATAAGAGCATTATATCATTAAGTGGTTGAAATTAGTATTAAAGATGCTCTGAGGACATAGATATGATGATGTTTGATAGTCCTCAACAATTAGTGTAAACGTTTTGATCTTAGACTTCATTTACAATACAGTTTCAAAAGTAGAGACTAGGGAATCTGTGATTTAATGCTGCAAAAAGATTGAGAGAGGGCATTATATCCTTCGAGAGTATACATAAACTCTTATCTGTCGAGTGGCAATCAACATAAAACCTGGTTACGTCTTCAAAAATTTGCAATCGTTTATGCGTTAGAATAAAACAAATACATAATTTCAGCAGATCATTTAAAAGGGATTCGCAGTCAGTAGACTATAATTCTACTTTTAAACATATTATTCACAAACAAATCAATAGAATACCGACCGAATTATCGATTAATCAAGAAAAGTATGCGGAATTTGTTACAAATGGATAATGATTAAGGAACAGCTATCTTATAATATGGAATTCCTCGGTTGTATACGATGTCAATCACCCCACGGATCAAATCTGAAACTTTCAGGTTGAGTTACTAACAAATTAATAGCTGATAGATTTATTGTTTTTATCTGGTCGACAAACTGTGGTGTACAAAGAATTCACATAGCAAAATATTTATTACGCTCACCATGAATGAATCTGGTAAACGACGTGTTTCAGTTTGAGAATTATTCGCCATAAAATATTTGGTAGATTGAGTAAGATCCACTGCAATAGAATAATAAGAAAAAAGGATAATTGGTTTATGTAGATGATTTTTCTCTAAACCAAACGATATGATAAAAACTGTGGAAAAAAGGAAGACAACTTACCTATGAAGTCATTTAATTAAACAGAAGACAATTGAAATATACATCACTTAATTGAATACAAAAAAAAAACAACTAAAAAGTATGCTCTAATTAGTGGGACGTAAGTTGGTGAATAGACTAGGACCGTCAACTCTCAATAGTTATGTAATAGGTTCAAACAAAATTCCCCATTCACTTTGGTTCAAGTAGCTTTGTAAATAGAATATCATTGACATTCATTGAAGGATGAAATGTGTGACTGATAGTCTGAATAACTTTAAATATATCAGGAGCTTGTTGTGTAAAAGCTACAGTTCACATAGAATTACAAAGTCAAAAAGTGGTTGAGAAATTATAGACGAATTAAAGTATTAGAAAGAGTTTATTATATAATTAATCAAGGTGCAGTTCATATACGAATATTTTGTTTAGGAAGAAAAAATGTATAAATACATTATCATTCAGTTTTTCAAATTGATACTTTCTAGTCGTTTTTCAGTCTTTTCATTCTGATTGTTGATTAGGCAAGGGTGTATCTTGTAGATGCATCGAACACAGTAGATTGTAACAGACATCAAGCTGAGTACACGAAAATCAGAGCCATATACACAAAGTCTTCTATATTATTACAATGCACACAATGACAACTATACTATGTAACTCTAAAATAAGTCAATCTGATGCCTGGATCATGTACAATAAATCTGGCGTTACTGAATAAGTATGACATAATTGAAGAGAATCGGTAGAAAGTCTTGGGTTCTAACATTTTATCATGTGATTTATGTCAGAGAGAATAAGCGTAAAATTCAGATTCACTAGTTCAACATTTGTTTAAGTATTGATGAAGCTTTACATAAAACGTACATAAAACAATGTCAGAATGTATATTAAAGATGAAAACAAATTTATATGCTCATATGGAGCTAGGAATATAGGTCGTTCGATGCGTACTTTATCCAAAAGAACGCAAGAACATTATTCGGCGTGGCTAAGAAGAGGAGGAAACGGCTCAATAAGAAGTTCAATAATCGAACACCTTGTGAACACAGGTCATTCAATCAAGACAGACTCTGTGTTTAAAGTCATCTACAAGGTAAGTAGAAATCTTCTAAAGACAATTATATTGCATCTTCTTAGCGATCGCCATACATCGGGGAAAACCAGAATTGTGTGTCCAAAAGAGATTGGTACAACTTCTTCTACCATGGTCTTAACGTCTTGAAATTTTTTCTTCATACTTTTCTTCCTTTATAGCTATCTGCTTCCCCTTCCATCTTCTCCTTAAATCTTCTACCTCCAACTGATTTATTTCTGGTTTTACGAATCCTCCGGATTACATTTAATCTTATCATGCTGAGCCATCCTTTCCCAATGATAATTTCCCTATCTATCTTTTGATGAATATTTAAGTCATTAACAATCAAACGATTATTAGTTTGCCCGTTTGAAAAATTTTTTTAATACCTTTGTTTATTTTACCTCACTGTCACTATGTTTAACAGAAGTCTATTATCATTAGTATTATAATTATTATCATCCTGAAAAAAATAAGTATATGCATATTGATTGATTGATTGATTAGATGACCTATTGAGTATACAGTGAATCGGAGAACCATGTACCTATTTATATTCGATAATTTTGATGTTTGATTATATTTCCTTAAAAAAGCTTGGACCAGGTTGTCAGGCGAAACGTTGGATTTACTTCAACTTCATTCGCTGAGATTTTACAAATACAACATTCTTCCTCTTTACTGTCTCACATCAACTCGGCGCCCAAATACTGTGAAACTATTCGATTAAATTTAGACAAAAATTCTTATTTAAGTATATATATATATATATATATATATATATATAGTTGCGATTGTACAGCTATGAAAATGAATTGACCGAATAGAGAACTTTTCGCTGAACTAATCTATCTTCTTTAAAAAGGATTCGACAAAACAATGTCAATTCAATGCTGGTATGAAGTTAACAATTTGCTTATGAAACTGGGAAGTCAATAAAGATCTAGTTATAATTTTTTACATCTTCATACAAATACATATGTATGCTACGTGTTACTGTTCAAAGTTTCCTATCAATTACCTTCAGCTACCTAACACTGAACATAAAGTTTGTGATGTCCAGTCACTTTAATTAGTAGACCATATTACAAATTGATTTGTAGAGTCTGATTAATGTTATTTACAGATGGTATAACACAACGAGGTATCAACCAATTTCACATTCACATATTGAATCATCTCCTCAGTTGTAATATGAAACTAAATGGATAGCTGAAGATTTCAACAAACTCAAACATTGAATCATCAGTACATCAACTAATAACTAACTTTGAGAGGAGTTCACAGTGTTTTATTCAGAAGTTGTGAACATGAAATCTTAATCATTTCAGGAATGAGATATTTATCACCGATAACAATGAATAATATTTTCAAACTGTATTTCTAGTTAATACAGTTTGTCACAAGTGTATGCGATGATCTGTTCCTTATCTTTCAAGTATTTCAAGTCAATCATATTGTTGTGTGTTTTTTTGACAAGAAAGCTGAGTTGATTCACTAGACACGTTTGTATTATAGAATCATTTCATAAAAGAGAATCTATTTAATATGTTTATTAACATATTGAAAACTCTATACAAGAGAATACTAAAAGTAGATTGTGACTAAACAACCGCATGTCTACAGTGTTGGAAACTACCTTTTACAAAACAAAGACATATCATAATTGATTGATTAGTAGAAACAGTTTGAAATATTAAATTATCATACTGTTTGCTTCTGTTATCAAAGAAGTTGAAAGTTAACACGAAGATCACGATTATCAAGACTTTCATGAACAGGAGTCTGCACTTACCTATATGACTTCCAAAAATTTTAATAGAACAAAGCTATAGTGTTTGTTGATTACTCTGAATGTGTGTGTTATATCAATTAAAATTAATCAAAAACTAAAAGCAACTATAAATAGTACATTTGCTGTAGTATAATCGGTTCAACCATACACAATATAATGTAGATAAATATCCGTCAGGTATTTACATATAGGTGAAAAGACAAACAAACATTTGTATTGGAATTAGGAAAATGAGTGTAATTTAAAGTAAACAACAATCGATTTAGAACACCTTTTAACTTAATAAAATTCACAGAAATCATAGATAATTAGACTTTTATTATTTAAACAAAATAGAATCAGTTGTTAATTGCTTTCAACTGTCCGTCTCCGGCAGTAAAGTCTCAACAAGTACGGAACTAATACGAAAATTACTCATAAAAAGATCGTATGTGATCGACCTCGAGCAGTTGTCTCATGGACACTGCGGTCATGTTCTTAGGTCATTGAGACTACCCATAACCCAATATCTTTTTCAGGTAACTCCAGAAGAGCCCTTCTGCGGTGTGGGTAATCGGGAAGCGATAACCGTCCTCATACCTTTAACAACACTCAAGATTACTGTCTTGATAACATTGAGAAGAAACATTGGTTATTTACATAATTTCCAGATTTTTAACAATTAAAAAACAAACCTATTTAATCAAGTTGAATAATAATAATAAGAGAGAAAACAATGAACTTACATTCACTATCCATATGACGAAAAGCTTGAATTTCAGCTAACATTTTATCATTTAGATTGGATGATATAGATGGACGCAATTCCGTTACACTATAAACTACTGTTTCCGATAATAGCAATGGAGTTAATGACTGATTACTAATTAAAATAGGCTGATTTTTATCATTTAAACTAGCATGATTACTTGTATTGTAATCATTATGCTGACAAGACTCTTTCATGATTACATCATCATCATGAGGATAAGGTTTATTATCAGTATTTTGGTGACGTGAATTTGTATGGAAGACTGTTGGAGAACATGAAGAATTGTGCATATTGAATGATTCAGTTGTTTTTACAACAGGATAATCAATTGATCCACACGCTGTGGAATAATACACTTGAGAATAAGCAGCTAAATCATCAATGGAACCTGGATGATAGATACAAAAAATTGACATTTTCACAAAATCTGATCAAGAGAGTTAGCATTCTTGTCTGTCAGTTATAAATCAGTCATATCCAATAAAGAACCTGATACAAATGTACGTTAGTCTATGTTGATAAATCACATTAAGAAGACAAGATAAAGTATTGGTTTGGAAAATCTTTCCTTAAAGTCGATGCACGTTGGTTGGGAGAAGTAAAACTAAGAGCAGAAGAACTACAAGCGGGTGCGATGATTGTATGGTTCGTCAATAGGTATCTTTCTAAAGTGTAAGTAACCAGCAAATGAATACCACCGTCATAACTCTAATATTTCTTACGATCTCCACATAGAACTCTCTTCTTACACAAATACCATCCGTACTGAATGCTCAAGTTCAGAAAATGTTATTCCAGATCTTCCGAAACTATTTCACACTGCATATTGTAGCTAAAAATAAGTATATATGTGTGTGTGGATGAGAAACACTTTTCGTGATATTCTCATTCTTTCATTTGTTTGAAGGCAATATCGCTGGAGGTACTGGTTTTTCAAGGAAAGTAATTTATTATTAGAACATTCAATTACAGTCGACAGTAAGGTTTTATCTTTGGATATGAAAATATACAAGTGACTTTACATAATTTGCGTTCTCGACCAAACGTTTACAAGAATTTATTCACTGTCAATGATATGGAAAACCGTAACATCAGGGTTAACTTAAATACGCATTTAACACTTTGCCCCCATTATTTATACACACACACTTACTTGATATTTCTGTATAAGAATGTTCTAGCTTATTGTTATCATGTGAGATGGTTGTTTCATTATTTTGTTTTTCAGTTGAAACTAATTGAGCAATATTTCTATCCGTCGATTCCGTGGAAGTAATCGAATAAATACGTTCATATTCGGAAGATTCTTGATTAGTCTTTAACAGAAAATAAACATGGATAAATAAAAGAAAGAATGAGTAATAGAAATAGAGAAACTCGATAGAGATACCATGAAACAAAGAATCCTAGAGGATTGACTAACAGGTTTTATGACTTCGTCCATGGAATAACATGAAAATGGATATCGTCATGATGGCGTGAAACACATTTATAATACGTTACACCCTTAAAACGAAAATTTTGAGGTTCCACTCCATAAGAAAATCATATACTTCACTTCAAATGCTTGAGCAGTGGTATTGTAGTTATTAAAAAGCTACAATGCAGAAAAAAAGTTTAAATTACATCTTGGAAATAGTTTACACTAAATTGTAGCTTGTAACCGAGGAGATCAACAATGCTATGAATAAATAAAGTGGAAAGGCATTATTTATGATTTATTTATGAAGTACAGGTTTATATAGTTTGATTAATATTGTTCGTGTAATATAAGGGCTAATGATACAACACAATTACCTAAATGAGGTCACTGTTCCACACTTTTCTGAAAACGTCGTATCAATAGTTGAATATTAATAAACTAATTTTACAGAAAACTGTTCTTCGACAGAAGAATGATAAGTTGAAGGAAACAAACACAATATTTGCCCTATATTGATCTATTAAATAACAATTTATAACGAGGTTTATCTTGAAAAAAATTTAGTTGGAACAATAAGTTCATAATCTAACTGGTTAGATGATAGATAACATTCAATTTCATGTACAAATACAACAAACATTGGAACTATGGTTTAATGTACATGACTATGTAAACGATTAAGGAGTCGAAAGTTAATCATTTCCTCTAAAAACACGAGAGTAATTAAAAAAAAGATAATGCTAAGAATGGGTCTAGCTACTCATAACTCATTTAGTTAACTGTAAAATGTAGTTGTATCTTTGATTTATTGTAATCAGACTAGTTGAACTGATAAACAACTCTTAATAGTTGAGATCATGAGTCAATTGAAGCTAGACCACCTTGGAAAACCTCGAAGCACTCGACGACCGTTTCGCCCTATTTTGGGACTCCTCAGCAGTGCGCATTCATCATACCGCCACGCGAGACTCGAACCCAGGACCTATCGGTCTCACGCGCGGACGCTTAACCACTAGACCACTGAACCGGCATCCAACGGTGTTAATATCTAATCCCAACTAATCCAAGAAATTGAGCGATACATCCATCATTGTATTAAGTGAATTACTATCTCACAACAGACTCGGTTGAAGTTCACTGATCACTGCTTCTCACTAGAACTCCAGGAAATATCTCTTGAAGCCAGACTCATGATCTCAACTATTAAAATTACTATAATATCCACAAAACCCCTTCCGATGATAAATAACTGTTAATTTTGACATAGTTTCCAAAGGTTTCCACAGTATATAAGTCACTTATAAACTATAGGAACTACTTACTGATTACCATACTTACGCTAATCGTGAAACGCACAATGGTTAGTAACTATGTGCTACTTTAAAATTTCTCCAAGATTGTTAGATTGACATAAATAGTTTGAAAGTCGGTTGAAAATTCACAACATGACAAGTGTCCTAATACTTAGAACTAATACACTTATTAAATTCTTTCTTTTTTTGGATTTATTTGTTAAAAGCAATCATAAACTCACATCAGAATCATCAAAACATTGATGATAATTATGTTTTGTACTATTGCATAATACTGGTGAACGTAGATTAGCCAACGATTCACAGACATTTATACGACAATAATTTGTTTCTAATAGTAAATGATGATTATCATTTGAATGGATTGAATGGATAACAGCAATGTTAATTGGGGAGAAGAAAAACGGTAAACATATAGAACGGAAGAGAAAAAGGTATATATATATATATATAAAGTGGAAATCCAAATAGGAAATTGTAAATATATTACAGAAATGTTGGGGTTATCTGACAAGAATTACTCGATATAGATCATTAGGAGCCAGAAAAAGGCTGAGAACATCTCGTCCAATCAGCATACACCACAAAGACAGAAAATTGATGGATTGAGTAGAACAATGATTGAATGACTGATTACGTTGATACTAAATTTAGCACGTTTCCAGAGTTTAATGGTTATAAAAAAATCTATAGCGACTATTGTTTTCTGTATATAAATGAACCCTGAAATAAAGCCACTATTCTTACTTCGAGCTTTAGCTCTACTATTTGGGTCTGAGGTCTAGGAGTATTCGAGGAATCTAAGAAGTGACTGGGAAATTGGTATCAAATGTTCGAAAGGTGTACATATCAAGAACAGCTTGGAATCAAGCATCGTATTTAATTGTAATCATTAACTTACTATTGTACTGGGAGTAGATAGACCTTGTTGATAAACAAAACATGCACCACCCCATATCTAAGAGCTTCTAGTTTGTATACATCGAAACACTTAAAACTGAGAATTAATATCTTCATAAATTGGTGCTGCGATTTCGGTCTGACCGCTTCATACGTCTTTCTAACCTATTCTAAAGCCAGTCAACAGTGAATACGGTCAAAGTATGAAATGTGCAAAGCCTGTCTATCAAATACCTCAGCCAACTCAAATGATCAAGGGTTATAGTCGTATCAACTGACTTACTATTTTTACATAAAACCATACAGTTAACGTTAATATTATTGTTCGCTTTTTGATTTCATTATCCACAAGGAACTACGACCAGATACCTATAGTGCCATGAATTTTGTCTACTTAGAGAATCAAGCTATCTTTGTGAAACATTACTTATTTTATGAATAAAACCTTTGATTGCCTATGATAATATTATCCAATGATGAGTCGATCTAAGTTAGATCACCATTGAAAACATGGAAGCACTGGACGGCCGTTTTCAATAGTGGTTTAGATTAGATCGACTCATGAATCCAAATAATAACATTACTGCGATCGTTACAAACCCCCATTCTGATTGTTCGATCAATTTGTTAATTGTCCTGTTATCTGACAAATCAACTTGAAGATGAAGGAATCAATTTAACTCATGTGGCTTTAAGAATCAGTTCCCTAAACAAATGATGGTGATTGACAGTTAGGACATGTTAGTTATTTTTATCGGAATACTTTTCATAAGAAAAAACATAAACAGAGAGAAAAATTACAATTCACCTCTAAGAACTCTACGTGATCCAACATCATGATGGTCAATCGATTGATCTGGTGTTGTAACATCCAATTGACGAGATGAGATTCTTATTTGATTCACCAAATCAATATCTGTTTGATCATAACCTCTGACTGGGATTGGTGGTCCTAAAGTTTTATTTGTGTTTTTATTTAGTGGATACAAAGTAAAAAAAATGCAAATGATATTAATAGAGAACGTCGATCGGGGAAAAAATAAAACAGCTTTATCAAGCATGACATACTGAAGTGTTGGGTAATTGGAAGTAGACAGCGACAGGAAACCTTGGACCTAATTTTTATGCTAGTTGGCACTTATTAGCAGAGATACTTAATTCAATAAATCAAAGAATTAGTTCGCACTTCGAAACGTTTAGTAGTTAGCATCAGGGGAAGAAAGCGGTATATCACGAACTGACTGAAAGGGTAAGGAAAATATGAACAATCAAATCCAAACCTAGTGACTAAAAATTGGAGTTTTTCGCAACTCACAGTGTGCATAGTCGTATACTTGGTTTCGAATCACACTTTAAGTGTGGTGGCTAATGAAGCTACCTCAGTCACTGAAACCAAAGAAGGTATAATGAGGCTTGAATTTGGGACTTAATAATTGAAAGTCGAACACCTTAACCACTGAAGTTTCATTTCGAGTGGATAAATAGAGAGAAGAGTGAGTAATGAATACACAACACTGACAAACTTTTAGCAAGCATGAGAAACTAATGTTCAGTAACCCACAAGAGGGTTTTAAACGACTTATCAACATATGAAGTATGGTACAAGGAGGCACCGAATATATATGCACTATACAAATCATTTGATTTCTGTAGGGGCTGGGATACTTCCCGGGCTCCCAAACAGAAGCAGGTGGTTTACTTAGAAGGCAACTCCTCGAACCTTTGACCCAAAGGTCTAATCAACAGTCCGCATGGTAGCCGGTGACCAACAACACGTTCATACACCATTCATTATCTCAGGATCCTGGAGCGCATGTGCACCATAGGTTTGAAATCAGGGTTTTCCAACTTCCCTAGTTGGATCCTCTGTACCCATCAACCTGCTTAAAGTACCAGATATTCACTTTTCATCCTTTCAATTTCGTAAACAACACCCCTGTTGAGGGAAGGCAGAGTATAAGAGTTCCCTGAAAGTGACTGTATATGCGTGGTCATGTAAGAACATTTAGAGAGGGAGAGCTGACTCTTTTCACCCTTGACCATACCAGGGCATTTGCTACTAATTGAAAAACGCATTTATACATAACTATATTGACTATTCATTTATTCATGTAGTTTGTGAAAACTAATAAACACATGGTAAACCAGTTTAGCAAAAGGAAAACAGACGAAAGAAAAAAAAGTTTTTTTTTAATGATCATACACATGTGATAAGAATAATAACAACGAGAAAAACTAATTTGTGAATTCATTTTATGAAAAACAAATATACAGATATACATACTACAATTTATAGATTAGTCAATGTATTCTCCTTCCTGTCACGTATCCAATAAACAAATAAACCATTAAATGTAACTATCCAACTATCTAACTAACTAATCAATCAATAACAAAGGTAATGTAGAAATACAATATTCATTGTAATAAAAAAGTAAATAAAAGTTGACAATAAATGAATGTGAAAAGAGGAAAGAGGCGCAGGTAACAAGGTGATGAGAAGATAAAATTTGGTTAATTCTACATCAATATTGTTTAGTTTTTTTCTTTTTTCTTTTTGGTTGTTTATTGAAATACAAACAAATCAAACATCGAAAAGAAATAAAACAGAACCAAGTTGAAAGATTGAAACGAATTTTAATTATTTCATTTAAGTAGGTGGTTTATAATATCCAGTTTCTTTCATACACACTATACACAATATGACTTTAATATCGAATAAATAAACCTGTTCTCGATAAATAATTTTACTTGAAAAACAGCTGGAATATTCGTATGATGAAGTGAATTTAATACAACAGCCGGAATGAACTTGCACTGATAATAAATGAATCGGCAAGACATACGAATACTACTTTAAAAACGTTATATCTCACTGAGAGACAAGATGATGATGGTGATGCCATAAGACAAAACTAAAGTTGAGTCTACTAAAAGATAGCAAAAATATCACTCTTAACATACATATATATCTTTAAGCAACATGAAAGTAAAATGACTAGGTCATTTGAACGAATGAGATGCGTTTAGCATTAGAATCCAAGACCAGCGTTTCATCCTATTTGTGACTCGTCAGCTGTGTGTACCTGCATCTCAGAATTGATGTCCCGGAATGAACAACTTTGGAATGAAGCTACACACAGCTGACGGGTCCAAAATATGGCGAAACACGCGTCCTGGATTATGCCGATAGTCATATTCCATTTAACTTGTGTCATAGTGGTTATATCGAGGCGATTCGCACAGGATGCATATACGTGCAACCAAGATTGATCAACTTTCAATCAATAATACCAATAATGGAATAATCCAATTCGTTTTTTATTGAATTCAAGGTAATTAAACAGTTTATGTTAATTGGTTTGGCAGTAAAATAAATTCCATAATAAAGCTATTCTGAGATCATACCAGCATGAATTAAAATCCGGAGTATAAAAATTTCTATTTTATCAAGTAGTGACCTGAAATATTGATTTCTACATCAACCGTTTTTCATCAGTAATACAAAGTGTTATAGGTCAAGAGGAAAATATAACCTCGTGAGAAATACAAGTGTTGAAGAAAATGATAGTTTCAGCTTTAAGATCCTTGGACTAACTCATAAGAGTTATGAGTTAATTATAATGGCTAAGAATATAAAGGAAGAATGATATGCAGATGTATCGATGAATGCATATGCAGTCTGTTCTATGATTAAAAATATCAAGAACTTTAAAATACCTTCAAAAACGCATAAATTATGTTAATGTGTTATTTACACTTGAATTCTACTTGTTTTGTACTATTTTTTTTCCATTTCCAAGTTCCTCACGGTCTCAATACTACCTAAGAATCGCTTAATTTCTTTCCCAATTTTTAGTACTACAGTATGCATTAATGTTGAGCGTCTTAGTAGCAGAATACTGGTAGGTTCTACTTAATTCCTACTTAACTCTCAATAAGCTACAAGCTATCCGTCATTGAGTTTTGAACTCTGCTATCTTGAATCTCAATTATTCGTCAGTAAATTATATTAATACTTTGGGAGTTAGTAATACTAGTTAACTGCTCAAATTGAATTAGGGCAAAGATTTTGGAATCCGTGACAAGATTATTGTGACCTTGGTTGTTTAATCCGTTAAGAGCCGTTGTTTTACAGTTGACAAACAATAAACTAGGTTAAAATCAGTCTCAAAACGAAATAAAATATCCAATGAGAAGCTGTGAATCATGATCAATCATAATGAAAGTGAGATAAACATCACCGATGACATTGAGCAATTATTGTGCTACATTATAAATTGACTTAGGTTAGAAATTTTTAGGATTGGCTTCCAACTAATTGACTGATCTAAATGTAACCCCATTTTAACTTACACAGATGTCCATTTATACCAGGTCTTACACTGATTATGATTGATTTGATAAAAGAAGTGACAATCCTAGTTTTCATCTCCGATAGGGTTAGTGGAGTGCACCACCTTACATCAGATAAACATCAATGATATGAAACAGATCACAGTCTAGGACTTATTTATATAAATAATCTTCAAGTTGAGTTTGTTAAAATACACCAGTGCTAAATTGAATTATTGACTTAAATTTCACAGTCATACATTTAAGTTATCAAGATCTAGTTGACTAAAATTTAATTCTGATTGATACATAGCTACTTATAATAATTCAATAGTATAACAATTTAAGCATAACAGGAAAATTTACTTTCTATCAGGCAGTAAAAACTAGACTTAGACACAGGTCCAGGATCGATTGCTACCTTTAACCATCTACAAGAGATTAATCACGATTGTAAAGTAGCTCAGTGAGAACGACAGCAGTAACTATGATCCTGGGCGAAACAGATGTTCAATAATCTTAGGCTGATTATCTGCAACATCCTAAATAAAAACGTTGATTATGAGTATAGATTATTAGTGGAAAACTTTAGCTCATGATTTTCTACAATTTAATTTAAACGAACTTAGCATTAACAAAACATTAATTATTCGGGATAGCGACGGGATATGCACCAGAATTCTATAAAACATCGAATTCAATGATGTAAATAAATGGTATAAAATAAAAAAAAGTAACTAATCTTTTCTAAATGTTCATTGCCATTTAATGGATAACTAGGGTACTATTGCTACTACTCATACTACTCATGCTGATTTTATTTATAAGTATGTATAAAACAGGTTAGCATTTAAATCTAAAAAAATAATTGCGAAATAAATCGACCCATGATGAACATTTTGAGAATCCTACTTATTTTTCTCACTAGAGATGACATCAATTGACCTTTGAAAAAAAAAGACAAACACTTTAATTATTAAGGTCAGGTTAAACACGTTTAAAATCGATCGACATCCGTTGAAATAATCGGTAATTATAAAAAGAAAAAACAATTACGCTGATACATTGAGGGTAAAGCTTTAACAAGTAACTATATCAATCATTTCGTTTTATTTGTTTGAATCTTCTCATTGATGTTTAGAACTGCAATTGATGTTTCCAGCTGAAGAGTCCTAAATAAGACAAAAAGTGCGTCCTGGATTCCACTGCTAACCACCATCCATCTTTGTTTATAATGCTTGTGACTTAAAGCAATATCGAGGAAATTTGTACTGAATGCACGTATGACAATAAGAGACTGATCAATTGCAGTTCTAAACATCAATTGGAAGATTCAAACAAACAATACAAAATGAATCTAAACTTCATCTTATTGCACAAGCTAATGGTTGTCTGGACTCAATGGCTAAGTGGATAACGTGATGGAGTTTGTAGCGAACAGTTACTGGGTTCGAATCCCGGAGTGAACATCAACTCTGGGATGCAGGTGCATCCGGCTGATGAGTCTAAAATAGGACGAAACTCGCGTCCCGGACTCTACTGCTAGCCACCATCCATCTTTGCTTATGACTCTATCGATCGATAGAAAATGAAATTATATGTATGTGTGCATTATATAGAGCCATTGAAAAGAAATGGGAATAAGATATTTCAACAATATAGATGGTGAAAAGAGAAAACTTGAATTATTTTGAGTGAGAATGAGAGGGAAGTGATCCTTTGACATTTTTACATTCAGCGATTTCCATGACCTGAATACTGATACTTAGCATATACTCACAAGTGACTAGATTCGAGAGGAAATTTCCGGACTTCTAGTAAGAAGTGGTGGGGAACAACCGTGTCGAATGTGAAGCAGTTGTCTACTGAAGACAATGGACGATATTCGGGCAATATCATAGATTGATTAAAGTTAGACTAGTACACGATTCAATGTCAGTTTAGTGGTCTAGAGATTAAGCATTCGCGTATGGGATCGTAGGTCCTGGGTTTAATTTCCTGTAGTAACGTCGTGGATATGTACTACTAGATAGTCTCGTACTAGAAGGAAACAGTTTTCCAATGATTCTCGGTTCTCAGTAATGATTGAACTAGGATCACTTCATGATTTAAAGAATGAAAAGAAAGGTTTTAAATTATTAAGAAAAAAAATTAGTTTGACATTTATAACTGAAATGATTTATAAATTATTTATATAGTACCTGTAAATAGTAAGATAAATTTCAAAGGAAGGAATGTTTATGTGT
Source organism: Schistosoma spindalis (assembly GCA_946903255.1). Lineage (NCBI taxonomy): Eukaryota > Metazoa > Platyhelminthes > Trematoda > Strigeidida > Schistosomatidae > Schistosoma > Schistosoma spindalis. The sequence continues at coordinate 10,634,739 of OX336423.1, read as the reverse complement.
AGATTGTACAAATAACACAGTAGACAATGAACTGTGTATTACAAAAAAATGTTTTATAATCAATTTCTAACAAAGACCTGCAGTTGGTCAACTCGAATTGACGCAAGAAAGGAAATGACTAATTTGTTTTTAAAAAAATTCACTTGTAAATCATTTAAAATACATGATATAATTGCTAGACACTAATATTGGACGAGACCAAAGAGTGTTAATCATCGAGATTAGAGAAGGTAGAGGGATGGTGATGTATTCTAACCAAATACTTACGTACTATTTCATCAAGGGATGTAAAATTTATCTGATCCATAAAAAAAACGTAGACTTCAATTACACTACTAATAAATATTACTAAAAGAATTTGTGCTGATGTTGTTGTCTAGGTAGATAAAAAAAGTATCACGCAACTAGAATATCCAGCATAGAGAATACAGCACCTTAAAAGTCTTCATAATGAGCTACAAGATATTACCTAACATTGTTGATTGAAAGGTGGATATTTACGTAATTATTTTTGTTAGTTCAGTGTCCATCAGCCGAACACCATTAGCAACAACCTACTGTGGTGGAGAATAAACCAGCTTTCAATTGAAAACGAAATAATAAAAAGACGTTGAAGGTGAATAGGATACGACATTGTGGAAATTATCAAACTGCATCACAAAGTAAGTTCTAACTTGGAATCTTCAAGGTAAAAGGAAAAGAAGGAAACTTCGAAATAATGAATAGCGCTGGGGAACAATTCGAAAAAAGAGCTTGTAGATTGCTTGTCAGCGACCTATACTCCTCCATGAAGGGTAACAGGCGTAATTAAGTAATCGTTGCGTTTGAAAATTTCTAACAGCCAATGCACTACGTTCTTCTCTAATGTAGTATGTCAAATGGCAGAATACTGGCCTATATGATTATCTTTTAAAGAGGTTTCTAAATTCATAAGACCATCGGCATCTACTTTCAGCAATTGAATCAACCTTAGGAGTTAAGAGTCTTTGTATGTTTCTGACTTCGTCTAAAGTTCGACTGTCGAAGATTGTAAGAGTTTAAATAATAAACTATCAAAACACTGTCTTAAACATTCAGTGTATCAGACATGTAAACTATATGAAATACAAAACAAATAATGATCATAGTAAACAAGGTTTCATTTTTGTTGTTATGGGAGATAATTTCTAACGGAGCATAGAATTTACAAACCTAGAGATGAAGTTCATCTATACAAAAAATCCTTACTTCAGTCAGTCACAAGCGATATAGAAATTAGGGGTTAATCTGCATCAACCCAAGTTGCTACACCACATCAACACATTCAGATAAAACTATTAGAAGGGATACAAAAGTAGTAGTATGAGTCATGGTTAGAAAATATTAGGGATAAAGAATACCGTTCGAGAATGAATCAGTGGGAAAAAAAGTATAAAATTATTTTAAAACTCAGGATCTAAGAGTAAACACATAATAAATGGATCTGTGTTACTGTTAGCGACTTTGAGTCACTTCATTCAACATCTCTAACCATTGCTTACAATGATCGCACTGAAACTACCAACACGGCTTAGACCAACGGTCAATGCATTTGTGGACTAATGTCACATTTTTGTTCGGTTGTCTCAAGCTTTCTTCAGACTTACTACTCTTATACCAGCTAACAACGGGCGTCAATGTAGACAATGATTGAAGATACGTATACATATCCTAGATATCTCAGTCAATGAAGATTTATAGTATTATCAACAGCTTAGTTGTTCTTTTCTCTAAAGCTCTGCATTTCACCTCAACCTTATCATACCTGGTGGTTCCGACATATATGAACAAGACTTCGACAGCACCTATGAATGTGTTTTTTTTTACTTTGATAGGTTACATAATTCACAATCATCATAATAAAACAGAACGAAATACTATTCAGTATACTTCATTCATACTAATCTACAATGAACACTAGTTGCTAAGCAAAATTTCTAAATTCATTTGTCAATAATTTGTTTATTCGCTAACTAACTTACTAACTCAATTAAATGAATATGCATGAATTTTTCATTGTTTGTTTATTGAAATAAACTAATGTGTTAAATTTTAATTTACAGCTGTTATGAACTGATTAATTAGCATATTGAAATAAATTAATATGATAATTTATAAAGTTTTGGTCAAAAGTTATCGTTATTTAAGTGATTTTCATTATGAACTCATAATGTGCTCTGATTATGTAACTTAAAATTTTTAGGTTGTGTGTGTATGTGGATAGGACACATTTTGAGGAAAGTACCCAACTGTATCACAAGGCAAGCACTCACATGAAATCCTCAAGGCCAAAGGAAAAGAGGAAGACCAGAGGACACATAACGTCGAGAAATGAAGACAGACATGAGAAAAATGAACAAAAATTGGATAGAACTGGAAAGGATGGCCCAGGACAGAGGGGGTTGGAGAATGCTGGTCGGCGGCCTATCCTCCATTGGGAAAAACAGGCGTAAATAAATAAGTGTGTGTATGAGTGTAAGGTGTAGAGTTGCATGTGAAGTATGTGTGGAAAACTCTTAGCCTAAGGTGTATATTCGTTTGTTTGTTTTTGTTTAGAGTTATTACAGATTTTAAGTTTTAGTATTTAATTATACATACTTTGGTTCCATTCTTTCTATTCGAAACATATTCTTCAATGTATTGAATTCTTCTCAGTCATTGTTATTAGCATAATTATATTAACACGTTTGTTAGTTGTCTGCTCGTATGAATTAGGTATGGTATTGTAGAGGTTAACCAAGTTTGTTGAGATAAATTTCCTCTATATTCGACTCCAAATAAAGATATCTCATTAACCGAGTATTTAATACAGGCTTAATCTCCTAGTAGAATTATCGATTTACTCGAGATCATTCAAAAGTCCAAATATCAGTTATAGAGATAGTTTATTGTTAAAGCTTGGTAAAATCCGCAAACATACAGCAAGCAAGCACCGAGTGAGACAAAAAACAAAGTGTGTGTGTCTGTGTTAAAAGATCCATATATATATTTGTGAGTATCAATCAAGTGTAGATAAATTATTGATTATCTATGTGTCACAACCAATGGGGAATAGAATAGGGATTGAAGTGCAGACACACGCGCAATCATACTCATATGGAAATTAACACAGTTGTGTAGACAAATAATACATTAATGGAATGGGCTTGCTACATAAGCTCCCATCCAGAACATTGATGTTTTTATTTACAAAAAAATTTTTATTAACATCTATGTTCGACAAAGAGATAAAAAACGAAATTGTCTTTAAAGTAAGTGTACAATTTGATATGATGATGAGTAAGCGTTAAGTTGTCATAACAGCTTGTGTGTTGAAACGCTTTGTATCATGTATGTATAAATGTATATTTCACATCAACGAATTTCATAAAGTTAAAATGTAAGCATAATGAGGATCTGTGGGGCCAATGAAATATAGTAATGAAAATAAAGAAGGATTTTTGTGTTATAAGAGCAATCTCAGGACTTGGTCTAGATAAATATGGTGGTTGCTACATACCTATTTGGCCAGTGTACTCTTCTTCCTGATCTTGTTGTGGTTTCTGTTGTTGGCGTACTTCGGAGTGAAGTAATGTTTGTTGCGGTTAGTCTGTATGATAATTCACCAAGCCTTTCATCTAAGTCTATTTCCGTGGGTGCCATCTCTGTACCTTTACCTGTCTTTAATCCCCGAAAGGCCGAACTCTGGTTTGCACGCTTAGAAAGCTTTTTTGTTGCAAACAGAATCACAAATCAGAACACAAAATTTAGTTATGCAAACTCATTGCTGCCAGACGATATTATAGAACAAGTATCTGACGTCATTTTTAAACCGGATCCAGACTCACCATAGGATTGTCTAAAAAGAGAGGTCATTCGTGTTACATCTCTCACCGACCAGCAAACAATTGATCAACTTTTAGCTAATGTAGAGCTAGGTGACAGTACACCATCTCAATTGAAACGCCACATGACAAATTTATTGGGGAATCGTACAGTAGATAAACGTCTATTATATCAATTGTGGCTCAGACGTCTCCCACAAAACATCCAACAGATACTAGCAATCGGAGACGAGGATATAGATTTTGATAGGCTAGCAGATATAGCCGATAGAATTTACGAGCGAACTAGGACGCACTTCGTATCTCACATACAATCAAACTCATCTGACGAGATCGCCGAGTTGCGACGAACAGTCAAAGTCCTCGCTAATCAGATAACTCAGCTCCAATTTTTGAATACCTCCCACAGTAAGCGGAAAGGAAGGTTCAGAAGCCGTAAAAGTCGTAGTCCAAGCACCACTCGACATAACATTTGTTGGTACCATAAAACGTACGGTAAGCAAGCTAAAAAAATGTACTCCTCCCTGTAATTTCGCAAGCACACAACAAAGAGACCATCATGAACGTCGGTTAATGACGACTGCAGTCGCTGAACACAACTCTGAAAGCAGTCGCTTGTTACATGTTACAGACAAAAGGACTGAAACACAATTCTTAGTCGACACTGGGGCAGAGGTTAGTGTAGTACCACCCACTACACTTGAGAAAAACACACCTGACCCCAAACTAATACTACAAGCCGCAAACAGATCTGAGTTCAAGACGTACGGCAAAAGGCAGTTACAATTAAATTTCGGTCCTAAATCCAATTTTTCATGGAACTTCATCATAGCTGACGTCCTCATTCCTATAATCGGCATTGATTTTTTACAATCGCATAAAATACTCGTAGATGTAAGAAATCGGAAACTTGTTCTTGCCATACAGACTAACTATGGTGCTTGCTCTGATGCAGGTTTAGACCGTTTTATGGTTGTGTTTTTTTCAGTATACTTTAAAAACGGTGGTTTTACCCTGTTGATGCTAACAGCAGTGAGCCTTTGAATATTTGCTATGTCTTGATAGTTTATATCAGGGATCGAGAAGGTATTGATACTTAATCTCGATAGTGCATCTGCTGCCTCATTTGCATTGCCTTTTATGTATCGTATATCAGCTGCAAATTGCGAAATGAATTCTAGTTGACGAATTTCGCGCGGACTGTATTTACCGTGATTGTGCATCAAGGACTTAGTTAGAGGTATATGATCCGTATATATCGTAAAGGAATTGCCTTCTAACATATACCGAAAGTGTTTGATGGCTAGGTAGACAGCTAACAGTTCTCTACCGAATGTGCTATATTTTGTTTGCGTTGCGTTTAGCTTTTTTGAGAAAAATGCAAGGGGTTGCCATTGTTGATCGACATGTTGTTGAAGCACAGCGCTTACTGCTACATTAGAGGCATCGGTCATTACTGCTAAAGGTGCATCAACCTTTCGACGTACTAGTAATGCCTCGGTGCTTAATGTGCTTTTTAACTGTTCAAATGCTTGAATTGCTTGCGGTGTCATTGTTAATGATTTAGCTCGTCCCCTTAATAAATCAGTTAGCGGTTTTGCTATGTCTGCACATTTCGGAATAAAACGTCTGTAAAAGTTGATCATCCCAAGGAAACGTCGTAGTTTCTTGAATGAATCAGGTAAAGGATCATTTTTGATGGCTTGTGTTTCCTCAGGAACTGGTTTGATGCCTTGACTATCAATTACGTGACCTAAAAAGGTGAGGGATTGTTTTCCAAACTCACATTTGTCAGGGTTGACTGTTAACCCATACTCGTTTAGCTTCTCAAAAAGCATTTTCAGATGAGTTAGATGTTCATTTTCATTTTTGCTTGCGATAAGAAGGTCATCTATGTAAGCATATACGAAAGGTAAGCCACGTACTACTTGGTCGATAAAACGCTGGAAACTTTGTGCAGCATTCCTTAATCCGAAAGGCATGCGAACAAATTCGTATAATACAAATGGGGTAGTAATGGCTGTTTTGGGAACATCGTCCGGGTGAATTGGAATGTGATGGTAAGCGCGGACGAGATCAACTTTTGAAAAAATCGTCACATCAGATAGACCATGAGTGAAGTCATGCAAATGTGGAAGTGGATATCTGTCTGGTACAGTACGGCTGTTGAGAGCTCTATAGTCACCGCAAGGTCTAACTTCGGAAGTTTTTCTTGGGTACCAAATGGAGCGGTGATGCCCACGGACTATCGGAGGGGCGTATGATACCCAACTCTATTATTTTGTTGAATTCGTTCTTTGCTAGAGCCAAACGAGAGGGGTCAAGGCGTCTTGGACGTGCGAACACTGGTGGACCCTCTGTCTTAATATGATGTACGACGGTATGTGTCAGTTTGTCCCGTTTGAAACTCGGTCGTAATAAGTCTGGAAACTGATTAAGTAAACTAACGTACTTGTCATTCTCGCGATGAGGTTTGATCAATAAATGTATGGACGTCTCGTTAGAAATAATCCCTCTAATTTCACTGCTATGGTCGGCAAGAACAAGTTTCCGATTTCTTACATCTACGAGTATTTTATGCGATTGTAAAAAATCAATGCCGATTATAGGAATGAGGACGTCAGCTATGATGAAGTTCCATGAAAAATTGGATTTAGGACCGAAATTTAATTGTAACTGCCTTTTGCCGTACGTCTTGAACTCAGATCTGTTTGCGGCTTGTAGTATTAGTTTGGGGTCAGGTGTGTTTTTCTCAAGTGTAGTGGGTGGTACTACACTAACCTCTGCCCCAGTGTCGACTAAGAATTGTGTTTCAGTCCTTTTGTCTGTAACATGTAACAAGCGACTGCTTTCAGAGTTGTGTTCAGCGACTGCAGTCGTCATTAACCGACGTTCATGATGGTCTCTTTGTTGTGTGCTTGCGAAATTACAGGGAGGAGTACATTTTTTTAGCTTGCTTACCGTACGTTTTATGGTACCAACAAATGTTATGTCGAGTGGTGCTTGGACTACGACTTTTACGGCTTCTGAACCTTCCTTTCCGCTTACTGTGGGAGGTATTCAAAAATTGGAGCTGAGTTATCTGATTAGCGAGGACTTTGACTGTTCGTCGCAACTCGGCGATCTCGTCAGATGAGTTTGATTGTATGTGAGATACGAAGTGCGTCCTAGTTCGCTCGTAAATTCTATCGGCTATATCTGCTAGCCTATCAAAATCTATATCCTCGTCTCCGATTGCTAGTATCTGTTGGATGTTTTGTGGGAGACGTCTGAGCCACAATTGATATAATAGACGTTTATCTACTGTACGATTCCCCAATAAATTTGTCATGTGGCGTTTCAATTGAGATGGTGTACTGTCACCTAGCTCTACATTAGCTAAAAGTTGATCAATTGTTTGCTGGTCGGTGAGAGATGTAACACGAATGACCTCTCTTTTTAGACAATCCTATGGTGAGTCTGGATCCGGTTTAAAAATGACGTCAGATACTTGTTCTATAATATCGTCTGGCAGCAATGAGTTTGCATAACTAAATTTTGTGTTCTGATTTGTGATTCTGTTTGCAACAAAAAAGCTTTCTAAGCGTGCAAACCAGAGTTCGGCCTTTCGGGGATTAAAGACAGGTAAAGGTACAGAGATGGCACCCACGGAAATAGACTTAGATGAAAGGCTTGGTGAATTATCAAGTGACATGATACGAAGAAATAATAACAATAGCAATAATAATAAGCTGAGGATTGAAATATATGATATGAATAAGTCCAAAATAACAACAAGAAATATATATGAGACTCACCGAAAACAAAGGTCACTTTGAGTTTAAATAGGCAAATATAAAGTAATAATTCCAAAGCAACAATGTTATAGATGAATTTACTGACTGTCAATGTATTGTTAATAATTGCAATAGTAATTCCAATATGAAGTTCTTTATGATTGGAGAATATGCAGCAGACTTTGCGGCTCACCAGTTTGTAGAGGTTAACCAAGTTTGTTGAGATAAATTTCCTCTATATTCGACTCCAAATAAAGATATCTCATTAACCGAGTATTTAATACAGGCTTAATCTCCTAGTAGAATTATCGATTTACTCGAGATCATTCAAAAGTCCAAATATCAGTTATAGAGATAGTTTATTGTTAAAGCTTGGTAAAATCCGCAAACATACAGCAAGCAAGCACCGAGTGAGACAAAAAACAAAGTGTGTGTGTCTGTGTTAAAAGATCCATATATATATTTGTGAGTATCAATCAAGTGTAGATAAATTATTGATTATCTATGTGTCACAACCAATGGGGAATAGAATAGGGATTGAAGTGCAGACACACGCGCAATCATACTCATATGGAAATTAACACAGTTGTGTAGACAAATAATACATTAATGGAATGGGCTTGCTACAGTATTATGGACTAATGAAAATTTATGTCAGGCTTTACGTAGATTATAACTGATTGACTTACCTAGACTATGTATGAAATAGGAATACTAATACTAATATTACTAATTATCTTTAAAAACAACCAAACGAAGGGAATTGAAGTGATTTTGGTTATATTTATCGAAAACACAAAAGCAATACTATTACCATAAAGGTATAACAAATTGGCGCCAGCTACTTATCACATTGAATATTAGTAGTATAATTATATTTCCATCAATAAAATAGTGTATAAGGCTTAACAGTATGAAAATTAACTATAGAATAGTGAATTAATGAATGAAGGAAGTAAGCCAACAAGATAATCATAAAAGCTTTTATAAGAGACTAGAATTATTGAAGGAATTTTCATGGTCGTTTGGAAAAAAAAAAGAATCATTACAAATGAGTAGTGACATTTCCGTTCTTCTATTCAAATCTATCTCCCATATTCTTTCTTCCTATTCACCTCTATAAACAAATTACTTATAACTAATTTATCTTGGAAAAAAAATTTTACATTAGGCTAGAATAATTCAACTGAACAATAGATAATTATTATCGGTATAGCGTTGTGGGGATGAAGTTTTTGATTGAGATCATGAACCGATTGATGTTAGACCACCATTGAAAACCTGAAAGCACTGGACAGCCGTTTCATCCCATTACGGGACTCCTCAGCAGACCTATTGAAGTTAGACATTAACACCGTCGGATGCCGACTCAGTGGTCTAGGGATTAAGTGTTCGCGCAGGAGACTGAAGGCCCTGGGTTCGAATCCCGCGAGCGGAATCGTGGATGCGCACTGCTAAGGAGTCCCACAATAAAACGAAACGGCCGTCCAGTGCTTCCAGGTTTTCAATGGTGGTCTAACATCAATCGGTTAATGATCTCAATCAAAAAGATAATTATTAGATAGTACAAACAACATTATACGATAATAATAAGAATAAAATCTGACGAACACTTTTGGAGTATGACGTTCCACCCAATTCCAGTGACAGTTATCTAAAACCAGAACGTCAAGCGGAAAAACTCTCACAGTTCGGAAGAAAGTTTTATTCTCGAAAGTCGAGTTCAACGGAAATACGGCAGCTGAGATATTAAAAAAACAAACTATCCACATCCTCGAAAAAACTTTTTATTCAGCAGAGCTCCAATTATTTTTCCAGCAAGAAATTCATTCAGGGAAGTGTCAAGGATAAATTGCACTTTAAGCCACCTCAATGTGTATCTACCAGTTTACTTGCTTTTGTGAAGCAGGTTATATAGGACGTACAGAGCACGCACTTGGTGAACGAATATCCAAGCACTAACCTGCATCATTATCTAAAGGGATATATACATATCATCAACACCTCAGTTGTCGAACACATGGTCAATTCAGTTCACGTCTCACCACGCGAATTTACGTTCTAAATCCTCTACAAAGTAGGAAGAACTAGCTCAAAAAAGAGTTGGATGAGGAAGTTATGCACAGCCGAGGCTATAGTAATTCACCATTTCAAACCCTAATTCTGTATACAGGAAAGTCACATACAATCCCTTATTTTTCCATACCAGTTGGAGGACTGTAGAAAACCAGGATGAACTAAATGTTAATTCTATTTTAAGTCTGGGATTAGAGTCAATTGTAAGGTATCAGATGAGGATCAAGCTATATTACGAATTGAATGAAATTGAAAATTTGAACGAATGGACAGTTGTCTAGGAGTATTCGAATCAATCCCGGACCTGAATGTCCCAGATTTCATTCCTGACAAAGTTATAGGTGAATATTACTGAAAAGCTATCACCTAGGTATCAAAGGTTTCCTAGGTTTGATCGATTCACTGACATGATCGTTGTGATGAGATTAAATCTCACAATTGTTTTAGTCACAAATTACACCACATTACTCAATTTCATTCAACTAAATTTACCAAGTAATCATTGGTGTAGACTATTATCGAGTGGAATCTCAATTTTTCATTTCATCTATACGGAATTGTAAATACGATCATCTATGTAAAAGTTAATATTACATCACAACAAACATTTGGGCTAAATGAACAAAAGTGATCCCAAGAAGTGATAGTGGATGTATGTACCAATCGATTATGATCTTAAAGAGAGCGAATCAAATAGATCAATGTGAACATCGTTGACTGTGGCGTTGAGCGGATTGGCCTCAATTTTCACAGAGAACATCAAATCACCAAAAATTGTAGAAACAAATTACTGATAAGTGTCGACTAGCTTGAAAACTAAATACTACAGAGCTACATGTGGATTACCTCTAATAATACTTATATGAAAGGTACTAACATTACTCGGCTTCTCAACCTTAAGTAGGCAGTTTAAATTTTGGGTCCAAAAAAAACTTTAACCTGCTTCCATTTATATAAATAATATTTAATTTTACATATTAATGAATATTTACGTACCAATTCACTTACGTATATAATTTGAACTATAGACACTATTATTATTATTAAATTTCATTTCTGAGTCGGCGAGAGTAGACTGTTGTGTTCTTGTACACGGTGTAACTTGAGCATACAGATGAACACAAGGTGTTGTCTGAAATATCAATTTTAAATAAACAGAATGCGTGAATATTAGTTAAATTAATTACAGATTAAGTTGTATAAATCTGTATCGAGACAAGTTGTATTTAACGCTAGAATTTAACTTATCCCAATTGTCAGTCAGTCATCAACAGCATAAAACTTCGTACGTACGTATCCCAATTGTAACTTAGATATTTTTAAGTTATTTTATTTGCCCATATAAAATACATATAATACTTTGAAAGTGTGTATTAGTAAAATATCATATCCTGGAAAACTGACTGAATCATTGAGTAGTATCATGTCTACCACAAGGTTTTTAAGCCTCAATTTAATGTTAAAATGGGTTCTCATTATTAACTGGAAATTGTACAAAATTTTAGCAAATCACTTAACTGACCAGTTCATAATAAAACTAAGTACAAACATATATTTAATTTTATTTAAATCATGAATGGATTTAAGTCAGACCACCATTGAAAAGCAACTCCGTCTGGAGTCCCTCCGGAGGCTACTGCTGGTCCCAAGCCCGGAGAAGGGAGGGGGGTTGGGCATGGGGTTAGCGAGTCCATCCCGTAGAAAATCAACTCGCTCAAAAAACGCCAACCAGAGAAAATTATTCAAACCATTTAAACTCTGTCCTGGGAGTCAGAAAGCCATCATTCAGAAGAAATATGATGCCTCATGATGAAAGCCGAGTTCCTTCGTAAGTCACGAGGCCGATGCCCCTTCTGACAATCAGAGCAACCATTTGTTTAGGTACATGGAATGCTCATACAATGTGGGAGACTGGCAGAGTCTTCCAAATTGCTGCTGCACTATTGAAAAGCAGAAAGTACTGGACACGAATTCAGAACCTTCGGTCCCACACGTGAACGCTTGACTTCTTGGGTTAGAGTTTTATGTATGGAATCGTAAACGCGCACTACTGAAGTATATTAGTTTCTGACATTAATTATTTAACTGAAAATTTATCAATCAACTCTAGGTCACAATCTGCTTCAAAATTTTCTTGTTATTAGATAATTTAATACTAAATTTAAAGAGTCCGATTACGTAATAATCCGTATTTTAGATACATCTCTTAGCTTTTCGAATCTAGGAATATTTATTTTATGTTTTGTTGATAAGTTTTCCTTAAATATTGTCTCAAATAACTCTAATGTGAATAATACCAGTCATGCAAAGCATTGTAGCATGAAAGACAGTTTTATAAGACTAGGATCTATCGGTTCTTGATAACTCTTCTGTTGGAGTGGCCAGAGATCATGCAACTTAGTGATGTTGTCTAGATATGGCACATAATAGAAATCAATGGCGATCCCGTCATAGTTTTCGATTCGATTCATAGTAAGAATGATATGAACTCCCCAACAAGTGAATGAAGTCTTTCTTGTCTGTATTTTTAGCTGGAATTTATTTTTTTATTATGTATAATTATTGTTCATTTATTTGCTATTTGGGCTACACTTTACTCCCTTGCTTCTTCATAAGTTTTTCACCTCATTTGTGTGGTGCATTTAATCTATGATGTCCTATAGAAACGGAATCTATGTGCTACCAGACAAGATTCGGTCAGTATGACCGAAAAAATAAATTTCGACGACAACTCATGTAACAATCAGTTGCGGGAAGGATCACTGGTGAGTGTTAAGTATTAATTAGAGTACCCAACCTGGGAACCCAATGTAATAAAAGAAGAGGCTTACAACATAATTATACACTATTCTTTTACCTCCAACAGTGATCTAACTCATAATTTAGCAATTCAGAAAACAGAAACTCAGAAAGTTTATTGTACCTCACATCGAAATTGATAAGGTGTGAAATAAGTTGGCGCTCTTGTTAATCAGTCATGAGGAAGATGAGTTTTAAGAAACCGGATGCAATATTACGAGCAGTTTAAAAGTTCGAAAATACCAGTTTTAGAAATCTGGACTAAATTTTGAGAAATATTGGATTATATATGGTGTTTGTTACAAAAGGATATCTAGTTAGGGTACCATTGAAAACCAGGAAAGATTGCATAGCTGTTACGCCATGGTAGTCGGTTACTCGGTAGCCCGTACTTACAACATCACTACAGATTGAATATAGGACCTTAAAGCTTCATAGTTAGTGTTTAATCATCAGATTGTAGAATCTGATCTAAAATAGTTTACATTTCCAGCTTCGAATAATTCTTAATAAAGCACCATCAGTGCTGACTGCTTGCCTCACTTTGGCATGAACAAAGCAGATATTCAATGCTCACTGATCTTACCCTAACTGATATCAATCTGTGGTGAAAACCACTTACAAATTAAGTTGATCTCTTTACAAAACTTCTCAAAAAATATGGACGTATTATAGCGAGAATTCATGACATAACAGAAGAGAGGAGATCGATAGATAGAGATACCACCAACGGTACTGAATGATGGTTTTATATCATGAAATAATCGATATTGAAAATGTAAATCATTGGAATTCATCTCGATGATCTGAAAATTGAGCACTCACCTCGAGACATGGGGGAGCTCAGTTTAATCCCATAGTGCAGTTGTAAGTGCATACAATTAAGGAGACCTAAACTAGGTGTCAAAACCAGTTGTCCAATTCTTTCCATTACTATAATTACTGTCAATGTCAGCGGTATAAATCGATTTTAATTCATACGATAAATTTTATTGGAACAAATTAGTAGAAATAATAGTGACAAATGGGACAAAACAGAACAGGAAGAAAATACCAACATTAACTTACAGAACATTGGTAACAATTTCCAATCTTCGTATGATTATGACAAGTCGGTTGATTAGATAGTTGACAGTTATCAATAATTTTATTACTGTTATAATTATCATTATTATTATTATTTGAAATCTTTGAAGAGAATTTCGGAAATTGAAGTGTAATACCAGGAGTAGTAGCAGTCGTGGTGACTAAAGTAACACCATGGTACTGATTTTTTGTATTACCGTCCCGCTTCTTTTTATTATTATTATTACTCATGTTACATTCGTCTTTTAATTGAGAATAATGTGATTGACAGGGATCACGTCCTGATGAATAAAGAAATATATATATTCATATATAAGAAACATTTTTTTGAAAATTTACAAAACAATTGATAAGTCACTTTAAACTTCTACAGAATGTCTGATTCCAATCGGTCCATGAATTCAACTATTAAAATTAATACAATCTCCATAAACCCCTATTCTGATAATAATCATCATGTGGTCATTAATGACTGGCTTCAAGATGGATTTCCTGGAGTTCTAGTGAGAAGCCATGACCTGTGGAGTCTAATCCGTGTCAAGTGGAGACATGTATCTACCTCAGACAATGGATGAATGGTGGCTCAAGATCATGAACCGATTGAAGTTAGACATTAACACCGTCGGATCCCGGCTCATTGCTCTGGAGGTTAAGAGTTCGCGCACGAGACCAAAGTTCCTGGGTTCGAGTCATGCAGGCGGGATCGTGGATGAGCACTACTGAGTAGTCCCATACTAGGACGAAACGACCGTCCAGTTCTTCCAGGTTTTCAATGGTGGTCTAGCTTACATCGACTCATGAATTTAATTATTAAAATGAAAATTAGTTTGACCTCAGTTTGGAACTGATCAACAAAGTATGGACATAAATAGAGTGATTTCCACTATAGTATCAGTTAGTATTTCAAGTTAGTTTTGATAGATAAATTTGGTTAATTCATATATGTACACTAATAAACAGTTTCACACTTCAGTTGATACTGAGTGAAAAAAGCCCGAGAATTTCGTATAAGAATAGAGAGGATTTTCGATAACTGTTTCACATTTATTTTAGATTGTTAACGAGAAAAAAATCTTTGGGAACATTCTGAAATTTATTACTTTATCTATTACTACTATGGTGAATACACAAATCATCATATTTCTCTATTGTCCTAATGATTTTATTTATGATGTTTACAACTTATTCAAAAACTTGAACTACCAACCGGTGTCCGGAGCATTAACCGGATTGGTGCATATGGAGGATCCATCTAGGGGAGTTGGAAAACTTTGATTCCAAACAAATGGTGCACATGGGCTCCAGCATCCTGAGGGAACAATTGGTGTATGAATCTATTGTTAGTCACTGGCTAACATGGGCTGCATCTCCAAATGTTACTCCTTCGCCTTGTTTATTAGACCTTTAGGTTAAAGACTCTGGACGTGGCTCCCTAAGAAAACTATCAGCTTTGGTTTGAGCGCCCGAAAAGTATTCCAGCCTTCACACAGACCGAATGAAGTGTGGCGCATATATATTTGATGCCTCCTTATATCAATGTTTATGTGTTTAAATAAATAAATCAAGGTGATTGATTGTAATTTTTTTCGTTAGACGCCTAGCATCCAAACTCAGTCTGACTTTGGTGTGATCTGTCTTTTTTCATAGCTAACAATCCATGAAAGCTGTATGTTACTTGTAAATAAGGCTATATTGCCCATAATTATCAATTCTGTTGCATTTCCCCATTACTGTTCAGTATGTGTATGTTCTACTCTCTTTTTTACTGGTTAGCTATATTTATTCCCAATCCCTATGCTAATTATATTAATTTAGATTTTAGCAACAGAATGAGCATTAAAATATCAAATTTTAATTGTTTTAATATTCAATAAAACCCACTAATGGTTTTAGATTATTTTGAGCTGTGATTTTAAGTTGTGACTAGGCGTCAAAAACGTGAACCATTCGATTGTGATTACATGATCTAAAGATAACACACTCATAGCAAGAAATGAAAATCCTGGATTATACTCCTAGCAATATAGCAGGTATGGGTACTAAGTGAATAATACTATAGTAGGCTAAAATATCTATTCAGTACTCCCTAGCAATTATCAATAGCTCTGTAGTTGTATTATCGAATTTTAATGACAAAATCTAACTTCGGATAATGTTAATAAATCTTTTAATCAAATATAAATTATATTTTTACCTGCCTAATAGATAGGATCACAGATTCTGTAGACTATTACAAGTTGTTTAAACCTTTCAATATCTGTTGGAATGGATTAATCTCGTATATGAGGGAATTTGCAATTTTACTTCTCATCATTTTTATGATTTTATCCATTAAGTTGAAGCATAATAATAATAATAGTAATAATAATAATAATAATAATAGTGATAATAATAATAAACCTCTAGGATATTTTTCTTCAAGAAAAGCAGAATGCGCACGAATCAATGGCAAAAACTTACTATTTCCAGTCATGTTTTCATTAGTATGCATTGAATTACTATTAGTAGTAGTAGTAGTAGTAGTGGTAGTAGTAGTAGTAGTAGTAGTCGGAGTAATATTTACGTTAACTATTGTTTCCGTGTCTTGGAGTGTTTCTTGTGTAACAAAATTGTTACCAATCGTAGAAGAGGGAAGCGGAGGCGGAGGATGACTTACACTCGCATACAACCCATCAGAATCCGATGTTGGATCATCAACATCATCATCACATAGTGAATAACATCGATTGTTTGTATCAGAAACGCCTGTTAATGAATTCTTTTTAATTGATTGTAATAATTTAGGAATGGTGGCATCATATAAATGATGTTTATTACTAATTAGTTGTTTTACTGTTGGGATTGAATAATAATAACATGTTAACTGATCAATGTTATCTTCTGGTAACGGTGCATGATCAACATGAGTTTGATGATGATCAACTTTAATTTGTTTATTCTAAATGACAATTAGAATGAAGAGAATAATGACACGGAAAAATTTAGATATGAATACCAATAATAAAACCATATCATTCAAAAGTTATGCATAAGATTGTGAATTTTCGCTGACTGAGATGGATGAGGGATGTATTACACATGCTTAACCACAGCTTAGCTTAATGCCCAATTTCGGCTGCGGTAGAAATAGACTAGAAGAAAGCTAGTAGGTTTCAACTAACTGGTTAGGGTTTGCGTAATCACCGTAACTAATGGTTGGAGACATTAAGTGACATAGTTAAAACAGGTTGCAATGGTCCAAATGTATTCACTTTTTGACTTTGCTTAGATTATGAGTTTTAAGATCATCTTATACTTTTTATTCTACGGATTCATATTCGCCATAGCTGATCTTTTTTAACCATCACCGAATATTATTGCTATTTCCCTCAGTTGTTATTTAGCTTGATAATTTCATCTCAATGTGTTGATTTAGTGTGAGAACTTGGACCGATGCATATTTGCACCAACCTCCAGGCTGAATTTAATGGTCAACTATTGTAATTCACACATAATCTGTATGGTAAGGGTGCATGAGACATGCATGGTTGGACAATCGAATGAACAACGCTCACATGAGGCGTAAAGTACCACGCAAGGATAACAAAATCTGCTGATGGATCTTTTAATATTTATTGACTAAGACGATCAGAACATGTTATGCATACGCAATCGCTATCTTTTTTGATGCACAATGCCGAATGACGTAGGTTGGAATAAAGCTAGGATTAATCAAACGAAGACGCGTCATCGGTTCATAAAGTGTTGGTAGTTTCAAACTATATAGATGGGGTTCACATGATAGGCATGATCGAAAGTTGAACAAGATCTCAGGGGAACAGATGAATTCATTCTTTATCATTCTATGAATTTTGAGTTTTACAACACTATTTCATACTTTCCATCACGTAAAAATTAGTCATCCTTCTTAAACCATATTCTTTACATTTAATCTTTTTCACTACTATTATTTATGACTCCTTTAATATGCATTTTATTGACTATATTTAGCTAGGTTATTATGGTTTGGTCTGTGATTCTCGACTTGAAACAAGTGTAGAAATATGTGCTTCTAGATTAGGGGAAATCATAATATTTGTGATCAACTTTCAGGTTATTCCAATATTTCTACTGTTCATCAATAAACTCCAAGAGTAATTCACGTATTTCATAACGATGTATTTACTCTCTTGGTTTATGAACTTCAGGTTAAAAACTTTTACACACTGATAGTAAGTAACCCTTAGAGTTGGTTTCCAGTTCCGTATCGTAGTCTTTCTACGATTCCTTCATCTACATATACTCTAATTAGTTCTTTGAGATTTACATATACAGAGAGTACAGTTAGGTCAGTGAATCGAAAAAAGATTGCTCTCCCAAACTATACTCGAGGATATCAACTTTCCTGCTGCACTACTACATTATGCTATAGCTGTGTGAAGAGGATATGACTACCATTAAAAATATTAAGCCTATGCTAACAATCACTTTTTTGAAACTACAAATGACTTTTTTAGTAGTATAAACCTTGCTTTGACTTTATTTTGTGTTCTACTGTCGATTCAGTCATCGTCACTTTCCTAATGCTCAACCAAATGTTTATCCAAAGAAGAAACCAAGGCTGTGTGGAATAAAGTGGTTTTATCTAGGTGGACAATCAGCCTATTGATAACCCATTCTCCACCATCTCACAACCCATAAAAATTTGCCGCTCACTAGTCGAGTACCATCTATCCGGCATTGCTCATATTTTACTTTCTATACCCTAGTTTTTGTACCAATATTCGTACTGTCTACCATTCTGTTGGTTAGTAGCAGGCGTCTGATGAACAGTGTCCAGTAATCTGAAAAAATATCCCTTACAAGAGAAGGACATAAACTCGTTTGTGATATTGTCCTACTTTTTCCTGTACTGATCGGTAAACATGGGATAAGAGTTCTCAGAATAATTATGATTAGAAGTCCACACTATTAAATGCTACTACGAAAAAAAATCCGATGTATATCATTAAAGCACTAACTTACCTCAGTAAATGCAGCATCGAAATATGTCGGTACTGGTGGGAGTTCACAATTCCTATGTGTATTACTGTCTTGACTAAATAAAAAGCATGAAAAATGAGTGATTAGAAATAAATTCTATTTTGAAAATATATTATCGAATTTTCTTAAATATGAGGGTGTGAAGATTATTGAATTTTATTGAAAACATGAACCGATATAAGTGAGGTCAGCATTAAAAACCTAAAAGCATTCGTAGGGCATCCCGTCAAACTATGGGACTCTAAAACAATGCTCATCCACAGTCTGGCGCGGAACTCCGACCCAGAGCCGTGGTTTATTATTCCATCAATTAATTAGTTGAATTTCTGACTCCTGCTTGACTGACGAATTTGACGATTATTTTGTTAGATTGTTTGTTCGAATGGCTAGAGTTATTGATCTAATGACGAACTGATGTATAATCATTATCATTGCACCCTACCACAAGTTACTACTGATGACGATAAAAGTACTATTAAATCTCTAATGCAACACATGAAGCTAGTAAACTGTTATAGACTCAGTTTTGATCTACTGTTAGTATGTGATGACACGCAATAATACTACCTGATTATGTAGATAGCAAGAAATGGAATCAAGTTTAAATCGGACGGTTGAAAATTAATTGCTTCAATCAGTGAATTTATCATTAAAAAGAAAACAATAAAAGTACACAACTTCACATGCATTACATCAGTAATCAATATCAGTATTTAATATTTTGAGCCAATCAAATTCCATGGTTATTAGGTCAGCAAACACACAATGGAATCGATTAGTGTTGGAAATGACTGAGTCCATGAAGGTTAAACAATCATAAAATCATTGATGCATTAAACTCAATAATTTACAAATTCTGCCAAAAAAAGAACAAACTGTGGTGGTGAACTAAATTCTAATTTAACTGTCTGAAGTGCAGTTACACTATGTCGGATAACTTCATTCTTTCAAATAATGACAGTGACGTTACTGTTCTGATACATGATACTGGACTGATATTTAATAAGATTATGCTCTCTTGACGATTTACCAGTTGCGCTAAGTTCGAGTTGTGTCTGAAAGAGATGTATAAGGCAATGATACTTTAATGTTCAATAATTTTTTATGCAGTAAGAGCATACTAAATATGTCATACCAATGTGCAAAAATACGATCCTGATTCAGTTTTGTCGGCTATGTTTGTACATATAAACGTTGGCACAAAGCATCAAGACCTCAGAATGTAAATGGTAGTATTGATAAGCACCCGTTGGAAGATCGTACAATATTCAACATACCACCATACCATAGACAAAGAATATGACAGCAGTCATTCATATATGCTTTATTTTAATTACATTTATGCTATAGGTCTAAATTTTCCTACCACAATCTGGATTTTAGATCCATGCAGTACATGGTGAACTAAAAATCACCTCCATTAAAACCATTCACAACTATGTACATAAGGGTATGTTCCTATAGACCCTTTGAGACAACAGTTAATGTCTAGTGAGTGGGTTTATTTGAGACCTTTTTTGAACAATAACACACATGTTTTTGAAATTCTGTAAGCAGCTCATAAGTTGATGACGTGGCTGAAACACGATCGTAACAATAACCAGGTTGTAAAATCTACATGCAATCTAATTAAATTTAGACACTAAAAATGCGAACAAAATTATGCAGCGTGTTCAGTTCAACTTTGCCCCCAAATGCCCTGGTACGGCCGAGAGTGGGGAGAGTCCGCTCTCCCTCTCGAAATGCTCTCACATGGCCATGCGTATATAGCCTCTGCCAGGGAAGTCCTACTCACTGCCTTCTCGTGGCGGGGGTGTTGTTTACAAAAGTGCGAGGACGAAAAGCGAATGTCTGGCGCTTTAACCGGACCCCAAACCAATGGTGCACATGGGCTCCAGTATCCTGCGGGAACAAATGGCGTATGAACCAATCGTTGGTCACCGGCTACCATGGGACTGCATCTCCTTACGATGCTCCACTGCCTTGTGGGTCAGACGTTCAGGTCAAAGGCTCGGGGTGTGGCCGTCTAAGTAAACCACCTGCTTCGGTTTGGGCACCCGGGCAGTATCACAGCCCTCACACAAATCAATTGAGATTTGTGTGGCGCATATGTATTTGGTGCCTCCCTGTACCTATACTTATGTGTTAAAATAAATAAATAATAAATAAATAATGAAGCTATAGTCTTTTATGAAAACAGCAATAATTCAATATTTTACTTCAGTCTTCGAGATGAAATTGCAATATATCATGCATTTCTAGAAGTACCATATATTGATTCTGCACACAAGACTTATAACCTAAGTGAGTATCGAGAAATAATCACTTTGTTTGGAAGATTTCCTTTAGGTTTCAGTTAGTTGTTCCAAATAGGCTAGGAACAGAAACAGGTCATATATAGCATTTAACGACAAGAAAAAAAGGAAGATGTGAAACTCTTGGAAGCCTTTAAAGGTATCATATATGGTATATATAGTATGGGAAAATTTGTTATAAACTAGATGACCGTTGAAATCTCGACTATGCAATCTAAACACAGTCATATTCACAGATTTGTTTCATGCATTACAAACACCGAGGAAAATTATTAAAATATCATTAAATTGTTGCACGATTTTGATGTGAATTAAAATCTCACAGAATTTGAAAGCTACAATGTTTAAATATTTTCATTGTAATATTATCTAATTCAACGATGTAACGTTTGCTGATCAAAGTTCAAAGTTGTCGAAACACAATAATCTTATTAGATATCAGTTCACTATCACATATCAGAACAGTAATATCATCATTGTTATTATTTGAAGGAATGAAGTTATCCGACATAGTGTAACTGAACTTCAGACAGTTCAATTCAAATTTAGTTCACCACCACAGTTTGTTCTTTTATTTTTGGCAGAATTTGTAAATTATTGAGTTTAATGCATCAATGATTTTATGGTAGTTTAACTTTCAAGAATGTAATCACTTCCAACAATAGTTAATAAACAAAAGAATTTCACCTTGATTATTATTATTATTATTATTAATTTAAATGTAAAACAAAAAATTACTCATTTATTAAATATATTATCTATTAAACGGGTAAATATTTATTGATAATGAAAACCAATCACATGACAACAACCAAAAAATGTTAAACATGATAATAAGACGATTGTATGTTAGATAATTCACTGATATTTTTCTTGTTTAAACTCGATGAGATCATTGTGGTAACTAATTTCTTCAACATTTCCTGATGTTTTTTTTGTTTTCTTTTCTTTCAAATTCTTTGTTCAAAGGATTATTTAAAAAAATAAGAAGAAAATTTTATACCTATTTCAAGATTTGGATCATTTTTTTCCGAAATTTTATAGATGTTTCGAATTGATTTTGTACGTGAGATAGTTATCACTGACGATAACTTCTGATCGCTGCAAAATATCATGAGTCGACTAAATGTTAAAAATGCGAACCATTGGATACCAGTTTAGTGGTTTGAAAGTAACGGCATTTATTTATACAAGAAAGAAATTACCAGACTACAGGAATTGTTTTTCGTATCACTTAGGACTCATTAGTTGGATGTAGTACCCGTAGTAACCTAACGTTGGTGCTCACACACACACACACACACACACCAATACTTGAATCTAATCTAACAATACGTTATTCAAATACCAAGGTGTTAGACATCAGGAAACGAAGCTACAACGAATGCTCTAGGTAGTCATCAACGTAGAGTCTGAACCACTAACAATTCTATACCATATAACAACTATAATTTCATGAGAACAGATTATGGTAATAAGTTTCAGAAAATCTATGGGCAGTAATGCCTTCTTTTTCTTAAGAAATAAGTTAAATTAAAGGAAAGTATATTCAATTTAAGGATATTGGCTTCGAGTAAAAAAAAACTACAGTATACAGACCATTTGATCATAATCGAGAAAACTACTTTCGAGTGTCTGTACGAAATTGAAAAAAAAAAATCGAATGATTTTTATCTTTTGTCTCATAAATTGCACAATAGAAAACCTTATTTAAAAGTGTTAAGAAATATTTATTACTGTTATTCTAGAGTAAAATGATGATGTTAAGCGTATTGTCTAATCACTTTCTTACATTCTGATTTTACATAGTACATCAATTAATCAATTTTTGTTTCGATGTACCATGTTGATTGTAAACTTGAAAAATATTTATTTTATTGGTGATTTACCGAATAATCTCCAAAGTTATGAAGTAGGAATGTTCAAATTTGTAATGAATTTTACGCATAACTTCGCCATACTATTGTCGTATAAAGCCATGTTACTAGATCTTAAGCGAATTTGTAAGTGATAATGAATATTGTACTTAATTATTTATCACTATGAAGAAGATTCAAAAACAAAGCTTATATATATATAGTTACATAAAGGTTAGTTAGCCAATTAAAATCAATCTAGAACCTAGCACAAATATGCTTTAGCCCAAACTGCTATATCTACTTAGGATGATGAGATCAAACTAGCAAGATGAATAGCAAATCAGTAAAAATAATAGTGGTAACAAAAAATAGAAAAAAAAATGTTAAACACTGGAGAATATGGTTGGAAAGACGATAATGTATGAAGGAATATTAGAATTTATGATTAAGGGTAAAATAACAAGTGAATGTATCTACGCCCCCTCCAAATGATTTTGAATCAGTCAACTATATGCTAAACTTCATCCAGGTAGCTTTCAAGCACTTTAATAGTAATAATAATAATAAATAAATAAATAAATAATAATAATAATAGAAAAACTGAACAGGATACGAGCAAAGGAACTATAAACACATACTGTAGTAATGGATAACTACTAGGAGATATAATATCCGTACTATTCATATTTGTATTTAGTCCAATTGTGGTAGCATAAGCCAAATCATCTTCATTGACGAATAAATTAAAATTTTTAATTAATACATCATTGGTGGTACCATGATTGATGTTAACCTTCGTAGTAGTGATAGTTTTAGTTTCGACAGCAGTAGTGACAGTATTGGCGACAGTATTAAGCACACATTTATGCGGTCGAATGAATTTAACTGTGAAATATTTATGGTGAGTATAAGTGATTTTCTAAAATAGAAAAAATAACCAGTATACTTCATACAAAGTTAACGAGTATAGATACTAATTTAATTTCAAAAATCAGCACTTAAAGATGATTGGGAAAAGTTCAATGAACTTATCTTCAAATTTGAGTAGTTTAAAGGAATAGTTAAAACATTTACAGTTAGGTTATTAGACAAACATGATAGAGAGGAATATGAAATAGTGGTAGGTTTTAAGCATTTTTTTAAATCCCAAGTCTCTTAGAAAATAATGTCAGAATTATGAATGAAGGAATGATGATGTTAGACTTGAAGTGCTAGGAAAATATGGGAGATTTTGTGACGAATTTATGATATTCCAGTAATTAAAAGTGTGCATATTAATTACGAATATCGAATTACTGCCTAAACAGGATATCGTATAGTTTAACACCATACTGCATTTTAAAAAAGTTTACGATACCCAAAATAATAAATAACATTGATGGGTTAAACCATTAGCTATTGGTTCGAGCAGTGTGAATGATACAATGTAAAATGTTTATGCCTAACAATCACGTCTTTATTGATTGAAAAACGGGTGAACAACAAACCAATTTCCTCGAATAGCCTATGAAATTTCGTCATGTTTGTTTTGTGTTCAAAATTTGTATGTTACTTACTTAAGCTTATTACCCCTCGTGGAGGAGCAAAGACCGCCCACCGGCATTCTCTAACCAACTCTGCCCCGACCTCTCCTTTCCAGTTGTTTCCGAGTGCTGTTCATCCTTCTCGTGTCTCGATCTAATTCTCGACGCAATGTATTTCATGGTCGTTCTCTGTTTCCTTTGCCTTCAGGATTCCAAGTTAGGGCTTGCCTTGTGATGCGGTTCGATGATTTCCGTAATGTATGTCCTATCCAACTCCAGCATCTGTTCCTAATTTCCTCTCCAGTTGGAAGTTGCTTTTTTTCTCACAGTAGGTTGTTGTTGATGATATCCGGCCAACGGAAATTGATATTTTGCACACAAAATTGTTTATAAATAACTGTAGTAGTTCGTCAATTTTCAGTTTCGTACACTAGAACTGTCTTGAATTTTTGAAGTGCGTAATGAACTCGTCAAAAACTTCCTATAAAAGGACTTGCGCGACCAGCCTCAAATATTTGTCCCTTTGATTCCACAGTCACGCTTCCAGGTCACTGAGACCACCAATAGTTCAGCACCCTCTTCAGGTCTCTCAAGAAGGAATATCCTTTCATGGTGTGGGTAGCCGGGAAGTGACAACCACCCTCATGCCTCTACCAGCACGCGAAGTCATCTTGTTGATCACTGAATCCTTCCCTCAGCTCTTAATAATTCTTCCATTCCCACGATTATCCCTTCTCACATATTTTTTATCACCAGGCGCCACCAATGCTAATGGTTTGAATCCACGAAAAGTTATTCCTGGTCTCCTGAAACAACACTCTAAATTACATATTGCAGCTTTTAATGTTCGAACCTTGTGTGGGATAGGACAATAGGCTTCTCGCACCCTCGATGTATGGTGAGTCTCCGAAACATTCAGACAGGATCCAGGTACGGCCATTCACTTGACATCACGTCGTCAATATAAAGAACTAGTACGATTTATCCTTCAAGTATCTGGGGATCTCATTGCTACTTCCTGTGATATAGCAATAAATTCTAAGGCAGAACAGGCTCTCCTAGACTGGATCCCAGTAGACAGTTGCTTATATGCTGTTTGACTAAACGGAACAATCAGAACTCAGAAAGACAAGGGCACTCGCCGTTATCTTTTCGTTGTCTCTGCTTATACACCTGATTGTAGCTCGGACGAAGTTAAAGATGAATTTTATAGGAAGCTATCCAGCCTCCAAGAAGCTAAATGCTCTGATGTAGTAATAGTGGCGGGTTAATTTAATTCTCGAGCAAACAAAACCAAACCGAAAGTCACTTAGTCAGATCTTATGGTGTTTCCTCTCAGTGAATAGATAATAGCAACCGTCTGTTGCGATTATGCTCAGATAACCGTCTATTCCTGGAAAAGACTAACACTAACACCAAGTTGGTATAATATCAGGAAAGCCATAGAAACAGAAAAAATTCAGGAAAAATAAGTAGATTTCAGTACCGTCTACAGAACTGATAATTGCTCGGAAACATCCCGTCTGGCTTTGAACGCAATGAGGAGTGAAGGCAGCCTAAATGTAGGTTAATCAAAAGCCTACGCAATGATCGTGAGCAGTGGTGGGAAACGAAAGCAGAGATGGAAAAGACAACAGCGATAGGTAACAGTAGACAGCTGTTCAGACTTATCAAGGGAACCGGTATTGAAAATTCGGTTGTTAGTGAAACTATCTCGGAAAAAGACAAGACTATTATTCACTCACAATCCAAGGGACTGAACCGATGGACAGAACACTTTAAGGAATAGTTCAGCTTGCCTTCAACCACACCTCAGTTACCCAATATCTCCAAGTAACCTGGACGGCAAACTGATATAAGTCCTTCAACTCTTAATGAGGTTGAAAATGTTATAGGTAATCTAAAGCGAGGGATGGATGGACTAACCCCTAAATTTTTTTAAGGATGGTTGTTCAGTTTTACCAGTTAAATTAATTGAGATCTTCGTTAGAATCTGGGAACTGAACGTAATCCCATCTGAATGTTCTCGATTGCTGATCGTCCTAGTCTATAAGAAAGACAAAAGTCAACTCGTTCCAACAACAGATGAACCAGTTTTACTAATATAGTGTCTAAAATATTAGCCTCAATAATATTTTGACGTCTGGCTAGAGCTCATGACGAGCAAGTCTAAGAAAACGGCTGGTTTCAGACCTGGGTGTGGATGTGTAGACCGAACATTTACCCTTCGGCAGATCCTGGAACATAAGCATATTTTTTGACGTCCTACTATAATTGTATTCCATGACCTTAAGGCAGCGTTCGACTCCATTGATCATAAGGTTTAATGGCAGTGCTTGTCATTGAAGTTTGTCACAGAGGTACATCAACCTTGTACAGGTTCTACAAGAACACACATCTGGTCGAGTCAGAACTTACGGCAAACTGTCACAGAGGCAAGTTACTTCAAGTGGTGGTCGTCAGGGTTGTTCCGCTTTCTCTATTTTTGTTTGACTTTGTCATGAACATGCTCTTGAAGATAACACTTTCGTTATGACTATTCAGGAGTTCGTCTACTACCAGGAAATTCACTTGTTGAATTAGAATACGCAGATGATATAGTGTTGTTTAGTGAAAACGCTGACAAAATGCAGCTTTCTGACCACCTTAAGCAAAACTCCTAGCATGTCTGGGATGCGGTTCTTTCCCATTATTTTATTTTTATTTATTTGAACACATGAATATTGGTACAGGGGGGCACCAAATATATATGCGCCACACTCATCATAGTTTTAGTGTGTGGGCTGAGATACTGCCCGGGTGCCCAGACCGAAGCAGGTGGTTTTCTTAGGGGGCCACACCCCGAGCCTTTGACCTAAATGTCTAACCCACAAGGCAGTGGAGCATCGTGAGGAGATGCCGTCCCATGGAAGCCGGTGACCAAAAGTTGGTTCATACGCCATTTGTTCCTTCAGGATACTGGAGCCCATGTGCACCATAGAATTGGGATCCGGTTATAGCGCCGGACGTTCGCGGTTCTTTCCCTCCATATATAAAATGTTACTTAAGGGTTGGCTTTTGTTACCACCTAAATAAGTGATAAGGAGTGAAGTAGTTGGACGCACCAACCACCTCTTTTATCCCGGGAGTCTCATCAGTGCTGATGGTCTGAAGTATAACTAAATCTCGGCGCGGATTCAGAAGGCTCGATTGACTTTTGCCAACATGCGCCACTCATGATGTTGGTGAGATACCCGTCTTCCAACCAATGGGCGAATTTACTGAGCGGCAGTACGTTTCGTCCCACTTTATAAACGTGGAACACGACCATTAAGAGTAGGCGATATTCGTAGCTTACTGGTATTCGGCCATCGGTGTCTACGAAACACATCTCTTGTATTTTAGGAATTAATTATGCCTGGGTTAGGAATAGAGTACTAGGCAAAGATAGTAAAACTTCATCAACTGAAGTGGTTTCGAAATGTGCCGCGTGTGCCAAATCTCCGCTTAACTCGACGGGAAATGCTTTCTAGTACACAGAAGGGATGCGAAAATGTCGGTGGCGGCCACACTAAAACACGGCATCAATTCTTGAAGTCACTGAAAACTGGACATAGCCATAGTAATGGGTATGGACTATCGAGTTGGGATCCCAGTGATTATCGTAGCTAACGGTTAGAGACTTTGAATGACACGAATCAAAATCGTTCGCAATGGCGCACGTGCATCCATTCTTTGTCTTCCCACAAATCCTGAGATTCTAATACCCTCATAACTTTTTTTGTGCTTGTCTCACTAACTTGTTTTCGTTTGGGGTCGTATCTTGGATGCCTAATCTTTCTTATCACATTTGATACTGTTACTACCCAACTATCCTGGGATTTGGCCCAATAAATTCACCTCTCTGTGCTAATGGGGTATGGCAAATTGAACCGATGTACATAAGTACAGGTTTTACGGTGTAACTGACTGACCGATCAACCTATCGAATAGCATTCTCTTAACCAAAATTCTCGTTTAATTAGACCACAGAAAACTTCCTCCGTAACAGTAGACTAGCTTTCTAGTATTGTAGATTTACAGAATAAAGTGTTATAACATACAAAGAATTGTACTGTACATTGTACTACTACTAAATACTAGATAATACTTGATCTAGAGATATAATAGACTCAAATATCCATCCCTTCGATTGATAACAAGAAGTAGGTCAGAACAAGAGGATGTCAACACGAATCACAAAGGAGTCAGGAAGTGGAATGAATTTTACAACATGACAGTCTCTTATACTTAATGTAGTTCGACATGTCCGTTTTTAGTTATTGATTAATCACAGGTCAATCTCTCCGAACATATCAAACGGAACATCAATGGAGTTGAGCTGTTTGATTTAATTTTAGAACTGATTTAAGTTAGGGATACCGATAAAGATCAGAGAGGATCGAAAAGGTGTTACATTTCAGCTTGAGACTTTACGAATGCTCACTCGCGACCGCGCCAATAATCGAAACGATTAACCTACTTTTACATCGCTGTTTTGGGATCCAGTGGTTGATAGTTTCAGCTCTGATCGACTTGCGATGTAACGCAATAATTATCCACAGTTAAGGTATTATTATTTACTTCTTGACCTTTATTTCTATCTCTGGTTAACCATTTGTTATCTGGTAAGTAATGCTGTATTGATTGAAATTTTGTAAAATAGTTTTTATTTTGATGGAGTTTTGTTCCAGCTCAGAGAACAAAACTCCATCAAAATCATCCACCTGAGCTACAAATCTTCTCCACCATCTCATAGTTTTTATTCCTTAACATATATTTAGCCACTCAATAGTTTTATTCTCTCAAGTAAATTCGGTTGGAATTTGGACACCATTTCTTGAGGTAAATACTAGTTTGGGTAACTTACTCAAGCATTATAAGGAGTCATTTGTATCATTATGACAAACTATCCCTAAATTTGATATTTTATTAAAATAAGTGTTCAAACACAATCACATGTTAAAACAAGCCTAGTACAACTAACTTATTTACTAGGTTGAAATCTAGTTACTAGACTTCGAACTATACGTTGATTGTATTATGAATGGTGATAGTGCTTGGATGTATAAACAGAACCCGAGACTTACTTGATGAAAGCTAAATGTTTTAAACAGAATCACCCCCAGAAGTACATCAAAATAAAAGCTAAGAACGCTAAAGGAAATGAGAACTAAAATGTTGTTTTTATTGCAATAAATAGGAGTACGGGGGCCCCGAATGCCTTGGTGCGGCCGAGGGAGGGGAGGGTCAGCTCTCCTTATTGAAATGCTCTCACACGGCCACGCGTATGAAGCAACTACCAAGGAATTCCTACTCACTGCCTTCTCGCGGCGGGGGTGTTGGTTACGAAATAGAAAGGACGAATAGCGAATGTCCGGTTCTTTATCTGGGTTGATGGACACGAAGGGATCAACTAGAGGGGTCGAAAGCCCTGATTCCAAACCAATGACGCACATAGGCTACAGGATCCTGAAGGAACAAATGGAGTACGAACTAATTATTGGTCACTGGCTACCATGGTACTGCACTTCCTGACGTTGCTTCACTGCCTTGTGGATCAGACCTTTTGGTCGAAGGCTCTGGGCATGGCCCTCTAAGAAAACCACATGCTTCGATCTGAGCACTCGGGCAGTATCACAGCCCACATAAAAATCAATCGACTTGTGTGGCGCATCTGTATTCGGTGCTCCTTTGTACCAATATTCATGTGTTCAAATAAATAAATAAATAAGGAGTATAGGAGTACTTAAACAGTAAGTCGATATTTGTAATACATACTTACTTGGCAGGAAGTAACACTGTTATCAGTACTAATATTGTGTCTTTTTTGAGTTAAACTAAAGAAAATGTAAATATTTATTTGCTTTTTTAAGTAAACACTTGCTTACCTTTGTTTTCTATTCCAACAGAAACATAACAATAAAATGAATGAAAGTGATAATCCAAAAGCAAGTGAACTGATATAATTTAATGCATACTCCATACGACCTTAAAAATATATTTGCATACGTAGTTTGGCGTGAACTTACATTTACCAAAAGTTAGATTTTGTTATTAAAAGCTTGATATTTGATTAGTTTTTTTTATCTCGTTTTGTTTGCATGTAAATCCGGAACTCATTAGTTTGATTACAACAGAACTTCTTTAATGTGGATATCTGACAGAGGGAGAATAAAGGGATGAAATATGAAATAGGTGTAAAATATGAATTTATTTTATCATGAACACAGACAGGAATTTAGAGTTAACAATGGGGAATTAGGAACCGTAAAACAGTTTACGAAATAAGTTAGTATGTTGAGCGATCTATGCAGAAAATGGCATTGACATGATAACTAAATAATTAAGATTTTTAATCACGCTATTTGGAATATCAAAAAGCTAGAGCATAGTACATTCGAAATTATTGTTCTAACTAAATAGCTGACGTTTCTTCTGAATTAAAAGAGATCTGTTAAGTACTTTGCTTAATGAGTATGGTTTTTATTTCACGAACACCAAGAGCTATGTCATGTGAAATAATACGATACAAAATTATTTACGAGATGGTGAATAGCGATAGAAAGTGATAAGGTAATGATGTAAAATAAATTCGTAGGTTTTTCTAGATTTCGCCAACAGAAAATTGCAGAAAGAGGACCATTTCTGCCTTGCATTCTAGGTCAAATCTAACGAGCTATATGATTTGGGGGATCCATCGAATTAAAAGCCAAAGGCTGCTAAACAAGCGTTATTTTTAACAATATAAATTCAGAGGTTGAGATACTAGAAGCTGATTTTAGAGTCAGTAGGCGAAATGCTGCGAATGAATATCTAAAACAATTTAAAGCTAATGCTAGCGTGATGCCACTTTAGATATTAAAGCTAACTATGGTTCGTGGAGTATGAAAAACCGAGATATTTTAATACTATCTACTCTTAGCGCCAATATCAGCGTGATTCCACTTCATAAATCAAAACCAACTAAAGCTTTAGTATCAAAAACCGAGATATCTAAATATTGTCTACACTGAAGGTAAAAAAGGCTTATGAAAACGTTCGAAATGGAACTAAGCAAGCGGTATAAAGATTAACTAACAAAATACATGACGCCCATAGTTGGAAACGCTGTTTATAGGAGTAAGACTTTCAAAGCGTTATACAGGGAGAATATACTTATTGAAATTTTATTAAGTTAACAGTTATAAACACATCTTGAATTCTATTTTGGCTACATAGAGCATGCATAAATATGAATTATCCTTGTAAACTGTCAATCCATACCATGTAGAGTTCCAAATTTTTAGGAGACATTTATTCTTGAGAGGTTTAATATACTTCCGCCGCCACGCCTTATTCGCAGAGGAAGAGATCACCAACCACAAAAACTTTAAACCTGTGGTTGTGATCAAGGTCAAACAATATATGGCCGGTAGCTCAGCGAAATAAGATTTAATGCCTCCGCGTAGTGCTGCTCACTAGCGAGAGTGACCCCGGCGACCAACAACCTAGCTTGATAGAGTGCTTACGCTTATGTGTGTTTCAGAAAATACTGGAGCAGTAGCCATGTGCTGAATGATATGCTAAACTGTTAGGGGCGACCACAACAAAACACGGCATCAATTCGTGGAGTCACTGAAAACTGGACATAGCCATAGTAATGGGTATGGACTATCGAGTTGGGATCCCAGTGATTATCGTAGCTAACGGTTAGAGACTTTGAATGACACGAATCAAAATCGTTCGCAATGGCGCACGTGCATCCATTCTTTGTCTTCCCACAAATCCTGAGATTCTAATACCCTCATAACATTTTTGTGCTTGTCTCACTAACTTGTTTTCGTTTGGGGTCGTATCTTGGATGCCTAGTCTTTCTTATCACATTTGATACTGGTACTACTTTTGTTACTGGTATGCTGTTTTGCTTCCATGTTCGATGAATTCGGTGAGATTGACCTATCCTAAAAAGCGCTCTGAACACTTTTTTTTTGTTTTACAATCTCGGTGACTTGCTGGCCATCTTAATTCTTCACTAGTTCTTTATCTTCATGGAATTCACCTCTAATTACTTCACTTAACAATATGGTTGTCTGATGATTGGCAGCAATCTTGTAATGGCTGGGAGCAGATTATAAATCGGATTATTAACTTCAGCAGGTCGTGAATTAAATGTTCAATGCCTGAACAAACCAAGTTGATGTTGATTTGATAAGGTATTTCCAACGAAGTAACGCATCGTATCTTGTAATTTCATGTTTGATGAATAAGGAACGTCTGGTCATCCTGGCCACACCCTTATGTAGTGTTGAAAAAACTCCATTCAAATCACCCTGGTATGTAGCACATCAAGTCACTCTTACTCAGCTACATATACTGGGCATTAATTGATAAGGACATTGAAAGTTTGGTCAGGAGGTGTCCACAGTGTGCTCAAGCCATAAAATCACCATCGAAAATACAGACATCCCCATGTATAAGTGCAGAAAATCCGTGGTGCCGTCTTCGTGATGGTTGCACTGGACCAATAAATCGTCAGCTCATTGAAATAATGGCTGGAGATTTACTTAATACCCAAGGCTACTCAGAACGTAGCTTGATGACAATGATACTTGGACTCTTCGCACACAAATATTCGAACGGTTCCTTAAGAAGTCCTGTAACTTGTGCGTTTTCTTAACACGATTGTAAATTTGGAAGCAACAAATGAATGCCTCTAGAGTTCACCCCAATTTATTTTACTCCGTTGGTGAATGTAATGAGTATATGTCATCTGAGCTTGTAAAATTCTTACTTCTCTTGGACGTTGGTAACCATTCAGGTCATTTTCACATTCATTCGAACTATAGAACATTTGAAGGAGCAAGCGAATTAGAGACAGTATTTCAACTAGTCAATGTATTTAGTGGTAAGTTATCTTTAGCTGTGTATCGATGATCCACTGCTACTAGACACGGAAGCTCGCTAAGCGAAAGCTTCTTTTATTCCTTCCACAACCATTTGAACATCAGCCTTTTCAATAGCGCGAAACACAGAGAGTACGGTACGTCCCGGTGTGTATAAATTTCCAAGCATAACTCGCCCCACAGTATCTCTCACCGCTGAAAACAACAGAAAGTAGTTTCAACGTCGCAGATGTCTGAGGTAAGTTAGTGACTCTCTTCTAATCTAATCCAATAGTCTGCTTGTGACTATCTTAAGAGATTCCTGTCTGAGTGAGTTTTTTGTTTATTTGACCATATAAATAGAGTTGATGGCATCCTCGGTATCTTTGTTGCAGATAAAGACGGAGTCGTTGTTGCAAGTGGTAAACCTAATTTTATCATCAATATTATGTCTTAGCCACAATGGACGATATGCCTGATCAAGCGCGCTCGCCATATGTTACTGCTGGTTTTATCGTATCATTACAACAAGTAAACAAACTAGATCTTGGAGATTTAGAATGGATGATCACTAGTTATCAAGAGATGGTGGTATGTCTACTGGAGAAATTTGGCTATTCAATTAGACCCAGTTTGGAAGTTTCATGTAATGCGTATTGGTGTATCTAGGACGTGCATTGCGTCACTAAACGCATATATAGATCTTGTCAAAGTTTGTATGAAAGATATATATATACATAGTTTGACTCACGGAAAATCTGATACAAATGGGGATCAGGACAGTGTGTACCACACAAAATCATAGCTTTTTGTTAGGGTCGAGCTACTGTTTGGGAGCCCAATTCAAAGCATATAAATCTTTTGAGAAAAAAAGATCTGTTTACTTAATTGCATTTCCGAATTGTCTGACTTTAAGCCTTTTCACACGACAACCCTGTTGCTCATCTGCTCAAATGAAGTGAAGTTAGATCTAAAATCAGAGGCATTATTATATCAGTAAATGATGGTCACTCATAATATAATAGTCTTATTAGTTGGACTACAGATCCACTTTATCACTGAAGTATAGAATTATTGCTAAACATCAATTAACGATGACGTGTGCATGTGTTTCGCCCATTGCACTCTGAGAAATAACATCTTTCTTGGTTACTTGACCGCTTAATAACCGGTTGCAAACATGCTCACGCATACTGTCACAGTGTGACGCACTAGTCACAGGGACTAGTAAGCTGTGTCGGGATTCACATTTGCATAACGTCGTTAAGACAAAACTGCTACACTAATTAGTCCATTTGTGTGTTAAAAAATAATACCGCAACTTTGATAGTCTAAAATGTCACGTTTGCTAGTATGTAATCAATACTTCCCGATTTTTAGATCTGCCAGTTTCATTTTACTTGCCAATCAGCTTTGCCATTATTCCTGACGGTTGTTGGCTCCAGTGAATGCAATATAGGTGAGTTTACAATAGAGAAAAATGATGTTTAATATTTAACGAGCCATATGAAGAAGCGTTGGCATTTAATAACATTAAGATTGAAAAAACTGCATACAATGAGTGGCTTAGAATTGATAACAACGTAATGAGCATATTGATTCTTTGTCTTCGTCTAGATCTTGAGAACAGCACTACTATATGCTAAGAAAGTGTTAAACATTTGCATCGTCTCGACTAAGTTTGAACCATGGAGTCCGTCGTCCGCAAATACTGAAGTATTATACCACTTGTACTGTCACCAAGAAACGCTATAGCCTACGCAGTTCATACTAAGTCTCAACGTCAGTAGTAAGTTTCGATCTGCTCACCTTTCTTATCTCGCCTAACTTGAACCCACTCTAGTAAACAGGACCAGGTTGGGTTAGCATATTCCAACCGTCTCATTTTACTTTTTGTATAACACCAGTTAAGTCTACTTAGTGATTATATTACGTTTGGTAGCACCTCAAATGATGGTAAATATGCTTAAAGGTTCTATCTCACATGACTCATTATTAGAAGGTTGTCACTTATTTATTTATTTCAACATAAACATTTGTACAAGAGGGCACCAAATAGATATGTGCCACACAAGAACGCTAAGACCAGTAGTAGTTATCATTGATTTGTGTGAGGACTGTGATACTACCTGGATGCTCAAACCGAAGGTGGTTTTAAATAAATAATATATTTGTAACATCCCAATGAGTAGAAAATTAGGTTTTCTGACGTTTCGTGACTTAATTTAAGTCACTTCTTCAGAGAATAAACAACCAAATTAAAATTAATCCAAGTTTAAATAGTACTAGCTGGCTTTCACTATACGTTTATTTTATTTATTTTTATTTTAGCACATAGGTATTGGTACAAGGAAGCACCAAATATGCGCCACACATATATCATTTGATATGTGTGAAGGCTGTGATACTGCCCGGGTGCCCAAACCGACGCAGGAGGTTTTCTTAGGGGGCCACACCCGGAGCCTTCGACCTGAAAGTCTGATCCACAAGGCAGTGGAGCATCGTAAGGAGATGCAGTCCCATACGTAGTTGTACCAGGGCATTCGGGGGCCCTTAGGATGTTATTTATGGCCAACAAACTACAGACTTCCCCATTATCTCTTTTGCGCTAGTTACTGAAGCGATCGAGGTGTAAATATGAATCAGTCAATTGATGTTAACCGGGCTGTCGATAACTAAGTGTGCAACGCAATGCTTTGTCATGGAACTAGAGTGACAAAAATGAATAGAGGATGTTTGGTTACCTGTATCTCCCGAGGTATCGATAGTATTCGGCTAGTACAAAGGCTTCGTTTTTGTACTCTGTGTAGGCAGAGCAAATAAGTTGAGTTTTGGTACCATAATGTCAGAATATACCACCTAAATTACTGGGTTTATGTTAGACGGGTGATGATCTAAACAAAACGCGACATCAGTTTGTTACTTGTTATCTATACAAGTTGTGTGTCCCAAAAGCTTCACGATTCTTGCTCAAAGGTTATCTGGTGTAAGCTATTCTAAATCAGTTGAAAAACAACTATGTCTAGTTAACATATAATATCAAAAGACTTAAATGTAATAAATAAAATACATTGCACTGTTAAATGATCGTATGAAACTATGGTTTCGGACATAATCCCATTCGTGCAACAACTTTTTATCTAATCACATTCCTATTTCACTTTTTGTTTGTTATTTCAGGAGCTATAATCGCACTTGAGCCATCCATTCGTCCGTTATTAAATCGTTTAGCCCCGGAAGCATCATCAAGAATACAGAATGAAGCTATGCTGAGCCGTACCACAAATGGTCCTTATTTTCGAGTATAATACTTATTAAGGTTTGGAATTGTTTTTCGGAACCGATTTTTTAGCTGTGTAACTTATCTTGTATATTAATCAGAAACTGTACAATAATACTATTAAAATTTACACATTTTATTTCAGTCTTGGTAATTCCTCAATGTAATATTCTGCATATTTGTGCTAAGTTATCCCAAACTACATGATTTGTAGTAAAGGTTTTGGGAATAAACAACCGACCAAACCTATTTGCAATTGATAACCATAAGTAGTTCAGCACACACCATAAAATAATACTAAGTAGCTTATATCACAGTTTGTTATAATTATGTGTAGATAAGCTTACACTCAAACCTAATATCGAATAGATATGAATTGGGGTATCCACTGTATACGAATAGTAACGCTAGGAAAATAAACCGTAAAATGTGTGAGATTCATTTCAAAAAACACATTTTGTCGAAAAAGTGTGTTTATTGAAGCAGTGGGTTGACATTTATTTTTATTATTTTATTTTAACACATAGGTATTGGTACAAGGAGGCACCGAATACATATGCGCCACACGAATCTCAATTGATTTGTGTGAGGGCTGTGATACTGCCCGGGTGCCCAAACGGAAGCAGATGGTTTCCTTAGGGGGCCACACCCCGAGCCTTTGACCTGAACGTCTGATCCACAAGGCAGTGGAGCATCGTTAGGAGATGCAGTCCCATGGTAGCCGGTGACCAACGATTGGTTCGTACGCCATTTGTTCCTTCAGGATACTGGAGCCCATGTGCAGCATTGGTTTGGGATCCGGTTAAAGCGCCGGACATTCGCTTTTCGTCCTCTCATTTTCGTAAACAACACCCCGCCACGTGAAGGCAGTGAGTAGGACTTCCTTGGCAGGGGCTATATACGCGTGGCCATGTGAGAGCATTTGGAGAGGGAGAGCGGACTCTCAGCCGTATCAGGGCATTTGGGGGCAGTAGGTTGACAAAATGTTGGCGATGTTAGATCCCTAGAACTCTCGTGGTAAATATCTTATTTTTGTAATTTGAGTTTTTTTCGCGCCAGAAGCGCTCATTCTCATCTTCATTTCCCACACTGGTTTGTTGTCTCTCTTAATATCTTATTTTGTAATGTTTCCTAAGGACATATTTATGCTGTATATATACGTTTGAGTTGTGCTTGTGGTTGTTGTTCGGGTTTCTGACTGCTTGTGGAATACATTTCCCTCTTCTGAACCTGGACTTTTCTCTCTAGTTAGTGAGACTGGGACGCATCGGAATAGTTAACTTATTTGCTCGTTGTGTCACTGAGTCTTCGTCCCGTTCGCAGATTAGGTGAACTTGTGATCTCTTGAAACACAGCATAAAATAAATAACGTGATACAGAATAGCTAGACTAGACTTAAGAAGTAGTTGACGCTTGTCGAAAGACAAGGTATTTTTATTGTAGTATTAAAAATGTTTAGTATCGATAGTAAAATTTGCTGAATAATTGAAAAATAAAACAATATTAACATTCGCGTCATCTATGAACAGGCATTACTTGGCGTATGTTCATATTTATACGTGTAGTCCTAATATATGTCAAACACTCTTGACAATGTGTACATGCATCCTTATTATGATCTTGCTTTAAAATTTTGTCACATATATTATGACTAACACGAAGAGCTCCTTTCGAGACAACCTCTGTATCATCATCGAAGAAAATTACTGGGACTGCATGACGAGCCAGACGACTTTTACCAGCCATTATTACTACATCACCATGACAAAGGTAGATCGGTAGTACGTGGTCGTAGTCAGTTGCTCGGTTAAAACTCCCATGCAATGAAACGTCGAATTCATGCTTGATGGCTTCTGATGTTTCTAGTAAGAATAATGCAGTGGGTCCAACGCTGAAAAAGGTAACAATAAACGTGATTATTCTTTTAAAGACAGACGTTTACAGAAGCGATCGTTTAGGTAGCTTCATACGTATTTATCTCAACTAACGATTATACAAATAGGTAACCCAGAAAGTCCTCTATACCGCACTTAATTTTTAGATAAGAGCTTGAACTATGATCTGTGCTTTGACTGAATGAGAAATAATAACGCATCTAATGAGAACAAATAAATATTTGTAATATCCCAATGAGTAGAAAAATTAGATTTTCCGACGTTTCGTGACTTAGCGTAAGCCGCTTCTTCAGAGAATAAATAAATAACCAAATCAAAATTTATCCAAGTTAATTTTGATTTGGTTATTTCTTTATTCTCTGAAGAAGCGGCTTACGCTAAGTCACGAAACGTCAGAAAATCTAATTTTTCTACTCATTGGGATATTACAAATATATTATTTATTTATAACAATATACCCAATGCTCAATTTATTCGAAATTATCAATTCAAACCTTGGTAATGATACCTATCTAATGATAATGTTAGCAATCACGAAGATATGGCCGTTTTAATGGTAGCTTTTATCCAATACTATGATGCGCCTCACTGCATGTAACTAAATCGATAAGCAAACAACCAGCAGTAAAAAGGATCAACTTTGACACATATCTCATATTGAAGAATAAGTTATAGAAAGACTGAACGGAGTGAAAGTTATTTTGAAACTATACTATCCCGGAGTAATAGTGTGTCAATAGGTTTTTGGGACATACAGATTTTTTCCCAGTAGTCCTGTATTCAAAATTTGGCATCCTAAGAATGAGCGAATCTCCCAACTTAGTTATGAATTACGAAGACTAAATGAATCTAGTAGTTTCTTACTTTCCCGAAACTAGAGATATGTACTGTTTAATACACGGTTAGCGGTCTAAAGACTACGTACAGCCGGAACTTTCACGGTCCTATCTCTAACAGAACTCTAGGTGAACACTGCTCAGTCTTGTGCTAGGAAAGGACAGTTGTTGAGTAATTCTTGATTGTCTAGCTAAAGTTAGTCCATCCTGTAAACTATTTTTGAAAAATCAAACGTATTGTTAAGTTATTCAAGCACAAGTGTATTGTTGACAGCTGATTAACATTTTGAGTAAAAGGTTACAGTGGTCTACGATACAAGATGAAATTCACACAAGACGAACAAGCGAGAGGTATAACGAAACCTTAAGAAAAGTCGTTAGTATGATACATATGAATTTGAAACAAAGTCGAATGTAAATTTCCTTTTGGTACTGTCAGTGTTTAGTTGTTAGCTTAATATATTCTCCTGTTGGTTAGTAGAACAGTTAGAACCGAATCGGTTAAAGTCAGTTGCCTGTAGTATGAAAGATATTTCAATTTGCTCAAGCACTAGTAAAATATTAATTTTACTGATCAATTTATAGTTTAGTTTGATGTCATCATTGTTTAACACAATCTTACTGGGGGGAACCATACAGATTATGCATAAACACACTGACCTTTTCCCATTATCAAAGGATGATTTCAACACAATTCTTATTAATATGCGCTAAAAATGTATGATTTCATTTTTATTTTAAGTTTGTACCACCAAGTTGACAGAGCCGCTGTGGTGAAGGAGCTCGTCGGGCCTAATCTTGGCAGATATATTTCTGACAGTAATAAGGGCACAATAATTATATAGCACATGAAACACACCTATTCAATCTAAAATTTCTAAACATACTAAAGTACTTTTTCTATAATTACCTAATCGAAACCAAAGGAGCTTCTTTATCTACTTCCGCATCATCAGAATGGAAGCCCATGGTTGTTTTTGTTCGATAATAGTTTACAATTGACGCTTCTGGAGTGTAATTTCGGCACTGTTCTGACAGGCGAGATGAATTACTTGAAGAGATCTCTCCTTCTTCAATTAAATGCTTAAGGAAGTTGATAATGTTTACTGTAGTCCCATACAGCAACGATGGAAATTCACCAACTTTAGATTCATTGTAAATCTGAACATAGTATTAGAGAAATTTTTAGCTGGTATAAAATACTGCTGTATTAAAAATGTCAAGATTCCAATCAATTCAAATTGCATGTTGGACAGTAAACTCTAAATATGAAAGAGTTAACTGTTTAAGCGACAACAATTAATATGATAATGTAGGGGAGTTGTTTTTAGAGTATATTTGGGGACACAGAACGAAACTATGGTTTTAAAATGTTTCTGTTAAATATAAATAACCATTTTTGATATGAAATTATTTAGATCTAAAGAACTTTAGGTTCTTCAATATAGCTGTTTTACCAAGTACAGGTTTATGTCTTCGGCTTTATTTTACACAGTTTGTGTGAGTTTGGTATGATTTAATTGACTTATTCACCAGGCGACTGGGTATGAGCCACACTCTGAGTGTAAGGGATAATAATACTACCTGGTCACCCATGCCAAAGTAGGTGAAGCGAGGATCGTATGTGGGACTTGGTGGTTGAGTGTGGCGCATATGTATGCGGTGCCCCCTTGTACCAATATTTATGTGTACAAATAAATGGTTGAGAAACAACTGTTTTAGCCACTAGGTTATCGTTTTAAAAAATTCCGCGACATCCGGTGTATCCCTAGCCAGTCGCCTGTGGGAGTGCTAGCCGTACATTGATTAGCTTAAGTGACAGCATGGGAAACAATAGTTGTCTTCTCGACGTGGCATGCTTATCAACTCATAGCTGCAGAACATTTGGTTTTATACCTTGTCATTACAAAACAACTTGACTTATCCAGACATCACAGTGACAAGTTTCTTTCCAATAAATGAGACAGCGGAAGTTACATAATACAAACAGTTTGTATTATTTTAATGACTAGACAATTAAAGCGTTACAGAAGTAGTATTACTGGGTCTTCTTCTGATCTAATTTTAATAACATCTGCAATGACTGAGTTGCAAAATTTCTAGGGCCCTCTCGACCCTATCTCTGGAGACATGATGAGTTGGAAAATGCTAATAGAACCATGTTTGTTCTGTGGTGTCTTCGCAAAAATGAACTGTTTTTAGTCAATCGTGATCAATCAGATCTAATCACTTTAATATTTCTCAGCAATAATTTTAAGTCATTTAGTTCATTGCCTGTAGCTTTCAATGTACTACGTTTTTGTATCGTAAATATAAATAAATTTATATTCACGAAGCCCCACTAAAATTTTTAGAAAGATGATAGGAATATATAGACATATACGTTGCTGCTCAAACTGAACTGTAAAATACTGATATTAGCTTATTAGATATTTAATTTAGAAGACAAATTTCAGGGAATTTAGAACACTACTTCATAACTTGAAACCATTCACATCTCTTTTTTTAAAAAAGAGTAAAAATGCAGAACTTAAGAGAATAAGTTGCTTGAATTAATTGATATTATAGACAAGCTGGACTACATAAAGACCTTTGGTAGTGTTGGGATTCCATTGAATAATATGTTTAATGACAGAAGACAAAGTAGACGGAAATGGGGACAATCAAACAAAAATAAACAGAGAATAGTTTTCAAGATTGTCAAGATGATGGTTTTGTATAATCTGACGCCGGTTCGAGATGTCACATTTATAAATAGTGAGAATATGTAGGAAGCTTCAGATTGTAAACATGAATTAGGTCAAAAATTAATGGCTTCGTAGTTAAAATTTGACTAACTCATTCACATAATCATGTATGATCTACAGTCGAAGTATGATAGCTAACGATACTATCCGATTACTCAAAAAGTG
This sequence comes from Schistosoma spindalis, assembly GCA_946903255.1. Lineage (NCBI taxonomy): Eukaryota > Metazoa > Platyhelminthes > Trematoda > Strigeidida > Schistosomatidae > Schistosoma > Schistosoma spindalis. Next base: position 10,592,636 of record OX336423.1, on the reverse strand, counting down.
GTAGGAAGGGCGGAGTTTGAACCTGGGTCTTTGTGATCGAAATTTGAACATTTTAACTATTAAGCCACCACTTCATAATATTTTACTTGGTCCAATATTAGTTTACACAGAACAACGGAGTTATTGTTTATTTTCTTAAGACGTTCTGGTACAATAAAGTACCCAGAAAGTGCGCCACGAGGATGAAGTGACATTACGAAGAAATAGATGGAATAAGAGTACAACAAATAAATGAAAAAGAACGGCATTTGGTAAAATATACTGTTTAGCTAAGATTACGGTTAAATAATGCTTCTTCCAGATGAGGAAGTTCACCTCAATTTTATGGAAAACGTGCCGAAACTATAACATGGTGGCCACTGGTACCTATTCTGGGTCATATTTGCTTATGTCCTAAGCAAAGGAGTTGCACGACCTCTGATGACTAGACCATGAGGTTGTTATTGAACAAGAGGAGCTTGTCTAGGGCAGTTATTTTTCATACTATGGCACCGTGTAATAAGCTGACAACGTCTAGGCTCTTTCATTTAGCCCCAGCCTCTGAAAGTGATGCGCGATGTATGAGCTTCAGGGAAGACACTCATGTAACACGACCAAGTCACCGAAGCCAGTTTCAAGATCAGACCTTTTACAGGCAGACTAAAATCACAACGGCCCTTAGGATAGTCTAGGTTGGTATTTAAAAGCCGTATCTATCTTAAACAGATATGATAATGACAAAACAAAAACTTACTCTTTCGCTCCACTGATAGTGATAGCCTAAAGTTATCCAACGAAGTTTAGAATACCATGGATCAGTACAAGCAATCCCTATCGCATAAGATAACTTGCGAAAATGAATAACATACGATTATTAGGAGACACATTTGTGCTCAAATTACATTGAGCCGTCGGCGAGTGACACCATTCTGTCAGTGCAGCAAGCCATAAATCTTCAATTTCAATTGAACTGAAGAAGTTCTTTATTATGAAAAAATCTGTTTAATTACATAAATGTATATGGTATAAACCCACCTTCGGTTGGTATAGTCTGCACTGAACAATCTGAACATGAATTCGGCAACCTAGTGAATACTGTTTCCTGTTACCGAGAATGATTCGACTATCTGAATACCTTGAAAGTTGAGTCAGCGTATCTCTGTATTTGTTCGCGAACATCATGTGTATAGTTTAAGTGTTTGTAAAATTTGAAGACATCTTTTAGATAGGTACTTTGGTCTTCGTCAGAATATGCCATATAAATAACTTTTAAACAGGATTCAGAAAGCGATCTAGTAAAATATTGGTGAGATAAACAGACACATATTAAGTAAAGATAACAAAAAATAAAGTCAGCATATGGCATGTTAGACTTAATAAATCTATAGTAGTATGAAACTATAATAGTTACTGAATCAAGAAAAATCTAGAAAGGCGTGGAATTTGTACAGAAACGATGCATAAACACGAAGCATTCAGGTCCCACTTAGTTATGGATCAGGATTTTATGATCGATTTCACAGAACGACAAAAACAGAATATTTGTGACTTAACAGTGAGTGGAAATGGATTTCCAACATTTTGCAGGGTTTTCCGATGACATAAGAAACATTCTGCAGACATTAATATAGTATGTAAGATAATATTAGCGCGAAAATGGTTCTAAACTTGAACTCTATAATTTATTACTGTCAACAATTACTGTCTAGAATTTGAGGCGGGACTCCAATTTTCGGACGGCCTTTGAACGAATTTTAAGTGACCTTCAGATTCAGATTTGTATAGTAAGAACAGAGGGTCTTCGGCCTGTTATTCCTTTACTAGTATGCTTCTGTGAGTGTCCAGACTTCTCTTGAAAGAGTCAATTGAAGGTGCGGACACCACTGCTTCGGGCAACTGGTTCCAAGTATTAATGACTCGGTGTGAGAACCTGTATGCCACGGGTAATTTGTTCGTTCTTGGCTTTTCTACTCGCCTGCTATGTCCTCTGAGATGTTCCGATCTAGTGGGAAGAAAAAGAGAGAGTAAGTTAGGTCCAAAATCATTTCTCAGTATTCTGTACATCAAAATTAAATCTCCCCTTAATCTGCGATAGGACAGTGTGAAGAGATCTAGCTTTACAAGCCGCTCTTTGTATGGTAAACCCCGGAGTTCTGGAATAGCTCGGGTAGCTGCCCTCTTTACTTCTTATAGGATATACGAATCACCTTTTACACACTGGCTTGCAGCCTGGACGCAGTTTTCAAGCTTAGTTCTCACTAAGGACGTGTATACTATGGTGAACATGATAGTATCTAGCTTAGTGAATGTCCGTTTTAATGCCAAGAGGGTTCGAAACCCCTTAGCTGCGACCTCCCGGCAAGGGGTCGTCGTCTTAAGATCCTGACTTACTGTCACCGCCAGATCCTTATGAGACCGAACCACTGGTAATTACACTTCCCCTATGTTATACCTATTAATATTTGAGTCCCCGAAGTGCATGTAGACACACTTCGCCGCGTTGATAGGCATCAGCCACTCTTTAGACCAGTTAATTATATTATTTAGGTCTGCCTGCAGAGCATCTGAGTCTGTGTCTCCAGTTATTACTCGCCAGATCTTTACATCGTCAGCGTATAATAACATTGGAGACTGTACTATACTTGGAAGACCATTGACATTCATTATAAAAAATAAAGGACCTAGGACGGAACCTTGAGACACTCCACTAAGTACTGGTCTCCAGATGGAGCACTTCGAATTTATTCTTACCTTCTGTCTACGACCTACTAGGAAATCCTTAATCCATTTTAAGGGTTCCAGCAATACCAAGGTTTCCAACTTCAATAGCAGTCTATTTGTTGGCACCTTGTCAAAAGTCTTACTGAAGTCTATGTAGACGACGTCCACTGAGTTTCCGTTGTCTAGCGCCTTTATCCGAAATCCCCTTGCTAAAAGGAGGTTTTTTTTACAGGATAGACCCTTTCTAAAACCATGTTGTTCTATGTTTAACAAGTTATTTGTTTCAATAAATTCCATTATTGTCCGTTTGACTATTCTTTCCAATATTTTAACTACAACGCTGGTGAGGCTTACAGGTCTGTAGTTCGGTGGAACTTGTCTTGGTCCTGTTTTATGTATGGGAGTGACGATTGCGTCCTTCCAGTCCATAGGTAACACACCTTGATTAAGTGACATATTGAATATCACAGTCAATGGGGAAGTGATATATTGTGCAATATGTCTCAAGATTTTAGGGTGTAGTTCATCTGGTCCTGTTGACTTTTCCATGTTTAAGGTGCTAAGAGCCTTAAGCACATCGTCTTGGTCGAAGTCCGCGGTGAGCAGGTGGTTTATTGACTCTTTATTTTGGTCTGGTTCTTTGTCCAAAGGAGGTTCCTGAGTGAAAACTGCCCCAAAATAGTCAGCCATAGCCTCTGCTTTGTCCTGATCTTCCTCTATCATTTCAGATTCACTCCCTTCTTTAATTAGATTTGGAATCCAATGATGCTTCCTTGTTCTGCAGTTTATGTACGAGAATATTCTCTTGTGCTGTTTAAGTGATGATTGTGCCAACTGCATTTCATATTTTCTTTGAGCTTCTCGAATTTTTGTTATACACTTGTTTCTTACCGATCTGTAGCGTTCCATCGTACCTGCTGTGCCAAGGCGGATGGCGACATCCCAACATTTCTTCTTTTGTCTTAGTAAACGTCGAATATCCATGGATTTCCGTGTTTCTTCTTCTTTGGGACTGTCCATGGTATGTATGGTTGAGTTACCCGGTTGTATAACTGCCTGAAATGCGTCCATGCCTAAAATCAGGTCCCTTTCCTCAACCGTGGCAAATGTAACCTTCAAGAGGCGGCTTTTCTGAGGTTTTTCCTCAGAATCCATCTTTCGTCCTATTCTATAAAGCTTACAAATGCTAACTCCTGAAACGGTTTCTGGGAGTAGTTTGCTTATTAAGGACTTAATGTGACTGAAGTCGTATTTAAATCTAGCCTTTGGTTTCTTATCGGAAGATTCTCTTAACTTATGAGAAATGACTGACCTCTCAGAGAGATCTGTCTTGACACTCAGTGGAATTTTTGTTTCTGATACCGTCTCTTCCAATGACTTGCTAAGCGGCTGCGGTTTGCCTACAGCTTTTTTCTTCTCATTTCTTTTTTTCCGTGCTGAAGTCCATTTATCTTCTCTCAGGACAGCCACATTGGGACTATTTGGAACGATGACAGTGTTATCCGGGTCTTCAATTTCCACTAAAGTTATATGATTTCCAATGTCAATATCAAGCAGCGCTTCATTACTCGTTAACGTTAACAGTGTTTTTACTTTTTCATCAGTCACGATCAGGTGTTAAAAGGGTCCGGTAGCAGCACTTACTACACTCACATATTCTTCACTGTCAGTGCTCATGGTGTCAGAGCAACCGCCATCGTTTATCTTACAGGCCAAAGCCAATAGGCTCATAGCCTTGTACTGGCCTACTTTTGTCAACAGAACGCGATTGGTGCAATGAAAACAATTATTATTATAACCAATTGTACCAGTGACTGTTTTACTGTGCTCGTTTGTTTAACTATGCTAATGACAGCCATTACACTTACTCTCCCGTTGACTTTGAACTTGTACGAATTCGGTTACGCTCAGTAACCACGCTTGTACTCCTTTGGCACGATCTCGATATTCTTTCGATACCACGAGATCGCCAACAAATACATCTCGACTACAGCCATAATCTGTCTTCTGATATTGGCTTACGAGGATCTTATTGGTAAATTAGCACGTAGTCTTATAGCGGTGTTCATAGTCAAGCTCAACTCGACACCGCGCTACAATTGGTGAGCCAAATCTGGGAACACGTCTCAACCTCGGTCAAATCTTCCAAAGAAGGCAATTCGGTCAGTCTATTGTTTTATCTATCCACGTCTGTCGTATATTTTCATATTGATTTTTAATATATAATATACTCGACATGACGGATAACGATGAGTATAGTATTAATATAATAGACTCCGATGTACGCGTAGCGAATCCTCGGCACTTTTTATTCGCGTGACGATAAATTCCACGCCTATTCGGAAAATTCCCCAGAATAAATAAACCACTCGAGGAGATTTCATCGGTGACCAATCGTGTGGTACACCACAGTCACCCGCGGACCACCAGTCACGGCAAGACCACGCCGACTGGCACCAGACTAATTAGCCTTCGCTAAACGTGAGTTTGACAATTTACTATCTGCTGGTATTATTCGTCCTTCTCACAGTCCTTGGGCCTCTCCTTTACACATGGTTCGCAAAAAGGATGGGGTTAGTTGGAGACCTTGCGGCGACTACCGAGCATTAAACGTAGTTACGCGCTTCGATAGCTACCCCATCCCCCACATACACGACATCACGGCATCGCTCAAGTTCACGACTATCTATTCTAAAATCGATCTGGTACGAGCATATCACCAGATCCCAGTCGCTCTTGAAGACATCGAAAAAACTGCTATCACGACTCCTTTCGGTCTGTTTGAGTTCCTACGAATGCCATTTGGATTACGGAATGCTGCTCAAACTTTCCAAAGGTTTATCGATAGCATAGTACGAGACTTGGATTTTGTTCACGTCTATATTGATGACCTGCTGATCGCATCATCAAACGTAGATGAACATTATCAACACCCTACTCTATTATTCCAACGTCTTTCGGATAATGGAATAGTAGTCAACCCAGAGAAATGTGAATTGGGTAAATCAGAAATAATATTTCTGGGTCACATCATCAGACAAGAGGGTATTCTGCCTTGCGAGGACAAAGTTCGAGCAATCAAGGAGTACAACGTGCCGTCCTCAATCAAGGAACTGAAGGCTTTTCTCGGTTTGGTTAACTTCTACCGACGTTTTATCCCCCACGCGGCAGAACGGTTACGACCATTAACCGATTTACTACACGGTAATCCACGCAAATTAGAATTGAACGATACCGCACGTACTGCATTTTCAGAGATCAAAACGGTCCTGGCGCAAGTTACACTCCTCGCTCATCCTGACCCATCAGCCACGCTTAGTATAGCGGTTAATGCATCAGATTTTGCTATACGAGCCGTTATGCAACAGGATATCTCCGGTAGTTGGCAACCGCTTGAATTTTTCTCACGACGCCTTACTCCCACGGAGACGAGATATAGCGCCTTTGGTCGCGAACTGCTAGCAGCCTACTGTGCCATCAAACATTTCCGGCACGCAGTAGAAGGACGCCAATTCATCTTATTCACCGATCATAAGCCCTTAACGTATGCCCTGCATACCAAGTCTGACCGCTACTCACCACGAGAGTGCAGACATTTCGACTATATCTCCCAGTTCACGACAGAACTTCGTCACATTAAAGGCGAGTCGAACTATGTTGCCGATGCTCTATCACGTATCCAGACGGATGCAGTTATTTTACCGGTGCTCGATCTTCCTGCTATGGCCGCCGGACAAGCAAACGATCCCTTCTGTACAGAAGCACCACACTCTACATCCCTTCAGTGTCAGGAAGTACCCCTAGCTACTAGCTCATGTACTATCCTATGTGATACTTCTACCGGTCTTCCTCGACCCATCGTACTCTCTGCCTATCGCCGTCTCGTCTTCGATGCCCTTCATGGATAGTCTCATCCAGGTATCGCAGCCACATTACGTCTCATCGCTGCACGATACGCCTGGTCGTCCATGAATAAAGATGTTCGTATGTGGGTAAAGCAATGCTTACAGTGTCAACGATCAAAAGTGTACAGGCACGTAGCTGCCCCCATCGGCACGTTCGCTACACCTGATGCTCGCTTCGATCACGTTCATATAGACATTGTAGGACCATTGCCACCATCGCATGGGTATGATCACATACTCACGTGCATTAACCGTTTTACAAGATGGCCCGAAGCTATTCCCATCACGTCTATCACGGCGGAGACAGTTGCTCACCGCTTCGTAGAACGATGGATAGCATTGTACGGTTGTCCCTCGACCGTCACGACTGACCAGGGACAACAATTCAAGTCCGCATTATTCTCCTCACTGACCCGGCTGCTTGGTACGGAACGCATACGCACTACCGCCTACCATCCAGCATCGAATGGTTTAGTCGAACGGTTTCATCGCCAACTTAAAAGTGCTCTTCGAGCACACGAAAACGACAATTGGTACGAAACCTTACCGCTCGTTCTCTTAGGCATCAGAACGAGTTTGAAGGCAGATATCCAATGTTCCGCCGCTGAACTTGTATACGGCACGAGGGACCTTTACACGTGATCTCTTGTCACGAAAAGGCCTTCAAGGTTGATCGACATGGCCGCGTCGAGATCGTCAGCACTGATCGTCTCAAACCAGCACACGTCGATAACAGTGCCCTACCTGATAACTTGAGACTCAATGCTAGACCTATCAAACCTTCTAGCGGGATCTCTGCGTCTACCTCGGATCCCACGCTAGATACCTCAGAGACCTCGTTCTCACGTCCCGGTCAACAGCACGCGTCGTCTGCACCATCTACGGACGAGACTTCCGTCTCACGTCCAGATTGGCAGACCACGCCGCCCTTGACCTCGGATGAGATCGCAGGCTCACGAAGTACGAACGAGACTACCGTCTCACGCTCCGGTCGCCGAGTACGATTACCCGTACGCTTTCGCGACTAACCGCACAGTCAACATTGGAAACGGCGTAGGACAATTCCTATACTACACGCATGCTACACTTTTCTTTTTTTGATTTTTTTGTATCATGAGCCCACGCCTCCGACCATCGTCCGTTTGATAACGTCGACTTCAGTCAACTTTGGCGAAAGCTGGTTTGGCCACCCGCGCTCTAGTCAACGCACTCTGTCGATTATCTGGTTTCGAATTCGCCTGGCATACGCTTGGTGGTTATGGTCGCCTCCAGTTTCTTGGCTCAACGTGATTTCGCCCTACGTCTGCAGCGTTTTATGGTCCGCGTCCCTACGAACGCAATCTTCAGATCCTGAGTACAAACTCGAGCAACAAATACAGCACACTTCTCCTGGTACCGTTCTACGCAAAAGACTTCTGTTGGCAACTCGGGGATCAACGATTGCTTCCTGTCTCTCCAATCCGTCCGTCCTACAATCGCACTTTTGCCAATCAGTCCCACGAATCAAACCGCTACCTATCGAAAGTGTAAACCAATTGTACCAGTGACTGTTTTACTGTGCTCGTTTGTTTAACTATGCTAATGACAGCCATTACACTTACTCTCCCGTTGACTTTGAACTTGTACGAATTCGGTTACGCTCAGTAACCACGCTTGTACTCCTTTGGCACGATCTCGATATTCTTTCGATACCACGAGATCGCCAACAAATACATCTCGACTACAGCCATAATCTGTCTTCTGATATTGGCTTACGAGGATCTTATTGGTAAATTAGCACGTAGTCTTATAGCGGTGTTCATAGTCAAGCTCAACTCGACACTACGCTACAGCCTCCTGGACCAGTAACTTTTTATTTGTATAGCAGAACATACAAAGCCAATGCGAGTTTGGCTTCGAGCATCTTTTGTATGCCTTAGGACTAAGAAGTGTACACATCTTATGGTACCAATTTTTACATTCATCGTACTGCATTCCTTCCTCAACGGGGAACAAGCAGTTTGGTTGTCCACATTTATAAGTCTTACTAACCATTCTAATTTGATTTAAAACGTTTAAAACACACTATGATCACAACGTAAACACTAGTGTCAATCAATGAAAAAGCAAGAAAGGTACCACAGGACAAAGATTAGAGAAAATCTCAAACCCTAACCAAAGTAGTTTTAGTTAAAGTAGACCAAGGACGCTTTCTGTTGCAACCAGTACACAAAGCAATGATAATCACAACCAGTACAAAAATCACCCCCCCTTTTTGACAGTCACTGCTGGACCTCGCCCTCACCCACCACTGTGAGGATGTCTTTGATATTCAGCACCTTCCTCCACTAGTGAACAGTGAACAAGTTGTACTTTACTTTAAGTTTAGGACACATGGTATACAATTTGTATCTGCTCCACTCCGTCCCAACATCTGGCGAGCTAATATTCTGGCAATCAGAGACTGTGCTATGTCGACTGATTGGTCGGTCGACACGCATGGATCGATCGAAGACGAATGGAATAAGTTTAAGGCTACATTCGAGTCCTTATCGTTGCCGTTTATCCTATGGTCAGCACGTAAGCTATTACATTGTCCACCGTGGGTCAATAAGAAAACCCGGAAGCTGTAAAAGCGTAGGAAACACTTCTGGGACTTATTCTTGTTGACAGGTCACGCATCATTTAAGCGTGAGTACCAAGAATTCTGGAATATTCGCAAGAAAACCATAGCTAAATCCCGTACTACTTACAAACGACAGTTGTTATATGATAGCCGTACTTGTCCGAAACGATTATTTTTGTATGTTAAACGGCGAATGAAACGTAATGATGGTATTCCCCTAATGTTGCTGCACGAAAATTCAGATTTACTAGCTGAATCAGATCGGGCAAAAGCTGAAACTTTTTCAAACTATTTTAGCAAAGTCTACTCTACGTTCATTTGTAAAGTTGCAACAAATACTTGTCCCAATCACACCGAGATGCCAGCCATTGAATCTGTACAGGTGACTGAGGAAACTATCCTTCCGTTGATAACTAACCTCAAACCTTGTAAGATGCCGGGCCCTGACGGGTTACATCCACGACTGCTGTCATCTCTTGAGGACATTATTTTGAAACCGCTCGCGACACTCTTCAACATGTCCCTTTCACTCGCTCAACTCCCTAGAGACTGGAAAGATGCTATAATCAGTCCTATATTAAATGATGGTCAGAGGCAGATCGTATCTAACTACCGGCCTGTCAGTCTAACCAGCATTGTCGTTAAGTTACTTGAAAAGATAATTCGAGTTAGGTTGCTAAGCCACATAAATTCACACAATCTGTTAGCTCCTGAGCGACATGGATTTCGTAACAAGCGTTCATGCTTGACTAACTTACTTATTGCGAGAAAGGATTGGACAGCAGCCTTAGATAAAGGTCTGTCTGTCGATGTGATATTCATAGATTTTAGCAAAGCATTTGGCAAGGTTTCATACTTAGGTCTTATGCAGAAGCTCACGAGCTGTACTGAACGTGAGTGGATAGGAAACCCCTTATGTGACCGCAGACAGAGAGTGAGGGTCAATGGGACGCCATCCGATTGGAGGCCGGTCAAAAGTGGTGTACCCCAAGGCACCATCTTAGGCCCTCTGCTCTTCCTTCTCTACGTAAATGAGTTACCGCTGTGGCTTAGGTCGTCGACATTATTATTTGTGGATGAAGTAAAAATCTGGAGAACAACAAAAAGTGAGGCTGATCATTTGGATATCCAAGCTGACCTAGACGATTAAGTTAGATGAGCTGGAGGTTGAAGCTTAGAAATCAATTCTAGGAAGAGTATGTTAATGCAGATCGGTCACGGCAATAGTTACCATCATACTATTGATGGTAAACCTCTTCCATGCGTTCAAGAACATAAAGATTTGAAGTAATAATAAGTCATGACCTAAAAACAACTACGTATTGCAACGCAGCCTCAGTCATAGGTTTTCGTGCGTTATGGTCACTTCGCCGAGCGATCAAATCTTTTGACGAGGAAATGTTTCGAACTTTATATCCCACCTATGTAAGATCACATTTAGAGTACTATATCCAAGCAGCCAGCCCATGTCTGGTAAAGGATATTACCTCACTTGAGCGTGTCCAGCGTGTGGGAACGAAATTAGTGAAGGGTCTTTCTAAACTCCCTTACGATGAGCGCTTAAAACGTCTAAACCTTTCCCTCTTGTCGTATCGTAGGAATCGAGGTGACCTTATACTGGCATTTTGTATCTAATAAACCTAATGTGGGGTTCCGTTTTTCTCATCGAGTAGTTAATGATTGGAACGCCTTGCCCGAACAAGTGGTATCAGCCCCATCAGTGAATATTTTCAAGGAGAAACTGGACCTTCACTGGAAGGCAGTCTATCAGGACTAACATAGGTTCACCAACCTACTAAACTTATTACTGAAGACTGAAATGGTTTTAGTCAGTATCACAGTTGGCGCGCTTCACTAAAGTTGCGTTGCGATGTGCAACTGATGGTCGATAATAGGTTCATGTGAATTTGGGGGCTTCTAAAAATCGCAATCTTATATCCCTTTGGAATATCTGAGGCCTTAAGGATGGTGCAGGACGAGGTCACCCGTTCCGTATCTCAAGGGGGCTAAAAATGGTGCAAGAAAAAAAGGACAAGAAGCAGAGCAGACAATGTTCATGAAGAAGGTATGACTACTCAGTCTCATTCCCTTTTATTAAATTATTTATTAAGCAGGAGCATTCTAATAGGTTAAAGAAAATAAGTGTAAACAAGGTATGAGTGGATAAACAACTGACAAATGGAGGTGGTTCAGAAAGAAACGGAGAGTATGGGATTATGTGTAGTTATAAAATATAGTGCTAAAAACAGTATTATAATACACAAATGGCTGTCTCCCTGTTTGTTAATTCATTTCTTTAATTTTAAACCTCCACGTAATAATTCACTTATCTGCTCAACAGACTCCTTTGCCGAATCACAAGTAGAAGAGGATATCAAACAATCATCAACATAGAAATTGTTCCTGACAGCATCTACGACATAACCATCAGAGAATGTTTGGGCTGTCTTATTCATGGCAAAGTTCGCACAAAACAGTGATGATGTGAGACCAAAAGGATGAGAGGTCATTTGGAATTCGGATGTTTCCTTAGACATGTCTCCCTCCTGCCACCACAGAAATCTTAAAGCTCCTCGATCAGACTCAGGGACCTTCACTTGCATGAACATTTCCTCAAAATCTTCAGAGGTTGCAACTGCCTCCTTGCGAAAACGCAATAATATACACACTAGCTCAGCGGTGGTGTCGGGTCCTTGACAAATCATATCATTTGGGAAAACCCCTGTAAACTTGGCGGCACAATCAAGGACCACTCTAAGTTTTTCTAGCTTTTTCGGGTTTAACACTGCATGATGAGATAAGTACCACGGGGGCGATAATCAGGCTGCAATTGTATTTCAGGGACCTCCTCCGCATAGCCCTTAGTAAAGTTACTTTCAATACCTTTGGTATGCTTGATGTACAGACTGTCATCCCTCAACAATCTACGCTTTAAACTCTGTAATCTACTGTTTGCTACTTCATAATTCCCCACTTTCATATTTGGTTTCTTTTTCCATGGTATAGGAACTGAAGAGTGACCATTGTCAAAGTACGTGCCCCTTTCCACAATCTCTATGACCGCCTTATCTTCTGTTGATACTGATTTGTCACTTGAATAGACATATGCAAACTCCACATCATAAAGCTTACGTATTTGGTTCTTCAATGTCTGTGCTTTACTAGCATGATTAACAACTCTCTTCCTAATTTCCGGGTATCTATCTCCACAATACATCCTACTAAAATGACACGTCTACACCAATCATTCGGAGGAGTAGGATGTATTGTGGAGATAGACGAAACAGTAGTGAGAAAGCGAAAATATAACAGGGGACGTAGTATTTAGGAAGATTGTGTAAGTAGCATTGCCGTAAATATACTTGGCAGGCACTTGGAATTTATGATCAATCAACGCAAAAGGGACATTTTCAGAGGGTCAGAAACCGGCAAGCAAGCACAATAATACCAATTATACAGGAATACCTTTTATGTAAAGAAGACTACTGTGTTACACCTTTTAATTAAACACATATTATACCAGAATCACTTTGGGAGTGGTTTGTATGTAATATATATAGTCTGAGTGAAAACATAAGTATAAAAACAGTAAATCATCCAGCAAAATATTTGAACTCGCCTGGATCATTTTCGGAATTTAGATTATTCATTAGATTTAAATGAATGAGTCCAGATAATAACTTGGCTGTCAGTGTATGGACCATCTAAAATGATCTTACGATTGCAGAAAATATATAGCTTAAATTCATCATATGTTTCTGGAGTATTTTCTTCGTTGTTTGACAATGAAACTCGAAAATATGAAATTAGGCGGACAGTGGTCAGAAGGAAAGATATTACCGGATAGTCCATAGTTTGAAACAGTGCAACGTTAAGTGAAAAAACAATATGAAGGATTAGATGCAGATGACCACTCAGTTCTTGCTCACATCTCTAGGCAAAGTCCATTTACGTTGTCGAAAGGCCATATATGATAGAGCTCGACGTTTTAACAAGCTTATTTCTCTGGAGCATGTAAATGCCATTAAAGCTTGTTAATAAACCATCGTAGCTGCAGATGACCAGTTATTAGTATCGATTGAGCTAGTAAGTTATGAGTACTAATCAATCTAACATTTTGATAATACGCGTGAACATTAATTAGAAGACGAATAGACTAATAGGTCAATATATGTAAATAATCGATCAAAAATAGCAAAATTGAAGATTGATAACAGACTGCCTTTTTTAAATTGGGCTTGCCGATGTAGAATTATGGCCTACTTCGTTATTAGTACTGCTCTAATAATAGACCTAATTCTAAAATTGTAGATTTGCTATGATATAACTGCCTAATCCATAAGATCTTACGTGGGGATCACATTCTTTTCTACACTGACTCGTCGTATCGTAACAATCACCAATATATGATGAAACACACTAAGGTTGGAGATGCAACAATATATTTAGTATGAATAAATACTAGTCATACAGCATGACTACGCCTGCAAGGCTGAGCCATATCATCTGATTAATTGAATTAATTCCTCATGCCTTTTTCATTGTTTGGTTTTTCTCCGCGTTAAGTGTTGAATATCTGTTTTCCCAGTCGTCTCGTGTTTAGCTTTGAGGATTGTATGGTTAGGGCCCAATGCCATCATAAATGCACTCATTTATATATTGATCGTACACCCATTTTATTCATTATTTATGATGAATTCACAGATATGCAAAATACACAGATTTATAGCAAATCACATGTTGCATATCATGCCGAGCGTCGTTCATGTTAATTCAATACAATAATATTTTATCTCGAACAAACATCACATCCAAATCAATTAGTTATACAGTATAAAATATCACTCTGGACAACAAAACAAATACTACGCCGAATAATTATAACACTGAATTAAACCAACTAATGTTGATCGAAAGTCATAATGAGTAAAATAATGTAGTTTTGTTTTTTCATCCCTTCATATCGCAGAGAGCTCTGAGGGAAGCTGAATCATATAAACATATTTCAGGATAACGTGCAACCGAAAGTATGTTTTACACTGACAACGTTCTAATAAAATATTCCACAATCCCCCATTACTTCTTTTCATATTCTCAGCAACATTGAAACGTAGACCTATATTGCCAGCGAAAGCAGAAACCTAAGACAGTTTTTCGTGTTGTAATATATGGCAAGTTTACAGTGTGTACTAAAACGGCCTGTATTAATCAGTCACATTCATGTCACCTAAAGCTAGCAATATTTGGATAGTGTGCAGCTTTGCGGATTTGTATGTAGTACATCTGTGCCGTAAGGCGTAAAATATATCTGCTTACCAGCTAGGTTTTTACTGTCTAAGATAATTCATCAATGGTTTGTCAACGCTTTTACTGGACATAGAACTACGCAATCACATCTAGAGAGATATGTAGTGGACCAGGCAATATATTAATCCAAAAGGTAGTAACAGTTATTGGTAGCAAATAATAATATATATATAGATATAAGTTAAATGTTAAACACAATAGAAATAAGGAACGTTACTTAGTTAACCAGTGGGGTACGTGTTCTAAATTGATCTGGTATTAAAAATCCACAATTATAGATGGTTAATAATTCCCGTAAGTTTGATGGATTCCCCGATGATATGATCCAGCGGTGTATATATGGTATATTCCAATCACAGTCTGTAAAGGTAAATGGTATTTGACTCAGACTTCGGTTAACGCAAATGAGAGTGAATGTAGAACGAGAGGTATGTGCGAAGTCGTGTATTTTAGAAGCAACCACAAACGTGTCACGCTATGTAGTATCACAAAGGAAAAAGTGATCAAGGTCATTTACTAAAACAACAGGTACAATCATTTAATGCTAAATGTGCATGCAGTGCAAGATTGACAAAATAAATACAAATAATATTAAAAATTATTTACAAAATAAGTTTGACAGACCTATCTCCACAGATAATTAAAAGTCATAAGAGGAGCAGTACATTCACTGTAATCTCCGAGATAGAAGTCACATTATTGAATCATGAAAATCGGTTTACAATATTCTGGTTAATGTGTGTTAAGCAAAGGCAGTAGATTCAGTCGTATCAGTACATTAGCTTTCGTAAGGAAATAACTTTCTTCATTATTTCACAGAATTTCTTTGTATAGGATAGGAAATGACCTACTGAGTAGTAAGACAGTATGTTTATAGATAAACATCGATCGAACTGCATCTATGGAGCCTGTTACCCATCAACTGGTTAGGACAACACAAAATAACATCAGCACCAAGTTAGTGTGAGTCTCTTCTTGTTTATTGCTTATTACCTTTTTACTCTTCTGCACACCATGTTGACTAGCAATTAATATTATTTCTCCACTCGTTACCTTATCTACAACCCATATACTTCTATACTTTTCCGCCCGCTTTATTAAACTACTATCCTACATTACACCCCTCTTAATGCTCATACTTTAATTGGCAAACTATACTTTATACTATAGTCAATTAAAGCACTGCATAGATGCCTTACCCACAGTTCATAATTTGTAACTGCCTGATAAGCTTGTAAAATGGTACTTATAGAAATAGTGTTTTCCAACAGGTTGTGAAACAGAGGATTGTGTGAGGCATGATATATATCCAAAAATAAGTTTAAATGAGCCTTACATCACAAAAGGAGGGAGGGTGGAGTTACTGACCAGCAAGCATTGATGGTGAGGGCGATGACTTCAATCCACCCGTGTTTGTGGGGCAGAACATTTTGTATGTATCAGGCTCTCTATGATTGAGCATAAGTCAATCAATCTGTGATATAGATTGTCTTCCTACGCTCACCACTCAGACTCATCTTTCCAATTTTATACTGGATTGGCTATTCTACTAAGACAACCTATAACATGCTAACTCGGAATTTCACACATGGATTGTGTGGTCGGCATCGGATGGACGAAAAAAGAAAGAAAAAATCAGACAATAACAGATATAGTTATTAATATTTTCAACACTTCACCTTCCATATGCATACTCCCTTCTAAAAAACAGCTTTCCCTGTACCAACCTTAACTTCCCTTCCTTCATATGAGCTTACTCCAACTTGTTAAACATCACAATTCATTGTTCTTTATTACTACATTCTCTTAAATTCAGCCTCTGACTTCAGTTCACTCTAACAAGAGATAATATGAACTTAATCTAATTTATTATACCTCTGTCTGTTCTACTACGTAATGTTAAGCAACGTCTGGAGTCCATATCCAAGTGCCTTGCTACTCTGCTGTTTCTCTTTTTTATTTTCTTCTTCAGAATCTTGCTTCGAGGGCACAGCTATGGAACTTCTGACGTCTGGAACAAACTTGACGTTTGCGTCAACTCAAGGTCATGGTTTATAACAAGAGCTCTACGAGTCTACTTTATAACAACTATAAACTTAATAAGTTGGGAAACATACTATGCTCCAACAAATGTTGTAATTTGTAGATCATGCCTGTAAAAATGGCGTGTACTTACTCATGCAGAAATATATTATTATTATTATAACGAAGTTGATATTAAAGAACCTCCAGCGTTTGGTACAGAAATATTGGATGAACATGATTGTCTATTCATTTTCTTAAATGTCTCATTAGGTGTATAACTGCAAACTGCATTACCAAAGTTCGATTTTTTATTGCCGTTGTAGTACAGCTTACGGCTAATATAAATATTAGTGTCAATCTGATCAAATTAAAAAGAGATTTAATTGTGATGTTAGCCAAATACTACTATTATTTCAGTCCATTCGCGTCTCCTCAGCCATATTTTACTTTAGTTATTTATCATAATCTTTCATGTTAGTTAATTTAAGTACATTCAAGAACATTGGTATTGTACTTCTTACTGAATCAGCATATTCCCACTTACCCAGTTTAAAGATAACGAATACGACAGAGCTTCGTTTCTAAAATGGTGTATTTTTCTTTGAAGTGGCCATTATCACTGTTAAACTTGAAGATAAAACAAACGGATAGAGAAAGTTATATATTTTGAAAACTACCTACAGGACCGTAACTACAAGGTTATGAGTATTGATAGTTAACTCCATCACAGCTTTCTTGTTTTTCAGTTGTTCCGATGGTCATTTTCATCACGTACGCACAGAAATTCGGTATTTGCAATTCATACTACAGTCTTTCTGTGAACTGCGTGTTCTTATGACAAGACGCTGTTAATACGCTCTTACTCAGAAGCCTAGCCATTTGCGGCTTTGTGTCAGCGTGGTAGCAGTTCGTTCTCAGTCGGTCAATTGTCTGTGTCATTGACACTAACACGGCCTAAAAGTTGAGAAAAATAAGGGTACGTCAACTGTTGACTAAGTTCGAGTCTATTTCATGATTTTGATCCAGTGCTTCTACGTTCTAGGCATAAATTAAACATTTTGCTCTCTGTATCACAGTGCACAAGAGTACCAGTACACATGTTAAGAACCACGGCTATAAATGGAAAGAGTCAACTGACTTCTCAAACAACTGTGTCATCTATTAATCTCATCAATTTCCTGGTATCAAAGTTAAGAACAGCCTTCCGCATAAAATCATAACTCTGATGCATATTCATTTGTAAATCGTCTCTCTGATAGCACTAACATCTTACCACGTAGTGCGATATTTTACCATAGAAGACGTCGAAACGCGTGCCTATGCTTTAAAACAGAAGTTTTCATGCGATCACTAACACAAGTGCTTATTTTTAGTGATTTCAGCAAACACCAAGCTAACGCATAAAAATTTACAGAAACTCCTTTAGCTAGCTTTTATGCTATGTCATTCAAACGAACAGCCAATAGTATACTTGCGTATGATTACTATGTCTGCTAGTCGATGTAGTTCGCCACTGGAGGATATGAGCTAGTCCTATCGTGTCCACAACTCACGCTGCATGCTTTTCCGTTCAACTCTCTCTTTCGTAAAGTGTAATATACAACTCGATCGATTGATTTTAATTGCCATTGGAGTATATATTCTGATGAGATACATAGAGTTCAACGTTTAATTAGCTCCCAAATAACGGTGATTTCCCAATTATAGGTATTGACCCAAGCAAGGAGTCAATAATTGTAAATCGAAGGTCGTTTCTGCTCTACTGTTTTGCCAATGTCATATCGGTTTGTAGCCTCTTTGTTACTATTTGTGTTTCTATTGGCCTCCAATATCTAAATCGTTATGTATAGATGGGATGAGCATACCGACTTTTTCGCTCTTGTTTCGACAAAGTTCTTTGGCTTTGATGATGCCCAATGGGCTCCAGTCTAGACCATCAACTGCACTAATTTTAATGAATTTGGTAGTTATTTGTGGATTTGCATATCTTGTAGTCTGATTGAGTGCATTTTTCTCATAACAACCGGAATTCTGGGTATCTGCAACTTCTGTATGGAATGGTAAATTATTGAATGCAGATATATCAGATTAGTATGATTGTATGTTCACTTCAGCATAGTGTCAAACTGAGCATGTGACCGCCAATTGCAATATGACCATTCCACTAATTAACTTGTGCTCAGTCATGTGATTTATTCGAATGTTTGATACGTGGTTCTTGCCAGTATTCCTTTTTCTGGTTGTCTGTCTGTTTATCTGTTGATCGTGTTTTGTTGCTTTATTGATCTGCAAAACTTGAAACGCTAATTGATAGTCTGCATAACTTGTATGTACTTCAACACGATGATGAATAGAGTAGTACAACGCAGTTCACGATTTATTTCAACTAAACACAATTTTCAGCCATTCCATGATCAGTTTCATTTCTATTTCAATACAATTGCTAGTGATTCTAAGGTCTGTTGTCAATATAAATTCAATTTTCTTACAAAGAGGATAAATTCTGGCGTCAATTCAATACTACTTCTATTACACTCCAGATGTGCCCACCCAATGTGATCGTACTCTTTTTGTTCATTGGTACTGTAAATGCTAGTAAATTCAATTACTAAAATATATATTCAAAAATGTTTTTGTTCGAGTCCCTATTTGATTCATCTGTCCTTGACCGTCGATTACGAAGATAACGAATATCGCAAACAATGTAGGAGACAGTGTGGTCTGTGTATGGTCTTGGGGAAGGTCATTAATGATGAACGGTGGAACAGTTAATTGATATGGCATTGCTTGGCTATGCAGGCATGGTAATTCGATGTAACCTCTTACTTTTTGTTTCCAATAAGGTGTTCTATACCCAGCCGAAATGTTTACTTTCGAAGTGCTAAACATCACTGCTGCACGAAACGATAGGACGAGTCAGTGTAGATAATAATGTGAGTTCCACGTAGGATGCATCTACAGTTTTGGGAGCAGGACTATTACTACAATAGAAAACACAAATGTACTAATATCAAACTAGACCATCAAGTTACAATAGCATAAAACAGCGTCAACACTAATTTAATGCACATCCCTCCCTGTCTATTTCACATTTGCTTACTGCTCTCAAGTGTACTTGATCGACTTACAATTATTTTCTTCTTATTACACATAGTTCTATTAGTAAGCATTTTATTCCTGCACTTTTCATCATACTACGACAAACATTTGTCGGCCATTATATCCTTCTAACTACTTGCACTGCTTAGACACCCATAATTTATACTGTAGTCAATTAATGAATCATAATGACGCCTTACGCAGTCCATAAATTGTAATCGCCTGATAAGCTTGTAAAATAGTACTAACATAAATTGTGGTTTACATAGGCATAGGAGACATAGAGCTCCGTGAAGGCATGATGATGAGAAGTATCCAAATCAATGTACTGACCAAGAATTCCCGAGATAGTGCAATTTAAGGAAGGTAGAACTAGATGATCTCAACTGGACGTATGATATCTGGTACTCGTAATAAGCTTGCAATCAGTCGATCAATCACTGGTTAGTGCCAATGTCACAACCGGCACAACCTAGATGGGAATCTAGATTTCTGTAATCTGTTGTACGTTTTCTTGGATTCATCATGTGCCCGTCTGGTTGCGTGTCGAGAAACGACTCTTTAAAGTCTAGAATGTACCCATTAGTATTAGAAATAATTACACAAACTGGAAATGACTCACCTGGGCCCCTATAACTCATTCAGT
Organism: Schistosoma spindalis; assembly: GCA_946903255.1. Taxonomy (NCBI): domain Eukaryota; kingdom Metazoa; phylum Platyhelminthes; class Trematoda; order Strigeidida; family Schistosomatidae; genus Schistosoma; species Schistosoma spindalis. The sequence continues at coordinate 10,572,349 of OX336423.1, read as the reverse complement.
TTTTGTGACTGGTTTGCACACAAATCACAGATTCATTAATCACTTTTGGCAGAACTTTTGTGGATTGTGGCAAATCAGTATGTAACATTACGAGACTGTAAAGATCACTAATTTGGGTAAATGTTTTTTGTCCAAGCTATTTCGTTATTGTTTCTTTTGAGTCCGATCTGGCAATTATATACTGAGGGACTTTATCCAATATCCTCTCCAAGTCTTTGAATTTTGTAGCAGTAACAGAGTTGATTTTTGTTTTCAAGGTCTTGGCATTTCATGCTTGCACATGAGAGTGACGGGACTTTGGAGTCATGCGTAATTTTCCACACTTCTATTCCGTATTTAGCAAGTTATCAGGCACTTCATTGAATCCATTTCTACAGATCAGAAAGGAAATCCGACCCTGAAGCATTTCTAAATTTTCCAGATCTAGTATAGACAGTCCACAGTCAGTGGTGAGAAATTCACAAATTATAATCAAAGATTTATCATCTCTAATTAACCGATCACAACATACAAGAGCGGCAAGCACATGAACGCTAATAATCGGAATGGAAGCTTCGGTAGGCATAGTTATAGCATTAGGATTTAATGACTTCAACTTCTCAACCGAGATGATGGACTTGATATGTCAGTGTCAACAATAAAATCAAGAAAACCACCACTAGACAGATATATTCATTTCTGAATATGAAGTGAAGTACTCGTAATAAATAGGGATGGTATACGATTATTAGAATCACCCAAAATATTGGGATCCGAACTATAAGGTTTAATTTTAAATACGGTGAGATGAACAATGGTCTTACAAACTGACTGTTTCCGATTGACCACATTTAGAGCATTCGCCATGACAAAATGCACATGAATTACGTGAATGAAGTTCACAAAATAACAAGAGTTTGACGAACTTGTGCTCACTTTTTCAACTTTATAACTCTTCAATGGATTGTTTCTCATGTGAATGGAGATCGTATGTCACTCAACATCTACCATTATGACCTTCAGTATGAAACGATTTAAGACACCTAAGTAGTACAGCTGGATCTATGATTCCCTGAAAGTCAGGTTCATGTACTATATCATAGTTATTTCATGTAGTTCTAACATCTTGGAAGAACACTTCGGCATTTGTATAGGCTCACTTCCATATTTAGCATGTCACTTCCTGCAATTAACCGATCACAAAGCTGAACATGGAGATGACCATCAAAATTACACTTATCGGCTTGTTTCAGTAATTCGAGAATACACTTTCCAATGTTTCGGCTATTCTGATGAGTCATCCTAAGAAAGTTTGTGCTCTTTCACACGATTCAATTTCGTACGCACTGCATGACTTACTGTTAGCTCATTGAGAGTTGCATGGGGAAGTTAAATAAGTTTGTTTGGAAATACTAAATTTTGGTAAGCTGTAGGCATCCTTTTCTATGAACATGAGGAAGCGAACTACAATTTTATCATCCTTAACATCTTCCCTGGTCATACTCCAGATTTCAAACCTTCCCATGCAATCCACGAAAGCTTCAGAATTCAAATGTTCATCTAAATTTTCATTCATAGCCTCCAACGCGACTCCAATATGGTAATTATGAGTATTGAAATTGATGTGCTAACTAAGAACTCCCGAAATAGTGCAATTTAAAGCAAGAAGCAGGTGAGCGCAAAAGAACGTATTATATTTGGAACTCGTAATAACTGTGCAATCAATCGTTCGATCATCAGTTAGCGCAAATACCACAACAGGACAATATTCTATCTAACAATCACCTTAAAGTAGCCTGAAATCACAGAAGAAGGGAAATTGAGGTTACTTACTTACGCCTGTTACTCCCAATGGAACATAGGCTGCAGACCAGAATTCTCAAACCCACTCTGTCCTGGGCCTTTCTTTTCAGTTCTATCCAATTTTTGCCTATTTTTCTCATGTCCGTCTCCATTTCTCGACGTAGTCTGTTCTTTGATCTACCTCTTTTTCTTTGGCCTTCATAATTCCATGTGAGGGCTTGCCATGTGACACAGTTGGGTGCTTTCCTTAATGTGTGTCCTATCCACTTCTAACACTTCTTCCTGATTCCCTCCCCCACTGAGATCTGGCTTGTTCTTTCTCACAGTAGGTTGTTGGTGATAGTGTCTGATCAACGGATCCGAAGTATTTTGTGTAGACAACTGTTAATAAACGCTTGTATCTTCTGGATGATGGCTTCCGTAGTTTTCCAGGTTTCTGTAATACACAGTAGAACTGTCTTGACATTTGGATTGAAAATTCTGACTTTGGTGTTGGTTGACAGTTATTTTGAGTTCCAGATGTTCTCCAGTTGTATATATGCTGCTCTTGCTTTGCCGATCCGCGCCATTACACCTGTATCAGATCCACTGTGTTCAACAGTGATGCTGCACAGATATGTGGAGATTCTTACACCCCAAAAATCTTCTCCATCAAGTGTGATTCGATTGGTTCATGCTGTGTTGTAGAGGAGAATGTTGCTTTTTCCTTAGTGTATGTTAAGACCTACTACTGCTGAGGCTGCTGCTACACTGGTTGTCTTCTCCTGCGTTTGTTGTTGCGTGTGTGATAAAAGATTCAGATCATCTGCGAAGTCTAGATCGTCCAGCTGCATCCCAGCTATCCACTGCATCTCACGCTTCTCCCAGATGTTGACGTTTTCATGATCCAGTCGGTCACTAGGAGAAAGAGAAATGGTGAGAGTAAGCAACCTTACCTGACACTGGTCTTTACTTCAAACGAGTCTATGAGCTGTCATCCATTCACTGTTTTGCAGTTTAATCCATCCTAGGGATTCGTATTATATTGACTGTTTTCTCAGGGACGTCGTAGTGTCGAGGAAGCTTCCTTAGTGTTGTCCTATCCACGCTATCAAATGCTTTCTCGTAGTCAACGAAGTTGGTGTAGAGTGATGGATTCCACTCGAATGATTGTTCCATAATGATCCGTAGTTTAGCGATTTGGTCTGTGCACGATCAATCCTTACGGAATCCAGCCTGTCGGTCTCGAAGTAGAGCGTGTACGGAGTCCTTCATTCTATTTAACAATACCCTGTTGAAGACTTTTCGTAGTATTGAGAGAAGAGTGATGCCTCTGTAGTTCTCACACTTTCTGAGGTCGTATTTCTTTGGTATCTTGGTCAGGTGTCCAGTCTGTTGATGCTTGATCTTCATTCCAAATCTTGCTAAGGAGAATGTGGAGTATCATTGCAGTTACTGCCACGTCTGTTTTCAGTGCCACCGCTGGAATGCTGTCTGGTCTCGCTGCTTCGCCGCTCTTGATATGTCTGATGGTCATGATGACTTCCTCAGTTGTTGGTGGGCCAACGTCGATTGGTAGGCCCGTGGGTGCTGCTTTAATGTTGGGTGTGTTCAGTGAGACTGATCGATTCAAGAGTTCTTTGAAGTGTTCTATCCACCTGTTTCGCGGTTCTTAAATGTTGGTGATTACTTCGCCTTCCTTGTTTTTCACTAATCGTTCTGGTTTACGATAATTTCCAGCGAGTTTCTTTGTTGTATCATACAATTGTCTCATGTTTCTTTCTCCTGCAGCCTTTTCTGCCGTCATTGCTAGATCTTCCACATATTTACGTTTGTCGGTTCTGATGCTCCTCTTCACTTGCTTGTTTACTTCTGTGTATTCAGCTTGTGCCTTGGTTTTCTCTGCTCTTGTTCGGCTGGTATTGATTTCTGTCTTCTTGTTCCTCCTTTCTTGAATCATATCCAGTGTATCAACAGTGATCCATTCCTTTTGATGGTGCTTCTTGTGACTATGAACCTCATGATATGTTGCTCTCCATAGTAGTTCCCTCTCCATTGAGTAGATCGTGAAAGGCCTGGAGTCTATTGCTGAGGGCTATCCTGAATTTGTTGAGTTTGTCAGTATCCCGAAGAAAAGCCGTATTAAGCTTTTTTGATGTTGTCCGCCCCATTGTCAAGTATTTCTTGAGTTTCAATTTTATCTTTGCGAACAGCAAGTGATGATCTGATACTATATCGGCTCCTCTCTTGGTTCTCACATCCTCTATCGTCCTCCTAAACTTTTTGTTGATGCAGATATGGTCGACTTGGTTCCGTGTAGTGTGATCCGGTGAAGTCCATGTGGCTTTGTGTATGCGTTTATGTGGGAATATAGTGCCGTCTATGACCAGTTTATTGAAGGCACATAGGTTTGCAGATATCACCATTTTCGTTTGTTTCTCCTAGTCCATGTCCTCCCATGATGTCTTCATATCCGGTGTTGTCCATTGCAACCTTGGCATTTAGGTCTCCCATCAGAATGGTGAGGTCATTTGTTGGGCACTTCTCGACGATTGACTGCAGCCTATCGTAGAACTGATCTTTAACGTCTTCATTGTAGTCGTTGGTAGGCGCGTAGCATTGGATGACGTTGATTGTAATGCTCTTTTTCTTTGTTTTGAATGAGGCTTTGATGATCCTTGGTCCATGAGATTCCCATCCTATAAGCGCGTTTTGTGTTTGTTTGGACAGCATCAATGCTACTTCGTGTGTATGTGGGGCATTTTCTTCTTCATGGCCAGAGTATAACAACAGCTTCCCCGAAGCTAGTCGTTGTTGTCCAACTTGCGTCCAATGTGTTGTACTGATTCCAAGCACCTCCAGGTTGTATCTCTTCGTTTCTGCAGCAATTTGGAAGACTCTCCTGGTCTCCCACATTGTATGAGCATTCCACGTACCTAAATAAATGGTTGCTCTGATTGTCAGAAGAGGCATCAGCCTCGTGACTTCCGAAGGGACTCGGCTTTCACTATGAGGCGTCATCATTCTTCTGAATGAAGAGCTTCTAGCCCCCAGGACAGAGTTTATATGGTTTGATCAATACTTTCTGGTTAGCGTATTTTTATTGAGCTGGTTTTTTACGGGATGGGGTCGCTAATCCCATGCCCAAACCTCTTCCTTTATCTGGGCTTGGGACTGGGAGTAGCCTCCGGAGGTGCTCCGGGTGGAGTTAACTTGAAGTTACTGAGCAACAAGCATTGATAGTGAAGGCAGTGACTTTAATCCACCCATTTTTTTGGACAGAACATATGTTTGCTTCTGGCTCTTTACGATTTAATACGGAACAGCTGGTAAGTGATACTGGAGTTGTTCTCCTTCGCTCTCTGCTCGGACTCATGTCTCCAGTCTTATGTTGGTTTTACTGTCCCTCTAAAATAACCTGTATTGTGCAAAGTGTTATATTTTTATGGTATGTTAATCATCACGTGATAGGATCACTGATTAAAACATCAACCTATTGATCAGACTAAGGACTCATAAGCCAGTATGAACAGCCTAGAGTCAATTCTGAGTTTTTGTGTAGAACTACGGTCTAAGTTTGTTATCAGTAATGATCTAATAATAGGCCCACTCCTCAACTTGTACATTTTTCATAATGTAGTTGCCTAATCTATAATATCTTACGTGGGAGTCACATTATTGTCTACACTGATTCATCGTATGGTAACATTTAATAACATGATACTTGGAGTTTCGCAAAAACACACTTAGGCCAGAAATAGAATAGTATATATTTAATGTGAGTAAAGACAATTTATACAGAATGATCACGTCCATTATGCTGAGCCATGCCATCTGATTGAATGAGTACTCCCACGTTCACTATTGTTGGCTTTCTCTTTATGTTGAGGGTCGAATATCTATTTTCCTGATTATCTCATGTTTCAGCTTTGAGGATTGTGTGGTTATGATTAGTACCACTACAATTACTGGTCCCTCGAAATAGTGGCTTCTCTCCTAACCCTGTCGGTTCAGTTCAGAAGACCAATATTAGCTCCCGCCATATGAATCATGTATTTCAGACATACGTGGTTTATATACAAGCAAATCATACAACGTCATACCATAAAATGGATAATAACGATTATTCAGGATCAAGCCCAAAAGTGGCTGTGATTGTGAGAGGCTGTTACTAATAAATTGGGAACAACTTGAAAATAACAAATCGTATAATAATAATCAATAATTAGAAAAAGGCTTATAACGAAAGGAATATAAATACTCATGATCCATTGGGGGTAACAGGCGTGAGTAAAAGTAAAGTGTGATCTAGTTACTCGACAATTATCCAATGGGAATCTATGTGATAATAGTTCACAAATAATTTCTAGTAGATACCGTTCATTTATTCTTCGTTAGGATATGACACTAAGATAAGTTTTAACATTACGAAGACGCTTTAACCACAATTCATGACAGGTGATATGAGTTTTATCCACTAGTCACCATCCGTAGCATTACTAACATTTATAATACGCGAATGCCAAGTCCGGCCTAGGCGTGATCTCTTCCAGGTCACAGCCTATACGTGTTGTCATTATGAACAGGTCACAACAATTGTGAACTCACATTTATTCGTAAACCTATTGATTAGCCTTTGATGTATCTGTACGAATGTTCTGCCGTTTATTTCTGATTTTATCTATTTACAAACGTTGTTTTGGCAGTATCTTATCTGCAATAGTGATCCCAGTTTATAGGATAATTTATATAATCCTCGGAGTTATAGTTAAGTAATCCAAACGAGTATATTGTCAAGATATTGTGCTATATCTTAGAAGTATCTGTACTTTCAAATGATGAACAAACAGTAGAGGTAAGTTCATTTCTCCAATCGGATTACAAGATATTATAATCATAAAAACAACGGAACATTTCTGATTGAAATGATTCTTTTTCTAACATTTCAGAACGGCACTATAACTTTTCGTACACTTGAAGATGCCACAAGTATTCAGAGTTTGACAACGCTTTAACCAGTAACACCTTCTAATATGAAGCGTACCCACCAAGTAAAATCAAAAGACAGAAGCAAGGAGATCGAAGATATATTTGATAAGCTATCAATATATCGAGGATCGTTTGAACTAATCTGGCTAGAGATTGTGACAGATGTTGAGCACGGCGTTCCCACACTTGATCTGGTGCGGGTGCTTGACCGAGCGTTTTCAGCTAGATGAGTCCATTAAAACTGTGGTCAGCATCCAACGTCGAAAACTTACAGAGCTATTTATTTTGGGGATTTATTTACCGCTACAGATCACTCGCCCCCTAGTTGGGTAGTGATGACCCTAAGACGTGGCCAGCCAGAAGTTTAAACCCAACGAGTTTTTCGTTGGTAAACACTCTTCTGATAGCTTGCTAGGTCTAGCAGCGTCTGGTCGTCTCCCCTTACTATAAGGGACCATGATGTACAATATAGTAAAAAAAGAAAAGGTGCAATGAAGATTTCTGTTTCTCGCAGACTTCATCGTTCTTTTATCGACTTTTCCAGCCGTCCTGGAAAAAAATATGTAAGTGCATGTCGAAATACACTCATACGCGCGTGAAAACACAAAGCGAGTGAAAAAAGGAAAATAAACTCATGCTCACGTAATAGCGTAAAAAGAAGGATTTTTATAATATCGTTTTTCGTTTTCTTTTTTGAAATAAAAAATAAAAATATATAAGCATATTAAATTCCGTTTTTTTTAAAAAAAATTATATATGGTACAAGGGAAAATCGAGACGATATAAAATGTAAACTTGTATCTTCCGTGCAGTAATCGTTCAAATGTTCTGGAAATCTTACTCTTCTTCCAGAACGTGTTGTTTTGAGTTTACTTTCAAATACCGCCGAAGTATCAACGTGTGTGTTGGCTGTCAATTGAGGTATTATAAGGGCAGAAATTGTTTCGTGCGATTGTATTGAAGGAAAATCGACGTGAATAGGATTTCCTTCTAAATACGCTGCTTTGAGGCGATCGATGCTGATGCTATCGTTGGTTCCGTTCTTATCGATTATATAGTACTTAGATTCGCGTTGAAGAACTTTGAAAGGTCCTTCATATGTTGGTTCGAGAGGTCGTCGATGCGAGTCTCGACGTACGAAGACGTGTGTACTATGTCGTAAGTCAGGTTGAACGAAAACATTAGTTGATTGTGGTCGAGTGAAAACAGGTTTAACTGAACGCATTGCGTTTGTAAGCCTGTTCGCGTAGGAGGTTGGATCCATGTTCATCGAAGAGGATGAAGGATCCACGAATTCTCCCGGAAGTCGAAGGGTCGTACCATAAACGAGTTGAGACGCAGGGTATCCAATGTCAGCTTTCACTGCATTGCGTATGCCTAGTAAGACGAGTGGAAGAGCGTCAGTCCACTGAGAAATGTTTGAGGCTGGTAGTGACGCTTTTAGTTGTCGGTGAAAACGTTCTACTAACCCGTTTGCTTGTGGGTGGTAGGCCGTCGTTCGGAAGCGAGTGATTCCTGATTTCGCGGTCAGACAACGGAAAAGTTCAGATTCAAACTGACGTCCACGATCTGTAGTGATTGTTGTTAGGCAGCCGAAGTTTACTACCTATCTTTCGACGAAGGCGCCGGCCACTGTTTCAGCAGTAGTGTCTTTGATGGGAACTGCTTCTGGCCATCAAGTAAAACGGTTTACGCAGGTTAAGAGATAAGAATATCCCTTTGAATCTGGTAAAGGTCCTACCAAATACAAATGAACATGGTCGAAGCGAGCATCGGGAGTTTTAAACGAGCCTAGTGGACATTTGTTATGTCTAATCACCTTAGATTTCTGGCAGCTTACACAGGAGCGTGCCCACTCCCTCACGTCTTTATTCATACTAGGCCAGCAAAACCGTTCTGCTATAAGCTTGATGGTCGCACGAACACCTGGATGAGAAAGTTTGTGCAACGTATCGAAGACGTTGCGTCGATATTGTTTCGTCACGATTGAACGATCCCTACCTATAGATGTGTCACAAAGTAAGGTTTCGTCCCCTGTTCCCATCTATTTAATTCGCAGTTTAAGTGTTGTTGAGGACAACTCGTGCTGAAGATCACTGTCTTCTTTTTGAAGTTGGGCGAATTTAAAAGGTCGATTCCTTGGAAACTGTTCAAGGAATTTATCCGAGACAAGGCGTCTGCAACTATATTGTTCGCTCCAGAAATGTGTCGAATATCTGAAGTAAACTGCGAAATGTAGTCCAGTTGTCGAGACTCACGTGGTGAGTACTTGTCTGAAGATGAGCTTAAGGAGAAAGTAAGTGGTTTATGATCGGTAAAAATGGTGAATTCACGGCCTTTCAACGAAGTTGGTCGGTAAGAAGTTTCATAAGGGACGCGCATTTCGGTATGAACCGTCTATAGAAACTTACCAGACCGTTAAACGTGCGCAATTCCTTGATGGCGGTCGGTTCCGGGTAATCCAGAATGGCCGCCACTTTTGTTCTAAGGGGTCGGATACCTTGCGCATCGATAGTGTGTCCTAAGAAGTCTAAGGAGTCGGTTCCGATTTGGCATTTCTGAATGTTTACAGTAATGCCATGTTTTTGTGGTCGGTCAAAAACAAGGTCCACATGCTGGAGATGCGATTCTCTATCCGGACTTGCTATTAGGCAGTCATCAACATACGCATGTACGAAGTTGAGACCTCGAAATACGTCATCTATGAACCTTTGAAAAGTCAGTGCCGCGTTTCTTAGACCGAAAGGCATTCGCGAAAATTCATAGAGTCCGAAGGGCGTTATAATAGCGGTTTTCGGAATGTCGTCAGTGGCCATAGGAATTTGGTTATACGCTTTAACCAAGTCGATTTTCGAAAAGACAGTTGTACCCTTCAAGGTGGCTGTCAAATCGTGAATGTGAGGCAACGGGTAACGATCGGGAATGGTTTTTGCATCCAATCGCCGATAATCACCAGTTGGACGCCAATCGTTGCTGTCCTTTTTAGGGACCATGTGCGACGGAAATGCCCATGGGCTATTTGACGGTCGTATGATTCCTAAGTCTATCATATGTTCGAATTCGTTTTTCGCCAATCTTAACTTCTCGGGGGCCAGTCGGCGTGCTTTAGAGAATACAGGTGGTCCTGTAGTCGTGATGTGATGTGTAACGTTGCTGGTTACACACGACAATTTCGATTGCGATTGGTAAATGCCAGAATACTTATCGAGTATTGGTTGATAGAAGGGGTTTAAATAGTACTATTTAAACTTGGATTAATTTTAATTTGGTTATTTATTCTCTGAAGAAGTGACTTACACTAATCCACGAAACGTCAGAAAATCTAATTTTCTACCCATTGGGATATTACAAATATATTATTTATTTATAACAATCAAACGAATGCTCAATTTATTCGAGATTAGGTGGACAGAATCGGGAAGGTTACTAAAGCATGGTAAAGCCTGGTAACTGACATAAAAAAACTCTTAAAATAAATGGTTTTTGTGCTAGTTTCAGAATGACATTGTTAACTATATCTTAAAAACACTTTAATTGCTGTAATGAATCGTCTTTTTTATTAGGGTAGACCACCATTTTACACACTGGAAGGCCCTTACACGTAGACATTTCTGATACCAACGTAGCAAGCCGTCCACAGGTAAAAGTAGTGACTGTTAGATCGTCTGAGTTTTTCAACAATGGAGATGAAAGTTTTCTGATTTTCTCAGAATAGTATAGTCAGTAGTGTGACAATTGTGATAATACACATTGAAATATAAAGGATATTCCACCCATCTAAACTAAGGAACTCAATAAATATTGTCCATGAAGATTCAGCTCTCGTGGTGCAGGAAGACTGAAAATTATTCCATTTACGGTTTGTTTACTGTCTAGATGTAATGGAGTCCCAAATCAAAGACAGGAACATTAGTGAAAGGCACCACTGATATCATGCACTATGGGATTCTTATCCACTTATGGTGTTTTCTCAGATCTACGAAGCAATAAAATATGCACATATTACATATATATTTTTCTACGAAGGATGTTGAAAGTGAAGCGGTCAATTTGATTCTGTTTGTCTATACTCGACGTTCCCGCTCTACTAGGTCTAGTGTCCGTTGGCATCCATGAGTACTTTTTCAGGTGAAAGGTTAGTCATTGTCTCTTAAAGATAAAAACACAGAAGTCAAGACGACCAAAGTTCTACGAGGCATCGTTCACCTATCAAAAGAAGATCAAGAAGTCGTTCTCCTCAACCGAGTCGAGTGAGATCAAAACGCATAGTCATTGCAAACATTCCATATGATTTAAATTGGCAAAAGCTGAAGGAGTTGTTTAGGGAACAAAGTAAGCTGGGATATTTTGATGTTACAAAGTAGTCGGGTTTACTGGCTTTCTACAGTTGTTTAAGAAAAATGGAAAGCCAAACGGTATGGGGTAAGGAGTCATATATTGTCGTATTAACTTTTATTACTGTAAAGTTTGATGGAGTTCAAGACACTCGAAGGAGCACAAAAAGCTATTGAAATGATGCATCGGTTTGAAGTTGGGGACAGAAAGTTGGTTGTTCGACAAGAGACTGCTCGTGATGCTGCTCGCTTTGCATCGATGGAAGTTGACGGAGGGCTTCTAAGTGATTCTGCAAATCCCAACGAGTCTGTAAATATGGCAGCGACAGGGCCTGTTTTCACTCCTCAAATCTTAGGTCAGGTCGGCATAGACGGGCCAATCACGGATTCTGTGTACGTCAGTAATGTAAGTCGTGTCTCAAATTTATGTCATTACTTTTAGCTTGACTATAGTGTAACGTGGCAGAAGCTTAAAGATGTCTTCAAATCAGCTGGGAAAATTCTCAGCTCGGTTATAAAAACAGACTCAGAAGGGAATTCTCGTGGTGTTGGCATATTAAAATTTTCGAATGCTTATGAAGCAGTCCAAGCCGTCAACATGTTTAACAACCAGGTATGTATTTGTGTTTAGTGAGTTAGTTTTTAAAATTAAATAAGTATCCGTAACCTTGTATCGGAGAGAATGCGTGACGGGTATAGAAAGTTCCAAGTTTTCAAGTTGATTCGAATATTTGGAAATGGTCTATAGAAATACCATATACCTCAACTCCAACATATAGATAAAAGACTTTTCGTATCTTCTGGTTGACTTATAAGGATGGAAAATCTCGAAGGCTTCTTACATGGACCGAAGCCAATGATGAATGTGCAATTTCGGACCACGTCTTTCATATTGGGTCAAAATAATGTCATGTTTAGTATTGGTGAATCATTGATATTTGGCCGCACTATCCCTGTCGATTAACGTGAGGTCTTGGTTGATGCAGTACACCAATCCATAGATGATGCTTCGCATCTGTTAGTCTTCCATTAACATGTTTTGAAGTGTGACAGTGTATACCGCCTTCTGGTTTTTTTCGATAACACTATCTCATCAAACATTTCTTTATCGCATTGTTGATAAAATGCTTCTGGAAGTTTGGCTGTACGATTTTTTCTTCTCATTCGTAATCCCTGACACTTATACTATTTTCACATTTGATGCTTCGTGGTTTATAAAGAGATTAAATTCATACTACTTTTTGCGCCAGATATTAAAAGACAGACCAATGCGTGTAAAGATTGATCGCCAGGGTACTCCTGCTTCAATGAACATAGTTTATCCTCCACCACAAAGAACTGGCTCGTCTGGAATTCTGGGTTCCACTGGTTCAATGATCCCCTCCAATCCTATCCTGACTGACCAACAACAATCTTCAAATATTATTGCTGCTCTTGTGACTTTACTTGGTTTGAAAACAAATGCCGATACAAATCCTCAGAGTGGTATAATTGAAGTTCTTCGTAATTTGGCGTCAAATGCAAATGTTTCTGGGGGTCTGAATACGTTGGCAACTACTGGATCATCTAATAACCCTTCCAACTTTACTGGTCAGTCATTGTCATCAATCTCAGATGCTTCACCAAGTATGAATCTTGTAAACTACATTTATGTTTCGTGCTATTTCTAAGACTTACAAACATTGTCTGTGTGCTAGTCTTACATTTTATTATTTAGAACTATATGCAAATTTAAGGTCTCACTTATTTTCCATCAGGTGTGCTGCTCTCAACCTGTATTTAGTCTGTCAAAATGCGGAATTTGAAGAAAAATCGTTTCCGATTGAGATCATGAACCGGTCAATGTTAGACCGCCATCGAAAAGCATGGATTCACTAGACGGTTGTTTCATCCTAGTATGGAACTCCTCGGCGAATCCGTACGCGGCACTCCAACCCAGGACCTTTGTTCTCGTGCGGATGCTTAACCTTTTCAGTTATATCATTGTTCTCAGCCCACAGAATCTGAAAAACTGGAGGATACATGCACATCGACCAGGATCGTTACCAGTTGTCATCAGGGTAAGAAACAGCAGTGAATTCGCCCACTGTCTCATGACAGTTCTCAATATCTTGTATATCCGGAAATAACTAACAGATCCAAACTTACATATATTTGCTTTTTAAGGTTATGATTGCTTTGTGATGCAATGTTATCGTCAAGTTGTGCGTGTGTTAGATCAAGTATTTATTTCTATGTTCCACTTTTAAACCTTATAATGTTATTAGGTTTTTTGTTCTTAATGGTGATTTCTATGTTTGTTGTCGTTGTTCAAATCTTCACATCTATTTTTTCATGTTTGTTTAAGGTTCAGGAATCAATCGATCCTACTCAGGTCAACTCCCTCAAGATGGATTACAACAATTAATTTCAGCAGCTGTTGCTGGTGGAATGTCTCAGACACAAATAACCTCTGTATTATCGACTCTAGGTTTATTTCAGGTATGTGTACATATCCACGAATACTTTCCAAAAATAGTGCAGTTTGTCCAATAAATACGCAAACTATGCTACGAAGTTTTTGAATTAGAAGACTTTAATTGCTATGATTCAGAATCGTTCGCAGCAGCGGAGGTGCATTCTTTTCTTGTCTTTTAGAATCTGAGTCTTGGTATCTCCTCAAACCTCTTTACTTTTTCTATCCCTTCATTCACTTGTTAATCACCTCACCTTATCCCACGGATTCCCGTCTCCGGCGGTAACGTCCCAACAAGTACACGATTAACAAAAATTACTGACAAAATGGTCGTGTGTGACCGGCCTCAAGCAGTTGTCTCTTTGACACTGAGGTCACGCTCTCAAGTCATTAAGATCACCTCGAACCCAATTTCTTTTCCAGGTGCTTGCAGAACCCCATCTTTCCTTGTGGCAAGGCAGCATCACTGTTATGCTGGTTGTCTGAAGGAAACTCCTTACTGCCATCACACCTCTGTAATCACCAGCGCGACTTCGCCCTCGGACCTTAGACATGCTGCTTTTAGTCTTACCACTCTTCAGCCGACCTACCTGGCATGGTAGGACCTTGAGAAACAATTGTTCCAGGCAGTATAGCCCTGTCGATTGACCACGATAGGCAAGCCCAACCACCACGTCAAGGGAGCAACAACGGTTGCGTTACTAATCAGTGGAGGGTCTTAATTTCACTATGAGCATATTGTTTATCCAGTAAATATATGATAATCCGCCTGCACGTTAGTGTTGATTGTTGTTTCTGGTTTGTAATTCGATCGCTAAGCCAGATTATTCTCTACATCCACCGGACAGCCCTCTAGAGTATCGTCTCACGGATGTTACAGCTAATAGGGGATATTTTGAAGGCGATTGACGAAGCCTAAAATTTGCATACGCTCTTATAAATAACTCATTTATTGGACATTCCACTTATTCTCATTAGATGTTTATTTTTTTATTAGCTCTTATAGAATTTATTGGTATAGTTGTAAGCAGATTCTTATTTTTACACACAGTTACATTTGTAGGTAGTACCACTCATTTCTGTTTTCGGGGTTATTTATTTTTCTAAAAATGTATTTATGCATTCGTTGTTTAAAGCTTCTGGCGCTCTTTTGTTGGATTTCATCTGCGTGTGTGTATATTTTGTTCGGGTGTTGTTTTGTGGCTACCAAGATTTTAATGATTATTAACTAGAGGACTAATCCGTTGTCTCAATGATTGATATCAAATGATTCTGTCCAGTTTGTCGAATTCTATCATTAGAATCAAGGAGATGATAGACATTTCTTTGATAGTCATACAGATTTCTTGGTTCAGATAAAAGGAAAACTATTCCATAAATTTTGAAGTAAAGAAATAATTCAATATCTTGATTTCTTAATGATTGACTACCATTCTACAGGGATTAGATTAGTTTTTTTTTCAAGGCTGGAGTTGGTTACGCGAACAGAATTATTTATTTTGTGTTCTGAAATCTTCTCTACTTTAGTAGATTTGAAAAAAGGAAGGATTCACATGTGCGTATGTATGTAGTTGATGTCATTCTTCTATTAGAATAGTTATGTTATCCTTACAACATCCAACAAGTATATCCAGTAAGTTTCGGTTTTCAAGTCAAAGATTTACATTGTTTAGTTTGTCTATTTTCTAACACTTATCAGTATGTATTTCGAGTAGTTGCATGTATTGGATTAGAGACAAGAAAAGTGTTTGTTAATTATCCTGGGGAATACTGTATGTGGATTATGTTGTCAGGACAAATAAGTGATTTTTTAAAATATACAATCAACTTAAACAGTATCTGGTGTCGTTAGTTCGTTCAGTTGTGTCACTCTTCTCTTATCTTCTTCACATATTATATTATACATACATATGTGTGCGTGTAGAATTCTCATTCGGATCATCAGTCTGGTCAGTTAAATGCTTCAAATATTATTGGTCGAGATGGTGGTGGGTGTGGTGACCGAAGCGTTGATAGATCACATTTTGACAATGGATATGTTGGTCGTTCAAAGTATGAAATTCCAGGTGAGCTAGACTGTGTGAGTGAACTTGTGTTGTTGTGTACTGCATAAGTTCGATTTCGTTGATTTGTAAATCTGTTATTCTCCACTGATGTTTTCCCAATACAGTTCTAACTGATATTTTTATTGATATTATCTGTGACCATTACAGCTATGTCTATAGTCGTTAATAATTATAAATCAAAGTTTTTTTGTTTTCCGTGATGGAACTCACAATACCTTCCGTATCTTTTAGTCAGAGTTCCGGTGTCATTTTAGGCTTTTGTACAGT
Organism: Schistosoma spindalis; assembly: GCA_946903255.1. NCBI lineage: Eukaryota > Metazoa > Platyhelminthes > Trematoda > Strigeidida > Schistosomatidae > Schistosoma > Schistosoma spindalis. The sequence continues at coordinate 10,556,477 of OX336423.1, read as the reverse complement.
AGTTCTTGGATTTTTTGAATGGTCAACAATGTAGTGCTGATGTTCACTTCACTTTCTCTACACAGTATACTGTTTGATTTGATGATGCCTTCCAAACTTCATGGCAGTTATATACCCATTTCCTTTTGACATAATGTTTCCAAATGGATCTATTTGCATCATAGTTTATTTATTTTTGTTGTAATTCAATCGAAATACATTTAGGCTTATCGAAACTGATCATATTCGACACTTCCAATTTTTTTATGTTCACTTCCGTGAGGATGGTTTGAGTGAATTGTCCAACTAAGTATGAATGTCAGTATTCGTGTGTGTATATGTATCGGATGTGACTTAGTTGGTGGAGTATTAGAATGTGGAATTGTTTTCATCTAGTATTATATACTCGTTTTTGTCCTTCTAATCATAACACATTGGTTAAATATAGCAATTCGTTCGCTTTGCCTAGTAGCATGCTTGTCATGCTTCTATTTTCTTTTTGAAGCAATATTAATTTTTTTCTTTACGTAGTAACGTGACTTTACATCAAATATCTAAAGTACATTTTTCTAGATGCTAATTTTGTCAAGTTTCTTCGTGCGTTTGTGTATGTGTGTCATAATCTAAACAATTGAATCATATTGACAACTTTATATTTTTGATATTTCCATTTATTCTTTGATTAATATTGATAATAATAATAATGATGATAATAATCTTCATTTATTAGGTAATTATCGGGTAGATTCTCGGAGTAACAGACAAGATTCATATAATATTGGCGGTTCTCTAATGAAATCAGGATCGCCTAATCTTCCTGGCCGTGGAAGTTACTCTAGATCATCTGATCGAGGACGTGATGAAACTGGTCCACAACATAACAATGATCGACGTCAGATACCCGAAAAAGTAGTTGTGAAAAATGTAAGATTTTCTTTTAGTTTAAGTTTACAACTTAATGTAAGTTTAAGAAATTTATTGTAAGTAGATTCATACATTCTGGTTTTCAAAATGGTACTCCAACTAAGGTTGTTGGGTGTTAAATATCATTTACCAACATTTTTTCTATTCTTAAATTTTTTACTTTCATTACGTTTTAATTATTTCGATATTTTTTCATCCTTTTTTAAATCTCCTTTTCTCTTTCTCTGCCCAATTTGATATGTGGCAGCTTGGACCAGTGCATATTTGTGCCCAGATCCCAAGTTGTTTTATGGTTCACTGATTCCCTTACTCAACATCTGCGAGATTTTAGAATTTTGGTGCTGTTGAGTTCTCTGAGTCACATAGTTTTCATTTTCATCCTGGACAACATCAGTATTTACTTCTTGTAGGAATGACCTTCTTTGACTATTCCACATGCCTTAAGTCAGTTTATTCTGTTGACTTTGTTTGTGATTGTTTGTTCTCTCAGTTTATACTGTAATATTCATTACTTTAAAAGTCACTCATTTGTCAACTTTCATATTGATAGAGCGTTGGGGTATCAAATGTTTGTAGTATATGTTTCAGAAATTGAGTGACCATCTGTGTGTATATTTATTACGTATTATGTGTGGTATTAGTAACTATTTAACGTCATTCGTTTTTCAGGTACAGGTTTTTGTTTCTAGCTTTAAGACAAATACTTTGTGTATAACGTTAATTGACAGGATACTCGGTTGTTCAAACCAATGCAAGCGCAGTTGAGGGGTGTCTGCACCTATTAAATGCAAATCACCTGACTAAATAACTAAAATACATGAATCTATATTTGATTGGTAAGAGAGTTATATATTGTGTACTCACAGTGTAACTCAATTATTATCAAGTTACTACTACACAAGCTCGCACGTCAAAACGGACTTTAAGGTTACTTGTAAAATATCTCTATTACCTAAATTATTGTAATAGAAGGTTTATTTGCTCGTAATTTCTATCAAGAATGGTTACCAAATGATTAGTATGTCACAGTAATAACAATATTTCGGCGTCACTTAGTGAGGAATTCTTGTGTATACTATCTATTTCTAGCTTCCATTCTCATTTGATTCACATGATGTGAAAAGAATATTCAGAGAAGTTGGAGATTTAAACACTTGTAATCTGGTAACAGACTCTCAAGGTCACTCTCAAGGAATCGCATTTATCACCTATGCAGATATTGATGGTATTTATCGTGCAATAGGTTAGTTGTTGAATGTCAAGTTAATCATGCATATTTTATGTATTACATGTATTGATCTGTTATGTGTTTTTAGACAACAATGTGCGTCTATCTGTGTGTGTTTTTTATAGTTATTCTCCTCTCACGTTATCGTAATTGATAAATTCAGTCTGTTTTAGCGCACTAAGGAAACTTGATGTAGCGACATTTAGCAACTAAGTATCTTGACTTGTAGTTTGGGGAAACTGAAAAAACGCCGATCGTTTTCACAACAATCGAAAATCTTTGAATGAACAATGTAACTTCACCATCTGGCTCTAATCGAGGATGTATTGATCATATCTTCACCCTTCACCAAATGTCGGAACACCGTCATACTTATCACAGGTCAACAATCGTAGTGTTTCTTGACATCAGGGCTGCCTTCGATTCGTTGGACAGGACTGTTCTCTGGGATTGTCTATTGAAGAGGGAAGTTCTTGAGAAGTTTATTAACATCTTAAAAGCCCTATTTACGAACACCTCAGGAAGAGTGAGGTCCCATTCGAGTAGTGGGGTTAGACAAAGTTGCCCAATCTCACCATTACCCTTCAACTTTGCTCTAAATGTCGTTCTGCAAATAATGACTAATCTTTCGGACCAAGCCTTTTACTGTTTCTACAAAATTCATTTTATTGTACTACTTATTTCTATGCATAGTTTGTTATTATAAACCTTGGAAAACATAACAGGGAAAAGTACTAAAATATTAACACACCGGTTGGGAAAAGAGTGATGGTTCATAAGAGGAAATGAAAGGAATGTTTCAGTGGGTATTGCCAGCACTTTAGTCACTGAGTAGAATAAACGACAATGAGGTAGAGGAATTCAACGACTCACTTTCTCTTGAATATATTTTATTCTTTTTTTAAATAGATGCTTTTGACGGTAAAATGTTTGAAGGACGACGTCTTCGAGTGCATGCTGAATAATAATATTAGGTGAGTCACTGACCATTAAATTTCGAACCTTAATTCTAAGAGTGAATTATTTTGTCTTGAGCGCTAACAGTAGTGTCGAACTGGTGGTGGCTTAGTGGTGGAGAGGTTCGACTTTCAGCCACTAAATTTCGTACTCGAACCTCGCTCCACCTACTTCGGTTTGAGCAACCAGTGATTATCACTATGCCCTAAGTACCTCGTGAATGAGTTGAATTGATTATTTTTATGTAGTGATTCGATCTTTTAACTCCACTTCACCTACCATTTATATTTTTATTTTAGTTCATACCATTTTTATGACCAGTGTTATTGTTAAAAAATGTTCTTATTAAATATTAAATATTGTAAATTCCAAATGAAACAAACAGTGAGGTTAATTCTACCAGCTGTCGCGTTATTTACGCCTAAGTTTTTCATTATAAACATTCGCGTAAGATTTTAAACCTTCTATAGAAATATATGAGTCTATTTATATAATTAATATACATAGTTAACAAGCCAAAACCATATCTAAAACAAGAAATTCGATAGACTAGTTAGAACGGCATCCAATCGTTCACGGAAACTATTCTCAAAAGAAAAAGATTCAAAAAGAATTACCCTGTTTGCTAAATGAGTTTATCACCGAATCTAGAAAGATAAAAAAGAAAAGAGCAGGAATTCCGATGGTCGAAAAAACCCTTTTTTACTTTATTTTATTTTATTTGAACACATGGATATTGGTACAAAAAGGCACCAAATACATATGTGCAACACAAATGTCATTTGACTTGTGCGAGGGCTGTGATACTGCCCGGGAGCCCAAACCGGAGCAGGTGGTTTTGTTAGGGGGTCACACCCCGAGCCTTCGACCTGAAGGTCTGATCCACAAAGCAGTGGAGTGTCGTAAGGAGATGCAGTCCCATAGTAGCAGGTGACCAACGATTGGTTCATACGTCATTTGTTCTCGCAGGATGCTGGAGCCCATGTGCACCACTAGTTTGGAATCGGGGTTTTCCAACTCCCCTAGGTGGACTCTCTATGTCCACCAACCCGGTTAAAGCGCCGGACATTCGCTTTTCGTCCTCAATTTCGTAAACAACACCCGTGGCACGAAAAGGCAGTGAGTAGGACTACCCTGGAAGCGGATATATACGCGTGGCCGTTTGACAGCATTTCGAAAGGGTAAGCGGACTCCCCACTCGGCCGTACCAGGGCATTTGGGGACCGAAAAAAACCCAATTATAAATATTTCACTTCTTTCTAAGAGAGAGGTCAGCTGCTACTCGTATTGCTCAGACTTTGAAGTGGGGAGATGCAAATTCTGATCCTAAAGAGATCCCAAAACACTACTTATCCGCCTTGCCGTGCTTTTTACCTTCAAGCGACCATTTCTAACTTACTAATCATACTAAACAAAAGATTTTCTATGAATATTTCAATGAAACATATTGTCTGTTATCCTCTTTTCTTTATTATAGATTGGATTACGATTTATCTTTTACAAAAAATGTATTATTATACCAACAGTTATGCGCCGTCGAATGTTGTTATTGTTTCCTCTAGTTTGTTGCTACGTTCATTTCTTCTTTATTGTATATCGATATTATTGTTGTTATTATGTTCGCACTTGTGAATGACATTGTTAGGCACATGAAATTCTTTTCATCGCTTACATGATAGCAATGATGGTAATAATAATAATCACAAATACATATGGGTTTATAAAATGTTTTATTTTTTCTGTTTCCCACCATCTACGAATTTTCTATCTTTTTATATTTATTGTTGTTGCCCGACGCATTTTTTATTGTCCGTTTGTTAGTTTGTCGTTTTCACTTTCATGCTGTTATTACCGTCCAAAAAGTAATCATCGTCATAGCCACTATAATTACTAAGGAAATATATCATTTTTTCTATTATGTGTTGCTTTATTGTTACGTTCTAATATAAATTAGTGATTGTTATGAAAATTTGCAGTAGTAAATAGGTCCGCTAGCTTTTTATTAATGGATTATCTCATACTATCTTTAGAGTATGCGATCCTATGTGTCCACTTTTAATGTTCTAATACAAAGTCATATCAGATAGTGTCGATTGATGGAGGAAGTTACCAAACGGTGACTTTGAATGGTGTGGCCACATGGGTTGTTTGAATTCATGAAATATTCAATTTTTTTCGGCTCCGGTGAATAAATCTTTTGGAATGAACCGCTATATGTCAATTTAGTGGTTTGAGAGCAATGCACTCGTTGGGGGATCGTACTTTCGATATCATGTACTGTCGTTATTAGGCGCTGTCGAGGAGTTCACATTAAGACGAAATGGCTGTTCTGTTTTCTAATGATTGTCCAACTAAATTTAGCCGATTGTGTAATCTACTTGTAAGCTGAACAATCTCTACACACTTGTCATGATTTTTCCTTAATAGTAATCTCTTATGAGATGAAATCACGAATATTTTTGTTGAATCGATAACTCAACAAATCATTGTTTAATAAAAATGAAGGTTAATTTGAAAGATCGGTTCATTTTTGTTCAAACAAACTTTTAAAACCAATGAATATTAAGTTTAATATCGACGTTTGTATGATACTTGAAATCTCTTTCATCAAACTCAAAACTGTTTGTAGGTATCCATGCCAAAGTTGTATTTGATGGTTTCAATTAAATTGAGCATTGAGTAGAAATTTAGAAATAAACATATTTTTTTGCTATATCCCGATGATTAAAAAAATGTATTTTTGACGTTTCATGACTTAACGTAAGCCACTTCAGAGTAAATGAATAACCGGATTAAATTGATGCAACTTGTGTTATTTTTAAGTTATTCTTTTTGATGTTGGAGAACCATTAAAGGTGGGATTTTCATAGTTGTTTCGTATCAAGCCAGGGATCAAATTAGTGTTTGGCAAAAAATAGTGGTTCTTTAATTCCTGGTGTCTAGGCTGGATATGAATTTTGGTCTCCTTGACTAAAATCATAGAATTTCGTACCATTGAGGTATGCTGTGTCTCTGAAACACACAGGATCTTAGTGTGGTCATTCGCTTGACTTCACCTCGGCAAAACGGGAAGCCGACGAGATACACCCTCCGATTATCTAGCTAGTTCTCGTGGACTGGCGGATGTGGGCGTAGCACAAAGTAAGAGGGCAGAACAAGCACTATTAGAATGGGTCCCCGTTAACAGTAGCCTATGTGCTGTTCGGCTGAACGGCTCCGTAAGAACTCGGAAGGATAGGGACGCGTCGTTGCGTTTTCGTCGTTTCTGCCCACTCTCACACTGAACACAGTCCGGTTGAAGTGAAAGATGACTTTTACAGAAAACTTCCTGAACTTCTTCAAAAAGGTTAAAGGCTCAGACATAGTACTCGTAGCAGGTGACTAATGCTCAAGTAGGTGGTTTAAATCAAACAGACATTTAGTCGGGTATTTTGATATTCCGGCTCAGCGAATAGATAATGGCGATTGTCTGCTACAACTGTGCTCAGACAATCGTTTATTTTTAGCAAACACTAGATTTAAGCATAAGGAAAGATGTTGTCTAACATGGCGACTTCCTGCACCAAACCAACTATGGACTCAAATAGACAATATTGCCATCAGTCATCGTTGGAGAGGCTAGATAGAAATCTGCCGCTCGTTCCGGAGTACATGCTTATGCTCTGATCATGATCTAATAGGAGCAAGCATTTTTCTCGTGCCTCGCTGGATGCAGAAAAACCACATTAGAAAGATCCATTAGTGTTGAACTCAGTGACGAGAAAACCAAATGTAGATCTCAGGAACAACTGAGGTCACACTTAGGTGGTCCTGAAAACGAGGCTGACCCAGATGTTGCCTGGGAAGATATACGAACAGCTTTGGAAACAGCAGCAACATTTAATCAAAGGTTCACGAAAAGCTAGCGGGTTTCTGCTGTCTATTATGCTGATAGGTTTTCGTAAACTCATCCCATGATGAAGAGCGAAAACAAATCAGATCTAGGTTAACCAAAAGTTTACGGAAAGACCGTAAACAGTGATGGGCAACGAAAGCAAAAGAGATGGTAAAGGCAATGGTTGTAGGTAACACCAGACTAATAAAAGAAACGAGTTAAGAAGTCATGTGAGACGATTTCGGAAAAAGACGACACTTATCTACTCGGCACGTTTAGAACGATGCGCGGAACACTAAGAAGTTCGGCTACCTACCATACAGCCTGAATGGAACATTGAAATAGGTTCCCCGACTCTAGTGTAGTTCAAAAAGCTATGGCTAATCTGAAACGAGGAAGAGTAACTGGTCCAGATGGATTGGCTCCGGAGGTCTTTAGGGATGGTGGTCCAGTTTTAGCGATTAAGTCGACTAATATTTTAGCTAAAATCCGGGAGTTGGACGCAATCCCATCTGACTAGTTGCGATCACTGATTATCACAATATATAAGAAGGAGTCAAAATTATACTGTCATAACCATAGAGGGATTGGTTTGACTAACATAGCATCTAAAATACTAACCTCAAGAATTGTCAGCTGCCTAACAAAGACTCGTGAACTGCCAACACGAGAAGATCAGTCCGGTTTTAGACATGGTCGTGGCTGCATCGACCACATATTCACCATTCGTCAGATCTTAAAGCACAGGCATGCTTGTCGGTGTCCGACTTAAAGGCAGCATTTGACTCTGTAGACAAAGAGGTTCTGTGGGAGTGTCTGTCATTGAAGTGTGGGCCTCGGAAGTACATAAACCTTGTGAAGGCTTTACTCGAACACTACCAGTCGAGTCAGAGCTTATGGCGAACTTTCATTTGATTTTTCAACCACAAGTGGTGTCCGTGAAAGCTGTCCAATATCTCCATTTTTCTCCGACTTCATCATAGACCTACTGCCAGAAATAACGTTCTCGTCGACTGAATTTTCGGGCATTGGTCACCTACCAGGAGGTTTACTTATCGACTTACAATACGCCGATGATATAGTCCTGTTTGGTGAAGACGCTGATAAAATCCAGTGTCTTTTGGTAGCACTCAGCAACAATGCCAGGATGTTTGCGATGCGTTTCTCCCCATCTAAATGCAAGTTGTTGATTCAGGACTGGTCTGCGTCAACACCTGAACTAAGGATAGGGAGCGAAGTGGTTGAACGCATCGGCAACTCCACTTATCTTGGAAGTCTGATCAGCCGTAATGGGTTGGTGTCTGACGAAATATCGGCAAGGATTCACAAAGATCGTTTGGCGTTTGTCAAGTTACGTGACCTATGGCGAAGGCGAGATATCTGTCCATCAATTAAGGGACGAGTATACCGCGCTGCAGTTCGTTCTGTTCTACTTTACGGCAGCGAAACGTGGCCATTAAGAGTAGAAGATATTCGTAAGCTACTAGTATTTGACCACAGATGTTTCAGAAATATTGCTCGTATCTGCTTGGATCACCGGGTAAGTAATAGTGAGGTTAGACGCCAGGGTATTAGGGAACGATGGTAAATCAGTTGATGAGGTTGTGAATCTTCATCGATTGAGATGGTTGGGGCACGTGTTGCGTATGCCTGAACACCGATTACCGCGACGCGCAATGCTGACCAGTGTTGGGGATGGTTGGAAGAAAGTTATTGAAGGCCGAACCAAAACGTGGCACCAATGCTTGAAGTCACTAACTTCTAATCTGTGCTATGTTGGTAGATGCAGACTACTTGGTTGGTGTCCGCGTGACGATAGTAACCAATGGTCGGAGACTCTGGGTCAGAATCGATCACAATGGCGTAGGTGTATACATTCTTTGTCTTCCCTTAAACTAAGAGATTAAAATTGCTTTATACCTTTCCTTCTACAAACTGGTTCTTTCTTCCCGTATTATCCTTATATGCAGTCCTTCTTTTGTATATTACTACCATTGCACTAACTAGTTCTATGAATTCGGTGTTCATCTTATTATATATATATATATATATATATATATTTCCTACCCCTTATAAATTAAATTTAATTCTTAGCTAATGATATCCAGTTTTTGTTCAGGTCATCTCTGGTTTGCTCTTAAATGACCTCACTTGCCAACTTCTGATTGGTTTACTGTGTCAATGGTGAATCATATTTCCCATTTACAAATCATCATAGAGCCAGACTACATTTAAAAAGCATATAAGGTTTTCAAAGATATTTAATCCTTAGGGTTGTTTATAAAGAATTGATGACCTAACATACTCATAATCCTATCGGCCGTTAAAATTAATTTAATAAAGGAATGATTATGTTCAATTTAATTGATCATTTTAAATGTCTCAAAAAACAGTACGACTTTATCATCTTGCCAGACAATACTTGTTTCAGTATTCTACGTGTACGCTTTATGCTGTTCAGTATTGAATAATATTCTCACTGTTACGAAATCTTAATGCTATAGTAAACCCAAGAGTTAACGAAACACTTTTCAACCGAACTTGTCCTGTATATTCTTTGGATAGGATGTAGACCCCTATTTCTGTTCTACCAACATGACTGCCTTGGTAGAATACATGTGAATTTGTATACGCAGTTGGTAGTAACATGAAAGGGATACCTATCGATCTTTGACTGTGTTAAAGAACATGTTTTGGACAAGACAGTCAGTTTAGCTCCAGGATATGTTCTTGTCAATGCAGTTTTTAGTCATATGTTGATTGACCCTGTAGCATCATCACCTTTGAATTTAAGTTGAATAGAAATAGGCTTTTTGTTCACTGTAGTTTCTTTGAGTTTTTTATCTTCACGTTTTACTTATTTCTCAATAAATTTCAGTAGGTTTCGGTCGTTCTTTAAACACCTTTTCACATTCATTAGTTCCTCTTCTAGTGTATCAGCAGTACACGTTCTTTCTGTTCTGTGAAGTAGTGTTTTTAACCAGTGCCTTTCTGTATCTGAGTGGACAAAAGCTATTGAAATTGAGATAAATCCCATTCCATGAATCTTTCCAACAAACTGAAAGTAGGCCTGTTCCATCCTTCCTTCGTTTTATTGCGATATGAAGAAAACAGAACTTGTTTTCATTTTCACGTTCTATTGCAAACTGGATGTATTTATGGACTTCATTGAATAGTATCATCAGATTTGTAGGATGTTGTTGATTATTAGATTCGACTAAGATATCCACAACCTACCTCTAAAATACACCATTTTACTGATAGCTACTTCAAACTTCGTTCTTTCGAGATTAGCCATGAAAATGCTAATACAGGACCTAACGGACCTCCCATTGCTAAACCGTCAGTTTGTTAGTGTATGAAATTATTTTACTGAAACTGAACGTCTATTGTACACATTATTAACAGTCGTTTGAGTTTTGATGCTTGTAAAGGTAGGATATCAGAATGGTGACAAATTATGTCTATGGTTTCTAGAAGTGGTTTTTTAGTATACAAAAATGTTACATCGAAAGAAACCATAGACTTACCAGCAATGTTTGTATGGTTCATACTGTCGGCAAATTTAAATGAAACATCGCTGACGGACTGGTAATAACGTATCCGCTAGCCTACGTGCAACTTTGTGGTAGGATGAATTAAATATTGACAGAATAGGTCTAAGAGGAACATCTTGTTTATCTTTGGGAATAATTCAAAGTTTTATAAATTGATGTTGGAAGTAGTATGAGTTGAGACACTCATCAGAAAACTTAAGTCGAGTCACTTCCCACGATATTTCTCAGCCTATCATCATCAAGTGATACAATGATTCAGAATATTGTACAACTTTCCTCAGTGTCCCATATAAACTATGTGCTAAAGAGGGGAATACATTATTATTATGGACATTTTTTGTTAATAGGTATTTGTGTCATACTAGCATATTACATCAATAACCATGAAATATATCAATCATATATATGCCTATTTCCTACTTCATTAGATGTATAGCTTAGTTAGACTAAACAATTATTGTTTTAATTAACCAAACATTATCAGTGGCTTATTACAAGTTAACAATCAATGTAAGTTTAAACAGACAGCAGTCAACAAACGTACATACAAAGATGCAACCAAGAAAAAGTGTATACTAGAAAAGCGGCAACAGCTACAACAAATTTCAAAACAAAACAAACGAAAAAAAATACAAAAGTCCAACATGACAAAAATAGATGGGTAATCTCAGTTTGTCAATGATCAGGGAAGAAAATACACAAACATTGGAATGATATTGAAAAGAAAAAAGAGCTGGAAAATTATCATGGAATAAACAACTATCACTGTGTTTTGTTAGACAATGAAGTTATTATGTTGAAAGAAGATGTTACTTTTCCTTCCTCTCCTTCTGGTCGTCAACCCATCAGGATTAGAATATGAAAAGCAAATAAAAACACATCTCATGATCATCGAAAGACAAGTGAGCTTGAACATGTGATAAGTAAGTAATGGTCAAGAACAGTCAATGATCTGATAACTATGAAAGCTATCATTTATTTGTGACAGATATATAATGAAGGCAAGAAAAAATGTAACACCATTATAGTTTCTGCTATGAATCATAATTAATTTCTTTAGTAACTTATATTATGTAAACCCCAAGCATAAGCAGTGAATGTTAACAAGCGTTTTGTATTTGATATTGTAGTCATTGTATCTTTATCCATAAATGACTCATTTGTCATAGGATTGATACACGTTATAATGTTACCTAATTCAAGGCATTCTATGTAAAATAATGTCTCTTCATTGGAATCAGTGATACCGGCGTCAACTAACCATTGTTCCAGGGTGTACTGATGAAATATTTGTTCGTAGTGAATTGAATTAATTCTAAATAAAGAAATAAATAACAATAGGAGAGAAGTCAAGCTTATAAAATACGGAGAATTTATATTCGAAGTAAGTGAGTCAATCAGTCATATGGAATGTTTGCGCATCGGTCCAAATTGCTGTAACACATTAGCACAGAGAGATAATATTGTCAAGACTAATTGTAGAGTAGTGATAATAGTAATAGTAGAAAAGATTAGGTATAGCAAGAAGGAGACAAAGTAAAAGGAGATTTCGGAATTCAGTATATAAAGGAAAACAAATAGCAAATTTACTTATGCCATTATGAAAAATTCTGACTTATATTACCCCAAAGCCCTAACCAGTACACTGATCTGAACCAGGTAGTTCATGCCTGTTGAAATAGTCCAGCCCAACTGTCGATAATTTCACGAACTGGTGCTATGTATTGGTTTGGTCACGCCCAGATTTCTTCCTATACGTCAGATAACATTGTCCTTCGTGGTAGGTCATTGAGAGTAAGTCGTACATGTACCAACCACCATATTTCATGAGGATTCACCACTTCATCAAAAAACTTGCCACCCTTAGTATTGCTCACTCGGTGATCCAAAAATACACAACGAATGCTTGGGAGATACATGTCAGCAAATACTAGTAACCTAAGAATGTCCTCTATTCTAAATTCACAATTATATCCAAAGTGATGTGAGAAGTAAATACAGTTGACCAACGTTCCAACTAGAGAATTTCAAATGGTGAGTGGATAGATATTAAAAGTTGTGAAATACTGCTAAGGCAGTCGCAAGAATAGTCAGATTTTATTAGAAGGGCTAAAATCTCTTTTGGAACGATAACCGCCTGCATATTTTCTACCAATCCGACTTTTCGTACGACCTCTGCCCTCTGAATGGTTTTAATGCTTATTTAGTTTGCTAAATCGCTACATGCTCGAAGGTCATATCCTGCTAGTATAGTAACAACTTTTGTACCAATTTCGTTAAGTTGCTTGTTCTATCATATACTTCAAGTTACATGCAATTCCGTCTTCTTTCTGTCTTAGCCGTCGAGGATTGATGTGTTGACCGTTGTCAGTTCCGAAAAGAACCTATAGTGTTAGAGAAGCTCAATCGTTTTCGTTCCTAAGTCCAGAACATCATAGGCCGTACTGAACCCTAATAACAAGACAGAACAAATACAATAATGGATTTGTTGAGTTGATTGGAGACTGAGGAAAGCAGAAACTTTTGTGCACTAGTGATTTAGCCGGGTATCAAAACTAGTAATAATTTTTTCTTCTGGGTAACATGGGTGATGAGTATTTTACGCTGAATAATCACTGAATGTCGTATGTTAGTTGATTTTAATCGATAGAGCCTTAGTGTGGTTACTACCAGTCAATATGACTTGAATCCGCGTGGGCTACACTTCGGCGTGATGTTGGTTTCAACTCAATGAACAATCTCCGAAAGGAGATTAATTGTAACCAAAATAGCTTAATGTTAAATGAAGTGGGTTTAAATATCATACGGAGCATTATTTTCACCAAGATTGTAAATATGGTTTGTTGACGAGTGACACCAAGAACAAAGCATAAATTTATAGCTTCTTGTCAATCGAATGCGATTATATAACATAGTTCAAATTCCAAACGAATAACTCACTAATGATCAACTATCATTGTTTAATCCAAATGTATAGTGATAATTCATTCTTTAACTCATCCTGTAGCGCCTCTAGGGTTACTCCCGGTCCCAAGCTTGGATAACGAGGAGGATTGTAGATCGGGTCGGCAACCTCATCCCTCATTGGTAATAATAATAACAATAAAGATATTGTAACAACATAAAAACTATTTAAAAAAGCTTTTGTCTTACTTACATTTTCCCAGTACCAATATTTGTTGAACATGATTTTAAATGAAATTTCACAAATTGATTCACTATTTTATCAATTTTACTCTTATCAACATTTGGCTGATGAAAAGATTCATTGAAACTTCCATTGAATTGTTTACTGGTGAAATGACTAAACCAACGTGATAAACTTTATATGGCAACAAGCAATGAATATAATGGGAGAGAGCGAATGAGAGGGAACGTTAAAAAAAGAATGAATGAATGTATCATTATTATTGTTATTCATTATCATAAGTAAATAAAAGTAAACATTGATTGATAGGATGATCATGGCTTCAAGTTGCTTACGTGTACTGTTTTATAATTCCAATTGGCGTACACTTCATCGAGTAGTATTCAAGTGCTAATTCTACATAGGACGGAGTACTTCTTTAATATTTTGGTTAAGCCATGTAAGATGATTCTATCCAATTATTTATAAGTAGAAGCATAGATAGAATCCGACTGATTTGCATTCAGCTTAGTAACTTATGATTACTAGGTAATTGTGTATAGGTTCACCATAGAAAGTTATGTTACTCTACTGCGGAACTATAAAGTGAGTAGGGTTGATGTTAGATGTAGGCGTTATGGCGTACAATTTTGATGACTTAATGAACCAATTTTCAACTCTTAAAAATGAAAAAAGACCGATAGATGAATTCAATGATATGATGTGGCCAATTGATAGCTGTTTACGAAACTGTATTATCGACTAACTTTACAATCAATTGAAACGATTGCTTAGTCTAATTTTTGTGGATAGTATCAGTAGCGTACCATGTAAAAATGATACATCGTTTGATCGTGCTGTGTATATTCATAAATTAAGGTGGTTTTTTGTTTATAAATGTAATAATTTCAACAGTTGAGATCATGGGTCAATTGAAGCTAGAACATAATGGAAAACCTGGAAGCACTGAACGGCCGTTTCGCCCTATTGTGAGACTCCTCAGCAATAGGCATCCACGACCCCGCCCCTCGCGAGACTCGAACCTATCAGTCTCGCGCGCGAGCGCTTAACCATTAGACCACTGAGCCGGCATTCAACGGTGTTAATATCTAACTTCAACCAATCCACGAAATTGCGCCACGGTTACCATTGTCTTCAGTGAGCTGATATCTCACAACAGACCTGGTGGTCTGTTGACTCATGATCTCAACTGTTGAAATTATTACAATTTCCACAAAACCTCTTCTGATATAAATGTAATAGTCAAATATATGACAAATGGAAAAGAAGCAATAATGAACATAAACATGTACTTGATAGAACTCACCATTAAAAAAGAAAATACTTGGAAATATCAAAAAAAAATAGTTCAGATTTTCTCTTTGTTCACCAAAGATTGTTATTAGAGTGATTTTATTTAATAAATTTGAAAATAACCGAATTACTTATTTACGCCTGTTACCCCTCGTGAAAGACCATAGACCACCCACCAGTATTCTCTATCGAACCTAATAAATATTGCTAATACTATTGAATCAATATAACTTATTTACTAAATGGATATTCATACATTCAGCTTGAATTTAACTGATCTGATTCGTGAGTTATAACAAGTTGTTAGTTCATTGTGGAGAAATTCTTAACTCACACTAATTATCTATAGTTCATACCGACAATGTGTTGGGAGATAGTAAAAGCTTCACGATTAAATCATCTGGCTAAGAGAATGTAATTTTAATAAAATGTATCGAATAACACATAGCAGCATCATTTTGTCTGACTAACATGCTATGACCCCAATACCGATATTATGTAACATCGTAAATAAAAATCATTAATCTTAGACATCATTAATAAGTGATTAGAAAAAGACTTGGATATTGGTATTTCAATTTAAATCATAGAAACTATTCACCATAAAGACAGAAAAAAAATACTCCAACAAATTACAAATTATTTTACCTTAATTACTTAGTTGAAAAAGAATAGTAGGAAGTTGGTGATCTTTGAAGTCAATTAAGTTAGACAGTTGATATGAAGAGTTTTAAACCATGAACTAACTTAAGTAATAAAATATGAACCATTGAATACTGAGTTAATACAGCTGAATAATACTTTGTCTTCATTATAAAACTTGAAGAATGGTGGATTCAATCCGGAATTGTAGGAGCAAGAGCAACAAATTAGGATTAGATGACAATTACAGGCGGCCTGTTTGAATATCTGGGCTACCTGTTCCTGCCATCTGCATATTTCAACAACTTATCTGTTTTCTTGTTTGTTTTAACACATCATTATGCCTATTAGTCTCATAACCTATTCAGGTGCGTTTGTGAAAAGTTTACAACATTTCGCTGTACAAGTTACAAAAGAGCTCAAACAGAGACATCATGGTTACTGGCAATATGCATCGAAAAGGATATACATTTATCAGATGTCGATCCCTGAACGGCTAACATCTAACTGGCGACCACTCAATATTTATCGCAAGATTTGATCAAGAAATAAGAAAGCGAGAGTTATTGAAATACTTTGTGCTGAGAATTCTATATTGTACCAAAAAATATAATATTGAATAAAGCCACTAATAATAATAATAATAATAATAATAATAATAATAATAATAATCTGATGATGTCTAGCTTCAGGATAATTGCTCAAATGTTATCGATTCATCGATATGTCATTAATAAAACAGTTAAAGGGGTCAAGCCGAGAAATGGCATCAGTCCATGAAGACATTGATAACTGAACTAAGGTGTATTAGTAGATGCAGACTACTTGATCGGAGTCGGTGCGGTTATGGTAACCACCAATTGGAAACGTTGGGTGACTTGGCTCAGGAAAGGCCTTAATGGTGTAGATATATGCAATTTCTATCTTCTCTTCGATTTTGAGTTTTAAAATTATCCCATAGTTTTTATTCTGTGAATTTGTTCTTTATTTTTGGATCGTATTGTCCATTTTTTATTACCACTGATAATGATACCAATTCTATTCATCAGGGATTCGTTGTGATGATTTCATCTAGTTTTAATGATATGGTGTAGTAATTTGAACAGATACATATATGTAGCAGTTTATAAGTTCCTTATAACTGTCTTTTGAAAAAGTCAGTTTGATAGAATTAGATATTCATTTGCAACCGCGTACATTTCCATGGAACAGAATATGTGGTGATAGTTGAAATAAATGGGTCAAATGGGATCCAGACAGATTTTCTCGAATATCCCGAAATCAAATTTCATGAGATCGCAATTAATACTCTTAGCCTAAAAACCGCTATACTAAGTAAAGTTTCAACCACTGAATAATACAACATGTCACTTCATATGACTATTAAGTCGTACTAACAGCCACATCATTTTAGTCTCAACGCTTTTAAATACAAAATGTCAGTACACAGATCAACTTTGGTCAAATGATCATTGAACACCAGAAAGCACTGGACAACTGGAAGGTTGTGGGTGAGCATCACCAATTGTCCAGTTTTCGGTGGCTATCTAGATAAAATCAATCAGTGGTGTGAAACTATGTGTTCAACAATCTCCACAACATTTCATTATAGATTTCAAATATGAAGAAATGTAGAACAAGTACAACTAGTACTATATCCATGATTTAAGGTCAGTAAGTAAAGTAAGTAAGTAAGTAGAAAGCGGTAAGGTGTTTAAATTCAGTTTTTTACTTACAAACGTTTTGTCGGCGCAATAAACAAATCTGCATCCAGACCAAATAATACAAATAAAACTACACCTTGACCGAAATTAAAAGAACCATCCAAAAATTCGAGAACTATATAAACACCTGTTGGAGCATCATGTACAAGCCTCCAAGTACACAGACAAATACCCTAAAAAGAGCAGAAAAAAGATAAGAATGAACATAGTGGGATCTCTTCTGCTCGAAATGACGAAACCTATCATAAGGAGATAATAACGTTGAATGAGATGATTAGAATAAGTAATCTGATGCGATTCACAAAATAACGTGAACGAAGCTGGAAAATTTACGATTCAATTAATTCCTAACAAAATACAATCTTTTGCTGTTATCTACTGTACATAACTCAAAACTGGTTAAATTCATACCATTCAATAATTAAGTATTTCGTACCAATTAAAATGGAGGTCATTTGCTTTGAAGTAATATGTGTCGCAGTTGTTCTACAACGGTTGAAGATGTTGTCAAGCTTAAATATCATATTTCATTCATATTCACTGTTTAATTTAATTATATATTTAGAAACATGTGTAGCGACAAAAATGTGAATAAGTGTCTAACAACAATAATTTTGAAAATATAGCCAGATATAGGGATCTGAGTAAAGTCTAGTCTTATCCAAGCTGCCAGCTGCAGAAGACAAACGTAAAAATAGATGAAAAAAAATAAACAAAAAGAAAATACTAATATCCACTACAGTGGAAAATTACCAACGTAAGGAACTATACTCCAAAACAAATATATGTAAGCAATGAATGAAATGATATCAAGCTCAAAATGACAAATGAACGTGGTTACACACCACCGTAATCTTTTTGTGTTATATCATTTAATTTTAGATTCTCATAAAAAACGATCGGTATTTCAAAAAGATGAAGTAATTTCATTGAAATCATGATCCAATCAATATTAGAACATCATACAAAAACTGGACGACCGTTTTATCCTAGTATGGGGCTCCTTAGCAGTACGCACGTGAATTAAATCCAGCACCTTCGATCTCGCGAGAACATCTAACTTCTAGATCACTGAGCTGACATCAATCGGTGTTAATGTATAACTCCGACTAATCCACGATATTGTGTGACTATCTTCCATTGTATTCAGTGGATAAATGACTTACACTCGACACGGTTGGACCCCACTGGTCGCGGTTACTCACTAGAACTCTCAGAATATTTTCTCAAAGCTAGTCACTAGTCAGAACATGATAATTTTCAGTATGGGGCTGTGGAGATTGATCGGTTGATTATTTCAATCTCTACAACCCCATACTAAAGATTAGATGTTTATTTTCTGAACAAACTATGCTGTAGTTTTTGTTCACTTCACTTTTAATGCTATAACACTTCAAAAAGAGAAAAAATCTAAACATTTAGTGCAACTCGGTAAGGGTTAATGTATCCTGTACTGAATTAAGCTTACTGAATGAGGTCTAAATATACCAATTACTCATGAAGTGACAAAATAAGATTTCTAACACAAGATTGTTGCAATGATTGAAAATCAAACAGAACAGTAAATAGATTGTAAGTTGTATGGTAAAAGACGTTTGATCAGGTAGATTTTTTTAACAGTTTGTATTTTGTTACCCTGTAGTTAGAAAACCTGTTTTGATTTTAATGCCAACCGTGAAGCTATAAAAAATGAATCACTGAATGTTCTTACACTTCTTACATATAAACAGACATACACTTCAAGTGGTTGGAGACAAGGACGAGGAAATCTCACTTGGTGTCAATCACGATTGATAATAATGAATTAACGAGTTACACTTAATTAGTATAAGGGTGAGTAGATCCTGGCAACAAGCTTCTGCATGCAATTCTAGTTCTAGAAAAAAGTTTTAACTAGTGGGGTTTAGACACGTCAGATGCAAGACAGTTATCCACTTCAGACAATAGGAGATGGTCGCACAATGCCACAAATCAATTGAAGCTAAACATATACAACATTAAATTTAAGATTAGGTTATGTTTGTCTCAGTAGTTAGTCAACTGAAACATACACACATACATACATCGATAATATGAAAGTAAACTTACTAAAAACATTGTAACTAATATTAATATTAAGAATATCACATGTTTATGATGTGGAGGTTTACTGTTTCCTTGAGCATGAACATTATCCAACTCAAGTCCTAAAGCAATTTGTTGAGTTATTGGATGTGTAGCTGATGTTGACGATATCGTGGAAGGTTGATGTGTTTCACAATACCGTGCAAGAATTCTAGACAGATAATAAATAAACAAAAAGAGAAAAATGATAATAATTCAAATTCATGGGGTACCTTTGAAGTTTATCCATAGAACAAAATGAAAATAAGCCGTAATATCAAATAATGTTGAATTTGGGGGGGGGATTGTAGTAATTTAATAGTTAAATTCATGAGTCGATTTAAGTTAGACCACCATGAAAAATCTGGAAGCATTGGATAGTCGTTTCCTCACAGTATAGGACTCCATCCAATGTTTCCAAATTTTCCATGGTAGTTTAACTTAAATCGACTCATGAATTCAACTATTAAATAATGTTGAATTTCATATTTTTTTTCTAAAAAGAAATTATTCACTAAAACAAACAACGACAAGAAGCCAATTAGAAATATGAATTTATCTGATCACTACAATTGTATTCTACTTCCTGTAAGATATTGACATTCTTTTTTAATATAATACAATTGGTTTTCATTACTTGTCGTCAACTCCCACGTTTCCTAGCATTATATAGAAAACTATGCTGATTTGAATTGATATGGTCGTTTTTTCTTTCTTTATTGCGTAATTCATAGAATGAATGAGTTGATGTTTTATTCTTATCTCTGAGTAGTAGTAATTTTATACAACCATTCAAGTAATACAAACATCTCTTTATCTGTAGTTAGGAAAGCTTGTTTTAAATAATAAACTCTAGTGTTTATTAAGTTATATAATCGTAGGTATCATGAATGAAGAATCTTACATTATGCAACAATTTTTGAAAGACTCTTCCGGTCTCCCACATTGTACGAGCATTCCATGTACCTAAATAAGTGGTTGCTCTGGTTGTCAGAAGGGGCATCAGCCTTGTGACTTCCGAAGTAACTCGGCTTTCATCATGCGGCGTCATAACTCCCAGGACAGAGTTTAAATAGTTTGAATAATTTTTTCTGGTTAGCGTTTTTTAGTGAGTTAGTTTTCTACGGGATGGGGTCGCTAACTCCATGACCAACCCTCCTCCCTTATCCGGGCTTGGGACCGAAAGTAGCCCCCGGAGGGACACCAGGCGGAGTTCTTACGTTATTATGGATTGACTCTATTGAGGTGAGCAAGATTTATTATTTATTAGTTAGTGCTTGAGTTAGATTCTGTGTAGTGAGTGTATTATAAAATACGTTGACCAGGTGATCGATAGTTTAATGTATCCATCAAATTGAATTAGTATAACAAACTACGGCTTTACAAATTTTCTAGATACAACTGGTTGGGTATATATGTAAGCCTATTTCGGGATACCCATTGGTCATAATTCTTGCACAGCAATGAGAAATGTATACGATGATGTTTCTCCTACAGCATTACATAGGTTAATAGTTTCGATTAATGTTTTACCTAACGAATGTTACCAATATGTAAGTTTTCTTTTACTTTACTAACTAAGAGCATAAAAAATATCAGTATTATTTACATTATTATTGGAAATAGTAGTTACTAGGTGAAGAAGAAGCTGTACCTCACTTCTGGGACTTTTGATTTCATATTTGTCTAGTCTTTTTGGGCTATTCAATTTTTTTTCGGTCTAAGTGGCTCGACATCGAGTGCACCATTTCGAGGTGTTAGACAGATGCAGATAGTAAACAGCAAGCCCTGGACATCGGTTTCATGTTAGTTGGAACTATACAAACATGACACTGTTTACGAGCCAGTGACCAACCAATTTATGTATCTCTTCTAGAATTACTAGAAGAGCTTAAGAAACCGAATCAAGCGTTCAGTCATCGCTTAAATAGTTCACTGGTAACGTCTCAGACTAAGATACTAAGCGGCAAGTGTTAGAACTCCGAATTGAGCATCAGTTTCTTTATTACTTCAAGTATACCTTCCTGATGAGTATCGACTAATATCAAACTTCGGTTCAAGGTTTCCTGTTAACTACCTTTAAACACCTAACATATTGTCATGTGCATGCTAGTATGTAAATCACCACATATTACAGTCAATTTCATTTGATGTTGAAAGCAAACACGATTGAAATTAGTTAGTAGTTCCAATATTTCACAGGGAGGTCTGATTTGATCTTATTTGAAGAGAATATTATAGAAATTATCAAACATATGATAGGGAAAAACATTATTTTCGATTATACAATAGTCCAATTATGTCCAGATATAAATCCTTTTTATTTTACGAATGCTAATTGATATAAAATGTGCTTAATTTGAGACATCTGTAGAGATTCATATAACTTGTAGGTGATATGTGTCACAAACTGATCTCAGTTGGGGTGCCGCTGAAAATCAAGAGGCATTGCACAACTGATTCATTCTACTATGGGACTCCTTAGGAATATGCCCTGAAGACCCCACTAAAGATTAAGTCCAAGATTTCAAGGTCCTGATATCAGCACCTAACTATTTAATCAGTGAATTGGCATTCAATGGTATGCTTTTCAATCTTTAATCAACTTGCGATATATCATGATTATCCAGGTGGTTTGTTCACTACAACTTTAAAAAATTCATCTCGAAGTAAATCATTACAGAGCTCAGAACTATGGTTTTTTGTTATAAATTGTGGCCAAGTGAACCCTGTTAATGTATAACGTAACGATACCGCCAATTAGAGAACAGTGAATTATCGATCAGACTAGTGACGCACAAAACACGTATAAGCAGTCTAGAATCCCGATTGGGCCTGCTTCCTGCCTAGCACAGCCAGTTATGTCCAGAACACCAATCTCAGCTTCTGACATATGAAGAATTTATTTCAAACATACTCGGTTTATATACCAACCAGACAGATCACATCGTACCATGAAATAGAAAACAACATTTGTACAAGATTTAGCCAAATGTGACTATGAATGTGGGAGATAGCAATCAATAGACTGGGCATAATTCAAGAATGGTAAATCATATAATAATAGTCTATGGGTCAAAACAAAGCTCATCATAAGAGGGACATGAATATGTATAGTGTAGTTATTGAACAATTATACGATAAAAATATACGCATATTATTGGTCCATAAATAGATCTCAAAAGTTACCATTCATTATGTTTATCGCGACATAACACTTTTAATTTGGGGGTTCTTGTGAAGGTTTATCTAATTTACACGTGGTATTCAAGGTAAATTTACTTAAACTGAGAATGTATTTAAATTACAGTATGTGATGTTACAAAGGTCATTTCTATAACACTACAGTGATCATTTAATTTATGATCAAAGTCAATCATTTTGTCTATTATAAAACTGAAGTTGGGTAGAAATAAAGATGAACTGTCTCGAAAAACATACGTAAATAAGTAAATCATTATCAGTATTTAGTGTGTTGTATTAGTGAAAGGTTGTGATAAATATCTCTAATTATGATAAACAAATACACGTGGCTGTTTTTAATGATGGAAATTTTAGTGTTTAATATAGAAATAATCATGAAAATTAGTTACTATGCTGATGTTCTATTTTATTCAATAATCAATAACTGGACAATGTATAATTATTTACACTGGGTCCTATCAATTCAACTCAATTCATATATATCTGACAGTTTTGATTTTATTTTCTCCTCAAACAAAGTTTTCAACTCAAATGAGCAAATAAAACACTGAAACTATTCAATTTCACAATCATTCATCCCCATAGTGACTTTTCAGAGGAAGAAAGAAAAGGATCAAGTGAATATAAGAAAATGGATAATTATGATCTTCTACAGATATATATTTTTCTATGTATGGATGTTTATGTTATGTACTTTCATGGTTTCTCTGCTAGTCTACATGACTCAAATATGATATTCCGAAACACTTTTCGTATTACTTTCTATATTGTGTTGTAAAGTTAATCTGCCCACAGATCTGCTGGTACGACTGAAGGCAAATAGAGTCCTCTCTGCCTCTCAAAATGCTCTCACATAGTCACGCGTGTATAGCCACTGCCAAAGAAGTCCTACTCACTGCCTTGTCTCAGCGGGGATATTGTTTAGGTAATTAAGAGGATGAGAAACAAATGTTGGTGAGTACGGAGGATTCACCTGGAGGAGTTGGAAAACTCTAATTTTGAGATGGTAGAGAAGATTTGTGGCTCAGGTGGATGATTATGATGGAGTTTTGTTCTCTGAGCTGGGTGGTTTGGTCGTAGAGCTTTCATTGTTACTCTGAGCTTCAAGTAGACGTTTATGCTGATGATGACGTTCCGAATAACGATGAATGCACCACGACCGAACCATCCAGCCTAGAGAACAAAACTCCATCAAAACCCTGATGCCAACCTGTAATATTCTAGCGAAGATTAAATTATGGGTAACTTCAGGGCTGTTATTATAGATACATTCATATTCCTTTTATTATAAACTTCTATTTGACCTATTGATTACTTATTTTACGACTTACGATTCTTAAGTTATTTCCAATTTATTAGCTGCAGTCTCTCAAAATCACAGATACTTTTTGGGTTGATCTTGTATACTTGTTACTTTCCATTTTGTGGTGTGATGCCGTCTGGTTTGTCTGTATATAAGCTAAGTGTGTCTGAAATACATGATTCATACAATGGAAGCTGATATTGGTGTTCTGGACAGAACAGACATGGCTAGATGAAAAGGACCAATAAGGACTACAAGCTGCGCGTACGGGCCAACGCGTTATTGGCTTAGCACAACACTAAGATTGCATAAGTCGTGTTCTGATTGGCGATTTGGTCATGTGATAGTTAACAGACCACAAGTTATGACATAAACCATTGGTGCAAATGGGCTCCAGGATCATGAGGAAACAATTGGCGTATGAATCTATTGTTGGTTACCGGTTATCATGAGATTCCATTTCCTAATGTTGCTCTACTGCCTTGTGGTTTAGATGTCTAGGTCAAAGACCTGATGACCGGTTTCCACAGAAAACCATCTGCTTCAGTTTGGTCACCCAGTCAATATCCCAGCCCTAACACAACTTCTGCGTTGCCCATATATATTTCGGTGTACTTTTGTACCAATGTTTATGTGTTTAAATAAGTAATCTGATTACACAACTGGGTTTGTCTAAGAAATATGTGCGAAATTCAGACGGGGATTTATAAACATTGGAGTTAGATAGAACTTAATAAACAACACATTTTAAGATAGAAAAGACGACATGAAAAATAAAAAAGACGGAGAACTTTGTCTACACATTTAATTAAATCAGGAAGTATTCCGCAATACAACTTACTTGGCACATTCTCTTCGTTGTTTTTTATCACATTGATTACAGAATTTCGCAGAATCACATGACTGTGGAGTTTGTAGATTTCCACAACTGAGTAACACGGAATCGTCACTGTTTCTAGTGATTTGATAACTGTCTGTAATGATTGAATTACTCGGAGAAGTTTGTTGAGACTGTTGTGTTTGATTGGTAACATTTTTGTCAGAATCGTTAAAGTTTCTACAAAGTTGTGAACGACATGTCCCTTCTGCTACCTGTAAAAAAATGTGAACTAATGAAAACTGACGAAAATGATCAAGTTTGTCCATAGAATTATAATTAATTGAAAGCTCTACCGATCGATGCGGATAGCTGAAAATACACTGATTGGCCATTGGATGGTTATCAATGACATGATTGACTCGTCCTTTAATATGATTGGATTTTGTTAATAAAGTTACAATGTTAACACTAAATTAGGTGACTCAACATTGTGGTTCACTTTATTTCACGTTAACTGGTTGTTAGACGCCACGCGACGAAAGCCCTACTTGACTTACATTCTGGACTAGTCAGCCCTCGTCAGTAAGGTGTACTTATAATATTAAGTGAACTGATGCTTTGTATGAAATCCGAGTCCACATCGCTCAATGTCATAGTCAAAGGTGTTACTGTAATGAACGAAGATTTAGTGAGAGTAAACCAATTTATTGTATTAAGCAATATCACACTGTATTTGTAAAATATGAAAACATTACATTGAGTACACCATTTACACATCTTCCTTGAATGATCGCTTACAAGTTTCATCATGCTTTTATTCCTGTTGATAGTCAGACTTTTTCTGTTTTCATTTCTCTTCACCTCATGTTCCGCTTGTCAGAATCCTACTTCCAATTCTCGATACATACTACTTATATCTGTCTACATAAGTAGCACACATCACATTACTACTGTCATTCAGGTCGAGATTGAGATATTTGCGCTAATCGCTTACTAGAGGGATAAAAGTGTTAAGCGTTCAACATTATCAACAACAAAGAAAATGTTATATGTTTTAGTTAGAATCATCCTAATAACATAATTCTCGTTTACTTAAAGGTTGAATTAAAACAGAAATTTATAAGCAATATGATTGACTTGGATTATTAGATCCATTCGTTCTAGGGGATGACAAGACGCGCTGCATATAGTATAATTCACTGATCAAATTACAGATGTAATTATTGAGAGAATTATTTTGATATTCTAAACCAATACTATGAAGTAGTGAATATATTAAACTACTGTCTTTTTTCAAACGTGACATGAACATCATTGTTTAAGGAAAAGTGTGGAACACAAATTGTTGTCATAAAGGTCTTATTGATGTAGAATCAGTCTACCAGTCAGTTGTTTATAGACGATCTAAGACCTGGCATGATTATAGATTAGTACAAGTAGTCAAATCATATATATATATATAAATATATATATATATATATATATATATATATATATATATATATATATATATATAATTTGAAAAGAAAGAATTTAACAGGGGGATAAGTAGTATGAAATCATATAATAACTCGAGAATGAATGAATTCACATAGATGAGACCGGTTCTGAACTATGTTGCTGTCTGTAATCTGCAAACACTGATTATATGTGTCCTAAACAAGAACATTTTCACCTTCCAATACAATTCAAACTACCAATCAAAGATATCATGGACTGATATTATGCCTCGTTTGGTCGCTCTTAACTATTTATCAATCTACGTCCACAACAACTAACAATTTGTGACAAGGGAGGCGGCGTTTGCTGTATAATTTATTAAACATGCCCCATCCGCCTCGACCTACAGAAATCCATCGTCTCATCAATCGATTTCCAAAGTTAATCTAGTACCATACGGTTTACTTTAGCGATGTTCACTTGTTAGTTTCATCAGCATGCATGAGTTATGCGTCGGAGATATTTAAAATCAAACACTGGTTACCTTTATGCATGTCCTCTACTTTCAAAGGTGATGGAGTTTCACAATCATAAAATAGGAGATAGTAAATAAACACTGATAAAAATGTTCATAGTAAGTAGAAAAATACGAGTGAGAGAACGTGAAACAACAAAGTCACTAATACCAAGTCGAATTCCACAAGGAGCACCAGTTTCTTCAAGACTGTAGGGTATATCTTCCTGACAAGGGCCAACTAGCACGATACCTAGGTAAAACTGTTTCTAATCATCTAATATTAGTGACAATAATAATAATATACGATAACTTACATCTGATGATGCTTTAATCTCATAACAATCTTGTACAGGAGCACCAATTCGTATAAAACTGATTAAACAGGCTAAAGTACCAGATGCATTAACTATCAAAACTACGATTGATATAATCAGCTGAATTTTTATTCAAACAAGAAAACAAAACACAGTGTTAAGATATGTTTCAATGGTAATTGAAAAAAGAGAATAAAAAATTGCAAACATTATCTCATAAACGGTGGTGAAAGATAAATGATGCCATTTGTTTTTACCATAGATTTATGTGTTAGTTACAGTACTACTGAAATGACTGTTTAGCATTAGTTTACAATGAATAAATAATGCTAATGAGCATTATGTATCATGAATTGACTGAGGTTACTAGGTGTAAACTATGGTGATTAAGACACAAAATGATCGAAACGTATTGCAGTGGCCATTAAAAGACTCAAAAATTCTCAGTTCTCAGGTTTTCGGATGGCAAAGAGAAAGCTATTGCACATGCTTCCAGAACGTTGACTTCGGTGGAACGCAAGTATAGCCAAGTTCAAAAAGAAAGATCGGAACTAACTTTTGCGTTTAAAAAGTTTCACAAAGCGCTGCATGGCAGAAAATTTACCTTATTCACTGATCATAAATACTTACTATCGATTTTTGGATCCAGGAACGGTATACCAGTTTATGCTGCAAACCGCCTTCAACGATGGGTTATAATGCTGTTGGGTTGTGACTTCGCCATTATAGCGCTTAATGAACGATCACAAACTTGAAAAAGGAGATAGTGTTGTTACTTCTGTATCAGTTAAAAATATGTAGGCAGCATATTGGTAAATGCAACGCAAATTATTCCAGTGAAAGCTGCTCGAGACGCTGATCACACTCGAAGTGATGCTATCTTAAAATAGCTAGCCACTTATCCGACATGGCTGGTCCCACGTGTAACATCTCATGTAATAAGACAATATTGTAGTGAACGAGAACACAAAGTGGGAACAACCAAATGTATTTTAACACGAAATTACAGAGTTATTTGATAAAATGTAAAAACCATACGTTCAATCCTTCGTTTGCAAAACGTCCATTAATTGTCTCAGACTTTGTTGTTCATTCATTTCCGTACCCATTACTCTCTGTTCTCATTCTCTTCCATTCGATCTTTCCAACCTTCTGCTACTAGGTTTTTCACTTTCTATTGGTGTTACATACTACTTATATCTGTCGACATAAGTAGCATGCACCGCAATATTATAAACAAATTCAAACGCTATTCATTGTGAATGACTGCATTATGTTTGCTAATCGCGTGGTAGTTCCAAATAACCTGGGCATACTCTTTCTGCAATAACTGCACACAGCTCATGCAGAATAAAAATATGAAGCGGTCACGAGAAATATCGATTCTATCAAGATTTTAGATACACTATTTTGATAAGCATTAATTAGCATGAAAATAAGATTCATGAGCCCCTACAGATTTTCCCCAAACATCTATGATTGTAATCGATACTTAACTAGCGATTACTATCTAGGAATTAGAGAAACAATTATCTAGAGACATTCCACTTACTTGATTAGTACCACACTGAAAAATCGGATCGATATCTTTCACCATATGACCAAATGATGTTAATAGTAGTAGACCAGTGACAACTGCAGGTGTTCTACAAATAAACATTAACCAATACAATAATCTTCACACATCGAATAATTGTAAATTCGAGAGTAAGCGCAAAATAAGTTTACGATCAAATGGTAACAGGATGAAATTAGATGAGCAGAAATCGGATCAAGATATGACTGAGGTCTTCAATAATCAGTAACTAATCAAACTGATTTTTTTAACGTATACTGTAAGATACATAGGATTTATACCCAGAACACAATAGAGCAGAAGGCAAGCAAATCATAATTGAAAACATAGAAGTTATTCAAATGATTCGATTTAAATGAGACTTTCAAAATGCATACGATATACATCGTTCAAAAAAGACAATTATTAAACTAAAGATCTATATGTCGCTATTGAGTAGACGACATACATTCATAGAATACATACTCACATCTCATTTCCACAAGATAGATGAAATTTGGTTAATACGGATATTGATCAACAGAAGAACGAATAGTTTGACAAAACTTGGTCGCCAGGAATAGAGAAGTTATTGTATGTAAAAACTATATTTGAAATAAACTCAGTGATTGGAAATCCAGAACAATTCCAACATTTCATTCAGCAAACTTGTCTGTACTTCTTCAGGGTGATAATCAAAATCATCAAATATCTAGCACTTAACAATCAAATCAAATCTATACTGTGCTAAGCCAATCATATTTGGATGTTGACCTTAGTAAACAGAATAACATAAGTCATGTGGAAAGTTCACGATGTGAAAATAAATGACTGAACAAATTGAGTGTGTACGTATGTGTAAGATTGAGTTATTAATAGTTAATACAACGTGTTAGTATGCTTTTATATGAAGGGAAGAGCAAAATAAAAGTGCAAGGTGAAGGTTGAAAAATTGTTTCTGAATCATTGATGTGCATGTAAAATGAAAAACATCAGATACCGATAAGTCCTGGATTCGAATCCCGCGAGTGGGATTGTGGATGCGCCTTGTTAAAGAGTCCTATACAAGGACGAAACGGCCGTCCAGTGCTTCCAGGTTTTCCATGATGGTCTAACTTTAACTGACTCATCAATTCAACTACTAACTTGCTAAAATCTTCAAAAAAACCCTTCTGATAAAATACATAATCGTATTGTTAAAAATAACCCACATTAATTTCAGTCAGAATAACGATGCACGTGAAATAAACAGGTTGGATAAAGAATGGGTCCAATTACTTGTTAACGAATATTTGCCAAGTAGTCGTTAATTGAATACCATCCTTTCGGTCCAGACTGTTCTTATTCGCCCATATATACAGCGCTTCTGCTGTCAATCTTTCTTTATGAGTGTTAAAACCTTTCTGAAGTATTTTGGTCCCTTTAAAATTAATCTTGTGTTCTGTTTCCAACGCATGTAACGCTATCGCCGACTTATTCTCAAGTTTATTTAGGTCGACCGGGGATCTGGGGACATTTTTCAAACATTGTTTGTCTTCCTTCAACTTCACCTTCGATTGTCTGGAAGTTTCTCCCACATAAGCTGCATTACAATCATGACAGTTGATCTCATAATCAATATTCTGTTGTTCTTCCTTTGGGAACCTATCCTTAACTTTCACTAATGCTGATCGTATGCTGTCACAAGTCCGAAGATACACTCCTATGTCATGCTTGTTTAGAATCCTCTTGGTTTCTTCCGATGCTTTACTAGGGTGTGGGATGACCACAGTGGACTTCCAATCTTTCGATATACATTCTAGTTTAGTTTTTCTTTCATTTCTAATAACCCTCTTTAATAATTCTTTGGGTGTAGTTGTTATCCCTGAGTGTAGACGACACTATATTCAATTAAACCTGTTGGTCTGCCTAATCTCTAACGAAATTCAAATGTCATCTACATACCGTAACCAGATGTCTGGTGGACATACTCATCTTGTGATTGCACTGGTTTCTACGGGATGTATGGATAAATTCGCTACAATAGGAGAAACCGGTGAACGCATTCCTATACCTTCTTTCTATCTGTAAAGGTCTCGAAAGGTGAATAAGGTAGATCGTAAAGATAATTTCAAACATTTGTAACTTCGGATGGATCTAATGGGCATCGCAAAGTCTGAGTCAGATTTGAATTTCGTTAGTGATTAGGCAGACCAACAGGTTTAATTGAATATAGTGTCGTCTACACTCAGGGATAACAACTACACCCAAAGAATTATTAAAGAGGGTTATTAGAAATGAAAGAAAAACTAAACTAGAATGTATATCGAAAGATTGGAAGTCCACTGTGGTCATCCCACACCCTAGTAAAGCATCGGAAGAAACCAAGAGGATTCTAAACAAGCATGACATAGGAGTGTATCTTCGGACTTGTGACAGCATACGATCAGCATTAGTGAAAGTTAAGGATAGGTTCCCAAAGGAAGAACAACAGAATATTGATTATGAGATCAACTGTCATGATTGTAATGCAGCTTATGTGGGAGAAACTTCCAGACAATCGAAGGTGAAGTTGAAGGAAGACAAACAATGTTTGAAAAATGTCCCCAGATCCCCGGTCGACCTAAATAAACTTGAGAATAAGTCGGCGATAGCGTTACATGCGTTGGAAACAGAACACAAGATTAATTTTAAAGGGACCAAAATACTTCAGAAAGGTTTTAACACTCATAAAGAAAGATTGACAGCAGAAGCGCTGTATATATGGGCGAATAAGAACAGTCTGGACCGAAAGGATGGTATTCAATTAACGACTACTTGGCAAATATTCGTTAACAAGTAATTGGACCCATTCTTTATCCAACCTGTTTATTTCACGTGCATCGTTATTCTGACTGAAATTAATGTGGGTTATTTTTAACAATACGATTATGTATTTTATCAGAAGGGTTTTTTTGAAGATTTTAGCAAGTTAGTAGTTGAATTGATGAGTCAGTTAAAGTTAGACCATCATGGAAAACCTGGAAGCACTGGACGGCCGTTTCGTCCTTGTATAGGACTCTTTAACAAGGCGCATCCACAATCCCACTCGCGGGATTCGAATCCAGGACTTATCGGTATCTGATGTTTTTCATTTTACATGCACATCAATGATTCAGAAACAATTTTTCAACCTTCACCTTGCACTTTTATTTTGCTCTTCCCTTCATATAAAAGCATACTAACACGTTGTATTAACTATTAATAACTCAATCTTACACATACGTACACACTCAATTTGTTCAGTCATTTATTTTCACATCGTGAACTTTCCACATGACTTATGTTATTCTGTTTACTAAGGTCAACATCCAAATATGATTGGCTTAGCACAGTATAGATTTGATTTGATTGTTAAGTGCTAGATATTTGATGATTTTGATTATCACCCTGAAGAAGTACAGACAAGTTTGCTGAATGAAATGTTGGAATTGTTCTGGATTTCCAATCACTGAGTTTATTTCAAATATAGTTTTCATATTTAAAGAATTTGGTCTATATTGAAAGATTATGTCTCACTGGGCATTTATTCCGTTTATCAAAGAACCACTACAAACGTATAATATTTTCTTACTATTCACTGACTGATTTGTTTAAATGTATGCGCTGTACAAGTCGGTTATAAGTAGCCTGATCAGCTCAACAGAAAGGTGTCTGTTTGTGATGCATCGTTAGGATCACACAAGGAGTATTATTCTCCTGTCAGGTATGTCAAACTTTAGAACGATGCTTGTTGTCACGTGCTTACAAAGTCATCTCACAGCTACGAATGTTATATTCTAATCTTGATTCCTTTTTAAGTATGCTTCTTAAAAAACGTGGTCAGACAAAATGAACAGTACTTTTCAGTTAGAATTTTCAATCAGTTACTGTTTCATTTAATGAATAGCTAGTTAAATATAAGTAAGCAAATTCATAGAAAACTTTAATACAATTCATACAAAGATGGGTTTCATCAAAGAAATTTGATCGATTGGATAATATATACCTTTGTCTTTGAAAAGAAACATGCAAAGCTAAACACTATGCGTTCAACGAGACAAGAACTGACTAGACGATAATCAAGTTTAAAGAGTCTTAGTGACTTTATGTTACCAAGAAGAATTGCACAACTGTTTCATTAAAAATAAAGGATTCCTCAACAGTAGTTTCCATTCAAAACTACTCTACTACACATATAACCGAAGATTACTGACGCATTATTTTTAAATTGTTGAAATGAAATCATTTAACGATTTACAATTCCCGATTATTTTTTCTGGTTGTAACGTAGCTTCACTGTTGTGAAACTTATTGAGTTCACAATATCACTGACTTCACTTCATCATTTTCACAGTATTATTATATATTCTAATCAATATCCACCTATTTTATAGATGACTTCAAAGTAGTAATTTTAAATGAGGGAATCACAAGTAAGAATTGTTACAATGTAGTGTATGATACTTATGTATGTCAATATAAGTAGTATGTAACAGCAGTTAGAAGTGGAATGTCTGGCAACACAATGTTGGGAAGATAGAATCAAAGAGAACGCAAATAGAGAGTAATTTTTGTGCTAATTCATGGAATATTTGCCAATGAAACATTTCATGTATGGTTTCTATATTCTATCAAGAAACTTTAATTTCTCACAAAAATAGATTGGTTGTCTCCACCTATGTGTTCTCGTATATTACAACAATATTAAAATGTAGAATACTAAACAGTCGATAAGCCTATAAACCATCATGGAAATCAGCGTCTATTCTGTGTTATATTGACTATTACAGGAGTAGATTATAATAATAGAGATTATAAAAACAGATAGATCAAGACAATATGACATCAATTTATCAACAAGTTCCATTATACCAATAAAAATCGATAATCATATCAGTATTAAATAGAAATCTAAACACTGTGTTATATGGATATTTGATTAATGATAAAGAAAATTCAATAAATAAGTTTCATTTTCAATTATACATTTATTAATGATAATAAATTTGTTTATATGAAAAAAAAACAAAAAAAAAATTTACTTCATAATCAATCGATATTAAGGATTGATTCATTGTGTTCTAATCGATTATATAGTTTATATGGTTTGTTAAGAATAATTATTTTCAAAGAATTTTCAATGATTGATAACAGTTAAAGAAACACTATTGATAAATCATTCGATTTATGTGAGGGCTGAAATACTACCCGAGTGCCCAAATCAAGGAAGGTGGTTTTCTTAGGAGATCACACTTCGAGCCTTTGACCTAAAGGTCTATTCCACAAAGCAGTGGGACAATGTCAGCAGAGGCAGTCCCATGGTCGCCGGTGACCAACAATATGTTCATATGCCATTTGTTTTCTTAGGATCCTGGAGTCTCTGTACGCCATTGGTTTGAAATCAGGATTCTCTATATCCATACATTTATTACGTGAGGATATTTTTATTTATTTAAACACTGAGTTGGAGTTCCGGAATGAACATCAACTTTGGAATGCAAGTATATCCAACTAAAGATGAGTTAGAAATACGAAGAAACGTGCATTTTAGATTCCGCTACTAGCTGACACAATCCTTCTATTCTATATCACATTCAACATTGTTTATAACTGATTGATTTGTTGGACAAATGTTAAATTATTCTATAAGATTATTGATTGTCAACTGTGCTCAGTTCTACATTAACCATCAACATAAAACCAACAATACTCAGGTTTTTCATAACGTATGAACTAGATATAATTCACTTACAACTTGAATTCAATTATGCTATATACTAATTAACTGACTAACTAACTAACTAATTAAACATAACCCGAGAGCGATTTTGTGGATATTATAGTAATTTAATAATTGAATTCATGAGTCAATTGAAGCTAGACCACCATGGAAAACCTGAAAGCACTGGACGGCTGTTTCGTAGGTGCGCACTGCTGAAGAGTCCCATACTAGGACGAAACGCCCGTCTAGTGTCTTCAGGTTTTCCCTTGTGATCTAGCTTCAATTGACTCATGAATTCAACTATTAAATTACATCAATATAATCTAATTTTCGTTAATTATTGTTTATTATTATTATTAAGAATGATCATGATTTATGGTTGAGAAAATTATTTGATAATTTATATGTTTACACAAAAACTTCCAAGTTCACCTTGATTGTTACAAATATCTCTGAATACACTGATATGTTCTCTACAAAAAAAGTTTTATTTAATTTAAGGTAAAACAGTATATTTCACATAGAGACTAGATAGAAAGTAGTGTAGTAAACAAGAAGTGGTGTCTAGTAGTAGTAGTAGTAGCGTAGTGGTATTTGTGAATAGGAGTATATAGGTGCAACACTGTGGGCTTAGGCAAACAACCAATCAATCAACTATTCAATTGATCATGAAACACTTAAATTAAATAGAAAGTGCAAATTCAATAAATTTACATGGTTCATTGAAAAAAGCGAATTATTTACACAATCTGTAGAAAAAATAATGCAGACAGTTACGCCAGTATTTAAAACGGATGGGTTTGTGCGAAAAAAAAACGAAAGAGAAATTAGACAAAAATAAAGATCATTTCATACAATGTGAATTAAGAATGTAAACAAATCGGTAAATCCCATATGACATAAAAATCTATCAATGTAGGAATGTATTGAGATGTAAGTTAGTGAACTACTGAACCACTGACAATATCCATAGTTGGTCCGATAAAGAAGTATAATAAATTTCGATGGTTGAGATCATGAGTTAATTGAAGCTAGACCACCATGGAAAACCTGGAAGCACTGGACGACCGTTTCGTCCTATTGTGGGACTCCTCAGCAGTGCACATTCACGATCTGTCGGAATAGATGAAGAAACTCAATAGGAAATAAGACAAACCATAGTACGGAAAGAAGAAAGATAATACCCAACTAACTTCACAAGAACAAAAAGCCTTAAAGAAACTCAGAACTAGAGAAGATATTGTCATAGTCATTGTCATATATTGATAGACTGTAACTCCGAATGATGTTTAATCACTGGAGATAAAAAGTCGATGGACTCTATTTAGGGTTCAATGAAAGTTTAATCTATAAAATGACTAAGTACAGTAACAATGAAAAACCATAGGGTTCTAAAATAAAAACTGGATGAAATAACGTGATTTTGGATCGGAGCTCGAAGATTTTGAAATTGATACTCTGTACACACTCATGGATGAATGAAAATAATCTCAGAAATCAATTATATGATAAAACAATCTATCTGGTGTTCTTCATGGCTTTAAAATTATTCTAATTAATCTCATCAAATGTCATAGAAAGCAAAACAAACAAACTTTGTTCATTCCAACTTTCATTATACACGTACAAAAATCTGTATTTCTTAATATTCGAATTATTAAAATCAAGGTACATTTGATAATGATCACATAAACTATTAATCAAAACAAAATTAAAAAGGAAAGAAACCTACAAGAAGCCAACTAAGTAAATGTGCAATTGATATCGCAATACAAAGCATAGACTACGTGCACGTTCCATAACAAGAACTAATGCGATTAATGTGGTCCAACAACGTGTACCCGTAGAACCAAAAAAGAGTATTGAAAAATGTATGTAATTTAACCAACGTGCTGGTTGACTCAATTTTCCACCTAATTTTAAGTAAAAAAATGAGGAAATCATAGAAGAACTCATTAAATAGAAAGATGGTAGAGAATAATCAATTTGTAATATACAAATAATGCAGAAAAAGAGTACAGCCAAGAATATATTACAGTGAATAAATATTGCAACAAATATTATTCTAAGGCATGTGAATCGTTTTTATGCATGACTACAATAGTCAATGCATTAATATAATTCATTTGTAACATGAAATCTCACGTATCCAGCTTTAAATGAGGGCTACTAATGTTAGACGGCTATCTATATCGAAATACGTAAAGTGAAATTCCGACCTGAAACTTATTGTTTGGAAGTCTGATGCTTTACTCAATAAGCCACAGTGATTGATATGGGCTAATATATTCCTCAGTTTTCAATTATTTAAGAAACTGATCGAGAAATCTAACAATCTTTCCCAAATCACAACCAACCAACATTCATAGATATAGGTAAAGCCACACCGTATCTTGTTCCGTTCAGTCATGATTCAGAGTATTACTCCACTACATGCTTCA
The DNA here is from genome assembly GCA_946903255.1 of Schistosoma spindalis. Lineage (NCBI taxonomy): Eukaryota > Metazoa > Platyhelminthes > Trematoda > Strigeidida > Schistosomatidae > Schistosoma > Schistosoma spindalis. The sequence continues at coordinate 10,519,732 of OX336423.1, read as the reverse complement.
CATCAAGAATCTTGGTGAAAAATCCACTGACAACCAGAAAGCATCAGGAGAATGTTTCGTTCCACTATGGCACTCCTCAGAAGTACGTTTTTACGATACCGCTGAGGGTCGAACACAGAACTTTCAGATCTGGAAGTGAGTATTTGAATTCTACAATGAACCCGCATTCTGTGAGGACGGCCCACAGGTGAACTCAAGGAAGATCAAAAAGAGCCGAAGACATTCCATCCAGTCATCATTTGGAAGAACATTTCAGAACTGGACAGAGGCTAAAAACCACTGTATGCGGATTTGATGACTATAATGATGATTTGGCTTTTACTAAAAAATATAAATACCTGAGAGTTTTGTACCATATTTGACACTGTTGGAATAACATTCCTTCTCAATCATCTGTCTTCTCATTTGAGACTTGGAGGGTTCTAGCGTTCGAGTGCCCAAGTATTACGCGGTATAGCAATAGTCTAAGCTCTAGATATAACACATACAATGGTTTACACTTTTAAATTCAATCAAACCGCGATATTGTTCAATCATTTTCGATATATACATAATGCACCTTGACTAACTTGGTCCATTCAGGTTCACAACAATAACGAAACGAACATATACTCATATTTCTTGACAAAACACAATTTACACCAGCTGATCATATCATGTTTATCTAATCCCTAGCGGTGACTGAATTCTATACAAACATGAGATTAAGAGACTACTTCGCAACTAAGTGCTGTAAATATTTTAGTCTTATAGGTCGGTTAAGACACAAATAACTTCTTGATCACTAAATGTGATACTGAGTGATGCTAGTTCAGTTCCTATGGGGAGCATCAGTTCTTTCAAGATTCCAGGTATATCTCTATGACAAGTGCCACCTGGATAAAACAGAGCTCCATTTCAACGATTGCCTACAGCTAGCTTATAAGTTTGCCAATTACAAGTATGAGTATAACATGTTATATATTCTAATCAATGTTCAATAAACAATAACACGATTTTCCAAAATTTAATAATTTGCATAACAAACCGTTTAGACTTTCTTCAATACCATAATAATAATAATTTACGAAACGACCAAGTAATAATCCAGTACAAGCGAATAGCACACAAATTAAATGACATAATGTGAATCGATTAGGAACTCGAATAGCTTTCCGATTAACAAAAAGCAAACCCAATGTCCAAATCTAGTAGTTTTAAAATGAACAGTCAAAGCAAGTTAGAGATTTTTACTTTAAAAAACAAACAAACACGATACTTTAGTTTATACAAATAGACACAGAAAACGTTTAAACTCAAATTATTCCCAGTGTTTTCAATTTTTAAGATGTATGTTGTTTCTGACAATTTCAGTCATTTTTTTGAATATTGAAGTGCAATTTTCCTTAAGGTTTTCACTTCAACCGGGTGAAGTTGTCTTTAACTGTCAGTGTAGCACAATCGAACATGCCGGATGAAAAACATAAGTACAGTGGAAGTTAGGGCATAAAAAGGGACCTCTAATGATGATTATACCCTAATATCCGGCACTCACCCATATAAAAGTGGTTCCGTATACAACACATATGTTGGAGACTGAAAACGGAACGAATAACTTTAGTCGATTCTTGAAGAACGCTGAAAGCAGTTCAGTTGAACCAACAAAATATTCTGAACAAACAATTTTCTAGGCTCTACATTTTTCATTGGTAATATTTAGGTGGTTTGGTAACGTTTAAAGACAGATTTTATTCACATGTTGATAACAGATAACTATAAAATTAAGAACAAAGGAGTATTGGATGTCTGCTTTGTTCTAGTAGCCGGTACATACAATTATCTCATAGGTTACTGAATTCAAAACCTTTAGGTTCAATGGAGAGGATGATACACATACACTTTAAAGTTGGTATCCACATTTCCCAGCTTGACTTCACGTATTAAAACTTTTCTCGAAACATTGAGGAAAAATTATCAAGTAGTTAATCAGTAATAAATACGGAGTTAGTCAAGAACCTTGAACTAATCTCTGCAAATGACTTAATTAAATATTTAGTCTTCACTTGTATTTCTAAGATCATTTCTTAAGTCAGATTCGCTATCTTTAATTTTTCATACCACTACTAACACCGTTAATGCATATGTAGTACTCCACCACCTCGCTATGCCGTGATACAGAGTCTTGAACTGACGCACATACGTACTAGGTTCCTTGTTGTGTATGAATGATTGACTAACATTCAATGTCTATTGAAATGGGTAATGATAAAATCACTGGGCATTTCCTGAATGACATGTGGTCTTTTTCGTGAAGTAGATGGGTCTTTGCAAATAGCTGGCATATATCTTAGTATTGCAAATAAAAAAATTCGGATAAAATACCATTTTGACAACATACAAACAAAACTGATTTGTAAACTTACACAGCACACAATACTAATCCAAGAAATATCTTCAACAGTTGCACCAAGTATACTTGCATAATCACTTGGTTCTGCGTTGTACAATGTAATAATACGAGCAAAAATAAACATAATTGGCACACATAGGAATGTTCCCAAGACAAGACCAACACCGATCTGTACGTGTATATCCCAACCATGCACATCATTTGATAATGTAACGTGAAAGAAATAATGAATAATAACAGATGATTAGAGTGACCGTGGAAGAATAAATTTTATTAATTCTAACAAATATATCGTGGAGTCGAAAGTATGCATGATCATGTGCTGGAGATTTACTTTACCCTATATATTATTCACTATTGTGATTTTGGACAACCGCATCGTAACAGTGGCTTGATGACTTTGAAGTAGCAAGTCTGTATTTTCAGGGATAATGTAAGTCTTTAAAATTGACAAGCTTTAGTTATATATTGGGTCTTAATCATACATCGAACAGACAAATATACAGTTAAGGTATCCGTTCTGTGCTACTCTTTTAGGATTATGAGACGTAACTGTCAAGATTGCCTGAATACGATCACATTTATGTGATCACGCAAACGTTTGAAGGAGAATAACAGTGGTGTGCAAGAGAGATAATCAATTTAGGGTTAAAAGTTAAGTTTAATAGAGAGAAATTAAAGGGTGTTTTATATTAAAATCATGAAATAATCAATGTTCAATCATCATCAAAAACCTGAAAGAATCAAACGGTCGCTTCGTTCTAGTACGGGATTCCCTATCAATGCGTATCCACGATCACTCACACGAGAATCGAGTCCAGCACCTCCGGTCTCACACGAACACTTAACTTCTAGATCACTGAGTCGGCAACCACTGGGTGTTAATGTTTTACTTCAATCAATCCGTGATATTACACAACAATCTTCCATTGTTATTGTTGGTAACTACCTCACACTCGACACTGTTGAATTCCACTGAACATGACTTTTCACTAAAACTGGGGATTTCCTCTCGAAGCTACTTACTCATAGGCACATGAACAGATCATTTTACCAATTATACTGATTGATGCAATTGTCTTATATATTACGAGTTTATAGTCAATGTCTAAACCAAAACGCCGGAATAGAGTAGACCGATAAATTCGAGCAATTTATGAAGCCAATGAATGTTGAGTTAATCGATGTAAGCTTTATAGTTGTAATGAAAATTAATCATGCCTTGGATGGACTTGGTGTTTAATTTCACCAAGCTGCTATAACTTCATGATTAAGTATCAAGTTCATTTTCCATTATTATTATTATTATTATTATTATTATTATTATTATTATTATTATTATTATTATTATTATTATCTGTTTTATCAAAGAACGTTATCTAGAAGAGATAAGTGACTTAATTAAATTCTCTCGGTTTACAGCTAATAATCAATCATAGTAGTGCAGATGCATTAATTCGTTTGTCCTATTTACAATTCTTATTTTATAAACTCATTTATCTTTTTCATATAATATTCTCATTGTTAATCTTTTTCAACTACTACTGATACTATTACTACTTCTAAAACTGATGTTTGTCTTCATAATTTCATCCCATTTTTCTTGCACATGCTGTGTAGCAACTTGAACCGATCTACATATTTACCCGATTTTCCATTGCTTATAACTAGCTCTCCATTTATTACAAATGAAAAGATAAACACAGTAGGAATTAGTCATGAATTGAACAGTGCAAAAGTAACTGTTTAACACACATGCACAGGACAACACAGAGTATTTGTGTATAAAAGTGCATCGATTTATAGATGATAAGAAGAAAAGAACAAAACGGCAACAGAATTGAATGGAATGAAGTGATATTACATTATAATTTGTCATCACTTTATTGAATGGAAATGCACTTTTTTGTACTGTATAGAATATTGACACACATGAAAAATAAGAGGTGAAATAATAGAGGAAGAGTACAGCAATAGTTTATGCCTGTATCATCATACATAATAAGTATTTTTCTTTTTTTTTTTTACAAATATTTGTGATGTGTAGCAGATCTCTGTTATCACATGACTTCGTGATTTGTTTTATCGTTTGGACAAAACCGCTTCATCTTTCCATTTATCCTATCACGCACATGTTTACACACGTACGTATGCTAATACATGTGCGTCCATATGCTTACTTGAATCTCTTTAATGCTTATAAAGACTGAGTCATCCATTATTCACGAAGTTAGAACGTCTGCTTTCTGTAATCCGCCTTTCATCAGTCTCATTAAAATCATGAACTAACCAAGATGTGGACCACCACTGAAAACCTGGAAGCATTGAGTAGGCGCCTCTTCTTAGTACATTACTCCTCAGTAGTGTGCATTCACGATCCCGCATTGAGGGGCCGAACCCATGACATTTGACCTCGCGAGCGAACTCTAGACCACTGAGTCCACATCCAATGCTGTTGATATCTAACCTCAGTCAATGTCATAGATCCGTGTGTGGTGTGAGGTAGTTACCAACAATAACAATGGAAGATTGTTGTGTAATATCACGGATTGATTGAAGTAAAACATTAACACCCAATGGTTGCCGACTCAGTGATCTAGAAGTTAAGTGTTCGTGTGAGACCGGAGGTGCTGGACTCGATTCTCGTGTGAGTGATCGTGGATACGCATTGATAGGGAATCCAGTACTAGAACGAAGAGACCGTCTGATGTTTTTTAGGTTTTTGATTATGGTTTAACACTGATTGATTTACGATTTAAAAAAATTCAACAATCTCCACAACTTTAAACTGAAAAATTTCTTCAGTCTGTCTGAGCACATGAGTGCTTGAAATCAACTCATCCAACATAATTCGTATTTGGCTTTTTTTACAATCGTCACTCAAACAGGGTCAGCCTGTGTAAGATATACGAAATTAAACGGATAATTTATGTTAGTAATTCACTGCTCATTCCTTCCTTCATTATTTATAATGGGATAGTGATCTTGAGTGCTGTTAGGTTCTTTACTCGAACACTACCAGTCGAGTCAGAGCTTATGGCGAACTTTCATTTGATTTTTCAACCTCAAGTGGTGTCCGTGAAAGCTGTACAATATCTCCATTTTTGTCCAACTTCATCATAGACCTACTGCCAGAAATAACGTTCTCGTCGACTGAATTTTCGGGCATTGGTCACCTGCCAGGAGGTTTACTTATCGACTTACAATACGCCGATGATATAGTCCTGTTTGGTGAAGACGCTGATAAAATCCAGTGTCTTTTGGTAGCACTCAGCAACAATGCCAGGATGTTTGCGATGCGTTTCTCCCCATCTAAATGCAAGTTGTTGCTTCAGGACTGGTCTGCGTCAACACCTGAACTAAGGATAGGGAGCGAAGTGGTTGAACGCATCGGCAACTCCACTTATCTTGGAAGTCTGATCAGCCGTAATGGGTTGGTGTCTGACGAAATATCGGCAAGGATTCACAAAGATCGTTTGGCGTTTGTCAAGTTACGTGACCTATGGCGAAGGCGAGATATCTGTCCATCAATTAAGGGACGAGTATACCGCGCTGCAGTTCGTTCTGTTCTACTTTACGGCAGCGAAACGTGGCCATTAAGAGTAGAAGATATTCGTAAGCTACTAGTATTTGACCACAGATGTTTCAGAAATATTGCTCGTATCTGCTTGGATCACCGGGTAAGTAATAGTGAAGTTAGACGCCAGGGTATTAGGGAACGATGGTAAATCAGTTGATGAGGTTGTGAATCTTCATCGATTGAGATGGTTGGGGCACGTGTTGCGTATGCCTGAACACCGATTACCACGGCGCGCAATGCTGACCAGTGTTGGGGATGGTTGGAAGAAAGTTATTGAAGGCCGAACCAAAACGTGGCACCAATGCTTGAAGTCACTAACTTCTAATCTGTGCTATGTTGGTAGATGCAGACTACTTGGTTGGTGTCCGCATGGCTATCATAACCAATGATTGGAATATATTCAATGTATAAATTCTGTAGTAATTACTGTAAAGTGTGATCGATAAACGAACATACCAATGATAAGGTTAAACGCCCAACACCATACTAACTTTCCTTGACCTTGTATGACTAGATCTTGTTTATTCACCAATCATAATTTTATGCTCATTATACAACAACATTCGCCTTGCTGACTCATTTTTCCTATACTCTAGTTACTGTTCGAAACTTTGTAGGAAATTGTTTCCTACAATTACTTCAAGTTTATTCAAACGACGCAGAAGGAAAATATACGGACTACCATGGTGATATTTATGAATTTCTCAGTAATGAGATTCATGATAGATATTCAACATTTTATGAAAGCCATTAAGTACATATGATTGGTAGATATAGTTAGTGTATGAAGACAGTTTTAAGACAAGGAAATTGCTAGTAATTACTGTATGTTTGGAAAAACAACAGGTCAGAAATTTGATCAGGTCTCCATGTCATATCACTTAGCTGTTTAAATTGGAAAGTAGACATTGAGGAAAGGGTTCAAAAACCAGTAACTTAATAGGTTAACAACGAATCTGTCAACTATACTCTATTGGTAAAATGACAGTAAGCAGTTTTTTATACAATGAAGACTAGACATAGTATACATCTATTAATATATAAACTTACGGCCACAGGTATAACTTGATATTCAGCAGCAAATAAGAACACAGGTGGGGCTGTTGGTGTAGTACCATACAAGAAACCAAATGTAGAATAACGTAATGTTTCATTAGCCAATGCAATAGGCATCATTTGAGCAACAAGTTCACGTGTAATAAAAGGAACAATCAAACTATTAAATTAAAGTGTAACAGAAAAGAGGAAAAATTAAACTTGTGGTTTTGTAAACCATCTTTTTTTAAATGAGAAAAACTACTTTAAAGTTTGTAACAATAGGTAAGCTTTTAAAGAGAAAGAATGTATTTGTAAAATCTCAGTGAATGAAGGTGTCTGCCTGCTAAGTAGAAGATTGCGGGTTCGAGTCCCACCGTGGGTGTGAATGCGTAAGCTGGTTTTAAAAGAGAAACCCACATTAGATGTATTGACATTATTTAATTCATAAAATTGAGAAATACATAACTATCATGATTAAGATATAGAATCTGGTGAAGAATTCTACAACGATAACTACTTACTAATCAGTATAAATTACTTCATTTTCTAGGAAGAAATCTAATAAATATCGTTTAGTCAGTCAGTTATATACAACGTGCAATTTCGTACATGTGTACATTGGTTCAAGGTGTCACATTTCATTAGCACAGTCAGATAAAACTGTCAAGGTGAATTTCAGAGTACTAGAAGTAGAAAGGATTAGGTAACGAAGATAAGATTCGAGGAGAAAACATGGATTACTGAAACCAAAAAAAATTAGATGGTAATTTAGAAACTTAGGGAAGAAAAAAGAGTGGATGTACTTGTGCCATTGTGAAAGATTCTAATTCACTGTCATTCAAATCCTCCGACCATTGGTTATTATAATCACGCGGACTCGAACCAGGTACTGAGCTTGTATATACCTACATGGCTCAGTTCAACAGTCAGCGTCTTCATGAACTGATGCTACGTCTTGATTTGACCGTTCCTAGATTACTTCCAACCTATTTCTACACTAGCCATCACCAAGTATCAGGGTAAGCAGTGGATGAGAATACTTAATATATGTCCTAAATATATCAATCCATAAATATAAAATATCTCATCAACCGATTTGTTATCTTTACTTAGTATCATGAGTATGACTTAATATAAAGTTTCTAATTCGCAAAAGTTCACTAATTCACGTTGTAACTATCTTCAATACAGATTCCAATCTAACTTTATTTGACTGGAGTCAAAGTGTGCCCCCAAATGCCCTGGTACCGCCGAGAGTGGGGAGAGTTCGCTCTACCTCTCCAAATACTCTCACATGGCCACGCGTGTATAGCCTCTGCCAAGGAAGTCCTACTCACTGCCTTCACGTGGAGGGGTGTTGTTTACGAAAATGAGAGGACGAAAAGCGAAAGTCCGGCGCTTTAACCGGATCCCAAACCAATGGTCACATGGGCTCCAGTATCCTGAAGGAACAAATGGCGTATGAACCAATCGTTGGTCACCGGCTACCATGGGACTGCGTCTCCTCACAATGCTCCACTGCCTTGTGGGTCAGACGTTCAGGTCAAAGGCTCGGGGTGTGGCCCCCTAAGAAAACCACCTGCTTCGGTTTGGGCACCCGAGCAGTATCACAGCCCTCACACAAATCAATTGAGATTCGTGTGGCGCATATGAATTTGGTGCCTTCGTGTACCAATACCTATGTGTTAAAATAAATAAAATGGAGTCAAAGTGTGAACATTGAAGGTTGGTGATGTTAGTAATGAAAATGACAAATAAGGAAGATTTATTTATATGTTACAAAATACTAACATAGAGTCGATAATTTAGTTGATTTAAAGTAATTGACTTTAAACTAATAGGTTACAGATCCGAATCATGTTTCATTTATTCTAATTCCAGTAGTCGGGTAGTATCACTAATTCTTATAAACAGCGTGGCTCCATGTCAAATGCATTAATCTGTAGTTGATAAATGAATTGCATTAATTAATCATTTACTCACTATTGACCAATTTAGAGAATTCTTGTAGTTTTGGAGAGGAACAGAGGCTGATGGGATTTGTAAAGAGTGAGACAGGTATCATTGACTACAACCGACTATATTTATGAAATATCACGAATTGACTGAAATCGAAAATAAGAAACATTGACTGTCGACTCAGGTATCTAGAATCGACACATTCGATGTGAGATCTGAGGGCATGGATACACACTGTTAATTAGAAGTTCGATACTAGGACGAAACAACCATTCAATACTCCTTGTTTTCAATAATTGTCTAGGTAAAATCCGTTCGTAATGTGAGCGAACTTCAAATTAAACAGCTTCTACAAACCTCCGAATCTATTAATATAGACTACGTGGGAAGTAGACACACATCGAAGAAAGGGAACTTACAGTTTTGTCAATAGGATTGTTGTCAAAATGTAAGCTTCTCTTTGAGTGATGGTAGACATTTTGCCAACCATACTATAACCGAGTGAAAATAAAGCAGTAGCACCGAAGGAGTCAGCTTTCAAAAGAACATCAAAGAGACAAAATATATTTTATAATGGGCCAAGCTTGCATGCAAGATTAAAAATGCAACAAACCTTGGCAATCAGTAACGAAACGGATGACAGACATGAAAAAAAAATCAACTGGAGTAAAACTCTACAGTCATATGAGAATTTTTTAAAAATATGCTTTGAGGTTGGTTCTACTCTTTTTAGGACATTACTCGTCGAAATTGCCATAAATTGGTATTTACCGAAGTGGTTTTTATAGAGATTTTAAATTAGGTGTTGAAAATCGGAGAGATCTGGGTCAGTTTTTTTACGTCTGGGTTAACAGCAGCATAGAAACGAGACGGCATACTGATGGTTCTACATCACAAACTGATTGAAGTTTTTTAAAGTAAGGACTATTGGATTTCGATTGACGAGAAGGCTTAAAATTTTCTGGATTCAGTCTAGTGTTTGTGGAGCTGGGACTCAATAGCTAAAAGCGTTCGACTTTCAATCATTCAACACTAGATATGAAGTTTGTTCCATCTATTTTAACTTGAGCAACTGACAGTATCACTAACTCTCATATGAAGAGTGTGGCTGGAAGCCTAGTACACGAATTTATATCTGATGAGTTTTGTAGTGTAGTTGTTACAGGATGAGGGGACTGATAACGAATCTAAAGTTAAAAAGAAATAGTTGTCCAGTACTTTCTGATTTTCAATGATTCACCAACATAAAAACAAACATGAATAACGGTCATTTGAAACAGAAGCGATTGTACTTCGTAGGTCACCCCTATGCCAGTGAAATGAAGACCCAACTATGAGATTTAATTCTTTTTCATAATATCAGAAGTGAATTAATACTGAATAAGTTTAACTTTTTTTTATTTTAATCTGTACATTATAGAAAAACATGAAAGATTTAGACGTCTAACTGAATGAAGTTGGGGATTTGATCATAGTGATGTTATTTTTAAATCATTGATCGAAACAGCTCTGATCAATTTAATGTAGCAGATGTGCTGATGTACTGAATAATTTACTCATTCCAAAATGAATACTCATAAATCTATCAGTGATGATTTCAACCTGCATTTAAACGAAAGGACAGTTTTGTACTTAGATCGTTCTGATTCATTTAACACACAAATCCGATATCGATTGATATGACTAGGTACTATTTATCTCCACATATTACTCAATACTGAAATACCAAACAACTACTTGGTACATGAAACCTATGCGATATAAGATTGGCTCAAAGATATCGTGTTTGTCATGAGAACTGAAAGTTTTGTATTTAATACCATGTGAGGTAGGAAGGGATCATGCGAGTGAGCACTTATAGTAATGGAGAGTTTCTATCTATCAAAAAATAACAATCTATAGAATATTGATTTCTAATGATACTATAGTTTTTTGATTCTTTTATCTTACTTTAACAAAAATTACGCTCATAAAAAGTAGTAATTTAGAAAAAACAAAACAAACAGGAACCCTCACCTATAACACTGAGCAAGCCATCTATATACACTGGTAAATGGTGCTTCAATATAAAATTAAAAATGATACCAATTAAAGTCATGAAAATTAAAGGATTCTTGAGAACATTGAACATAACCTATGCAATAGAAAGAAATAAGTGGATACATGTAGACAATAATTACAAGAGAATAATAACAGTCATGATAATAACATGTATTCAGTACATTTGCACTGTAGATAGTTCATTCACAAACTTTAGTTAATTATACACTAATCAACGTATGCAAAAAATCAGCATCGATCCAAAAATGAAGCATAAATATCTTTCATTCGTCAGTAAATAACAAATTTCTTGTTGAATAAACCTGGTCGCAATGTAGCTGAAAAGAAATCCATTAAAAATTTAATAATTCCGAGTACTTATGATTAAGTAAGAAAGAGTATGGTGAGCCCCCAAGTGTCCTGGTACGGCTGAGAATGGGGAGAGTCACCTCTTCCTATCCAAATGCTCTCACATAGCCACGCGTATACAACAACTGTCAGGGAAGTTCTATTCATTGACTTCTCGCGCCACAGGTGTTGTTTACGAAATTGAGAGGACGAAAAGCGAATGTCCGGCGACTTAACTGGGTTGGCGGATACGGAAGATCCACCCAGGGGAGTTGGAAAACCCTGATTCCAAACCAATGGTGCACATGGGCTCCAGCATCCTAAAGAAACAAATGGTGTATGAACCAATCGTTGGTCACTGGCTACCATGAAACTGCATCTCCTGACGTTGCTCCACTGCCTTGTGGATCAGACCTTTAGGTCGAAGGCTCGGAGTGTGCACCCCTAAGAAAACCACCTGCCTCGGTTTAAGCACCCGGGCAGTATCCCATCTCTCACACAAATCGAATGATTTATGTGGCGTATATCTATTTGGTGCCTCCTTGTACCAATGTTTATGTGTTTAAATAAATAAATAAAGTCTTTTAATAATGAAAAAGATTTTTGAAATCAATAGAAAAATGGTTTAAAGTAGGCGGAAAGTTTTTGCTGAGTTTTGAAAAAAAATCTTAGTCGTTTATGGAAACAGTGTGCTAAACAGGGTTTGAGTTCTCTAGTTCAAGAAAATCATTACTGATAAAATTTTAAAAGATACTCAGCTCATATTAGTGAATAATTAACAACCAATAATGATAGTTACTATTTATCTAGAATAGATCACAATCAGAATACAATTAGACACTGTGCTATTTCAATCTTCAACGATAGAAGAATTTAAAGTCACACATGTTTAAATACCGTTCCATCAATTATTATTGACAAAAAAGTTCCAAACTCGAGTGCTTCAAGTTGTCTGCTCTATGAAATTCAATTTTTGGAGTAGGATAATGTCAGTAATAAATCAAACTAAGCCTCAAAGCTTAGCAGCATATGAATCTGAATTTAATCGAGTACCAAAAATTGTTTGAAATTATTAATATCAGTGGCAGTTTGATAGTAATCTAGGTTTCATTCGAGTTGATACTTATCAACAACTAGTGTCACTCGGTGTTAAAATAACAAACGTTTCTTTGGAGCTACAACTTACCTCAAATAAAACTAGAATGCTTACAAACTAGTTAATCACAGACTATTAAACTATTTTACACTGGGCAGTCGTTGGTATTATATAGATTCAATTAATCAAATGGTAATATGCCTGTCATACTTTTATGGTTACTGCCGGTCTCAAGTGCGGATGAAGGAGGAGAGTTGGGCATGAGGTCAACAACCCCATCCAGTAGAAAACAATATTGTCAGAAATCACTTAAACCATTCATAGTGTATCTTGGGATTTGAAGAGTCTTCATTTAGAAGGATTATGAGGCCTTATGGTTAAAACCGAGATTCGTTGGAAGTTATGAGGCCGATGCCCTTTCTAACTAGAGCAACGATTAATATGGGTACATGTGATGTCCGCACAATGTAAGAAACTGAGAGGATCGGTTTGAAGGCTGGGGAAATGAGGAGACACGAAACTGTGGTGCTCGGAATAAGTGAAACCCATTGGATACAGGCTGGACAAAAAAACACTAGGTTCGGGTAACATGTTGTTGTACTCTGGTCATTAAGAAAGTGCTTCGCACACATAGGGAGTTGCACTAACGCTGTCCAAAGGAGCACAAAAGGCACTTATAGGATGGGAATCTCATGGACTCAGGATAATCAAAGCATCCTTCAAAACAAAGGAGGGGATCACAATGAATGTTTTCCAGTGCTGAGCACCCACCGACGGAAGCAACGAAAACAATAAAGATCAGTTTTATGAGAGACTGCAGTAGACAATAGCGAAGTGCTCGGAAAGGACCTGATTATCTTGATGGACGGCCTAAATGCCAAAGTTGGAATGGGCAACACCGAGTATGAAGACATCATGGAACGGCATGGACTGGGAGCAAGGAATGAAAATGGGTGGAGTATGATTATTCGGAATTCGCAGATGAGCTGGTTCTCCTATCCCATACACATCAACAAATACAGGTGAAGAAACCCAGTGTACCAACAGCCTTTCCAACGAAAGGCCTCCACATACACAAGGAGAAAGCCAAGATCTTGAAACAACAGTGAGCAACAACCGGTTCGCATTTGATGGAGAGGCTCCGAAAAAGGTGTAAACTTTTATGGGCATCGGCACTATCACTAATAAACAAGGAGGATCTAATGTATATGTAAAGACAAGGATTTGCCAAGTAGGGGTACTATTCCTACAACTAGAGGATATATGGGAGTGAAGACAACTGTCAGCTGACCCCAAAGTCAGAATCTTCAATGCAAAGGCCAAGATAGTTCTATTGTACGGAGATGAAACTTGGAGAATCCCTACAACAATCATCAGAAAAGTACAGGTATTTATAAGCAGTTGTCTACACAAGATATTCAATATCCGTTGGTCGGATACCATCAGCTTCCAACTGAATACGAAATCTGGAAAAGGTGCTGGAAGTTGGTAGGACATTCAGGAAGTCACCAAACTGCATCATGAGGAAAGCCCTAACATGGAATCGTGAAGGCAAAGGGAAAAGAGGCAGACCGAAGAACACACTGCGTCGGGGAATCGAGTCAGATATGAAAAGGACGAACAGCGCTTGGAAACAACTGGAAAGATGTTGGGATAGTTGATTGGAGAATCCTGGTTGGCGGTCTATGCTCCAAGGGGGTGTGTAGGTAGCCCGATCGCTAGTCCACATGAATTGACATAATCTACATAATATGTCTTCACTTGGCCATTTTTCTTTTGGATATTCATGGATGGTTCGTGATACTACGCCCGATCACCAAAACGAAGGTAGGTGTAATGGGATTCGAATGTGTGAATTAGTGGTTGAGAAGGCCGAACACCTTAACCACTTCTAAGTAGCTTCATTACAGTAATAAATATTGAATATATGTAGTTAAATACAAAAAAGCGTTGGTTCCATAGAAAAGCCTTACCTGTGTCAATTGCTGGCATCGACCACATGATGGGACTGAATTCGAACTTTTACCATCTAATAATTGTCTTCTATCAATATCACTATCTTCACTATGAATTAACGGTTTAAGCTCACTATTAGTTAACCTGACTCGTTCTAGCTCCAATAGAAAATAAGCGAATGGATTGAGAACAATCAGTTGGATTGGCGCAAATAAATAAACATAACTAGCCAAATCAGGGAAAAGAGCATAGACTAAAAGTTAAGAAAAAAAAGAGAGAAACAAAAAGGTGGTTATTTAATGAAAATATGACAGTAGAATGTAACCGACCAGTAATGTAAATTGTTGATTCAGAACAGATTTGTATCAACACCTAGAAAGGCCGAAGGGAGTGCTAGTAAAGTAGTTAAGTGCATTTTTCACTTCATTTGTCCTCGAAGTTTCATCGCCTTTAATGAGCTGGTGGGTAGCAAAATCCTGGCACCAACACATAACACTCGCTTAGATTTTACCAAATTGTGTCACCTGTTGAGTAAAGAAGACATCTGTCTGTTTGTCAAACAGTGGATATATTGGACATTATTCCCCTGTATTACTTAAGGCTGTGATATAGGACGTTTCCAGAGTAGAGGATATCCATAGCTACTCTTATTTCATCGTAAAAATATTCAAATCATTGATGGTATATAGCAGAATAGTTAGGTAAGTAATACTGCAGAGATTAAACGTTGGGTCATAGGTAAATATTGCAAGTATGTTGAGGCTACGAAGTTATCCATTGACTGAGACTTGAGACATAAGTCACAGGTGCCCAACCACTAGTTACCACAATGTTCAGGGTTGGGTGGAGTAGAAATAAGTTGAAATAAAATTAGGGGACATCAAACCAAGGTGTAGTATCAGTCCGCTGAGTCACTCACTGCTGATATGAACCATGTTTTAAGGTGCAGATTATCCAGTCGAGGTTTACATGATAATCATCAGCGATGGCTGAAGACTATAAGTAACCTGTCTCAAAATCGGCCTCAGTCAGTCACAACGTAGAACCTGTACTTATGTACATTAGTTCAAGTTGCTTTACGCCATTAGCACAGAGAGATGAATTAGTCAGGCCAAATCTCAGAATAGTAGAGGTAGTAACAGTATCGGAGGTAATATGAAAGATTAGGTATGGAAGATACGACTGGAAAAGAAAATACAAACTAGTGAAATAAAAACAAGAAAAAGTTAAGAGGAATTTAAAATTTTAGGACTTGTAGAGACGAAGAGTGGATGCGCCTGTGCTATTGCAAACGATTTTCGGCCATTTCATTCAAAGTCACTAACCGTTGGTTACGATAATCACGAGGATCCCAACCAGGTGGTTTGTACCTATTAACATGGCTAAGTTCATTGCCAGTGACTTCATGGACTGATGCCATGTTTTGATTTGGCCACCACCAACCTTTTTCCAGTCTGCTCCTGCACCAGAAAACATCGCTCATTGAGGTAGGTAGTGGTTGAGTATAAGAAATAGATGTCCAAATCACCTCAGTTAATAAAGATTTACTACCTCATCAATCGATTTGCCATCTTTGCCTAGTATTCTATTCCTAACCCAGGTATTGCTGACTCCGTGTTTTCAAAATACACGAGTAGTGTTTCGTAGACACCTATGGTCGAATACCAGTAAGCCACAAATATCCTTTACTCTTCATAGCCATGACTCACGTCCACAATTTAGAAAAGAGAGAACTGCTGCACAGGAAGCTTTCCCATTGGCTGGAAGACGAATGACTGAACTTTGAATGAAGTTCGTAAGCAAATAAGCGAGTAACTGTCATAGTGAATTAAGGTTGTATCTTTATTTTGCCCGACTATTATCCACCTTGTGTAGAGATATGACTGACTGATATGAACGCAATGTTCACATATTCGAACTCCGTTGCTCCTACCTTGGCGCAGCAGTCCGGTTCGCCTACTGTAATGGCATAACATAAGTATGTTGGTTGGGACATGTTTATTAAGGCTCAGCCATACCACATAGGTTGCGTGGAAAGAAAAAAGACCAAAAACATCAAGTATTAAACCTGAAGATGGAGTCTTAACTTTGACTGTAATGTCATTTGAGAGCATTAAGGTATTTTACGCGGATAACCAGCGTCCTCATACATACGAAAGGATAAGTTGAAAAAGTATTATCAAACTAACAAAAAAGAACATTCGCCTTCTTGCGCTATTGGTTTCTGGTTCTGATGATGTTTAAAAAGTGGGGAGCTAATATAGAGAATAGAAAAAGGTAACATGTGAACGACTTCTAATAGTTGACTTTTGGGTTTGGATTCCCATTTACAGGTCGTCAATACCATACAAATACATTATCGAATCCTCCAAAAAGAGATGTACTATCAGGGTGTGAACAAACAGGAAGCATTAAATGCTCGAATATGCACACAAACCAGAACTTACACAATAGGCGTAACTTATAACCTAATACGAATATAAATACGTTTGCTTATTAAAATGACTAATTTTTTTAAACTTAAAGCACTCGTTTTAGGTACACTTGAAGTCTATTTTAAAATCAACAAACGAGTATATAACAACGAAAGTTATCGTCACTTAAATATCCAAAAGCAAGTTAATTTTATTAATTAATGGAATATATTATATTATAAACAACTCACGTATAGGATAAGCTAATGCTACATCATTGGTCTGAGATACAAACATAGCAACAATAGCAGCTATGCCCAGATGAAAACGTCGACTAATTAAGTATGTGAACGTAATTGCCATTATAAAACCAATCAATTTACTGATAGATATAGCCATAACGAAAGACCAACAGACACCAGAAAAATTAATTGTTACCATGGCCTAGAATAAATGAATAAAGTTTTCAGTCAGACAAAGGAAAGATAATAGTGACTGTACACCAATTACTGACTTATCAGGGAAAAATGGAAAAACAAAACAATTAACCGATCAATTACAGTTTTAGTTGTTCATAAGTTAAAACATGATTAGTAGAGCAGAACAATATGGTATATATCACAAGATGTGTGTAATCAAGTGTTTGCGGAGTGAGTAATTTATGTTCCCGATTTAGTTTAGTGAGATTTGTATGAGCGCTTTTAAACTGTTTGGATGTCCAAGCCAAAGTAAATGATTTTCTTTATTCCTTAGGTCTTCAACTCAGGGGTCTAACTCGCAAAGTAGAAAGAGTAAGTCGAAGGATCAATACCTATGGTTGTTAGTTATTCAAGTGGGTTTAGAAATTATTTGTTCCGTGTCTGAGAGCCTACACGACTCATAAGTAAGAAATCAGAGTTTGCAACCCCTACCACAAAGACCCGTATTATCTCCCATCCCGTTTTAATTGTCAGGCGTCTGTTTTCGATATTTTGCTATTATAGGCCCTTTCTTACTGCGTGTGCACCTATTGTTGGTCACCGGTTATCATGGGACTGCATCTCTTGGAGTTGCTCCACTGCCTTGTGGATTAGACCTTCAGGTTGAAAGCCCCGGATGTGGCCCTCTAAGAAGACCACCTGCTTCGGTTGGGGCACCTGGGCAGTATCCCATCCCTCATAAAAATCGAATGATTTATGTGGCGCATATCTGTTTGGTGCCTCATTGTATCAGTGTTTATGTGTTCGAATAAATACATAATATGTTTTTAAAACCTTATTTGCGAGTTTTAGTCTTTCTCTCATTGCTACTGCATTACTTCGATCCTGTTTTATGTTTTTCTCGTCGCACTAATCTATTATGGCAACTTAGACATACGCACATCCGTTCTAGGCCCCATGTTTATAATATCTGTTACGGATAAAAATAGAAAACGTTTGTTCTCTGTTTCGATATGTCTTCATACGAATAAGAATCCATATTCCTTAGGACCCTGGAGCCCATGTGCACCATTGGTTTGAAATCAGGGTTTTCTAACTCCTCTAGGTGGATCCTCCGTATCCGGCAACCCGGCTAAAGCGCAGGACATTCGCTTTTCGTTCTCTCAATCCCGTAAACAACGTCCCTGTTACGAGAAAGCAAAGTTGTAACGTAAGTACGAAGGGATATTGAAATTCAAGATCAAAGAGATAGAAACAAAATGCATCTTGGCCATTGCAAACGACTCTAAGCTACTGAGACCAAGGTTTAAAGCCACCGGTGACAATTATTACGCGGATCTCAACTGGGTAATATGTATCTATCTACATGGATCAGACAAACAGTCAACAACTTCATGGGTTGATACCACATTTCGATTTGATAACTCCTAGCTCTTTTACAACCTACTTCTGCACTAGCAAGCATCAATCGTCGAGGTAGGCAGCGGTTAGGCAAATGTAGCTTAAGTCCTAACCACCTCATTCAATGAAGATTTAAAACTGTCGACCGATATCACGTTTTCTAAGTAGCATATGCCTAGCCCTATATTGCACACCCATTGGTATCACAAAACACGAGGAATGATTCGAAGACACCTATTAAAAAAAGCTTTGAGCCTACGCCTATCTTCTAAAGTGAAAATTAATAAAAAGGATAAAAAATAATGACAGAGACAGGGTGTTCTGTAAGATAAATTGCAGCCACATGTCCTAAATCATGTTTTTCTCGCTTCGCCGGTTTTTACCCTCAAGTATTTTCTACGTTACTTTCACAACTCTTCTGAATATACATTCAACTGGTCTTTCAAAAGTGATCATTGTTTCCCTTTCTAAAAATAGATTTCAACCGTGTAATAATTTTAGATAAAACTCTATTATACTAAACTACAGCAGAGCGTAAATAAAACCGTACGGCTTGACAACTATATTTATAAAACGAGATATTTTTCACTCGAAATCTATCCCTTTATGATTAAAGAAGAAATCCGTTCCGGTTAAGTGAATACAAAAATTCATTAGCAGTGAAATAATTTCAAGATGTTCTGATATGTTTTATTAAATTTATGTGAGTTATTACGAATCATCCGTATATAGAAACCATACATTAAAAGTACACCTAGAAATATCAGAATAATGGTGACCTTGAATATTTTGCTTCCAAGTATAATGCTAGTTATGATGTTAGTTACGTTTGTGTATGTACTGAGGGAATGATTACGTCAGTGAACTGGTGTTTAAGTTTGTGAGCTTATAGTTTATAATTACTCATTTACGTTGATCAGCTGGTTAGAGTTAGCTGGGACTAGAGTACATAAAGATGCAAACAATTTCTATCCAGTAAGACAAATATTGTAGTTGGATGAAATGACTACAATATATAGGACTGTTACTATGACAAAAAAGGGACACACCCCATTGAATTTCTAGGTTGACTAGCCTTTTCTGAGACGTATGTACCAGTATGGAAAGATGTGCAAAGTAATACCTCTATATTCATCTAATCTGAAATAGTTTTCTGTTGATCATGTTGGTCATACTATATTCTCAATTTTAATTGTTGCAATTTACTAATGTTATTAGGAGAAGAACAAATATTTTACTTCTTACAACACTAATTTTATAAATTACGATTAAGTCGTGACAGTTGTGTAGAATAATAAAGTATACCTTTAGAAAATGAGGTATTTTGTGAAATATGAGGAAGTGAATGCACAAATATTTAATTTTTAAATACTCTATTAGATGAGCATTAGGATGCACAAGTCAGTGAGTGGTGCGTCAACCAATAGAAAAGCCCTAGTGGCATTAAAAAATAAAAACTGGTAATTCATGAAGACTTACGCGAAAAAATACAGCGGGTAAAGCGAATCTAGTGACATAGAGGTTAAGTCCCTTAGCTTGGGATTCAGAAAGAATTTTCAGGCGGCCAGCGATATAACCCAAGAGAATTACGCCAAAACACTGAGTTAGCACTGGAACCAACTCACTGAATACTTCATGATAGTTAACAGTCGAATTAGTAGGAGTAGGCAGAGATGATCTTATCAACGTAGGTTTGTTGTCCATGTCTCCAGAAAGTGAACTGAAATAAAAATTTTAAAAAATAAGTGGTCTGCTTGTTGGCTATCTTCATTTAAATGTCGTTTTAAAACTAAGCGAGACTATGATTTATGGTAGAAGCAATCTATTTATTAATATTGTCTAAATATCATTTCGGCATAACAGGTGAAGTCAAATGGTGACGAAAACCTCAAATCTAATTCCCGACCCTGATGTTCGGCTGTAAGTCCTAATACAAATGCATAACACTAATCGACAACTATCTTTAAACTATAATAAGTAGGTAATCATTCTTACGGTCACCTTAATGTCCATCAAAGGTTGTCCATAAATTATAGATGCACCTAGAAATATCAAGTAATTTTGACAAACCTTAGTGGTCAATATTATTAGATATCTATGAAATCTACCGGCAATCAACATCACTAACATGTTATATAAAATGGGCTATTTCTAACGATGAGCTCAAATAAACATGTTCAGCTGGTAACGAAAGATTTGCTCGTTTAACCTTTTATAATAGACGTCGAATGCGTATTTAACATGAAAGGAGAAGATAAATAAGTTAGAAATGATGTTCAGTACCAACAACACTTACTTATGTTACACGAAAACCATTCTCTTTTAGTTTTTGCAGAACACAACCTTTAAACGAAGAAAATCTGACGTCAATTTCACCTTCTTCTAGCTCATCAAAGCCATAAAGTGAGTTGTAGCAGCTTTTGCTCATACAAAGACGAACACATTTAGTATGTTCGAGTGAAGAGGTACTGTGTTCTAATGGGCAAGAACCACTACAGTTTGACAAAACTTTCTGGAACAACTGTTCGTTTGTGGCTTTGCGTTTATATTGATACACAGGAAATTTGAAGAACGACCTCGCGGAAGACCCACAAACAAGCAAAACCAAATATATACTGAGGAGTATTGACATGCGCGGAAAGACGCGAAATTCACCTACACAACTTTTATTTGAGTGATTAAAACACAAGATAACTGACAGTTTTTTGAATTAACGACTCTAGAAAAACGGACCGAGCTTTATAAATATAATGCTCTTAAAGTAGAGCATTCATGAAAATTTCATTCAATTAGTGTCTATATTTTTGTGACTTATCAATTTTATCAGAAGGGGTTTTGTGGAGATTGTAGTAATTTCAGTGATTAAGATCATGAGTCAGCTGAAGCTAGACCACCATGGAAAACCTGGGAGCACTGGACGACCGTCCAGTGATCTTAATCATTGAAACTTATCAATTTATTTAATATTTTTGTGCCGGGAATGTGGAGTCCGCAAATACGACTTATGTGGAGGATAATGGATATCAATCTAAGGTGACTTTGGGATTAGTTTTTAAAGGATCTCCGTTCCATTACTTTATGAGCAAATAGTTTACAAATCATTATAATTGTAACTGATGTATAGCTCATTCATTTGAGTGCTTTTTTAGTTCCACACTGGCTGTCACAAAGTTTCTATCAAGAAATCGAAATTCCATAGTACTGAAGGAAAAAACAAGGGTACTAGTCAATATGTTGAAATCAGAGTTGAGAATACTCTAATTCAGTGCAAAAAGGCATCACGACAACTAAACATCCAAGTTTTTCAATAGTATAAGTAATTGTTGACGATTGGCAACAACTGCCTGATATGAATACTTCAGTCTAGTACAGCCGTACACATTATATCAAAGTAAATATATAATGAAAGTTAGATTTGGAAACGATAACTCTAGTGAACATTTCAACCTCATCTACAACGATGACCTGATGAATGTACGGGGGAATGAGAGAGAATGTTGGTTACTTCACACTCATTGATAAATCGAACTTTCATAAATTCTTGCACAGAATCTTTATTCATGCACACTTACCAGATACTTGTTGGAACCACGATTTCAGAGACATTTGGGAATACGGAAGGGGATTTGATTAAACAGATGATGGGGGTAGTTTTTGCAGCGGCAATGAACCACCTTTGAAGTTTGACCAAGAAGTTGAGCCCTGTGCATATTAGATGAGACTATACGATATTGAAAAGTTGTCAAACATCGTGGACATTATTAACGACCGATGGAACTACTGTATGCGGCGAATGACTTCTGTGAAATTTGTTTCTCGATTCAGTATTCACCGAATTAAAGCACTTGCTTGATACAGCGCCATAGTAGTAAAGCCTGCTACCACGGTAGGGTCATCCTGGCCAGATCTTGATCCCTCAGTATGATTTAAATTAAATCAAGTTGTCAAATCTAAAGATCGCACACGTATTCGGAGTTTGACAAAATTTATACGCGTAAAATATTCGTGATCGAAGTACAAACTCAGTTAAATCAGAGATCAGAAATGAAGTTTCCAAGATATTTTTGGAATGCTATCGATGTGTCGAGATGCGTTCGATCTAAACTGACTAGCAGTTGCAAGGAATAAGTAGCACGGAGTACTTACTCTTGATCTGGTATAGATGCTTGACGGGGCATTATCAGCCAGGGCATGTCTAGTGAAACTAATGAGGTCAGCATCAATGTTGAAGACTTGTAGAACTACTTATTTCGGGGATTTATTTACATCCAGGAATCACTCCCTTCAGCTCGAGAGGATCTCTGTCCGAATTCACATCGAATAAAGAGTCGATGCCATGTCAAATTATTAAGATTATTGATAAGTAACTAACAAATTACCTAGCACAGTGCTCAGCCCTCTCTTAATGCAATCCGTTGAGTTTGTCTTGATGTGGTCCTTAATTTGCATAAGATCTAAATCTCCCTGGATCATAGTACCTGATTCAATTTCGCAATGTTTTAAGAAAGGTGAATCCAGAAGTGTTGTCATTCTTAGATTTAGACAAAACCGTCTTTCAGTAGGAGTATTCAACAAACTACTTTATAATCCCAAGTTCTTGGTTTCAGTTTGGAAAGAACAGAACTTAAGTCGCCCAGTGTTACTTTCTAGGGACAGTGGTCTTCCGGTTAACACAACATTATTTTGGACGCATTGATAGATAGAGCTGCAATCACGTATTGAAGCAAAAAATTAAATACTCTGGTAATTCCATGGGAAATTCGAAAGCGTAATGCATTTGAAAGGGTATTTATTCAAAGTGTAAGGTTGTGTATAACAAATATTAGTAGTCTGATGCAGATATCGGAACTAATAGTTCAGACGGTTCAAATGGTTCTGGATGGAATAGAAGAAGCTTTCGCTTAACAGGCTTCCGTGTCTAGTATCAGGGGATCACCAATACTTCCAGGCAAGCACTTAGGTATATTGACGATAAAATAGAAAAAAAAGAAATTGGTAAATCATAGCAAGATACTATCCTTAGTCCTTAAGAATAGATCAAGTCGCCTCTTAGAGGACTCCTGGGAAGTTGCTTGGACTAGGTCAGCTGGCAGCGAATTCCAGCATTTGACATCTCTTAAGGAGTAGAAGTTGTGCCTGCAGTCCGTTCTACTATGTTGTATCTTTAATTTCTGGATGTTACCCCTTAGGTTAGTGTTGGGACTAAGCTTAATTAGGTGTGTGAGAGGATGTTCAGAAGTGTTAAGGATACTGTAAGCCATTAGAAGGTCACCATTAAGACGTCTATACTTTAATGTGTAAAGGTCAAGTGATTGGAGGCGCTCTTCGTAAGGTTTAAGTTTGAGTCCCCGAACTGATTTCGTGGCTCGCCGTTGGATACGCTCCAGAGTGTCCTTATCCTTTTATAGTGTAGGAGGCAATACTATGTTTCCGTACTCTAAATGGAGACGAATAAAACCATTGAAGATTATGTGGAAAGTTCTCCCGTCAAACTAACCGAAAATCCGCTTCAATGTTACCAGTGCAAGGTTTACTCGAAAGGCATTTCTGTCTCAGCTGGCGTAAGACTTTAAGTCGTAGGGCACCAGAACTCCTAAATCTTTTTCGACTCGGGATACTACTAGAGAGGAGTTTCCTAAGTTGTAACTGTAATCTGCGACGTGTCGCAGATGGACTACTTTACACTTTGAAGTCGAGTCAGATCCTCCTGAAGTGCCTGTATGTCCTCTTGGTTGCGTATCTCTCTCCAAAGTTTCACGTTATCGGCAAAAATTATTAAGTCTGATGTTACCTGTTGATGAAGATCATTTATGTGAATCAGCAAGAGAAGAGGTCCTAGTACTGAGCCCTGGGGGACTCCACTAGGACGTTCCATAACCTGTGATAATTTGAAGTTTACCCTGACTTTAAAATGTCGATTTGTCAGATACGAACTGAGCCAGCCAATTAAAGGTGGTTTGATACCCAATTGTCTGAGCTTATTGATTAGACATATGTGATTAACCCTGTCAAAAGCTGTAGAGGAATCTAGGTACATAATATATACCTTCCCCTTGCGATCAACGATGCTTTTCCATCTGTCCACCTCAGTCAGCAGGTTCGTCATACAGGAGTAACCCTTCTTGAAACCATGCTGCTGGTGTGAGGAGAAATTTAAGAACAGCAGATAGTTGTGTATATCATCGTATATCAGGGACTCCATGATCTTTGAATGTATAGAGTGAAGAGCCTCAGGTCGGTAACTTAAAGATTCGCTGCATCGACCTACTTTTAATATTGTTGTGATATGAGCCAGCTTCCAAATATCCGGTAGTTTGCCTCGACTTAGCGAGTGTGAGAACATACCGCTAAGCGGTGTTGCCAGGATTGAAGCTGCTTCTCTCAGTATAGCAGAGTAGACCATATCTGGACCAGGATAAGTGTCTGTTCTTAAGTGTTGTAGTTTACGGAGCACCAAGTCAGCGCTCAGTTTCACTACGGAAACTCCTGTGCAGTTGCAGATTAAGCAGTCATCAGTATAGCTGATGTGGGTCGGCTGAAATGTCCGGGAGTATTGCTCAGCCAGAAGGTTAGCGGCGTCACCGTCATTATCGGTCGGGCGTATAGGACCTAGCAGTTGAGAAACTCCAGTTTCGGCTTGACGAAGAGAGCTTGCGTCACGAAGTAAGCTTTTCGGATCGGAGACAAATTTATTCATATTCTTTATCTAGTACTAAAGCCTGTCTTTCCTTATGGCCTTCGTCCATATGTTCCTTATATGTTTGTATTGACTGTGTGCGCCGCTGTTGCCAGTTCGTTTGTATTCTGCCCAACAGTGCCTTTTGCGGCTTAACAAACGAAGAGTGTGGTTTTTGATGATTGTAGGTTGCGTGTGCCTTTTGGGGACCGTTTGAGGAACTGACTGCTTTGTAGCACATAAGAGAGTGTGCAGTTATAAGTCCCAATGAGCATTCACATCAATTTAAGGGTGAACATCCCAATCCACCTGTTGTAGATAGTCCTGTAGAGCTGACACATTCAACCGTTCGAAGTTCCAGAGCCTGTTGTTGTTGGGATATCTTAGCTCAGTTTTGCTGACAAAACTGAAGGCTATAACGGCGTGATCGCTTTTCCCCAGGGGAGCCAGAATTGAGAGGTTGTCGACTAGAAATTCTTCATTTGTAAAAACACAGTCTAAGCGCGACGGTGTCTGACCGTTCCTCCAACGAGTAGCCAACTTCACATTTTCGTGTAGTCCCAAATCCTCAATGAGGTTGAAGAACCGAGCTTCAATTGAATTTTCACCTCCAATATACGTATGTTCCACGAAGTTGACTCTAGGAAGATTGAAGTCCCCAAGAATCAGGATGTGAGTGAAACCGAGACGCGTGCAGCGGGATAGTCCTTCCAGCATACGACTGTCATACTCGATGTCAGCAGTGGGCTCTCTGTATATGACTCCGACTAGGCACTTCGAAGTAGTAGACAATCTCACAGAGCGCCATATAGATTCCTCAAGATTGTCAAACTCGTGGTTGTGAACTTGGTGTACCTCCAAGCCAGATAGTATGTATAGGACTACTCCACCCCCAATTCCTGTTTTTCTGTTGTTGCGAAACAGAGACATCCCAGGTATTCCTATCTCCTGGTCCGAATACTGAGAAGATACTCAAGTTTCAGATTTTTCTATCAGATGAACCTTATTAGCATTGCTAAATTCACGTAGCTCATCCATTTTGTTCTGTAGACTAGCAGCGTTCATGTATAGGCAGTTAATGCTTTCAATTTGAAACGCGTGAGCCTTACGTGAGTGGACGGGTAGCCTACCTATATAAGGTTTGCCGAATTGGTAGGCCTTGTCCTTCACACGTTTTTTATCTTCAAGACGGTCCACAAGTAAAATGGTCAGCTCCAGCTTGCCTTTGTGTTTGATCCTGGCGTCATATGGCCTGTCCGGGTGCATGTGGATCCCAGTTGGCAACCGACTTCTGTTGGCACGAAACGCTTCCATAGCTGCAGCCGGCATATGGGAGGATGGAACAGTTATTCTCATTCATTGGGGTCTAGAATCACCGTCCTTCTTGGCTAGTCTCATCACATGCTGAGTCAGTATGTTTTTAAGCCTCAAGGAATGTTTGATGAATTTCCATTCCCGAATGTCAGAGTTTGCTTGACCAGGGTCCATGTTTTCGGTACACATTGCACAATCATATTTCTTCCACGGAAAAACTTCCCTCGAGATTCTTTAGGGATGTTTCGGAATGATGTATTATGATGATTAGAAGTATTCCGTCTATTATACTAAATAGGAAGTCCCAAAATTGTACAATTTAGTGTAATTGAAACCAGGTGAGCACAAATGAACGAATCGTGTTCGAAGTCAGAGGGTAATCAAGTACGAATGAATCATTAGCTTATACAAATACCGCATCCGCTACAGCTTAAATAAGAATACAAATGTCTGTA
This sequence comes from Schistosoma spindalis, assembly GCA_946903255.1. Classification (NCBI taxonomy): domain Eukaryota; kingdom Metazoa; phylum Platyhelminthes; class Trematoda; order Strigeidida; family Schistosomatidae; genus Schistosoma; species Schistosoma spindalis. The sequence continues at coordinate 10,492,647 of OX336423.1, read as the reverse complement.
ATCAGTCATTCTTCTCCTTTGGTTCATTTTGTGTCTCGCCGACTGTGTATTGGATGTAGACTCTGTATAATCTAGAATGTACTCATTAGTAATAAATCTAACATCGGAAGTTGGAACGGACTCACCTGAGTCTTTGGAACTTATTTGGTTGATGTGACTGTACAGCATACGAACCATAGATTTACTGTTCTGTTTTAGCAGACTTTCCATAGATTGTGAAAAAGGAGTTATTTTACAAAGATTTTTTTGTTCAAGCAATTTCACCATTTACAATAATGATATAATACTCATTGAGTAGATACGTTACATAATAATTACATAATGACATATAATTTAACATCGAGTAGTTTGGAAGAAAGATGATGATTAATATTCAAAGTAATTATTAAATCAAGAAGTTGCTAAGTTGCATAATATATGAAAAAGAGAAGGAACAGAATTTGTTATGGATGGTCAATAGAATAGTAATTACGTAAGAATCAAGAGATGAATGCTGAGAAATTATAAAGTTTAAAAAAAACGGAATTAAAAATTAAAATAAAATAAAAAAACCAGAAATGTGAGAAGTATGGAGAATAGTTCTGTTGAAGGGAATGTTATACAGATGGCCAAGGCAGCGAAAGTGGTTGAACAAATTTCTTTTGAATGCAAAGGTCAGGTTTGTGAACGTGGATTGCGATGGCTTCCGCAATGTGCAAAAGGCGCACTCTTAAACCATGTAAATTTGATGGGATATGGTAGATAACCTTAAAAGCCTTTATAATTTCTCAAAATTCATCTCCTGATTCTTACGTAATTACTATTCTATTGACCATCCATAACAAATTCTGTTCCTTCTCTTTTTCATATATTATGCAACTTAGCAACTTCTTGATTTAATAATTACTTTGAATATTAATCATCATCTTTCTTCCAAACTACTCGATGTTAATTTAAATGTCATTTTGTAATTATGATAATTAGAAGTATTCGAATTATAGTATGAACTAATAATCCCAAGGATAACGCAATTGAATCAAGAAGTACTACACAAGCACTAACGAATGTACTGTATTTAGAATTCGAAATCAAACATTCAACAAGTACAAAGGAGTCATTAATTCATTCAAACACCACAGTAATTTCACCATTGTTTCATCGATTTGGTTTAGTAATTCTGCGCTGATGGAGTTTCGCTGCCCTCTTTTCCAGGTCTTTTAACTTAACAGCAGTAGTAGGACTGACTGTTATTTTCAAAGCTTTGAAATTTCTTGCTCGTGTATCAGAACGAGAGGGTTTCGGAATCGTGAGTAACTTTTCGCATTTCTATTCTGTCATCAAGCACTTCATTAGAACCGTCTTCGGTGACCAATAATGAAAGCTGTATCTGAAGCACATTTAATTATTCTGGACCGAGTACAGATTGTCCACAATAAGCGACGAGGAATTTACGAGTTGGGATTGAGGATTTATCGTGTCTAACTTGCGAATTACGACACCCAAGAATAGGAAGTTTATGACTGTGGTAGGCATAATTATAGCATCGGAATTTAATTAATTCAGATTCTTAATTGAAATGATGAACGTGATACTTCAAGTTTCAACAATAAAATCGTGAGGAGCATCACTGAACAGATATAATCGTTTTTGAGTGTGAAGTGAAATACTCGAAGTATTAAATAAGGATAGCATATGATTACTAGGATTGCCCAAATTAATAGGATCCGATTTGTAAATTTTAGTATCGTTTGCGGCGAAATGCACAGTAGTTTGAAAAACTGACTGGATGCCCCCAATTCCACCACATTTAACGCATGTAGCATTAAGAAGTACACATGAATCACATGATTGGAATCCGCCACAGGACAAAAATTTACCAAACATGTGCTCACCTCTGTGACCTGCTTTGCAGTTCCTCAATAAATTACCATCCACATGACCTTGAGCACTTATTGGTTTAGGAAACTAAGTAACGTAGTGGAATTATTGATGTCCCGACAGTCAGTTTCGTGTACTGTCTTACGATTAATACACGTAGTTCCAGCATCTGAGAAAGAACACTTTAGCATTCTCATGACCTCTCTTTACAGACTAGGTATGTTAATAACTGCTTTCAATCTATCTCTTAGCCGCACATGATGCTGATCTTTAAATTGCATTTGGTAGCTTATTTCCGCAATTCAAAGAAAATTCTCTGAGCTTTTGGTGATTTCTGCACATGCTACATATTGTTGAGAATCTGCTCGCAATACTTTTTGTCTCCAGGCAAACCAAACAGGGCGCCGTCGACCAAAATTATCCCCAAAATCGGACAAAATTGCGAAGTTACGAAGTAACAATCGATCCAACGTGTGCACTACAAGACAAAACGAGGCGAATCAATTTTCTTTGCAGTAAATTTGTGGTTTTGCTGCAGCGGAAGACCCCTTAAATCTGAGAAAACTTGATATTCGTGCAACCCAACGAACCCATAGCATATGAATTACGTAATGACCGCCTCTTGTGAGGCCGTTTAAAGTCGTTGAAACGGAACGGCGGTCAACTTTGAAAGTGTCTGGCGCTTTTCGCGTGCCGATAAATAGTACTACGAACTGATCACTATGAAATTGAAGACTCTATGATGACTGGTTAGTCAACTTTGTCTAAAATATAATGAACACGCATTCAAATGTTATACTCAACAGAAAGAAAGTCTAAGTGTACATTTGTTTTCCAAAAAGTGTTTTTTACGCATTTTTTCGTACTATTGAAAACTAAGTCACTTTTGTGAAACATTTCAATGAATCGTTAGAGACAATCTACAATGAATTTATAATTAGATTTTGATAAATTTTTTAGATAAAAACGTATTCTCATTCACACAAATGACTCTAAATACGTTTAATGATTAGTCAAGAATGATTTCACTTGTACTTTACAGTATAAAAACTTAAATTATGGAACATTATTGAAAGGTAATACGATACATCATTAATGACAGAATGATTTAATTGAAACGAAATCTGATAAACGAACATCCTGTGTACGTTGTTCATTAAAAAAATAATAATTATTTACTTTATAATCATCTGATCATGTATTGAAACTTGGATTTACTTTGTTATTACCATAATATTTTACGATTCTTAAAATGAATCTTGAAAATTCTTTTCGAATGAGCGACGACATTATTAAAGTTCCCGCTTTATACTTTTACTCAAAACGTTCAGAAAATTGTGGCTTTTGTTAGTGTATATGCCAAAAAGAACTATATCATCTACCTTTCGATGGTTCTTTGTCTAATGGACATTCTTTAAGGAAAAATTATTGTTAATTTATGGTTCTATTAACTTCCTTCTGCTACTTACCAACAGAAAATCTAACAAGCAAAGGTGAATAGCTGCTAGCAGTGGAATCCAGTTTGACGCATGTTTCGTCGTATTTAGGAGTCGTCAGCTGGATGTACCTGCATCTCAGAGATAATGTTCACCCCGGGACTCGAACGCATTACCGTTTGCTACAAACACCACCGCGTTATCCACTTAGTTACTGAGTCCTGGGATTCAGGTACATCCAGCTGACGAGTCCCAAGTAGGGTGAAACGCGTATCCTTGATTTCACTGTTAGCCTTTATCCATCTTTGCTCATAATGCTTGTAAATTAAGGTGATATCGAGGCGGTCCGCACAGGATGAACATATGCCAATAAGATATTGATCAACTGCAGTCCTACACAACAATGGGAAGATCTAGGCAAACGATACCAAGTGAAGAAAGTCTAATGTGTTACTAATTTTTTTATCGAAAACAAGTTATCTGTTTATCACTCAACAGTAACATGTGACATGATGTTATTCAGTGACGTTGAATAATTTTGAATTAATATGTACGAATCATGAAAAAACTTTGACAGAATATAAAAGAAACATCAAACATTGAGTAGTATGAAAATCGATCATAATCTAGGTAATTTAATACTTAAAAAAGGATAATAACAGACATTATGAGCAGAGATAAATGGTGGGAGGTAGTGGACTCCAAAACTCATATTCAATCTTATTTGAGGTTCTTAATCTACATGTACCTGTATCACAGAGTTGATATTCACTCTTGGACTCGAACCCAGTACCGTTCGCCTCCAAACTCAATCATGTTATCCACTTAGCTATTGTGTCCAATCAACCCGTAGGTTGTACAATCGCAGTCCTAAACATCAATGGGAAGGTTTAAACAACCAATACAAAAATAAGTAAAATTTGACCCCATTACAGAATTATAGTAGACAGTAGTTTTATTTTAGTTTTTTACGTCAAAATTTATACTATAAATATAATTCAAGCTGACATTTGTGCATTTTGCATTGAAATACATACCGTACTGTTTTGTTTTCCGCGTGTGTTTATATTGAGCCATCTCTAACACTAAAGTAACAACATTAAAGCGACACGGTGAAGATAAACTACACTCCCATTCGCAATTTTGACCTCACACCTATCGACCAATGAAAATGAAGCGGGGGTCATCATTTATATTATCCTAATCCATGATGGACAATATGTTTCGTTATTTGTTGCTTTTGTTGGCTAACATGAAAAATTTAGTTTTCTACAACGAAAATACCATTCCATTACGCTACGAACGTGTTAATTGTAGCTAAGTCAGTTATGATGGAAGCAACATTACAATATAGCAAAAGTCAAACCTCCAATGAATTGTATAATAGAAATTATTCCAAAATATTTAACAGTTATGTGACTAAATAAACGAAAACCTAACCATAATTACTGATTACGTAACACTTAGATAACTTGACAGCTTAGTGTTTATCTATAGTCAAATATTATGATTGTATTTATGAGAAATAGAGTTAATCGATTGTAAGTGCTAAAGTTTACAGATATGATCACAAGTCTCTAAACTGTTATTTATTCATTATGTTTACTGACAAAGTTTTTCTAATGATATTATAAGTACAAAGGTTTGAAGATTGACTAATATTGTCATTAATGAATGGATGAATTCATTTTCGATGAATGATAATCAATAATCTATGGATAATTATTTAGAACTTTAATAATTCGAATTCACTTGATGTTGTTTTACTTGTACCGTCCCATTGTTATTTAGGACTGCGATTGGTCAGTCTCTTATCGACAAATGTACATCTTGTGAGGATCAATTCCAGTCTTAAATAACAATCGGAAGATACAAGTAAAAACAACACCAAGTAAATTTAAACTTCACTCCATTGCACAAGCAGGTGACGATCAGGACTCAGTGGCTAAGTGAATAATGAGATGGAGTTTGAAGCAAACGGTAATGGGTTCGAGTCCCAGAATGAACATCAACTCTGAGATGCAGGTACATCCAGTTGACGAGTCCCGAATCGGTCGAAACACGCGTCAAACTGGATTCGATTGCTAGCCACTATCCATCTTTGCTTATATAGTCATACTGCCTAATTCTAATGATTCAAGAACTATCCTATTTTTCCATTTCTTAACTGGAATCCATAGAATGTACACAAAACTAATTTCGATTTGAAAATACACCATTTTATTTGATTAAAATTTAAGTTGAAGCTTAAAACAACAACTAGTAACAATAATGATAATTAACACTGCACAATATTTCAATATAAATAAATGAATATTGTTAAAAAAATTTACATGGATTTAATTACCAACCGAAAAACAAAAAAAAAAATTAGCAAATCCGAAAATATTCTGTCGCACATGGTTGTTTATGAGAGTCAGTGAATCATGTGAAAGTTAACTTACAATTTAGATTTGTTTAGGTTACTATTTTTAGTTACTTAACTAGAAATTAGAGAATTATTCTGTTAACTCAATATTATTTAACCTGGTCATATATATAATCAGAGAGGGGTTTTGTGGAGATTGTAGCAATTTAATAATCGAATTCACGAGTCAAATGAAGCTAGACCACCATGGAAAACCTGGAAGCACTGGACAGCCGATAGGTCCTGGGTTCGGATCTCGCGGAGCGGGATCGTGGATGAGCACTTTTGAGGAGTCCCACAATAGGATGAAATAGCCGTCCAGTGCTCCCAGGTTTTTCCTGGTGGTCTAGCTTCAATTGACTCATGGATTCAATTATATATATATATATATATATATATATATATATATATATATATATATCACAAAAACATATTTGTATTTTTTTATGAGAAACAGGTGATTGATTAACAAAGAACTGTGAATTCAACATTTACTTAAATAAAAATACCAACGATCTAAACCTTGTACATTGGGCAGAGTTCAATAGTGACAAGTATTGTAATCCAAGATGTGAGTTTCGTCCTACTCGAGACTTGTTAACTGGATGTATCTGCACACTAATGTTAATGTTCACACAGGGACTAATCTTTACTTTCTTGCAGGGTAGAATGAGAATTACGCTTGACGTCAGCTTTTCATTTTAATGTCTTATGCATTGTATGATATACGTTAATTATGACAAATATCGGTAATTTAAGTGATTGAAGATGAGATTATTCGCAGTTCAAATCCTAGGTTTTATAATATTTGCGCTTTCACCAAACATGTGTAAGACTGTATCAAACTGGACATGTTGCAAATAACTTGATCAGCGTGAAACAAAATCCTTATTGAAAATTACACTCTAATATGTAACACTCACCTAATAAATGAACGGAAAAGGGATTGAATGTACTTGGTACAAGATGGTTAGGGAAAACTGAAAACTTCGTGGACAGCCTCAGTTAGGATTAAACATTTACAAACAAGGACATAAATAACATGTGCACCTCCTAAAACTTATGTAACTTGAAGTTAATTATCATCGTGAACTGATATCAGATGGATAATTGTGAAATAACTGTGCGGGACCGTGGACGTGCACTACTCATTAGTCTCATATCACGACGAAACGGCCGTCCAGTGCTTCCAGGTTTTCATTGGTGGTTTAACATTGATCCATTCATGATCTCAATCAAAAATTAACAATCTACACAGCCCCATACTGATAAGTGTGTTTTATCTAGTTGTGGATCATACAGCATAGTTTAGTAATAACTCGTCCATATGAGACTGGGGGAAACATCATAATTTCTAAACACTGAGTCGGTCAAAAGTAACGTAGGATCTGGTATGAATGTGCATTTGTCCTAATCACTACACTATATCAGTACAGTAGGATGAATATAGAGATATCAGTAATAATACTAATATTAGAGATAGTTTAAAAAAGAAAATAGTCTGGTTAATAAACAATGGGAGGAGGAGTGCTTTAAGGATTCAGCCACTGACACTCCTATAAAGTAGGCGCTGATTATATTGTCCATCATGAAAATGAGAGCTAATTAGTTGAACTAACGAGCTCAGAGAACTTAATAAAACAAAAATAGTTTCAATCTCTTGGTATTTCAATCAAGTTCCTCAATACCAAAATTTAATTATATAACAATAAAATATATGATGTAGTAATCCAGTTATTATTGTTGGTTGTAACATTCTATTTCATACAGTATCGGTCGATTGACTTCTCATGGCAAGTATGACCAATATTAGTGGTTTCTGGTTTGTTTTCTTTTTCACATGTGGTAGGATGATCCAGTTTTTGGTCTCTGAGATTGATAACAAACTTATTTTTACAAGTAATTTCTCTTAATCAACTCATCTGATGAATTTCAGTCAACGTCAAAATTATTTGTAAATCTCATTTGTTAGACGTAGACTATTAATCGTAGTTTTTCTTGAAACTCTCCAGACTTTCAACACCTCTACTAATCACCCATGAAATAAATAAATAAAAAAATCTATGATTTTGGTTATCAAACCAAACTTTAGCAACAGTTCCGTTTTCGAATTTAGTCGTGATCCGTGAAACCGTATAATAAAGAAAATTAGCCAAAAATTTATTGTCACCAATGGGTTCTGTATATTAAATTATACGAATGCAAAAACGTCAACACAAAATGATTGAAAAAACTCACTTCTAAGTTCGAATCTCACGGTGCAAGATCGTGGATACGCACTACTGAGGAGTCCTATAACAGGACAAAAAGGCCGTCCGATGCTTCCAGATTTTCCATGATGGTCAGGCTTCAATCGACTCGTAATCTTAACCATAGTGGATAGATTTGAATAACCGTACAATGCTTTTCTTAAACTCATTAATATCCATTGACTATTCATTTGATTATATTTTCTGGTGTAGACTTAAACTTCAAATTCGTCAAGCTAGCAGATAAACTGTGAGCAATAAATGGACTATATATGTATAATATGATCAAATAAGTCAGTCTTAATGAGGAAATTGCAAAAGTATTCGACAAAACTATCATCATTAACATGAAATTATCATTGCTAAAGTTATAATTGATTGCTAAAAGCAAGTGTACAAAATAGATAATTGTGTGTTCTATGGTTAGATTAAGTCATTATGCATGTTTTTGATTCACTAATAATCCAGTTATTGAAGAAAATAGTATCAAGACTACTTTTATTAAACAGTCATTATGGATTACAATTTACCAACATATCTTTTATAAAACACCTAATTTAACACTAGATGATCATCATATGGATTGTTAAATATACTCCGTTGTTGCTAGATGAAACAGGACAACTGTTTCGTTCATATATGGAACTCTTAAACAACGGACATCTACGACTATACCAGTTATCGAATATCGGACTTCCAAGACTTATGATGAGTGTTTGACATTTAGACTACTGAGGTGGCATCCGATGGTTTACATATCTGACTGAAATCAGTTAAAGATATTGCACAGCTATTGATAGGAAATTGTCTCATAGCTGACAAAATTGAGAAATTTACCGGTAGATGTTTCCAGCTGGAATTCTGGAAATTATTCACTAGTTAACACATAATTATTACAATTGTTAGGGGTTTGTGTAGAATGCTGAACCTCATAGAAATATATCACAAAATGACCCAGTAGATCATGGATACACACTGTCACCAACGTGTTCCATAATATGACGATACAGCTATCCAGTGCTTCCTGCCTTTTAATGCTTATCTAACTAAGGTTAGCTTATGATGTAAGCGTTGAGAGTGTGAAAATCTCATAGACAAAGTGTAAGGGAGAAAATCAATCCTAAAATTTGTATAACGATTGAATGTGATTTTCATTCAGTTAATTTCTAATGTATTCTGATTAAATTAATATATTGAGAATGAAATTTATTCATTAACTTCCAATTCATTTCCATTACACATCTATACTAATCTTAACTTATTACCCATTGACAATAACTCAGTTTGATAAAATTTTGTCAAATATAGTCATCAAGTCAATTGATATGTAATTGGATAAACTGGAATATGATGCAATCAGTCTGGAGTTATTGTTGTTGTTGGGAAAAGCTTCTACACCAACTGGGACATTTCGTTCTAGTTAGCTGTTGAGAAAAAACAAAGCAGAGGCATACTTATTCATCGTTCTGAAGTCAGAGTTGTAAATAGTCAGCACAGTGTACAAATATACCCAAAAACTCACTTGGTACTGTTTACTTGAATATTCCCATTGATGTTTAGCACTGCAATTGATCAGTTCCTTATTGACAAATGTGCATATTGTGCGTATTACCTCAATATTGCCCTAATTCATAAGCACTATAAGTAAAGATGGATAGTGGCCAGCAGTAGAATCCAGTTTGACTCGCGTTTCGTCCTATTCTGGACTCTTCAGTTAGATTTACCTGCATCACAGAGTTGATAATCATTCTGGGACTCGAACCCATTACCGTTTGCTTCAAACTCCATTTCATTATCCACTTAACTACTGAGTCCTGATAGCCACTTGCTTGTGCAATGGAATGAAGTTTAAACTCATTTTGTATTGTTTATTCGGACCTGCCTATTAATGTTTAGGACGCGCATCTCCTCCTATTTGGGACTCAGTAACTAAGTGGATAATGCGATGGCGTTTTAAGCAGACGGTACTGGGTTCGAGTCCTAGAGTGAACATCAACTTTGAGATGTAGGTACATCCATCTGACGAGTCCCAAACAGGACGAAATGTTTGCATTGAATTACAACTCGAACACATCAAAAATCTACCAATCATCGGGAAATTAATAAATCTGACATAAACAATAATGAGAAACCAGGAAACATGATGATATCCGATACACATGTGGAAAGGATAAAATTAGTATAGACAAAACAGTATTAACTGAGAAGCCTTAAAATCATGAATCCGATTTCACTAGGATGTGGTCATAAGTGTTCACTCTTGTACAGTCTCCAACTAAACAAAACTAGTTGTCAATTGTTTTTTTTTTTTTTTTTTGTTTTTGGTATTCAATAATTTATTTCGAAAATAATCTTTGTACATACACATATGACTCAATTTGTAAATTCTCCAATCAGATGATGATTATATTAAGTAAAACAATACTGTTTAATTCATTAAATGTATTTACTTCATTATCTTCATCTTAATATTTGCATTACCCACCACCTACGTTATTAATTTAGTTGGGTAAATAAACCATTTATCTTATGAAAAGATGTTCACCTACTCACCATTTAGAGGTTTCTAACAAAAAAAAAAGAAACAAAACAAACAATAAACGCATTCGTACTCTATTAGATCAACAAATTGATGAATGAAGTTTATTTGATTAATCTAACAATTTCAACAACAACACTCATATCCATAAACATAATCATAATTGATTTGAATACCATGATCGCATACTATTTAAATAGTACACGAATTGTAAAGTTTAAGCTTGAAATTATGTGCTTAGTAACCAGTAATCTTATTGGTTAATCCAGTCTAATGATATTCATTGTGTATACATGATTGAAATCAGATACATATATATATATATATGTCATTTATGCACATATCCATGAGAACAATATACATAGATCACAAATAAAAGTATTAAGTTTTATTAAAACAAAACATAATTGTTCAAAACTAACCATTTGGGAGTAGAATATTCCTTGTGAATTAGTTCGTGGTTTATTCATACAATTATGTTTAATATATGTACAATATATTAGTCAGAAAAGTGAGTGAAGGTAATTTTGATAATTGTATAATTAGTTGTAATAATGAAATATTAAGTTCATGTTTAGATTGAGAATAATAAGGCTTAACATCTATAGTTTATTCGAAAGATATTGACACTTCATAATCAACAATAAAATAAACTTTTATGGTTGAATTTATGAGTCAACTAAAGCTAGACCACTATAGAAAACCTGGAAGCAATAGACATGGAGTGGCTGAAGTTAGACATTAACACGGTTGAATGCAGGCTCAGTGGTGTAGACGTTAATCATTCACGCTTGAGACCGATAGGTCCTGGATTCAAATCTCACGGGTGGAATTGTAGATGCGCAGTGCTGAAGAGTACCACACTAGGACGAAACGGCTGTCCAATGTTTCCAGGCTTCTCATGGTGGTCTACCTTCAACTGACTCACGAATTCAACTATAAAACTACTATGATTTTCGTAAAACCCCCCTTCTGATAATAAAATAAACTGTTTATAAAGAAATTAATCAATCGATAAGATTTTTAGGCAAGAATTTCTTTTCAGGTTGTTTACTGGTATGATAATTCACGTATTTCTTTATTCTTCATTATTCAAATTACTGAAATATTTATTACTGTTATATGTTAGGAAATGAGATCAAGCAAATCAAATAATTCAGTTAGTTGATGAAATCCACAAAGTTGCAATGTTCACTCAAATATATCGTGTTCACATATTCCAATTATTTTTTTTTGTTCATTTAATGAGTGAATGCTATAGTTTGAAAAATAATGTTCATTAAATATTTTATTTTAGCCATTCTCATTCTGTATTTTATAACAGACTGTTACAGATAAACCTAGCCGTTTAATTACTTGTGGGATTTTTAAAAGTTACAACAATCAGTAAATTGGTTACACAACATAAATTATTGACTAACTCTGGGATGCAGGTACGTCCACCTGACGAGTCCCAAATAGGATGAAATGCACGTCCTAGATTTCCCCTGCTAGCCAATATTCATTTTTATTTATATTGATTAATCGGTTGTGTTTTTGATTGAATCACGAAAACATCTTAACTAATAATCGTTATATGCCCACTTTAAGAAATTCTCTCGAAAATCATAAGAAACGAAGTCAACCATGTTGAAAGAGTTACTTATTCATGAAATTTGATAATGATTAAGCTAGAAAAGTGTTAATTGAAATTAATAATACACTAACCATTATTTTCTGAACTGTTGTATCATACAACAAAATAGAAGATCTAGATCATATGAGTTTGAGCACACTTGTCATTTCATATCTGATCAACTTATTTAAGAGCATTCAAATATCCATCAAGTAAAAAAAATGAAATCGGAATGTAGGAAAAATGTGGAGCGAATTACTGAACGTTTCAGTAAACCTATTAGGAAAATTCTACAGAAATGATTTAGTTAGTAGTATGACTGTGTACAAATGTCTATCTACTGTCTTTTTACTGCATCATATGTAAGATATTAATATTACTAATACTTTAAATGAATATGTGATTTTAACTAGTCTAATCAGCAAGTAGTAACCAGGATTACATTACTTAGATGTAAATGATGATTGTCTCTAGTGTAAATAACCCTACCTTACGGTGTATTTCACTTAGTATTATGTTGTTAAGTATAAACTGATAAATTCCAGTAAACTTCGACTTTAAAGCACCGTATATTTGGGAGATTTGTGTCACTGGTGAGGAGCATGGATAAAGTTTTCTTTGCTAAACTTGGTGAATAAGGCTGTGACATCGAATGATATTCTCAGTTCGTCGCTGTTAATCTGAGTCTGCATAACCTTTGATGGAATGATTGAATCAATCCACTAAATGTTTTTCGAAATTCTTGGAATGTTGAGGTTCTGGAGAGCAACACAAGTGGAAGTGGTATGATGTTTAGCATGTGTATTTTTGGTTTACCGTAGAATCGAGGGCTATCGGCCCATAGGATTTTATTCTTCATTTATCTTGCTTTGATAAACTTTTTTAAAGTCCTTGAGATTTGGTTGTTTAACTTTTTGATTGGATTTTATTCCCAAGCAGTTCCTCAGCTTCTCTGATATATTCTTCCTTGCCCATAATTTCTGTAGTGAGTCCTTTGTCCGATGGAACTATGACAATATCTTCTCTAGTTTTGAGTTTTTTAAGCCTTTTTGTTCTTGTACGGTTAGTTGGGTATTGTCTTTCTTTTGTCAAGTTAGGGGTACTATGATTTGTCTTATTTCCTTCTAATTCACTTCATTAGAGAAAATGATCAAGTATAGAAACCACCAAACGGATCGGCCTATCATATATAAAAAACATCAGAAACCACAACGAGGTTACTGAAGCCGTTTTGAATAGTTGTAGCAAACCAAAGGATGAAATGACGAAAGAAGAAAAACAATATCATTTGCAAAATAAACTGTTCCAATTGCGGAAAACAGTACATCGTTGCCTGCATGAACATCAATTAGCAGTCAAACGCCATGACACATCTTCGCTTATATCAACGCATGTGCACAACCATGGACACATATTCGACTAGAAAAATGTTGAAATCTTGGATAGGGCGAATACTAATAACACCATAGAATTATTAGAATCTCGGGATTCAGGTCAGTCAGTAATTCCTAAACACATTGAAATCGATCCAATCTATCAGCCAATTAGGAAAATCATGGACAAATTTAGGATCAAGAATCAGATCAAAGGGAGATACAATCAACATAAAGAAATAGATAATGGGAGGTTAAAGGTCAACAATAACCAAACAAGATAGAGGTTGAAAGGATAAGCTGTGAGTTATTTTAGGAGAAAAACAATTCACTTGTGCCGGAAGTTTGTGCTGGTGATGTTCTTCAGAAGAACAATGAAAGCTCGACGACCAAACGATTCAGCTCAGAGAATGAACTCCACCTAAAACCTTGGATATTCAGATCTTCCTGCAGTCGCGCAACTGCATATTTAATCAATTCGCAAGATTACGTAACTGTTATTCGTCGATATTATCTGTCTCATACTTAAAATGATTAATTGTCATCACACAAATGACCCTTGAGCCTTATTAAAAAATTTACTGAGGTTAAAAATGTGTTAAACTGGATTACAGCTCAATGAACTAATGACAATTTGGTCGTTGTATATCAAGAACGCAGTGAGTTCAATATTTTTGGAATTGTTGATATAATTGTTTTTGTAAACTTACAACTAATTGTAGTTGTAATAATAGAAGAACCAATACTGTTAACTACGTGAATAAAAGCAAATCCATTCAGCATGTAATGGTGGTTTCAGATAAGGAGCAATTGACTAACCATGATATATAACTGTGATTGTGATACTGAATGATGCGGGTTCGAATCCAGTAGGGAACACTAATTCCCTAAGGACTATAAACATAGCTCCGATCATTATGAAATATGAGTATAAAGCATATAATGAAGTGTTTTCATTAAAATAACATTAAATGAAATACACTATAAGGTCGGATAAATTACACTAGTGACAATTAAATTAAACTCCCTGACCATAATTTAGTCAGAACAATAATGAATGTCCCACAACCAAACCATTCAGTTCAGAGAACAAAACTTCAACTAAATCATCCACCTGGGCATTATTAATTACTATCTTAGATCATGGATTCTCATTAGTTTGTAAAACTAAGTTAAAGAGGTTTACACTTCAAAATATGGTTTTAATTTTGTGGTCAGTAATTTTGTAACGATCCTTACTGGCTGGTCAACCAGTTTTATTATTATTGATTTATAAAACATAAGTGATCACGGATGTCTTAAAAATATTGATTGCATCTTCTGGGATCACCGGGTAAGTAATAGTGAGGTTAGACGCCAGAATATTAGGGAATGGTGGTAAATCAGTGGATGAGGTTGTAAATCTTCATCAACTGAGATGGTTGAGTCATGTATTACGAATTCTCAACCACCGATTACCACGACATGCAATGCTAACTAGTGTTGGAGACGGTTGGAAGAGAGTTAATGGCGGCCAAACCAAAACGTGGCATCATTGCTTGAAGTCACTAACTTCTGGTCTGTGCTATCTTAGTACATACAGACTACTTGATTAAGGTCTGTGTGACTACGGTAACCAATGGTTGAAGACTCTGTGTGACATGGCTGAGAATCGATCATAATGGCGTAGGTGTATACACCCTCAAACCGTGAGATTGAAATTGCTTTATACCTTTCTTTCTACGAACTAATTCTTTCTTCCTGCATTATATCCTTATATGTAATATTTTCTTTTTATATATTACTACCATTGAAGTAACTGCTTCTATGATTACGGTGTTCATCTTGTTGTGATAACAAGTGAGGTATGGCCACTTGAACCGATGCATATATGTACCTGGTCCTACGTTGTTGTTGACTGATGACTGACCGAAACTTATTTGTTCCAATTGAATTATGTATTTTTATTGTACAACAATTGGGATATTTTTGTTTCGAATTCTTAGCTTTCTAATTTGTCCATTATTTTCCATTGTGCTAATATGATATGTGTCAATTTGGTTGACTGATTATGTATCATAAGTATTTCAGCCATATTGTTCGATACAAATAATAATACTTTTTTTCCTTATCAACAACTCGCTTCCATTAGTTTCTTTCCAGAAGGTTTAATATACTTAATACATCCTCTTGTTTCGTATTCGGTAGGGATTTTATAGTAAAGACGTTTGTCGTTTTACGGCTGTTGTTTAATAAAATAATTCAATTATATATAATTCCAAAGAAACTGGGGTAAATTCGATCGTGGAATATATGTCTCTCTGATCTATTCTCCAATACTTTTCTCTCGCTTTTCTTCAAAATATTTGAGATATAGTTTGATTTGTTTGGTCTTCAACTTCTACAGATATTCTCCATTCCCGTTAAGTTACCATTTCTAATTTTTGAAAATAATAACTAGTTAATTTAGTCATCCACGTAATTGCATATTCTCATACCATCTTCATAGGTGATCATTATCATTACCATTAACATAAGTGCACACATTATACTCCTTAATCTTATCCGAATGATTGGAAATAATTTCCACCTCTGATTGACATCAACAGAAATATTAGTATAAATGGACACTAAAATAAATATGCACCACACAACTAAGACAATGAGGCTGTGAAGAGATGCATGTAGGAAGGAAGTGTAATCTAAATAAATGAAGAAAGTAGTATGAAATGTAAGAGACATTTTAGTTAAAGACAAAATAACCAGGAAGAATTTTTTAAGTTAAAAGAATCCTTTTTCACTTTTACGAAGAAAACGAAAAAGCTACAATAGGATCGACATTGATCTCTATACTAAGCTTTGACCAGTGAAGTCTCTAGCCACTGAGTTTCAATACCTCTAGGGCCCCAACCAGGAATTCTTTATAGACTGACAATTGCCAGTGCATTACTGATTTCTTTCATGGCACAGCAATATGTCATATGCTGTCTACCACTCAGTTTTTCTTAAATAGTCACAGTGTCAGGAGCCGAAGAACAATTAACAATCACATGGCACTGGATAGTTGTTTCACCTAAGTTTGTGATTCCTATAAAAGACTTAAAACAATACTGTATTCAGACTGTGTCTAATAATGGTATCCAAGATTAATATTTCGCTCTATTTAGGAACAAGTAGCTGGGTGCGTTGATAGTTATATTCAGTTTCGAAACCATTTTCAATCACTACCATGTTATGTACTAAACAATTGAATCTAAATGATCACTTACCTATTCAGCGAAAATGAAGTAATGTTTCAGCATTTAACTCTCCGTTGTTGACATTTAAAACTGTATTAGATCAGTCACTGTTTTATGTATTCAAAGTGACAGTCACTGGGTTCGAGTTTCAGTGTACATATAGAAAATGGAATCCAAGTACATTCAGTTCACAAGTCATAAATATGGTGATACTTAAGTCCTGAGTTCTACTGCTACCAACAATTCAAAGAAAACATCTTGGAATCTACTCAATATGAACATTTTCCAACAGAAACTAATCTAATGCAATTCTGAATAAGATTGACATGAAAAAAACAAACCCTTGAAAGTTAAACAAAACCTAAGAGCTAATAGTAATGTAATAATAATGTTTAAGACTGATTTATTTAAAGTCAGTTTATGTAATTATTATAAAACAATAAACAATGACCATGATTATAAGTCATTCAGCTACAACGTAGAACTTCGTACGTGCGTACAGCAGTTCGAGTTTCCATACCACATTAGCACAGAGATGCAACTGTCGATTCAAATCTCATAGTGGTAGAGGTAGTAAAAGTATAAGCAGTAATCGGAAAGATTAAGGTTTGGAGATGTCATTCAAGGAGTATAATCCAGTGAAGTAAATCTGGAAAGAGAAACAAGGGACATGAAGGATTCAGAAGATTAGAATTCGGGTGAACACAAAGAGTGAATGTACCTGTTCCATTGAAAACGATTTTAAGCCATGTCATTCAAGGTTGCTATCATCTCGTGGATCCCAACCAGGTAGTTTACACGTGATTATAAATGTCGCCTCAAGATAATCGGATTCTTTTAGAATGAAACTATCAATTTAAATTATATTCACAGAATAATTAAACTTGTCAACACTAAGTTATCATAATATTGATACAATAATCATATATACTACTGATTTATCTTACTATTAATTCATTATTATATATAGACAACTGGATGAACTTGAAATTATCTAATTGATATTGATTATATAATTGATTGTTTAAATTTTCTGATAAGTTTACTTCTATTAAGCTATTCAGTTTTGTATTTCATCTGAACAATAAATACCCAATATATATACATATTATCCAGGAGATCTTGTCCATACTTGTGGTTGTTCAGTGGGATAACTATTAAACAATGAAGAAATCAACAACGTATTGAATATACTTTTAGACAATATTGTGTTTATAAAGAAGGTTAGTACAATGTTAATTTAATAATCATTAATCAATGCAAACTACTATTAAACTGTAACTCTTAATGTTTAACTATGTCGGGAATGAGACACATATTACAGTTGTGTGAACAATATTGTGATATCATCATAACTAACATTAAAGTTAAAATTATGGAGTATCGAGTTGAAATTCCATAGTCTAAGTGTATCAATCCGGGTCGATACAAGATTTGAACTTGATTAGTTTTATCTCTTGTGAGGTGATTGTGCATATTCAGACTTTAATTGTTTTAAACTAAAACGAAATATTTGGTTAGTGCTTTCTGGTCTGTAATAGTTCTATAGCCCCAAAATGCCCTGATATGGCCGGGTGTAGGGTGGACTCGTCCTCCCTATCGAAATGCCCTCACACAGTCACGCGTATACAGCCTCTGCCAGGGAAGTCCTACTCACTGCCTTCTCGTGGAGGGGGTGTTGTTTACAAAAATGAGAGGATGAAAAGCGAATGTCCAGCGCTTTAACAGGATCCAAAACCGATGGTGCACATGGGCTACAGTATCCTGAAGGAACAAATGGCGTATGAACCAATCGTTGGTCACCGGCTACCATGGGACTGCATCTCCTTACGATGTTCCACTGCCTTGTGGATCAGATCTTCAGGTCGAATATCATATTGTATTGCTGTAGGTGGTTATTATCATTTTCAATTTTCCCATGCTTATTATTTTTTTACAATATGAGTAAACTGTGATTGTGTAGATTATCGAGACATCTATTCAGGAATGAATCTTAAGATGTGCCATGTCGACTAATAGAAGGATTGTTTTTTAGCATTTAAATTCATGATTCGATCTAAGCTAGACCATCATTGAATTTCTAAAAGCACTAGACATCCGTTTCATCCTGATATGGGACTTCTGAGCAGTGTGCATCCACGATCCCGCATGTGAGATTCGAACCCAGGACCTTCAATTTCGAGCGCGTAGAATCGATTAAAAAACGACCGAGGACAATTTAATTAAACTTTAAGTTGATTCATGAAGTCACTGATTGTTAGGCGAAAAGGTTTCTAAAGAACTGATTGATTCTAATTGGATCATTTTAATTTGTGATTAGAGATGTTGGTTAACATAGTTAAAAATTGGTTATACTGAAAAAAGGTGCTTTCATAATTTATGAACATTCTTTTAAAACTGTATAGAAATGATACTTTTTGGCTTACTAAATTTTTCATTACACTGATGTGGGTTCTCGAATCCTTAAATAACACAAAGTTATCTCAGTGTCACGTAAAATCAATGGCTGACTGTTTTGTACAGTGAAAGTAATATTAAAGACAGCTGATGATCAGTTTTACCGACTGGGTAAAACCAATAGATTTTCAACTACTTTTATTCATGAATGTATTTATGTAGGTAATTTAGATAACTTGGTTTATACATTCGACGAGTAACGCTAATGAGTATCTTTACATACACTATGTAACAGATCTGTTTTAATGGAACATGGTAGGTGGTTGGATGTAGTCAGCAGAAAATCCTTGACCTAGGTTTTAAGCTAGCTTACACTCGTCAGTAAGGCATATCTAGTATATTAAAGGGACTAACCTACTATGAGGAGTTAGAACCGGGTAAATCCGGTTCACAACCCGAGACAACATCTTCAGACTATTCGGGCCGTGCCTGACCTTCTATAGGATTAATCACTGAATATTAACCAAAGGTTTATTTATCTAGTCGTTAATGCTAACCAACTTCGATTCATTAAGTTACATAGGAATATATAACATTAGATTAGATTACCGTTAACTTTAAATAACATTATTATATTAGATAGTACTTACTTACTTACTTACGCCTGTTACTCCCAATGGAGCATAGGCCGCCGACCAGCATTCTCCAACCCACTCTGTCCTGGGCCTTCTTTTCTAGTTCCATCCAATTCTTGTTCATTTTTCTCATATCTATCTCCATTTCCCGGCGTAATGTATTCTTTGGTCTTCCTCTCCTCCTTCGACCTTGAGGATTCCATATGAGGGCTTGTCTTGTGACGCAGTTGGGTGTTTTCCTCAATGTGTGTCCTATCCACTTCCAGCGCTTCTTCCTGATTTCTTCCTCCACTGGAATCTGATTTGTTCTCTCCCACAGTAGGTTGTTGCTTATAGTGTCCGGCCAGCGGATCTGAAGTATTTTGCGTAGACAACTGTTAATAAACACCTGTATCTTTTGGACGATGGATTTCGTAGTTTTCCAGGTTTCCGCCCCATACAGTAGAACTATCTTCACATTTGTATTGAAAATTCTGACTTTGGTGTTGGTTGCTAATTGTTTTGAGTTCCAGATATTCTTCAGTTGTAGATATGCTGCTCTTGCTTTGCCAATCCGTGCCTTCACATCGCTAAAAAAACGCTAACCAGAAAGAATTATTCAAACCATATTAGATAGTAATATGTATAAACTTGCTCAGCTGGGCTGACGACCGAAACAGATTAATTACAGGTACTTCAGGAAAACATATTCCAAAATGTGGTCTTATCAAATGTCATTTATGAGTTAAGATCTAATTGTCAAGCAGGTTTAT
Organism: Schistosoma spindalis; assembly: GCA_946903255.1. Lineage (NCBI taxonomy): Eukaryota > Metazoa > Platyhelminthes > Trematoda > Strigeidida > Schistosomatidae > Schistosoma > Schistosoma spindalis. The sequence goes on along the minus strand of OX336423.1, from coordinate 10,472,169 downwards.
CATTGAAGTCACAGATCCTTATTAGAATTTCCAAAACTTCATTTCAAAGCTCTTAACCAGTAAGGCTACGATTATCATGAAATCATAAGGTTTAAGGAGATTTCATTAAATTTGTAAGAAATAAAGTACAAATTAAGTTGCTTTTAAATATTCCAGTGATTATAGAACCCATCAGTCATTAAATTTTTACCTCCTATCCAGAACTGTCTATGTTTATTTGATTTCGAAATAACATCCTCTAATCTCATAGATAAGTCTGGACATTCGAGCGTTGCAATAATGCCAATCTAGCCAACTCCCCTAAACTTTAAACACAACGAAATTTGATACTTGAACATAAATGACTGTAACACAAACAAAGTTTCCCTTCAAGTGTTAGTTTATGTAATGAAATCAATGGTTAAGTGGTTTGTTACATAAGAACTTATAGCTCTAGAAATTTAGCTGAAATTAAAAACGAGTATCTGTCATTTAACTCCGCCTGGAGCCCCTCTGGGGCTATCACCGGTCTCATGCTTAGATAAATGAAGAGGTTTGGGCATGAGGTTACCAACCCTATCCCGCAAAAAACCAACTCTAAAAAACCTCTAACCAGAAAAAATGATTCAAACAATTTAAACTCTGCCCTGGGAGCTAGGAAGTCTTTATATACAAGAGTTATGACACCTCATGATGAAAGCCGAGTTCCTTAGTAGTCATGAGGCTGATGCCTCATTCTGACAACCATAGCAACCATTAATTTAGTTACATGGAATGTTCGTACCATGTGGGAGACCTGGAGACTCTTCCAAATTGTTACATATTTCATTTGAAAACTTTATTTCAAAATAAATTTCTATCATATTCATCTAACCTTTATCTCTATCTTTACAGAATCATGAATCATATTGAGTACAATGTACAAACATCACAAGTGTTGATTGGAAAAAAAAGTTGTTTTACACTCCGTATCAATGTAATTTACATTTTGCTGAAATAATAAACGAATAATGATCTTTTGAGTTTTGTTTTCATTATTGAATTTCATTGTGAATGGTTGATTGTTTTTTTAAAACTCTATTGTCTGAGTTTATTTTATACAACTTTAATTTAAGTTTATCACAAACTACAGATCACTGAGGTATTATTGTATTGATGAATATTACTAAACTCAAAATACTGTATTGACTAAAACGTATTTGATTACATAATCTTATTGCGTTTTATTCTGAACCAAAAAGATGTTTTTACAATTGATTGATCACTGAGTGGTGATCAATGTCCTATGTGTCAGGTCCTTCTTAGTGTAAGTGGAATCAAATTGACATACAGGAGGTCGGTCGCGGCCCAGATAGCTCAGTGGTAACGTCTCTGATTGTGAAGCTAAGTGACATGGGACCGAGTCCGTCAGGGAGCACCAGTTCTCTCAAGATTACAGGTACACCTTGCTGACAAGTACCAAGTAGAACGAAAAATTGGACCAGGGTTTCTTGATGACTACCTCAAACCATCATCTTATCTCAAAAAGATGATTAAACAAACTCTACTTGATAAAATATTTGAGAATGAATGATATAATTTACCTCAACGGTCTTGAAAACATTCCATCTGATTCTATTGATTCTTTTGCTTCAAGCTTATCGAACAGAACAAAAGTATCAAATCGAGTTTATAATTATAATTCTGTAGGTGAAAACTGGTCGAATTTTCGTTTTATTCCTATGTTTGGGACTTTCCTAATAAATAAGAGAACTCTGAACAGTTTTAGCAGCTACTCAAACGTAGATACTAAAACGTTTAAATAAATAAATGTAACTAAAACTATCATCTCCTCTATCATCTGCAAGATTTGAGCCTAAAGCCAAATTTAAGCTAATTATTGAAAAAAAAAACAAATATCCTGAAAAACCATGGATCAGCGATTTTACAAGCTGGAACTTCAAACATTACCAGTCAGTCAGCCAGTCAATAATAACCAATATCATGTTGTGTACTGCGCAGGGTGGCACTCGGTCGGTTGGTTGATATAATTCAATTAGATCTATGAACTGAAGAACATGATTTCGGTCCTACAAATCAGTCATTAGTTAGAATAGCAATGAAATTTTCGAGTTTACCACCAGATAACGTTGGTTCATAGCTCACATGGTAAATAATTTGCTTGAAGGTAATAGATGTAACGAATGACACAAAGCTATAATACAGGCCTTCGTGGTGATTTGCTCTAATCATCTAACATCTCTGGCAAAACTTATTGACTTGCTTTGTATTACAATAGAAAAATTGAAATATTAACAATTAGCTCAACTGATAATAGATAAAGTCAACACTACTACAGATTTTTCATCAAAAGAAATTTGTAATTCGGAAAATTAAAGGAACCAATAGGTTGTAATAAGATTCATAAATCATTAAATTAGTGGGAAAAAACAAACAGAACATTTATAACAAAACATTTTACATTCACTTGATGTTATTTACTTGTATCTTCCAATTGTTATTTAGAACTGCAAGTGATCAGTCTCATATTGGCATATGTACATCCTGTGCAGACTGCTTCGATATTGTCTTAGATCAAAAGCATTATAAGCAAAGATAGATAATGGCTATCGAACGGTACTGTGTACGAGTCCCGGAATGGACATCAACTCTGAGATACAGGTACATCCAGCCGACAAGTCCCAAATGGGATGAAACGTGAGTTCTGGATCCCACTAATAGCCACTATCCATCTTTGTTTAAAAAATCTAACAGATTTGATAAAAAACAAACATATAACAAACATTAATGCATGATTGTGATTGTTCGTTAAGATATTTCATGAAATTTTAATTTGTCCCTCTGAATGAAACAATCATGAAGTGTCTATTCTTTAAGTGTTTTTTTTTTTACAGTGATCACAGTTGAATGTATTCTATGATGCTATGATCTACTTCACATTTCAAATAAAGATTTTATTCTATCATGTTTATTGTTTACAAATATTAATTTAAATGACATTTTATTACATTCATCTAGATTAAATAATGGCAAACATACTATTTACACTTGTACTGTTTTCTGTGAACGTTGTAGTTGGGGTAAGTGAATACAATAAATTTCTGATTTCGAGTTACCGAAATGACATTTTTTTTATTGTCGTTATGAAATTATGAACCCATTTGCTGTGGTGTATTAAAACTGTGGTTTGGAAACATAGTGAGATTGTAAATAGTTGATCATTTTGCATGTATACTATGTGTTTTGAGCAATAATTGATGTTTCAATGAGTTTGTTTTGGGATAACTGAGACAGGTAGTTAAGTGGATAGCGCAATAATGTTTGAAGTGAACGGTACTAAAGTCGAGTCTCAGAGTGAATATAAACCCTGGAATGCAAGGATACCTAGCTGACGAGTCCATAATCGAGTGAAACTCACGTTCTGTATTCCAATGCTAGCTATCAACTGAGATAAGTGTTAAATTCGTTGAAGAACTACTTGTGAGCAAACGAGTTACTGACAAATATGGAAATAGATGAAGTAAAAGGGTTAAGAGCAGTCAGATTGTCATGAATCTAATCCTTCAAACTGTTAGCTCAAGCTATGAAGGAAAATTTGAATATTTTGACCATTCTGTTCGAGTTATTGTAACCCTATATTACATGACTCAAAGCTATTTTGTAAGTAAATGCCACGAATGTGTTCGTGTCAGCATATGTACAACTGTATACTTTGGTTATACACAGTGTATGAAATGCCACGTTAGAAATTACTCAAATGATTAGGAAGAACTGGTGTTTACTTTTCGTTATTCATTCTCATCCATGATAAGTGAATAATATTGAAATGTCAAACAAATAAACAGTGCTCAGTAGTACATCAATTTGTTATAGTTGAGAACCATTAGTTGAAACTGGCGATTTATCAACTATCACTGAGACACCATAATGTTTCATGTGAAATTTCTACCGAAAGATTGGGTAACATATGATTGGAGCATACTTAGATAAGCTTCATTTATACTTGTTTTACTGGGTAGCAATAATAATAGTGATTATTATTATTAGCTTATCGATTAGACATCCATTATGCTAATTCTTAATTAATTGGATATTTTCAGCTTAAATGATGCTAACTGTTACAAAAGTTTTATAAATTTATAAAGGATCATAGGAAAGGAACAAGCTGATTTTATTAACCAGAAGTATATTGTGGTGGAATCGGTTGATTGATATAGGCTAGGGTGGGGTAGAACATCAAGAACTAGAATGTACTGCATGATTAGTTTATTCTAACTTAAAACTTCTAAACAGTATGTGACTGCTCTGTGTTCGTGTGAAATTATTTTCGCATGAGATGATAAGTTAGCCAGTGTAGTAGAAGCCTCTGTAGTAGTAAGCCTCAACATACACAAGCAAAAAAAAACAAAGATTCTCGAATACAACACGGAGAACACCGACCAAATCACACACTATGGAAAAACCCTGGAACAGGTGGAAACTTTCACATACCTGCACAACATCATCAATAAACAAGGAGGATCAAATGCAGACGTAATGGCAAGGATTGGCAAAGCAACAGCAGCATTCCTACAATTGAAGAACATATGGAACTCAAAACAACTGTCTATCAACCAACATCAGATTCATAAACTTCAATACGAATGCCAACACAGTTCTACTGTACGGAGCTGAAACTCGGTGAACCACAACAGCCATCATCAAGAGAGTACAAGTATTTACAAACAATTGTGTATGAAAGATACTCAGTGTCCGTTGACTGGATACCATCAGCACCAGCCTACAGCGGGGGAGAATAAACCAGCTTCCAGTTGACAAAAAAATTAAGAACAGATGTGGGATGTGGATAGGACATAAATTTCGAAAATCACCAAAATGCATCACGAGGCTAGTGCTCACTTGGAATGCTGAAGGGAAACGAAAAATAGGAGGGTCGAAGAACACACTGTGTTGGGAATTGGAAGCAGACATGAAAAGGATTAATCACAACTGGAAAGGACAGAGTTGGATGGAGAATGCTGTTGAGTAGCCTATGCTCCTCCATGAGGGTAACGGGCGTAACTAAGTAAGTAAGAGATGGTGAGTGAATAGGTGACATTATTTTCTCCTATCCAATGTTTGTAGAATTATTGAAAGTTCATGTTTACTGCAGGGATTACCACTTTTAAATCGACAATTAAAATAATCACTCATGTATTTGACTCAATGTTATAATGATGAATTATTTGTTTTAAAAGCTTCATAGTATAATTTATTCTATTTTTAATTTATTTCTATTTAATTCTGTAGATAGTTGGATTAGCCTTAGCTATACTTGGTGGTTTAATGACCTTTTCGAAATCTGCAACTACACGAACATTTGGTGAAATATGGGGTAGATATCTTGAGAAAATGAATTTAACAAATTCATCCATTGAACAAACTATTGCTGATGCCACAGTAAAGATGAGTGGTAAGTTGCTTTTTCTAGAACTAATTAAAATATAATTAATAATACTGTTCAATGGTTTAAATCGAAATAAATGAAGTAAAGCTTAAACCTGTAACTTATTAGTTTGAAGCTGAGTACTTTAGCTACTAAAGTGATCAGTCAGTCGTAAGCAACGTATGACATGTCATATATGTGCATCGGTTCAATTTTTCAGACAACATAAGTGCAGTGATATGGAATTATATTGATGTATACTAAGATAGTAGAATAAAAGGTGTAAAGTAAATTTTAGAGAAGATGAATGAATGCATCTGGGACACTGAAACTAATTCCGAGTCACGTCACCAAAATTTTAAAGCCATCAGATATGATAATTGAGCGGATCACAATCAGGTAGTTTACACTTACCAAAATGACTTTTCGTTACACACTACATTTCTCATATGTTCTACAGAAAATACTTATTTTAAACATTGCTAACATCATTGGATGACCTGTTTAATACACAATTAACCGGAGAACCACGTTCGGTTATATTTCCTTGAATTAGCTTGGACTAATTTGCTGAGCGAAACGTTAGATCTACTTAAGATTCAATAGCTGAGATTTTACGAAGATATTCTTCTTCTTTAGAGTGTTACATTAATATAGCACCCAGATACTGGTAAACTATTCGCTCAAATTTTGACGAAAGTTCTGATACAAAATGACTTAGTTTAACATTGACTGATACCGATAGTATGTCTTGATTTGGGAGCCCACGGTTTTCTTCCGAATTATTCTTTCACAAGCGAACATCAGGTTTCAACGTAGGGACATGTCTTAACCATCTCAGTTGATGAACATTCACAATCTTATCAACCGATTTACCATATTCATCTATTATCCTCAAAATTCTTCAGTAAATGGTTCCAACCTACTCAAACAATGCTTATAAGACATTTGATTAAATATCAGTAGCCTACAATATTGTTTATTTTTAGAGAGTACGTTTCACAGTAAACTTCTCTTTTGGTTGGCAGACGGAACTCTAACTTGAGCCGAAAATGACGTGAATTATCAGAAGCCAAGATGGCCTTTCGAATCCATGCCCAGATTTAATCAGACACCATTCCAAAAAGACTGACGAAACTTCCAAGATAAGAGAAGTAGTCCAACAAAAAATTACAGATCTACTCTTTCTAGCATATTCAATCATAATATGATTAATATCAGTAGTTGTATTAATATCGATATTATTATTATTGTAATGGAACAATTCAAGCAATTGGAACGGGAGTAATAATTTTTCTAGCGAAATCGATCCCAAAATACCAATTAAACTAACTTTCAAAGATAAGATCACTAATCAAATGATTGAATTAATGGCTTTATCTAGAATTGAAATATTTAATCAGGTTCATAAAGTTGAATGACTTTTTGAATGAGAAACACTGAGTAATCAAAAAAAGGGATAGATGTAGCAAGATAATCCATTAGACTGAACTACTGTTTATCATACCACTTATGAAGAATTCCATCCAACCTGTTATATGGTTCGATATCATACGTCTTACATCTAATGGAAGAAGTGGAAACTCACACAATTAAACGTAATTTATGCATCTATGGTAAGAAAATACAACTTTTGTCTTTATAGTGACGAATAGGGTGATTAAAAGACTACTGTGAGATTATACTTGTTACCACGCTTTATCTATGGCAGAAGCAAAACATACAACTGTCAATCAAAGAGCCACTGTGTTACTCAGCAATTAGTTTTGCGTTAATTCTTAACTGTGAAACGGTAGTTTTAAGTCAGGATAGATATTCACACTTCCGGTAATGCGATCGTGAATGTCTTTAATTAAGTGTTACTGATGAAGGTATGGACTTTGTGCTCGGGGTTTATGTGATAATTATTAGTTTATGGTTGAAAAAAATACAATGGTAAGGCTCAAAATAAATTGCCAGTAGACAGATATATTCATTTTGTAATACTATTTGGACTTGAATTTTCAATATTATTTTCCATCTCTTATTCCATTAACAGTAATTACTAAACTAAACAATTGATTGATTTTTTTAAAGAATGTAGGTTATTTTTCGAGATGACAGAAACCCTTTTATTAAGAAGTGCCCAAGAAGCACAGTCTTTATTTTGGTCATCTGACTCCTCGCTTAGCTACTGATTGTTGCTTTACAAATATGAATGATGAGTTATTCTTATCAACTGTTGGAATAAAACAAAATAATATTGAGTTGAGCATCAGCGAACGACTATTTTACACCATATAACTTTTGTCACGCTTTTACATAAGTATAGTTTTACATAAATAGATCAATGTTTAATCTAACATCCATTCTAATATATTTTTTTTGTTTTTATCAGGTCATTACAGTCGACCTATATTTGCGATTGGTTTGATTATCCTTATAATTTGTATCGCTGGAATTTTGGGATCATGTTGTAAAAGTTCATTATGTTTAAAAATTGTAAGTACATTGTTTTAGTCTATTGAAATAATGAGCAATATATTATTACTTATGCTTCATTGTTAATTAGTATGTAATGATATAAAGCGTAAACAAGTGTTGAATACTTAATAAAACAGGAGGTTTACAGGCTGATACTAACAGTGTGATGTTTGGAAAACAGGGAACATTTGATGGTTATTTCGTCAGATCCTATAGCCCTTTACAACACCTTTGGAGTTTGAATGAGAACTTTTGTCTTTCAGCTAGCATGATACTTGATGTCTTTGTGTATGAAATCGACAATTCCGAACGCTGACTTGGGTAATAATAGAAAAAAGTGTATTGTTATATTCCAGCTAGAATAAAGGATGGTAACTGTTGGGATCTATGTATGGTCTAATACTATACATATATTTTTGTTGTATAACTATTAAATAACTAATCTATGCATATTCATGTTTCTCTGATTACAAGATTTATTTTGACCCATGGAATATTATCATACGATCTACCGTTCTTGAGTTATACCCAGTCTATTAATTACAGTCACCCACATTCACAACCACCTCTGGCTAGATCGCGTACAAATGTTGTTATCTATTTTGTAATACGATGTGGTCTGTTTGATTTGTACATAAACCCAGTATGTTTGAAATACATGATTCATATCGCGGAGCTGGAAATTGGTGTTCTGGATTCAATAGGCATGGGTAGGTAGGAAGAAGGATTGTATGGGTTTTGTGCGTCATGAGTCAGGTCGATAAATCACCATGTTGGCGGTATCATTACGTCATATATTAATAGGACACTAGGCTACAAGTTATAACATGTATCCCACCCGTGAACTGGAGACAGAAGCTATGCTTTGTCTAGAATATTTACTCCACTAACAAGAATTAAGATTCATTGATTTGCAAAAAGTTATTTGAATCTTCCCGTTGGTGATGTTGGTCAGTCTCTTAAGATTACCTCGAGTACATCTCTCGTATATAAATACATGTACAATACCGTTAGGCACAGAATAATAAAATACTATACTAAAACGTAAGTGAATTAATAGGGTAACAGATTGTTTCTCTTCTATTATGGTTAATATTAATATGATATCTATTGATAATAATTGAATTGATCAATGTTGATAGGCAACCAATTTGTAACTTGTAATCTCTAGAAATTCAATACAGATAATATAACAATTGTACATTTTCAGTAATAATACATAGACAAAATATAATTAGTCAACTCTTCAGATTGTGTAACCATTTTCTTAAACTTCATATATATAACGGGTTCTTTTGGTCCCATATCAACAAGAATGATCTAAAATCTGGTTTAATCTTCTTTTTTTTTTTTTAAATTCTAGTACATTGCAGCTATCTCTATCATCATTATTACACATATCATTATATTGATTGTTTATTTTGCAAGAAAACAAGTCGTAAGTCATGAAATTATAAAAAAATCAACTATTTTTCTTTGCCTATTGAATAATATGTCTTTTTAAATTTATACTTCTCTGAGCTAGATGATTTGATCGTTTATTCTATGTAAAATTGAGATTTTCATTTATTCCTCAAGTACAATGTTTGATCATCCTGACACAGTGTTTATGATTCTCTGTCTTCCTAGATCTTACTGTCTTCATTTGTACTTGTTGTCACGTTGACTGTCTTTGTCGGTTGTTCCTTGACTTTGTGATTATTTGACTTTACGTAGATGTACTTGTTAATTGCTAATTCATCTGAAGGCTATGTTGCTAGGACTCCCCTAACACTCTCAAAGTATCCCTATCCAGAATTTCAATATTTCATGAGACAAATTTATGCCCATTGTTGTTTGAATACACTGATTTCAGTGGTAGCATACCATGTTTCACAGCTGACCTATGTTCATTTATGCCTAGATGAAATGAACACTTGTTTTGTCCAATGCAATATTTATCATAGTTTGTACTATCTTATTTATAGATGTTTAATTTGTCATTTTCGCTATTATGTATTTTGATATGTATAAAGCGGAATGAAGTGATTGTGTTCATTAGTAAACAACGTTGATCCTAAAGACCTTCAGAATCCTTGTAATAGATTCGGAGACCTTACTTGCATCTGATAGAATGATCCATTTCTTATTGTCCGGGAATCAGTTTTGTAATATTATATTGATTTGCAAAACATCTTTTGATAAGGTTGTAGGTCTAGTCATTCTTATGGAAAATGGGCTTCTTCAATGGCGAGAGCACTACAGTGAGTTTTAGCTCTTCTAAACAGTGTCTGGGTATGTAATTTACCTCTTGGCCTGTTAAATTTTAAAGCGCACAATAACTATTAAGGCATCAATCTAAGTTTTCATATATTAAATTGGCATAGTGAGATAAAACTGATAATTTGGATGACAAAGGAGTCAGTATAGTAATATTAGTATTAGTAGTAATGGTAGTAATGTGAGTAATAGTCATAGCATCAATGAAAGTAACCGAGAGTAAACATAATGTTACTGATGACCGAAATCAAAATTTCACTTTTGCCCAACAGTTATTATATTGATTCCATAAATAATTATGATTGGTTTTTACTTCTGTTATTTGGTTTTGATTCTTAATAGATATTCAGATTGACTTTTAATTAGTCAGTCATTTATAACTCAGGACTTGACATTTATTATCATCGGTTCACGTTGCCCCACAACTTCGAAACAAGATGATAAAACTATATAAGCAAATTACATGGTAGTAAAAGGAATAACATTATCGAGAGTAGTAGAAACGATGGGAGGGGGGGTAAACATTTTTATTCGAAAAGCACTAGCAAATGCGTGAAATGAAAAGAATAAACATTTCTATTCAAACAGTGAATAGATCTTTGCTATAGTGACCTATTCTGAGCAATGTCATCGAATTGATTTTGGAAAAAAGTGAGGAAAATAAACGAATCAATGATTTTATAAGCTCTTAGAATTCAACTACATACTTTGAATTTAAATTTCGTCACATTTTGATATTCACCTGAAGAATTACTGAGATCCAAGAATTATTGAGTTTACTTGTAGTGTTGAACTGATAAGGATGAAGGATACATTAACACCACATGAGCTCATAAACCAAACCATTTCGGCTGATTTACAAGTACAATACCTCGTAATTTGATGGATCACATTGCGAAAACTAGTCATTTGAGAAATCCCTTTAGATAACATTTTGTTGAGAATAAGAATAATTAGTATGAACATCTATCCATCTTTGCTTAGAAAGCTTGTAATCTATGGCAATATCGAAGCAGTCCGCATAGAATGCACGTATGCCAATTTCAGTCCTAAATAACAATGGAAAAATACTAGTAAAAACAACATCAAGTGAATTTAGTATGAATAACAGTTTAAACTTTATCTACAAATCAACTATTAAAAAGGATTCGACGTCGATCGTACAGATAGATTCTTATATCACATGTTAGTAATTAATGTTATCCCCTGACCATAGTCCTAAGTGAATTTTATGAATCAAAGTGTATAATATGCTATGCTTAATATCACTGAATAACCTAAGATTTCTTTCAATGATTTAAAGACAATAGATTAGCTTAATGTAATCAACTATTCAAATTCTACATTAAAATGAAAGCAATGAATTTCTTAAATAAATTTTGTTAAATGTATAATGAGAAAATACAGGTTGATGTAAATGATCTTCTTTTTACTTTTTAAATTAAACAAATAAATAAATATGAAACGATTCGGCATCAATTCTAAATATGTCAGTTATGATTATTTACACAGTATCATATTTTTAAATGTACACATAATGAAATATGAATCAATATTATTATTCTCTCCCACTATCTCTCTCTCTATCTCTCTGTGCCTTCCTTCTATTTTCATCTTTGTGATCTATTTCACTATCAACGGTAATGATGAAACTCAAAGCAAACCTTTTGGCGAATACAAGTTTTACTGGCGAGAATATAGTTTATGGACGAATAAATCACGTATAGGATAACAGGTCTCGAATTTTGACACGAAATTCACTCATCCATTTGAATTAATAGAGTTTTAGCATTTTAACTGGTGTCAGTTCGTGATGAAAATCTGAAATCTAATTCTTAACCTTAATCACCAATTGTAAATTAGAATTGTAATTCCTCACACTGGTTTATAACCCTCATTTGGTCCTAGTTATTAGGTGGACACTCTCATGGTCACTTTAGTGTCGCTCAAAGGTTGTCCATAAATTATAGTCTCACCGCTTTACTTTGTGGTGATCATTTGTATTCCTGTATGTTATTGTATTTGTGTGTATGTCACAATTTTTCCGCCCATAGATATATTTTGATGAACTGTAATTCTAACCAATATTGTACGTTCACAGTGAATAGTGACTGGTGTGTGTTTCAAGCATGCAAAGCCTCGTTGGTTAGTGGGGATTCATAGCATTATGAAAGGACATAAAATATATATCAGGTAACGTACGCTGATCCCAGTATTACTCAGTTTTCTATTGCGCCATATATGAGCACTAGTTAGAAAAAGACTGGGATAAAATACCAGTAAAAAGAAGTTAATGAATATTGTATATGTGGTAATAATAATAACTAATGGTAATAATAAGGAATACTCAATTCCGTACTGAGTGCTTGCGTAGACAACTTTTAATAAACACTCGTAACTTCTGGATGATGGCTTTCGTAGTCTCCAGGTTTCCGCCCCATACAGTAGAAATCTCTTGACATTTATATTGAGAATTCTGACTTCGGTATTGATTGACAGACAGTTGTTTTGAGTTTCAGATGTTCTTCAGCTTTACCGATCCGCACATGAACTTATCAAATGTCAAAAATTCAATTTTTTACCCAGATGTACACAAAAAATGTTATATTATTACAATGAGATGATGAAGACGATTTTTAGCTCAGTTTTAATCTTTCGACTATTATTATGTTCTCTTAGTTAGACGGTCTAATTGAAGAATATTGATCGTCATTGTCCAGGATGACAATGCAAGTTTGAATAGACCCCTAATACTACTCAGAATCCCAGTGTTCACTACTATATATATTCCTTTGATCAGTCACAGGATTCCATTATCTACGGGAACTTTACATTTAAACAAATTTGTTTTGATAAATAAGCACATTTTTTAAACCAAAATATCCCATTGATCAGTCATCATGATGAATACAGTTAGGATTTAGGTTGATCTTAATCGCCTACATAGTTTTCTTCCTTTTTTATTTTTCCTTTCGTCTATATAATTACAGCCTCATACATTCCTAATTCAGTTTTTGAATTATTCAATTCATGATTATGTAAGTATATCCAGTGGTGATCCGAATAGTATCTTAATGGGTCTTATCATGATGAAGGTAGGTGTTTATTTTTTACAGAAATAAAATGCCATTTATCGAATTTATTATTATATTTGTTAATATAAGAGGTTTGTAAAGATTATTTATGTCACTGAGTAACTTTATTCGGATAACCATTGTAAATAAGAAAACAATGAACAGTTATTTCATCTTATTGTGGGATATCTCAACAATGTTCATCTATTATCACTACTGGGATCAAAGTGACTGAAGTTAGAAATCTAATACTTTGGAGATCAACTCAATGATCTAAAGGTTAAGTGCTTGTCTTGTGGATCCTCACTTCTGAATAATCTCATATTGAGACAATACATAATCAGTCGGTGATTTAAATTATAAATTGAATTGATTCATTGTTCGGCTATTACAATTACTTCGAAACGTTTGAGTAACCCGAATAAACATAATTATTTATTATTTATTTAAACATCTAAACATTGGTACAAGGAGGCACTAAATAGATATGCTCCCCATAAATCATTCGATTTGTGTGAAGGCTGGGATACTACCTGTGTGCCCAAACCGAAGCAGGTACCGAAATAAAACTTCAAGAGATGTTATTGTGTTGTTAAATTTCAAATAAATATTCCACATAACTTTTAAAGATTTATTAGTATTCCAAATGATGTAAGCAGTGAGCTTGGCTAAATGGATAGCTCATTCAGTAATAGCTAGCCTACACAAATTTTTACTAATCATGCAAAATTGTCATATATGCACAACTGTGCATTTATGAACCGTAGGTAACAGTTACAGCAATAATGGTCTTTATAGTTATACAGAGTTTATACCGCTTAAAATAAGTTGTATCATAAACATCTCTCACCTGGAGAATAATTTGTAAACCTTAGAAAAAATGAATAGCTTAGACAGAAAACAATCATCGTATTTTAAAAGTACAACATAGAACTACATAATGTGCAATCAAACCCAGGATGTTTGGTTATCACAACCAGCACAGCATATTGAAGTCTTTCTATTGGAATTCATTATTTTACTTTTCAAAATTCAGTCAATTCATGATATACGACAGTAATCAATCAAAATCACTGATAGATTACTGTCTTATGAATGAACTTCATTAGTGAAGATTTGTTAACTGAACGTCAATAATCCATCTGAAAGCTATTCACTAGTAAACTTCAGGATTGTAGTTTGATTAAGATATTGTCCAATCTGTAAATAATTTTTGTCAATTTCAGCTCAGATTTCAATCTGTTCTTTTTTAGTTAAATTGTTGTGGAGCCCGAAATGGAAGTGATTTTTACCACCCAGTTAAATTTAACAGGACGGATGTTTGGAATGGTGTAACATGTAAATTAAACTTTAAAGATTTAATTTATAAATTCACTTGATGTTGTTTACTTGAATCTTCCCAATGTTATTTAGAACTTCAACTGATCAGTCTATCTCATATTGGCATATGTGCATCTTGTGCGAACTGCCTCGACATTCCCTTAATTCACAAGCATTCTAAGTAAAGATGGATAGTGGCTAGCAGTAGAATCTAATTTGACGGGTGTTTCGTCCTATTTGGGACTTGTCAGCTGGATATATCCAGAGTGAACATTAACTCTGTGATGCAGACACATCTAGCTGACGAGTCCCAAATAGAACGAAACGCATATTCTTGATTCTACTACTAACCGTTATCCATCTTTGATTTAATTTATACTTAATAATTGTTATTCGAAAACTGTTAGTAGATTGATTGTGTGACATTTTATGAATCATCATCTAATGGACATTTAAACAGCGTTTTTTGTTTTCGGAAAACTATTTTCTTGAAGAAAATTGTTTTCTTTTTTTGAACTGTCGTTGTACTGATATGATTTGCGATTGTCTATGACAGTTATTCGTCATTGTTTTACAATTTTGACGGGATTGTAAACTGTAGATCCTTTTAAGAACTGCTAATTATGATGATTTGTAAATGAGTGCAAGTTCACATAAAATGATCATCCTTGGATTAAGGGTTAGTAATTTTAAAAAATGCGTTTTGTCCAAATGTGATCACTTAATGGCATGAAATCTATTTTGATCATTATTCAACACTCAATGAATATACCATTACAAATCATTCTTCGAACAGCTTACCACAAACGTTCATCGTTTTCTGTTCATTGGGGTTTAAATAATTGCACTAATGACACTTGGAATCAAAATCTTCGTCAGAAATCCTGTTTTGAGTCATATTAAAATGATCTAAGACTTCTTTTTCATAATACAACTATATTATGCTATTAATCTTCAATGAGGCTAGAAAGATTGTATATAAGGGTATAGTACAGGAAGAATGAATTAGTTCGTAGAAAGAATGATATGAAGCGATTTTAATGTCATAGTTTAAGGCAAGACAGAGTGTATATGCCTACGTCATTATGATCGCTTCTGAGCCAGCACTCAAGACCACTGTATTCAATGGACATATATATCTTCTAATCGACTGCATACTAGAAGGGTGGATACTTATTACTCCAATAATGCTATAGTATGTATACAAATTTACTTTGAACAAACAATACAAGAAGCAGTTCTTATTTGGAGCACAAATTTTGTCCGTTTTCACATTTTGACGAGGTTTATTCTTACCCAAACCCAAATGTGTTAAGCATTTAAACTTTAATCAATGATCAGACGAAAGTTAATCATTCTAGTTATCAGCATTAAATTAAATTAGTCAAAATTAATAAACTTGGTTAAAAACAACTTTTGTTTTTGTTCTGATCAATAAGATAGGTGCAATCATTGAAAATCAGTTACCAGTTTTTTAAGTTATTAACCATTCACTGTATAGTATGAAACAACATGTTCAATAACTCAATCAAAGGTTGACGAGCACCCCTTTCATGTTACCGCCAATTGAATTTATAAATTTACGTGTAGCTGCCAAAGCAGCTACATTGGCCGGACAGAAAGGAGGGTATATCTTAGATTTTTTGAACATGTTCCGAGAAGCCTCAGAACAAGAGAAAGAAAGACTCTAAACAGTACAATCACCAAAATATTAGGTCGATACTTTGCAATCCATCAAGGTGATTAGTAAGCACCCGAACTCTAGGCTTCTGAAGTTTGCTGAAGCCGTTGCCATCAGGCATCAAAAACCTGGTTATTAATCTTTCCTTGCCCTGGTGACAAATATTCCTTCTCTGCATTATAAAATCTTTTTTTCTTTTTCTTCAAACTCTTTCTTGCATTTATTACATCATTGAGTTTTATTTCAACTATCTTCCAAGTTAATAATCTTATTTTATCACCTGAGCTCTACTCATTATATTCCTATCAATGTTTAATTATTACGTAATCACTTGTTTCTGGTTATTTGAACTGTTGTCACAGTCAATGTCATAGAATGTTCTTTCACATAAGGTATATATATTTACAATATTCAGTCTATTCAATTTATTTACACCCTTGCTATACTATACGACTGAATATGTCTTCAATAAAACTTCCAACCAAATCCTTTCATGTAAGTAATTAAAACCCATTATGTAATTGTGACCTTTAAATGTCACAGGTTGTAAGTAACTGACGAGATCCAGATGAAATAAAAATGGATTCATACTATTCTGTTAGAATCTTTGTTCTCGCTCTTTTCACAATGATAAAGGGAACTATGTGTGTATGAAATTTCAACTGTTTAGTGTTGGATTACCATATTTATGGCCAAAATAATTCAGCACTAAATTTCACTATATGATAGGACATATTTAAAAGATCAATTCCTTTGAGTTAACAAATAGCTATCTATTTTATTGGTTAATATCAACTAAAATGTCTACAAACTTTTGTCTATATTTTGCGCCACAAACGATTTAAAACAAAGTGCCAATTATGATTGGTTTATTGAGGTCTTTAAGATTTAACAGTATATGGATTATGCTATTTATTCTTTTGTATTTCTGCTTTCTTCATCTGTAAATAGATACACATTTAAGATATCCAATACCATGTTGTAAATTTAATGAAAATCTTGAAATAGAAGATTCATGTCCTAAAAGTTTTAGAAATTCCAATGTACATAATGGATGCTTGAAACCATTACATCAACTCTTAACACATTACGTTGATATAGCAGCGTATATATCATTGATACTTTTATTAAGTGAAGTAAGTGGGACTTTCATTTGATAACCGTTTCTTTTTTTATTTATTAATATCTATGGATGAAAATTATCAGTTTTATGATTGAAAAAAATCATCCACTTAGTTGAGTTTCAGTAATGGAGAAATCTATACTTCACACAGTATTTATGGACAACCTTTGAGCGACACTAAAGTGACCATGATAGTGTCCACCTAATAACTAGGACCAAATGAGGGTTATAAACCAGTGTGAGGAATTACAATTCTAATTTACAATCGGTGATTAAGGTTAGGAATTAGATTTCAGATTTTCATCACGAACTGACACCAGTTAAAATGCTAAAACTCTATTAATTCAAATGGATGAGTGTATTTCGTGCCAAAATTCGAGACCTGTTATCTTATAAGAGGTTTGTTCGTCCATAAATTATAGTCTCAACGAAGATTTTACCAGCTGTTGATGATTTGGTACTCTTCTATGGAAATGGGTTGTGCATAAACATCATCAATGAAATGAGCTTTTCTGACGAAATTTCAATGTAGATTAATATAAAAAAATACTAAAAATTTTAGGCTAGTTGCTACAATGAATTGTCATCCATTGTAAAATTGTTAAATATTATGAATCGGTGGTACTGTACAACAAAATCGGTCTGTCGTCGAAATTAAACAGGATTGAATTGGAGACTTATAGGGGATCATTTTCTAACCCGATTACACTAATTAATGATTCCTGTTTTGCTAGTCACTAGGATGTAAATACGTTTAGTTGCAACTCATAGTTGAGGATTAACTTATTTCAAATCGGCTAATCACCAAAATCTGGTATAATCAGTCGAACTTCCGAAGAACTTATCAGAATCCACATCAGTTCACGAATAGTTTTTTTGACTGACAACTGTGCATGATCCCAAGTTTAAATCTGTATAGTCTTTTCAATTTCTTCATGACTACTGAGTGAGTTTTATGGTGTTTATCAGTTGGAAAGAGATTAATTTTATTGAATTCTTAATCATTGTCGGTGAGACTATAATTTATGGACGAATAAATCACTTATAAGATAACAGGTCTCGAATTTCGGCACGAAATTCACTCATCCATTTGAATTAATAGAGTTTTAGCATTTTAACTGGTGTCAGTTCGTGATGAAAATTTGAAATCTAATCCCTATCCCTAATCATCAACTGCAAATTATAATTATAATTCCTCACACAGGTTCATAAGCTTTATTTAGTCCTGACTATAAGGTGTACACTCTTAAGGTCAGTTTAGTGTCGCTCAAAGGTTGTCCATAAATTATAGTCTCACTTCATTGTCTTTAAGAACTCGACAAACTAAAAGACAATATTACAACAAGCAATGATTGGTATAAGTTATTTGTCCATACGGCATGATAACGTTCACCACACATTATTATTACTTTGAAAACTGAGTCATGTAACATAAAATAATAGGTTTTGTTTATTTAAATCTTAAGTATACAATTTCTATGTAGTACTTTCGAAGTTTGTTCCTGGTTGTGTTTCTTTACGCACAAATGTCATTAGCATTCTTAAGCTATTTGTAACTCAGTACTGTCTAATCGTTTCGAATCCAGTTAATCAACAATAAAACAGTTTAATAAGGTACAATACACTACGAATTTAAAGAATAGTTTTCTGTTTCAAATGATTCCGTCTAAGAAATCATTGAAAACCAGTCACGAATCGGTAGTCATTTTTTTATATTTCGGGACATTTTGCAGGAATGTGTACTCATCAGTGAAGCTTAAACCAATTCTAAACCACTAACCATTGTCAGAACACCATCTTTATTCACCATATCAAACTGTAGTCGATTTGCATTAAAAAGTACGTACTGTTTACTATTCTTATTGGAGCATGAATGATTCCATAGTTCAGGGTTTACCAACTAGTATTCTTAAGGTTTCATTGTATATCAGTTAGTAATGTACTTAAACCTTATATTTGGTAAGTCGGTTTACAAAGTAATTCATACATTGAAGATAGTTTATATCAGGTGAAAAAAGATTACGTTTTTACAAGTCGACTGAACTTGGAAATAATGATAAACCTCAATTTCAGCTAAGCTGTTCATTTAGACAGAAACTTGAGTTTTTTTTAATGTGATTCCGTACAGAGTTACGTCGGTATATTGAATAAGAGTATCAAATTAAATCAATAAACTATCACCCACTAATCGTTTTATTCAATGAAATTATTTAACTGATGTTTAAATTTTACGGTGTTAAAAAAATGAAATTAAAAGTTTTATTATGTCTTTCTAAGCCGTATATGGTTGAACTTCATTGAGCATGATATCTCGATAGAACTTTAGAAATATTTTTAGAGACGACCAAAAATCAACAAACCATTTTTCAATCTAAGAACAGTATGGATTGTGAAGTGACTAACTAGGTAATCAATAAAAATATTGGAACACTCGATAGTCATATTACTTCAGTACAAAACTTTTCAACAGTGTTCATTCATTACTTTTCATATAAAGTAACTATTTCTTTAATACATTATTATATTTCATTTCTTTTTACTCCCCCCCCTCCCAAAAAACAGATCATAATACTTCTAATGGCTGTATTGATAAATAAAAGGAGATAATAACTGGATAAAAACTATCAACAAGTGAATACATATTCAATGATAACTTCATGTAATTATCTCATCGCTAAAGGATGATATAATCAGCAACAACAACAGCAACAACAACAAAAAACCAAATAAAATCAATCTTATAGTGTTCATTTTTTGTTACCAACACGTTTTTGTTTGGTTTGTTCTTTTTTTTTATTCGAAATTCTCGTTCAATTGGTAGAATATTTTTTCTTTCTTTTCTTAAAAAGAAAAATGTCCCTTCATAACATAATCACTATCATACAAACAATATATATAGATTATATATGATTAATGTTAGATACACTTTTGTGCACCTTAAACATTGAACATTTGAATTTAGTAACAATAAATCGATTGATTCATTATCATATTGGTTCTCATAAATATTATAAACCTTTTCATTATTGTCTTTTGGGTGTTGTTAGTTCCCTTTTTCAAAATAACTGACAATGATAATATTCATCTATTAATGAATTTTTAAACAGAATGTAATAGTAACAATGAAAATTCACTTAAAATTTTGTGTATAAAATTACAATATAAACTAATGTAATTCTATTAGGGTTTTTTGATGTTGTTTATTTCTTAATCAAACAATCAATCTATATATTATTTATTTATTTAAATATATAAACATTGGTACAAAGAAGCAACAAACAGATGTGCAACATATAAATCATTCGATTTGAGTGAGCGCTGGAGACTGTCCGGGTGCTCAAACCGAAGTAGGTGGTCTTCTTGAGGGGCCACATATAGGTCTGATCCACAAGGCAGTGGAGAGACGTAAACAGATGTAGTCCCATGGTAGCCAGTGGTCAACGATTTGTCCCTTCAGGATCCTGGAGTCTATGTACACCATTGCTTTAGAATCAGGGTTTTCCAACTCCCCTGGGTGGATCTTCCGTATCCGCCGGACATTCGCTTTTCGTCCTCTCAATTTCGTAAACAACACCCGTGGTGCGAGAAGGCAGTGAGTCGGACTTCCTTGGCAGTGGTTGTATGCATGTGGCCATGTGAGAGCACTTCGAGAGGTAGAGTTGACTCTCCCCACTCTCGACCGTACCAGGGCATTTGAGGGCTATGTATGATCGATTCTTAGAAGAATTAAATAAGAATAACCAGTTGTTCAGAGTTGTTTTACTGTTTAATGATATAAAACAAGTCTACTGAAAAATGTCATTAATAAAGATTTGTGTGTGAGAGAAAGATAATGATTGGTTGTTTGCTAACTCAGACTAGGAGATACTCTAATAGGTACAAGATGAGTGATATATTCTGTTACACATATTATTATTATCGGATTGTCGTTAGGCTGTTGTCAGTTTTTGTTGCCAGTTGTTGATGTGGAAGTATACTTACGTTTTAGTCAGGCTAGTCACGTGTTTTTGTTCTATGTTAATATCCTGTAAAATAGACACTGGTGGGGTATCTAGTATAGATATTTGTCTAAGGCAAATTAGTGTCCCATTCATGTAGACAAGAAAAACTGAGCGATACAACAGTATGGAAAAGAGGAAATAAAAATTAACGACTTATAAGTAGTGTTCAAATGTTTAGATATACTTTCAATTATATTTAAGAAAACAACTTACTGAAGGAGGGAAATTAATTCCAAAAATGTTATATGCAATAAATAGGATAACTCAATTAAAATTAGTAGAGCTTATAAAAGAAACAATAGTAAAAAGGGATTTATAATTGATAATAATAATAACTTAGATCATAGATAACTACAGGCTGGAAACTAAAGTCATCATGAATTAATACCCGTTGTAATGCAAGGAAGATGTAACTGTTCAATGCAGACATGTTCTATTTCAAACAATAAATACAATCCATAAGTTGTCGTTAATGAACACTTTTAAAGAGTACCATACTTTGATTAAACAGCTGTCTAGTGCCTTTCTATGTAAAATCATTGAGTGGTACAGAAATGCACACACTTTCATAGGGTGTGCAATAACGGTGCTGTTATATCTGGATATGTAAAACGAAATTCCTGGAATCAACCTCTAGAGAGTTGTGAATAAGCACAATTAAAATGTTACATATTATATAGAGAAAGCTGTTCTTTGCTCCTTGTTTTTCGTTGGTTGTTGAGCTAAAGACAGTTTACTGTGTAAAAGCTACACATTAAACAAACGGTAAGGCTCTCCTTTAATAAATTGTTTATCATAGAATAAAACAATATCAAAATTAATTGTTACACCTGATATTTACAGGTTATTCCAAATGTCATCTTTCTAAAATTATTTGAAAAAGAACACAAATAAGATTGTAGATCATCAACGTTGATGATCTCTATCGAATGATTTGGGGCCTACTCAAGTTAGACGGGAATGATGTGACCAACAGCTCACGTCGAAGTCACACCTCAAGGTTAGCACCTAATGTGGATCACCCCTTCGTCGTATCAAGGTACTATGGATATTTTGAAAACTGTACAACACAAAGGACGTTATTAAAGAAATATATTATTATATATTATATTGTATTATTATTATATTATAATATATTATACCATTATTATATTATTATCATCATTATATTATATCATATTATATTATTATTTAAAGTAGGTACAAGCGAAAGTGTGACCACTACTGCATGGGCCAGTTCATGGCGTACGACTAACTGATGCGCATTTTTTGCCCTTGACCTTGACAGGAATCAGTGATCTGTTCGATATTCAGTGATCCAACTGCGGATGATTTGACTAGGGCTCAGTGGCATTTCACTGGCCCTACAAGATATTCAAATACACATTGTTATTGCTGTTGTCTATCATATAATGATACCAAGTGTAATTATGTTTGACAATTAATCTTCTCGATTTGGGTGTTGTGAAGATTGTCAAGTTTTTGATTGAGATCCGCGAGCGGGATCGTGGATGCGCACTGCTAAGGAGTCCCACAATACGACGAAACGGCCGTCCAGTGCTTCCAGGTTTTCAATGGTGGTCTAAAATCAATTGGTTCATGATCTCAATCAAAAAACTAATCTTCTCAAGATTTCTTGTTGTGCGATGTAAATCGACAGCATTAGATGAACACTATGAATAAATTATTCATACAAGTATAAGATATATTGGAAAAGTGAAGGACTTGTATTATCCTCCGTAAATTTATGTATATAACATGGTTATTGATAAAGTAAACAGACTTAGTAAATCGAATAATTCACTATTTTAATTCACCCACAATCTGTTCATGTTTTCGACATATTATATAATATTTTTTATACAAACCATCTAACATTGTTTCACAGAATACAGACGAAATTTACTCAAAAGCTAAACAAGTCGTTTTGACTGGTGATAGGATCCTTTGTTTCGCAAACATTTCTACGAAATTCTATTGAGACATTAAGGATAATATACTATACGAACTTATACTACTTATAAATTGTAAGTAACACAAGGAATAAGGTAAAAAAATGTTTTGTTCACGTTAGTAGAAAATTTGTTGATGGTAATATTTCATCATCCGTTGTAAACGTCATACAATTGGTTGAAATGTTAGATTTGGCTATCTGGTTAACTATTTGAGTGCGTAGGTGTTTAATGATTGTCTTACAGAAAATGGTCATTTCTTGGTCGATATAATAATGCATTTCAATAAATAATTTATGCATTCTGCAATTATATATCCATATGAATAATTCAAAGGTTGGGCGGGATTAAGCTACGTACATCATTTAAAATTATAGGAAGGAATGATTATTTGAAAAATAGAATAGAGTTATTAATTGAGGCAGAATAATCTCTCAAGATTTCCTACTTACAGAGTGAGTAGATCGGTCACTATGAGGAAACATAAACAAGCAAATTGCTTATACTTGCTATTATGAGAAACAGAATCAAGGCAACTTGCTCCTCAGATGCCGTTGTACAAAAATAAAATGCCCTAACAAGTTTATAAATACATATTTAGCCAGGAAAACAGAAGAAGAAAGTCATAACTATGAGCACAAAGTCTCTTTATACGTCTATAATTTAGATATGACGTGCCCAACGGAACACTAATACTGAAGTTGCACATAGGAATTTAAGGATCCTGTTTTACGGGTAAATTATAATTAATGTTTTCTAAGTGTTCAATGGTCACGTCGAGATGGAAAGATAAACTATCTAGACCAGCCACCTATTTACTTAGCTATTAATCCGGCTGCAGTTGTGGAGGAAGTTATGTTGGTAGAAATTCTAGGAATCTATATTTTCGTGTTTATGTGCATCTTATTAACCATCCTAACATCATTAATTTAATTTTATCTTACAAACAATCATGAATTCAAATTAGCTTGGTATTGTTTACTTGAATCTTCCCATTGATGATTAGGACTACAATTATTCGGTTTCCTATTGGCATATGTGCATATTGCCTTTATTCGAAAGCTTTATAAGTAAAGATGGATAGTGGCTAGCAGTGGAATCCATGATGTGAGTTCCGTACTATTTGGGACTCGTCAGCTGGATGTACCTGCATCTGAGTTGATTTTCACACTGGGACTCGTCAGCTGGATGTACCTGCATCTGAATTGATTTTCACTCTGGACTGAAACCCAGTATCGTTCGCTTCAAACGCCATTGCATTATCCATTTAGCTACTGATTATCTATAGCCACTCGCTTGTGCAATGGGGTGAAGTTTAAATTCACTTGGTATGGTCTGATTAATCTTCCCATTGATGATTAGGACTGGAATTGGTCAGCTTCTCATCGGCATATGTGCATTCTGTGCGTATTGTCTTAATTCACAAGTATTATTTACCTTAAACCTGATCACCCTTTGAATTAATGCTTTTGATATATAATTGTAGAATGTGAAGAGTATATAGTTTGTTCATATAACTGTGTTTTAATATGATGATAGTTTTTTCAAACAACAGAATTATAATTTAACACGAATTTTTAGGTATTAATTTGTTTTTATATTACTGGTTATATATACATTGAGAACAGAAACGAATGAGAAAACTATAAAATCGGGTTTGAGGAGCATTCTTGACTGAGATCATGAACTGATTGGTGTTAGACCACCATTGAAAACCTGGAAGCACTGGACGACCGTTTCGTCCTATTATGGGACTCCTCGTCAGTGGGAAACGGCCGTGCGGTGCTTCCAGGTTTTCAATGGTGGTCTAACATCAATCAGTTCATGATCTCAATCAAAAACGTAATAATTTCCATAACCCTATACTGATAATTGTAGAGAATTGGCTGTGATAAATTAGCCCATATTTAAAAAAAGTTCTATCAGTGGAAATGGATTAACTAAGACAGATGAGGAAAGTTTTTTTAAGGGATGAATTCCGGAAGATTTCGTATATTTTGTAGTCGGTACAGAATTGCAGGAGATGAACAAGATGTCCTGCATTAATAAATACTTTTAACATGCATGATAGACAGATAACATCACTTTCATCCATTGAGAACTTCGCAGATCTCTTGAAGTAGCAATATATGTGTGCCAGAATCTACGTTGCATATTATTGACCGACTCCGTAGGTAGAGAGGCAAACTCACTTTTATTCATATTCAGTGAGCAGACATAAAAAAGTTAATGAATAATATTTAGTTATTTTGGAGACTATGGATTATCTAAGCACCAAAGTTTATTACTGGTTCTTCAGCATTTATGGTCTCTGCAGCATGTGATTTCAGTAAATTTTAGCTTCATGACTATCAATAGAGAAATGATTGATCGCTTTAAGTGTACAAAGTTTTAGTGACAATACTTAAGCAGGTTGTTTATCAGTGAGAACGGAACTTTTGTTATTTTCTTCCGTTCTGTAATTCTCATCCGACAAGTCCTCGATGACGACGAGATTGTCAGGGTTTATCAAAATCGGTATTCTTGTAATCTGTTGTTTTTACCTCATCAGATTTTTTTACTGCAACCATTCACACTTCGATTTTTTTGTGATTGTTGTACCGAAACAATGCAACACAATTCACACGTATTGCAATAATCTATCACAGCATATAATATATTGTATATACTATCATATCACTCACTTTTCATATTGCAGGTATCCCGCATTGTCTTTATACAAGTTACAAAATACATATTAACTCATCATATTTATTAACTGAACCGCAGACCACTCGGTTTCGTACATCAACTGAACACAGAACACAGAAAATTGACCTATTACATCAAAGAAATCACGTGAAATAAGGTTAACAGTCATTCATAAAGTTTACATTAATCAGATCGATAAAGTTACATATTGTCATACGTTTCAATCTAGACAAATGATCGATAAATACATCTGACGATAACTAACCTATCATACTACTGTTACAAGATTTCTGGTTTTCTACATTTCTAATCATCACGAAGTGATTGTTGATTCAGTTGGTAGGTTTCTTGAGATGAGTTGAATTCGTAGTTGATAGCCATCAGAGATTGACATCTATTGACGGTAAATTTGAAGACCAGAGAGCAAGGTAGAGCAATTTTGTTTTAATAAGGAACAATTTAGGAATAGATAATATGACCTCAAAAGTGATCAAACTAAAAATTGATAATTTAGGTCATAACCCATTGAATTCATTTAAGTTAGCAATGAGACAATGATCGCCGTTTGGCAGTGGATAATCGTTGCTTTCTATCTAGAATTGACTAGAGTTAGACTATTAACCTTAACATAATGATCTATAGATTCAGCACTCACCACGAAAAAAAATATCGGATTCAACTTTTAATGAGGTTGTAGATGAACATTCCAAAACAATCCAATTCTATAGTGAGATTGTTGTCCAGTACTTACTGATTTTCAATGGTTCCTCAACTGATGTCAATCTTGCTAAGATATACACGGGATTACTCAATTTTTTTTAAAAAATTTAAAGTACTACTAGTAACAGTAACAGAGACTGTTTTTCCCCTCATAACTTTTACCTTTTACTAACTGGTTCTCATTATAGATAATCCCCTAATTATCTGTGCTTCACTGAGTTGTACTGTTTCACATTGTTCAGTTTGAATAATAAGTTTTATCAATACTTTGACTTTGTTCTCTGTTAGCAGCTAATTATTGAATATTCTATGTTAGACGTACAGTTCATTCAGGTTCAAGTTTGTTCTTGTTGGAAGATTCTCACTTGTTTGTCAATAGAATTTATCGCAAGCAAACTAAAAACCGAATACTTGATCATTTTTATCAAGATATAACAAAAAACTATCCACGAAATAATCAATGATATTTTTCACGAAATATTTCACACAAAATTGTAAGTTGGAACACTTATTTCTCTTCTAGTGAACATATACAGTATGATTGACTGATGCTTTAAAGTTGAATTTATTGATTTCTGTGGAAATCTTCAACTGGCAGATGGGTTAAATAACTCCACCTATAGTTCTTCGAGAGCTAATATTGGTCCCAAGCCCCGCTAAAGGATGAAGGTTCGGCATGGAGTCAGCAACCCAATCCCGTAGAAAACAAAATTACTGAAACGGCAGGTTCACGAAGAGGGAGATGCTCTACTGACTCAGGGAGTTGCTTTGATGCTGTCCAAAGAAGCACAAATGCACATATAGGATGGAAATCTCATGGACCCAGAATCACAAAAAAACATCATTCAAAACAAAGGAGGAGGGAATCACAATGAATGTTATCCAATGTCATGCACCCACCAATCATAGCAATGACGACGATAAAGATCAGTTCTATGAGAGGCTGCATTCGATCATAAACTCAACGAATTCAAGATAGCTCTCAGCAACACGTGCCACACATTACAAGATCAACTCAAAGGAGAAGGAACTAGTATGGAGGACAACTGGGAAGGGATCAAAGAAGCACTAACATCAGCGTGTCGGGAAGTTCTGTGCCTTCATAAGCATAATCGTAAGGAATGGATTTTTATCGAAACCCTAGACAACCAGTGTGGCAGAAGTTTCAACATAAACAAGGGAAAAACCAAGATCCCCAAATACAACACAGAGAACAGTACATACATTTCGAAAATTATCAAAATGCATCACGAGGCAAGTGCTCACTTGGAATGCTGAAGGGAAACGAAAAAGAGGAACGCCGAAGAACACACTGCGTTGGGAATTGGAAGCAGAAATGAAAAGGATCAATAGAAACTACAAAGGATTGCCTAGGACAGAGTTGGATGAAGGATGCTGGTGGGCGGCTTGTGCTCTTATACGAGGGATGAAACGGTAATTATGATAAAACCATCCAAGTATTTATGTATTCATGATAGTTTACGAGTCCCAAATAGAACGAGACGCGCTTTCTGTATTCCATTGTTAGTTAGACCAACTTTGCTAAAATGTAACCAGACATTCAAATAGTCTTCAGTTTCATCCCTTTGGAAACATAGCAACACTCCTGGTTATTAATTAATGAACAAGTAAAACTGTCTTGATCAGTTGATTTTGCTCCTTGCCCTACTCGATCATACGATATCACGCTGCTACATCTGTCTCATTAAATGACTACAAGACAGCCATTTTTTCAAAACTAGGATAACACATTTTAGAAACTCAGACAACTACAACATAGTAACGGGTCATTAAACTGACCTTAGATAAAAAAATCGATCACAATTTCACCGTAGTTATATTTTCAATAACAAGGTTAAAGGTCAACACTGATTTAACTTATAACCATATTACGGAATCTCTATATAATTGCTACTTAATAGTAAAGACAAATACTTCCGTTTGGTGTAGAAGAATATTAGGAATAATAATAGTGAACGAAAATCTAATATCAGCTACACAAGTTCTGAGTATGTTGATTCAGTAACCTAATGGATAATGGCCCTCGTTGTTGTAAAATGATGCTTTGTTCATTAAAATATCAGTTGAGACACATTAGAAGAATGAGATTTTACCAACATATAATATGCAAACGAAACGACGCGCAGTGGAGAAGGCATGTGAGCCAACTCCATTTAGTCAAGCATTAATCAATATTTATAGTCACACAAAAATAAGTTACAGACATGTGATGAATAAGATAAATGTACACACATACGCTCATATAAAAACAGTCAAGATTGATAAGCGAATAATCAACAAGTTCAAAATGTGACTCAAGAAGAATGAATAGATTGGCCTATCAAAAAGCTAGAATAAGGTATATGGGCTTAACATAATAACCGACAATGCATATACACTGAAGATATCTAACAGAAGGGTTTACGATGCATACTTTTTCCAAGGTGGGACTTATCAGCAGGATATACATACTGTTTTGTTG
The DNA here is from genome assembly GCA_946903255.1 of Schistosoma spindalis. Taxonomy (NCBI): domain Eukaryota; kingdom Metazoa; phylum Platyhelminthes; class Trematoda; order Strigeidida; family Schistosomatidae; genus Schistosoma; species Schistosoma spindalis. Next base: position 10,442,999 of record OX336423.1, on the reverse strand, counting down.
ATGTTCACACTCGCGGTTCCAAGCACCAGAACGTTCATCAGCTTGTTCAATGAGTAAATTTTAAATTTACGAAAATGGACTCACTACCACTCGTTTATTATTTATCGCTCATTGTTGTAATGTGAAATGCAACAGCGACTTAAATCAATAGACACCTGTGTTACATTCTATGTTGTTCACGACTGGATACAACTCTTCATAACATGAACATAATCCAAGGTTAAGGTTTGTTGATTTATGATGTATAAAGCGCGTACATACTGAAGCAGAAGTTTATAAGCTTTTCTACTGTATTGATTAATTATCTCTACTTTTTTATTCTAACGATTACTGGTACCACAGTGATTCATTAGCGTCGTAATGTAACTCAGTGTGATATTAGACAAATGTAACCGAAGTGAAATCAAAGGGATTTGTTTTACCATCAATGGTCTATTTTTCCCTTGTTTATGATTCTGATTGATAATTCTAAAATCTACTTTACTGAGACTTTACACTAAACGTCACTAATTAGATGTGAATAATAATTGGAAGGATGAATGAAATTACATGACATGTGTTCTCATGCTGATGTATACGAGAGTAGTTAAAAAAATAATACCTTAAATCTAGCATTGCATAGATGTATGAAATCATTAACAGCTGAACGACTAGAGTATTATTTGGAAACTACCGAAGCCAATGTAGGCAGGCAAAAGTAAGGGAATCAAATTTTCTAGGGCGAGTGCAGACAATGGATAAAGAAGAAGCGTTGTTGCTTTAGTGATATGTAATTTCGCGAAATACAGTTAGTAGTGTCAAATCAAATCACTGTGGTCTGCCTTGAATAAGTGCGTATTATCTAGTTGCCATTCATCTTTGTTAGAAAATTTCGTTAGTTCACGATAACTTCCTAACTTTTTATCATGGGGTGATTTACAGGAGAGAATCCTGTTGATATGCTAGTTATGTAGCCGAAAATCAAACTAATGAAAATTTTCATGAATATCGTAAAATTATTTTCACCTGAAATTTAAGTTGTTCATTCAATTAATGAATTGTTTTGTTTCAGCGACCTAACTTCCCTGATATTATAAACATGTACCTTCGCTTGAATATAATAAATTGTTTACAAAAATTTCGCAGATGATTGCTTTCTCTTAAATACTATACTACAAAAATCGAAACAGTGAAATATGTTTAATGTATCTCTGGAAATTAATAAGAAGCATCGACAGATATTTAAACACAGTTTGCATTTCTCGCACCAAATAACTAATCATGAGGTTAGTCTAAAATGAATTATGTGTAAAATTGTACAATTCACAACTATTTACCTTTGCTGGAATATACTGAATATTGTCACTGTTGTTACTCCATCTATTAAATGACATGTTTATTCAGTAGTGTAGTTAACTGTGGTGACTTAAGTAATAATAAGTAGAGTTTTCTATACATAGAAAGAATATCGATTAAAACGTTCTTCTTATCCGTTGAATTAGGTATATGCCTAAGAAAACCGTACAATGGACTCATGATCTCAACTATTAAAATTACTATAATATCTACAAAATCCCTTCTGATACAAATATATTCGCCAAAATAAGATTCAAACCTAATGATGACCCCAAATTATGTGCAGCGAGGATGTCTGAGCATCATACAACGGTTTCCATTTCAAACTGAGAAAATTTGTTGTTTTTTACCCTTAAACAATGAAAAAGCTCGAATATCAAAAAGAGAATCAGTTTCCTTGACGCTATGAACATCATGCGTTCAGAAACGTTAAAAAATGTACATCAGTACATTCTCACAAAATAACTGCAATAGGCATTTCTGTCATTTTGTTGACAATTTTAATCATTAATGGTACGCATCGACTACTACTAAGGACTAATTAATACAGAGAAGAAGCGATGTACACTGAGTCTTAAAACTTCTGAAATTCAATTTTCTACTCATTCAGATATTATAAATATATTATCACTTTGATGAAAATAAAAAATTCATTCAGATGCTCAATATATTTGAAATTATCAAGTTAAACTTCAGTAATGCAATGATATATTTATCATTCGTTGGGAAAGAAATGCAACAAACTGTGAATTATCGACCACTGAAGTCGTTGACAAATATTTACGTACATGACAAAATTTTGCACTGATAATTTAAGAAAAAAACCGAGTATATCCATACAAATATGTAAGAGTTATGATGAAACTATTACTCATGGTCGACATCGACCCATGAAACGAGGATATAGGCAAACATCTCGTATATGATCTTTGCCTAAAAGCCAAGTACAAAATCGTTCAAAACCTAATCCATAGCCACCATGTGAACAAGTTCCAAATTTGCGCTAAAGTTGAGAAGAAACACAAACAAACAAAATGGTGATGACAGTAAACGCTATAAAGCATTCTACATACGAAATAAATATTTTGAAGTATAACGTAGTCAACACTAAACGGCTAATTTTCACCGTGATACCTCTGGAAGAAGCACTCACCTTTGATAAAGTTAATTCACTACTTTTGAGTGAACATAAGAAAGCAATAACTAATTTGAAAAAAGCACATAAATAGCGATATGACCAAGATAGGTGGATTCCAGAGGTAATCAAACAGTGATAGACTTATTAGATAGAGCTTGTGGGTTGGTCATACTAATTCTGATTCATCACAGTTTACAAGGGTACACAAAATCCTTTATTGAAAACCATGAAGAAAACAGCTCAACTACAACAGTTTCTAAAATGTTTTTTTTTTCATAATTGTTCGATGCTTAATTATATATTTAGGGAGTAGAAAACACTGAGAAAGTCATACTAGTATTTACCCGATAGTCCACGGTATTGATTAAATCTCTATTACGGGTTATACAACACAAATACACTGATGGACGCGCTATTATGGTTATATCCATTGACCTAAATGTGAAACTAAGCCATGTCGACCAGGCAAGTCCATTGGGATTGAAATGATGATTAGCATAAGGAGTGAATCGGAAGAAAATAAAAGGTTACCTAACAAAAAGATGTCACCAATCAATGAAGATGGTACATGGTTTAGATGTGTTCGTTCTTTATATTCCTTTAAACCTTGAATTATTTTATACAATCGTTCCCTTAATTCATTTTCTGATTTCTAAGTTCGAAGATGCAATTGTTTCAGCTTCTTTGATTTCTATCTTGTTAACTGTGTTGATGTGAAGTGTAACAATTCGGGCTGACTAATATTTGAATCAAGTTCTATGTAGCGTTCACGATTGATTGATCGGAAAAAGAATAGAAACATCCATTCAACACTTTTCTGATGATTGATCACGATAATCTAACGTCAAATATACCGAAATATCACATCGTTGATCTTCTAATAATCAACAAACTAGACAAGGGAAATACAGTGACAATATACTATAGTTAAGAGATAGAAAAATGGATCTTGTTCATACACTAAACGCATTATATTCAACAAACTACCTGATCTGTATACCAATAATAAGGGGTTGGATCTATTTCCTCTAACTGATATCCTTTGAGAAGATCATCAATATTATCCATACGCATTGATCCACCAACTAATTCACCAACGCCTGGGACAAGTAGATCAACCTGAGAAATTAACAGACACAGTGATATTGAAATCAATGAAGCCAAAAGATGTAAATTATTTAATATAGTTATTTTGGTTTGGATTGCTTAAAGTGTATACGCTACCGACAATTGAAGTCAATCAAACTGACAGAATGTGACAGTACTTTACTGAAGAGGATATTACAAATTCATTCAGTGAAATTACGCACTATTAGATATTATGATTAAATAATTTGAAGGTATTGTGTCCCCATGGGACATGGATATGAAGATGGTGCACAGTTCAATTCCGTGCAAAGATTTGTAGACCAGGACGAAACAGTTGTTCAGTGCATTCACAACAGATGTTCATTTATGATGTCAAACTAACTACTGTCTGTAAATAAAAAGTGACCGACAATGTTTGATCTTTAAACACCACTGTGATTCATTTTGACTATGGTTTTTGTTATATTAACACATACATATCGGTACAAGGAGGCACCGAATACATATGCACTACACAAATCTCATTTGATATGTGTGAGGGCTGTGATACTGCCTGGGTGCCCAAACCGAAGCAGGTGGTTTTCTTAGAGAGCCACACCCCGAGCCTTCGACCTGATCCACAAGGCAGTGGAGCATCGTAAGGAGATGCAGTCCCATGGTAGCCGGTGACTAACGATTGGTCCATACGCCATTTGTTCCTTTACGATACTGGAGCCCATGTGCACCATTGGTTTGGGATCTGGTTATAGCGCCAGACATTCGCTTTTCGTCCCCTCATTTTCCTAAACAACACCCGTGGTGCGAGAAGGCAGTGAGTAGGACTTCCCTGGCAGAGGCTATATACGCTTGACCGTGTGAGAGTATTTCGAGAGGGAGGGCAGGCCCACCCCACTCTCGGCTATACCAGGGCATTTGGGGGCATTTTGACTATGGTGTTGTCTATCTTTGTTTAACGACCAATCCATAAAGACTTTATCTCGCGTCATGTAAGTATTTGATTATTGTTCAAGGTTATTTTTGTGTTCTACTATTTACTTTTTCTTGACGGACCATGTGGAAGTATGGTGTAAGAGTCTATTGAATTTATTCATTCAACTGATTAAACAGCAGTAACGCAAATGCATGCCAATACAGTTTCAAATAAGTTATTTTCGATTAACCTTAACCAATTGAATATCAAAAATGTAAGGTTTATTTTAAAGCTGATTGAACAAGATAGGGATTTTTGAATTACACAGAACTACTTACCGAGTCAGTCAGACGTTGATCACCTTTAGTTCGCAACATATAGAAAACTTTTAATCCAGCAGGAAAATTGGTTAACAGGACCGGTTCCCCAATTGTGTCTACAAGTCGACGTTCAGGAGCCTCAGGAATATCATCACCATATTGGAAAGGTGTAAGATCTTCTTTTGTAATGCCTAAATTATTTAAATGAACAATTGCATCTTCGTATTTTAGTCGTTTAAAAGGACTTCTAGGTATTTTAAATTGCTGAAAAGGAGAATCAACCGAAATAAGAAAATGTAAATCTGATCCTTGTGAATATGAACAATTTAAGCTGCATAAAACTAACAAAGTCGTCAATCTGGCACATTTAATAGTGTATGTTTCCAAATTCAGTCAATTAGTGATACTCACCACACAACCACTTAGTGTCTAAACTTGACGCTCTCTCCATAATGTTGAAATGATTATTGTGGTTTCAATCTTTGGTGGGGTTGCGGGTACTTATTGTAAAAATTCGTATTTCAAATGATATCATACAAACAATTTATCCAAATATAAAAAAGCAAAGTTTGTAACTATAATCATGACAAAATGTATAATTTTGAATCAATCACAGGAGAAAGAACGATATCATGGAATATTCGCTAATGAGTTATGGACATTGAAAAACTAATATGTGCCAATTTAAGAATGCAGCAATACTCATCAGCTCAACCAAGTTTACATACGTACTAGTCTATACAGACTAATTTTATAATTAAACGATGAAGTAATTTGAACATCCTACTCCTAGCAGGTTGTAAGTGTGAACACTGTTGAAATATTTTCAATTATTTTTTCCTAACTTAATTGGAAGAGTTTTGTGGAGATTGGCTTAATTTGTAGGTTGTATTCGCTACAGAACAATCTCGGTTGGGATGCCATTGAAAATTGTTTTATCCGAGTATGAGACTCTTCAGTGTTCGGGACTCAGGACACCATCACGAGGAAAGCTTAACTATTAGAACCACTGGGTAGAGCCATTTAATAGTACAGTTTCAGTATCATCCGGTTTGCGGTACAACGATTATTCAAAATTATTGTTGAAGACTCTTTACTCCCAACCTGTTAGAGCTCCATCAGTCACGACTTAGAACTAGAATTTCAGAAATATCTCAAAGTAAGTCACCAGTAAGCTAACTATTGTCGTCTGGTGAAGGTTGATTCGATTTATAGTTGTACTCATCAGCCAATGATGTAAACGACCTCTGAAATGAACTATCTCCACAAATATCTAGTTTTATTATATGAGAAAACTGAAGAAAAAAACAAAACTATTTTGGAGCGAACAATGAAAACAAAAACTTCTCATAATATATTATAAATATCATCAATATTATCAAGAGCAAAACTAACTGGGTTCACATCTAATAACAGATCACCGGATTTTTTCATGATGCGATCACAAACATCAACAACTAAATCTTCAATCCGTTCTAATAAACCATTCAAATCAATAAATGGACATTCTGCTTCAACGTGATTATACTCAGATAAATGGCGCCGAGTTCTACTCTGAAAACATCAAAAGAAAATTGAGCTAGTTATAGACTTACAACGGAATTATATATACATGCAGTAATACCTTTGAAGTAAAAAGGGAGTAAAAGAAAGCAGTTTGTCAGTTGGTAGAGCATGTCAGTAACTACAATAAGCTCCTAAGTAATGTGTAGAAGTTTTAGGTATCGAATATACACCAATATTTCTCAGGAAATCATCATTAAGTATCGTCTAATTTTTCAATAGTAGTAAACCAATAATTGGAAAATTTCTAGGAGCATATTTATCGGATGATTGTTTAGCCAAGATTCTCTTGTGGCTCAGTGATAGTGAAGTGGAACACACCATAACAGTAGAACCTGTATAATCAAGTTTTAACAACGGCACTTGGGAAGCTTTAGATGAATGTTTCGGGTACAAATACAAATGTCTCCGTATCTCAGCGAATTTATCGGCAAGCAACAACAAACTAGAGAATAAAACAAAATAGTCGGAACAGTTAGCAACGAGTAGCGAGTTCCTTGACAAAACTTGCAGAAACTGTGTGACAGGAAATGGTATTTGAACATTTATCTCAAGAATCACAATCCTTAGAGGATATGGGAACTATGATTAAACATTATAATATAATAGAAAGGTAATAATATTAGATTACGTAATATGGATGATAACAATCAGAGATTGTATGTGTGAATAAAAAGCTCTGTTAAATTAATAAGTTAACAACCGATTATAATGTGAATGGAGTAAGATAATTAAAATGTTTTGTTACAATAATTAACGGCAATATAGGAGTTAAATGAAGTAAAGTTATGTAAGGAAACAATAATGGGTAAAATCATGGGGATATGATATGCCAACGTTTTGGTAGGTGGGTGTCCAAAAGAGGCCACAACAGCTTAATCCAATAATGTAAGCGAATTCAATGTTTCATCTTGTGATGGTTATAAATTTCCGCCTGCCACTATATCAAATTATGTTGATGCCTGACATATGGTGATATTAATCTATATGAGAGTCTAAACATTTTCTACCATTGCGTTTGTGCTAAAATGGGTGCTATTTCAAGTTGTATTCAAGGTAATCAATGTTTAGTAGCTGCTAAAAGAAATACCAAACAGGTTCAATTAACCCATGGTTATTATAAACAACCAAAATGCGTACATTTAATTGCAAACAGTTGTCCATAGTCTGTAATAATGAAACACAAGATGCTATTTCTGGTACGGCCGAGAGTGGGGAGAGTCCGCTCTCCCTCTCGAAATGCTCTCAAATGGCCACGCGTATATAGCCTCTGCCAGGGAAGTCCTACTCACTGCCTTCTCGTGGAGGGGGTGTTGTTTACAAAAATGAGAGGACGAAAAGCGAATGTCTGGCGCTTTAACCGGACCCCAAACCAATGGTGCACATGGGCTACAGTATCCTGCGGGAACAAATGGCATATGAACCAATCGTTGGTCACCGGCTACCATGGGACTGCATCTCCTTACGATGCTCCACTGCCTTGTGGGTCAGACGTTCAGGTCAAAGGCTCGGGGTGTGGCCCCCTAAGAAAACCACCTGCTTCGGTTTGGGCACCCAGGCAGTATCACAGCCCTCACACAAATCAATTGAGATTTGTGTGGCGCATATGTATTTGGTGCCTCCCTGTACCTATACTTATGTGTTAAAATAAATAATAATAAAATAAATTTCTGGTAATGATTGTCTAGAACAACGTAAATCTTCAATGAATCTCGAGACACCCTGAACAGTCATTGATAGATATGCAGCTCCAGTACTACTGGTCATTATTGACTCAGCAAAGATGAAGTTATAAATGTTACTGAATGGTGTTTAACTTTTAAACAGGCTCGATTCAGTATGAAACCAGACAATCATGCACGTAGTGATCTTGCGTTCTTACCCCAACAATGTAATGAGTGGCAAATCGAGAAAGAACAATTCCCTTTAGCATATAATTAATGCATGTGAATGGGTCCACTAGATAACATCCTAAGAGAATATCGATCGATCGCTAATCAGACCAGGACCTTGGCCATCTGTATTTTTATGGGGCATATCTTCTGCTATATTGATTGAGACGGGAACGGTTTACTTAGACTATGTGTGGACTACCGTTAATTTGACCTTATCACTGAGATTTATTCTGTTCCCCTCAGATAGACAGGTCGATAGTTATGCAAGGTTTGTTAGTTCGGGAAATATATTTTCAATACAAACTGCGCAAGCGCGAACAAATTCATGAGCTCTGAATACTGTGCACAACCAACAGTATTTAAATGGGAATCTACAACAGCACTAAATTAGTGGCAAAATAGAAAACAAGGATTGTTGGTAAACACTTACTTTTTCAGCTCGATAGCTACGGGTTATGCAGAAGCAGTCACCTACGGCAGGTATACATGTTTCTAAATACAACTGAGACGATTGAGACATGAATGCATTCTCACCAAAGTAATTCAAAGAAAACAATGTAGAACTGCCTTCGACTTGAGTTTGAACAAATGTCGGCGGTAAAACCTAGAAAGAAAACAAAAGAAACAAATTATTCAGAAGTTTATATAATGGCTGTCGTGTTGAACGATGCAAGTGCAAATCGCCAAAGGAGAGTGAAATTACTTACAGCTTCATTGCAGATTAAGACCAGTAGGAAAAATATGACTGACTAGACTGTAAACATTATCAGTGTTATTTTGATGGTCAACAAAATATCAAACACTAATTGAGCTTACAATAACAGTAACTATTAATGCATCATTGAAAAATGATGAGTAAGAGAACTATGAATAAGTGATAACATTGGTTAGTAGCTTTATTGATCAGATGAATATTAATATATATTATCTAAGTTGTATATATAAACGGGGGTACAATACTAAAATAAAGCAAATAATTAGTGCCTCCAGGTTTTTCAATCATTCTCCTCTAGTTACTATCATAGTTCATAACGTAAACCGACTATAAAAACTAAACTTATCGTCATATATACTTAGATAAAACAATTTGTGGCTAAGAGTATACAGAAACGAGACAACTTTTGTAGCAAAACTAACCTCCACATAACCACGATCTAGGTAATGTGCACGGAAAGCTTCCAAAGCAACGCTGATGAGTCTGAGAACTTTCGATGTCTAAATTAAAAATGAAGTATCAAAATAAAAAATATAAACAGCTTTAAAATAAAAATAATTGACATAAACACCACAGATCTATTCGCGTTTATAATCCGTTTTTACAAACATTAAATATAAAATGTTATTTATTCCTTGATCTCATTGGTTATTTTTAGAGATGCATTTTATGATTCCTTACTTTTACTGGCACCAAATGCCCTTGTACGGTCGAGGGTGATGAGAGTTCACTCTCCCTCTCGAATATAGGTGGCCGACTTGAATATCTAGGCTAGCCGATCCTGCCATTTAGATATATCAACAAGTTATTTGTTTTTTGTGTTTTAACACATAATTCTATATAAGTCGCATAACCTATTTAGGCGCGTTTGTAAAACGTTTACGACCTTTCGGTGTACAGGTTACAAGAAAGTACAATCAGCGACATCATGATTGCCGGCAATATGAATTGAAAAGAATGAACATTAATCGGAAGTTAATTCCTGAACTAGCATTTAACTGGCGATATTCATCGTCAGAATCGACTAAGAAATCAAAAAAAGTAAACTTGTTGAAATACTTGGTGCCGAGAATTCTATATTGTTCCAAAAATATAATACTGAATAAAGTTTATTATTATTACTATTACTATAACTATTAACTATTACTATAACTATTACTATAACTATAACTATTACTATAACTATTAACTATTTACTATAACTATTACTATAACTATTATTATTATTATTATTATTATTATTATTATTATTATTATTATTATTATTATTATTATTATTATTATTGATAGGAGAAACAGTTCAGTTAGCAAAAATACAACCAGAAAGAATTATTTATGCTAAAGAAGATACATTTACTTTTATGAAGAAAGTAAAAGAAAGTTACAGCAGGATTGTCACTGGCTTCTATTCTGAGCCATATCTGATAACGTCTCTAACCACTGTGTTGCACCATCTCTAGGACCCCAGCCAAGGAGTCGTGAAGGACCAACAGAAGCAGCCTTTTGCAGCTTTCTTTCATACCACGACACCATGTCATGCACTGACCACCTTTCCGCTTTTACCAACCAGTCCCAGTGTCGGCAAATAATGCAAAACGTGGGACTCTCTGGGACGACATTCGTAGAACATCTCTAAGCCACCGAAGTTGATGCTTCAAGATAGTGACACCAATTGAACTATTGTCGCTGTGCCCGAACACACGATGCCGAACCTCTGCATTACTAACATGGTGTTTCCATTGGATGTCAGCAATCCTTCGGAGACAACGATTATCAAACACAGAGTCGTTGAGCATCCTTAACTCGGAGAGGCCAGGTTTTACAAGCATAGAGCCAAACTGCTCTCACCGACGCGTTGTAGATCCGAACTTTTACAACCAGGCTAACATCACCAAGGCGCCAAAGATGGCCCAGATTGGCATAAGCCCCTCTGTCTTTCACTATACGTGCATTGATCTCATCACTCACGCCACCACCAGCACTTATGCAGCTACCCAGATACACGAACTTCTCGACTACTTCTATCTGCTCACCATCCAGAGTGAGTACAGGATTAGAATCCTGCCAGTCTTGTAGAAGTACTTTGCACTTCTAGGGTGAAAAGCACATACCATACCTACGGACACTGATTGCCAACTGATTAAGCCGCTCTGGATTTCACCATACGTGAATCGATCTCATCGCTCACGCAGGTAACCAGATACACGAACTTCTCGACTACTTTAAACTTTAAAGGTCCAAAACGCATGTCATACCTACGAACACTGACTACTAACTGATTAAGTGAGGATTGGATGGCTTGGGTTTCATCACACAGTAAGACAATATAATCCACATACTCAACATTGAGAAGTTTTCTCCAGGCAACGTATCCACACCACCATTACCTACACCCATCAGTTATTTCCAGAACGTCATCGATGGCAAAGTTGATGACAGATAGTGAGATTGTGTGACCCTGACTAACCTTACTGCTTGAATGAAACAATGGATAGAGGTGGTTGTATGTCCTCACTCTACCTGAAGTGTTTGTATATAGGGCCTTTAAAATGTTAATCAACTCAGAAACACCCTCCTTCGATAGACAATCCCAGAGAAAAGTCCTGTACAACGAGTCGAAAACGGCTGGCCTGGAATAAGTATGTCAGTGTTCTAAAATTTAGGGGAGATATGATCAGTACATCCTCAACCAAAACTAGCCTGCTCTTAGCGAGTCAATCTTTCCCGTGTTTTGAACACGGGCCAAATGCCCTGGTATGGCCGAGAGTGGGGAGAGTCCGCTCTCCCTCTCGAAATGCTCTCAAATGGCCACGCGTATATAGCCTCTGCCAGGGAAGTCCTACTCACTGCCTTCTCGCACCACGGGTGTTGTTTACGAAAATGAGAGGACGAAAAGCGAATGTCTGGCGCTATAACCAGATCCCAAACCAATGGTGCACATGGGCTCCAGTATCGTAAAGGAACAAATGGCGTATGGACCAATCGTTAGTCACCGGCTACCATGGGACTGCATCTCCTTACGATGCTCCACTGCCTTGTGGATCAGATCTTCAGGTCGAAGGCTCGGAGTGTGACCCCCTAAGGCAACCACCTGCTTCGGTTTGGACCTCCGGGCAGTATCACAGCCCTCGCACATATCAAATGAGATTTATGTGGCGCATATGTATTTGGTGCCTCCCTGTACCAATATCTATGTGTTAAAATAAATAAATAATAAATCACACAAAAACAGAAACTTTGAGGGAACTAAAAAGATCATTAAACACCACTTACATTTTCTCCTCGAATAACCAAATGTCTGTTGTCCAATTGAGTGTCTATATCACTTTCCACGGTTAATACAGAGTCGATACCACCAGCTGGTGCTTTACCAATTATCGTCCAACAATCAGCAACCAATTCTATGCCACCAGGAGCTGACTTACCAGATGGCAATTGTTTCACCACCCCATAAACTTCGACAGTAGACTCTGGTGATAGCGTGATTGCATCTTGAGTTAAACACTTAAAAAGTAGTATGGCAGGAAAAAAATAAATTGTAGGTGGTCTAATTAAAAGCGGTTTAAAAACTATAGGCTAATTATTGATAGAGTAATATAATCTACGAATCAATCTGTATGCCCGGCACTTTGGCCAGGTGGGTGGACACGGAGAATTCACCTAGAGAAGTTGGAAAACCCTGATCCTAAACAAATGGTCTACGAACTTACTGTTGGTCACCGGCTACTATGGTACTACATCTCCTTATGTTGCTCCACTGCCTTGGGGATTGGACCTCAGAGTCAAAGGCTTGGAGAGTGGCCCCTAAGGGGATCATCTGCCTCGGTTTGAGTACCCGGGCACTATCACAGACCTCACACACATCGAATGATGAAGAGTGGCGCATATATATATTTTGTGTCCCATTGTGCAAATGTTTATGTTTAAATAAATAATATGTTTGAATACAAGTTGTATCAGTCCTCGCAAGGTAATTGCTGAAGAAATCTAAGCGACTAATATGATCTCATACCAATGACAGGGACATAAATTATTGAACAACCAGCATTGGTGCCCGACACTCTAGTATGTATTTGTAAGACAATTATTAACAGTGAACGACGTCAAAGGTTTCAAGATAATGCATTGTCGACTGTGATCCTTAATTGACCGTAGAAATTTCAAGTTGAAGCCCGCTATAATAAATTACTCGTTTGAGAAATTATCAAGGAGTCGCAACTGTTTGAGGTTCCAAACTTTGATTGATTTACAATACTTCTCGCAAAAAATACTTTGGCTGTTGTTTAGCACAATATTATTGCATAAGGTTTCAGCAAATATAGCAAGTATGCTTGATGTAACTTTACGGGAATTGAGGGAGGTTGACTATGAATACAGTGGTCTTGAGTGCTGTTAGAGGTATGAGGGCGGTTATCACTTCCCGGTTGCCCACACCGTGGAAGGGTTCTTCTGGAGGTACCTGAAAAGGAAATTGGGTTAGAGGTGGTCTTAGTGACCTGAGAGCGTGACTGCAGTGCCCAAGGGACAGCTGCTTGAGGTCGGTCACACACGACCTTTTTATGAGTAGTTTTAGTGTTAGCTCCGTACTTGTTGAGTCCTTACCGCCGGAGACGGATATCCATGGGATAAGGCGAGGTGTGCATTTTTAGGGTCGACCTTTTCTAACCCCACCCCTCCTTGTGGGAAGGCAGCATCGCTGTCATGCTGGTTGTCTGAAGGAAACACCTTACTGCTGTCACACCTCTGTACAGTCAGCAGTACGACTTCGCCTTCGGACCTTGGTTTGTTGCTTTTAGTCTTACCGCTCTCCAACCGACCTGTCTGGCATGGTAGGACCTTGAGGAACGGTTGTTCCAGCCAGTATAGCTCAGTTGCTTCATCACGATAGGCAAGCCCGACCACCACGTCAAGGTAGCAACAACGGTCAGGGTAACTTTACGGAGAAAGTTTTTACCAGTCAATTTTTTTCCTAGACCCCTCTTATTGAACCAGACTTTCATAACAGATACTGTTTAGGATGAAAACAAAACTAGTCATCTTTGTATTTACTAGGAGATAACAGTTTTTATTCAATAAGACTGACGTAAACCAAGGTGTCGCTAGTTTGTGTCAATGTTTTGCCTTTCCTGGAAGACCAGTCTTCGACTGTAAAAGTTTGCTGATCTTGTATATATCCTGACAGTCTTCTCCACTAACTGCGCCTGTAGCTCTTCTAGGGATAATGTCGGTCCCAAGCCCCGCTAGAGGAAGGTTGAGTGGGACTAGCAACCCCCATCCTAAAAACAACACTGCTAAAAAAACCACTAACCAGAATAAACAAATTAAACCATTTAAATTCTGCGCTGAGCTGAATGATCTTTCAGAACAATTATGACGCATTATGGTAAGAGTCGAGATTTTTCGGAAGTCACGAGGCCGATGATACTTCTAACAACCACAGCAACATTTAATATACGAACATGGAATCTACGCACAATGTGGAAGACCGAGAGGACTAGTTGAACAGCTACGGAAATGAGCAAATACAAATTAAAAGCTCTCGAAATTAGTGAAACCCATTGAATTCAAACTTGACAGAAAAGGAGAGATTCGGGAGAGATGATGCTGTACTCCATTCACGAATAGGAAGATGCCCCACACACTCAGGGAGTTGCTTTGATGCTGTCCAAAGAAGCACAAATGCACATATAGGATGGAAATCTCATGGACCCAGAATCACAAAAAAACATCATTCAAAACAAAGGAGGAGGGAATCACAATGAATGTTACCCAAAGTCATGCACCCACCAATCATAGCAATGACGACGATAAAGATCAGTTCTACGAGAGGTTGCATTCGATCACAAAATGATCTGGCCATCCTGACGGGGGACTTAAACACCAAAGTCGGAATGGACAACAACGGGTATTGAAATATCATGGGACGATATGAGCAGACTGGTAAAAAGGAACGAGAATAGTGAGAGATTAACAAATTTATGTCCATTCAACAAAATGCTTATATGTGGCACAATATTCACCCACAAACGCATACACAAAGTTACATCGGTCTCACCTGATCACACTAGACAGAACCAGATCGATCATATCTGCGTCAATAGAAAGTTCACAAGGTCAATAGACGGCGTGACAATCAGGAGAGGAGCTGACATAACTTCATATCACCACCTGATGGTTGCCAAGATGAAACTGAAGCTAAGGAAGCAATGGACAACTAAAGAAGCAACATTACAAATATTCAATGCAGCCTTAATTCGAGATACTCACAAACTCAAAGAATTCAAGATAGCTCTCAACAACACGTGCCACACATTACAAGATCAACTCAAAGGAGAAGGAACTAGTATGGAGGACAACTGGGAAGGGATCAAAGAAGCACTAACATCAGCGTGTCGGGAAGTTCTGTGCCTTCATAAGCATAATCGTAAGGAATGGATTTTTATCGAAACCCTAGGCAACCAGTGTGGCAGAAGTTTCAACATAAACAAGGGAAAAACCAAGATCCCCAAATACAACACAGAGAACAGTACATACATTTCGAAAATTATCAAAATGCATCACGATGCAAGTGCTCACTTGGAATGCTGAAGGGAAACGAAAAAGAGGAAGGCCGAAGAACACACTGCGTTGGGAATTGGAAGCAGAAATGAAAAGGATCAATAGTAACTACAAAGGATTGCCTAGGGCAGAGTTGGATGGAGGGTGTTGGTAGGCGGTTTATGCTGCTCCACAAGTGGTAACATGCGTAAGTCCTCCTTACTCTTCAGGGCTATTTTTAAGTGAATTTGTTCTTAGAAAACATTAAAAATCACAGCCTGTCTTACAGTTTACTTAGTCTCTTCATGCATCAAATAAGAAGAGACTAGAAGAGATAATTACTAGAGGAAGTTGTCACCTCATGAAAACTAAATACTACCGTTTAGGTAGGATGGGAAAATCCCGAATTCGACAGCTGGGAGAAATCAATTGAAGCTGGATAGTCATATAACACATTAACATGGTTAGCTCAAAACGTGAAAGTAGTCCAAGAAGTCATTGAATTTTGGACAAGGGTGTGTACAGAGTCTTTTGGTAGCACTGAGCAACAATGCCAGAATGTTTGGGATGCGCTTCTCTCCCTCTAAATGCAAGTTGTTGCTTCAGGACTGGTCTGCGTCAACACCTGAACTAAGGATAGGGAGTGAAGTAATCGAACGCGTTGACAACTTCACTTATCTTGGAAGTCTGATCAACCCTAATGGGTTGGTGTCTGACGAAATCTCAGCACGGATTCGAAAAGCTCGTTTGGTCTTTGCCAACTTACGTCATCTATGGCGAAGGCGAGATATCCGTCTATCAATCAAGGGACGAGTATACTGAGCGGCAGTTCGTTCCATTCTACTATACGGCTGCCAAACATGGCTTTTTAGATTAGAAGATACTCGTAAGTTACTAGTATTTGACCACAGGTGCCTTAGAAATATTGCTCGCATCTGCTGGGATTACCGGGTAAGTAATAGTGAGGTTAGACGCAGGGTATTAGGGAATGATGGTAAGTCAGTTGATGAGGTTATGAATCTTCATCGACTGAG
The DNA here is from genome assembly GCA_946903255.1 of Schistosoma spindalis. Lineage (NCBI taxonomy): Eukaryota > Metazoa > Platyhelminthes > Trematoda > Strigeidida > Schistosomatidae > Schistosoma > Schistosoma spindalis. Next base: position 10,426,463 of record OX336423.1, on the reverse strand, counting down.
ATGGTTGGGCCACGTTCTGCGTGTGCCTGAACACTGATTACCACGACGTGCAATGCTGACCAGTGTTGGGGATGGTTGGAAGAAAGTTATGGAAGGCCGAACCAAAACGTGACACCAATGCTTGAAGTCACTAACTTCTGGTCTGAGCCATGTTGGTAGATGCAGACTGCCTGGTTGGGGTCCGCGTGACTATCGTAACCAATGGTTGGAGACTCTTGGTGACATGGCGTCGGTGTATACACTCTCTAACTTCCTTTAAACTAAGAGATTAAGATCGCTCCATATCTTTCTTTCTACGAACTAATTCTTTCTTCCTGTACTATGTCCTTATATGCAATCTTTCTTCTATATATTACCACCACTGAATTAACTACTTCTATGAATCCGGTGTTCATGTTGTTGTGCTAATGCGGTATGGCAACTTGGACCGATGCATATACGTGCCTGGTCCTACGTTGCAGCTGACTGACTGACTGACAGAGTTTACACTTCCTGTATTTATTTATTTGACCACATAAACATTGGTACAAGGTGGCAACAGATACATATGCGCCACACAATGACAATGCCAGTAGTAGTTATCATTGATTTGTGTGAGTTCTGTGTTAGTGCCCGGGTACTCAAACCGAGGCAGACGATCCCCTTAGGGGCCACTCTCCAAGCCTTTGACTCTGAGGTCCAATCCCCAAGGCAGTGGAGCAACATAAGGAGATGTAGTACCATAGTAGCCGGTGACCAACAGAAAGTTCGTAAACCATTTGTTCCCTCGGGAGCCCACTTAAACCATTTGCTTGTGATCAGGGTTTTCCAACTTCCTTAGGTGAATCCTCCATATTCACCATACTTCTGACTTAGATACATGAGACAATACCGATCTATGATCGAACAACTTTAGTGAAATGCTTTGAAATCAATTGCAAATGCATTAATAAACGTCTTATTTCTTGACTTCATTCACTCAAAAATAAAAAGCCTGTCATTGTACAAAACTTACCAGGTTGTTTGAAAAAACACATTGCAAGAACCCAGTACCATCCCGAAGAACAATGAACATTAAAGTTTTACTCTGACGACGTATTCGATGCACCCAACCATACACACGTACACGTTGATCGTATAAAGTTTGCAAATCACGAATTTTACATTGTTTCGCTTCAGGTAATTTTGTGTCCAAAGTCAGCTGAACATCCATTGCTTCACTAAGATTACCGTTTTCAGCAGATGGCTGAGAAAGAAATGCAACAGTATAATAAGAACATCAAAAAGTATGTAAACTGTAATTCACACACAGTACAAGTTTATGTTTTTGGCTTCGAGCCATACTATTTCTGTGAGGCCTATCGACTTTACTAGGATAGGTGGGACTGAATTCAAACTCTTTATCTACTGATTGACAAACCAGTGTTCCAACCAATAGACTACATTTGGAAGCACATGAGACACTGAAGAACAGTTAGCCTTATGTTCTTTATCACAGATGGTACGGAACAAAGTGAACTTTGTGTAGCAACTAAATGAATAGCAGGATAGTGCAAAACGGTAGTAAAGGTTCGTTTAAAAATATCTTTACTTTTATATGACCTCTTTAAGCACCTTTGTAATGTAGATGTATTACTATTCTAAGCAGCATATTTCTTAATTTTCATGTAATTCACTTATCAAGGTTAATATAATAGGCTTCGATCCAAACAATTTATGGAGACTGACTACTACCGAGAGGCCATATTATTTGTTAAGACCGATGTATATGAACAGAGCATTTGAGTGAAGTTGTGCTTTTATTACATCCATCAACAAATGCTATTTGATGTCAAGAGTGAATACATACACAAACTATGTAGGATAGGATTGTCATCACCAGGATGAATAAAGAAACGTAACAAAAGTTTTACATGGGATCCGACTGGTATTTTATCCTTCTGTGGTATTCCAACAGTTTGTTGGTCCACATAGACTGTTTCGCACCGAGTTACTGAAGTGATATACTCGGACAGAATATCCAGTAAGATATTGACTGTCAATATTTATGTCTTTATACACACAAATAAGTCATCATTTTTGCTACATTGTCGATACAATAGTCTGTAACTACAGTTAAAGAAATTCAAGGTATCATTAGTGATCTTAAGCAGCATTTATCTCGAAATTGCTTAGTATGATTGATATATTGTACAACCGCAAGCTTTTAACACCAAAATGATGCACATATTTACCTAAATTTTAAGTTGATTGCTTCAAATTACTCATAACAGGAATTTAAAATGCTGTAGCCACTATGACTAGATTGATAGGTCACAAATGATAATACCTGGGGGGTACAGAACGCATTGATTTGTGTAAATAATAGATTGTGTAGAACCCACCAACACCGGAATACGTAAATATTAAATTACGCGCAAGCGAGACTTACAATTTTTCCCTTTGACACCTTATCATGTTTTCTTTCTTGAATATGATATTGTTTGATCATCTTTTTTAGTTTCGATTTAGATACAGGATCCCACATTTCATTTTCAACACCATCGACCCAAATGCGCGTATCTGCATCAATTTTCCCATCTAACTTGGCGATGGCCTGAAGAATAGTTTTTAGGGGAGCTTTTTCTGTTCCGTCTCCAGTTGTATCGGACCCACGCTTTTCAGAAGTATATATCTGCATAGTGATAATTGTCCCGTTCAAGTCTATTAGGGGTTAAATAAGTCTAAATAATTACATCCAGGAATTATTAAGAGATAAATAGCGTAAGATAAACGTAAGTAATGTTCATCACAACGCGTTAAGATTGCTAGATGATAAATGTTTCATTAGACTGAACATATTTGATATGGGATGATGCAAATAAGACTCCACAAAAAAGGCGATATCCAGTTGTTTCGTTAAGAATTTCATTTTGGTAATATTAAAGGGCATTTGGTCAATATCAGGATCTAGCAGAAGATCCCGACTTAGCTATTTGAAGTTATATGCTACTGTAACGATGTAAATGGAATACTAGGCTCCAGGAAGAGGCTTTTAGCTACCGTCAGTCTTCTAGTTAACCTACACTTAAGCTCCACGTGTTTGTGCTAATGATCTCTCAGTCCACACTGTTCTGTCCTGTCTTTTTTATGAGACAGAACGACTGCTCAATTCAGTGGGCATAAGCCTAGCAAACACATTAAATAGGCCCAAAAAGTGAAAACGATGTCGCAAAGTTCTTATTCTAAGTGCAATTTACTGAGAGTTAAGGGGTTTAATGGGCAAAAAGTAACTCTTGTAAAACTCTATTTAACGTACCAGGAGTTCAGATTGTTGGCCAAATTTACCAACTGAGGTTGGTCGTCCAAGTTAACTGCCGAAGATTTATTACCTACAATTAGGTTTATTTCACTATCCACTGCTAACTTTAACTACAAGTCTGTGAGACAATGTGATATCCATCAACGGTCTAAATACAACTGTTGATTATTACCTACTAAATTTAAGTGTCAAATTACTAGTGTTTGGTATGCAATCTACTCAGTCTTATTAACTATATATTTTTAACCATAAGTTGTGATTTCTTGTCCTCATAACTATGATTGAAAACTTGCTATTCATACTGATTGTAAACCAACAACTACTGACGGATACATCAAAACAGCTGAAATATACCCTAGTTGCAACATATCACCAGAACAGCAAGAAATCAATGGGAAAGCAAAGCATCTAAGACTGATGCTAGGAAACTTGAAGTACGAATGAGGGTGTACTGACACATTTACGTAAAGTGCGGATATGTCGGCTTTGTATTCTTATAGCAGGTACTAGATAGGGGGCCAGTGAAAACCAGGAAGCACAGAACACGTGTCTTGTGACTTCGGAATGTAAATCCTGTACTTCACCAGAGGTCGAACCTGATACTTTCAGGTTCTAGGGTGAGGTCTGAACCTTCAGATCGTCAATTCGAGATTTAGTGGTTATTTTGTGTTATCAAAACCACGAAATTCAATAAACTACACAACCCCCTATCCCGTCAAATTTAATTTCTTAGCTCCTAAGGAATTACACTAGTACTAGTGTAATGTCTGGATTTCAGTTAAGACAAACATCTCCGCCGATGGGAATCAGATCTGAGGTAGCTTGCACGAAGCCTGAAATGATATTGCATGGAGATTGGGTGAGCGCAGCATTGTACGAGGCTTCATAGACGTGTATAAAATGTCGAATCGAAAACAAGAGAGCGGACAACTCAGTAAAATATTGGATGCACTTACACGAAATAAAAAGTGTAATCGACAATAAATAACAGTGATGAAGGTATGATGTGAAGGCAATCCGGTAGCCGATAGCACAGTGTCAGCCAGAATTTGAACGCGTCAAACAACTTCAAACCTCCGCTCGAAATCTAATATCACAACCATACTAAATCCAATGTCAAAATGAACTCAAACATTAGTGGTGTTTCAAAAATATTACATTGGAACCATCAGGAATTAAAGATGGGAACTTTCATCAACCCCAGTAAAAGAAATCCAGGTTCTGAGATAACAAGAGTTCAGGTTAGGTGAAGAAGTTTTGAATATTTTTTGCTTAAAGAACGTAACAAGCTGATAGTTTAAGAGATAGTTGATAAAGACCTGGTTGATGGATAATACTGGCTATTTCTATATTTTTCAGATCTGATACAATGTGCCCATTTCCTATTACTGGCTGTTAAGCAGTTAAACTTCAGAATTGCTTGTCAGAATTGGCGGAATGATCGTTACTTTCTGACCAACGTTTTGGTAGTAAGAGAGCTTACTTGGTTACAAAGAGATATAACTGCTGTTCCATCCTTTCTAAAAACTAGGCAGCGAAAATGTTTATTTAATAGTATCGAAGACTAACAAAATAAAAGTGATCCCTGAGCCTACTTTGATAGATTTAGGGGAGAATTCCACTACAATAAAATGCGACAAGGAAACTTATTACTTACTAATTTTAAAAGCGAATAATTATCGGCTCGAATAGACTACTAATAATGCCTGTGTGCAGTGGGTGAGAACTTATTTACTTCTGTACTGGTCGTTTGAGTCTTCCTAGTGATGTTTAGGACTACAATTGCACAAACTAGTGACTGTTTAATCTCAGTTCCTAAGCGGATAACGCGATGGAGTTTGAAGCGAACAGTAGTGGGTTCGGGTCCGTCAGTGAGAATCAATTTTGTGATGCAGGTACATCCAGGTGACGAGTTTCAAACAGAATGAAACGCGCGTCCTGGACTCCACGGCTAGCCACCATCCATCCCTACTCATAATGGATGAGAAAAAGTTGTTTTAAGGCGATAATAATTACTTCGATGCTTGGTGATCAGATTAAATTGGGTTATATTAACCATGAATCGGTTGCTAATTGTTTGCAATTCTTCCCAGTTGATATTCATCCCTTTCATATCTGCTTCCAATTCCCAACATAGTGTGTTCTTCGACCTTCCTCTTTTTCGTTTCTCTTCAGCATTCCAAGTGAGCACTTGCCTCGTGGTGCATTTTGGTGATTTTCGAATTGTATGTCCTATCCACCTCCACGTCTATTCCTAATATCCTCTTCAACTGAAAGCTGGTTTATTCTCCCCCGCTGTAGGCTGGTGCTGATGGTATCCAGTCAACGGACACTGAGTATCTTTCATACACAATTGTTTATAAATACTTGTACTCTCTTGATGATGGTTTTAGTGGTCCACCGAGTTTCAGCTCCGTACAGTAGAACTGTGTTGACGTTCGTATTGAAGATTGTGACTTTGATGTTGGTTGACAGACAGTTGTTTTAAGTTCCATGTGTTCTTCAACTGTACGAATCCTGTCCTCGATTTCCCGATTCTTGCCTTTACGTCTGCATCGTATCCTCTTTGTTCAAAGATAATAATGTTGAACAGGTACGTGAAAGTTTCCATATATCTGACCAGCTTAGAACTAAAAATTTATCTAAACAAATTTCTAAGGAATCAAGTTATTTTGAGTTTCATATGTTCTACAACTGTAGGAATGCTACCGTTGCTTTGCCAATCCTTGCCACTACGTCTGCATCTGATCCTCCTTGTTCATTGATGATGTTGTGCAGGTATGTGAAAGCTTCTACTTGTTCCAGAGTTTCTCTATCAAGTGCGATTTGGTCGGTGTTCTCCGTTTTGTATTCGAGGATCTTGGTTTTTTCCTTGTGTACAGCAATTATTATAACCAGATTACCTGTCTTGGTTTACTCGAAATGCACAATCAAACAATAAACAACCCATTGTTTAGAGATCCGGGTAGTTCCGTTTTAAATTATATACTACGATATATTACAGTGCTTTATTGCATTATAATGAGATATGTTATGTCAAATCCTCAGTATTTGGGCCTCAAAATTCAAAATGCATAATAACGGAATGCCAAAATGCGAACTCGAATTTTATTGTCATAATTACAGATCAAGCATTTTCAGACCGTGAGTAAAACAAATGTATCGAAGTTAGGTCAACATGGTGTTGTTCACTAAATTATTTGTTAGTAAGGTAGATATTTCAAGTATGTTTGTATCCTGCTGATTCAAATCCAACTATCATGAACGTACAAATATGCTATAAAGATAAACCTTCCATCTAACTCAGTATAATGCCTAGACTAAACATGTTTGTATGACGGCGCTAATAATAAGCCAAGTACGAGCTGTAATGTAGGAATTTATTTCAAGTATTTGTTTGTCCAGACAGACGTTCGGAATAGTTATCGAGAAACGAAGCGGAGTGAATAATACGAGGGAGCCAACTTAATTTGATCAAGTGTGAATCGACATTTATAGTGAGATAAAAATGAGTTACAGATATGTGGCAAGAAGGATATGGATGCTCATAATAAAACAGTCAAGGTTAACAAGCGAATAATTAACAGGGTCGAAATGTGACTGGAAGCCAGAATAACCAATGCGAGCTTGACGTGGTAACACACACTTCCGTTTTTCCCACTACGTCACTCAAAAAATGGATGTCCAAAGGTTTCAACTGTATTACATGTTTCTTACAAAACTAAACCAATTTTTTCTCCCGAGGACAATTCAGTGTATGTGTCAACCAGTAACGATATGAAATACATTCACTTGATATGTCATCCTCTGAAGTCGAAAATGTGCGTAACGAGAAAGTAAAACTATAATAAACCATACAACCGACAACAAACATTTGAAAATTATTTAAAAATTGTAAACAGTATAGTCGTGCGAAAAGCTAGAGGACGAAAGAGGACATAAAGTGAACATATGCCCGGGTCACAATGAAAGAAACGACGCATCGAAAGAAAGCCAAAGTGGAAGTCATGAAGAGAACGAACATGGAGAAATTTCCTCTTATATTCACACAAGAAACATCCGAATTCGGTTTCATCAATACATTAATAATGAATGTGCAGCGCAAATTTAAAAAATATAAAAATGATCACTAACGGAAATATCGAAGGAATACTTGATTAGTTGTGGTACATTCGACGCTTGTTTCGAGGTTGATGATTTTTAAACAACAGATGTTCGGGCATCAACTACTGGTCGTAGGTCAGTGGATGGGCATCTCTAGGTAGTTCCATACCAGAACAAACTGACCGTCCAGTGCCCTCAGGTTTTCAGTGGTTGTCTAACTTTGATCGACTTAGGGTGTCTACAAATGCATGTGTTTGTCCTTGGGCTATGGGGTCGCTAAAACCAGTAACTATCTAATTAAAGTTGTAAAATCCATAGGATTTGAATAAAACTCGAGGTAGAGAAAAGTACGTTTCAAGTGAGACAAGTAAGCGAATCAATTAACTGAATAAACATCATGACTATGTAGATGAATATACAAAACCGGGAAGTAAAGGGAACTAATAAGAACTAAAGATAGATAGGACCAGTAATTAGATTCCGATTCCAATGTTTACTGATATAGATGTAGATAAACTTGGATGACTTATAGATGCGAACGACTGAAGTACTGGAAGTCGACCGAATATTCTTAACAATAATAATAATATATTCTCAAATAACAGTCTGTTACATGAGGCATGCCAGTTTACAGGCAAAATCAAATTATTACAGAAGATACAGTCTTCACCGTGCTGGGTTACTCAGTTAGGTTGATATTTTATAGGGTACATTGGTCATGGAATTATGGGGAATAACACCTCTTTCAGATGAATGTAAATAATATTAGCGAGACTCGCATTGTCAATACGACAGTTGGCGCTCTTTATGGAGGTTGCGTTGGAACGTGAAAATAATGGTCGAGAATAAATCCACGTAAAGTTGAGAGCCCCTAGAAAACGCGATCTTATACCCCTCTGGAACATCTGAGGCATAAATGATGGCGCGGAACAAAGTCACCTGTTCCATATGTATTTTCGGTGGCATATCACAAGAGGAATGAGAAGTAGGGTAAGAAAAATAAATGACGAAAAACAGAGCAGATAGCAAATCAAAGGATATGAAAAAGTTTTCAATTGCAAGTTTTCAGAATAACAAAACAGAACATTGAAGTATTAACAAGAATTTAATATATTATGGGCTTCCTGTGATCGACGACAGTTGATCAGCATCCGTAAGATTGGTGCGTAATCTGTCTAATTGTAACATAAATAAACGTGACACTTAAAAAAATAATGCAACTCTAACCATCTGAGAGATTCGGAATCTGAATGTGAGAAGTTGAAGCATAAGGGCTTGTTTAACAATTAATGAATAATGAAAGAGGGTAAGTCATGTGTTCTATCATGTTTTATAATCATATTAATGACGATGAGGTCCGTTATATTGATGATCGTCCCAGATATTAGGCGGTCCATAATACAATACCTCATTTGTGAATTGTAGTTCACGGAATAGTTGATGAAGCTCTTTAGAGTCTAGTGAACTTGGTGATAGTGTCACAGTTACAGATAAGTATTGGTAACCTGTTCGATAGTAAACTTAAAAGCACCATAAAATAAACTACAAAGCATCGTGTTCTGATGTTTTACAGCAAGTACTGTATATGTGTTGTTTCCGAGTTTGTAGACTAGGTGGCGGATCATGGTTGAGCAGGAGGTTAGAAATGAGAGTCCATACATTGCTTTATGGAGAAATATTAGATTATTCCTTAGTCAACGGTGCCATAAACGTGCTAAACAGAGGTGCTTACATCTATTTGTGTAGTCGAGAGTGGAGCCACATCCTAGCAGTTGGTGTGTGAAACGTCTTTGAACACGTTCTCCTCTCATCTTCTCTGTTATATTCAAGAAGACAAAACAGCAACATTCAGGGGAGGGTTGTATACGTATTGTGTAAAGAGTATGCGTATCGTAATCTATTCTCAAACAACAGTCTGTTATATGAGGCATGCCATTTTACAGTCAATATCAGATTGTTACAGAAGATACAGTCTTCAGTATAGTACGTTTCTCAGTTAGGTTGATAACGATAAAAGTGCAGTATTCAAGTGTGAATTATTTACATATCCTGTAAAGGGTAAGCTCAGCTTCTGTTGTAAAGAAACTTTTGATTATGAAACCAATTGGTCGTCTGTATTTAGATGTAATAAAGGAAGCACGTTCTTCTAATTTCAAGCTTCATGTGTAATTTATACATAGGTCGTGCACTGATCTGAGTGTGAACTCTAGTTTTATTCAAGTAAAGTTTTGGTTCATAGGGGTGTGTTCCAGAACGCATGATCGCACACTTGTTGTGGTTAAGTGCTAATTGCCATTTTTTGCCTCAGATATTTAGGTGATTGAGGTCGCTTTGAATATGTGATACACTTTCACTTAGTGCGTTAGGCTTAAAGCTGTATACCCTTTTGATATAATCAGCGTATAAGTATGGTCTCCCAAAATTTATGGTGTTACATATATCGTTTATATACATATGAAACAACAGTGGACATAATGCACTTCCCTGGATGACTCCACTATTTATTGGTCTGAGTGATGAGTGAGAGTTATTGTACCTTACCATTTGTTTACGCCACTGAAAACAAGTTTCGCACCACGTTAATAAGTGTTTTTGATATCTCGACAACTTTTTTCATAGCACACGCCATATCATTAAATCGCTCGGCTTGCTCCTGAATCTTAGCCAACGTAATAAGAGAATCTCTGTCCTTGATACTAGATTCATTAATCCAAGGTAAATGTTAAGCTACCGCCGCCTTTACCACTTTTTTTCATCACTCTAGATACCGCAAAGATTATGTTTATGAGCTGATAATTTTCAACATTTGCTTCAGGTTCTGTCTTAGCTTTGGGAATGATATGTGTAGTTTTCCAGGCAGTATTGTAAAACGCTGTAGAGAGTGATATCATAAATAGTTCGAGAAGTGAAACACACAGATCATTATCCCCACATTTTAGCATGCTAACCGGAATACCATCTGGTCCGTCAGTGTAGGAGTGCTTCAGTGTGCTAATTGCATTAAAAATATTCTGTACATTGAAGTCTACATTGGTAATTTTACAGGGAGGTACTGGGATTCGTTTTGATTCATTTAGTGGTTTTTTATTGTTTAATGAAAAACAAGTGTTCACTAAACAGCTCTGTAACAGGCTTAGGATCCTCGGTATTGTATACAGTAAGGTTCCTCAGTTAGTGCTTCTGAAGTAATTTTAGAAGTTTTTCCAATCGACCTTGTGATAGTTTTTACGAAGAGCTACAGTTTTACGCCTACCCGTTGTGGTTTTTATATTAGTGCTATATATAGCAATGTTGTGATCGCTACCTGGGGGTGAGGTCACTGGTACAGACCAAGTTTGTTATATTTTGATGCCTAGTAGGGCTGCTGACATACAGAGTTCACTGTCCAAGCTCTAGACATTCAATAAATGATTTATAACGTTTCTGCAGCCTAACTGTAATACAAGAAATTTCAGGCATGTTGAAATCACCACGAATAAGCTTACCTGTCAATGGAAGGAATGATGCTAGTGTGAATACCTCTGATAAAATTGCTATTTCACATATTGATGCGTCAGGTTGACGGAACAGTAAGGAAATGGAATTCCACAGCTTTAAAACAATGCAAACTGAAACCTGCAGTTTGTTTAGTCTAGCCATATCATATGATACCGAGTTTAGGCAAGCGTAAATAAAGTATACTTCGCCTCGCCCTAACAACTTGTCACTTCGATATAAGAAATAGTTATCAAGAGACATACATGCTCCGGAAATATTACTGTTAGTTCATGCTTCAGATATCAATAAAAGTGATGGTCGATAAATGGATACGAAAATGCTAAATCCATCTTTTTATTACAAATCGACCTAGCGTTAATAAGACATATGCTAGACAAATAGTCTTGATAGTTCAGCTCGTATCTTCGGTTTTGGCTATTTGTGTTAATGTGAACGTGAGAAGTATCTGCTGCACGTAACTGGAAGTAGTTATGACTGTTATTATACATAGAGGCCATTTTTATGGGGTGGGTTGTTACTGAAGGTTGTGGAAAGTTTTCTGTTTGAGAGTAATTGCGTGTGGAATCTTGGAAAATAGAGAGGGGATGTGGACTGAGAAACCTAATATTACCAAACTTATAATTGGTTCTGGACTTTAGGGGACGGATGGAGTGATTGGTAATTTGATAAGTTGTTATTCAGCGCATAGAAACGTTTGTTATGCTGAACCCTACCACCAGTTTGGCTACTTAGAAATACTGGCAGCAAATTATGTAATATCAGCTGGGAGAACCTGTTCACTGTTGTTGGGATACCCATGGAACAGTTTGGTTCAATCTTACGTGTTTTCCTATTAGGTATCGTGGATTTTGTCTCCCACACTTCTCTATCAGAACTGGAGGGTTTCTTTGTCTTTGTGAGATGAATCCCAGTTCATTCTATTTTCTTGTGGAGTATCTTCAGGAGGACTTGTTTTCAAGCGAATAGGCTCAGTTGCAAGTGTGTCGTCACACGGCCCACATTTTAGTACTTTACTGCGCGAACAGCCGGGCTTAATAACGCCATTATGTTTTTCGGTGACAGTCAGGATACGTATCTTATTCAAAGGTTTCTGACCTACGGAGTGATCTGCCCTTTGTGGAGTCACATCGTTGTCATTGTTCATGCGAATTAAATTATTTACAGTGTTGCGAACCGCCTCTAGTTATTTGCTGTAACACTATCTTGCAATCCTATCGCTTAATGTTTTCTTACACGACGTTTACAGAACGTTACCTCTGGAGTGACGTTTATGCTATTGTATGGAACAAGCGTCGAATGTACCACAACTAATCATGTATTCCTTCGATAATTCAGTTATAATCACTTCTATCTAAATGCACAACACTTGTAACCAAACATTCGATAACTCATATTATTTGCATTCATTACTTAACAGTTAGAGAGTTAGAGATTTTGACGGTTGGAACACCCAACTGTGCGGCATGCTCATCCATAGAGGAGTGGTCACTTTATATAACTCCCGTCCTTTCATGTGAAACATATTATTGTATCAACAAGCCAAACGCATTCTTCAGAAGTCTAGATTATTGAATTGCTGGCTGTCATTATAGGATTTGTCGTTGTATGTTACGATACAACTTCCACGTAAGATCTAATAGCTGGCGTTTTCGTAGCGAATCTACACTACTAAGATCATATCTATTATTTCATTAGAAAAGGTAAATTCTCTTGATACCTATCTAGACATAATTATAACAAGTCTTTGAAGGACACTTGAAAATGCATATTGAAGAACGTGGAGTTAATTGATGGTAAATAAATGTTTCTGACTATTGAGGGGCTATGTTCCCTCCCCAAACATTGATAAAGCATTACAAATTTGCACGAATTGTTAGTAGCCGAATTACAAACTAATTATTACATACAAATACAAATGACAGGTCAAATTAATTAAGTCATACAAAGGTAGTCAGTATGGTAGAAATAAAAAAATGAACACATTACACACTATTACAAATAATCTCGGGACGGAATTAGAAGAATTGGGAGAATAATAAATAGTTACATGAAGACTCAGGTAAAGGGTTTTTCTCACACTAGCTCACATATACATATGAAGGTATTTTGCACTAGTCTTTGAGAGTAATGTCACGCTGAAACATCAGACTATATCGAGACGTAAACTTAATGAATAGTTTATTTTTGTTCGATTAACGTATGGGGCCAGTAAAATATCACTGGCACGTGCCCAAATCGTCCAGCCGGTAAGGCGCTGTATGCTGAACAGTTTACCGATCCCCGTCAATGTTAAAGACAACCAATGTACATCATTATCTTAGATATCATGGATAGACACATAATGCGGCGGTTTCACTTCGTATTTGTTTAATATGGTAAAACTAATATATGCTGTTGTCTACTGAGAGTATGTATTGTAGCCGGCTGGTTATTACAAAAACACAATCCAGGTTAAGTATTAACCTGGGGGTGTACCTTCGATGCAAGATAGGATGCCACATCATTCCCATGCTTTTTACACGCCTTCAATTGACCGACTTCCATACATTCAGGTCGAGATAATATGTACTTAGAAAATACCAAACTTAAGCAATAAATTGCTAAAATCTAATTTAGAGTAGGACTGATAGCGTATGCCTTACAATAGTGAAAGTTCAACTACATTATTCCATTTAAGAGTGTGTGATCAAGTCCTAGAATTCCGAACTCCTCTGAAGTCCTTCGTGGGGAAACCTGATGTAATCTTAAGGATTTAGAGCAGTAGCTCGTTATGAATTATCAAATATATCTATTTCTGCCTGTCTCATATATCTAATTTTTTTGCTTGAAAGGGTTGGTGATTCATTTTCGTGATACAAAGAAGCTTTCTAGGCGATGGATTAAAAAGTAATTCTGCAGCCATTCGCGTCTAGCCAGAGGGTACTTTGTGTATTAGGGGATAATACATAATGGCGTGAGGAGGCTAGAAATGAGAAGAACAAAGGGAGAGGCCAATCAATGACCCAGTGAGTGTGCACAATCCGCTTAAATTTACTTCCGAAAGCAATAGGCAACTATCAGCAATTGGACAAGCCTCAGATAAGGCAATATTGAGATCGAAAATAGGAGATGGTTAAACCCACTACAAAGTCTTCATGTCAAAATACCTGCAGTTCATATGAGCTTAAATGTCTTACGTTGTCAATAATATTGAATTGAACATGTACTTATAATTCCAATTCGAATTGTTTGTGAAGTGTGTTTAACTACGTCACTTTGCATCAGTTTACTCACTAATTCAAAACTCGCGTTATCGACTGGCCTAGTTAGTACTCGACTAACTTGTTAGTTTGTTTGATGTTACAACGTTATTTTGTTCATTTAAGATTTTAATGTGTCTATTTATAAATCCAACAGAGTTTCTATGCACATCTTTCTGTATGACACACAATAAGGTAGCATTTGGACTCAATAATGTGAATAGTGTCGGCTTTATTGATACTCGTTTATTGTCGTAATAAACATTAACACTTTCAATGGTGTAAAAGTCGTAAAAAAATGCGTGTCTGAAATTTATTGCCCACTCACTATGTTCTGTGTTTGCTAACTGCCTGAATTATTTCGAATTAACATAAGTTAATCGAAATTTCAAGGAAGAAAGCTTTGATCATGAAGAAGGTAGAGGAGACTCTCAATATTTCTGTTTAGTCAGATTTATCATCAAACTACAGATCAACTTACATTCTGACTTAAAATTTTGCTTAATTCACATCAATTCCAAAATATTGGTTTCATTACTTCGAAAGACCAAATCGTATGTGTTTAGAAAGTCGACGTAGTTGACGTTATGTTCTCTACAGCCAAAGTGGTTGTATCGTTTCTGAAACTTGTTTTTACTTTAAGGTTTTCGTGGTTTTGGAATTTTTCATACTCTAAATTTTATTTATAAGGCCAATGAAATATCAGTGAGCTCTAACTAGATTGTCTATCAAACTGTACTGTTCCCGCATTAGACAACTCTCATATTAAACTTCCGATTGTCATCGTTAAAATTAATACCTTTGTTCATAGCTACTAGGTTCTTCGATCAAGCTCTCATAGTACGTCATATGGAATGGGTCAATCTTCCTAGTAAGTGATTTTGTTTGGATTTGGTTTTTTGAAAGCGTTTACTGAGCTGACTGATGCTGCGTCTTTTGGTAAGAGATTCCACTTATCAAGCAATAAATTTTAAGATCAGGACTATATAATTAGTTGAAATGGTTTCAGTAGGACAATTCAAGTCTACAATAATTTCTTTTCTAAAGGAGTTTTACATTATGGACATTCATCTTACAGTACAATATCACTGCCCCTATGTTTGCAAACTAAAACTTGGCATTCAATCGGTAGCTAAATGCTTTTTTTCATTTGAAGTTGTTTTATTAATGGGTATACTTTTCTGCAATTTTCGTTTAATTGAACCAAATTACTCACTATTTTACTTTCGTTTTTCATTGTTCGACGTAAATGTAGCATTTTATTCAGTGCGCTCTCGTGATATTAGCAATGTGTGAAGACTCTTGGATTAATGAATCTAATATCAAGGACAGAGATTCTCTTATTACGTTGGCTAAGATTCAGGAGCAAGCTGAGCGATTTAATGATATGGCGTGTGCTATGAAAAAAGTTGTCGAGATATCAAAAACACTTAATAATGAGGAGCGAAACTTGTTTTCAGTGGCTTATAAAAACGTAGTTGGGTGTTGTAGATCAGCTTGGCGTGTGGTTTCAAACATTGAACAGCGATTGGATGACCAGAAGAAAAAACAAGCAGGAGAATACCGTAACACTATTGAGAAGGAATTACAAGCTGTTTGCCAGGAAGTTTTAGTAAGATTTCTAAGTCTTCCTGACCACATCACCTTAATAGGATTTGTTACACGAATCACTACTCAAAAGTGAAAATACAGCTGAAGGAATCGTGTTTTATAAGAAAATGGAAGGTGATTATTATAGGTATTTAGCTGAGGTTTTAACTGGCGACAAACGTGCTGATGTTGTAAAACATTCAAGGGAAGCTTATCAGGCAGCAACGGAGAAGGCAAATAGTGACCTACCTCCAACTCATCCAATCCGTCTGGGTTTAGCTCTAAACTTCTCTGTGTTTTATTATGAAATTGAAAACAATCCAGAAAAAGCATGCTCAATTGCTCAGACTGCATTTAATGAATCGATCGGGCAGTTGGACCAACCTGAAAGTGGTTCCTTCAAAGATAGTACACTTGTAATGCAACTTCTTCGTGATAACTTAACTGTAAGTTGCTAATTTACAATAACAAACCTTTTTCAGTTATGGACGTCTGAACGTGAAGCTGCTCAGTAACATAGAATATCAGTGGCTACTTTATTTTTACTTTGAAGATGTAATCTCAGAAATGCTCTTTTCACTCACTTAATAACGTATGAACAAATTTATTGGTCACTTTAATTTAGTCTCTTGAATAAATTATGTGCCAATTATCGTCATTATATCATATGGTATACCGATTTCAATGAATATTTGTGTAAAATTCAACTGTAAGACCATTCTTGCTAATGTTCATGTCCGTCCGTTCAACTAAGATGAATGGCTGCTTTATCAAATAAATTGCAAATTCATTGAGTCTATATTTCACTTGGTTCATATACGTTATTAATATGTCATGTCTAAACAGTAATGGTTTTATATATTTACATATGCAGTGTTTCACATTAAACATATATAAGTAACTAGAAGTTGTTATATCTAAGTTTGAACTCGGAAAATTTTCTCGACGCACAAGGTCAGTCTAGACTTTATTAAATAAAACTACAGAATGATGTCAGAGTTCCTCATAAAACAATGAAAACCATCTATTTGGTCACAGATACTGAACTGCTTTTCAAGTAAACATCTAAACAGTCGATATTTAAGTGTAATGGTGATACATAACATTCGAAAGTTGAGGACGTTTTTGATTGGTCACCCAAATAATGTCGTGTATTGATGAAATTAATGTTGTTCTCTGTTTTAAGTGAGGTTAGTTTTGTGTGTCGATCGTCGATTTAGGTATTATTAATGGACTATCATTTGCACTTAGATTTTACTGAGTCTGAATTCGCTTTTTATCATTTTCGACTAATAAGTTCTACATTACAGAAGAGGGATGTTTTGACATGGTATGTTGTGATATCAGTAATTCTGTTAATGATTCATACGTATGACTTTTGTCACGCAGTTCTGAATAGCGTCCACTCCCGTCTCTTTTGTCACATGTTTATGATAGTGAAGATCCAGGAATATTAAGCACTCTAGTAATTAAAAAACATAAATATCACATATTTCTTTGGTTATGAGTTCAGTCACATGATGATGATGTTTTAGCCTATGTAACATTTCACTCAACTGGATCCAAGTTTACACCCTCACAATGTCACACACTGTTTTTGCTTAGAACCGAACAACATTATTTTACTGTGCCGCATAATAGATTTATTTTCTATCTTCACTCATTGCCATCTTGTTGCTCGATAATCCTTAATTCATGGACAATTCATCTAAACGACTGTCCTATATAGAATATTGACAAGCAAATAACTATGTTCTAGTGGTATTACAAGCTATCACTTGCACAGTGCGTTTCAGCGTCATTGTTTAAGAACATTATAAGCTAGTTATACACACTTACTGCTTACTTATATCAATCTGCGATGTATACAATTGGTGGTTTGATCAGTCATTTCATTTAGACCAACCTAAGTTAGGAAGCAGATAAGGGGTTTTTGTATTTAATTAATTAAGAATCAAAGCTGCCGGGAAGGATTCCGTTAAGCATATATTGGACGTATCACTTAGTCAGCAGTGTATCTTTTATTGAGGCTTTATGGTTTAGGATAACTACATTTACATATAAATCTATGTGCAAGTTTCTCTTGTTAGGAAACAAAACCAAATATATACTAACGTCATTATCTACCCCTTATCATTGTTAATTGGGTTCTATATGCGTATATGAAGTAGATTGATAATCAGTTCACCTTAGAAATCTAGGTTAATTTATTCATCAGATACGTCTTGATAGTTGACTGCGATATTTTTTAACGCTGGCTCTTGTGCGAAACGAAAGTGATCAATTTCCTCATTCTTTAGTTCACTCAGTTTAGAGGGAAGTGTTAAATATTGATTATTACTTAATTCATGAAAGCAATTTCTAATTGTAGGCAATTATCATCTCATAGCTCTGTGTTTTTTATATCTATTTTCAAGTAGTCTTAAAATCTACGATTGTCATAGTCCATCTTATCAGTTTCCAGACTCCATCTTCAGCTGACTTCACATAAGCTTATATATACATATTATTAGTAATAACCGTTGAACAGAAACCACTCAACAAAATTAATTCATATTATTTTGCTACAGTTTTTGTTTCAACTTTATTCGAATTTATAAGGGCTACTAGCTGTATAAAATTAACTAAAGGATTTATTAAATTCATACAGAGGAAGTGGCCGAGTGATTAAATATGTAAATGTTTTCAAAATGTTTATTTTAAAGTATGGTGAAATTTGAAATTTGAACGACTTAATAAGGGATATAAAAAAGTAGTCAAAGAACTCCAAATATAAAAGCTTTGGCAAAACAACAGCTATTCTTGAAATTGTTCAAAAGAAACCATACCACAGTACATACTGAAAGCTGAGATTTTTTATGGCATATGTAACTATTTTTAATATCATTTTAAATAAAAAAACGAGTATTATAAATTGTCCATAGTAAGCAACAGAGATGAAAATTACATTTATTAAGACCGTTAGACATTTTTCAGCATGTAAAATAAGTTAGTATATTTACTGTGTAATGCAATTTTATTACCACGGTAAGCGAAGGCCAACTGATAACATGAATTCAGTTTTAACCTAAAAGAGTAACTATCGTTTAAACAAATCATGATTTTGACCAAAAAGATGTTTAGTAAAAAAATACTTGGATACCAATTTCTTTCAATGTTTACTTTCTCGGGTCCAAATCGATAAAAAATGTTAATGGTTGAAGATCCTGACTGATGCAAAGTAAAATCGGTCGCAATAATTGAAATTTATAATCTTGATTTTTGTGCATTGTAAATAGTCCTTGGTATTGTCCGTCAATTGTCTTTCTACTGTTTCCCTTTCTATCCCTTGGTTGGTATAATAGGTTTGTAGTAATTGTTGAGTGTTGTAGTTTACATCGCGAATTGATCCAAATTAAGCACCCATTGATAACAAAAAATAGTGCACTGCTATTTATTTGTATTATGAAACCTATCAATAACAGTGTGCATCCATGACCATATTAGGGACTGAACTCACGGCTTTCAGGTCTCTTGGACAGCCTTTAACCTTTAAACTATTGATTTGGTATCCACCGGTTCACAACTGCAACTTCAATTAATCCATGGTATTACTCAGCCATCTCTCAGGATCATTGTTAGGTAACTGCCTTGCACTCGATACGGTGGAACACCACTGGTCACAACTTTTCACTAGAACCCTTTGAATTACCTTTGCAAATTAATCAATTATTAGTGTGAGTTTGTGTAAATTATCGAGTCGTGAAGTTTACATCACAAAATAACTAGGTAGTTTGGGGACGAAGACTGTCACTGAAGTGCACCTATTTACACTACCATAAAACAGTTGTCCAGTGCTTCCTTGTTTTTGTAATTGTGACTAACTGCTTTTTGACGAAGTTTTGTTCTCTGAGCTGGATGGTTTGGTCGTGGAGCTTTCATTGTTCTTCTGAACGACATCATCAGCACAAACTAACTGCACACGGTTGTGATATTTTACGTTAGTGATTAAGTAATGTAAAATAGCCACTGGGTTAAACGGTAACTTTATAATTGTCTCGTCATTACAGAGAAGATATAAGGAAATTGATTCATTTGTGCTGGTAAATTTAAGTACGAAACATTTACTGATCAGTTCGAACAATAGAATCAACTTGAAACAATTTGTAAAAGTTTCTTCAATGATAAGTGATTTCTAAATAACACTCTATTTTCTCCCTTACGCCGATAGAACACTAATTTGCCCTAGACGAATATCTGCACTAGATAACCTCCCAGTGTCTATTCTAAAGGACACCAACACAATTCGGATCAAGAACGATTGAGTGTATTTCCACGCCAACAAGCGATAACAATAATAATAGGGGTAAGTGAATATATGACCCATCTAATACCTGTCAGACTATCTACTAATCTGACTACGTAGACAAATCATCATTTTCCTCGCTCACACATCGGATTTGTCATTTTCAAAAAAACTGACTTCACAATTAATACATTTAACTAGTATGTTGGAGGTTAGGACCTTGGTCCGCTTACTTTGTTTTAGGTTTACGGGAGTAACATCACTACCTTTCACGTCTAAAATGTGGTTCAGAGTCAAGCACATAAACTTGTATTTCGATAAACGAGTTAGGTCACTGTGCTTAGAAGTTTCGTTATAATTTTGTGTTTATAAATTTCTGCGAAATATCTTATCCATTAAATCGCTTAATATTCAATTTAGTGATGGTTAGATTTCAGGTCTATAACTGATAAAAACCGATGTTTGAGTGTTAGGTCTTTAAATATTTTCCACCACCATTAAAAATGTTTCTTGACCATAAATTTTTTTCTGGTAGAATTCATGTCAGTAATGTCTACATGAATCCGTGTAAATGATCAGTGATATAAATTTTAGCCTTCAGTCTCTGCGTTCAAGTTTCTACGTCTAATCAACATATGGACGGTCCTATCGATTTTCTTGTAGTCTGTTTGTGTAAAGCTGATAATTTTAGTGATCATTTATGAATATATATCGATTAGATTTATTAGAATTATGCCTTCATTTCTTGTGTGTTGTAAGAACTACTTGTCATGTTTGCGTTGTTCAAACATTGCGTCTTTGACAAAATGGGCTATAATTGAATCTGTTTTCTTGGAGAAGATTAAAGACATATACTTAGAAAACATAAAGTTATGATTTTCCTTAATGCTACAGTTTTCTCCCTTCGTCCAATGCATGACTTGGTGTTAGTTCAAAATTACTTTTAAGCTATCCAACTCTCAAGATTGATGATATATTTTGCTGATAAGTACCAAGTAACATGAAACTTAGTCTTAGAGCTACCTCTGGTTATCATTTAACTGTTCGACATCAAACGAAGAGCATTGTTGTTTCAAGTTATTCAGATTTGTTACTGTGATTTGGTTGGTCTGAATTTCCTCAACCCTAAGGACTGGACAACGTAAAAAAGTATAATGGAATTATCATTTTTTTTGGCATCCAATCGAGTAACTTGTTAACTAAAATAAAAAAATCATTCTATTATCTTGTTCATAGTTATTAATCACTTATAAACTGTAATAACGTAATAATTTTTGGTGTTTTTAACACGTACTTTAGTAGGTGGTCATTGGTCATTATTTTTCTAATGATGAAATGATCATTAGATTTGATTTATGGATTATTGAATCGATTGATTGATTGAATGTTTCAGTCATACATAGTCCCTTTTGATATCAGGTCATGTGGAATGAAAGTTCTCTAAGGGACAACACATAAATGTTTGAATTCATATGTATGGTATTAAAGAGACGGAATAAAGTTAAGTTTTACTGAAAATATCTATTAGAAATGCATATCATTATATGATTATATCTGATTGATAATTATTCATAATTTGAATGTAATGAAACTGCATTTTGATTATGTGATTAGTTCTGTCCAGTTATAGAGATACATTCACGAAACGATGGTTTTTTTTTTCGAATTGGGCAGGGCAAAACATTTTTCGTTGCATCTATGTGCATTGAATGTTTTTCAATATTATAAAGATTGTTGGTTGGTTTTAGTAAATAAGTTCTGATAAAAATGACACTAGATTCTGGACATACTTTTTCAGAAACTGTCTAAGTTCGTTTTATACATAACATTGCAAAATAAAGTGTAGTTCGAATAAAATTTTAAATGTCAATCTGTGGTTCAATGATAGTCTAGGCGTCTGAATGTCAGTTACAGATGTGCATTTTCGACCTCAAAGTGAGGATAACACAACCATTATTCAGTACTCTTTTTTTTGCTAGTTATTTTCTAACTAATATCAGCTGTTGATATGAGCTATCTAAAAACTGAATAATTTCCACCAAATGACTGAATTTGGAAAATAGTTTTGGTTAAAATAGATCGAATGCGGCCAACAATCGAATTCAGGATTACTTCGCCCTTTTTGTTAAACTAATCAACGGGATGTACCTGCATCTCAGTGTTAATGTTCCCATCGGGACTTGAACCTAAAACCTTTCGTTTTAAACTCCTAAGACGTTATCCAATGAACTACTGAGTCTAGGTAGCTAGCACTGAATTAAACATATAAAACTCGTGTAGATGTTTGACACCATTTCATTTCAAAGATCCTACTCTTTGATTTAATTAAATTTAACTTGAAACTAATGTTGTGGGGGCGCTTTTTTGCCTCTCTTACTCTTACGAAAAGGTGATACATTAAAACAAATGTCCATTTTAAACTTGTCAACTAAGGTGCATGATAAATGCATACTATCAGTGACCCATATATCATGAGTGTATTGAATGGTTTTATGTGTACATGAGTGTGGTCTTACCAAATTTCTAGGTTGATATGCTTCAAAATGTGACGTAAACTTATTGATTTAGAGATGGTGGAGAAAGTTTGAAAACGTTCATATTATTCCTGATGTATTTACCCTAGTTTAAATTATCTTACTATAAAATGCGAACATCTTATAACTACTCTTCTGTTCTACATTGCACTTATGGTCATGGTTTCGTATCACTTTACTTTAAAATGATAGTAATTGATAAGTCTTCTAATTGAACGCTAGATTCGGTTCCTAAGCTCTTCCAGTAACCCCCGGGCTGAACATAGTAGCAGTATAGGTAATCATTCAATCAGAAACTCAACATGTGAGTTGTTACTTTCTAGATGTTTCTGGCCAAACTTCTAGTGTATGCTGATTGGATAAGATGTTTCTCAGCGTTTTCGGAGCCTTTGTTGGCCTTTTACGAGGAGTTTTCTGGATTTCCCCAATAGTAATACTATTAGATCTCTAAAAAAAGCAATACGTTGTTTTTAAATTTTGTAAAAGCTTTACGTTACAAATTGATATGAATTGAAAATCTATTCAAAACAAGAAATCATTAAACAATTATATCATCCAAACGTAGCTCTCAGTAGAAGTGAACAGAGATGACTTTATTCAGGATTAAATTTAGAACCAGAAGCGAAGTGAAATATCTGACTATCAACCGTTCAGAAATTGTATTATGTAAAAGCTTGCTTACCACTATTTTAAGGATTTTCAACATGGTCACTGAAAGTAGAGTATTTATGTTAGCTACCCTTATCTGAGAAAATGAATATTCACAATGTTGTTGTGTCAGTGTTAGATGTTGAATACGTAATGAAATTGACAAATTATGTGATGTGATTATAAACATTTGTGGAATAAAACGATTGAAATAACTATTGTAAAAGGCGAGATTTCACTCAGCTTTATAGTCTTTAAACTTTAATAAGGAGATATGATCTGTAGAAGTAGCCAGTTTTACTGTGAGGAAATAAGTCATTGATGAAATTGAATCAAGATTCCACTATATCGCAAATAAATTGGAGTCGAAAATATATACTAGTGAATATGATATGTTGTATTTAAAAAAAACAGCTTATTGAATTGTATTAGGGACCATATGATCAGTTCATTTATTATGGGAGTTATATTGTCTAGTCAGATTAGTAACTCATTCACTTAATATTGTATATACACTGATGACTCTATTGTACCAATGATAGAGTGACCGATGGATAACAATCAGGGCCCTAATCTCCATTAGTCCCCGAGGTGGTTCTAACCTAGTATTCTCTTGGAAGACGAAGTTAACCAGTGCTGTATTCGCATTTTTATTACTCAAAGCTCATACGATAACATACCTCAAATACTTGGCAGCACAGTACATAAATACCTCCTTGAGTACACATAATTTTATTGTCATTATTCATATTAAAAAAGATTAAATTAATGTAATTTCATGTTTTGTTATTAAAAAAATACCAATTTTAGTTAACCATACGTGTGGTGTAGGTGACATCCTGTTTTTTGTTCAAAAAGATATTTTATCTCAGTATATTCTAAAAAATAATGATTTCATATGTAGGTGAAATCAACCTGTACACGATATATTCCAAAGACCACAGTGATATGATTGTAAAAATATTTTAAAAGTGCTTAATTAAACTGAATTGGTATGACTAGGAAAAAATATACTGTTCTTGATCGTCCTTGTGCTTGAACGGCCAATCAGGACTCAGGAATATATCTTGATGCTTACTTGGAAAAATCGATGTGATCTGGCGTTTTGTGTTGAAAATTAATAAAATGTCTAGGCTTATTTTGACCACTTGTTTGAGTTTAAACCGAATTCATGATTTTTACAAATAATCATTCACATGTCTTCATAATATCTATAATTTGGGGATTTCATTTGTTAGTAAATAATTCATCAGTCTTCTCAACACACCTTGTTTATGAACCAGGTAGAAAAGATGCTCGTGGTGCACCAAAACTTGACGGTTATGTTCGATGAAACGTTATTTAGATTTCATTCTATTAATTTTGATGCAAATAATACACGTCTCAGATGAATTTTCACAACAGAAAGATAGTTCATCTTGTAATACATAATGAAAAAGACAATTATCATGAAATCACTATATCAACATATAGCGTTTACTGTATTTAATTACTCATCAGTTAATGAACAATAATTTATTGGAGAGTTTTGTGAAGACTGTGGTAATGTAATAGTTTAATTCATAAGTCTATTAAATCTAGATCACCATAGGAAACCTGGAAGCACTGGACAGCTGTTTAATCTAGTGATTGGAAATGTACATAGGGCGAGAATATAATTTATGGACTATCAGGTATAAGATAACAGGTCTCGGGTTTTGGCTCCAGATTCACTTATCCATTTGG
Organism: Schistosoma spindalis; assembly: GCA_946903255.1. Taxonomy (NCBI): domain Eukaryota; kingdom Metazoa; phylum Platyhelminthes; class Trematoda; order Strigeidida; family Schistosomatidae; genus Schistosoma; species Schistosoma spindalis. The sequence goes on along the minus strand of OX336423.1, from coordinate 10,401,560 downwards.
ATAAATAGATATTTGGCATTATAGCTGATGTCAGCTCGTGATGAAAACCCCGAAATCTAATTCCTAACTTTAACCATCAACTGTAAATTATAATTCTAATTCCTCATACAGGTTTATAATACTCATTTGGTCCTAATTATTAGGTGAACGCTCTCATGGTTACTTTAGTGTCACTCAAAGGTTGTTCATAAATTATAGTCTCACCATACACAGTGCTGTGAAATATTAAAATTATTTTGCATCCTTTTTCTCCTTATTCATCATGATCATTATCATCTTATCAAAATTGTTATTCAATGAGTCAAAAAGAAAAGAAAATCGACTTTTTTTAAAATTTCCATCCAGTGTTTATTCACCAATTTTATATTAATTTGTCACATGAATTTTTATAAATCAATTAAGTTGAAAAAATTCTTCTCGTTTCTTTCTATTGATTAAATGAATTTGATTGTAATTTTTTCCATAAAACATTATTGACAGAAAAAATTTACTTGTACGAGTATTTCATGTACCTAAATTAATAGTTGCCCCCAAATGCCCTGGTACGGCCGAGAGTGAGGAGAGTCCGCTCTCCCTCACGAAATGCTCTCACATGGCCACGCATATATAGCCTATGCCAGGGAAGTCCTACTCACTGCCTTCTCGTGGCGGGGGTGTTGTTTACGAAAATGAGAGGACGAAAAGCGAATGTCCGGCGCTTTAACCGGATCCCAAACCAATCGTGCACATGGGCTACAGTATCCTGAGAGAACAAATGGCGTATGAACCAATCGTTGGTCACCGGCTACCATGGGACTGCATCTCCTTACGATGCTCCACTGCCTTGTGGGTCAGACGTTCAGGTTGAAGGCTCGGAGTGTGACCCCCTAAGGCAACCATCTGCTTCGGTTTGGGCACCCGGGCAGTATCACACGCATATGTATTTGGTGCCTCCTTGTACCAATACCTATATGTTAAAATAAATAAATAATAAATTAATTAATGGTTCATCTGGTTGTCAGAATGGGCATCAACCTTGTGATTTCCGAAAGAATTCGGCTTTCACCATGAGGCGTTATTACTCATGTAAATGAAAACCTTCTAACTCCCAGGGGATAGTTTAAGTGGTTTGAATTTTTTTTTCTGGTTAGGGTTTTTTTCTAGCAAGTTGGTTTTCTACAGGATGAGGTTGCTAACCCCGTGTCCAACCTCCCACTTTATCCGGGCTTGGGACCGGCAGTAACCCCAAAGGGGCTCCAGGCGGAGTTAACAGAAAAATTTAGTTAGCTATAAAATTTCTATAAATTAATTTCTATAGGGTTGTTGTAGATGAACTTAATAGTAATCATTAAAACCTGCTAATCGATTTACTGACTAATTCACTATTATGATTAATTCTAATCTATTACGATCTCTTATCAGACCTTTTGTATTTTATTCTAAAGTTAGTTATTAACTAGTATCCAGTAATTATTTAGTTAAGTAGTATGTTTAGGCCCGCGATATGACTTTATTATGAACGAATGATACTGATGTTAATACAATATATTTTCTATATTATGTCGACCTGTCCCGTTTGTAACAACGTAGATAATAAATTAGAATGCGAAAGTATTTGAGGAGCGTATATTTGGAACATCGGATAATGTAGACGAACGATAAAAGACGAGAAGACACGTACGTGAACTGGAGTAGTAGAAATAGCCTTTAAAACATCAAACAGATGCAAATAAGTATGTTGAAACATGCTCACTACCATATGCACACAGGTATATGGCATGATCAAGGTCACGCGTGGGTAGTTGGAAAAGTCAAATATATGGATGATAGGACAAATAAAGAACTTATAAAAATTTATATGTCCAAAGGTTAAAGCTAATCACGCAGGCATCTGATAGCAGAGATTTTCTACAGTTGTATAATCATTATAAATCAACTCAGAACTTGGCATAAATATACACCAGTCCATGTTGTCGCAGCACACTGTCACAGTGAGATGGTTGGTAGATTAGTAAAACTAATAGTACCAATGTTAAAAGACGAACCAAATTCTAGACCAAAGAATGAATTACTGAAATACAAGGTATTGAATAATTTTAAAGTTCAGTTTCAAGGAAGATAAACAATGAATGCATCTATACCATTGTGGCCGATTTTAGATCATGTTACCTAACATCTCCAACCGGTAGTCACGATAACCTTCAACTAAGCGACAAAAATCATGGACTGCTCTACAGCGACCGATTAGTTTTCTGGTTTGTCAGTCCAACATATCAAAACAGTATCTTTTTACATATATGTTTCTTGTAGATAGATCTGTTTTTAGGTTCGTGAATAATAATAATAATATCTTCTATTCCTGAGGCTGGTTAGGAAACATTAGATAATCGTTCACTAGAGTTACACTGACTGATCGTCGTGTGACAATTAATGTCATATCTGTCTGGTTCTTATTAATGATCAATTTCAGTCGATGTAGTTATAATATAGTTAATAATCTTAGTAATCACGAGCGTTGTCTAAATGGTAGGTGGTATAAGTCAATGATCATGAATCCCAGAGATGTAAATCATTTCCTGAATAACGTACTGATGTTTGTTATGGGTGTTGTCTGATGTATGTTCGGATCCCACTGAAAGCACTATTTCCTTCAAGAATGTAGATATCTCTAGTTAAATCGTACTGGATAGCATAAAATATGGGTCTAATCCCTTCTGACAATTGTATCTAAGACTTTAAAACTAGAGTTACTTATGTGATGTGTGCTACTGATGTTAATAGGTATAAGTAGTATTTGTCATCAGTCGAAAGTGAAATTCCTGGAGGCAGAGGGTTAAGAAGATCGAAGAAAAGAGAACGAGGATAGAAAATGATTGGTGTGGAAACAAAGGAACTATGAAGTCTGAGACGATTGACTAACATTTTGCAAATGAATTATTTACTGTAATAATTCTAAGATTTTACTAAGATGTTTTGTAATTTTATATTTAAATACATTCGATTGCCCCCACATGTGTTCTTATTCACTACACTTGTATCTTAGAGAAAGAATAATTTTTAATGTAGTCCTAAGTGCAAGCTTTATTTCGACTTATCATTAAATGAGTGCCCAAAGTCAGTAATTTTGTGCGTATTCAACCTTGTTGCTGGATACTTCCTCAGAGACTCGAGTCATGTCATCCAGTTTCAACAATAAACTATTCAAACGAGAGCTGATCACCTGTAGGCCTAAAGTCTACTTGTCAGTTACTGAGCAGGATAACAATGTTGTGCTTATTTGTTCTTTAGTAGTAATTGAATTCTATCAATCAAGACTAATCACATTACATTGCAAATTCAATCGATAAAATTTTACTAGTGCTATATACTACTTAATACTCCACCGGTTATCACTGTTGATTAATATAAATTTGTTATTTTGACCAATATATTCGATGAAATCTTTTACTTATTCATATTCAGTTCATTTAATTTGTAAATAAATTGTGAGAATATAACGTTTCCCAAGTGTCATCTTTATCGTAGTCATGGAAACTAACACATACTTTTCAATCTATATAGGTGCCCAATATATTTAATATTTCTGAAAGTCATTGAGAAATATCAACATTGTAATACTGTTTATTTAAATGTATGTTTGTCCATGATTTAAGAATTCTGGTTGAATGTGATATGATTGATAGTTCTGTTATGCATATTAAGGAATTGGTTTATTTATTTCAAACAAAAAGTATTTTCAATTCATATAAGAATCATGTAAGGAGTAGAATAGTTAGATTGCTAGAGAACAACAAATATATATGAGATCAATTCTATTGATTGCCATAATTTATTTTATTTTCTTAAAATCTTACTGATCACTTTAGAGTATTCAAGTATGGAAAATATTCCATTCAATTAATGCTTGATTCAATGTAATTAGTATGACAATATCCATATTATTATATCAGTTAATAATAGATCAGTTCATTACAATCAAAATGAATTAATAATTTACCGAATTCAATAAGACGATGTTTATCAGAACTATGTGATCTTAGATTAAAGCAATACATTTTGAATAGCGTTTTGATCACATACATTTACTTGTTCAGATATTTTTTTGTATGAAAATTAAAGGTTACACTAAACAAATTCGATGGTAATAAAACAAAGATAATAGGAATTTAAAGCAATTAGTCCCTTTTATAAATTTCGATAGAACAATGAGAAGACGGAGTTGATCAACTCCGTCTTCTCATTGTTCTATCGAAAGATAATAGGGAAAAAAACACAATATAAATCACATGATTTTGTATAATGAGTAGTAATAACAGTATATTCTGAAAATACTAACTACAATAGTCAAATCAGTTTACAGGCCTGATCACCTTGAAATCGATAGTAATATTGAATGTAGAGGGCAGATATGCTATATTAAATTGTTTTGAAGTGCTTTATTCAAAAATTGTTTAGGTAACACATTTTTCATATGTATTATAACAATGAAAGGCATCAACCGAGAACTTTTAGTTTATTTTAAGTGGACATCCTATTGATGTGTATGTACAGTGCATTTGAGGTCATTTTTTGTGCCATAATGAATTAATTATAATCATGTACAACTAGAGAAAATAAAACAGAAGCAGAGAGAACGGGACAAAAAAAGGCAATAATTACAACGATACATTAGTCAGGTCTACCATCATATATGTTCCAGGTTATTTTATGATACACTGTTCATGTTAGATATTATTCAAATGAGTTAAAGTTACCAGGGTCGGTATTAGTGTAAAGTATTTGTAAGTAGGGAGGTTTACTTAGTGGATTCAGTAATAAAAATGATTAAACATTTAAAGTGTTTATAATCTCACTTATGGAATAAGATATGCTTGCAAGTGTTAGAACAGTTAAAACATTTTCAGAGGAGAAATAAGTATCGATGTAGAAAAAAATGAATTAGAGTGATTTTATTTCACGGACAGATTATGGTAGTTTATTTCAGTCTGAAAAGCTTACTGGCAAAGTAATTCATATGGAGAAGATTTAGAATGAGATTGTTTCATTAATGATAAAGAGTAATGGATACTTTAACTAGGACTGTCTGAGTATAGAGATTACGAATTATGAAACCCAGAAAACGATGGGACCTGGAGGCCTGTTTCATGTCATTTTCTAAGGACGAACTGTAGGAATACCTGGATCTTAAGTTCATTACTTGACGTAACTTGGACAACATCTAATCATTCATCGTTAGGTCTAGATTGGGTGAAGTACTACCAAAGCATATTCATCCAAATTTAGCTTGGTTAAGCTCAAAATTCCATTTTAAGCACCACTTGGCTAGCTTGTTGAGCTCCATACTGGTGTATTTTTATATATTGTTCGATTCATGACGAGTAAACTTCATTCATTATTTTGAGTTGTTGATAGAAAGGAAAGTCGTTCAAAATCATTTTCCTTATATTGTTGAAAATAGTGGAACGACATGTTATTAGTAAAACTGTTGGATTCTATTCATTCGTTTATAAATTAATATCTTATTTCAGATATTTTAATTAGGACAGTAGATTAGTATTGTTTATTTCTTATACAAAAGCAGTTCGAAGAGTATATAAGTCTGTTAGTTGAGTAGTGACAATTGGTAGGAATTTTTGAACGTAAGTTCAGTGCTAGCTGTTACTTATCATCATCAAGGTGTATTTAAACTAGCGAGCATAAACACAAATAACTAGGCTAAATGACACTGGTTGCTACTCGGTGTTAAGTCAGTTTCGATGTTTCGTTCTAAAGTGGATCAACCGTAGCCCGACTAGCGCAGTTGAAAAGTCTATGACTGACAATGAATGATACAGTCTCCAAAATCTCTATGCGTATAATCTATCAAATACTGAACATTGGATATTTGCGCTTTGAAAAAGTTTACTGATAAGAAACAAAACTAGGATGAAATAGACATATGACAAATATCTCGATATACCATTCATCTAAATAATAATAATAATGATAATAACAGGGATTCACACGGTGATTGATTTCAAGTTACGTTCATGGAGGTTTCAGTCAATGGATACAATCTGTGAAATCAATGCCAAGTTGAGGGATTGAGATAATTATTCATCGATAGTTTTTAGACAGTGGTCACACTCTTCGTTGAGTCTTACAACATAATAGTCAATTGACTATTGAAAACAAATGTTACTCTATTTTGAGTAAACAAATAGAAGATACAATATTTACAAATATTAGGAATAGTGACCATAAGTAGCTGTTATATATAAATTCTGATCATCAATGAGACAGTTTTTCTGTGTTGTTTAACGTCTTGACAACATTCACGTGAGATCTTTCTGTACTAAGATCAATAAAAAAAATACAAAACAACTCCGAGGTATACTTTAAGAATGCACTTGACTTGAACAAACTGTTATTTCAAATAGTTTTAGTCTTTTTTTTTCAAGCCCCATCTAGAACGTTAAAATTTGAGGTAGTGAACGTGATACTTTCTAATAATTATGTTAGAACCTAATTGTCAATCAGTTAACATCGGAATAACTTTCTATACATAATTATTTTATAATTTCTGAAAATCGTTTCGTTATTGTTAAATACACTTATAATTTAAAGCTTTATACATCGGCAATACTATCGTCTAGGTGAAATGTTGAAGATGCCACAGGCATTTGGAGTTTGACAACGCTTTAACCAATAACACCTTTTACTATGAATTATACCCACCGAATGAAATCAAAAGTCAGAAGCGAGGAGGTTTGAAGATATATTTAATAGGCTATCAATATATCGAGAAGCGACTGATCTAAAGTGGCTAACGATTGCAGGTTAAGTTGAGCACGGCGTTCCTACTCGTGATCTGGTGCAGATGCATGACCGAGCTCCTTCAGCTAGATGAGTCAATTAAAATTAATGTGGTCAGCATCCAGTGTCGAAGACTTACAGAGCTATTGATTTTGAGGATTTATTTACCGCTAGAATGTAATTAAGTAATAAATAAATTAGTCATTACGTACTACATTAGTTAGCTTGAGTAGACAGGCTTCTAACAAATAATAATGATGTAATTAACAAATTTTGTCTTACCAATCTATGCATTCTAACTGTTGAAAAGTCTATATCATACAAGCATTTAACATTCATCAGTTCTAGCGTTGATAAAGTTTCCGAGGAACTGTCTATACAAAGATTATCAGATGTTATTAATCAATATTCACAAAGCATTCTGTATTTAACTTTCTTTTTTTTCTTGAAACATTGTATCTGAAGATTATACTTAAGCATACAGTATTATTAGCAGGCAGTATAAGTCATGAATCGATCCCTTTTCGAATATCATTTAAGAGCAGACATCATTAGATAGCTGTTTCACCCTAGCATATATGATCAGAACTCCATCGGGTATCAGACTCAGGAACAGAAGGCTTCATCGTGTAGGTTTAACACTTTGACTAGTGGTTTGACTCCCATTATTAAATATTTCCAGAACGCACAGCAACTAAACTATAGTCGTATGATTTTTAGTTAATCACTTTAAGATGGATTCCCGAAGTTTTAGTGAAAAATCATGATTCTTTTGAAACTCAGTTCATATCGAAAATGAGACAGTCTTCACCATTTGGATTGAATGATTGTCACATTATAGGCTAAATTGACCAGAGTTAGAACTCAGTCCCCAAGGACGCTAATTAAGTTCTGAGGCTCAGTTCGCGAGATCTGGAGGTCCTGGGTTTGATATCTGGTCCTATTGTTGTGTGTGCTACTGATGTCGACACTTATACGTAGTATGTGTCGTCAGTCGAAAGTGAAATTCCTGGAGGCAGAGGGTTAAGAAGATCGAAGAAAAGAGAACGAGGACAGAAAATGATTGGTGTGGAAACAAAGGAACTATGAAGTCTGAGACGATTGATTAACATTTTGCAAATGAATTATTTACTGTAATTATTCTAAGATTTTACTAAGATGTTTTGTAATTTTATGTTCAAAAACATTCGATTGTCCTCGCTTTTATTCTCGTTCACAACACTATTATAGGTGATTACTGCTGATGAATAGTTTACTGTGAAGAAAAAGCTTTTGAATACTATGCCATGCTCAATGAGAATGAACCGATATAAATCATACACAAATACTGACTACAGATTATAATAATTTTCACCAAACCAATTCATCCAATATGTTGTTGAGTATAAGAGATGTGCAAGTTCTAGAATGTAACTCTGATAAAGTCATTTTGAAACAACTATACCAAAGAAGAATAAGTTAAGGAAGAACTCAATTTATTTCAGATAATCTTCAAGTCATAACGGCTATTCTAATTTATTCGTTAGTTGAAAGCATAGAAAGTGTTTGGAACCAGAAATTCAGAAACTTGATTCCTTAGAAATTTGTTTAGATAAATTTTTAGTTCTAAGCTGGTCAGATATATGGAAACTTTCACGTACCTGTTCAACAGTATTATCTTTGAACAAAGAGGATACGATTCAGATGTAAAGGCAAGAATCGAGAAATTGAGGGCAGGATTCGTACAGTTGAAGAACACATGTAACTTAAAACAACTGTCTGTCAACCAACATCAAAGTCACAATCTTCAATACGAACGTCAACACAGTTCTACTGTACGGAGCTGAAACTCGGTGGACCACTACAACCATCATCAAGAGAGTACAAGTATTTATAAACAATTGTGTATGAAAGATACTCAGTGTCCGTTGACTGGATACCATCAGCACCAGCCTACAGCGGGGGAGAATAAACCAGCTTCCAGTTGAAGAGGATATTAGGAATAGACGTGGAGGTGGATAGGACATACATTTCGAAAATCATCAAAATGCATCACGAGGCAAGTGCTCACTTGGAATGCTGAAGGGAAACGAAAAAGAGGAAGGTCGAAGAACACACTATGTTGGGAATCGGAAGAGACATGAAAAGGATCAATAGTAACTACAAAGGATTGCCTAGGACGGAGTTGAATGGAGAATGTTGGTGGGTGGCTTATGCTGCTCCACGAGAGTAATAGGCATAAGTAAGTAGGCTTATTAGATGGTATATGTGCATCATTACTGTGAAATTGGGAAACCAATTTATATAACTTATTTAATTTTTTTTAAAAAAGACCTGTTTAATTTATATATGAAAAGTGAGCTACCTGGATTGATTACCCTTATGTGAATTTAAACTGCCTGTAAACAGCGTTCATTTACAATATATTTGAGAAGATATTTCACCTCGACTTAACAACTGTAGAAGGAAAGCAGTTAGGAGTTCATTTTTTGAAAATTTAATTAATTCGGTTCATTCGATAAATTTACTAATGATGGCTTCGAAATGATTCATAGAATCCTTTGGAATCTACTATTATTTTACTGTGTACAACTCTTCGAAAACTGTAGCAGCTTTGTCTATCTATATAATCAAAACTGAATTAATTGTATAATCTAATTTGTAGTTATAAATGCTGATACATTCATTTTTGAGCCTCATATAATATCTAGAATATTTCATAAATTCACGGGTAACCACTTTCAAACATTGTTTACATTGATCAATCATTGAAAGGTGACCAGTGTTACTTCTATCTTTTCCTAAGTACGAATCAAATTGTACTGATCAACCTATGTAAATATCTCAGTACAACAAGAAGTTAGTCGTCGAAAAACCATTTGTAGATAGTTTTTGTCACTAAATGACAATATAGATATAATTGGTAAGAAGCCATAAAGTATTAAATATCTTTTTTGGTAAAAGTATATTTTGCTGATGAACCAATCAGATAGCAGCTATTAAAGTTTCCCCGGGAATTCTAGAAGCAGTGACGGATAAAATATATCTTGTTAAATACAAGTTGAATTATGTTGAAATTTATTTATTATGATGCTTAAAATGGATTAACATAGATAGATTAAAAAATTGGGGGTCAGGATTTATAAATGTTTAAAGGTAACGTAAAGGTTCTTTTTGTTTAAAATCAAAGAACTAACTGCATAGGTATCTATTCATATGAATACAAAGCATTCTTCTACTCGAATTCTATTACTCCTGACTATTAACTGTAGTTCAAGTTCGCAATCCTTACTGTTAGGGACGTTCGATCCCCAAAATTCATATTTTGTAATTTTATCTTTGTGGAGCTTGTATGCCGATGTATGCTCGGGCATTTGTTACCACCCACGCACATATTCGATTGACGAATTTATCGATTAAATGTTTAAAAACTTCCATGGCAATATCAATTATATATTTTGTATAAATACGCTTGATTTGTGTGCCTAATTGACCTGGTATCTTTGGTTGCCTGTAGAATACACTTTCTACGTCTTACCAAGACTTCTTGATCGAGTTATCTGAGTCGGGGACAACGGACCAGAATAGCCTATCGAGTGTCTGAATCCTTGATTATTCGTACCGTTACAAGTAAAATTAATCAGTAGTAGCATTCAAGCCTAACGAACTTGAAACTTGCCCCCAATTTTAACCCAGAATTCTAAACCTAAATCAACTCCAAACCCTAAAACCTTTCCCTAAACTTGTAACTTTTAATTTTAAAGAAAATATCTAAGTCTTACTCTAAACGATTTAGGCCTTTATAACATAAATATTATTCATCTGAACTGTCTAAATTTTGACTGACTAAAAATGAACTTTATTTTTCTTAGCGTTATTCTATGATCTGTTGAAAATCGTCGTCCAAATATGTTTGCATCACTTTCCCCCCACCTCTTTTTAGATATTTCACATAAGTAAGTATATATGGCTACTATAGATCGAATCTAAAACTATGCGATCATATGAAAATTGGATTAGCTTTAAATTACAAAGACAAAATGCAGTAGATTAGATTTTGCAAATTCAATCAGATTTTTCATAAACCATTAGATCTGTTAGATCTATCGAAGCATCCATTTCACCCAATTGAGATACCCGCAAAACCGAAGTTCACAAAACAACGATTTGTCTACAATAGCATAATTCGTTTCAGGACATGAATCGGTACACAATAGTCACTGAGTAACATTGTGCATAAGTCACTGTAAAGTAAAACAATTGTACCAAATTTCCACATCATTTGTAAGTAATGGTTTTCAATTCAACCACAATTAATTACATTTGAACAAATTCTACGACAGCTCCAATACATCCAAACTTTTCAAGAATCAAAATAAAATTATGAAATTTGTAAGAAATAGGTAGATTGCTTTTACACTTTGTATCTATAATATACTACATATCCAATAATCAGTAAAGTTTATCTGTAGTTTTTAATGACCATTTATTATGAATATCATTTGAAAACTTTAAATATTTCGGTAAAGTAAATTAGTGTCAAAGAAACAGATAACTTTTGATGATTAGCATAGTCAACAAGTAATAATTTCCATTTTAAAAAGTGATTAGTTATTTGTAGAATTTGTTATCTCAGTTCCATAATATCTTTTACGTATATTCCACAATAGTCCATATGATGTACTATTCAATGAAGTATCAGATGGAGAGAGTACATATTGACTGGTTGATGAAAATGATTGATTATGTACAATTAAATTTTGTTGGTCAATTCGTGCTTTTTCACATTTCACTTCTAATGATATATTAAATTCTATTATGTGAGTACCACCTTCAGAACGTTCAAATGATCAGTGAAATTGAGTATTAATACATCCACTAAATGAGTTAATACAATTATGAGAGAAAACTCAGAAGTGATTATTATTTTCCTTGAAAAAAGAAAATCATAATTTACTTCATACAAAGTAAAATGCAAATGAAGATTTATTTAGAATTTATTAAATCAATATCAATTCACAATAACATAACTAACAGATGGAAATAACTTTCCAAATTATAAAACTATTTAATAACTGAATTCATAAGTCAACTATAGTTAGACCACTATAGAAAACCTGGAAGTACTGGATAGCCGTTTCATTCTAGTATGGAACTCCTCAGCAGTACGAATCCACGATCCCTGTTATCTCCCGATAAGAATAATGAATGGTAACTTTTGGGATCCATTTATAGACCAATACTATGCTTAAATTTTTATCGTATAAATGTTATATAACTAAACCATACATATTCATGTCCCTCTTATGATGAGCTTTGCTTTGACCTATAAACTATTATTATATGATTTACCATTCTTGAATTATGCCAAGTCTATTGATTACTATCTCCCACATTCACAGTCGCATTTGGCTAAATCTTGTACAAATGTTGTTTCCTATTTTATGGTACAATGTGATCTAATAAAGAAGTCGGAGATTTCGACTGTTCGTAAGAAACCTTTATACATGAAACTACAATTCAACAGGGATGTGGCTAGTGATACTCTGAAATATAGGTTAACGAAAGTAATCAACAGAACATTTTACGTAGCCAATCTTGCGTTGACTTTCTCTTGTCGACCAGCGATGTCTACTCAAACGAAGGATAAGTTACCTGAGTTGGCCTCCTCAATGTGCATTTACAAATTCAGCTGCTCCTGTGGAGATAGCTATATCGGGCGTACTACCAGGCAACTTAACCAACGAATGAGTGAACATCTACCAACTTGGTTCATAAACCGCCAGATAAAAACAGTACGCAGTTCAATCCTGGCGCATCTTATTGATAGTGGTCATGCGGTAGATAAATCGAAATCATTTCGAGTGATCTATCGTATACCCCCATCATTTCCCAATGGAGTTCGTTCCCGTCTCCTACATATAGCTGAAGCCATAGGAATCCGTACATATAACCCCAATCTATGTGTACAGAAGAAATTTGTAACCCCCCTATCCCTTCCATGGCCAGTGATAACTTAACTAACGATTAATTTTAATTTCCTTTTTTTTTATTTATTTATTTATGATTACTATTATTATTAATATTCTATCATTAACCTTATTTACTTATCCATTATTTGTTTGGAATTATTCGCCTCTTTACATTTGCATTCTTCACTATCTAATTATTTACACACTTCTTATTACGTAATGATTTTAATGTTTTGTGATAACTACTCCATTTACCCATGTTTGACCTACTATTTCCAATGTTTAACTATTGATAAGACTTTTGTTATCGTATTTTATTATTCCTACCTACTATCAGTACACCTGTCTTCCTACTATCAACTTGTACTTTTATCTATTATGTGTGATGACTTATCCCATTTCATTATAATTACTGACCCAAAATTGCCTTGATTGGTTTAACATTTTCGTATAAATATTACTGTATATTAGAGTAAAGCCTGATGATGATCTAATTGAAAACAATTGTTCGCTTATATGTGTTGTTCTAATTTTCACAATGGGAATTTTCAATTTACAATGTGATCTGTCTGGTTGGTATATAAACCGAGTATGTTTGAAATAAATGATTCATATCGCAGAGGCTGAGATTGGTGTTCTGGATTTAACAGGTAAGGCTAGGTGGGAAGCAGGACCGATAAGGATTCTAGACTGTTCGTACGTGTTTTATGCGTCACTGGTCTGATCGATAATTCACTATTCTCTAATGGGCAGTATCATTACGTTATACATTAGCAGGGCACTCAGACCAAAAGTTATAACAATCCCACACAGTGAGATTCGAAGCCAAGACCTATTAGTCTCGCGCATGAACACTTAACCTTTAGACCACTGAGCTATCCGGCATCCAACGGTGTTAATGTCTAACTTCAACCAATCCACAAAATTGTGCCACCGTTCATGATGATCTAACTTCAATTGACTCATGAATTCAACTATTAAATTATTATAATCTCCACAAAAACCTTATCTGATTATAAAATTATTTATTTTTTATCTTTACAAAAATAGTTTTTGTTTAACTTAATAAAAATAATAATAATGTGTTTCTGGGAGAAATATTGAATTCATAATAATTCCAAAAGAAAAATCAATAAATGTTCTAGAAATATCCTGTAAAAAGAAAAATATATATATATATATTTCATTCAACAGAAAACATAATTTTTCGTCTTATTTTTTCGTAAACAAGTTCATAAATGAATATCGATTATAGTTAACAACAACAACAACAACAACAACAACAACAACAGGAACAAAAACATTGGAAAGATAAGTAGTAAACAGACAGATCATGTGATTGATTTTGAGAGATGAAAATATCTAGTCGTGTTTTATGTTCATAGTAAGATTGAAACTAAACAGATTTGACTATAGTAAATGTAGATAAAAATTTTAAAGAGAATTATTATTATTATTATTATTATATTCTTGGTTACGAAATAATAAGCAAAGAATATACACTTATACATTTTACCAATATATAATATATTAATAATACTTCCCTCTTTCTATGAATAATGAATGATGTGAATTTGGATTTCTAACGAGAGATATGTAGATGGAAAGATAGTTCACTGAAGGTTGAAGTTATGTCTTCATGATAAGTACCGACTTGAGTGAAATTTATATCTAGAGATTAATAAACAGCATTATTAACCGTTTAACAGGTAGTTATTTGTGGATTTGAAAGAGTTTTCGTGGAAATCGGTTGAATTTATAGATTACAATCGTAGAAGACTGACTCCCACTTTGAGTGCTTTTTAAAATCACAGAGTACTGTGTAGACACTTAGTCCTAGTATGGGACTCCTCAGCTGTTCACAATCATGACTACATCGGGAGACTTAAATCAGAATATTCAGGTCTCACAGCGGACTCTTGACCATTAGGACCAATCTGTGAGGTATGTGAAGAATAAAGAGCATTCGAGTGAACAATCGTTTTTAATTAAACTTTGTATTTTCAAATTCAAAATAACTGTTGTGTTGTAGTGGAGGCTACTCACAGGATTGCTTGTAAGTAGTGCATAGCGGAACGTGGCATCGAAGTTGTAACAATTGTCAAACCGAGTGGAGAGTTTTAGTATATCGAAAGCATGGCGATGGCAGAACACTTGTAGACCAGACGAGCAGACAGTTCAGATAGCACAACATAGAGGAAGATGCAAATGGATAACTGAAGACTGTATATGTATTATATAAACACCTTGTAACTTCTCATAACAATTGTAGATTCTTCGTACCTATCACATTCTTACAGCGTTACAACAGACAAAGCATTGAAGTTGAATTAATTCATATTGTAAATTGAAAACGTCTATTGCTGGATTTAAAACTGGACAGTCTAATGTAATAGTTGTTGAAAACAATCGCTTACTCTGATACTTCTTGTTATTTATATACGTTATTATTGACCTCTGTTCCTCACATACAGTCATACGTTCAACCAGTGATGTGCTCCGTTCATTAGAAAAGGGAGCGTGTGCTTATAATTTGCACAGTGTCTTAGTGATTCACCATATCAGGTTTATTCTAGCATTGAGTCAATCAATTTACAAACATTTACGAGAATGTGTGTACGTATGTTTCTTTGACCTAATTCTTCGAAATGAAACTTTCTTTCCACTCTTGGTGTCTCTACTGTAGTAGATGATTGGGCTCGCGTATAGAAAGCATATATGTCAGTATCAAAATATGATAACCACAACATAACAGATTACTCAATAGGATTATTTAGATCTTAAAGTGATAATGGTCACTATGTGAATTTTGTATATTTCTTTCATTTAACGGGATTAAAATGTTAGTATCCAAATAGGTCTTACGAGATCAAGCTCTTAGTTTCTTTAAAAAAAATACAATCTCAAAGATAATAATTAGCTAGAAACTAACTACACTAAGCATATATTCAACGAAATAGTGCATTCGAAAATCGGCACTGAAATCAGAAGTGATAACATTTTTTTTCCTTAAAACATATATACGCACATTTTACACACCATACATTTAATCATGTGGTGTATCTGAGCATAGAGACTGAAGAGAATAGATTAGATGGTATCCAATTCTACAAAGGTGAGAGTACTATGAGATTTTGCGGTTAGGATAATAGTTGCAAAATCTTTTGTATGGATTCATGGAAAGAAATTATATTCTTTCTGATTTGAATATTTAGTTTATGAACTTAGTTCGAAGTGAAAATATTCAGTCTCTGAGTCTTAATAAGTTATCTTTCCTTTGATTTTGAGTTATCTTTAACTGTTTGTATCTGTTAGGTATGACTATATGAGAGACTGAATAAATATTTTTTTCAATGTAGTCGGTTTTTTTAATACTTTTCAACGAAGTAACTTCGATCGAAGAAGCTAACTAGTTAGTCGAAATTCAACGGATCGAGGTATTCTAACTTCTGTTAATTTAAATCGATTTACCGATTATTGTCTATCGTCATCAATTCACATCTTATTTACTCTTGGTCAAGTTGATTTCATCGGTAACAACCAAATGTGAATATCATGTGTTCGATCTTGACCGATGCAATGCCTAGCCTTATCCATCTGATCTGAGTAACAGATATAAACATTTTACGCCGGTATTAGTACCATAAATGTCAATTTTTTAATATTCTCACGACGAATCAGGATTTTTTAGATCAATAATATGTTAGCTTATTGATCGATCGATTGGTGTATTGATCAGTTGGTTGAAGTAATGTTTCACAGAAATAATAAATTCTTAATCTATTTTCATACACGTGTTACCATGTACATATAAGTGATTTGTGAAAATCATATGATACACATATTAAACAATGTCTCAAAATTTCATTAACTAATATCCAATGCCAATAACTATTGACAAATAAGCTCATATGAGGCTTTTTTAACAAGTAATTGTAAATTAAATTCATTAGACTTTTATTGTTAAAACAGATTTAAGATATTCCATAGATTTGTAGAAAATAATTAGAGATCATCATTAACCACTGATTGATCGGTTATCGATTTGCAGTTAAAGATATCCGTACTTATCGATGAGCTATACTGCTGGAGTGAGATAAAGTAATATAGAACCTGGATGCTGTTTTATCGAAGTTGTTGGTCCAGGGTCTGCTTAGAAGTTTGAAGCTAAATGCATTGACTAAGTGCTACTCAATTGATGCTAAGTAGTTAACTTACATTCAACTAATTACTTTTCTAGGAAACAGAAATGTCGATTCATTTCATTTTACAAGACTCATTGTATCATGTCATCAATACGGAAAGGTTTGGAGTAGAAAGAATAGTCATATGAAACTTATTTAACAACAAAAATAACAGATTAGTTCCTTATCTCAATACTGTCCCATAATTTAGTTGATTGCTAACTCATTAATTAATAGTCTGATTTGAATAACCAATTGGTTATCATTGTGTGAATAAAAACTGTCTCACTAAACAAATAAAACTATTGATTTATTGAAATATATGCTTGATTTCATTTCTCATAGAAACATTTCCTGTTTTTTTAGATGATTAGAAAGAAGTTAAATATAATACAGACCAAATAATTAGATTATAAATTTATTATGCTGGTAACATTCTCCCTAACTCAGATTTGTACTATATAAAACTCTAAGTGTAGATTGACTGTATGAAATAGATGAAGAAAATGATAGTGATTTAGAGGTTATAGGTATGAGAAGTAAACATGAAAAATCTTATTTTGAAGCAGAGAGTTTTAAATAAGTTAATATTAAAAGGTTAAATACAATATGAAACAGCCAGTGTTGGAATCTGTTTTAACTAAGAAATAGATCACTTCAATATTGAAACGATAAATAGATAAATTATTCAGAACAAAGAATTCAATAAACACGAGTTCTCAGATAAGTTGATTAATTGTTGTTCAAATGTTTTACAGTTCATAGATAAGAACCTAAAATCCAAACTCGAAACAAACCTTGACTAAACTATATCTTTAGTAATCAAACTACTTCAATTTGTACTCACATAAGATGAAAAGTGATGTTTACCACCTTCTGAGTGAAGTGTTTAAGAATAATAGTGGTGTTATAGGAAACTTTCATGAATATGGGCTAAAAAAATGTCTACTATGCTTTATTTAGGATAGATGCTATCCAGACTAAAAAAGATATGTAGACTATTAGTTGCTGTTTGAGAAACCACTATTTTCCCCAGGAAATATTTTAGAGGATAGTTAAGCATCAAGTTCACATGATGAATAATTTGCTGTTAGAAAAATGCTTCAGGAAGTTAAATCACATTTTACGTTTTAACTGTAGAATTGTAACTTAATCCATACTAATGTATGGATATAAAACAAACACATATTTAAGATTATGTTGATATCAATCAGACAATAACAGAAGAAATATGAGAGTAAACTGTATTCTCAGAGAGTAGAGATTTTCTCTTCGAACAATCAACTAACTGATAGAAAAAAAGTGTTGTCCCCAGGTTCGAATTCATTCATTCTAAACAATAATTGACTAAAATTGAAGTATGCTAGATAAAGAGGATTATAGGCTATTGAATTATATCGTCAAGTGAAAATAAAGAAATTCGATATTTTATAATGACAAAAAGTTTCTTTTTGAAGAAAGTAATATGTTCATAAAGGAAACTGTTCAAGGAAAACGGTATATGAAGTTTTAAGTTAAATATAGTTGCTAGAATATGGTGAGCACTTTTAAAACATTCATCTTTGAAGATTCCCTAATAAATTCAATCTATATTGATGGATTTAAAGATGATGAGCCAAATTTTATCCATATGTGAACTTTTTATCTTAACTAGTGTACAATAATCTGAATATATATTTTCTATTAAGTAAATATCATGGGATGAATGGTCAGTAAGGTTAGTTTTTAGCTCGTATTTGTGTAGGTAGGCTGTTATGAGAAAGCGAATTATTCATCAAGCCAAGATCATTGCTAACACATTTTTATCATTCTCGAAAACTTCAAAAATCCATTCACTGTAAATGTGGTTGTTGTTAAGTGTTGGGAGTAAGGTTTCGCAAACAGTCTTGGTCTTGTTCTTATACATACTTGATTTTGGAAATATTAGCTACACGATAATATCTGAATCCTATAACAGAATATCATAAACATAGTGATCGCTATGTGAATTTCTTTCGGAAGTGAACGCTATTCAACTAACAGTTTTATTGGAAAGGGTTTGTATTATCTTCTTATTGATATTTAAGACAGCATTGTTGATTCAGTTTTAGTTGGTATATCAGTATCCTGAGTGGATTATCAGTTTTTCACAGGCTTTAAAATGAATGGATTGTAATATTACAATAATAATAATATAGACATTATATTTGTCGAGAAAGCTTTTTGTTTATAATATTGAGAGAGTAAAGTAATGACAAGGGGAAAAAATCAATAGTGTATACAATAAGACTAATTTTTATGCTAATTCTTACCCATTCAGTTTTTAAGATGAATATCACTTTATCAGTACAGGGATTTTAGTTGATTGTAGAAATCTTAGCAACATTCAACAATTTCCATAAACCTCTGTACTGATAATAATCACATGCTCACTAATAATTACCTTTAATATGCAATTTGTGTAGTTTTAATGAGAGAATATTACCAGGTGGAAAAGTAAATGCGCACTGACAAGGAGTCCCGTAATAGGAGGAAATGGATGTTCAGTGGTTGTATAACTTGGATAAATTCATGACTTGAATGAATTAGATTTAAACTGATTTTAATGTTTTTACTTGATATCGAACGACCAAAGGAATTCTGTTTTTTTATTACGGATCAATATGAGTTCAGCAAGACAGTAACAAAAGACCACAATATCAGTATTCTATTTCGCTGTGATCAAAGTAATTTTAAGATGATAACCCTTTCAATGACTGATTAGTTTTATTTAGATGTATAAAAAAATCATTCGATTTGTTTGAACATTTTCATATTCACAATAATGAAATAAACGTATATGCTTACACTGTCTCATCCCCCCCCCTCCATCATACACATACTAATATCATAATGTTACTATGTATTCTTAATGAATAGGAGAATATTTCCAACAATTTCTGACTCTATCTTTTTAAATTTTCTTTCGTTACATGTTATTTGCAAATAAACAAAATACAATTTGTTACTCTTTTGTCATATATCATTCGAAGCTGGTCAGGATGATTCCTGACTATAAGAATAAGTTTGCATGAAATATTTTATCATAATGTCATTGTTACAGTTCATTATAATGGAGATGAAATTTTCATACGTAATTTGGTCGATAATACAGAATGATTGAAAAGATTGTTAATGAGAAATGAAATGAAATTTATATATATGTGAAAATTATATTTGAAATAATCTCAGCGATTGAAAGTTAGAATAATTTCGACGTTTTGTCCATCAAACTTGTCTGAACTTCTTCAGGGTAATAACCGAAAGAAAAGAATACCAGACAAGTTTGTTGGACAAAACATTGAAGTTATTCTAACTTTCAATATCTGATATTATATCAAATATAATTTTTACATATAATGACTTCTTTAAACTTGGTGATCAATTTTTGTCAAACTATTTGTTCTACAAAATAATGATTTCATTGAGATCACTTCTGTGGAGTTTCATAATAGAATGAAACGGCTGTTTAGTGCTTCCAGCTTATCACTGGTGGTCTAACATCAATCAGTTCATGATCTCAACCAAAAATCGCCACAATCGCAAACTGATAATAACGAGTTCATTTTTTCCAAGGTATGCTGAACTAGTTGAATTATCTGAGAACATCAACTATTGATTAAAACAATGCTATCTTCGATTATTTGAAATGTAACCAAAAAGACCAAACATTATACAGGAGATAATAATATCCGTCACAATATAAATAATTGTAGTTCACTAAGCATCATAAGTTTGATTATATCCGACCATTTAACTGTTCCAAGACTTGTTTACGTAATACGTTGGGTGAATCAGGTATTGGCTAAATGTCGATGTAGAATTATTTATTTTCCTTGATTCGATTGTAAAGGTTTTATTATGATCATACATGTTATCACCGTTAAAAGTGAGCTTTTTAAAATTATTTTACAATTATTAATGTACAAGGATCTTGAGGATTGTTGGATCTAGTAGGTTACATTATGAATTCACCTTAGTTAGATACCCACTGAAAACTAGAAAGTAAGCGATAACTGTTTCGTCGTTGTATGGAAATATTCTGCATTCATCAGATCAGTACATCGTGATGAACACATTTATGATCGGTTATTGTCACCACCATCTTTTTTTAAAAGATTAAATCTGTTTATTTTCAATGTGATATTTACTTACATAAATTACTAATTTTTTCCTCATAGACTGATGAATTGAGTTTGTGTCAAGATGTTTACTGATTGCAGACTGATCTGAACATTAGTCTCTAGGATTCTAAGATCGTTCACAATATAGAATTGGATTATTTTTAGGTAAATTTCACGTTCATGATTGACTTTTTGAATTGATATATGGGATGATATATTTCATTATTTTTCTGGTTAGCGTAGTTTTAGAGAGTTAGTTTTCTACATGATGGGGCCGCTAACCCAATGCCCAACCTTATTTTATCCGAACTTTGGACCGGCAGTAGCCCCAGGCTAGCTCCAGGCGGAGTTAATATGTTTCATTATTTAATAGCAATTCTATGTTCATGAATATGTATGTTTTCTTTCTCTGTTGAATTCTGGATTTTGAATAAAATCTAATAAAGTGATTGAGTTGGTCTGTAAGAAAAAAAACGTTTTAGATTTTGAATCATGATCTCTGAGTCGACATATTATTTATGGTAATATAATACATTACCTATTGTATCAGTAAAATTTCGTGATGTAAGTTAGACATTGTACACAGTTTTTTATAAAGTCATAGTTGTTATACCCCGATAAGCATATTGAATAGTAACTTTTGGGATCCATTTATGGACCAATAATATGCGTATATTTTTATCGTATAAATGTTATATAACTAAACCATACATATTCATGTCCCTCTTATGATGAGTTTTATTTTGACCTATAAACTGCTATTATATGATTTACCATTCTTGAATTATGCCAAGTCTATTGATTACTATCTCCCACATTCACAGTCACATTTGGCTAAATCTTGTACAAATGTTGTTTCGTATTTTATGGTACGATGTGATCTGTCTGGTTGGTATATAAATCGAGTGTGTTTGAAATAAATGATTCATATGTCAGAAGCTGAGATTGGTGTTCTGAACTTAACTGGCTGTGCTAGGCAGGAAGTAGGACCAATCAGGATTCTAGACTGTTCGTACGTGTTTTATGCGTCACTGGTCTGATCGATAATTCACAATTCTCTAATTGACAGTATCATTACGTTATACATTAGCAGGACACTCAGGCCACAAGCTATAACAGTGGGTGAATGTAGTTATTCTCTCTGAAAGGTAAACAGAAGATGGCTTTTCCAATTTTTCCATATACTACGGGTGCTGAAGTGGTAAAATAGTAACCTATGATCTTTGTAATTTAATAGTTGAATTCATGAGTCAATTGAAACTAGACCACCTGGAAGCACTTGACAGCCGTTTCTTCCTAGTATGGTACTCCTTTGTGTTATATCTTTCATTATTGGTTCTGATATGAATAATCCTATCGGTGTTATGTTTAATCAATTTGTTAACAATCGTTAACCGATAAAGAATAATATCGATAAGCCCTGTCAAATCTAACAATTACATGTTTCTGTATTATGAATTAGGTTTGTTATTACTGAATAATCTGTACATGATATCTTTGGTTAATTGTAATTCTATTGAAGTGATTAAAGTCTTGATATAAAATCAAGCTATTATTTTGTGATTGTTTCACTGAAACCTTCCATCATTCTTGAAAAGTTTTATTAAAGAACTCAATACATATATTAATGATGTCATCATTCAAAATTATAAACAATGAAGTGACACATTCACAAGCTTATCTATATCAATCCCAATTTGTTGTGCAGTACTCATACATTAAATTTCAGAGTTTAAAGTGAACTGGAACATTCACTGCAAACATCTCATTTCTTTATTTCTCCATTGAAGTCAGCTGATTTGATTTCATTCACAATATTATGTAAACAAAATTTCTAAAAAAAAATGAGATTTCACCTCCTTGAAGTTATATAAACAAATATTGTATAATGATCACTTATGAATGACACTGAAGGTAAGCAAATAGCCTCTTTATTCCTTTAAGTAAATAAGTTTAGTTTAGAATTTAGTTAAGTGAAAATTTTTATTCTAAACATTTTTATTTTGATAATCAAAGATTATTCGGTGAGATTATAATTTTTGGACGATCTTTGAGCGACACTAAAGTGACCATGAGAGTGTTCATTTGATATCTAGGACTAAATGAGGGTTATAAACCTATATGAGGAATTAGAATTATGATTTACAGTTGATGGTTAAGGTTAGGAATTAGATTTCGGGGTTTTCATCACGAGCTGACATCGGCTATAATACCAAAACTCTAGTTATCCAAATGGATAAGTGAATTTGGCGCCAAAATCCGAGACCTATTATCTTATATCTGATTGGTTCGTCCATAAATTATAGTCTCACCGATTATTCAATAATTAGTTGTCTAAGTGTTCAGTCACAAAACCTGTCAGCATGATGATATTCAATTATGATCGTTAGATCCAGTGAAAACTATGTTTACTGTCAACCACAGGGTCAGAATCTAATAGTTGACATCGTTAAACTTTTATCAATGTTGTAATAATACTACAAATTTTATCCAATGTCTATAGTGTGTTCACTTATCCCGACATTTGATCTAATTGACTACACTAGCTACAATTTCTTCATTAAACTTAAAAATATTTAAATAGAAAAAAGTTTTCATTGAATTTAAGATGTTTTGCTTGGTCTCATTCTGAAAGCAAAAGACTTGATTCTTCTAAGTCTTAATGTCCATGTGATTTAGAATGTACATTGATCAAATGTTTGGAAATTAAAGTCATATCAGTTGACTTGTCACTAGTTATTGATCATACATTATGTCTATCTAGTTCTGTTTGTTGATTATAGAATTCTGTTGACCAATTTGAAATATAGTTAATACTTTAAATGAATCCATTTCTCGTACACGATAGTTTGATATTATGTTTTTTTCAAGTAGTCTGTAGTAAATCTAAGGCCTATAGTTCTAAGTGAATTGACACTCGTCAAAAAGGTATATGTGTAATCTTGATGAAAGTGATGCTTGATTTAAGATTTCAAACGACATTATTTGAATTTATTTTCTGAGATGTTATTAATGAGCTATGTGTGACTCTACTGATCTCTTGTAAGACTACGATATTTAAATTAACTGATTACTGGGTAGTGATCATTTGCCAAGGTTTACGGTTATGGAGTGATAAGTATAATAACAGTATCAACACTGTATATTACAGCTCTAATCTTTTTAAGTTCCAGCTACACCGAAAGAAACATCTTAAGACGAAATTTTTATCGAGAGAAATCGAAAAAGATGAGAATTAAATCCACTTTTATTCATTATGTTGATCAATTGCAATGAGCAGTCATTACTTATACACAAAATAACAGTGATTTAATTAGTACAATGAAAGGCTTTGAAAGACAGTAAATTGATTTCATATGTAATGAAGGAATGTAAATACAATGCGTGGAAAGTACATGAACAGGATTTAGGTAAAGTCAATTAATGAAATTTAAGATTGATTTCTTGATAAATGCAATTGATAATTAAGCGCTGCTAATATAATTACCTCATTTATCTCGTTCTCAGTTCGGATAGAAATCTACCATTCATGTGAAGCTCGATGATATGAGTTTGAATTCCGTAGGAAGCATCAATTTATTCAAGATTTCTACAATGAAATACAGATTCAGGGTTTCTTGTCAATTATCCCCTGTCAAGCAATATTAACACGAAATATCGGTTCAGGTATTTATATTTCTGAATATCCTTTCAATCTAACTAATAAATGTTGTAAGATTATCTTCTGATTACACAATCTTCATAAGATTCCTCACTAATGAAATAATTAAAAAATGTGTAAATATATTTATGTAATCCCTTCAATATTCATTTTGATTTAAGTGAAGATTGATAGTGGCTAGCAGTGGAATGGAGAATGCGTGTTTCGTCCTACTTGGAACTCGTTAGCTGGATGTTCCTGCATCTCAGAGTTGATGTTCACTCTGAGACTCGAACCCAGTAACGTTCGCTTCAAATGCCATAGCATTATCCACTTAGGTACTGACTCCTGATGGCCACT
The DNA here is from genome assembly GCA_946903255.1 of Schistosoma spindalis. Lineage (NCBI taxonomy): Eukaryota > Metazoa > Platyhelminthes > Trematoda > Strigeidida > Schistosomatidae > Schistosoma > Schistosoma spindalis. Next base: position 10,376,509 of record OX336423.1, on the reverse strand, counting down.
TGCCAGTGCAGTAGGGTGATTCCACTGCTAACCACTTTCCATCTTTGCTTAGAATGCTTGTGAATTAAGGCAATATCGAGGCAATACATACAGTATACGCATATGCAAATAAGAGATTGATCGTTCAGAAGAATGACAAAAGCTCCACGACCAAACCTTTTAGCTCAGAGAACAAAACTCCATCAAAAGTTTGTTTTAATTAGAATACAATGACAGACACTGACAGACAGCAAAAAAAAAAGCTAAATTCACTATAGTAGTTTTGAAGTTTTTGTATAGTTTATGATTGGAATAGATCAGTTAAAGATTTGCTAAGGTGATATTATGAAAAAAATTAAACCACTGTCGATTGATATTAACTGGAGATACATTGAAAAGCATAAAACTTTGAGTTATTTCGTACCAGTTTGAATCTTTTCTTCAGTACTCAAATACTAGTTTACACAGAATGAAGTTGATTAGAATAAAATCTGTCTACAGGAATCAATCCATTTGAAATATCTTATTGATAATCAATGAACAACGTTTTTAAATTCAGTTCATTTTTAATCAATTGAAACCCTAATCTATTGTTATCAGTGAGTTATAGACTGAATATAAGAACTGGTTGAACACTATGGTTGTCTTTTCTTTACTCTTAAGAAATGTTTCTCGGAATCACTCTCCAGTGAACTTAAGTTTACTTTTAGGTTGCATTCCTAGGACAAATATTGAAAACTAGGCATCACTGAACTTCTGCCTCATCCATCACTCTCACCTTGCACTCGAACACAAACGCACACACACAAAATCGAACTCAGTACCGTAAAATTCGACAATAAATGTGTTACATCCAGAAATGATGAAAATTCAATTATTAAGTAAAGTATAGATAGTTAGTAACTTGAGAACCTATGACATTCAAATGAATACAAACTCTCACCATTATATTCTAGTTAGTAACTGATGTGTATTCAATTACATTTATTTAGTTTGTAGTTTTTAATTCAGATTCGGTATAGTATAAAAACTAATTTCACAATCAGTTAAAAACCAGGATTATCGATTATCTTCGGTTGATGTATGTAAGAGGAACTTATTTCTTATGCACATAATTTAATGATTAATAATTATTGTTGTATGTTAAATTATAATTATAGTTGTTATAGAATTAGGTGTTAGGAACAATGTTGACGGATCAATAAGATAAGGTAAGAGATTATATTATGCATACAATTCATAGTTACTGAGTAGATTAAATTTCTTTGTTGCATTAATTGATACAAATATGCATAAATACAAACATACACATAAACAGTCACAAGCAATTCTCAAATAAAGGAAAATACTTAAGAATTAAATAATAACTCATCGCTCACTAATTACCTCTGTTAAAGGTAAAATTACTACTGTGACAACACATATATTGAGGAAAGCATCCAACTGCTTCAGTAGGCACACCATCATTTAGAATCCTCAAGGCCAAAGGAGAAGAGGAAGACCAAATAACATATTACACCGAGAAATGGAGACAGGCATGAGAATAATGATCAACAATTGGATTATTCTAGAAAGAGAGACCCAGGACAGAGTGAATTAGAGAATGCTGGTCGGTGGCCTATGTCCCACTGAGAGTAACAAGCGCAAGCAATGACAACAAAATAAAACAATGATTCCAATTTGTAATTTTCATCAATAAACCACTGACACTACCTGAAGAACCAGTAGAAACAAAATGTACTCTGTTCAATCGTTATTTAGACACAGTTTATTTGCAACCGTTTATATTGGGTTCACTTACAACCGTATTATTGAATTTGGGTTAACGTCCATCAGTAATATTCCTATACTCGTTAGTAACTGGTCCTAAGAAGAATTTCTCAAAATTCTGGAACTAAACCATGACCTTATGAGTCAACCAGTTTTGTAGTTCAAGAGTATCTGGTTGACAACAGTCAAGTTGGAATTTAATTTTACCAAAAATTAATTTAATTTGAAAATGTCAAAATGTTTCAAAATTATTATGATCCATCAAGAGACTTGGTTTCTTCATGTGTTTTGGATAGTATTCTAGAACAGAGTGATTCTTCATTCTTAATATTTTCTTTAAATGACATTTGTTTGCAATGAAAATTACTTACGCTTATTAAATATTCTCCACAGAACCATAATTCATTTAACATAGTCAATATAATTATGACTTAATCATAAACTTAATAATCTCCACAACCCCATACTGATAATTACCATGTGCTTAGTAGTGACTAGTTTCGTGAGGGAAATCTCAGAGTTCTGATGAGAAGCCGTGACCAGTGGAATTAATCCGTGTAGGATAGAGACAGCTATCTACTTCAGTACAATGGAAGATGGTTGAGCAATTTCGTGGATTGGTTGTGGTTAGGCATTAACACCATTAGATGTCGGCTCAGTGGTCTATACATTAAGCGTTTGCGCGCGACACCCCAGTCCTCGGGTTCGAATCTCGCGAGTGCGATCGTGGATGTGCACTGATGAGGAATCCCATAATAGGACGAAACGGTCATTCAGTGCTTATAGGATTTCATGGTGTCATCAAAAATAATTATGACTAGTTGGTCATGACAATTTCTTACATTTACTCGGTTCTTTTGATTAGCTAATCTTTGTTTACATCATCTCATCATTGTGATAACAATAAAATTACATTTCATAACTATCTGTAACCACATGTTTAATTTGTGTATTCAAGTGAAATTATGTTCGTGGTTTTTGGATTCACAAAATACTCGATAAATTATATTCTTTTATCAAACTGAATAAGAATGCAGTTTTTTCTCTCTATTTTTTTGCTGTTGTATTTATAATTGACCCTATTGGGTTTTTCGTATTTATGCACAACTGTAAAATCTTTTTCGAATTCGTATGGAGCTCAATTAAAGTGGGAGATATATGTATATATATGATCGAAACAATCATTGTCAAATTTTACATGGTACTATGTTTTATTTTATTAATTCCAGATTTTGATTTTGTACGTTCTATAAAAGTTTAACTCGGTAAAAGTATCGATTGGATATTTTACAAGCAAGAGAATTTCAGAATTCGAGAATATTAAAATTTTTTAAAGTTTTTAAAATCGCTGTTTCTTTTCTCCTAATAGTTGAGATCATGAGTCAACCATCATGGTAAACCTAGAAGCTCTGGACGGCCGTTTCGTCCGATTTTGTAACTCCTCAGCAGTGTGCATCCACGATCCCTGCTCGCCAGATTCGAACTCAGGTCCAGAGCGAGAACACTTAACCTTTATACCACTGAAATGATCGACATCTATCGGTGTTAATATCTAACTTCAACTAATCTACGAAATTGAGAGATACATCCACCATTGTCTTAAGTGAGTTACTATCTCAAAAGACCCGATTGAACTTCACTGGTCACTGATTCTATTTATACAAAATATTTCGCTATACATTCACATGGAAAATTATTCATTTAACTAAACATATTTCACTGAATTAGTTAAGATAAATTGAATATACTCTATGCTTAAATTTACATAAAACTGAATTAGTTAGTATAAATCAGTGATTAGTTTCAAGTAAGCATATCAAGTACTACTATATGATTGATTGGAATTGAGAAGATTTTTAGTGTTTCATCAGTTCTCTTTTCATTCCATTCTTTGTCATGTTGTTTTGTTTAATTCATGCTGTCAAGTAATGATTATTGGATATACTATTAATATTTGAATGCCAGATAAGTAAATGAAAAGTTGACGTTAATATTATCGTACACTTTTGGAATAGCTTGAACATTATGTCACTGTAAACTAAAATTCATTCAATTAATTTATGTGTCATTAGTTAATTCTTGCCTTTGGAATAGCTTGGTCTTCGTACGGTTGTATTATTGGCAATAAATCAGTATACATATGAAATTAATGATTTTTTCTTAATCTTTATTTTTTAAAATCCTATGTGGTCGTGGTATTAGTAAACATCTTCTAGTCATTTTAATTTTATGTCATTTGGCACTCTTTAACAAGGTGGGTCTGTAATCTTGAAAAGAGAGTTGAATAAAGACATTAATAAGAATAGTAATAATAATTATAGATCTCCATTGGATTCCAATTCATACCGATCAGTCTTATGGCTAAAAACACTATTATTGATCTGTTCTGCTTACCAGTATCCTCCAGTAGAAAGTATCTGTTTCACCTAAGAACGGAATACAGATTACAAAACTAGCAATAAATTGATACCAGTATCACTAAACAATTCGACACGTATTATATCTCCTCTGATATATATGTATACCACTCCAATGGTGATCTAAATGTTATCGATTAAATCAGAATAGAATCATTACTCTAGGTGACATGATATTCTATGTATTATGTTTTGGTTTTAGTGTTGCCTGTCGATTGCTTTCAATCACATGAAATACATTTTATAATTAACTAAGTTAATGATATGATATTACACATTTACATAACAATGTTTATATATTAATTCAACAACTTAATAAGGACTAGATTTCTCACGAAATCAAGACATTGATTATTTACATTTACACTCGAAATATATTTCAATTGGTTAATATTTCATAAACAAAAATAAGTTTTAGGGATGATGCTTACATAGATTGTGTCATTAGAAGATAGTCTTCTTACAACATTTATCAGTTCAATTGAAAAGATATTCAGAAATAGAAATACCTGAACCAATGTTTCGTGTTAATATCAGTTGATAGGAGATAACTGACAAGAAACCCTGAATCTGTATTTGGTTGTAGTTGACACTCATCATTATATATATATATATATATATATATATATATATATATATATATATATATATATATATATATATATATTGATGCTTCCTACGGAATTCGAACTCGTATCATTGAGCTTCACATGAATGGTAGATTTCTACCAGGACTAACGATTAGATAAATATTACATCAGTTATTATGATAACTGTCTTTAAAGAGGTTCTCAATATCCCGAATGGTCCAATAATATTATCTGAAACTGTAAAACTGGTTAATGTCAGTCTGAATCTCACGCACTCACTTAAATACTTACAAGACTAACCATATGTAAGATTATTATCTTGTGAAATTTAGATTTTCTACCTCCTTGAAACCATTTAAAGTTTCTTAATGAATGTTCATTTATATATACATATTCAGTAGGAGAATTAATAGATGACTATTATTATTATCACCTCTGTAGAACTTTTATAATGTTCATTTTGATTTATTATTAGTATGGGGATTTGTCGTGGTTGTAGTATTTTCACAATTGAATTCACGAGTCGATCTAAGCTAAACCACTATTGAAAACGTGGAAGCATTGGACGGCCGTTTTGTCCTAGTATTGCACTCCTAAATGGGGCGCATCGACGATCTCGCTTGAGTGACTCGAGCCTAAGACTTCCAGTCTCACGCACAAATGCTTAACCTCTAGACCACTGAACCGACGTCCAATGGTGTTGATGTCTAACTTCAATCGATTCATCATCTTGTTTAGCCTTTAATCCATTGTCTGAGGTGGATAATCGTATCACACACAGTTTAGTGAGTAGTTGTTCAAATCAAACGGTAGCCGCCGACTACCACTGCTCCAAGAGTAACCACTTGTAGTCGCGTTTTTTTTACATATGTATATTGTATAAAAAAGAAATCTTCCAGTCTAAAAAGCAGATCACTATGGTGATAGAAATAACAACTCATTGTTATTAGATTATATTATGGATCGATCAATTAATTAACTGATTTAATTAATACGTTTTTTCAGTCATTATTGTACTAACTAACGAATAAGGATTATTATATTATTGTATAGAAATGAATGTGAACTTCTCACTAGTCTATTTAACTTCAGTAACAAGTTATGGTCAACACATATAGAATTGTGTCAAACAACAAATCATTTCATAATTGGCACACAACATAAATGTGTTGTTTACATTATGTTTTCACTGTTTTCAAAAATAAACAACTTATAATTAATTGATTAATTGTTGACTATCATACATAAAATTTAAAAAAAACATCAATTATAAATGAATGATTATTTTTTTGTTTGTTTTTAGTTTAGACACAATTACTGTTGACATCAGTATTTATTAGGAGTATGCATAAAGTATAAATAGAGGTAATTTTAATGATACCAACTGTTCATCTTCTAATTATTTAATCAGCCATAGGTTCGAGCTCCATCGATCTTTGATCTAAATGACTAAAGTTCATAGAACTTAAGTATGTTTCAAAGTTGTTTAACTTTTGACGTGATGTACAATATATATATATATATATATATATATATATATATTATTTAGTGATCGCCACTAGACTTAGAGGTCTTGGTATCGACCACTGATGTGTTCGTGGGGGTTCACTAATGTAGAGTCACATTACTTACTCACTTACTTATGCCTGTTATTCTTCATGAAGGAGCATAGGCCACCCAACAACACTCGTCATCCAACCCTGTCATGGTTAATCTTTTTCAGGTCTTTCCCGTTGCTATTCATCCTTTTCATATCTGCTTCCAATTCCCGATGTAATATGTTCTTCGGTCTTCTTCTTTTCCGCTTCCCTTCAGGATTGCAAGTTAGCACTTGAATCGTGATGCAGTTTGGTGATTTTCGTAATTTATGTCCTATCCACTTGCAGCGTCTTCTCCTGTTTTCCTCTTCAAGTTGAGGCTAGTTTGTTCTCTGCCACAGTAGGCTGTTGCTGACGGTAACCGCAGTCTCATACTGGGACGAAATAAGTGTTCATTACTTCCCAGTTTTCAATGGTTGTCTAGCTAAAGTTCATTCATTATAAAAGCTATAAAATTCAACAGTCTCCACAAACCACTAATACTAAAACTGTTTAATTCTATGGATGTTTCGAATCTGTCTGTGATGATCTATCATGTAATGAAAAATGTCAAAAGTTGAATGGTGTTCTGTTGGGACTAAGTAAATATATATGTATATTGTTATGAGTATTTACTAGACAACTAATTCATGACATTTTATTATTGTCCTTTTATTTGACTTATTAACTGTATGATGTCTTCAGTTATGATAGCTGCGAATGTTCATAACTACTTGTGTTGTGGAAATGTTCGGTGAAGCGTAGCCAAACATGACAGATGAAAACAAAACTATGATGAAATTTGAAGCGTGAAATGTTATATTAATAAAATCAAACTCCATTAAACAGTTTTCGCATACACGAAAACTGGACGGAAAAATTATCGAAAGTATTGGGTACGATACAATTTATTGTGTGTAGGAAGCTTGTGAGTAACCCTTGCCAACCGTGAATTGTGTAATTATTCGAGCTTTGAGTGGCACGAAAATGAATACATAAATAAATTAACCAAATGTGGAAGATATGACTTCTTGGAATTCAAGCAGATTTTTAAAGATACAATAGCTCACTTTAAGAAATAAAAAAACGACTTTTGTTCCATAACAAGATATAATCAACTTGAATTCGGATCCAACAACTAATAATTCACGAATTAAGTCACTTTCAACGCATAAAATTCAGCTGTCTACTTCATATACAATTCAATGAAATTCTTTGTAAAATCAAATTATCGTGTACGCAAAATGGATTCACTTAGACTACTGACCATATTTCAACTTGGTCGATAGAATTCGACCATCACTAAGAATATCTAGACTAACAAGGCATTAGTCACTACTAGTAATCACTTAATCTAGATATTGAGTTGAATTTCATCGACCCACAATGTACAACAAATTCATTAGAATATCAGAAGGGGTTTTGTGGATATTATAGTAATTTTAATAGTTGAGATCATGAGTCAATTAAGGCTAGATCACCATGAAAAACCTGGATGCACTAGACGACAATTTCGTCATATTGTGGAACTCCTAAGCAGTACTCATCCACCATCCCGCCTCGCGAGATTCGAACCCAAGAACTATCAGTCTCACGCGCGAACGCTTAACCATTAGACCACTGAGCCGGACTATGTAAAACATCGAAAAACGTTTCTATATACAAAGGGGTTTACTGGTTTTTTAAGCATGAACATATTTTGACAATAGCTGAAAAAATAATAAATTTTCAAAGCAGTAATAACTTTGTGTTAGACACAAAAAAAGTTTTTATGTAGGTGTCAGTTTTGATTACCCTTCACTTTGTAACTAGATAGATAGACAGACAGCCATTCAGAAATAGACAGAATGTCATTCGATCTCATCAATAGTAGTTCATATTGATGTAACAAGAGGGAAAAATGAATCCAGCTATTAAAAGTTATCATATTATTAGAATATGTCCGACTAAGGATTTTGATTTCTTTGAAGTGACTTCAAAAAATTGTATTAGATAATCAACAACCATCAAAGAGTTTGTGATTTAACTAAATGCCATAATCGAATTGACTAACCAATTCTTAATTCAGTAGTATAAAGGAAAGGGTTTCATTTATACAATACTCAGGCTTCTATATCAACATTTTATTAATGGTTACAATTAGTGTTGGGTAGTAACAAACTAGGCTGTGTTTCGAATGTTTTGAAAAAAATTCATCTTTACAGGATTCACCCAAGTTATACATAGTTCAAGAGTAAGATTATTGAAATCATTTAAAAGAAATGAAAAATTGTTTGAATTTCTTATACTTTGCCTTGCCGATTGTATTGAGAACACAAATCAATAGGAATTAATTACGTTATTGTTTGTTCACAGTAAACTATTAAGAGAGACAAGTGATGTACTAAGTAGTAAGCAGTTATGTTGCATACATAAACAAACAGGTAAGGATATCTATGAACATATGCTAAAGATATTGATAAACCATTCAGTAAGTTAGACTCTTTGGAACTTAACGACTCGACTATCAAGTTACTGTAATACGAACGATGTACAATAATATTTATTCACATTGATGGACAAGGAAAGAGTTTTAGTCAGGAGGCAGTATTAAACAATGTTAATGATTTAGGATGTTTGTAAATCATTTTGAATACTCTGAGCACCAGATGAAGGTACTTTTATGTACTATAAAATAAGTAATTCGTTTTTGTAAGTTTTAAGAAAAAACAAGACGAAGATTGTCTCTTTGATTCTGACTGATTCACCCCCATATTATAGTTATACAGCATTATTTACCAGTACAAACTTAGCGTCACTTTGTTGACTCAATAATCATTGGAATAAATATATATGTCAAGTCCTTCTTAGTGCAGATCGAATGCTATCGACCAAGTTGCAGTGTGGCCACCAGTCTAGGAGACTCAACATTGCGTGCACTATGTTGTGATAAGATGGTGGTTGGAGGTAGTCAACAGGAAACCCTGGTTGACGGGGTCGAATCCGTCAGGGAGCACCAGTGCCTTCAAGATTAGAAGTACACCTTGCTAACAAGTGCCAAGTAGCACGAAACTCGGGTTCAGGGTTTCTTGTTGACTACCGCCAACCACCATCTTAATCTTTTTGCAGTACATACTATTGACTTCGTGAAGTATTGAATTCAAAATTTTGTCTATAGAAGGAGATCAAACTCGGACTTTATTGCATCTCATTAAAGCTACAATTTGAATATGAGGGCAAATGTAATTGCTGATTGTACTGGTATGTAAATAAACAGAGACAGTTAAAACGTTTGTTCCGTTTTTAAAGACCATTTTAATCGTAGACTGATATCCACTGAAAAATTAGGACATATTAGGTGCTTGCTTATATCCAAGTATGGGACTGTTTAGTGGTGTACGTCGACTAAATCTTACAAAACTGAATCCAATATTATACAACTAGCATGGTACGATTGATCTGATACAAGTAATATCATTCAATTTCGTTTGACAGCATAGATAACAAAGTTTGACTAGAATTTTTAATATAAGAATACGTCATTTTGGCAAATCATTAGAAAGTCTTCTAGTAAAGTAAACATGATCCATTAGGTAATCAAGTCATTTGACACATTCATACTTTAACCTGGGGTCTACTGAAGTGAAAAGATTAAAGAGTGGTTCAGATAAACATGATGTTTGGTGTTATTGAGTTTGACGATTTTTTATATTACGGATTAACCTTAGCTAGGTAAACATTGGAAAATAAGAATAACTAAGGCGGCCGTTTCACCCCACTACGGGACTCTTCAGTAGTAGTAAGTACCCACGACCCCAACTAGTTGTATACATTTTCATTTGGCTTGCCAATATAGTTTTATAGTCATTTTCGTTTTCTTACTCATAGAGCATGTTGGGTTTGAGTATAGGAAGGTGGATTTAAGTAAACGAATCAAACTTCAGTTATGAAACATGAACATTTGTCTATCTTCTATGAATGAGATATCCTAGGTATACTGTCGATTCACATTTCAATAAAATATCTAGGAATGCAATATTCTCCTTTTTGTCCAAGGTGAATTAAATAGATGAATGGCAGATATCAATATTTGCCGTTCAAGTTTTATTTTTCCATCAAAATTTGGTGTTCATCGACAAAGTAGATGAAGTTCAAATGCAAAATATGTGCTGAATACACAATGTTAAGGCCAAACTAATTAAATTTTGATTAGAAAGCGAGATGTCATTTTGTTATCGTCCTGAGTGAATACTACTGAGGAGTTAAGCAAACGTTTCAGATTGACGTTTTGTGGCAATTATTTCCATTAGTAGGTAGTTTTCTCCGGGAGTGAACATCAGTATAGATTACAACTGAAAGCCAAGAAAGAATCGACAGTTGTTTCACGTCTCCATACGGTATTTCAGCCAGTTTGGTTGGTAAAGAGTTTTCTGATGAAGCCTATTTAGGCCCTTCTGGAATGAATTCCGTGTTTTCGAGGCGCACAAACCCATTGCGTGGATGTGATGAACCACGGCCCTGAAGGTCTTTACGGGTATCTTGGTATCGTTATAAGATCAATTAAAGGATTTTTTGGTTATTACTTACCCTGTATAGGAATAGTCTACGTGCATACTAGGGAACACACGGATTTTTATCCAAGTATTCATTGGTTTACATACAAGTATACCTACCCTGTGAGAAAATGTGCGTTAGATGCACACCGTTAACACAAAGGTTTAATCCCATGCATCCTGCAGCACACACATAGGTATATTCACCCACTTGGGAGGGTACATGTTCACCACTCCCTTGGAAGCATATTCGCTACACTAGACTGTCTCTTGCATATCATTCAAACCATGGCTACCGCCAAAGTACTTCCTGACACACAAATAAACATAAGCCTCTGTTTAGCATTTGCTACTATGTCTTCGACCTGATAGATTAGGCCGCTGATTTTATTAGACATATAGTAGATATTCCAGTCAACCATTCAATTGTACGACACTACATGTACACCGTTTGTATATACCTACACAGGCCCGGGGACATGCAATTCTTACACATAAGTGTACACATCAGGTGATCCTGAGCGATCAAGTAGGTTTCGAGTAGAACCAAGTTGATCGGAGTGGGTGATCAGTCCGACCTTAGTCAACCAATTACGTTGACTAGCAAGGTTGCTGCTACTTTCCAGCAGCGCTGCAAGGAAGCCTTAGGTTGGATTTTGCTGCCACGTCTCCACAGCTAGACATAAAATTCATCGTTTCGACCTCATGGAAAAATTGTAAATGAAAACTACTGACGAGTTTTATATTGTGACAAAACAACTGTTCAGTGTTTGCTGGTTTTTAAATCATATCCTACCCAATGTCAATTTGCCAAATAAATATCTAAAGATACTTCGAAATTTTATTAAAAATAAATAATAGAACAGCATTCATTATGATGCTGTGGATTGGTTTAAAGATGACTACTACAAGTATTTAATATTACTAGTCTAAACACAATTGAATAGTGACTAAAAATGAATTTGTACTTGACAAATCAAACTACTACATGTTGGATCCAACCACTCCGTTCAACTGTATATCGGACATTGATATCTTAATCCCTTAACTTCGATCAACTGTTTTTATTGTTAATGACTATAAGGATCAATTAACTTAAAATGTTTTATGTAATTTATTTTTTGGAAATAAACAGACAATTAGCAACAACGAACGAATAAACCGGTATATATCCGTTTAAATCTTTGAAATCGAACAATTTGTTTTAACAAACTTATAAAGGTAAACGAGTTCACCGAATTTTCACACACACACACACACACATCTACAAACACGGTGAGTGAGACCAGCATCAAGAAATGAAACTTAAGGAAAGAAAAAACGCTGACAAATTACACAACAAACAAAGCAAAACATCAATGACATTCGATTGTTTGTTTCGTGAAAAAACATAACATTAAGTCAATAAATCAATAAAAAAGCAAATTTAATAAACATAAATCAATTTAAACCAAATAAATATTGTATGACATAACAGAATGAATGAAAAGATAGATTAGTGGTTGTAGTAGTAGTAGTAATAGTGAAAGTACTTGTTAGAATATGGTTAATATCAAGAAAGTATTAAGTAAAGGAAAATTCTTCACAGAAACAACAAGCACGATGATGGCATCGGCGGTGTCAGCAATAGCGACAGTAGTAACAACAATGAAAGCAATAACAAGAGACATGATAATTATCACCAATAGTAAATGTACAGAACCATAAAAAAAATCAACAAGCAGTAGGTAACTAATGCACAAAGAAATCAATAATAGAATAGAAATTGATTATGTGCGTAAGAGGTATAGTTATAGTTAAAAGCAAAATTATAGTGATTGAGTGGTAGAAAACGTGGAAACCGTCAAAAAAAAAAACAAATCTACATGAATAATGTGAAATTTGACGATGAGGATAATGATGATACAGAATAAATAGTATTCATATTAGTCCCAATGTTACAAATCATTTACACATGAATCAATCCATAAGAAAAGGAAAGAAAATAGAGGGGGGAGGGCAAGCGAAGAGACAAAGTTATTTACATAATGAGATGAAAGATTACCAGAATCTGTCGTAAGCAATATAGAAATGATACAAATTTCAAAGGAAGAAAACTCAATACATAATACATTGATGTTGTCGTATATCTCAAAGAAATTTAAGTGTTTCTTATAGGTAGAATAGCAAATTCAGTAAGTACACACTTAAGAGTGAGTTGGGAATAGTGGGACAGAAGTATAAAAATAAAAGTGTGATACTTTTGAATAGAATATTCGACTAGTTATGCATATTTGTTTATAGTTAGAAGCAACAGACAACACAGAGATGATTATTATTTGACGTAGACAAACGCACATATACATACATGTAATATGGAATAAAATAGTAGAGAGTAGAAAATCTTGGATCAGATTTAGCAGATAAAAATAGTGTTTAATTAGTGTTGTTATAGTTATGAGTAGTTCGTTCTCAGTTAGTATCTTTTTTACAGTTATTATTATTACTACTACTACCACCACTACTGAAAGTGTGATCAGGATTAGGATCATTGTTATCTTCATTTGTACTAGTTGGTGTTGTGCCGTTTGTAGTAGCAGTAGAGCTAGTAGAAGTAGTGATAATCGTCGTCATAGTAGTAACAGGAATTCTTTGCAAATTATCAGTATCCTCATCAATATTAACATCATTGATCACATCTACAGTAAACTTATCCTCAACAATTGGCGTATTTAATTCAAATGGTTTAGAAGTTCGACGACGTTTATGCTTTATGCCATCTTTGCGCGAATTGATATTACGTAGAGATGAAGATGAAGAACCATTAGTTGGCATCGAATCACCAGTAGTATCTTGATTAAAGCTTGATTCTGATGTTGGTATGCTACCATCAATATTGGTACCAGGTTCTGTCAATAATAATGTACCAGATTCCAATTGATTTACTCTTGTATATTGATCGACATCTTGTTCATCATCTTCATAATCTTCTTCTTCTTCTTCGGCAACTGGTTCTAAACCAGGATCTTCTTTAACCTCTAGAACCTTGAGGAAGTTATATAGTTTGAGGACGGTGGGGGAAGGAGAAAACATAAGAAAATAAGCAAGGCAGGTTAGATAAGAAATTACACAAAAACTTAAGGCTGTACAATATCGAATATTATTTTTTACGAAATTAACTACAAAAAAGTGAGTTATCTAACTCTATTCTTAACGAACAAATTCTCCATGAGAGTTCTTGAAAGCATTCTATTTGAGCAGACTGTTAATTATTAGATTCGTACCAAAATATTCCAGAATAAAGCACAGTGCAAATTTGAACAAAACATTCTGCTCAGATTTGTATGTCTTTATACGTATAACTTCGTTTTCATATTTTAATCATGTACGTGTTTGTGTGAACTAGTTTGAAAATATAATTTTAACCAGCTGATGAGGTACAGATACAAACCTTAAGTTCCCATCAAAAAAAGTAAATTGTTCAAAGTAGATAGTAACTTTCTATGCACCACATTACAAAACGTAATTATATCGCTATTGTTGTTAGTTAGTCAACTTATCAATTACTGACTTACGTTTAGTAAGATTAAAATTTTATTACATAATTTCAAGACTGATTACTCAAGGCATACATGCAATACTTTGATAAAAACTAATTATGAAATATTGACCAGGAAATTTCAGGTTGTTTTTAGCTGAATTTTAACATGTTGCACACTGATATTATAGTTATGTTTAAAGGGCTGCTACACGGCATTCTAAGTCCACTTTAAAAGTATTCAAATGTCATAAGTGATATATACTGATACAGCCCTTCACATCTAACCGATTAAAGCCAAACATTTCGATTTAAAATAAATAATTATTAACTGTAAATACCTACGAAACAATTAAACGAATAGTCGAGAATAGTATTTCGATATTTGTTAGATCTCTCTCCTTCTTTTTGAGACCTAATATCTAATACCAAAAGAGCAACTACTATAAAAGCTCTACTCACTTCAACAGATTGAGCTGGAAGTGATAATGATACTACTGGAGTAGGAACTGTACCACCACCACTGACTACAGATGCAGGAATAACAGTAGCGGGTAGTTTTAAACCACCGACATTGACCAAAGAAACAGACTCATCTGTCATAGGTATTGTTGTACCAGTAGTATTAGCAGTAGTATCCAATGTCTTACTATCCAACAATCCAGTGACAACACCACTGGCAGCTAATGTCGACGTTGGCGCCGTTGAGAAAATCATATGGTGACCGGATGATATCGGTAGACAATTTACAGAAGATTGTGAAACAATAGATGGTGATAATTGATCAGTGGTTGTAGTCTGTAACTTGAAGGCATCGATCACTGTCAATGAAGTTGAGGATGGTGCCACCGTCGGTTGATTTACCGCATAATGACTGTCAACGACGTCAACACGTCTGCTGGTAGATATCGGATCAACTGGTGCCATACAATTCACGTCTATGGATTGATATTCACTGACCATATAACCCACTTGTTGTTGCTGTATATAATATTCATGATCAGTCGTCGGCAACGTCGGTGAAATGGTATTATATTCATAACTATAATTTGTATGGTCCACATGATTGGGCACTAGCTCAATGGGACTGTATGATGATTTTGGCTTATTGGAAAATCCTCTTTTTGATAACCAACGTAAAGGACAGCCAAGAAGACAAGACGCAAACAAAGCAAAAGCAGAAAATATAAAAGCCATAGATGATGCGTTATGAATTGGAGCATTATGCACTGTAGAAATACTGAATGGTGGTGATTTATCTATTTGTAAATCTCTTAAATAACCTAGAGGATAAAAGTAAGCACAAAAAAACAACATCAAGAAGTGAGCGAAAAAATTCAATCGGAAAACGCGAAACTATCACATTCTTCTCTATGCTACTTATAAGTAGGATTGATTTTTATAAGGTATAAATATGGCAATGCAATGAAGGAGAAGAATGATGAGGATGAATAGACGACATGCATTATCACAGAAATAGATGATAATGAAATAAAATTTGATTTCAGTAAATTACAACATTATTTATTGACATGAAAAAGTAGTGTATCCTACTTCAAATCATTTAAATTGAATTACAGAATGAGAGAACAATCGAAAAAAAAAAACTGAGAAAATGTTCAGAAATTGCACGCACACCCACACAGTAATATCTGTGTATGCGTAATGAGAACAGACAACGATCTCTAAATAGACAAAATTGAAAATAATTTATATCAAATTAATTTAGAATGAATGACAGTTCTATTCGAATCATTATCCGTTCTTAGAAGGGAATTATTGTACATAAGTTAGTAGTGTTTAAGAAAAGTTGGATATTGGCTAACAGTGGAACCTAAGATGTGAATTTTATTTTATTTAAGACTCATTAGCCGGATGTTCCTACCAAGTTCAGTCCTTAATAGAAACAACATGAAAATTGGAACCCATACAATCAAAATAAGTGAGCAGTAGTTCAAAGTGCTAAATTTCTCTTTTAAACTATAGTTTTTATTTTAACGTTCTACTAATCATCCGTAACTATCCATCTAACTTAATCAAGATATAGCAATAATGGATGGGTTGAAGTTAGGCTTTTACATTATTGGAAACCGGCTCAGTGGTGTAGAGGTCAATCTTTGGTGCGTGAGACAGAGGGTCTTGTGTTTGAGTCCTGTGTATGTGTGCACAGATGAGGAGTCCTATACTGGGATGAAAAAGCCTTTCAGTGCTTCCACATTTCCAATGATGGTCTAGCTTAGATCGACTCGTAATTTCAACTGTCTAGACATATTTATTGAAAATGATTGCTTTTTGAAAACCTGGAATATTAGATAAGTTGATTGGAGTGTGATAAATGACCATAAGCAAAACACTTAAATTAATATGATGAAATAACACCATTGAATATACAAGTATAAAACGACGGTAATCTGATCAAATTAAATAGCTAATAATTAATTAGATATCTGATCTACAAACAGAAGATGAAATATAGAATTATTTCCAAATTATGCATATTCCCAAATCCGATCCATGATTAGCTGGTAACTGTGATATACAAAACCAGTGAGTATGAGTATCACAGGTCGTGAAACGCTTATTTATTGAACTCTCAGTTTTTTCGGATCTTTCAATGCAACAAAAAAGTCTTTCTATCGGGTACTCTCACGCGGTAAACGTTAACCATCGAGAAAAACTTTCACTAAGAAACACTTGCCCCCAAATGCTCTGGTACGGCCGAGAGTGGGGAGAGTCCGCTCTCCCTCACGAAATGCTCTCACATGGCCACGCATATATAGACTCTGCCAGGGAAGTCCTACTCACTGCCTTCTCGCACCACGGGTGTTGTTTACGAAAATGAGAGGACGAAAAGCGAATTTCCGGCGCTTTAACCGGATACCAAACCAATCGTGCACATGGGCTCCAGTATCCTGAAGGAACGAATGGCGTATGAACCAATCGTTGGTGACCGGCTACCATGGGACTGCATCTCCTTACGATGCTCCACTGCCTTGTGGGTCAGACGTCCAGGTTGAAGGCTCGGGGTGTGGCCCCCTAAGAAAACCACCTGCTTCGGTTTGGGCATCCGGGCAGTATCACAGCCCTCACATGAATCAATTGAGATTCGTGTGGCGCATATGTATTTGGTGCCTCCTTGTACCAATACCTATGCGTTAAAATAAAATAAATAAATAAAAATTCTATGTATTGTGATATCATTTATTTATTATAAACTAATACAATTATATCTCGATTTAATCATTAAAACTTTAATGAAAGTTGGGTAAAACTTATTAATCAAATAAATGTAGACATCCTTGTCAACAAAGAAGATGATAATGCTGCTAATGATAACGAATAATAAATCGATACATTACATGATATTATATAAAACAATATTATCAGAATTGATTATATTGACAATGTGATTATAAAGTATATGATGAGAAATTATTATTTATCTAATCTATTAGAAAAATTAAATCAGATCAAAAATGAAATAGGATTTAATACAGAGGAAATAATCACTTCTTACTACATTGTCATTCTTATACACCAGATAAGAACTCTAAGTAGAGATGATAAAATAACAATAAATAAATGTTAAAAGAATGCATGTACTACTATTATTATGATTGTTATTAGCCAATAAACTGAATGTGAACAAGTAGCTTGGTGATTTTAAAACAACTAACCAGTGTTACTTACAGATAATATTTTAACTAGGTCACAAATATCTAAAGTGTACATCAAAGCTAAGTACATAAGCACTCGTATTTGATAAGTGAATTACAGTGAACTCAGTTTATCTTATTGGCACACAGAACAATTGTAAACACGTGAGAAAATAGCTTGTATGATAAGTCTCGTTAGTCTTACACCTTATCCTAATTATATCATTTAATTTATCATTATAAGGATGTATTTGGAACAGCTGATTAATTTAAATAAAATCAATCTAAAAATCATTATATTGGAAAAAAAATCAAGCAACAATTACGACAGTATACTTAACACAATGAATTTTGTTATTCTGTGACCCTTATTTTTGTATTCTTCTGTTTCGTTATAAAAGTTTATAAGTAGCCCGCGCAATGGGATTGAAATATCCCATCATTTCATTGTTTATCTCTCATCTTGCAAAATATCTATCATTGCGGAAACGATCATGACATTGTTGTTATCCATTTCTTGGTGAAAAATCATGTTCTTATTACACTGATTAATACAGACAATTGGAATAACAGAAAGATTGGAAGGATGCAAGAGTCTTTAAAGGAGAACTCAAAGAAGATGTGCAAACAATGTATTCAATATAATATTCATATATATTTTACAAATGTAGTGTATGACTTTGCATAATAATACATTGGTTTACCCTATTCAAGTCTTCCTTTGTTACAGTACTTGTATTACAATGATTAATGTACTTATTATTAATTGTTGAAAAGAATTTATTGATTTTCTCTCTATAAAAACAAACATTTTAATGCAAAATTAACTCAATTTAATCACAAACAATCAGAAATATGTTATTTATATGGAAGAAAGAAAAAAAAAAGAGAAAGCACTATACAAAGTAGATAAATGTATTTTAGAAAATATTTTTCAAAGGAAAAAGAAACAACGACTTATACTTGCATCAATCCATAAAGAATAAATGAAAATGTGTACAGTTAGAAAATATTTTACACAATCATATTGTTTATATGTACTTATTAAACAAATGGTTTATGGTATTCGTTTTGAACACACTATTTTAATTATCAAGTTCTATTTGATTTATATTTATGGTATAGTTGTTTAATGCACATAGTAGTTATGTCCTAGTGGGTGGCTTATGCTTCTTCACGATGGGTAATAATATGTAAGTAAATAAATAAGTAGTCATGTAGGTTTTTTATATCAGATTAATACCAAATAGTGTGAAATACTTGTCTTGGTCAGTTATCTAAGTGTTCTGAATAGTAAACTTGGGAATAAATAAGCATTTATAGTTGGCTAATGATTGTTTAATATGTAAATAATAGCTGATTGACTAATTGCTGTTCGTTAGAATAATAGCATGAAAAAACTATCATAACATTAACTGTCAATTGAGAAACTACAACAAACAATGTTGATGACGAAGTGAAGGATTGAGAAAATTTATCTTAATACATAGATAAGATCAAGTGATGTTAGGAAAATAATCACTGATGAATGAACGTATACTAAATCAATTATATAGTTTGAGTTTAATGATTTTTCATATATGCACAGTTACACTTTCCCTTTTATAAGATCTAACACAGAGCATAATATTATTCACCTATTTGAGTCATATATACCGATCACTATTTGTTAATGTTTTAACGTCTAGACATGATTTCGGTTGAACGACCGCTGAGAGCCCTCTGTCTCGATGTAGTATAGGACATGTCAGCATCGCACATCCACCTCTTCACCAAGGTCCGAAACTGGAAGATTCAGGTCCCGCTACGAAAGTGTAGGCTACAGATAAATGAGTTGGCACCTAATGAATTACATTTGTAAAGTCATTAGATGAATCAAGAACGTTTTTAGGTTAATTTTATGGAAATTCTTCTCAATTGTTGGGTTTACTGATTTTACTTGAAGTGGCGCAAAGTGATATTAAAACATTTGGCTTCTAACCTACAGATAACGAATTGTACTTGCACTCTATCTACTTAGATTTAAGTGGTGGGATAGTATACGCTAACCTTTTCATAACTAAATTGTGGAACGAATTCGAGTGCATACAGAAAAGTCATGATCAGTGAGGTGTTAAACTTCGAAATTAAAGTGAATAGTACCAGTTAACACTAAGAGAAACGAAAAACATTGTGAAGAAAGTAGTTTAAATTACAGACTTTAGTCTTCAGTCTTTGCTTGTTCATAAAAACGTATGAGACGTACCAGTGTCAGTTTTCGTGTACAGTTAAGGTTTTACAACTTGGTACATTTTATCACTAGATCATTATACTGATTAAAATTTATACAGTTAAGTATTAATAATATTAAATCTTATTAGACCGATAAGCGTTAAATCTTAAGCTTTAGTAAATCAGTCTGAAATTTGTAACTGAATTAGGTTGGAAAATGTTTCATACTACGCTATCTTAAGAACAACAATTTACCAACTCAGTATACTGGATGAGGTCATCGATACTGACGAGTATCATACTAGAACGAGACAGTATTTTAACGCTTCCCAACTTTTTAATAGTTGTTTAACCGAGGTCAATCCGTGATGAAAAACAAAAATTCATAAAGCTAGAATATTAAAATCCTAAAAGTTTGAAAGAACTCTACTCTCTGTGTAACTAAAAACAAACAAACGATAATGATTAAAATATTTTCAAAAATCCTTTCCAAGAAAAGATCCGAATTGACTTTAAGTCACATATCACGTTGTTACTTATCAACTATAATGATACAAGTGTAAAGTACAAAGTTCAAATCAGTGTTGAATGTTTTACTAACATACTGAATGTTTTACAATTTCAAGTATAGAATTATTTTAGTAAAAACAAAACACTTACCTGCAACTGGCGGACCGACAGCAGCTGCAAAGCCTTGAAATAAAAGTAAGTAGCCAAATGCATTAGTCAAACGATCAATACCAATTAATTCCACGACTAGAATACTTTTCAACGATACGAATACAGCTAGAAGATTTTGTTTGTTTGTTGTTTTTTTTTTTGAAGAAAGGAAGGGAAGAAAAAAATTAGTGTACCGCATTTAATTGAGGTAATTTTATTGTAAAAACATTGATGATTGATTTATTGAAAACTATAGTAGGCAAGGCATGATAATAAATACAGATCATATAGTAATGATTTAATAAACTGGTTTAATTTGTTATTGAGACATTAATATAAATATTCTTATCTACTATCATTGTCGTATTGATTCATGCTAATTGGATTTCAGAAACACTTGAAATAAATTTTATTTATAATGAATAAATGATAAGAGAACAGATCAATTACCTTAGAATTTTCATTAAAATTACACGACTCGAGGTCAGGGCAAGGGTGTACTAGGCTTACTACTATTAAAATGCTCACTTCATTTGTGGCAATACACTTATCACACTTCCGTCTTTTGAGTTTAAAATACCCAAGAGAGAGCTCAGAAGTAAGGCTCTTTAACTGTCTTGTTGATTCACGTATCATCATTTTCATACTCAAAATAAAGAATCTCCCTAAACCCCTAAGGGAATGATAACCATGTGCACACTAAATGTTAGTTTTCAGAGATAATTCTCTAAGTCCTAGTGACCAGCGGAATTCAATTATGAAAAGTGTAAGACAGTTACATGGTTGCACAATATCAAGAATTAACAAAAGTTAAGAATTCATCAATGGATGGTAGCTCAACGTTCCTCAAGTTTTAACCTTCGCCAAGTAACCTAAAGGTCATGGATTCTATTTCTGATAGGGTTGTGAAAGTGCTGTCATGAAGTCCCAAACTAGAATGTAACAGTTGTCCAGTGGTTCCTAATCTTCAATGGTCATTTAGTTAAGATTAATCAGTTATGTAAACTGTGAATATCTTCATGCACTTTATTAACTAAATAAAGACAGATGAAAGTCAGATTGACTCAAGGTGGTAGATAACTGCTCATTTGTTTAGTTACTGACATAACTAAGCAACCTCAGTAGCTCAGTTACAGTAAATACAATGAACACACACAAAAGTTCCACAGTCTCAAATATTTTGTACATTAAAATATTCACTTCTTTGGTCAGTTAATTGCTATGAGAATAAGCATTTTCATGTATGAAAGTACAAATTAAGAGTCAGTATATTATTCTTAGTAATAAGAAAAGAACTTTTGGCAATTCATACATAACAAAACACATTAAACTAACGCTGTTAACACTAGAGATTCAGTATATAAATGTATATTTTATTAATAAATAGTGCACATTAGTAACATAATTAAACATATTACTATAACATTTTGTATTTGCTATCCAAATTTGTACCTAAATTGATACACTGACGTTGACAGTGATTTAACTTCTCTGATTATTCAAACTATTTAGATTATCAAAATGAAGCATACAGTAATATCCCCAAAACGTAAGAATATTTAATAAGTACATCATTAATCATACCACAACTGACATCATCATTATCAACATCAACATACCTGAGAAAAGTCCAAAACCACATGAGATTAAAACTAAAGCTGCATAATATCGTCTTACAATCGGGAGTAGAAATACAGTTACACTAGTTAACAATAAAGAGATATTATTCATCCACAATGAATCAGCCCATTTATAAGTTGTAGACCAAGCTATAAAAATTAAGAAAACAAATTAATTACCACTTGCAAATTGTATTTAATAAATGCTGGGATTAGGAGTAGGATATTGTGTAAAACAAAGTTGGATTAATAGATAAATCTGTATAAGTGGTTAGAGGATTTTTTAAAGCACATATAACCGTTATCTACCTCAACATGTAATGTTATTTTTAATGGAATTAGGTTGGGAAGAAAGATAACAAGTGTGTCCACACACGACATCAATCTATCAAGTAACTGACCGTTGATCTGAAACGTATTAGAAGGTACGGACTTATAGGTTAGCGTCCTTGAGATAGTTATGATCAATGGTTGGAGATGTTCAGTGACATATAGCAATTTCATAAGTGTGAAATAAGATTTATCATATATCTTCGTCTATATCTTCAGATATCGTTTTATACATCACTTTCACTTGTTAACCTCTCGAAGCTTTTTCTAGTTATACCACTCGTGGTGTGATATTTTTATCGCATTATCTTAACTTCACCTCTCGTTATGATAATATAAAATGTAACATTGTGGGATGATTGGAAATTCATGCCATAATAGCTCGAACTGAATGGTTATTGGAAGAAAATCACGAAGACGCTGAGTAGCAATTGCTGTGGCAAGGGCCGCATTCCCACAGTTGAAAAGCATATAGAACTCAAAACAACTGTCTGTCAACAAACACCAAAGTCACAATCTTCAATACGAACGTCAACGTAGTTCTACTGTACGGAGTTGAAACTTGGAGAACTACCACAACCATAATCGAAAAGTACAAATATTTATAAATAATTGTGTATGCAAGATACTCAATGTCCGTTGACTGGATACCATCAGCAACAGCCTACTGTTGGAGAGAACAAACCAGCTTTCAGATAAAGAGGAGATTAGGACAAGATGTTAGAAGTGAGTAGGACATACATTTCGAAAACCATCAAACTGCATCACGAGACAAGAGCTAATCAGAACGATGAAGATAAATGGAAAAGAGGAAGACCGAAGAACACACTACGTCGGGAATCGGAAGCAGACATGGAAAGGATGAATAGCAACTGGAAATAGCTGGAAAGGATGTCCCAGGACAGGGTTGGATGAAGAGTGTTGGTGGGCGGCTTATGCTACTCCACAAACATAAGTGAAACCTAAATCCCGAATAGAATTAGTTTGTCATCCAGTTGTTGATGTGGAATCACAAATGAAATAGAGGTATAAAAAAATGATTTCCAATTACTTAACGAATGGGTATTTTTCTGGAGTCTTACATACTTTATCAATAGATCGTACTGTACTTTTCACTTGTTCACAAAACAGAACACGGAGGTGAACTGTTTTCAAAGTGGTAGAGTAAAAAAATATGGATGAATTGACTGGTGTTTACTGGATTCTGTTCCGGTAACAACAAGATAACCTGTTTTCCATGCTGTTTATTCATTCTTATTAATTTTATTGGTATCATAAAAAGTGGTCTGTTGATAATTTACTACTTTACAAATCTCTGGTTATTTACCTTTTGCATAAACACTGTTTTTGTAATAGATAAGATGAAAAAAAATAATAACATTTGCTAGACGTCATTGTTCACATGATTTTATAAGAAGGCCTGGAATATTCCAATACATTGATTATAAGTAAAATATAGTAATTCAACACTTAACAATAATCAATGCTAAACCATGTCCACACAATCAAAATGGGACAATTTGGGTTATTCTATTTTCAAGACCGACCTTTTCCCAACCCTTTCCTTCCGTTATGAGAAGTTGGCATACTTACAGATAATGATTGTCTAGGGAAAACAGCTTACTGTCATCTTAACTCAGTGAAAAGATTGTAAGAATTCATTAATGGGATAAAGTCAGATGTAAATTTAAAAATCTTAGCGAAACTTTATGTTATCTAGTAACCTTTAAAAATTATGTTTCAATTTGAGACTAACCAGGAGTATACTTTACAAAATGATTAGTATAATTCATGATAAACAGTGAGGATAAAATTTGATTTACCTCTAATTAACATTAATCAACTGAGGAATGATTGAGTGGAGATATAATAGAGGCAACAACAATCAGTGGGAAAAAAGAAACAGGTTGTCAGAAAACAACTGTCAAAAGAACACCTCAAGTTCAATATTTAGGGCATTATCTAGTTAGTTATTATGTTGTGTACTACTTTTATGGACAGAAATAAGTAGCATTTATGAGGAATAGAAAGTAGAATTGTTATAGACAGAGAAGGAAAATGAGGAGAGAAAGAAAAATAGAAGCAGTGACAACAGGAATGAGAGTCTGAGTTTCAAATTGTCTAGGAAATTGATCCGAGAATTCATTTAGAAAACGCATTAAATTAAATATATTTATTGAATAATTGTATTTCCATATTCTCTATGTCTTGAACTATCGTCAAACAATGGTGCACATGGGCTCCAGTATCCTGAAGGAACAAATGGCGTATGAACCAATCGTTGGTCACCGGCTACCATGGGACTGCATCTCCTCACGATGCTCCACTGCCTTGTGGGTCAGACGTCCAGGTCGAAGGCTCGGGGTGTGGCCCCCTAAGAAAACCACCTGCTTCGGTTTGGGCACCCGGGCAGTATCACAGCCCTCACATGAATCAATTGAGATTCGTGTGGCGCATATGTATTTGGTGCCTCCCTGTACCTATACTTATGTGTTAAAATAAATAAAATAAAATAATCGTCAAACAACGACAACAACTGTGGTCGAATACTATTATTCCTTAACTATTGCTAATTAATTAGTCACTCCATCTTCCTTTCTATGCTCTTCATGATTTCGTTGTGTATAGACTGTGATTTCCAATTTGATGTATGTCCCGTCTCATAATCTTTGTGTATAAACACATTAATGTGTGAGTTATGATAAACCATAAAAAAATTAGCGAAGATATCAGCTTGTTAATTCCATTTTTTGAATGGACACTGATCTGGAAGAAATTCAGTTTTCAAATAAACTCTTTAGGTGATAATTTTGTGGTAGAATTTGGTAACCAAAACAGAAATACGTAATTTATACGGGTTAGTGTATAGTCATGGTCTAGCTGTTCACTAATAGCAGGTCACAGTATAAACAACCCTTTTATTATACTAATTTGCCTTGACCAGTCAAAACATATCCAGTTAGTTATAAGTAACATCTTTGAAAACATTCAGCGAGATTTATTGACTTACTCCTATTATCAATCCTTTTCTTATTTTACAAATTTTTTTTCTTAAAAAAATTATTCTTAGTTTTTCGCAAATAAATCTGTGGTCAGTTTGTTTGAAATGTACAACGACTCTACTATGTTATAAAATGGTTGTGAATTTTAAAAATAAACAAACTGGTCCTCCCATTTAAACTATTGAAATTTATGCAAAAAGGATAAATAAAAATAATCTAAGGAAAATTCTTTAAAATAAAACACTAACAAGCTGAGACATTCAAAAATACAATCATGAAAGATAATAAAACAAAGACAATCATAATTTGATTAAATCAATTTTGTAACTAACTGAAATTCAGTAAATAAATAAAATTTTATGGTTGATATTATAAATCGTCTTTTAAATCAAATGAATCTTATGGATTCTTAATAAATAAAAGATTTTCGTTTTAGCAATAAAAATAGCTTGACAATTATTCGGAGAAGGTTGATAAGTATGTTCTTTTTTAAAAACTAACTCGGGGGATCGAATCTAGGACTTTTAATTTTGTGTGCGAATGCATAACTGCTAGGTTAGTATTTGACCACATATGTCTGAGAAATATTGCTCGTATCCGCTGGGAACACCGGGTAAGTAATAGTGAGGTCAGACGCAAAGTATTAAGGAATGATGGTAAATATTGATGAGGTTGTAAATCTTCATCGACTGAGATGGTTGGGCCACGTGTTACATATGCCTGAACACCGATTACCATGACGCGAAATGCTGACTAGTGTTGAGGATAGTCGGGAGAAAGTTAGGGGCGGCCAAACAAAAGCGTGGTATCAGTGCTTAAAGTCACTAACTTCTGGTCTGAGCCATGTTCGTAGATGCAGACTACTTAGCAAGAGTCCGCGTGACTATGGGTGACATGACTCAGAATCAATCACATTGACGTAGGTCTATACACTCTTTGTCTTCCTTTCAACCATAAGATTAAAATCGCTACGAACTAATTCTTTCCTCCCGTACTATCTCCTTACATGCGATCTTTCTTCCATATGTTGCCACCACTGAATTAACTACTGCTATGAATTCGGTTTTGTTCATCTTGTTGTGCTAATGCGGTATGGCAACTTCAACCGATGCATATATGTGCCTCGTCCTATGTTGTAACTGACTGAGTGAATGACTTAGTCAATTATTTTTTTGGGAACAATTTTATTTGAGAAACGGTATAGCTACTAATCAGTGCATATAATTTTTTTGGATTTCATAATCATTTGATTTGACTTAGGAGGTAATCAATGTTACGAAATTCGTCACGTAGTAATCAATCAGATGTTAAACTATTCAAACATTACTAGTTAAAATAGATTGGATTCAATAAAGCTACTTATAAGTAGAGTTGACAAATAGTTAACAAAATAATCTTGTTCAGTTCATTGGTTTATGGAAATTTGTATATTTTGGATAGAACTATTTCGGACCCACAAAAGAGAATCAGTTGTCTAAAGACTACAGATGCACCTTGTTGATGAGTGTGACATACCACGAAACCAAGGTTCAGGGTTTGATGTGGACTACCTAAAGTCACGCTATACGAAACATATGTCCATCGCTTCACTCGATGTAGTTTCGCTATATAATCAACCGGTATTCCATCTTTAATTAGGAATCTGAGTCTATTTTATAAACTGTTTACTCAATAGGCTCAACAAATGGGTGCAACGCTTTCTAGGTGTTTGTGATCGAAGTTTACCATTAACTTATGAATACCCTTAAAGTCCATGGCAGATGTATCATTACCACGAGTTAGAACAGAGCGAATCCCTGTGTAGTACACTTTATTCGAAAAACTGACAATCTTGCCTACGCAAAAGTTATATGTGTTTCTGAATCCGTGGTAAGATACCTAATAAACTTAAACTACTTATATAAAGCAAACGACGCGTAATGTAGCTAACTACTTTATTTATTTATTGAGTAGTATATAATTCAAATATAAAACAGCCTTGATATTACGGTGCCTTTTTAAAGGCATACTGTACGTAAAATACTCATACACGAGAATATGAAGATTAGAAAGTTTTAACACAAAGAAAAATCATATAAAACGACAATGTGGTGAAATAAAGACGTTTTCATTTTGCTTTTTCAACTTTCTAAACAAAAGGATACACAAACGACGACATTTATATTGTTACTGTTTGTTATAAAGTACAACTGAGAGCGGTAAAAGTCTCTGTTGAAACAAAAAGCAGGAACGTTTCTTTTACTTTGGAAAAACAAATCGCCACTACAGTAATTTAGTGTCAGTTGAGATGAAGTAGAACATATCAGATATGTTAAAAAAGTTGTAAATTACGGTTATGTGCAAAAAAAGTTATCGGGAAACAAAAATGTGCATTGAATGTAAGAATTGATTTATTCTTATTACCATATGTAATATAATGCAAAATTGCTTAACATTCAATCAAAGCCAATAAACAAGAAATATATCATAGTAGAATCCAACTAAACAAAGGTATCCGACTATTGGCATATAATACCTGACGCCGATTGTTTTCCACTAGACACATATGACAGTTAATTCATAAAATAAAATCAAAAACAGTTCACTTCAATACATTTTCTTTTTGAGGCTTCAGTTAATAAATAATAAATTTACTACATTTTATCTATTAATATGTGACTTTATTTCAGATATATTTAACAGTGAAACTGTAAGATAAGAGGTAAGTAAGATTATTATTTCACTTTGAAACAACATTACATAATAACTCAACTGATCAACAACAAATATACACAGTCACTGATCAGTTGTAGATATCATACATAACTTTGTAAAATATCGCCAAACTACAAATGACCTAAATTTTATTTCAATGGATAGAGAGTATTGGAAATTTTTAAAACAGGATCTAGAAGTCAGTGTGATCATGAAATGTTTTCTATTCTGATTTTAATATACGGTCATTATTAATAATATTGTCTTCTCTGTAAATATTCATAAATTCAGGATCCACAATAACTCATATACGTAGAAAGTCATTTTCATAATTAATGATAACATTGTACAGTGTTTTCCTCCATTAATTTTTGTTTAAGGCTCCTAGTGCTATAACACACAGAACCCGATTTATAATGGAAAAGAATAATCAAACACATAGTCACGGATCAATGGACGCACACAAAGCCAATGAGAATGCAAATGCATAAAAATAAACCGTCATAACTCATATTATCCAAATAAACTGACGGCGTTTGTGAAGCAATTCTAACAACTTCACTTCGTAAATCAACTAATTCAGTGTTTAGATATTTAAACCAATCAACTAAAGGTATGTGTTTAAATATCTAAACTTTAGATATAAGTGTTTTTCTATGCAGAATAGTAAGCTATTGAATAAAATAAATACTTTGAGTAAGGCATTCGTTGATTGACAATTCTGATTTCAGGTAATTCATGTTACATGGAGATCATCAAACAATATCATCGATGGAATTCAATTCACTTCAATTATCTTTAAACTGCAACCAAAGCCACAACGATTCACAAAAGAACTTGAAGGAAGCTCTCTCTCTCTCTCTAAATGTTAACCAACAGTGTGAAACATGGAGAGACTAATAATTGGTATACTTGAAAATAATAACTGATTAAAGAATAAAATGATTAAAACACACACACACACAAAGAATATTCTATTTATGAAAAAGGACATATAAAAGTAGATCTATTTAAATTTATAAATTTTTCCTACCATGTGCAAAAATCTGTTATTTTAATACAATTTACTTACCTTTTTCAATGTAGAAGGCTACGTATAAAAGTGAAATAGAAAGGTAAAATAAATGAATAAATGAAAGAGAGGAAACTGTCTATAAGTTCGGCAAATAATTCAATATATAAATAGTAATGATATTACGAACAAAAAAACATCCCATGTATGTTTCCGTTGTGGGAGCATCGGGTTAAGTATTTGAAACATTTAACTAGCAGCATTAGACCTGATATACCTGATACTAGAATTATCGATAAGAGATTCCTAACCGTTTACAAATTCTCAAGAATTCCACTAATTTGAAACCCGAACCGAAACTCTACATCTGAGGTTAGTTTATGTACAGAAAACAAAGCTATTCATGGGTTTATGTATGGTCTTTATATTCTGAAAAGCATCTGGAAATACTAAACTGAAGAAAAAAATAAGTAATTATGGAGTTAGGCACACATAATCCGTTTTTTATCTAGACGATTTCATTGCGCATGGACTGGACGAAGTGCATTTCGATTTTTTCTAGCTTTCGAAGGCTAGTTCGATGAAATTTTCAGGGCTCCCAATAAGAGTAAGCGAGTTCGAATCCTGACTCGAATTACTTCAATTAGAAGCTTGATAAGTGTTAAATAAAGTGATATCCAAACACAAACATTGTAGCATCAAAATGAACAGATACATCAATATTTAGTTGACATATATAAATAACAGAACACTGTAGAATAATAAATTATAAACAAATATGTTAAAGTTCGACTCTGATTGATCCTAACAAAACAACTGTGACATTAGAAATGATTTATCGAAAATGCAGTCGAACAAAATACTCAGTATGAGCAGAAATAGCTTGTACTCACTTAATCATTCTTCATCACCACAATATTGGTGCATATCCAACTAACTAAAGTATAATATTCACAATGACTCATTCTCTGGAGCTGAAGCTATTATTGTGCTATTAAAAAGATAAACGATTAAATGGCTAACTGTTTGGTCGATTACTGTCACAAATAAACTATACATTAATAGTTGCAATTGGTATACAACCCAAAATCCTACACATTTTCACCTTTTAAATGTTTACGCTAAAAAGTTTATCTGTTGAAAATTAGACAATATATCTTATCCAAATTATAACTGAGTCGATTAATTAGTTTTGTGGTTATATTGAAAAACTGATAGTTGGAATTTATTGATTTTTTTATCTGCAGATGTGATGGTGAAAAACGTAACAAGAAATTGGATTGATAAATAATAATAATAATAATAATAATAATAATAATAATAATAATAAACGTTCAATATATAGAATAATTGAATTTAAAGAAAACACTTACTAGCAAATAAACGTCCAAATGTATTCCCTGCACCAATTGACGAAATGATGAAACCAGAGTCTTCAAGTTTCCAATTCATTTCCGCTAATAGATCAGGTAACATTAAAAAAGGGACAACCAATCCTGAATGGAGAAAAAAAACCAAAAGACGAGTTCAAGTGACAACAAATAAATATTTCAATTATTAATATAATCTTTAGTCAGATCCAGCTACTCACTTTATGTATGAATAATAAAGCAAATTGAGCAGAAGAGGGCTATAATGTCCAAAGCTTTGAATATTACAATCACCACAAATTGTGCGTACTTACATACTAGCGGTCAGCTATATAGGTGGTGGTAGATAACCATGGTTACGTGAACAGTAAACCTTTTCACAATAGCCTGATCACACTTGGCATCTCATGTATCGTGAAACATGGTGTAATCTGTCTAGTTTGCTAAGAATATTAGTCAAATATTAGGCGATGTACAATCACAAAGGTATGTGTAACTATTCGACTGTAAGTAAGCTTGTATACTAATCTCTGAAATAATTTCCATGAGAGGATTAAAAAATCAAAAAGAACAAAATCCCTTTACAAAAACGATAATGAAAAATAACTACGAAAATTAATTTTCGGATAGGGGAGTACATTGAAATTAAGATTATTCATCCCCAAGAAAGTAAGGAATGTCATACATGTGATTACTCAGAGAATATAAACGACGACATTCGAATGTTAAATAATGCAGTATTTTTTTATAAATACGTAAGTAGCGAAAAAATAAAGTTGTGAGATCTAACATAAACATTTTTATCATTTGTTCACTAGTAACCAGATGATGGTTTCTCGAATCACAAGTAAGTGATACTCTGTCTGTACCTCTTCTAAGGTTACTGTTGGTACCAAAATCAGGTGAAGGAGAATTCGGCATGTAGTTAGCAAACCCATCTTGTAGGAAATTACAATGATAAACAACTCAAACCAATACAAACAATTTAAAACATTTAAACTCTGCCAATATAAGTTGAAAGATCTTCGTTCAGAAGAACTAAGACACCTCATGGTGAAAGCCAAGATTCTTCGGAAGTCACGACGCCGATAACCCTTCTAACAACAACAGCAACAAGTAATATACGAACATGGAATGTTGGCACAATGTGAGGGACCTGGAGGATCAACCAAATAGCTACGGAAACGAGTAGATACAACTTGACCGTGGTGCTTTAGAGCTAAGAAACGGAAATACGTCGAACACCTAGGAAGAACCATGGGAAAAAAGCTGCAAAAGAGAGAAATATCAAACAACTATATGACACAACGAAGAAACTGATAGGAAAATATTGTAAACTAGAAAGACTGGTCAAGGACAAACAAGGCGAATCAATCACTGAGAGTTAAGAATAGAGGAAGAGATGGGTGGAACACTTGTGGGCCTCTTGAATAGACCAGCTCCATTGAATACATTGGATATCGAATCAGTACACACATACTTTCTTACAGATGTCAATTTACCAATGATCGAATAAATCAGCATGGTCATCAGATAAACCAAGCAAAAGGTAAGCAGCAGCACCTGATAATATACAAGCCGAAGCACTCAAATCAGACATACGAGCAACTGCAAACATGCTCCACATTCTATTCAGGAAGATTTGGGAGAAGGAACAAGTCAAGACAGACTGGAAAGGATACCTCATCATGATACCAAAGAAAGGATATCTGAGCAAATGTGTAAACTACGGAACTATCACACTACTATCGGTACAAGGAAAACTTTACAACAGTGTTGCTGAACCGGATGAAAGATTCAATAGACGCTCATCTTCGAGATCAGGCTGGATTCCGTAAGGATCGATCGTGCACAGACTGAATCGCGACAATACGGATCATCGTTGAGCAATCAATTGAATGGAACTCATCGCTATACAGCACGTTCCTTGTCCATGAGGTGTTTGACAGTGTGGATAGGAGAACCTTATGAAATCTTCTTCGATATCTTGGTGTGCCTAAAAAAATCGTCAATATGATCTGGAATTCATTTGACAGATTTCCTTTGGCTTTTTGAAATTTTTTACACGAAATTTGAGTCGCTCAAGATGCGACTTTACTGATCATTAAGTTAATCAAACAAGGACGTTGAAAATATGATCTGTATCGAAGTTACAACAATAAAAATCCAGTTCTAACTCATTTCACTTGTTATTTATTTATTTGAAACGATCATGTGTGTGGGTCAATAGCACGAATTTTAAGAAGTATTGCTAGTGATCAGTCTAATAAAAAAAAAGTGAACTTGAAATAAGATAGCAGTGTTGTGTAACGACCGAATATGTAAACAGTGATTCTTTAGAAACTAACAACTTAGAATAAATAACTTAAAATCCTCTATAGAACTGTAGCTCACTGTATCTGATTTGTTGTAAACTCTAGGCATTCAATTACAATGTAACTCTAGTCCGATTTTGACTTCAATTAGTAGGAAGGTCGAGGATAAGGTTTCTCTTTAGCTAGTAGTATACATCAATAAAAGTGTATTAAGTATATCCTTAAGAGAAGTCATACTCAAACCTTTTCACTGAATGATTCCATACACTTACTAGCCTAGGTAATATGAAACCAAAAATACTATTACGAAACACAAAACAAATAAATATAAGAGTCAGCCTACTTTACTAAAGCTTTGAAAATGACAAACTACTAGTTGCTTACAAAAATAGGAAATTATTCAACGACACTTACAGATAATATAATTAATTCAGAATTTTAATGAAATTAGAAAAAAAATTCTATGTGAATCATGAAAAACCTGCTGACTGAAAAGGAAATTAACAATTAGATTTATCAAAATTAACTGTGTCAACTAAGGACATAGCTGAAATTGGACATTTGAACCGATCAATGTGAATAATACTTCTATGGGTATAAAAGACTTATCAAGAAAAATATGGTTAAGAAATAATAAGCCAATAACAAGTTAACATTTGACCAATGAATCGACCAGTTAGAAATAAATAGTAAACTAAATATATCGGTGGAACAATTACAGTGAAGCAAACATTATTTTATTTGCACCGAACTGCTTAATGAAAGTAAAACCTACACTGAAGCAATCATAACAATGGAAAATGACCAAACATTCTAAATTGTCCACTCTCGGATCAATCAAACTGGAGAAAATCACCACATTTCAGTTTATATTGACAACTGGCTTAGCTCTTTCATGAAGCCAAAACACCAAGCTGAACACCAACTATTAGGAAACATATGCAAATATTGACACTATGAGCTACAAAAGATTAATATTATTGTAAGTAAAGATGAATGGCGGCTAGCAGTGGAATCAAGGACGTGCGTCTCATTGAATTTAGAACTCGTCAGTTGGATTTAGCTGCTTGTGACTTAAGGCAATATCGAGGCAATGTGCACATATATCAAAAAGACTGATAAATTACAGTGATTAACATCAATGGGAAGATACAAACAAACAACACAAAATGAATTAATGTCATCGTCAGGTTCAATTTACTGCCAAACTAATTAAAGTGAAAAACGTGAACAGCACTGGATGGTAACATGATGCTCTATGGATAACATGTTCGATACAAAATCCAAGAGTGTTGGTTTCTATTTGTATTTGGATTGTTAATGTTAACTATAGGGAAATCTCATGTACAGAAAGAGTTTTCTTAGTTACTGTAGAGCCCCGAAATGCCCTGATACGACCGAGGGTGGGGAGAGTCAGCTCTCCCTCTCGAAATGCTCTCATAGGGTAATGGATATAGAGCCACTTCCAGGGAAGTCATACTCACTGGCTCATTGCGTTAGGGGTTTTGATTACGAAATTGAGAGGACGGAAAGCGAATGTTCGACGCTTTAACCGGGTCAGTGGATATGGAGGATCCATCTAGGGAAGTTGGAAAACCTTGATTTCAAACCAAAGGTACACATGAGCTCCAGGATCCTGAGGGTACAAACGGCATATGAACCAATCGATGACCACTGGCTACCATGGGACTGCATCTCCTGCCTTGTGAATCAGAACTGTAGGTCGAATGCTCCGAGTGCGGCCCATAAGAAAGCCACCTGCTTCGGTCTGGGCACCCGGGCATAAGCATAGCCCGCACGAAAATCAAGTGACTTGTGTGGCTCATATGTATTCGGTGCCTCTTTTACCAATATTTATGTGTTCAAACAAATAAATATATCTAAAATCAAATAAAACTGATTAGTTCAACTTTATCACTTACCAAGCATAGCCATCATACTTGAGAAAAGAAAAAATAAGAATGTAATATTGGACAATAGTTTCGGTGATAATAAATCTTGCATAAATATACCGATCGGATTATATGTCCAACAACAGAATAGTGAACTACCAAATAATCTGATACAGTTATCAAAACATTTTGGACAACGTGTATAGACAGCTTCCTCGTCATCATTAATCAGAATTGTATCACGATTATCATCCTCTTCTTCAATATCAATATCGTCTAATCCTAAATCAACAACACCAACATCACCATCATCACCAATATCCACTCCGTAATCTATGAGTTCTTCTTGTAGTTGTTGACGTTGTAAACCAGCATTGGTTATTGTGCTTCCATCATAATCAATTTTTTGACTAAGACCAAGTTGATTAGATCCAGGAGCTGCAGCATTTTCTAGATTCTCCGTATTATTTACATATCCTATAGAATCAATTCTATCTGAATTCATATTTGCTACATACTGATTTATATTGCTACCCTAATTGGAGTTTGTAAAACAGAGAAAATATAAACTGATATTAATATGTGTATGTGTTAATAGTTGATTAAATACTCAGAAAGCGAAACGTGTGTATTTAGATAATTTCAGTTCTAACATTAAAAGTGTGCTCAACTTGAAGTGGACAATTTAAAATTATCAGTAACTTCGACATAAAATGTAGTTATTCTCTAGGTCATTTCCGATTGTTATCAAGTGACCTCATATAGCTACTTCTGATTGGCTCATTATACTTATCACCATGTTCAGATTCATGCATTTGTTTCGACACACAATAACTTTAAGGAGTAGTGATACCAGTCGGTTTCATAAAGTGATGTAAGCAGACCGGGGTTCAAATTTACAATTTAGGGGTTGAAAAGCCGAACGCTTTAATCAATGGCTCCACAACATCATATTTGAGCATTTATACACTTACCAATGGAATAGAGAGTTGCGGTAGGCCACTCAAAGGAACATTATGTACAATAGATTGTTGATTGTTTAGCGGAATAGATGGGCATGGAGCTGGTGGTATAAATTGATTAGTAAACATATTACTTGAATTAGCAATACTTAAATTTGTCTGACTACAATGCTAAAAAGAAAAAAGTAAAAATTAAAAGTTATTGTTATTATAGTGATTATATGCTATGCAGAATGATCATATTTTGTGATGTATCTGGATTAAATAAAGTAAAATAACACACTATGTACTACATTTAAGCGTTAGTTCAGTCGCTTATCAGTTAATAATCGACATATATACATCTTACGACGAGCATCATTCAGTTTTACAATATATACAGATAATAATGTCATGAATGTTTAACTATAGCTAATAAAAATCTGACATCAATTGACAGCGTAATAATTCAGAAAGTACTAAACAGTTGTTTTATCTTAGTAAATCTTCGATGTCCTTCATCACTAAAGTGAAAGAATTAGGTCACTTTCCAAATGTCCTATGGGATAAAGTAATCAAATGAAACTCTTAAATACAAGCAAGATATGAATTCAAGCCACTTGATAACAGTACTGAATGGTATAAACGTGTTGGAGAGAGAACTAAAGAATTTTTTGTTTTCATTTATAAAACAGATTAAACTTTTGCTTAGTAATCCGAAAGTGATATCATTAAACATGAATTAGTTGATGAAGTTGTTGTTGACATAAGAAATACTGCATTCCAAATTCTAATTCTAAACTATCACATATCATTAATTGACATTTTCAATATGAATAAACCTTTCAATGCTTTTCTTCTCTAGCTGTTTTGAATTCTATCAGTTGTGTTCCATTTTCCCTTTATCCAATAGACATGATATAATGGTGCTTTTGATAACATCTGAAGTAAAGGGATTTACCGTAACGGTGTGGTAGTCTCATTACTATTTTTTAAAAAATACCATAAACTACAATATTTTCTTTTTATTTATTTGACTAATCAGCGACGCGTTGAATAGAATAGAATAGTAGAAATACCTTATCTACAAGGTGTATACTTTTTCTGAAAAATAGAAAAATAATTAGACAACAGAATATCTGCCAATTCGTTTGCATCAATGTGTACTAAGTTTAAAGGGGTTAGCGACATCGTATCTCATTTAAAGACCTAAATAAGATGTGGGTGGTCTGTAGACAATAACCACTACATTTGTGTAGTGTTCAGGTTCGTATATCGAGAAGCCCCAATGGAGTTCATTTGAATGTGTGCTGCAAAAATTGGGTTAGAAAGTGATAAAACTAAAACTAATCAAAGTCAGATTCGAAGGCAAACTGCACTAGGATATGACGCCAGTAGAATTTTTCCCTAAAACAAACAACATTTACAACAATGGTACTCATCCACAACAAAAGGTTCAAAAACATCCGACCTAAAATTAGTACATCATATCTTAACAGTATATGATCGGTCTCAAGCAGCTATCCCCTAACTTATGTAGTCATATTTGCAGATTGTTAAAAGCACATTCAAACCTGGTAGTGAACATTTAACGTAAAGGATAGAAAATTAAATGACTTTTGACTACTAGACAACTATATCAAATTTTGTTTTAATTACAATACAAAAATCTATAATTCAACGTGTGTATATTATCAATGAATAAATGATATGTGAATTCAATATTCATCAATAATACACGGAATATTTGTGTCAACTTTTTATCTTATTAAAACATGATTGTAGTTACGTTTTATTTTTTTTTTTTATTTTTAAAAAAGAAATGTCGAAAGCATAGTTTAAGTGAAAATATAACTGTCTGCATTCCAATATATACGAATAATAAATTATATATATTTATTATTAAAAATTGTATCTTTCTTCACTGGTCACTGATTAGCAGCGTGTTTGATCAGTTAATATAAGAGAAAGTGGGAGGGTGTTTAAGTGAATGTTTCACTTTACTTCATATATTTATCTTTTGTGAGATAGATTAATCTAGCATTTAAGTGTACTGAACATTCAGAACATAAAATTCACGGTCATTATCAACATATGACATGAAACGCATATATATATATATATATATATATATATATATATATATATATATATATATATATATAAACTTCAGATGTTTCTATACGGTAAAATAAATGTTTCACTAAGTTTAATCTAACCAACGGATAACCTTTGACATTATATAACTGTGAATGTCTAAAATATGATCATATTGTTTTATGGTTCCTTAATATTTGGATTATGTGATTACTTTTTTTTCTATTTAGATGAGTAAATGAATATATGATATGACAATTGAAAGCCCATCGTCAAGTTAATCGATTTTTTTGTTATTGACATTTCACAGAAGGACAACATAAAATCATATCAATTCTATTCCCATTTCATGATGAATATGTAGTGTATTCCTAGAAATCATCGAGTTGGATAATCGTATTTATAGTGATGTAATGAATACTATGTATATTGATGTTTGATCTAATCACATATATATTGGCTGTTTTTAATAGGAAGTTCAACCACCCTATGTTCGATAACACTTGTACAATGGTTCCTAAATTAAGCAGTGACAACCTGCTGTAGTGTGTTTACTCAGGGAGAAAGAGATTTTACAATCAGCTGACATTTGATAAGCAAACAATACAGTAAATGATTCAGAATAACTTAATTTTCGAAATGTATTCCTAAACGTTTCAGTGATCGATTGTAATCTGTAATGAAGATAAAGTCGTTACCAATCGATGACAACAGATGATGTACATGTTAGAACATGAGAATCATTATCTGTCATTCTGATGGCTGAATGATAGTTTTCTAGCTGTGAGATCTAAACGTCCCAAATTCAATCACTAGTCCTTGATGAGTTCCAACCTACCACGAAACATTTTTACAATAACAGTTCATCAAGCATTGTCACTTTGTGATAGAAATTGTAATGATATTTAATCAAAAGCTAATTCCAATGAGATTTGAATAAAAATTTTATAAGGAAGATAGGCTTCTTAGTTGCACCTAAGTGTATGGAGAAGTTGGGTAACTTAGACCATAAAAAATAACATACGGACAATTTCACTCATACTCAACATAGATATCTAAACCATAAGTGTCATACTTCAATCTTATTTCCTTTGAATAGTATTTATAATTTCTAAGAAGTTCCTATAACAGTTGACTTTTTGTTCTTCCTTTTGGATTTTCATTTTCTAAGTATCTACTTTCATTGTGTTGATATGTCTACTGGTATGATAGTGACTTTCACTGGTACACATGCGTTTCATGTCAAATGTTGATGGTGACCGTAAATTTTATGTTCTGAATGTTCAGTACACTTAAATGCTAGATTAATCTATCTCACAAAAGATAAATATATGAATTAAAGCGAAACATTCGCTTAAACACCCTCCCACTTCCTCTTATATTGACTGATCAAACGCGCTCCTAATCAGTGACCAGTGAACAAAGATACAATTCCTAACAAATAATAATAATTTGCATTTAAAATGAGCCAAAAATGTAAGGTTATATTCCATGTTATTAGTTTGTGGGTGCGCATTTATGAGCAGTTCAATAATAGGACGAACCGATTGTCAAATGTCGACTGTTTTTATCAATGGTGCTCTAACGAAGATTTGTTCGTGTCATCGATTCCACGCTCTCCAAAAACCTACCACCTATACTGAAAATAATCATGCGCTCACTAGAGACTACCTTTCAGACTCGATTCCTGGAGTGCTAGTGAGAAGCTACGACCGGTGAAAACCGATCGTGTTGGATATAAAGCAGTTGTACAACGCAGAAAATGTAACATTGTTGCGAAGTATCGTAGACTGACTGAAGTTTGACATCTACGCCTTTGAAGAGAATAAGCATTAGCACGCCAAATCGAGAGTCCTGGATCATATCCCCCGTGATGCAGTCGTGAATGTGCACTACCGAGGAGACTCATACGAAGACAAAACAATTGCCCAGTGCTTTTTGGTTTCTAGAAGTGGACCAACTAAAATCAGTTCGTGATTTAAACTACAAAAATAGACTTTATCTTAACAGAACAAATGATACACTATCACAGAGAACATAATTAATAAACGTTCTTATTAACTAATTTATCAGTTAACAAATAGCTTTAATTGACTCATGAACTCAACTATTAAAAAGTTTTTTGTTTGTACAAATAATTTGTCAATATATAATGATTAAAAATTATGCACTTCAACATAAAGCAAATACAGAATGTATATATTTAGAAATTTTTGTGATCATACATACGTTACTACCTATATCACAAATCCAATGAATATATTTAAAATGTACGACATAAATAAATAAACACACCTCTGGTTGTTGTTTAATATCCGGATGCATAGCCGTTGACGGTAAACGAAATGCTGTAGTTGATGAACGATTTGGTCGATTATCTACAACTGCCGCTGGTAATATCGGTAAATTAATACTTAATTTATGACTGATTGGTAATTGTTTAGATGATAACGCTGATGAGTCAACAACTTGATGAACTGGACCAGTATAAAAGAAATCTTTTTTATATTGTGGTCTTGACATTTCTTTACGAATAATTAATTGAATATTAGCTTTCATTTCATCATCTAATACATCGGCGCCAGCAGTATTACCATTATTATTATGAGGATCTACAACACCGATTGATGTAAGATGAGAAGTTAAACTAGCCTCGGATGTAGTACGTTTTAAACTAACAGTCTAAAATGTAAAACAATATTATTCATAATAAATGAAAAGAAAGCAGACATTACCTGATAGAGCAAAGCAACTGTATTGTATAATATAAAATTTTAAGTACTGACGCTAGAAGTTTATTAATCCTCACGAAAGCACATATTAAAAATATGAAACCGTTTACCACTAGCATATGAAAAGTTCCAAAAGAAAAATGATTAGGATGATATTTGTTGCTGAATTCAAGACAAAAGAACTAGTCGGTAGTTCGAAGACTTAATATTGCTTTATGATTTATTTCATTTTGCACAGAAAGTTCCTTATTCATAGAACATATTTTTTGATTGAATAAAAGGCGTGAAAATTATCTTAAGGTCATTTTATTTCATTTTTCGTCTCTATATTTGAAATTCAACTGCCAGTATTGGGAGATTTTGAATTCAATCACGTATGAAGTACTTGCATTGAGTATTACCGAGAAAATGGAACATCTGTCCCATGTTTTTAGGACTTTAAGCAATCCAACTGATGATATCAAGCAGTGAAGAAAATGATCTTTATGAAAGATGAAACATTATTACACTCTCTAATGAATATCCGAACTGAATCAATGAAGTTGTTTAAATATGGATTACCATAGTCTTTCTCTGTCAGCAGGTCTTAAATTCTTTTTGCCTCCTGATTCACTGACTAAGTGATTTTTAAATCAATGAATTCATAAAAGTTATAAAAGTCTATGCATGTTATTCGAAATAAAATATTTGAGCATGATAAAACAATGTCTGACATTTCTGCCCAAGTTGATGATATCATAACGAAATCAATAAAGTACTGAAAAATCATTCTACGAGCCCGACACCAATTTCTGAATAAAAGAGCGAGCAATTTACACTACATAACATGAAACAAGACAGTCAAGCAGCCTGAATAATGAGAATATTCTACAAAAACAGGACAAATTTATTGCTACAAATGTGAAGTATTGTGAAAGGGGTTAAGATTGATAGATGTAAAATTTCGAAAAATAGATTTTAATGATCTCATTCGGTGTTTTTTTTGAAGAAACAATACAAAACAATAATGATATATCTAAAAATTCTGGTTAGGCAGACAAGTAAAAAACAAACCTCAGAAACAGAACGAATCGGATGTGTCCTTGTTTGAGTGGAATCACGTCCTGTTGTTGATGATAGTGGTGGGTTAGTAGAACCACTTAGAAAAGCCGGTGAATTCGATGTAATGACAGAAATCATTTGATTATTATCAGAAGGTATGGGCGCATTTCTAGATCCTGTGAATCCACCACCATCTAAATGCACTGGATTTTCTCCTGATGCCAACTGAACAGTGGCAGTATCATAATTGGGCATAATCACGGTACTCTGTATGTATACAAATACACAACAGGATATCATTAAGATTTAAAATAACACCATTTTTATGTGCTTGTTTCATAAGGAATAGACATGTTCTAAACTATTGTAACAGTATATTTAAATTTGTACTTTCACTTACTAACACCTTTAGACTAGTTGAAAACATTGGTGGGTATCTGCACACATTAGCTCAATGAATAGAGCATTGGCGTTAAAAATGATGAAGTTCAAGTTTCAGTATGGACATCAACACCAGATACATGCAGGTTCATCCATCTGACGAGCCCAACATAGGGCAAAACACATGTATTAGATTCCTATTCCAGCCCAAGGACAAATATTACCAAAACTAGTGACAACTCTTTATATCGAGATAATCCGATCGAGATATACATATGACAACAGAGACTGATCAACTGCAGTACTAAACAAAAGAAAAGTGTGAACTTAAAACTCTTTGTAAAGCTTCATGCACATAGTTCCCTTTATTATTTTAAAGACCAAGAACAAAGGTTGGTGCAGAATAATATGAATTCATTTTATTTCGTTAAGTTCTCATCAGCTGCTTACAAC
The DNA here is from genome assembly GCA_946903255.1 of Schistosoma spindalis. Lineage (NCBI taxonomy): Eukaryota > Metazoa > Platyhelminthes > Trematoda > Strigeidida > Schistosomatidae > Schistosoma > Schistosoma spindalis. Next base: position 10,333,721 of record OX336423.1, on the reverse strand, counting down.
CTAAAATATTTGAAATTCAACGTTATTACAGATATTGACTTACTTATACATCAGAGGGTGATGAAGGATGAATATAAGTAAGCGAAAATTCCGTTAGAGTTAATGAGGTCGTAAAATTTTTGTTTCGAATATATAGAGTTTGGGAGGGAAGGTTCCATAACATAGAAATAGTGATTAGAACTCATGGAATTAAAACACATTAGATAATTATGTAATAGAGTAACTAAAAATAGATTAATGGTAATAAAGAGAGATATGAATTGAAATTGGTCAGTTATGAATGATGTAATTATGAAATTCAGAAAGAGTTGGAATGACGTAATAAATAAAGGGGGACGGGGTAATGGTACCAGATTAAAGAAAGATTTATCACTGTTTCTTTTTGTATACAAAAATCTGGTTTTAGACGTTTGATTGCTATCGCTTAGGCAAATTTCAAAAGGTTTGAGTTTGATTGTTTGTTGATCACCTTGAAGGACTTCAGTATTTCAACTTCGTGTCCTGTGTCAAGGAGATGTCTTGCGATAGAGTTGCTGAATGCTTTTAGTCCGTTCGATCTCAAACCATTCGGAATATGTTCTTTGAATCGGACGTAGGCTCTCCTTTCTGTTCTACCAATGTAACTGCTTTGACAGATACATGTAAATTTGTATACACAGTTGGTGGTAACATGAAAGGGATACCTGTCAACCTTTGATTGTGTCAAAGCACATGTTATTTTGGACGGGACAATCAATTTAGCTGCAGGATATGTTCTTTTCAATGCAGTTTTTAGTCTCATATTGTTTGACCCTGTGACATTATCACCTTTGAATTTTAGTTGAATAAAAACAGGTTTTTATTTACCGTAGTTTTTTTGGCTATTTTATCTTCACGTTTTCCATATTTCTCAATTAAACTTCAATGGGTATCCGTTATTCCTTAAACACTTTTTAACATTCATAATTTCCTCTTCTATTGTATCGGTAGTACATATTCTTCCTGTTCTGTGAAACAGTGTTTTGATAAGTGCCTTTTTATAATTGACTGGATAAAAGCTGTTGAAATTGAGATAAATCGCATTCCATGTGTCTTTCATATAAACTGAGAATTGAACTGTACCATCCCTTCTTCGTTTCATCGCGATAGCGAGAAAATGGAACTTGTTTTCTTTTTCATATTCCATAGTGAAATGTCGTTCGAATTCTGTTGTTGGTAGAGGTAGGATGTCAGGATGCTGATAAATTATGTCTATGGTTTCAGGAAGTGGTATTTTTGTAAACAATAATGTCATATCAAAAGAAACCATAAACTTACCAGGAATATTTATGTGATTCATGCTGTCAGCAAATACAAATGATTCCTTTAGTGTATAGGTGACTAATCATTGACGAACTGGTTCTAATTTATCTGCCAGCCATCGTGCAAATTTGTGGTATGGCGAATTGACCATTGACAGAATAGGTCTAAGAGGATTATCTTGTTTATGTATTTTCGGTAAACCATACATGTAGGGCGAACGAGACCCGCGAGGTGGTTGATTATTGGAAGTAGAATTATCGGTCATCTTTAGTAGGTCTCTGAGTTTTTTCGTGATTCTTTTCTCAGTGGAATTAGTTAAATCTTTATTTTTTTCTAACTTGAATTTTGTGTGGTCACTCAAAATGGACTTCATCTTATAGACATAATCTGTTGTGTTCATCAGAACAACACTTGAACCTTTATCTGACTGTAATATCATTATTTCGTTTAATATTTCATATTGCTGTTAGATGGTCTTTAGATAAAGGCATAGATTGAGGTGTGGGTGAAACGAGGTATTGGTTTGGGATATCAACTAGTTTAGATTTAAACCAACCTTTCTTTTCTTCGCTAACTGGGTGCAACTCTTCAATTTGATCAAATAAATTCTCAAATTGAGTTTCTGTGTCGATTCTATCGGCATGTGTTTTGGAGATATGAAATTTAAATCCAAGCAACAAGGATTCTGTTTCTATCTGACTTAACTTCACTGTTGATAAATTGTACAGAGAATTTTCAGGGTTTTCCGGGAAGCCAAAGCAAAGTTGTTCCTTTGAAAGAGTCTTTGACAAAGTTACGTGGAAGTTCTTGCTTATTTTTCTTTGCAAACCTTGGATTAAAATGATAAATTTTATGCGAGATACGATACTCAGATCGTTAACTAATTCATCAAAGGCATTAGTTTCTGTCCTCAAACGTTCAACCAGTAACTTTGTTGATTCTATGTGAGATTTTGTGATGCGTCGAAGGTTTTTAAGAGAAGGCGGAAGCTTACATGAGCGCAAACATTTTAAGAATTGAGGTGGGAAACGGCATGACTTGAGACATTCATCAAAAAAATAAGTCGAGTAATTTCTCTCGATATTCTGCAGCGTATTGTCACCAGGCGATTCATATCTCTCTTTATTACCACTAATCTATTTTTAGTTACTCTATTACATAATTATCTAATGTGTTTTATTTCCATGAGTTGTAATCACTATTTCTATGTTATGGAACCTTCCCTCCCAAACTCTATATATTCAAAACAAAAATTTTGTGACCTAATTAACTCTAACGGAATTTTCGCTTACTTATATTAATCCTTCATCACCCTCTGATGTATAAGTAAGTCAATATCTGTAATAACGTTGAATTTCAAATATTTTACGTTGTAAGCAGCTGATGAGAACTTAACGAAATAAAATGAATTCATATTATTCTGCATCAATCTTTGTAAAGTGTTTTATCACGAAAAGAAGAGAACAGTATGTTTAGTTGGCATTGAAAGAAATATATATGTACACCTTTTAAAAGTTCCAGAAATTGAAAATCACGTATACAAATAGAAAAGAGAGATGACAGTAAACGTACGAAAAAAATCCATCAAAATTAGCAAGTATGAGGATTTCATTTCATTTAATTATCTGTGTTGAAAAAGAAACAGTATACACATATTCGACTTAGTTGATCATACACAACACTAAATGTACACTCTATACCAGATTATTATTGAAGTGATAGTGAACGTGACTGGGATGCTTCAGTTTTAAAGTAATATAAAAATAACACATTCAAGTAAGATAAAGAATAAGTATACTCTGTATTAGAGTCGAAGATTTATCACATTCTACTGTCTGTTTGTTGATTTGTTTAGATTTTAATTAAATATGGATATTGATTAAATAGAGATATAGTTTGAAGTTAATTTCGAATAAGAGTTAAATATTATATACATAATTAATATTAAACACAATCAGTAGCAGTTCTAGGGATACAGTTGGCCCAAAGACCGGATAAAGGAGGAGGGTTGGACATGGGGTCAGTAACCACCATCCCGTAGAAAACAACATTACTAAAACAAAGCTAATCAAAATAAACAATTTGAAACATTTAAACTCTGCCAATATAAGTTGAAAGATCTTCGTTCAGAAGAACTAAGACACCTCGTGGTGAAAGCCAAGATTCTTCAGAAGCCACGTGGCCAATAACCCTTCTAACAACCACAGCAACAATTAATATACGAACATGCAATGTCTGCACAATGTGGGATATCAAGAGGATTAATCAAATAGCTACGAAAATGAGCAGATACAACTTGATCGTGCTCCAAATAAGCGAAACCCATTGGATCCAAGCTCGACAGAAAAGGTTACATTCCGGAGAAATGATACTGTATTCTAACCATGTTGAAGACATAAGATCCCCAGAGCTCACTTGGAAAAGGTCCTAATTTCATAATTTTATTCTGAAAATTTGAATTTTATGTTTTCAAGCCAAGAGAAACTTAATTGACCTACAGCTTACATTTACCACTCGGAAATCCTTGACTGTCATTGGTTGACGGATTTTTTTATTACGCTATTTTGTGTGCTTAGTGATCTCGTATTTTCTGGGTGCTTGTAGAATACATTCTCTACGCCTCATCAAGACTGCTTGATCTAGTTAGCGGGGCCGGAGACAATGGATTAGAATAAATTTCTTTCCGTTTAACGAGTTAGGTGAACTCGTAATAGCATTCAATCATAACAGACCATGAAGAAAATGCTCCGCACACTCACGGAGTCGCTCTGATGTGGCCCATAAAAGCACGTATAGCCTTTATAAGATGGGAATCTCATGGACCCAGAATCATCAAAGCGTCTTTCAAAGCAAAGAAGGAGGGAATCACAATGAATGTTATCCAGTGCTATGCACTCACCAATTATAGCAACGTGTCCGATAAACGTAGGTTCTATGAGAGACTGAAATCGATCGTATCGAAGAGCCCACGTTGGGACCTAACAACTGCAACTGAAAACATGCTCCAAACTCTATTGAGGAAGATTTGGGAGGAGGAACAAGTTTCGATAGATTGGAAACAAGGATACCTCAACATGATACCAAAGAAAGGAGACCTCAGCAAATGTGTAAACAACAGAAGCATCATACTGCTGTCAGTAACAGGAAAACCTTTCAACAGTGTTGCTGAACCGGACGAAAGATTCAATAGACGCTCAGGCTCGAGATCAACAGACTGGATTTTGTAAGGGTCTGTCGAGCAGAGACTGAATAGCGACACTATGGATCGTTGTTGAACAATCAATTGAATGGAACTCGTCACTATACAGCACATTCCTTGTCCATAAGGTGTTTGACAGCGTGAATAGGAAAACCTTGTGAAACCTTCTTCGATATTATGGTGTACCTGAGGAAATTGTCAGTATCATCCGGGACTCATATGACGGACTATACTGTAATGTGGTGAATGGAGGACAGCTGACAGACGCATTCCCAGTAGTTATGTTTTGAAGTGAAAAAGAAAAGAGGAGGGCCGAAGAACACACGGCACTGAAAATTAGATGAAGACACAAAAAGGATGAATAGCAACTGGAAAGGGTCGTCCAGGACACATGAGTCAACAAAGTATGTTTCAAGGGATTCAGTCAATGGTCCCAGTGACTGTAAGAGAGATTTATTACTATTACTTATATACTAAATGTCAAATCAAATAAATAAAACGTACTGGGAACAAGTAATAATTTAGAGATATCAGCAACAGTTACAAATTATAGACAAATGGAAAGAGATTTCAAGAAAGATCAAGTATTGAGTTGAATGATAATAGAATTCAATTCCACTAGGTGGACCTTGTGCATCCACCTTACATCATCTAGTTTATGTAAATACACCATCGTTGTCACATGCAAACAGTGAGTAGGACTTCCGTGGAAGAGTCTATAAACCAGAGACTGTACGAGCACTTCGAGAGGTAAAGGACTCTCTGCCTCCCATCGTACTAAGGCATTTAGTAACTAGATAGGTAGAAGAATAAATTTGTTCTCAAACATAATGACATTCATATATACAAAATATTACATACATAATTAAGCATGATTAAATTTCTTCATAAGGAATTGAATAATAAGAGTTTCATGGGTCAATCGTTTCACTCGATTAATTCAGAGTTAATTATTAGGCATACTTCTTTTTTGAAACATCAGTAACTTAGGATTCTCTTCAATCATTAAAAAACTGTTGACTAAATAAAAAAGATAAATAGATTGTTTCCATAGTTTTTAAATCACAAACTGATCTGAATCAGACCACACTCTTTGTCTGCTTTTTAAGCGTGAGATTAAAATTGCTTTAGATATTTATTTCTACGAACTAATTCTTTCTTCTTGTATTATATCCTTATACACAGTCTTTTATATATTACTACCATTGAAGTAACTACTTCTATGAATTTGGTATTCATCTTGTGCTAATGAAGTGTGGCAACTTGGACCGATGCATATATATGCCTGGTCCTACGTTGCATCTAACTGACTACCAAGACTGATGGATGGATGGACTGGATTTCGAACATGAGACCTTAATGTTTATGGGTCGAGAAAACTAATCAGTAATTCATTGGTTCCTATTTAATACACATACAAGTGATAAACAATATCATTTTTCCAACACCTAGTTTTTAAATGGAATGCAATAAAATGTGAGTGTTTATCAGAAAAGGTCACCATGAATTGAATATCTAAAATACAATACATCGAATGAATGTGCTAGTTATTAATAAAATTAAAATACATAAATATGTGTGTATGATGAAAAGAATAGTTATACCAAAATTTTAACCTTGACCGATGTGTACAATGATAATAAGTATTTATTTTTATTTCTCTCTGCATAGATTATTAGCAGAAAAATATCTAGTCTTTGGACAGAACTAGTTTATACATTTGTACAAATGATGCATATATATATAAGATTCTGATAATAGTACTTTCATTACATAACAAGTCAATATTAATTGTGACGAACATTCCATAAAAGTGTACTCCAGGCAAAGAGCAAATGTTTGAGTTGAATTGGAAAAAGTTACTATACTGAACAGTATCAACAAAAAAATTCTAGGTATGTTAGTTAAGGTTGGTTTCAGATAGACAACCACCGAACGAACTATAGAGCACTGAATATTGATTTTAAAATTCTTCAGAATGATTGAGCACCAAAGACTCCATCACGGAAAAAACTCATGATTGTTAAGTTCCCTGATAAGCGCGTTACCATTAAATTTATCAAGTCCCTACTCCTTACTGGATCTAGCCAATTTAGAATATGGTACAGCTATCACTGATGACAATTCGTGTATTACTGTCTTATATAAACAAGATAAAACTGTACCGAACATTAACTCACTAGGTGATTTTGTGATACGTGGGCAACATATCGAATATACAAGTATAACCTAGAGTTCCCAATACTTATAAATTGTTAATCGGTAGACATACATTTTGTCTAAGTCAGATATAGAAAAATTTCGATAGAACAGTTCTTACTCATACCGATTTTCCATCGATCATCAACCATGCTAGTGCAGATGCTAAAATTTTTAAAATAAGAAGTCACTAAATTGTTCTGTTAGCAATTAAGACAATGCATAGAAGTTGATCAGTTTTGAAATAAATAATATTCCTCTTTTTCTTGAGGAAAAAAAAGAAACAATTTAAAGCATTTTAATTTTTTTCTGAAAATATAAAAACACATGAGCGTTAGATGCCAAATCACAAAAAAAAAGATTAATCTGTAAAGAATTCTGTATTGATTGTTTTTAATTGATATCTATCATTCAATTGTGATTAGTTGAAGAAAAGAAGCAACCCTGATAAAAAGATATAGAGAGGGAAGGACAAAGTAAACAAGCTTGTTAATTAAACTGTGCATGTGCGTAGTGATAAGTAACACTATTTCTTTTTAAAAACAACAATTTACTGTTTTAGATTTCAATATACAATCTTAATGAACAGTTTTGAACGAAAAATAAACAACAAACAATAAACACCAATCAGCAGATTGTTGTTTACATTCCAGGTGAAATAAAGTATTTGCCATTGGATTTATTCCCTTACTTCAGTGATATTTAACTATATATATATATACTTTCATTACAGAAGTAGAATCATGATTTCAAATTTCGTCTTTAATCGGGTTCAACATATGGATGTATTAAGACTTCAACTGACTCATGATCTTAACCATTGAGATTACTATAATATCCACAAAACCCATCTGATATTAATCAACATATGCTCACTAGTGACTGGCTTCAAGAGGTATATCCTGGGGTTCTAGTGAGAAGTAGTGACCAGTGGAGTTCAACTAGGTCTGTTGATATAGTAACTCACTGAAGACAATGGTGGATGTGTCGCTCAATTTCGTGGATTAGTTGAAGTTAGACATTGATACCGTTGAACGCCGGCTCAGTGGTCTAGTGGTTAAGTGCACGCGCGCGAAACTAGTAGGTCCTGGGTTCGGATCTCGCAGGGGGCGAGGTCGTTGATGCGCACTGCGAGGAGTCCCACGATAGGACGAAACGGCCGTCCAGTGCTTCTAGGTTGTTCATGGTGGTCTAGCTTCAACTGACTCATGATCTTAAGCATTGAAATTACTTTGATTTTACCTACTAAAGCTCTTCGCTACTTTGCTCCTACTTCACGAAAAAAATGTACCATGACGACGAAAATGATTTTTTATTTATTTATTTATTTATGGCTTTATTCAATATTATATTTTGGTACAATATAGAATTCTCAGCACAAAAATATTTCAACAAGTTTCTTTTACAGAACAAAAGAAAAAAAAACGGTTAAAAAAAATTGAAAAAAAAACTGTACAACTTTTCAATTAGAGTCATGTTAAGAATGCAGATTATTGACTAGGTTAACTCTAACAACCTGTTCGTCACAGAGTACATTTGCTAGGTAAGGTACTATGGAACGTTTATACTTTTGCTTGCGTGCTTGGATTTTAATGTAATTTCGTCTCGTTCTACCAGAAGATATACAAGGAGAAAGATATGAGTGAAGGGGATGGTTAGTATCTGATAAAATAACATCTGCCAGGAGTTTGCATGACTTTAGATGTCTATCCACAATCATATTAATTATAGTCTCAAAAGATTCACCACATAACTTGCTAACTGCCTTCAGCGCTCTCCGCAGTACAGCAAAGTCTTTTCTCAAAAGCCCGGGAAAGAATAACGGAGAACAGTACAGAATAATAGGTAATATGCAAGAATTGACAAATTGTAGGAGTAAATGACGAGTGATCCCAAAGGCATGCAACCTCTTAATGTAGTAAGTCAGACGGAGAACTTTCTTCGATAACAATAAAAAACGTGAGAAGACCAAGAGAGATCAGAGGAAAAGGTTACACCAAGATAATTGACCGGCGACACTGTGTTTATCAAAGAGTCGCCAATGGCACAAGCATTATGAGATCTCAAAAAGGTGTTTAAATGCCGATCATGTCTCATGCTAAAGTTAACAGCTTGACATTTAGACGGATTAAGTAGGAGACCATTAACGACAGACCAACTATCAATGCGAGATAAAAACTCGTTCATTTCTATAGGATGTAAAGAGGAAGAGATAGGCATACAAACAGTGAAATCGTCTGCATATTTCACGAAAGTGTTTACTGTGGAAGATGGCAGATCATGCAGAAAAAAAGAGAAAAGAAGAGGTGAAAGAACAGCTCCTTGTGGTACACCTTCATAAGACACTAGAGACTCTGAACACTTTCCTCCAAACACCGTGTACTGTTCCCTTCCAGAGAGGTAGGAACATAGCCAGTTGGTTATCCAGCTGTCAGTGTTGACGCTGATTAACTTGTTAAGTAAACGTTGCCTTGATATAGAATCAAAAGCAGAAGTATAGTCCAGGAAAGCGCATCGAACATACTTCTTACCCTTTTCTAGGTTGAACACTATATTATGATGCAGAACAGCAACAGCATCTAGGGTGCTTCTTTTGCATCTGTAAGCAAACTGATACTGGTCAATGTGCTCTTTCGTCGCAGGCTGAAGTGAAAGTGTCAATAATTTTTCCATTGCTTTGAGGAAGGGTGAAGTTATTGCAATGGGTCTGAATTTCACATTCTTATCACTAGATGGTTTCTTGGGTATAGGGATTATTTTCATCTTTCTCCACATTTTCGGTATGAGATTAGAAGAGAAGGATCTACTAAAGATAGTGATGAATGGATAGCATAGGACGTCAGCACACATTTTGAAAAGGAGGTTTGGGATACCATCAGGTCCCAAACATCGGGATGAATTTAGTGACTGGAGACATATTTGGACATCAGTTTCGGTGAAACTAGGAACACAGCTATTTTTTAAACCCGTGAATAAAGGGAGTATCACATCAGATGATTGACGTAAAAAAGACTTATTTAAGTCACAAACATCCAGCTGGTTATCGGTCCTAATCTGTCTGTCACCTGTAAGTTCTTTAAAGAGTTTCCACATACTTGAAGAGTTTTTACAAGACAAGAGTTTTTGAGCAAACCTAGTGTTGAGACGACGAATTTTGAGGTTTATCAGACCATTTAGCTTACGAACTTCACTAGAGTTTTTCTTTTTGTACATTCTTTCACCCTCCGTAGTCGTTTTAGTTGTGAAGATGTAAGTCGATCAAAACTTACAAAAATAGTTTCAGTGGGACAACAAATATCAAAACAGAATTTAAGGTAACAAGTGATAATATCAGAAGTGATTTCTAGTGAGTCATCTGTAAATAATTCCCAGTTGGTCGTATGAAACATGTCTTTCAGGTTTCGGATATTTACTTCTGAGTAATTCCTATATTTGACTTTCTTGCTTTGATTTAAGAGTGTACTCTTCCCATGCTTTCCATATACTTTAGGTAGAACACGAATTATACAGTGATCCGAGCTAGACAATGGAGCACGTTTACGAGTCACATATATACCTACATCATTAATGAAAACGAAGTCTAAATGAGCATCCAACCGAGTTGGAAAATCTACTAGATTTTGGTGACCTAGCGATGTAAGGAAGCTACAGTCACATGAATTAAAATCACCACATACAACTGAAAGTGAATCACTGAAGGCAGTAACAGCGAACTCAGTGAATTCATCAGCGAAGACAGATAGCGCAGATGATGTGCAGTCTGGGGTCACATAGATATTGGTAACATAAACATATTTGTATTTATTTAGATGTTTTGGACGGCATCTTAGATTTAGACAGTCGATAAAGTCATTTGAAAACTTGAAACACGCAAACGTAGATCGACACCAGTTCACGTTTACAAAAGTAGCTACACCGCCGCCACACCTCTTTTTATCGTTTGATCGATCCTGACGATAAATTTTGAAATCATGTAGGGATACTAGGCAGTCGTCCTGTAAATCGTTTAACCAAGATTCTTGAATTGTGATGACACCACAATTACGATACATATTTTGACTTAGTAGGGATTGAAGATAGTCTATCTTGTTAATTAATGATCGGCAGTTAGAATTGAGCAATTCGGGAATCGATATACGATTAATGTTCATTCTCTTCAACGCATATTGCCAACCACCACGATGTCTTTTATTGTAGGTTTTTGTAACTTGTGCAGCGAAAGGTCGTAGGCTTTTCATAAACGCACCTGTATAGGTTATGCGATTAATGGACATAATGAGAGGTTAAAACAAAATGAAAAAACAGATAACCTGTTAAAATAACTAGATGGCAGAAACAGGTAGCCCAGATATTCAAGCAGGCATTGGTTATGCATGACATTGTACGACGAATCCTCATGGAAAGAAACTCTAAAGGAAATCAAGACGCCGCTGAATCCATATTTGAACCACAAATAATGTCTAGACGATACTTGTGTAATAGTTTATTTAATTATATTTACCTTCGTTCACAACTGAATGACACTGTCAGTCAAGTAGTCATATCAACGTAGAAGCTGGTACGAATAAACATCCATTCAAGTTGCTACACCACGCATATGTCAAAATACATGATAAATGTGCCAACTAAAGTAATCACTTCACTTATGTCTCAAACAATTTAAACAATTAAGCCATGATAATATTACGATTATAAATAATATCGAATGATTTGAGGAAAGAAAACAATTTCAATAGCTTACCAATTTCGACATAACTGACGGTGAACGAACAAAGGTATCCGCTGGTGTTGACTGATCATTGCCATAATTAATACTGTTATTATTGATGAGATTTGCTACAGACGAGAGTTTAGACTGTTGTTGTTGTAAAGTAAGAGAAACTTGAGATTGTATGTATTCTTGTACAAGTTGAGGTAAACTCACACGTAACTACATAGAAAAAAACAACTTGATTGCGTAACATATATGTATATATCGTAGGTCCAGAAATAAGATAAAGGACATACAAGAGAAAAGCATACCCAACAAAAAATGCATTAAATTAACCTATAAACACAACATGCTTGAAATTGATCCTGAGAAATTTCGTAAAAATAAATTTGAAAATAAACATTGTATGCTATCCTAAATGGGATCGATCAATTGACGAAACTGTTGATATTAGCATTTTTTCGAGGAATTCTAGAATTTTAATCCTGTACATAAACCAACGGCTACTTGAACTCAGTAGCCACGTGAGTAACGCGATGGTGTTTGAAGAGAAAGGTATTGGGTTAAAGTCTCGGAGTGAACATCAAATCTGAGATAAAGGTACATCCAGCTGACGAGTCCAAAATAGGTCAGAGCGCGTGTCCCAGATCCTAATGCAACTCACCATCCATCCCTGCTTCAAATATTGTAACTTGATGGCAATATCGAGGTCATCTGTATGGGATGCACGTATGCCAATAAGAAACTGATCAATTGCAGTCCAAAAACATCAATGTTGAGGTTCAAAAAGCAACCAATACAAAAATGAATTAAATTTCACCCCATTTCACAAGTTAATGGCTACCTGAATTCAGTAGCTAAGTGGATAACGCGATGGCGTTTGACAGAGAGGGAGAATCCGACTGAAATACCTTTAAGAATTCATTGTATAAACTTTAATCAAATCGTCCCTTAGTATCAATTGATTAAAAGGAGGGAAATTATAAGAAAGAATCTATCAATGGTAATTTTAGACATTTTATTATATTGTTGCTATGGTTACTGGAATGTAACTACTACTATGTAAAGCGGTTGGAAAATAAAAAATCTCATTCATCAATATTATTAACAAATAAACCAGAGATTTATTTACAAAATGGAATAGGAAAGTTGAAATAAAAAGCACTATGAAATTAATTCATAGTGAAAATTTGTCAAAAAAAGTGGAGTATTGTTGAAAATCAGAGAGTATTAAACTGCTGTCACATCTTTGTTTTCCGAAATCCTAAGTAGTGTGCACTGATGACCATGTTGCTAGTAGTAGGATCACACTCTTTCTGTATGCAAAGGTCAGATTGAAAGCGCTTGATCGCAATGGCCTCTGAAAACAGATTAATGTACGTTACCCGTTAATTATTTTGAATGATTCTGAGAAATCCACGTTGTGTTTACCATTCATCACATGTTTATCTGTCTCACTTGAGAAACCTTAACTTGCTTTCAGACACAACTTACAGGAAATACGTTCCGAAAACCTTATAGATGCCCCATTTTTAGTCCTTTCTATGTACTTGCATGCACACGTACATGTGAATTCGTAAGCACATTTACAGGTGACCTCAGTTTCGTGATCTGCGCTATCTGCTAGTAAACTGTAGTTCCCGCTTCTTATTGCCTTCTGATTTCAAACACTGTTGAGATTTCTATTATAACGGTTATCGAGGTGATTCATTAACGAAGCAAAGCCACTACGTATTCCATGAGCAAATTATACGTCCGACCACTTTAGTTATTTTACAAGTGTCTATAGAGCTATCATGACAGTTCCATGTTTATTACTATCATTAATCGATAAGATTGAAATGTTGAAAGTCGTTGGAAAATTTTGATAAACTTTGTCAATGAATGTTAATAAGTATTAGCTTTTAATTGAACAAAAATTCTTGTTCATTCGTTCCGACTTTATGAAACAATTCGTTATATGTAACCCAATAATTAAATGGATGTTTATGTACTTATGTGCAAGCAATCCTACTTTATCAGATAAACCGAAGTATACAAAACTAGGGGTCGAACTTATGACAATAGTCGAAAGTCGGATGAACTAAGCATTAAGTCCTATACAACTTCAATTGTAACAAAACATTTAATCAAATATATGTAAATCATACAGATCAGTTCAATAAGCTTTAAAATATGATTTACACAACGATATTGAACAAAAGTTATCAGATGGACTAGTGTACAGTTTTGGTGTATATTCAAAGGATGAAGATCAATCTACATATTGAAACATTTATATTCATAGGTCATAAACAATGTAGGGCATGTTGTATAAGTGCTAGATACAATATCAGAAAAGGAAGATAGAATTGTCAAGGGCAGTAGCAGTAGTATACAGTACTAGTGGTAGTAGAAAACATAGAAGAATGAATTCATGAAATAAAGTGGTTTTTAAAAGTGTACAACTACAGGAAAATCAAGAGTGAATGGATCTGTGCCATTTTGACACCTATATGGTAAATTTTGATACGATACTTGTACATCAACAAATCAAATATGAAATAAACTAGTCTATTTTCGAACTATAAATGAATTATATACTTCTCTTTTAGTCCAATCATTTGTGATATATATTTCTGTAAATGATCATAATGCGACTCAATGATTAGTGATAAAGTTTTGTGCAGTAGGCTTTGAGTAAAGTTTTCCGTTTTGTATAAGCATAACTAATATTGTCGGTTTGATTAAAATACAGTAGATAGCTTGCTCCTAACTCAGCAAAGTTAAATGCTGATTGGAAGAATATTGTAAGTAAGCGAACCATTTATCTAGGCAAATTTAGGTCACACATATTTTTATCTGGATTAGTTCAGCAGATCAGATATTCTTATAAGATTCGCACATTACTATTAGAAATTTGTACGGAGTCCAAGCCGATTTGACAACTGTTTATAATCATTAATAAGCAATAACTATATTTTCATCAATTTAATAGTAGCTATCTAACAACCGCAAATTTGAACAGCTTAATATAATCTTGATGACCAGCATACATCATGTGTGACACAAGGCAGTAACACAAACACACACACACAACTATGTATCACTCTAAACAATCGTGAAAGTCAATGAAAAACTCACTATTTTGGCATGATTATCTTGTTAATGAATAATTTGCATTTTTTAAAAATATATAATGAATACAAATAATAATCTATAATAAATGAAAATTTGAAGACAAGTACAATTTATGTCGAATAAATTGACTGAGATAATGAATTATCAATGTGCGTTTCCTAATTTCCAATAGTTATCAAGTTGAAGTCAACCAGTAAGTGATATAACCAAATCTTTCGAATAAACAAATAACATATCCAAATAATATAATCATATGCTCTGAACTCAACTACTTGTTTACCAGGTGCAGGTTTGTGTATTTGGATGTATAAGGCACATTTTCTAAATGTTATAGCCTAGTGATACTATTTCGTTTGACAAAACGAAGTAGATGTAGGGAGGTTCGAATTTGCATCTATCAAAGGTACCAAGGATTAAACACTGACAACCTAAGAATATCCTCTGATTTCAGTATGTTTTATATTCACAAAACAATAGATAGTTGGATGTTGCATGATTATTACTTGATGAGTAAATAAATATTTTAGTTACGTTATATGTGATGTATGATGACAATTACCAGAAGAAAATGAATCAGAAAAGATAAGTAAAGCATATGATTTGTAAAATGATAAATTGTTCAAGCATTATTGTCAGTAACAACGATGACAATAACATTTCGACAAACACTAAATAAATATAATATCGACAATCCTTAAAAACGAAAAATTAGCTCACTTACACCAGTTCGACTGCCAAGTGTTGACGTCCCACCTGATGTAGGTAAAACACCGGCGTTATTATTATTATTCATATTATTATTGACATTAACGCCATTGACAACCGACAATTTCGGTGCAATAGTATTACTTAATTTTGCTTCAATTTTACGTGTAACATTCTCAGATATTCTTTGTATTGTAGTAGGATCACATAATTTATCTTGATTAATAATTTTCGATGCAGCTATTAATTCATTATCTCGTGTTATAACCATACCATCTAAACTGCCAACAGATATAGTACGTTGACGTCGTTTCTCTTCAATAATACGTTGCATTATTGATCCACTAATAATAATAATAATAATAATAATAATAATAATAATAATAAATACCAATAATAACACGGTAAACTCATGATACACCGATAGGATGAGCAGGGAAAGAATGATAAAACAAAGTAAAGGAAACAGTGTTACATAATTTATAGTAAGGATAGAGTGGATGAGCTTCATATTATTATTTATGCTGAAAATTATTATGGATCAGCATGATATTGATTAAATGAAAAAATAATGTGCTAAATAAGAATGCAATATGTGAATAACTGTACAGCGCAAGAGAGACGTAATCACAGTTAGTTACATTCATTCATTTTCACTCATCAATTAAAAACCTTTCACTTGGATGAAACAATCAATCATAATTGGGCAAAAGATCTAACACGATTATGTGCACTGGTCTCAAAAGTCACAATCAGAAAGACAACAGACGGTATGATAAGTGAAGGAGATTTAATGTGACCTTCAATGAAAATGTGAACATGACAAACACATTTTAAAAGAATAAATAGGATCGTAAATGAAAAGTAATGAATAAAAGTGTTTCACTATTCTTGATTTTCCACCATATGATTAAAGCATTTCTAAATGCAGATTACGACTACTGCACGGGCCTAAATCGGAAAGTTTGTCCCTTCTGAAATGACTGAGTTTAGATCTCGTTGAAAAATAACGCATCATTACTTGCTAAATTTTATGTCAGAAAGCTTTGGAAATTTGAGTAAGCAATGGGTAGGCAAGTATAACAAGTCCTAGTCAATTTGATTGATGAGTCTTACACCTTAATTTATTGGATTGCTCACTGAGTCAACTTGCACTCTCCACAGATCGGAATTATCTTTAAAAAAATAGTGCAGAAATGATTTACTAGTTTAAGTATCTCGCTTTCCATTAATGGATTTTAGACTCATAACCTGCGGTTCAACACCTAAGTCACACTTTAAACAGATGAAATGTACCAGTAGCTATTGTACAATATATGTGACTGAAAGCTAAGTAGCATATTATTTTAGAGAAAGCGATATCAATTAATATTACTAAAAATAAAGGATCTGAGAGAGAGAGATAGGAAGTAAATGATTGAAAATCGTAGAAAAACAAACTCACCGATAAACAATGACTCGACGACTAGGTGTCCTTTTACGATTAGCCGTTCTACTAGATCCTTGATTTTGATGATTAACTGAACGATTACCGGTTACTGCATTTGATCGTGTATTCATAACACCAGGATTTTGTTGTGTTCGATTATGTGAATTAAAAATAAAATGTTTATTCTGACGTCCATTTCTCGTTTGATTGGTATTATGAATACGATTGTACGGTGTAGAGTTTCTTCTACTGCCACCAACCCCAACGACTCCACCACTACCGCTGTCATTTGAATTTGAACGATATTCACCTGGTTGACGTTGAAGACCTGGTTTATTGCCGTTAATATCATTAGTCATCACAACAGGAGCTGTATTCGAATGTTTTTTTACACCGACGGTATGAGCTGTAGCGGCTGCCTCTAGTGCTGCGAGATATTTACGTCGTCGAGCTTCTAGTAGAACACGTTCTGCTTCAGCACGACGTAGTGCTGCTGCACGACGAGCAGCTTCACGTGCTAAACGTTTGGCTTGTTGTGCTTGAGTTATCTGAAAGTGTACATCCCATGGACGAAATAATAAAATCAGTGTCTGGAAAGAAAAAAAGGAAAGGAGAACTAGGCACTTAGTTACTTGTTAATGTTATAATTAAAACGCTTTCTATTTTAAGTAAAAAGTAGAAAATATGACTTTCGTTTTTGTAACGCTAAGTACTAATCCAGTATGTCTATATAATTGGTGAAATATGGTTCAATAACGAAATGAATTGATTGTACACTTTTTTGGGTTATTATTATTAGTAGTAGTACATGTTTGTGTAGTAGGCAGTGAAAAAATTTTATTGGACTATTAAACTGATGGAAAAAGAAATAGGATAAAAATCAATAATCAAGGAGTCAAATGGTTAAAGCAAGAGAGGATAAAGTTGAAATATAGTTATGTCAAATGTAATAGATATTCTCAATTTGGACCCTCCTCTGTAATCGTAATCTATAGTAGGACATTTAAGGTGACATTATTTGAAACCAATAACAATAGTATAGGTGTATTTATTTCTTATTTCCTACAAAGTCTTTAATATTAATCATTTAGCATACTTTCAAAATATGTCACAAATTCAATTGATAAACATATTTGTACCAATTCAAACTGTATTTAATATGGCTTGAAGTGTTATTTATTTTTATTTCAGTTTCAATGTATCATCAATCATCAATATAAAAATGTTAGAAAAAAAACAAGTTGGAAACTCGTGTATTACCATAAACATTAATGGAATACAGTCATTTGAAACTTTTTTTTAAAAATAACGATATTTTATGACTAAATTGACGACTTACAAGACATTGAAAACAAACTGCAGCCAATATAATCAATGTCCCACGCCATGTGAATAATAAAACTAAACGTGGAATTGCTTGACCACCGACTAAACAACCCATACCACTGCCACATAAGGCTAGGCCAACAGCTAGTGGACGTTTCTGTTGAAACCAATGTCCAACGGTAGCAATAGCCGGTAAATAGATAAAGGATAGGCCAATACCTGTAGAATAAGCATGAATGACAAATAATAATAATAAATATGGAAAAAATTATACAGACCGACAATACTCAACCAACTAATTAACAGAATACATGAATAACCGAAGTAACCCATAGTGTCATTGAAGAGAAATCAATGACAATTCAGTGAAGAATATTTTCTCTTTGACAATATCACTTACTCAACCTGAACAATCATATTTATAGTTAATCAACAAATAAAATAGTCTTTTGAAAATTAGGGCCACGATTACATCATAACATGTGTTAAAACGACGTTGCTTAATGAACGAGAATTTGAAGAAACAGAATAAGATTATATCTAGCGTATGAAAGAGAATTGTCCACTTGACGAGTATGAGACGAGTGAAGAATAAATTAAAAACATGAACGTGATGATGAATAATGAAAATTACAAATGAAGATTACATATATTAAAACGACGTACTAACAATGAAATCATAGTTTGTGGAAAGTTTCAGGGTCATGGAAGAATGATGGCTTACACATGTCTCTTTTGCACGCATAGTACAGGTTTAAAAAGATGAACTGTTAACGCCCTATGGTGCATAACTTATTTAATTTGTACTCTTCTCGAACTAAATCCTCTGACTGTGTAGATGATCTTAAAGGATCATGTAAACAGAGTTGAAAAGATTATTTAATATTGAACTAATGCTTGTTCTGCATTCACATTTCGAAAGCCACGCAGTATAATGTTCTGAGATGCGTTTGGCAAATGCCCGCTTTGTGTGACTAATGTAACCTGCTCCACAGGAGCAAATAAACTTATAAATACACATTGATGTGGCTCAATGAGAGAGTTAATACTTCAAACATCCACGAAAATGAGGTGGCTGGAAAGGACTATGTGAAGCTTGGTACATTAAACGTTTCCCTTAAAGATTTAATCGGACGATTTTTCAAAATTTTCACAGCACAATCTCCCTTACACACACTGTTTATCGAGATGACTTTTCTAGGAACTGCCTCGCAGATTTTAGTTTCGGTTTCCTGTTTCATTCAAGAAATCTGAACGGATAGCTATTAATGATGAATATTTGTTGGAGATTGGATAGTTCCTCGTCTATCGTGTCTTCGGAATCTATTCTCCCGGCCTTTGATGATAGAGATTAAACTACGTTTCTATAACATCGCTTAATATAACGAAACAGTACTTCAGTACTCCTTAGCTTTCAACTGCCGTCAAACTGACGAACGCCACCCACAGATCAAAACAATTTGATTGGTTCTATATATATATATATATATATATATATATATATATATATATATATATATATATATATATCCAAGAACACTTCGGCTAGCAGGGACTGTGAGCCCACTCATGATTTACTTCAAGTACAGTACTTGAGATAGGATCCAGTCATAAGATATGTAACTATTGGGAGTAGATGGTCCTATAACTATATCATGGATAAATGTGGGGTTGAAAACGGGCACCAGTGGGTGAAAACCCAGTAGTCTAATTGATAGGCGCTCGTCATGATACATAAAAGTCCTGAAACTCTACTGTTGAGCAGTCCCTTACTTGAACAAACCAGTTGCCCAGTGTTCCCTAGTTTCTAAATGTACCCGAACTGAGATCAATCTGTGAAGAATACAACGTATAAAAGATATTTGGTTTATTTAAGTGACTGGGAGAAAATCAACGATTTTTAACATAAACATCCATAATATTCATAGACATATTTCAATGGAAATACATGTGGGAAGGCTAAATAACAGACAATACAATCAATAAATGAACCAACTAACAGAGTTGAACGATCGATTAATAACTAGCCAATAGTAAAATAAAGGCAAGAACATTATTAGAAAGTAAGAGATTGTATCTATCTCTTATTAATATTGTACATAATAATTTTTGAAACAAAACATCAACCCATACGTATGTGAGCGAGAATATTTCACATCATTCTACTCCTCGTTTTCATTGTGTTACCTATTAAACCAACTCAACCATGTCACTTTCTTTAACGAACAAACTTTAAGTGTGAGCAACATTCTCTACTGTCTACAAAGAAATGGAAAAGTTAGCCAGCATGGGGTCGCATTGCGTAATCATTAAGACGGTCCTCTGTATTCATTGTTTTACTACTGTATTTCAAGAGAGTAAACAAACTAGTGATCACTTATGTTTATCATAGCTATTACGTTGCTCTAAAGTATTCTCTGATTAGTAGTAACTCTCTTTTATAATAGTAATATTATTAGGTGTCCCGACTGTTTTCTTCGTTACTATATGGACAGACTTAATATATAACACTTTAGGCTTAATCTGGAAACTAAAATTCTCGTATCGAAATCTCGAATGGTCATCAGAAACCATATAAGAGTTACTCCAATAGAAAATAGCATATCAGTGTTATTATACTACTATTTGCTAACTTCTTAGTAATTTCGATCATTGGTAAAGTGTGATTGTTCAAGCTAACGGTTTTAAATTAGCAATAAGAATAATAAAAAGACAATAAGTCAAAAATTATATGGTAAGTATATCTGAAAAACTGCGACAAGATGAATATGATCTCCATATGATTGTATTACATCATACTGAGAAAAAACCATGCGACTATGTAGTGAAAAAGTACCATCCAGCAAAAGAGAAGGACATGAGGTGAAAACTGTGAGACTGTTGACAGTTATAGGATAAAAGGGTTGAGTAATTAGAAAGAGAATCACTGACGGATCGGATAGTTAACACTTTTCCTTACTGCTATAAATCGGGTTGAAATTTATTCTTCCGATTAGATAAAATATAAGACCTCTCAATATCCAGCAGAAAAAGCTGGCTAATGAATCGACGTCAAGCATGATTTTATGGAACTACGAAGTAGACAAACTCCACCTGGAGCCCTTCTAGGATTACTCCCGGTCCGAAGCCCGGGTGGTGGAGTGAGGTTAGATATTGAGATAGCACCTCCATCCAGTAAAAAAGAACCTTGTTAAAAAATGCTAGCCAGAAGAAAAATGAAGTATATACAAGTACACACTAACATTTATGAATGCGTTTAGCAAAATATCCGTTTAAACAAACATACTTTACTCGAACGAAACAATATGTAACATTGCTAATGGAAGAGGAAAATGTTTGAAATCTATAATTTTTGAGTATTTTGTGTGTGTTGAACACTTAGATCTTTAGACAAACCAAGTCAGCGAAAACTAGGTAAAATTAGTATGATTACACCGGAAAAATATGTCGCCAAGCCATGAACAATATAGGCTCAAAATCTAACTAGATCTCGAAAAGAAAATTGAGCACTCAACTTTCACATTGTCCCATCAGGAAGAACTTATAGATTTTCAAGATCTATTTTCCCAATAATTTGCGGTAATTTCTCTATCTATTCTCTTTTCCATAATTAATCGTCATGTACTCAGCTCTAAAATACAATACTTGATTGAAATCTGAAGACACTACCCTATCCCACTTGTCCAAATCTGAAGAACATAATGATATGAGAAGATGGTAAAACATGTAGTAGATATTTTAGAAGTTACATTATCTCTCAACAACGAACTTGATTAGCTACAACGGCAATAAACATTCATCTTGCAAACTTGTAGACTTGAAGAAATCACTGATTTTTCTGGTTTTAAGTGTTGAGCAGAATGAGCTTTAAATTCAAGGAAGTTATTAGTAATGATTTGTTTGTCAATGATTGAAATTTACAAAAAA
The DNA here is from genome assembly GCA_946903255.1 of Schistosoma spindalis. Taxonomy (NCBI): domain Eukaryota; kingdom Metazoa; phylum Platyhelminthes; class Trematoda; order Strigeidida; family Schistosomatidae; genus Schistosoma; species Schistosoma spindalis. The sequence continues at coordinate 10,311,824 of OX336423.1, read as the reverse complement.
CAAAAACTGACTTATCGTACACATTTTAAGTGAATAGAATTTTTATCAACTATATTATGAAGCATTCTATTATCAGAACTAGAAAAACGTGATAATATATATATAACACTACTACTTACCACCAAGAAGCCCAAATGTCAACGTAAAGAATTCAATGGTTGTGACAAAAGCACTGGTTAACAAGGCAATTGTAGTAATAATTGCACCAATCATAGCTACCGGGCGAAAATCAAATTGATTGCTCAACGCACTAACGAGTGGACCTATAATGGTTAGACGGGGAACAGCATAATGAACAAAGAAAACAAAAGATAAAGAAATATACTAAGGATAAAGTAGAATAGTGATTGAAGTTTTTGAAATAATATATTTTTCAGATTACTCCTTCTCGACAGACTATTAGTAAATACAAGAACATATCAATATTACATAAGTAATGAACTGATTTAAAACCATTTTCTAATTCAACTAGAAAATTCCCATTTTGACATTTTGTAAATAAAGAAGGAACCAATTGGGTGAAGAAATTTCTTTTCAATTAGTTTTTTATCGTGGCTCTACACTAATATGTATATATATGATTTACAATAATGATATAATACTCATAGAGTGGATACGTTACGTAATAATTACATAATGACATTTAAATTAACATTGAGTAATTGTAGGAAAGAGGACTATTAATATTCAAAGTAATTATTAGATCAAGAAGTTGCTACGTTGCATAATATATGAAAAAGAGAATACACAGAATTTTTAATGGATGGTCAAAGTTTAAAAACAACAAAAACAAAATTAAAAAACGAAATGAAAGAAGTATGAAAAATAGTTCTGTTGAAGAAAATCTTATACCGATGGCCAATGAAGCGAAAGTGGTTGTACAAATTTCGTTTTAATGCAAAGGTTAGGTTTGTGAACATGCATTGCGATGGCTTCCGAAATGTGCAAAAGGCACACTAGTAAACCATGTGGCAAATTTAATGGAATATGGTAGATAACCTTAAAAGCTTTATTCAATTCAACTTGATGACCTGTGTCAACCAAGTGAGAGAGAATATCACTAATTCCCTCAGAATCCTAGACCTATTGTATCCACCAACCTGATCCCAGTGCATGATACTAGATTTACTCCCCTACTTTTATAAACATTATTCGATCACATTAAGACAGTAAGAACGTCAACGGAAGAAGCTATAAAGGAGGGGCAAGATGAGAGCACTTCAAAAGGGAAATCAGACTCTTTATTTCACCAGCCTTAATAGGACATTTAGCAGCAAAATGTCAGTCAACTGGTCAGTCCTCATCTAGAATGCTGCTACTTTATTAAATCTTTCTTCCTATTAAACAAGCATTCGCATTGATATTTATAAATAGTTTGTATAAAAAACGTTGAAATATAGAGGTTTCAAGCTGAATTAAACAGATGTATAACAACAGTATTATATTTAAACCGATTTCCAGTAGATTCTAAAAAACATTATGTATATTAATTGTTCTCAGTAAAAAGCCACCAAACTAAAATTAGTCTGCCAATGTCTTGAAGAATCAAAATACGTTTCACTTAATTAGATATTTGTATACATTATGGAAAGTGATCTATCTAACTTGAAATTCGCACTCATAATTATTTCGATCTCCTACATAGAACACAAAAAATCGTATTTTTGTCCAGCTGAATAGTAACATAACATTTCTGAAACACGAGTTAACACATTTCTTGACGTGAAGTAACTTCTTTAGATTATGTAACGCAATGGTTTGAAATATGTAGAGAGGAACAAAATCCCAGGGTTTTGTTCTAACTATTCCTCATGATTATACATCAACTTACCTCTCTGTGCCGTCAAATGCCCTGGTATGACAGAGAGTGAGGAGAGTCAGCTCTCCATCTCGAAATGCCCTCAAGTTGCCACGTGCATGCAACCACTGCCATAGTGTTGTTTACGAAATTGAGAGGACGAAAAGCGAATGTCCGGCGCTTTAACCGGGTTGATGTATGCGGAGGATCCACCTAGGTGAGTTGGAAAACCCTGATTCCAAACTAATGATGTACATTGGCTCCAGGATCCTAAGGAAATAAATGGAGTATTAACCTATTGTTGGTCACCGACTACCATGGGACCGCATCTTCTAACGTTGCTCCACAGCCTTGTGTATTAGACTTTTACGTCAAAGGCTCGGCGTGTGTCTCGTTAAGAAGACCACCTGCCTCGGTTTGGGCACCCGGAAAGTATCCCAGCAGTCACACATATCAAATGATTTATATGAGTGTTAGTGATACACCCGATTGCTCCACTGAAGTAGGTGGAGGTTAGAACTCCCGACTTATTGAACCGAAACAGAGAGCCTCTGATATATATATATATATATATATATATATATATATATATATATATAATAAACAGTAATAAATAATTACGTGTGAATCAATGTTATCGTGTTTTTTTGTTATTTGTACGTGATAGGCTACATTGATAATTAATTGATTGATACTTTTCAATGAGACTGAATAGTTGACACGGAATAAAAAAACTTTCTACGGATGAATACAGTAAAAAAAAGTCATTGCTTACAGATTTATATATAATAGGCCCGATGATGATTTACTTTTACTCTTCGGGAGGTTTTGGAACTTTTTGAAGCCCAACAATAGTCGTATTCCTTGACTTTAAAACGGAGTTCGACTCTGTTGATTGTGAGGTTCTGTGGTAGTGTCTGTCATTTGAACGTGAACTAAAGAAGTACACCCAACTACCACCTACCTTGACAAGCGATTTTATCTGATGTAGGAGTAGATGGGGGGAAAGCTAGGGGTGGCCAAACCAAGACGTTGTACCACTCTATTAAGTTATTGACAATTGGACTGAATCATTGTTAACAGATGTAGACTATTTAGTTGGAGTTCGTAATCAATCGTTAGACTTTGAACGACACGACTCAGAATTGCTTGCAATGGCAGCGGTACATTCATTTTATCTTTACTTAGATCCTACGTTTTTCAATTCCTCAATATTTTATTCTTCTATTGAATGGTATCTTCGATGCCTAAACTTTTCCACTACCACTAATACCGCTACTACGCCTACTAATCTGAGATTTGCCCTGGAAATTTCATCTCGCTGTGTTGTTGTACCAAGTTATACATTGGGTTTGATTGGATGAGTAGGGAACCTGTAATCTACGAGCTGACTGTATGGGACGAAACAATAGAAGGCATATCAAAGGAAGAGTCGATAGTATTAGAACTTTTCTCACTATAAACATTTTTTGCTTATACTGCCATAAAACTCTTGCTTACTTTGAAGAGTTATATGGAAAAGCCAATAAGAATCTTTATTTCTTTATATTACATAACTACAAAAAATGAAAGATGGAACTAGGGGTGCATATACGGTTTCAGTGTTTAACTAACTAACATACTTTACTCGATTACTCAGGTACAAGTGGGTAACGCTATTTTTCGAGTACCAAGACCATAAGTGGCCTATCCGCTCTGCTGCTACTGATGTGGGTTTTTCGTTTAATAATATTAAAAATATTTAGTACAGTATACACTATTCTCCACAATTTCGAGTTATTAAGACTTTAGAATTCACGAAGTAAAACATAGTCGGTAGATTTAGATCATTTATTTGTCATGGATGATATATTGATATCGAAAGGGAGAACAACTTGGTCTTAGTTTTGAGACTCCTAAGCAAGACCTGAAAGGAATTGAATTCATAAATATCAAGTCCTTCACAAACCTCTCTCTCTCTCTGATAATGATTTCTACTAAATCAACGAGCAATTTGAGTCGCCATACAAATCGAATTGCTATCATTTGTTTCGTGAGTCGATCACACTTAACATTTTTTTCCTAAATTCACCTATATTTCTATCAAAAAGTCAAGAACATTTGTTAACTTACCGAGAAATAGATATAGACCAACTATTAGACCACCAGGAGTTAATAAAATTGAACGTTGTTGTATTTGAAAATCTTCACCTAATTCTGAAATTGGTATACAACTGCCAATGTTTGGTTGGATAATACGGTCATTACGAGGGTATTTAATTGGACCAGTTTCATTGAATTTCCGTTCATTTGGTGATGATGATAGTACACGAAAATTAGAATATGGACAGACTGGATTTATTAGTAGACCATAAGTGAAACATATTCCATCAACTAGTACCATACAACAAAATGAACCGAGCACAACAAACCAACCCCAACCACCGTCAGATACAACATCGTGTGCATTCAATTCTAATATTATTATAACCGAGAAATACAAGAGAGAAAGATAGAAACTAGGAAATTTGAAATAAACACAATTATTACACTAATACAACAGATAAATGGTAGAAATTGTTTGTTTGCTTTCATTTAGAATAAAAATCAAATTTTGCAAAAATGCCATTCACATATCTTTAGCTTATACTACATACTTATTATTATTACGATCCAAAATAATTCTAATCATATTGATAACACTCAGTCCATTTAATGAGAATGGAATTATTTTTATAACACAACGGAAAAACCATTCAGATAGGTAAACAAAGTGGTGCGCATGTGGGATAAGTTGACATTGATCCAAGTTCCATGCCCACACTTTATGCTAGAACGGTTTGAAAGGAAATTAACCATAGGATGACAGGCAAAAGAATCAATATATCACTTAGTATAAATGATAGAGAACGGAACAAAAACAAATAGTCTTATGAAAAATGACAGGAACTGATCAAAAAGATCGACTTCAAGTTATAGTACCTACAATGGTTAAGTCCTAAATCTCAATTATAGTGCAAACTTCAACCAGTAAGTTGATGTTTCCCAACATACCCTAGATAAACAGTCAATGAGTGGTGCTATATCACCAGCACTTATACAGCTACCCAGATACACGAACTTCTCAACTGCCTTCAAGATGTTAATTAACTCAGGAACAGTCTCCTTCAATAGACAATCCCAGAGAACAGTCCTGTTCAACGAGTCGAAAGCGGCCCTGATGTCAAGAAAAACAACGATTGCTGGCCTGAAATAAGTATGTCAGTGTTCTAACATTTGGTGGAGATATAATCAATATATCCTCAACCAAAACCGGCCTGCTCTTCGTGAGTCAATCTTTCTCGCGTTTTGAACAATCTACAAAGTATGACGGTAGCCAATAGTTTGGGCGCAATCAGAAATAGATTTATCCTTCGATAGCTGTTACATAGGTGATGTGATTTGTACCCTTAGGATCCTGTAGTCCATGTGCACAATTTGTTTGGAATCACGGTTTTCCAGCTTCCCTAGGTGGATCATCCGTACTCACTAAACCGGTTATAGTCCCGGACATACGCTTTTCGTTCACTTAATTTTGTAAATAACACCCTATGAGAGAAAACAATGAGTAGAACCTCCTTGGCAGTGGCTACATACGCGTAACCATGTGAGGAAATTTTGAAGAGAGCGGACTCTCCCTACTCTCAGCAGTACCATGGCATTTGGGGCCAGGTATCACTTAGTCAGATCATGTCATTTCGTTTTACCTATCAAATAACGTTCTATTTATTCATTTAACAATCCCCAAACGTCCTTCATTTCAAATCATAAAATCCCCTTCTACTGTAGAAAAAGGATGTCTTGTTAACTTTTCGGAGGTTCAATTTAACGCAATTCAGTATGTAGTCATTGAAAATCAACGTACAGCCTGACACATGTTTTTGATGGCCCAGTTAACAATACTGTATTAGAATGATGAGATGAAATTAACAATATGAATGGCAAAAGAGACTGAAACAACATAGTAGCTAAGATAATGAGAAGGACAAAGCAATTAGAACATGGTTCGAAAAGACATGAAGGAATGTTGGAAAACAACATCTAGATTGAGATAAGAAACAATGCACAGCCCAACAGACTGATTTCTGAGCTGTCATCCACAGCAATCGCTGACAGATATAGTCTCGCGGATCCCAACTAGTTATTATACACACGGCTTCGAGTTACATAGTCTGCGTGGCGGCTAGTGATACTAATTCACCGGATATCCTGATAGAATAAGATAGAAAGAAGTTTTGAACGTGCAACCCAATGGTAAAATTATTCTTATAGACTAAGTCCCCAGCAATCACTTTTATAATAAAACTCTAAATCCTTCAATTATAAAACTATCATCAAAATTTACTTAGATATATTAGTCGAGCGTATTCGGTGAAATAAAGTGTATGTGAAAAAAAACTTTAGCCTTATGGTATCCAAAAATAGTAAATAACTATTTTTTACATTAAAGAATATGCACTTTTATTGTAACTTTCTATCTTTGTTGACTTTCAGTAGGGTTTGACCTCAACCTTAATTCAAAACTATGACATAGTTCATTATTCAGTGTTAAACAATATTCACCATGATAATAATAACTTATTAAAATTAGTCCCCAAATGTCCTGGTACGACCATAGGTTAAGAGAATCTACTCGCACAGTCGGAATGCTCTAGTATAGCTTAAGGTTTATAGCTTCTGCCAATGAAGTACTTCTTACAGACTTCATGTGGCGGGGGTGTATTTCACAGGACGAAATCTAGATCTCTAGAGAATATACCAGGTTGATAGATGCAGAGAGTTCACCTAAGTGAGTTGCAAAACACTGATTTCAAATCAATGATGTGCATGGGCTCCAGGATCTTGAGAAAACAAATGACGTATATGAGATAAATTGACTCAGTGACTTCGCAAGTTATCAAATATGACTTGAAGTGCAACCTAATGGCGATCCCAATGTATTCCCACCTTACTTTCATTATACATGGGAGAGAAACTCTTTTAACTGAAAGTTCTTCTTGGTTGCACTTTTTAAATTATCTGTATCTTCTATAGCATACTATTCTTGTCCATTTATTTTTTCTATTTTTCCCCCTTTATTTCTTTACAGCATTATGTTTTTCATCTATGTGTCACATATCTTTTCTAGTACCTAGGTGTACCAGAATCGGTATATATCAAATAAAATTGTAAAAAAGTTGAAAGATGAATTAAAATCATAAAAAAGAGAAGATTCGAAAATGTGAACTACTGGATTTTAACACATTGTGGATCTAAAGGCAATGTATTTTACGTGAGATTGGAGGATCTTTAGATCGATTTTGTATAGAGATTTGTGAGTGTACACTACTGACCCAATCAAAAATGTGACAGCATCAGATAGCGATGAAAACTACCCTACAAATTATTATCAGTTGTACCACAACAAACCGGATCAAATAATAATAAGAAGAAGAGAAAGAAAAAGTTTAGCTAACCTCCTAAAGACGTATGATAATGTTGATCAGCAGTAGCAGTTACTTGACCAGGTGTTTGATATTGTATCAGTTGATTCGTTTTCAAATTATATTGTGATGAATGATAAGATGCCGCGGCTGTTGACGATCCACCACCACCACCAATGACTGGTAATTCACCAGGATTAATCACACAAGCTGGTTGTAAATGTCCTGTTGAAGGGATAACATGAGATTGTTGAAGTTGTTGCTGTTGGTTGTGATATTGGTCTTCCTTTACCTTTTCATGTAATTCCTGTAAAAATCATGTAGAACAAATAAAAAATTATCCTAATAGGAGGATTCAAAGAGATCATATGATTGCTAAATCAGTTTACAATATGAAATGAAGATAAATAAAAAAGAAATGGGAATAAAAGAGTTGAGTAAGTTTTCCGTCATGGTAATGTAGCTCTAGTAGTTAGAAACCAGACTCACTCAATGTCAACTATATAATCTGAATGTAACGTGCTAATCATGAAATATAGGGACATTATCGTATGTATGCACTTCTAAGTCCTATATTAGAATGAAACAACTTTCCAATGGACCTTGGTTTTCAGAGAATGTTAGGTTAAAGTCAGTGACGAACATTATATATAACTAACACATGAATTGAATTGTCAAGTGAATTGCGATTGTATTAGTGGTTGCATATATAATTTCAAAAGGCATCTCTGAAGATATCATCCTGAAAATTAAAGAAAAGAATCAACGCTTATCAACGGAAAACAGAAAATATTGACAGATCCTTAGGCCAAGACGCCGATACCAAATACTTCAAGCGCGAATCTTAAAATGCATGAAGTGAGTCTAGAATCTATCAAACCAGTGCGATAATAGTTGGAAAATGATCTAGTTTATGCCATAGAATTCAACAAAATGATCTTACTTAGATATAGTCTTTAAATACTAGGCGATCGGCAACGAACTACTAGCGAGAAACTAATGCGATCCAAAATTCGCCAAGGGAAACTACAACTTCGTAAACATGACATCTTATAAAGTTTATAACTACGATTGAAAATGCCTTTTCGATTATTTCTGGACATATTTGAATCTAATAAGTTTTGCTACCAAACTGAATTGCCCAATCTGTACTGAGAGTTACAAAAGCATGTATAACACAAATTTGTAGGCCCAATATTGACAAGTTTACATAAAATTGACAAAATCCTATCCATTAAAGAGTTCATATTTACGAAACAATCTCAAATCCTGTATGCGTATTTATTTGGCTGACTTGTAAAGCAAATTAACGACCTAGGATTTACTTGTTTAGTGATTAAATTTATGAACGTTTATCCTTTACAGAGGTGAAAAGGAATAAGAAACAAGTTAGTCAATCTATCAAGTTAGACAATTTTTAGATATTAGGAAATGGATACTCTAAGTGTTAAAGAAAAAGTTTAATAATCGACACAGGATAGTTCCGAAACGAAACATTTATGCGTATATCAAAAATATTGACTTCTATTCAACTTTTTTCCTCTAATCATCACCTTTTCAGATTGAATTTACAAAACATCTGTATAGGTTTATCAACTGACCAGATAATATTTAAAAAACCACTTACAGAAAAACTATCACATCATTCACTATCACTAAAGACGGATTCCGTAAACACAGCTGGAAATAAATTGAAACAACAGTTGACTAATGACTTATTACAGTTAGAAGATATGCTTCAATCTGGCAAAAAAACAATACCACAGAAAAGTATGAATAGTGAAACATCAACAAAATATGGACCAGTTGTTAAAGCATACCTTTAAAAATAATCTCAAGTCCTCACTGCCTGTACTATCTTCACTTGCTTCATGTTGTAATTGATCCACATCCTCAATTGTTAGCTGATCATTTTGTTCATCAGTTGATTCAATTATAGGATTAAAAACTTTCCCAGGTTCTTCAGTCATGTAGAGAAAAAAACAATAGTCCTAAGCTTTGTTTATGGATTGATTTGGTTGGTTTTTGTTAAACAAGGTGTGTTGGCTGATGTGAAGAATAATTATACATAAAATGAACATAAAAATAAAAAACTGGACAAAATAAGAGTGATTAAGGATCAGTTGAACAAATTAAGATTTATCTTTAATAATACAGTGTGGTTATACGGAGATATAACGACGGCTTCATTAACCTGACTAGTTAAATTAATTCCGATGGACTTGTTAGTGAGGTTATCCCTAAACAGATATATGTAGTTTGGTCAGTGCTAGGTGGCTTATCGAACATGTACTGATATCATAATTACTTAAGGTATCAACAAAAGTAGGTAAATGCAGCAGTTTATCTTCTTCAACTAAGTGATGGTCGAATTTTATGTATGAAGTTTGCAAATATGCGATAAAGTATTTTTCAAATTGATAGTTTCAAATAAATTGAGCATTGGGTAGAGTTAATAATAAATATATTTTTGTTACATTTCAATGAGCAGAAATATAATTTTTCTACAAATTGGGATATAAATATATACTCACAGTTGTTTTTTAACTGTTGCTAACATGGGTCCCACTTTTACTTAAATGAGATTCTAAACATGAATTGAACCTCAAATGGAAAAATATAGTGTTTTTCAGAGATGACTAACTAAAAAAGCTGAAAAAGCATGTGCAGTTCTGGTGTTTTAAATTTGAGGTTGTTATGTCTGATGTCGCTTGTCACTTATGCTTGAAACAAGGAACCACAACAACACAGAAGGCCAGTACAAGTGGAGATCTACTCACCCCAAAAAGATGACGACTCTAATCGAAAGTACACTGATGTATACACGGATTGTATACACGTTTGATTAACAATTAGGTAAACGTCACATGAAAAATGCCAAGAATTGTAACTAATCACATGTTGTATACCATGATGAGTATATTTCATATTAATTTAGTACAAAGAATATCATATCTTGTCTAAACATACCAGTGAAATAAATCAATTTTATACTGTATAAAATATCAGACTAGAAAAATCAAGCAAATATTACTCTGAGTAATTATCATACTGAATTCAAAAATGGAAGTAATGCTGTACAAGAATCACAATGAGTTCGAAGTGAGAAACTTTATTTTCTAATACCATCGTATCATAAATGGAGATGTATTTAATCATTTATAGCAGTCTTCAATAGTTTGCAGCCAAAATTTTCTCGAATTCAGATTGTCTATAAACACCTATTTGAGCTTATGCGTGAAGCATCTAAACTAGTGGCTTTTGAAGAAGTTATACGGATTTATTCAAAAAGTTCACTACAAGTTAATTAGATGTGATTAGTGTCATAATTCTTACGAGCATACGTCTTGAATAATAAATGCAATTAAGTGATAATCATTTGGCAGTGAATAATTTAATTTACTTTGACGAATTATGTTTACTAGTGGACCACCATGGCAATTGGCGAAGTAACACTTGAGAAATTGTTTATCAAATAGTAAATGCCTGGGTGAGATCACACTCCGCGATAAAAGTATGTGCCAGGTGAAATAATTTGCTATTCAGCGCGACCACAACTGTCAGTGGACTTTTTAAAAATAAACCGAATCACGTTTGTTTCAATATCGTATTCTGCCAGCTCCAATAAAGAATAAGTAAACAGGCTAAAATTCTAATATATTTATAAGTCTTAATCCCATTATGTTATATGATACAACTTGTTTTGTTTCTTTAAGTTGTTAGTTATCATAGGCATTCCTATTACCTGTTGTTTATTTCTAGCCCACTATCTTCTTTCCAGTTATCTTTACCCTACTGACTGCCATTTCAAAACCTTTTATATATAAAGACAATCAGCGTGGCAGCAGTGTGACACCATGGTTCCAGAAACCCCACTGCCCGGAGACAGTGGTACTGATCTGGCTTCGGAATGTATCAATTTCCTTATTTTTGTCAAATTAGCTAGGATGCTATGGATGATTGGATAGACGAAATTTATTGGGTACTATCAGAAACCTGAAATCGTTTTCTAATGTCGTGATTGAAATTCACAAAAATGAGCCAGTTAGTGCTGTCAAACTCTCCAATTTTCTAAAAAGCTGACGATTGAATGGATATTTAGCGGAAACCCTATTTGACTTAGTGGGACTACGAAGTCTGTACAGAATTCACGAAATTTGAGGACGACTAAGATATGAAGAAAAGTTACACTATTCAACCTATATGTTTGTTAAAGGTATTTCATTATTTCAACACATTTTTATATGAAAACTAATTATTTGATGAGGTCTGTAATTTCGAAGAACTCGTAAATTTATGTTAAAATGTGCAAAACATATTCAAAATGAACTGAGAGAACTAGATATCCACAACTAAAAAACATACTGTTTCAACTCCAGTTCGCGATGAAGTGATAGACAGTTGTTCATTATCAACATATGCAAAACTAATGAAGCGAGATCTACGACAAACGTAACACAGAATTCAAACGAACCCGAAACTTTCCAGATGACCTTGATGGCAGAAGAGCATATTCCAATATCCAATCTCCATCATTTTCCTGTTCCATTTGGGAAGAGAAGATCCTACAACACTATGTGAGTATGCTTGTTTGAGTATTACACAATAGTTTTTGAAAGTTTTATGTGATTGTTTTTAAAACTTGCTCCACCTTCACATTTTTGTCATCTATTCTTGATTAATCCACCTGTACGTTTTTTTATTTATGGTGCTGATTGAGACATTAGTACTCATTCATCGTTACGTTTTCGTGGTTTTCATACGCTTTTATTGAATTTCCACACTTACCATGAACCACATATATCTCATTTTACCATACATATGGTTATGGAGACTACCATGATAATTCGTCCCGCTTTTTTATTATGTTGCACAGCATTAACGTCGATGACTTGTAGTGGCATTGGCTCTTAACCATACAATCTTCAAAGCTGAACTCGAAACAACTGGGAAAATAGATATTCATCGCTCAACGCAGAGAAAAGCCCAACAATGGAGATGGTGGTCACAATGAGTTGAGTTAATTCTAATTGATCGGTTGACATGGCTCGGCCTTGCAGCCGTGGTCTTACTTATGTGACATTATTTTTATCCACACTAAATACACTGTTCTATCTCCGGTCCAAATGTGTTTTTTATCATGAGTTGATAATTATTGTAACGCGATGAATTGGGGCACTCAATGATGTGACTTCCACGTATGATCTTAGAGATTAGGCAGTTACATCATAACAAATCTAAAATTTTAGGATCAGCTCTATTATTAGAGCAGCACTAATATCGAAGTAGACCATAACTCTAAAGACTCACAGGATTTTTACTGCTACAGCTCACTTCTCCTTCAAGTAAGGTAATGTGCAGTGAAAATCTCGATTCATCATAGTCTTTTTCAGATTGTGATTTTTTCCAGCCGTCTTGGAAATAAAAGAAAGTAATTGTAAGCCCTTGTTGAAGCACACTTCTACGTGCGTAAGGACTCAAAGTGGTCGAAAAAGGAAAAAAATGATGCACAATGGTTTTGTGTTATGCGATTGCAAAAAAATACTTTTGATAAATGATTTTGTTGAAAAAAATTATGTGCACATAGATGTTAGCGTAATTTTAAAGTTATTCTGTATTTGGTTTTTTGTCGAAATATTAGAAAAAAGTGAAAACAATCTGGTATGTTGTGCCTGACGTTCACTAGTCGTTCAAGCGTTCCAGAAACCTTACTCTTCTTCCAAAACGCGTTGTTTTAGGCCAACAGTCAGCTACCACCGATGTTCTGTCGTAACTGTTGATTATTGAGTGAGGTATCATAATTGTGCCGCTTATGTCGTTCCGTTGTATCTGAGGAAAGTCAGTTTTATTAGGTTCTTCTTCTAAATACGCGGTTTAGGACGATCAATGCTGAATCGTATCAATGCTGTAGAAGTTCACGCTGAAGGATTTCGAAGAATCTTTCGTATGTCATTTAGAGGGTGCACTTTGTTGAGTTGCGATATACAAAAACATGTGTTCTTTATCGTACGGTTGGCTGGACAAAATATCAGCTGACTGAAACAGGTTTGACTGATTTCATGTGGTTTGTAAGCCTATTCAGTTAGGGGTTTAGTTCCATATTCGTTGAAGAAGATGAGAGATCCACAAATTGTCCTGGAAGTCAGAGTGTCGTTCTATAAACATTTAAAACTGTAGTTTATCCAACCCCAGCTTTTACTGCACTGTAAATACCGAGCAAAAGGAGTGGAAAAGCTTCAGTTCTGACTAAACTTTTGCAGCTGCGAGATAAGCTTTAAGCTGTCGTTATATTAACCCTGTTGCTTGTGAGTGGTAAAAGGTTTTTCGGAACCACATCACTCTTACTAGCGTAATCAAGCAAAGTAAAAGTCCATATTCTACCTGGTTTGCATATTTTGCAGTGATAATTGGATGGGTAGCTGAAGTTTGTTATCAACCGTTCTAGAAAGAAGCGGGACACTGTTTCAATAGTAAATTCCTTGATGGCTACTGTTTCTAGCCATCATGTAAAAGGCTCCACACACGTTAAAAGGTGAGAGTGTCCACTTGAATATGGCAAGGGTTCTACCAAATTCAGGTGGACATGTTCGAGACAGGTGTCGAGAGTTTTGAAAGGGCTCAAGAGACATTCGTTGTGTTTGATCACATTGAATTTCTTGCAGTTTACACAGGCCAAAAAATAATGCTCCTTTATCTGAACACACATGCAAGGCTGAGTTATGGCATGCGATGAATTGAATTTCGAATGGATGTTCCCGCGTTCACGATTATTGACCTTCCCTCAGTGTTACATGTTGAAAGTCTATTTCCCCAGTTATCTCATGTTCAACTTTGAGTATTGTGGTTAGGATCCAATTCCACTACATATCAGTTTTAGATTCACGATACCCTAATCACGACGCTTTTATAACCAGTTGTTTTACTAAATCAAGAGCAGCTTACTAATCACATAAGCAAACGTGTATTTCGAATAAGTTCAGAACAACAATTAAGGCGGGTTAATTTAAATTATTTGCATTTTGTCGTATCTCGTCACCTGCTTCAACCATTATGTGTGTGTCGAGCAATGATTAAATATGGTCCGTACACAGATTAGACAGACTACGTCATAATTTCGACATTTTGAATGATTAAAATAAGATTACTGAAATAAGAAGTTACTAAAATGGGCTGTGTAATAAATGAACACGATTGGGACAGTTTACATAAGTTAAGATAATCAATTGAATTAAAACCTATGAATAGAGGGATAAGTTTGGTGTACACAAAATAAGAATTAATTCGGCGAAAAACACTTAACAAAATGAACGTTAAAGAACTACAATTAGCAATAATGCTGCTAATAAAAAATAATAATTGACCAAGGCAGTAAAAGGTTGATTGTTGTCGCATCCTGGATACATGGATCAAGTGTATGGCTTTTTCTACTGTTTCGACGAAGTATACTGAATGAGAGAGCAGAGAGCAAAGCACATGCTCTCACTTTTGAACACGATACAAAGGATTTGAGATCAAGAGTCTCGACTGTTTCGAATAATCTAATTTATCGATATTGAATTGGCACCTTATAATGTTGTTTAATCTCTCTAACCCTACTTCTCAGAATTCAATCGACAAATTGACTGCGAAAAGACAATTTAGACTTCACAAATGACCTAATCTACCCCTTCTATCTCATTATATCAACAAATGCAGGTCAAAACAGACAGTATAACAACAGCCACTACAACAGTAGGCCTCGAAATACACAAGGAAAATCCGAAAACCTCAAATACAAAATGAAGAACACAAATTCAATCACACTTGATAGAGACGTACTGGAAGGGGTGGGAACTCATGTACTTGGACAGAATTATCGATGAACAAGGAGAATTCGGAGCGGACGTTAAGGCGAGAATCAACAAATCAAGGGCAGAATTCCTACAGGTGAAGTACATATGGAACTCAAAACAATAGTCTGTCAACCAACATCAAAGTCACAATCTTCAATACCAACGTCAACACAGTTCTACTGTACGGAGCTTAAACTTGTGAACCACCACAACTGTCATTAAGAGAGTGTAGTGGCATTGAGCCCTAACACGAGATAAAACTGGGAAATGGTCATTCAACATTTAACGCTGGGAAATACATAACAACGGATAAGGAGGGGATAATGAAGGGGATAAATTGGGATTGATCGTATGGCCATGCAGGCGTGGTCCTTGCTAAATGTTACTTTATATCTTTTATTCATATTAATTATATTGTTCCATCTCTAGCCTAAGATTGTTCTCTATCATGTAATGGTAATTGTTACGATGCAGTGAGCTGGTGTAAATGATGATGTGACTTCCACGTAAGATCTTATAGATTAGGCAGTTACATCATAACAAATGTACAACTTTAGGATAAGTTCTATTATTAGAGCAGTGCTAATATCATAGTAGATAGTAATTCTACATGAGTACAAGTAGTTACAAACAATTGTGTATGCAAGATACTCAGTGTCCGTTGACTGGATACCATCAGCAACAGCCTAAAAATCAGAGTTGGATGGAGAACGCTGGTGGGCGACCTGTTCCCCCTCCACGAGCAAAAACAGGCAAAATAAGTAAAAAAGTACCGGTATTAACACGTATGCTTGGTCACATGTGACACCCCACTCACACATATCTCTCAGCTTGAATCATGATCGTTTAAATATCGCTCGATATATAACATTTATTTAATGACCGTTATCGAGGTGATTGATGCGCAAACCCTATGGAGTTGTCATGAAGGCAAGCCACTGCAAGACCACCGAACATGTTGCGTCGGGAATCTGTTGCAAAGACCAAAAGAATGAGTAGCTACAAGGAGCAACACTGAAATGATTGTCTAGGAGTGTTCGATCAAGAATCCTGGAGTAGGTCTGCGTATAATTACACTATCGGCATTCCATAAGCTTTCAAACGTACTAGGAGACAAGAAACACAGCGTTTCTCCGGTTTGTCGAAGCATTAGCAACAAAACTTACACTTGATTCATGTATACATGTATCAAATTTGTTTTTGATTATTATTGTTTTAATTAAACCAATATTTAGTTATGAATAAAAGTGCTCCCATGTGCATGCATATCATCCCAGATATACGACTGAAATACAGTTTGATGTTTAATTAGGAGCATTCAAGCCTTTGGATAAGTACACATGATGATTCTCCTCCATTTAAGACAAGCATATTTATTGCACGATCATCAGTTACCATATCAGGCTTCCCTGGATGACACTGATGGTCATTACGTTGTATCTCATCGATAGCGTAGTAAACAATTAGAGTTTTGAGTGTCTCGTTGAAACAGATTGCTACCTAAAAGTAAGCATGCTTTGTCTGATCACACCAATTCGCATCTTCCGTTTCATCAAAGACTACTGGGCATAAGAAATTCTGTTTTCTACCATATCTCAGCATAAGCATTTAAACTGGCCTGAATTCGCCACCTAAAATGTAATTAGTTTGATTTACTTAAACATCTACGCGTGCGTAAAGATTGCACTCTCTCGCCTTGTAGATAGGAAGGACAAAATATTTAATGACCAATTAAAACTACTTCAAATGTTACTTAACAAGTAAAACGTCAGAATCATGACTTTCTGGTAAGTTTTCGAGTTTTTATGCCATAGAAACATAAGGGATGTGTAAGTGCGCAGTAAGTCTATCGTCACAAGGATATTGGAAGCTCACTTTGTTGGCGCTACATTCTGCCCATACGCTGCATTAGGATGGCAGGCAATGCTTTGAAAAGACTCATGGCAGAGTACAAACGTGCGTCTCAGCTAATTAATAATATTCTCAAATTCTTCATCGCCATGGTTTTGTTTGATTGGCTTAAAACAAGTTATATCGTGTGCATATTTTGGTGGAACGACTGACCTCTATTATCTAACTGGCACCTCAATAAGTCAAATTGTGGTTTTCAAAACCGTATTTTACTGTAAACGAGCAAAGAAGTAATCTTAATTTTTGTGCCTTTATTATTCTTGAAGGCTGGTTTTCAGCTGTTTTATGTTCCACTTTACACATATCTTAGATACTGAGCGCTTCTGAAGCAAGCCTTTCATAAATCTGTCTTAGTAGCTCTCAACCGCTGTAGTTTCTTCTAATAATGCTTTATTCGCCACCCAACCGTAGCATGTGAGAAACATGAAGTCCTGGTCTTCAATAATAAATACCTATAAACATGTCTAATCTTTTAGATTTCTTGAAGTACGTCCTCAAAAAACAAATCGGTAATATTTACTCTCCACCCCATATATTGTTGTGACTAACTTGTTTTGTCCAAACCAAACGTTTTCTGCCACTAGTTCGAAGTTAGTAAACATACAGACAGCAATTTCAGACCACTTAAATCTCAGAAGGTTGATTCTTTGCTAAAATTGTTAGGAAGTAGTATACAACCATGTTAAACAGCTTTTTTCTTGTGACGCAAATGAGATGTTTTCTGCCAATTAAAGAATATGTATGATTTTTAATAGTTGGCTTTGTTTTACTCTATAGCTGTGAAATGTAGCTTTTAAATATAGGATATTCGTAGGTAACTAGTATTCTACCCTAGATACTTTGAAGATATTGCTCACATATGCTCGGATCGTTGAGTTAACATTGGTTAGACTACACTCAAAGTACCTAGTAATCTAGTTGATGAGAGTGGCGCTTCATTGTCTCACTTATCACAATTATTACATACCTGAAGATGCTGTTTACTGGTATGAGGTTAGGCTAAAATATTGATGGGGGCGAACAAACCATCGATCCACTAAGTTATTGGCTGGTAAACCTATTGTTGGTTACGAGATACCATGGAACTGCATCTCTCGATGTTACTCCACCGTTTCTTGGATTATACATGTAGGTCAAACGATCGTTGAGTGGTCACTTAAGAAAACCACTTGCTTCAGCTTGGGCGCCCGTGAAATACTCCAGCCGTGACACATATCGAATGATTTGTGTGGTGCATATGTATTTGGTGCCTTCTAGTACCAATGTTTGTGTGTTTAAGTAATAATAATATCAACCTACTGTCGACGAAAACGACAAGATTAGTCTCATTATGCATAATTTTTTCTTCAGTACTGATATTACTATTTCGATTCCCTTGCTTTTCTTCTGATTAGTTTTCATTCTTATCATCCTTGCATCAATTTGGACTAGTTTGGTCCATATTTATTTAAATAATATTCGATATTGTTTAGGACTAACTGTGCGATTTGATAGGTGTTGTGAAAGTTTAGGTTGGTATCACCATGTAAATAAGATTCTGTGTTAGAACGTAGATACGAATATGCATTTAAAATGATTTTCTCGTATGATGAAGTCTGTGGAACATCAAGTTAGTGGTTAAATTACTGCTATTTTAGCCCATATATTGCAGGTTTGCACCATATCCCACCTGTTTTGACGTGAGCAGCCCATTAGTGTCAATTACCATGCCTAAAATATGACTCGAAACTGAATAAATAAACATGTACTTGGTAAATTAACTACATCCTATTATCTTACGCTTTGATTTATATTACTCGCTCCTCCATTTTAGAATTAACAGTCAATCCACCAGAGGGTATTGTTGCTGGACCAGTGGACGAAAGGAATTTTTTTGAGTGGGAAGCATTAATTGCGTGAGTTGATTGATAATTAAGTTAATAAAGAAGATTAAGTGGGATAATGTAATAGCATTTGGTAACTACATATCGATAAAAGTTAACTATGTGGTATTGAGTGTTCAGTTCTTAATAATTGTAGCAAAATATTATTTATTTTAACACATAGGTATTGGTACAAGGAGGCACCAATTACATATGCGCCACACGAATCTCAATTGATTTGTGCGAGGGCTGTGATACTGCCCGGGTGCCCAAACTGAAGCAGGTGGTTTTGTTAAGGGGCCACACCCCGAGCCTTCGACCTGAACGTCTGACCCACAAGGCAGTGGAGCATCGTAAGGAGATGCAGTCCCATGGTAGCCGGTGACCAACGATTGGTTCATACGCCATTCGTTCCTTCAGGATACTGGATCCCATGTGCACCATTGGTTTGGGATCCGGTTAAAGCGCCGGACGTTCGCTTTTCGTCCTCCCATTTTCATAAACAACACTCTTAGTGCGAGAAGACAATGAGTAGGACTTCCCTGGTAGAGGCTATATACGTGTGGCCATGTGAGAGCATTTGGAGAAGGAGAGCGGACTCTCCCCACTCCCGGCCGTACCAGGGGATTTGGGAGCTGTAGCAAAATAGCAAAACAATCATTTGGTTTTTTATAGTTAAATATTTAAGTCATCAGTTCACTAGTTCAATGCACCTTACGTATTCATTCTGTTATAAATTAGTTATTGACTTCTTATGATCCTCACTGTATCATTTCAAACAACTCTGTCATTGTATCTTGCTATATATTCAGTTTTGTAATTTAATAAATTTTGTAATCTTGTGTATTGATCAATTGTTGCATAAAACACGACTTCAAAATTATTATGTCATTAACTAGCTAGTTAATGCAACTTGGGAACCTAGTAATTAGGCTTTATATGTAAGAGTTAATAGTAATACATGAATGCTCAACCTAAAGTAGGGCAGGACTCAAACTTGCGATCTAGTGTTTAGAAGCTCTCAAGTCATTTAACCGCCGAACTGCACCATCAGTGTATCCTGTATTGTCCCTGTATTGTCCTTAACGTAAACAGTATCTACAAATAATCTTGCAATACAGTTCCGATTTGTCTGTAGAGTCAGATGTAAAATAGACTGCAGAAGTACATTTCTGTGTATTACTAAAGATGAGTAAAATAAGATACACAAATCATATATTTTTATGATATTAAGGATTCTGTCTGGTGAGATCGGTGAGTTACGAATGTCAATAAAGGAAGATCGGTTGATAGAATTGTGATAAAGCTCTGATTGACGTTTAGGACAATATTAGTGAGTTCTCAGCCACTAAATCTGTTTGGTAGAATACACATCAGTAGTTCTGATTTTGTAACAATGTTTTCATTTCGTTCTTTGGCCATTTTCCTTCCGTGTACTACTAATAAACACAGTGTCTTAATAATAGTTTAACACTTCATTAGTGAGATTGCAAGTGCCAATCTGCTTCATTGCAAATTCACATCTGTGATTCCCACTAAACAAAACTAAAAATATAATTTTTGGAGACTAGAGTACAATGAGAAACTAGACGTCAATTCGAAGTTAAGTAATCCATAAACTTATCAATACCGACTAAAAACTATGAAAATCAAAGAATACTGGATAACTACTTTGTCCCTTCTGTTTTTTTGGGGGTGGGGGTGGTAGTCAGTGTTTAGCATTTCTTCATCTTCAAACTTAAGAACCTCAGTTTTCTTGCTATAGTACAATCTAAGTTTTGTTTAAGAATATTGCACTTCCGTTGCTTACTTACGCCTGTTACTGCTCGTGGAGAGGGCATAGACCGCCTACCAGTATTCTTCGTCCAACTCTGTCCTGGTCAATCCTTTCCCATCGCTATTCACTTTTTTGAGGTCTGCTTCCAATTCCCGACTCAGTGTGTTACTTGATTTTTTCTTTTTCTCTTCAGTATTTCAAGTTAGCACTTGCCTCGTGATGCAGTTTGATGATTTTCGAAATCTATGTCCTATCCACCTCAGTTAATTATTAGTAAGTATCCCGATTATCATCCGCGACTATCAGTCAATACCGTTTAACAGTGTTTGGTCATATATTTCTGACTAAACAGTTATTCTGTGCATTCTGTCCTCCAGTAATACTTCAGTTCACTCCATTTCTGGATAGGTGCTTCCATTAAGTCAATCATTTCCATAGTATATTGGGTCGTGAGTAATGAATGCTCTACTTTCTCTGTATCAATTCATCCTTGGATGTATTCCTAATGAAAAATATAATTAAAAGGGCGTTTCACAGTTGAAGACGAGAAGCGATGTATACTAACGGTCTCAACCCAAGAAAACTAACATTTACTTATTATCTCAGTTTAATAATAAAAGTGGTGACTTATTGATAAAAGTGTTCGAATCCTAACCCATTTACTTCGATCCATACATCTGGATAGTATTACTAGTCTGGCTACACAAAGAATGTGATTCAAAGCTGAGTGTATGAATAATTTACGTTGTTGTTTTTTATTTGTCCAACTATAGATTGCTCAGTGCAACACCTCAGTATCTATTTAGTTGTATTTTTCGAAATATACCTCTGAAAACACCAGAATCAGTGAAACGAAACGTCTGTTATTTTTTTATTTTTAGTTCGTCCCCAGGTTTTGTTACTTCCTGGCTTTATCGTTAGTACCAAAATAGGTAAACACGAAGTTGATGGCTTAGTTATTAAGTGACTTGACCTTTCACTGATAGGTCATAATTCCAAACCTTGATTCAAGTACTTTGGGTAGGGAAGCTAGAAATAGTGTCATCAACAGTTTAAAATTAAGCTGAGTACGTAAAATTGTAATTAATGGGTTAAAATATTACTCATTATTATTACTATAAAGTGTTAACTGAATTATCAAATTGAAATTCATTAATTGTTCACTTATGAATTGTATTTAAAAGTACGTATGTATATTTTTGACAGTTTTCTATTTAAAAGTTACTTATTACTTATTGAACCTCCTAGTTTTTTTATAGTTTTCCATTCTATTCCATATGTGATATATTATAGTGGACCGGAGGGTACTCCATTTGAAGGTGGTGTTTTCGCTGTACGTTTGAACTTCCCATCAGATTATCCTTTGTCTCCACCAAAAATGCAATTTCTAACTGAAGTGTTCCATCCAAATAGTGAGTATATTCAGTTTTTATTTACTTTATGTTTTCATGTAAAGAAGATAATTTAGCCGGTTTTGGTAGTGTTGCATTCCTTGAGCTGGATAAATAGAAATCACATTGTCGTGCTGAACAACGTTATCAGCACTTACGTCATGCAGAATTAAACTTCACAATTTTTCTTTAAGCTTCAAATCAGTTCGTTCTTATGACTTTGTTGATGGTCTTTGTAAGTCTTGTTGTCTTCATTTGTTTTTTGTGTTCCTGTTGATTGCTTTGTTCGGTCGACCCTTGACTATGTGGTCGGTTAATCTTTTCCCTATGGGTTGGTAGGTTTAGTCTATGTTGACGTATCTGTTGATTGCCGATTAGTTCGAATCTCGCGCCTTTCGAAACTCTATGAGTCTTAGAATTTCCTGGACCAAGAATTTTGACGTTTTCCTAATCGATTTCGTACCCATGGTTCTCTGCATGCATTAATAACAGTGATAACCTGTGTCGTCCCATTTTTGTAGTGATTGGGCCCGATTTTACAAGTAGTAAGCTCTAATGTTATTGTTCAGAATTACAGTGAAATCCTTGCAATTAAGCTATATAGCTCAAGGAAAATAGCACCACAAAAATGTTTTTTCGTCATCACTAGCTGGTAATCGTGCTGTCATTGACTTTCCTCTAACCTGTCTCAGAAAAATTCATAATGTTAAGGAAAACTGGAAGTCACATAAGATGGTGGAGAAGATTTGTAGCTCAGGTGGATGATTTTGATGGAGTTTTATTCTCAGAGAACAAAACTCCATTGAAGTCACATAAGTCACCACGAAGTTTAAATCTTGATAAACCCAACCTCCTGGTCTAAATCAGAGAAATAGACGCTTAGGACAATAATAATGCTGAAAATAATTTCCCCACAAATATGTCTAGGTTGAAAATTGACCAGTGAATTTCAGGTTGAGGTGCCGTAATGGCATATTAGAAGGACTAGCGTCTAGTTTTGAGATGGATTCCAAAGTGCAAATGTGAGTTTATGTCTAGTGAAGTTCAACTGTTAAGTTTCAACAGTTTCGTTATATTTCTCTCTTACGGTTATAACCCAGCTATTCCTACTGCTTAGTATTCTCGGACACCGATTCGCTCGACGAGTCCCCAAATCAGAACACGATTGAACAGGAAAGAGATTGTATTCCAAATAACAAGGTTAGATGGAGGAAAGAAGCACAATAGGAAAACCGTTAGTATATTTATAGTTTTTACATGAGAAGATTCTACAGTCTTCTCCAAGTATCGACTAGCGCTGATTGGGCAAGAATTAGCCAATCAGCGTGCGCCAACGCAAGCGTGCAATGAGCATGATTTAATCCAATCTATGTCCCGCTAACAAGTTTTGATATTTATTTATTTATGAAGGGGTTGGGATCAGGACTTTCTTCCTCTGAACAGTAATCGTGGTTGAGATGCATGTTATGTATTTGCCACCGATGCAGGAGGTTGGAATAAAACAAGTAGCAATCAAACCAAGATATTTTATTAATCCACTCAGTTGTTGACTGTCGATCTGAACCATGTATGCAGGTATAGACTATTTGGCTAGGACCCTTGCGACTATCGTAACCAATAATTGGATATGCTGAGTGATATATCTCAGAATTGCTTACTATGGCACAAATGTGCCCACTATTTGTCTTCCCTCTCAAAATGACATCATACTTTTTATTTCACACATTTATTCTTGCTTTTCGAATCATATTGATTATGCCTAGTGTTTTCCACCCCTACTGATACTGTTATTACTTCTACTACGCTAACTTTTGTTTTGCTAGTTCTACATTGTTTATGAATTACTGAATAGTGATCGTTTGATCATAGTAGACCCAGACCCCCGTATATAACAGTTACGTCATTATTTATTTATTATTATTTATTTGAACACATAAATATTGGTACAAGGGGCACCAAATATATATGCGCCACACACAAAAAATGAGGAATTTCAAGAGAAGGGAAAAAAACAATAACGACCAGATTAGTGTAAGGTAGTGTAATGGTAGTAATAATGGGGGAAACGAAAAGGTGCAATCAGGAGAAATCTTTCAGTTAAGGAAGATACAAACACTTTTTATGAAGAAAGTAAAAGAAGGTTACAGCAGGATCGCCACTGGCTTCTATTCTGAGCCATATCTGATAACGTCTCTAGCCACTGCGTTACACCGTCTCTCGGACCCCAGCCAGGGAGTCGTGAAGGACCAACACAAGCCAGCCCTTCGCAGCTTTCTTTCATACCACGACACCATGTCATATACTGACCAAATCTCCGCTTTTTCCAACCAGTCCCAGGGTCGGCAAATAATGCACGATGAGGAATTCTCTGGGACGACATTCGTAGAACATGTCCAAGCCACCGAAGTCGGCGTTTCAAGATGGTGACACCAATTGCATTATCGTCTCTGTGCCCGAACACACGATGCCGAACCTCTGCATTACTAACATGGTGTTGCCACTGGATGTTAGCAATCCTTCGAAGACAACGATGACCGAACACAGAGAGTCGTCTAACATCCTCAACTCGGAGAGGCCAGGTTTCACAAGCATAGAGCAAAACTGCTCTCACCGTCGCGTTGCAGATCCGACCTTTCACAGCCAGACTAACATCACGAAGGCACCAAAGATGGCCCAGATTGGCATAAGCCGCTCTGGCTTTCACTATACGTGCATTGATCTCATCACTCACACCACCACCAGCACTTATGCAGCTGCCCAGATACACGAACTTCTCGACTACTTCTATCTGCTCACCATCCAGAGTGAGTACAGGATTAGAATCCTGCCAATCTTGTAGAAGTACTTTGCACTTCGAGGGTGAAAGCACATACCATACCTACGGACATTGATTGCCAACTGATTAAGTGCGGATTGCATGGCTTGGGCATTCTCGCATAGTAAGACAATATCATCAGCATACTCAAGGTCGAGAAGTCTTTCTCCAGGCAACAGATCCACACCACCATTACTTACATCCATCAGAGCTGTTTCCAGAATGTCATCGATGGCAAAGTTGAAGAGGAATGGTGAGATTGAGCAACCCTGCCTAACTCCACTGCTCGAATGGAATAAAGGAGAAAGGTAGTTGTATGCCATCACTCTGCCTGAGGTGTTTGTATATAGAGTCTTTAGGATGTTAATAAACTTCTCAGGCACACCCTTCTTCAATAGACACTCCCAGAGAACAGTCCTATCCAACGAATCGAAGGCAGCCCTGATGTCAAGAAACACTACAATTGTTGGCATTTGATAAGTATGACGGTGTTCTAACATTTGGCGGAGAGTGAAGATATGATCAATACATCCTCGACCGGAACGAAACCCAGCCTGCTCCTCGCGAGTCAATCTTTCTCGGATTTTGAATAACCTACGAAGCATAACGGAAGCCAATAGCTTGGATGCAATCGGAAGTAGACTTATCCCCCGGTAGTTGTTACAGGAACGACGTGAACCCTTTTTAAAGATAGGGACAACTATCGACTCATTCCATGACGTCGGTACACTCTCTAGTTCCGTGACCTTTGCAAACAACGTCGTCAGTCCCTTAGTCAGAAAGACACCACCATCTTTAAAAAGAGCCGGAGGTAAGTCATCTGGGCCTGGTGATTTGTAACGTTTCAAGAGTTGGAGTTCCTTGCGGACTTCCGCCTCATTTGGTGGATCAGTCGTCACCGGCCATGGAGGGCAGGATAGTCTGACCGATGTTGCCTTAGCAGCAGGCCATTTGAACTGCCCTTCAAAGAATTCTGCCCATCGTCCAAGACGTCGATGGATGTTAGTGATTGGCGTTCCGTCATCCTCGCAGATTGTTTCGCTCACACTAGACTTCTTGCTGCTAGTAGCTCGGATGAGTTGGAAGAGCTTCCGGTAATTACCAGATGCAGCTGCTGCTTCCAGCTCATTAGCACGCTCCGACCACCAGGCTTCACGGTCCTTAAGCAAGCTTTGCCCGATTTCATTACGTAACATCCTTCGTCTGTGGTCAAACTCACGGTCACCCGGAGTAGACCGACGGGCTTCAATCAGTTGTAAGGAACCAGAAGAAACCCAGTGCTTGTAAGCGGGACGTTTTGCAAACCCACAACAGACTGTACCCGCCATTTTCATGGCGTCATGCAATTGCAACCAATGCTCATCTATACTTTTCGGTGGAATGGTAGCTAGCCTAGAAGCTAGCTCGGTTCGGTACATACTAGCAACAGAAGTTGCAGCCAGCTTGCTAACATCAATCCTTTGGTGGCGGTCACTTCGTTGTCCACTGAAAAGTAAGGTAAGATTGGCGCAGACCAGAGCATGATCAGAGTCCAGATAGGTACTCCAAAAGGAGCGGCAGTCTTGTACACAACCACGCCAGCGGTAGCTGATCGCGATGTGATCAATCTGAGTCCAGGCTTGAGATGCAGAAGGGGGACGCCAGGTGGCACATCGGCGATGACTGTGCCGAAAGTTAGTGCTAGCCAGAAACAGGTTGTAGTCTGTGCATAGTTGCAGTAGACGTTTCCCGTTATCTGTCCTGCGACCAACGAGTCCCGATCGGCCACCTAAACGACTCTCTTCTGTGCCTAGACGCTTGACCTGAGCATTCAAGTCTCCAGCTAGTACTACAATATCTGTCGAACGCACTTTCTGTAGAAGAACAGTTAACTGGTGGTAGAACTCGTCCTTGATTGCATCCGGGCTGCAATCTGTCGGGGCATAGGCGGAGATGACGAAAAGACATCGTTTCTCAAGCCGATTTCTCAATTTGATGGAACTTTCTAATCTAACGGCACATAACCGACTGTTAATGGGGATCCAGTCGATTAGTGCTGCCTCAGCTCTAGCGCTTAGTGCGACACCAACGCCAGCAAGACCAGAAGAAGATGCCACAGAGTCCCCGGATAAACGCACGTAAAACAAGCTTTTTGAAGCGACAGATGGAGAGAGAACTTGTAGTACTTCACCAGAGTCTTGAATACGGGTCTCGGATAGACAACAAACGTCGATATTAAGACTTTCCAAAGACACAGCCAGCCCTATCTGTTGTCCGACCTGCATAAGTGTGCGAACGTTAAAGGCAGCCAGTTTGAATGGTGCACGTGTTTTCGGAAAGACTGCTTCAGTACTCTTATTCGATGTTAACATACAATTTCCAACCAGGCAGTGACACGAGAACTTTTAGATAGAGCCGAATGTCCACCATAGGAAAGCTGCTGTATAAGTCGGAAAATAAGGATAGACAGAGTGGGAATGAAAGAGAGTGAATAAATGACGTGGTAAATAATAATAATAATAATAATAATAATAATAATAATAATAATAATAATAATAATAATAATAATGTTAATTGTTTGACGATAAATCGCAGCGTGAACAGAATTTTCAGAGAAGATCATCATTTTCATTATATTTGTGTGTGGGCTGTGATACTGCCCGGGTGCACAAACCGAAGCAGGTGGTTTTCTTAGGGGGCCACACCCCGAGCCTTCGACCTAAAGGTCTAACCCACAAGGCAGTGGAGCATCGTAAGGAGATGCAGACCTATGGTAGCCGTTGACCAACGATTGGTTCACACGCTATTTGTTCCCGTAGGATACTGGAACCCATGTACATCGTTGATTTAAGATCCGGTTAAAGCGCCGGACGTTCGCTTTTCGTCCTCTAATTTTCGTAAACAACACCCCCGCCACGAGAAGGCAGTGAGTAGGACTTCCCTGGCAGAGGCTATATACGCGTGGCCGTGTGAGAGTATTTCGAGAGGGAGGGCGAACCCACCCCACCCTCGGTCATACCAGGGCATTTGGGGGCAGTTACGTCATTACGAAGATTTGTCAAAGGACAATAGTTCATATCTGGTCTGAAACCCAATTGTGTTCATCCCTAGTTATCAGCATCTCATTATCATACAACAAACAAAGAAAATGAAAATAAATTAAGTATTGGTTAACAATTTCATTCTCAGTATGTTTTGTGTACAGTATGTGAAGATTTCTTTTTCACTCTCCTCTCTTATTATGTAGTCTATCCAGATGGACGCGTGTGCATTTCCATACTTCATGCTCCTGGTGATGATCCAATGGGTTATGAAAGTTCCGTTGAACGTTGGAGTCCAGTTCAGTCAGTGGAAAAAATTTTATTATCTGTTGTTAGTATGCTTGCAGGTAATTGATTTTAATGATTAAGATTAATTAAATCTCGTTTTTAAATTCTTCGTTTTTTCTTGGTTTTTTTTCAGGAAATCATTGTCCTGTTTAGAAAACTACTCAAAAACCATAGTCCGACTAAATAACTCTCATTTTATTAAAATCACAAACCGATCAATGTTAGATCACTACTCAAATCTTGGAAGCACTGGAAGGCCGTCTCGTCCTGTTGTAGTACTACTCAGCAGTGCGCATCCGTAATTCTGAGCTCGGGGATCGAACCCACGACCTCCGGTTTCGCGTGAACACCTGATCTGTGGACCACTAAGTCGGGATCGTTTTAATCAGATAGTTTTTATCTCACTATACTGAATTGTCATAATCAGTAACTTGATAGGTATGAGAAAGAAGCGTTTTCTGTTGTGATTACATTTTGTTAAAATGATAATCCATTGAATACCAGTGTTTTATAATTAGTAGATAATGCTAGAAAATATCAGTGTTAGTCATACTGACAACAAGCAACTGTTTATATGATCAAATTATCGATGTAACTCACCTCAACACTTTCATCAAATGAATTATCATTAAAATAAAGCCAGCTAGCTCAATGAGTTTTTGTTTAATTTAGTAAAATGATATACTGCCATACAAAGTAGTGAACACAAGAGATTATAAATAGTGAGCAGTCATTAAACAATCGGCGGTCGGGAAACGGGTACAGAAATAAAAATTCTGTTGATTATTCTTTTGTGTTTATGAAACCGAGACCTAATTCCTACCCATATCATATTTACGGCTTCTTATAAGTTAATATTTGAAAGTCTATATAATAAGAATTTTACTGAATCGTTTTTTTGGAAGGGGGTATTTAAATCCAGCTTATAATGAAAGTAATTTAATTCATGGATTAACATCAGTTTGGGAATCACTAAAATCCAGAAAGGATTGGTTAGTTTTGTTTAGTTTAAGCATCCAACTCTTTGATTTATTTGTTGCGATCTCTTAAGAATTCTTCAGAGAACTCTTCAGGAACTAGAAGAAGAGTAAAAATACTTCGTCTAACCAGGGTTGACTAAAAACTTCAGAGTTCTAGGAAGACGACAGGTTGTGTTCGATGTCTTGATTCAACAGTTAGTGGTTTCCCTACTAATTTATCCGTATTTCTGGAAGCTTCTAAAATTCTGTAGCCATACATCATGTGCCTAAATTACCCTAAAAGCAAATCTTGTTTTCATATTTCCTGCGATTTCGTCTTCCGTTTGAGGCAAAAGCGTAGAATATTCCTTAGGGGGACTAGGATTCAGCTAAAAATTAAGTTCAATATTTGAGATCATGAGTCAATTGAAGCTAAACCACCATGAAAAACCTGGAACCTCTGGACGGCCATTTCGTCCTATCGTGGGACTCCTCAGCAGTGTGGGATCGTGGATGCGCAATGCCGATGCGTCTCACGATAGAACGAAACGGCTGTCCAGTTGTTTCAGGTTTTCTATGGTGATCTAGCTTCAATCAATCCCCGTTTAAAAGTTTAATCAGTTGTTTGTAAGACTGATGGCCACCTTACTTCTGTTACTGCTCGTGGAGGGGGCATAGGCCGCCCACCAGCATTCTCCATCCAACTCTGTCCTGATCAATCCTTTCCCATTGCTATTCACTTTTTTGAGGTCCTAATCTCAGCACTTCGCTATGATCGATTGCAGCCTCTCATAGAACTTATTTTTATCGGGTGCGTTGCCATCATTCGTGAGTGCATAACACTGGATAACATTCATTATGATTCCCTCCTTTGTTTCGAAGGATGCTATGATGATTCCATGAGATTCTCATCCTATAAATGCTTTACGTGCTCGTTTGGGCAGGATCAGAGCAACTCGGTGAGTGTGCGGCGCACTTTCTTCTTCGTGACCAGAGTACAGCAGCATTTCTCCGGAATGTAACCTTTAATGTCAAGCTTGAATCCAATGGGTTTTGCTTCTTCGGAGCACGGTCAAGTTGTATTTACTCAATTTCGTAGCTATTTGATTAGTCCTCTTGGTATCCCACATTGTGCAGACATTGCATGTTCGTATATTAATTGTTGCTGTGGTTGTTAGAAGGGTTATTGACCACGTGACTTCCGAAGAATCTCGGCTTTCACCACGAGGTGTCTTAGTTCTTCTGAATAAAGATTCTTCAACTTATATCGGCAAACTTCAAATTATTTATTTTGGTTAGCGTTGTCTTAGTAATGTTGATTTCTACGGGATGGTGGCTCTTGACCCCATGTCCAACCCTCCTCCTTTAAAGCAATTAATCCCTTTTATAAATTTCAATAGAACCCTGTCTTGGGACCGACATAAGACCTAAAAAAGCTACTGGTGAATTAATGACCGTCTCCAAACTGTTTATGATGTAGTATGTTATTAATTCTGTTAGTTGTGTTCGTCCTACAAAAAATTACTTCACATGGATTAATTAGTAGTGAATACAATAAAATT
Organism: Schistosoma spindalis; assembly: GCA_946903255.1. Taxonomy (NCBI): domain Eukaryota; kingdom Metazoa; phylum Platyhelminthes; class Trematoda; order Strigeidida; family Schistosomatidae; genus Schistosoma; species Schistosoma spindalis. The sequence goes on along the minus strand of OX336423.1, from coordinate 10,281,168 downwards.
AATTTTTGTATTTGATTATCGTAGATTTGTGTCATGCTCAGTCAAAACAATATTTTACATGCTTCCAATTAAAAGGTCAATTGTAGGTTATGAAAATAGTTTTTCAAATAGGTCTAGTTCATGATGTAAAATATATTGTGTCCTACACTTTGATTTTACCACTGTCTAACTCTTCACTCAAGAGTTTATCTTGTTTCTATTGCAACTTCCAACTGGATAAGCTTTAAGTGGTTAACGCTTATTTCTACGAGTGATTCCTACGTTTTTTTTTATAGAAAAATAGTGTTGTCGTGACGGGCAATATCCAAATACTGACACTAATACACGGTGTGCTGCGCGCTAACCCCTCAACCGACTACTTGAGCGAGAACACAAGAGTGAGCAAAGAGGTTTATGTGGTTTCTTAATAAAGTGCACAGATACTCATTTATATATATGCCACTCTAACTTAAGAAATTGGTCCATTTCTGAACCAATGAAATGCACTTGATCTTTAGGTTACTTCTGATTGTCATCTATTGACATTCTCATCAGGCTACTTCTGATTGGATTGCCATATCACCTTTCCCTCCTGAACCGTAAATCCTACTCCTTGATGATCTTGAGGTCTGTATATCAATTCTTTTGCGCTGATCTCGTCTCTTCAGACTAATCTAGTCGCAAGTTCGAGCTAGGGGATTCTTTTTCCGAATTTAATCGTCTAACTTGGATGTGGTTTACATATTGCGTACATCACGTCACTGATTCTTCGTAGGATGACACCCGCTATCCACGTGGGTCCCGATTATTGAGAGTTTCTTGCGTACATTGGTTATGCATTGAGAAACTGACGTTTAATTCTCTTCGCCTCGTCTTATTTTTTGTGGATACATGATATCAAAGGAAGTCCAAATCTTCCTTCCAAACATTGACTCAACAGTGGGGACAACCTTAGATGAGGCTGGATTCGGGGTTATTGCTGGTGATTTTCTCGGTTGTACCAGCCCTTGTAATCATTCTCAAAATCATGAGAAATTTTCTGTCACCGTTTGTACATGATATGAAAAGAGGAAGATATTTGGCTGCAAATAAGGTTAGATGACTCGTCAAACATTTTGAAATCTGGATTACAAATAAGGTTAAATGGGTAATAGAACATTTTTAATTCTGTGGTCTAGTCAAGACCCAATAGATTGAAATTTTCATCGTTTACATAACATTTGGATTTGTTTATTGGATCATTAGATTTGACAGTACATTTGACAATTCCAGAAATGTGAATTGTAATGCTCAATGAATTCTTTGTGCAGTCGGTAGTAGGATGAATACTTGGCTGACCAAGTTTGTGCCAAGTTTTTCGAGAAATCAAAGTAACATCAGATGTAGTGTCCAACTGCTTAGTGATAATACTATCATTAACATCAATGGATAAATACTTGCGTGAGCATTGAAGGTTAGATTTAGTCAAAACAGGTTTCTTGAAAGTTCGGTTAGATCAAAAGGAAATAAAATTTTATGAACCCTTTGTGCCACATTCTCAGTTGATTACTGATTAGATTAGATAATTGAGTTATTGCGTCACTGCTGTTCAACTTTACATTATTATGAAACTTTAGACAAGATTTTATTGTAAAGGTTTCCTTGTTTTATTTGAAGATGACGGTTAGCGCTGATTTTCACATAATGAATTTCCAAGGCTTAAAGTATGATAGTAACAATCTGAAGTTAGTTTTAGGATCTTGAACTCGAATTTATATTGCAATCTTTATTAGTTACAAATCAGTTCCACAAGAACTAATGGATTTTTGTACCTAACGATTATCAATCTACTATGCAATTTTTCAGTAATTAACATAATCGGTTTTCCCAGTACAGGTTTATAAGTTCAGCTTTAAGACAAAATTTGTTTTAGTATATGGGGTAGTGACGCTGCTTGATGTGGTTCAGACCTGCGACCCAATAATGGCATGTTATTTTCCTCGTCTTCATCGTTCAAGAGCACTCGTTTTAACTAACAAATCAAAGGTTCAAACTCCTTACTCGCGTTAGTCTAAGTAGTTGGATTGTGTCACTAACCTCATCACCCTTGTAAAGAGTGTACTTGATAAATAATTCACATTATAAGTTGGCTAAAAATCATCCTCATTCTTTGTTTTTTTTAAAACTAATTATTACTTTTTAGAACCGAATGATGAGAGTGCAGCTAATGTGGATGCAGCAAAAACATGGCGTGAAGATAAAGCACGTTTCAATAGTTTAGCACTTCGAAGTGTACGTATTAGTCTGGGTATTTCGGCGGAATAAGATGCTATCAAAAAATAAAAGACAGTAACAATGAAACAATAGAAACTAAGCATATCTTTTGATTTCTTTGTAACATTTATCTTTCATTTGTTATGCAGTTCCTTCAAAATAATTCTTACTGTGTTATTATCGTTTCATTTTTTATTGTTGTTGTTGTTGGTATTAGTGTCTTTTCACTTTCTGATCAAATCAGTCATGAACGATCTTATGAATTCTATGATTTTGCTTGAATAACTGTCTATTGTGTAAACTCCTCCATCAGACAATAAAAAAATAGACGAACAAAATAAATAGTATAAAATAAACGAAGTTGACTACTTCTGATGTGATCGAAATTAAAATTTGTCTGATGTTAATGACATGACAATTTGGCCAAAGGGATTTTTTTATCTGAGACTTACTTGTGTATGTTGTTAGGTTTGGGAAATGTAATAATTGTAATCTGGAAGAATGATGTGGAAGACATTTGTATGCTTGTTAGTGGTATGAGATATGAACAGGATTAAATATGTGTGGACATTGTATTAATGGTCCATATTAAATATATCATTGGGCCTTCCTTTCTATCAAATACTGTAGGGTTTAGCAATACAAAAAAACCTTCAGCCGCTGGTTTTTTTGTATAAATGAAAAATCATATTCAGATTAAATTAGTATCAATAAGGATTTTATAGTTTATAAAAACGGCGTTTATTGCCATTGCTGATTTGTTCTGTTGATTTTACGGATCTAAAGGATTACCTGGATGTCTCTTTTTCTAGCTTAGATGTTCTCTGGCACAAGTCGTGATTTAACATCAAGACTCTGCAATATAGAATGCATAACAATTCATAATGCTGTGTTGAACTGGTAGGGATTCTAACTTTTATTTGAACTAAAGCATTTCGAGATGTTGGTTGTTTTACGGGATGCTTTTATTCTATGGGATTTAAGGATTCGTTATCGTTCGTCTGTTGTGCCATAAAGGTATGGTAGAACTGCAGTACCAACCCATGATATTTTATTAAATTTATTATTATGCGTATTACAATAATGAAATAATACTCATCGAGTAGATACTTTACGTAATAACTATATAGTGACATATTGATTATAAATTAACATTGAGTAGTTGAAAGAAAGCGGATTAGTAGTATTCAAAGTAATTATTCGAAAATCAGGCAGCTGCTACGTTGCATAATAAAAAAAGAGAAGGAACTAACAATATTTTGATGATTGTTCACTAGTATAGTAGTTATGTATTTTGTTTAGTAATATTCAGGATAAATTTATTTAGCTGTAGTTCGCTAGTTGTGTTTCTTCTCAGCTGATGTTACGATTATAGTGCCTCATCTGAAAAAAATTTTTGCGTTGAGTGGATGTGCTGAGTTGAAATCAAGGTAGTTATTCGAGTGTGTCGGCTTGCGATAAATGGTTAGTTCAAAACTTCAATTTGACCATATGGTCTTAATATGGTAGTCCACAAAGTTCATTTCAAAAGTGGATTAGATACGATCTGAGCAAGTGTGTTACTTTAAAAAATCTATGTTTGCTACTTAATTATGCTCCCGAGAAAAGCTAAATAATGGTTCAACTTGTGTAAGAAAGACAAGAAAAACCTATGCAATATATCGTTTATATCTGTTAAGTCTTGTGTTTCAAATTTTTTTCTGTGAAACATATATACCTAAATTTGATTTTTAGGATAAGATGATATTGTTTCTAAAACATTTTCTAAATAAGGTAGATGTGGATCGATTTAGGAAGATTGGTCCACTTTACTTTAGTCGACAAACTGTGACGGATTATTTTGAAATTTCAGACTACAGTAGTTGGTTCACATAATTAAAGTAGTTGCAATTCCGTCATAAGTCATCACTGCAACCCACAGGTCAGTCTTATCAGGACTTTTGACTGATTATATGGGATTCGGACTTTTTGAGCAATAACCACGTATTATCAACCCACGACATTGTAGTCGAGCTATCATACCTATTTCACTGAAGTTTATCAATGGACATGGTTTGGTCGTGAACATGAACTGAGTGACTTGGGATGACCTGATTCCCTTCATTTCTCTTAATGATGGTAAATAACCTGTTAAGTATTGGCAGACGCGGAACACTAATAGTAATATTCCCATCTCGGATTTCACCAGCCATTACATCCTTGTAAATCCATATCAATTGCATTGAAAGAATCAATAAGGACTTTATATCCATATCAGAAGCAGTGGTTCCGGACAAACAGGTTGGAGTAAAGCGTATGAAATTGTCTGAACTACTTTTACAGATAACGAGGAGGACGTCTAGTTGTGGAACGATTTATCATATTGATGTGTGGTGGTGGTCGTTGAGCGTTGACAAACAGAGAGCCCACGTACTATTAAATGTGTGATTTCCTTTCTTGAAATTGATTTGTACTACGAACTCACTGAATGTGATTGCTCTCAGCAAAGTATTGTGTAGTGATTATTTGATTTTTTATTTTAAGTCGTGAATCCCAGTTCTGATATGACATTACTAGACTTATTAAGATTTTGTCGTAATATGGGCAAGAAAGAATAACATATAGAAATGCTTAAACAGGAATCATGGGACAAGACATCTTGGATACCGCTTTGGATCATGACCTCAAAAGAGTGGCTTTAATTTTTCAGGTAACTCGAAAGTGAATACTGATGAGCTGTTCTCAGGTAGTGTCCCAAATTTTTCAGGTTTAAGTGAATTTAATCTAAATATGAGAATGGGGTTCTCAAATCTCTTTTGTAGTCGTTTGGAATCAATTAAAACGTAATTAATAATAAGTAAATCATCAGAATTATGGTGTGGCCCCCTAAGTAAACCACCTGCTTCGGTTTGGGCACCCAGGCAGTATTACAGCTCTCAGACATATCAAATGAGATTTGTGTGGCGCAGATGTATTTGGTGCCTCCTTGTACCAATATCTATATGTTAAAATAATCCGAAGTTTAGAGTTATGTACATAAATAGGATTGACTGGAGAATCATAGGAAGTAAATTACCATCAACTAGTTTAAGATTCTTTACGATGTTTTCCTGTACAAATATGGGTGTAAATACCTCCTTGAATAATTTCCCATATGGTTATCACCTTTTCGCTCCGTTGTATTTATTGCTGCTCCTATTAATGCTTGCAATTTCGTGTATTTTTTCTGTTTTTTGATTTGCTTGCAATTATTAAACCTATATTGTTAAAAAATCCTGAATCGTAAATAACTCACCGATGTTGATGAGTCTTCAAGTAAGTGTTTATATTTGTTTTACTTAACATTTCTTTACGGTAATCAACATTTTGGACTGCTTTCTTAAGTTTGTACTTTGTGGACTGATTGCTTCTGTCCTATGAGGTTGATCTTGAAGTAAGCTCCCTGTTCGTTTAAAATATGTTTCCCATTCATACATGTGAACTAGTTGTATTTTTTCATACAATTTTTTTCTTGTTGCCTACTAATTTTTCGATTGACTGTCTGTACATGAGATATTGGTCGATCTCGTCACTCAACTACGTGTTTTGAGATGTGTGAATAATTAATTATTCTGACAAGGTAGTTGGATTTATTAGCTTCCGTGTTTGACAGTTTAGAAACATCCTTGCCCTTTCTTGCATCATCTTCTAGGGACAATAATGATAGGCTTACTATTCTGTACTAAAACTGCAAACATCCATATGGGAGATGCGCCAATAACGAAGTATTATATTCAAAGGTACTCGAATTATACTATTAACTAAGAATCCCCGAAACAGTGTAATTTAAACAAAAAAGGTCTAGGTGAATACAAACGAATGTACTGCATTTAGGATTCGATATCAAAAAGGAATCAAGTACAAAACAATCATTGGTTAGTACAAACACCAAACAAGGATAAAGTCTTAGTTGTTGAAACAGTTTGATGAAATCTGTAGAATTATGACCTACGTCGTCAATAATATTATTATAAAAATAGACCTAATCCTGAAATTGTATATATGTCATGGTGTGACTGCATAATCTATGAGTCACATCATTGTCTACACTGACTAATCGTATCGCAACGATTAACAATATGATGTCTGGAGATTGTAAAGATCTCATTCAGAGTAAAGATAATGTTATGACTTTATGTCCAGCTTTCTATCACGTGATTTGTCCACCAATCAAAATACGACTTATACAATCTTAGCACTGTGCCAAACCAATGACGTTCGACTGATATGAGCAGCCTAGCGTCCTCATTGATCCTATGTTCGCCTAGCCCGTCCACCTGAGTCCAGAACATCACTTCAGCTTTCACTATGCGAATCATATATTTCAAACATACTGTGTTTATATACCAAACAAACATACCGCAACGTACCATAAAATGGAAAATAAAATTTGTACACAATAAAGCTAAAAAGTGGCTGTAAACGTGGAAGGCAGAAGTTAATAAACTGAACATAGCTTAAAAACAGTAAATCGTACAGTAATAAATAATGGATAAAAACAAAGCTTATAACAAGGGGAATATAGATATACATAATCTAGTTACTGAATATTTATACCATGAGAATCTATAATAATATTAATCATTAATAGTCCTCGAGAGTTACCCGTAATTTAATCTTTATTAGGATATAATATATAGGATAAATATATTTGGAGTGAATTAAAACAAGTCATACAGAATAATCACGATCGCGAGGCTAATCCACTCAACCTACTACAACTACGCTGAAATCTTTGAGATCGGTGTACGGCACCAGGTAGGGAGAAATCCAAGGTAATAATGGTAGTTTGTAAATTCCAAAATTGATCCAGTGTAATTCGTCAACATATGGTGGTATTGGTACTTAACCATACGGTCCTAGAAGCTGAACACACGATTTTTGAGCAGATTCACTTTCGATATGTAACACTATGAGAAAGATAGCAATGGTTAGCGCAGGAACATTCATTCAATCTGTGACATGACTCAACCTTGCGGATGTGGTCATTCTGTATAAATCATGTAACAGTAAGAAAACGCCAAAGATCCCTTTTACAGCGATACGTTGGACAGTAATGTCATTTATTTGTTGATTTTTTCTGTCGTGTTTTTTGACCTTTATTATGATCTCTCTTAACCACACTTTGTGTTCTTCTTCTGAGCCTTTGTTATGTGATTCTGATTGATGACTTACATTTCGTTACTTTGTTTTTCTGTTGCATGTTGAAGGACTATTTACATTAAGGTCGTGTTTGACTGGGCTCAAGGTTATGGCGTCGTTCAGTGAGTGACTTGTAACCTATAACTGTCCGCCTGGTAAGCAATTTGGAATTCCTGCAGATAGACATCTGATCCCATTTCGTTGCGAGTATTTTTATTGATTCTCAGGTGTTGGACCTGTAGTGACCTACTTTTATCAACAGAACGCGATTGGTGTAATAGAAACAATTATTTTTTTAACTAATCGTACCAGTGAGTGTTTTACTGTACTTGTTTGTTTAACTGTACTAAAGACATACTGTCTTCCGTTGATTGTGATCTTGCACAAATTCGGTTACGCTCAGTAAACCCACTTGTAACATAACACGATCTGAGTATTCCTTCGGTACCACGAGATCGCCAACAAATACATCTGTACTACCTCTGTAGTGAAATAAAACACCAGTGGGGACAATCCAATGTATTTAACAACGATTTACAGAACTAGTTAGTAAAATCAAACGACCATATATTGAATCGGTAATTTGCAAATTGTTCATCAATTATCTCAAATCACTCAGAATCCCCTTGTTCTTGCATTTTCATACAAATTGCATTCTCTCTTCATTCTTTATTGTTCAATCTTCTTATCTCTCTGCCGCCAGACATTCTGTTCAGTGCTCACGTCATATACTACTTAGGTCTACATAAGTAGCATACACCACACCTCCATCAACTGCCTTCTGATATTTGGCCTGCGGAAGATATTATCATTTAACTGGCACGTAGTCTTTTTGTAGTGATGATCATAGTCATACGCGAATCGACGCAACACTACCGACCCTTAGGTATTAACTGTTTCTTTTGTTGTTTAGCACGCTAATTTCCATTAAATTAGCCGTTGACTGTATAATATGGGCTTTACCTTTTGAGTATTTTGTATTATTGATATAATTTGCTCTCTCTAAAATTGGAACCGTTTAGATTGAGCACAGAATTTGTGCTTCGATATAATTTAATACGAGCAACTCAAAAACTCTATACAGAAGAACGTAGTTTGGTCTAATAGAGTAAATCATGGTTCGACAATTCTGAATTCAAACCAAATACATTCACATTGAATGTATTATTATACCTTTAGCACGAATGTGTTCTTCAAAAGCGCTAGACGTTATATTGCTGGTACTTGTGATACGACGAGTCAGTGTAGACACTGATGGGACTTCCACGTAATATGTCATAGATTGGGTAAACGATTCACAACATTTTTGATGTTAGATATATTATTATTCTGCCTTTGCAGAAATATTATGCTATATTATAATTATATTATTAACGGAGTAGACCAGAATTCAAAAAATAGGTTTATTCGAGTTTTCTTAAAAAAAATACATTAACTCATGTAACTTATATTTTTTAGCTTATTTATTAATATAATCTGTTGTAATAGCCGAATATTTGGGTTCAAGTGTCACCTGACAAACTTGATTTGTTTTGTCGCTATGAAAGTTCCTAGCTGGATGACTGAAATAGAATTATTATCCGTTTTTAACGGGTTTATCCAAATCCTTCTTCACAGTATTTCTAAAGGCATGTGAAGCCACTTCAATTTTCAAAAGGACTAGCCGTCTCTGCCCTCAAATATATCGTTTACATTTTTATATCTCCCACAATTTTATGGTAGATCAAGATACTATCAAAGCCATTATTACGCAAATAAATATGTAAATCCAGTAATCTAAGACCAACTTACCAATACACAGATTAACCATATTCATTAACTAGAAAAGGAACAAGATGATAACCGCTTTCTTCTTTCGTCAATGAAAAGAACTATACCGATAGTTCGTGCCACGAGTGATTAAAATACTTGCAGGTTTTAGATTCTCATCATCATAATACAACAACAAAAGTTTGTTGGAAATAACTAATTGTATCGTCTGTTTAAATGGGACTCGCCTATGTTAGCCTGTCCCTGAAACTGTGATGTTCAGTTTCAGATAATTTGGTCAGGGAGCACAAACAAATTTGTTGAATCGTGACTTTTACGTGTCCTGAATGATGTCATATGATGATCGTATGAAGATAAAATTGGTTTGTGAGGAAAAGCAAGATTCCTTACTGAACGATAGGCTTTCTTTCCTTCAGCAGTTATCTACTATTTAACTCTTGATGGAGTTAATCTCTGTCACAAGTAGTAGTAAGCAGAGAAGGGCTTACGCGATGTTAAGAATGCCATCTAACACATACGGACTTTAACAAATAAACGCCAACTAAATTAACCATTCAAACAATTAGAATTCTACCCGGCGGTTATAGATTCTTGACGAAAAATAGTTATAACGTCTCGTGGTGAAAAAGAGTTTCCGCTAACCATCTCAGCCGATGAACCTTCTGACAACTAGGGAAACAGTTAACATGTGTACATGGAGAGGATGTACGATATAGAGTCAGGAGGATCCTTCGAGTAGCCCCATTAATTGTAAAATATAACATAGTGGTTTACCAAAAGAGCCAAACTAGCTGGGCTTTACAGAAAATGCTAATCTGAAAAAGGTGTGATTAAACTATTTTCATGAAGATGAAGATGCCATGTGTACACAAAGAGATAAACTGTGATCTTTCAAAGAAGCACTAAAAGCATTTATGAAGTGAAAATTTCATGGATTCATCTACAAGTGATTCATTTAAACAAAGAAAGGATAAGTTACAATCAGTATTATCCAGTACTATGCTTTCACCAATGATAGCTCTGGAGACGACAAGGTTCAGTTTTATGAGAGGTTTTAGTCGATTGTAGAGAAGCGACCAGAAGAGGATGTGACCATCACATTTGGAGACCTGAATGCATGCGGATACATGACCGAGTTCCTTCAGCTGGGTGAGTCCATTAAAACCAATGTGGTCAGTATCCAATGTCGAAGAATTGCAGAGCTGTTGAATTGAGGATTTATTTGCCACTACAACTGGATCCCCAGTGATATGTTGAGCATGATTTTGGACAAGGAATATAAATAAGCATCCAACAGCTACAAAATTGGATCAGATTAAGGTAAGGCACATACTTTTTAGGAAAATTAGCAAAGAAGAGCATTAGTTCTGACAAGCGAAAATATGCGAAGACTTGGTAAATACAGCAGAAAAATCTGTATGAAGGGGAAGCATGAAACAACTACATAATGCAAATAGGGAGCGAGTGGAGAAATATAGTAGACCGGAGAGATCAGTCAAGGATTGAAATTCGTGAGAAGTGGTACAGATTAGATGAAAACTTAGGATAGATCTTCTGTAAGCAACCCTTGCTGGAAACACGGAATATAAGAGCGTCCCTTACAAAATTTACTACAGAAGAATCACACTACAGTCAGTATCAAACAAGGTTTTGAAAAGTTTCGCTTAATTCAAAGAACTATTCAAAAGACGCCGAACTCTGAAACCAACATTCTGGCTTTCACAAGGATCGATTGCGCGCCGACAACTTGAGATACTATAGATCCTTGTTCGACCAAGAACTTAGTAAAACGCGTCGGTATACATTAACGTCTCTGAATATGAGAAAGCGCTAAATAAAGTACGGAGTGTGCTTCGACACTGTGATGCACTGAAAGAGATTAATATCATCATACGATATATTGACGAGAATCTGGGTTTGAAATTCTTGCACATAGAGAAGCTCAGAGGTATCTACCTAGTAAAGACCGGTTTCAGAATATGCTGCTGTTTTTACTATCTCTTATTGTAGTTGTTGGTTGGATCATAAAGGCTCTCATAACACAGAGGAAACATGGAATATAGTTGAAATTATGGACAAAACTACACTATTCGGACTAGGCAGATTGATTAGGCTTTTTACCCCATACGCGGAAACTGCCCGGGAATTACTAGACACCATACTGACAGGCCTTAACAGGAGCAAGGAAAATGCAAGATCCTGAAGTGAAGCGCAGTAGGCAGAAGTCAAATTGAAGTAGATGGTGAAGCTCCGGGAGAGACGACATCATTTATAAGCATATGCGGGATCATTGATAGACTAGGAAGCAACTGTCAGCGTAAAAGCTTCATTCTAACGATCGAACTCAAGAGAATTATCAGATAGAAATAAAGTCAAAATTTTTGAAGATATGTTTGCTGTAGGTGTAACGAAGATCAGTTAATCTTATGTTCATCAAATACGATCAGTTTGTTTAACATTTCTAGTATAAGCAGCACCTTTTCAAAAAGGAGGAAATGATTTTAGAGGTCCTAAGTTTAGTTGCGAGTTTGCCTTTTCATCTAGGTTTGCATTCTGAGATTTATATACTGCTTTCGTAAATTTTAGAAGCTCTTGAGTGCTATATTTGTACAAATGAGGAGGGAAACTGGAATGATTGCATTAGAACTATCCAAACTTGCGAACCTTTACAAGATACCTGCCAGTCTATTGTTCAGTATCGAAGTAACCGAATGTTTTCTTTCTGACATTATAGCTCCTTCTTTCTGGACTGTCCTGGCTGAGAGAAGGGCATTTGTTACAAAAGGCTGCACAACAACATCAGCTTGTCAAATGATGTCATCTGTCATCTCAGAGCGTTGTTCCAGATCGAAAACTCGAGACTGGATTTGTTCTTACTGCTGTAACAGTGATCGTTGCAATTATTATGTACCTGTAAGTTATTTTACAGACTATCATTTAGGGTTTTCTTTTTAATAATAATTATTACTTGTTAGACAAGCATCTCGGTTGAAGGTAATGTAAACAATTTTTGGAGAAAAAATGAATAAATCTATTTGCTCTCCAACTTTACGATCAATAAAGAAACAATAATCCTCTTTACGCTTGATTTTACAACAATAAAATATGTAAGGTACGAAAATATGAATACCGTTACATTCCTCCTTTTACCATTAATATCTATCTCATAATACTGACATCAAATAACCCACTCGGAATCGAATTGAACTGGAGAGTAAAAATTTTAAAACACAAGTCATTAAACATTGGAAATCCCATAGTTATCAGTCTAAACGTGTTGTTACAGTTATAAAAGTTCAGCGAAATTTGAGTTAGATTAAGTCAGTGACAAGTAAACGTTATTGCTGAGCGCCAATAATTTATAACTATGAGCCAGTTCAGTGATGAAAAGCTTGCTTGTAGTTTCTATAATTTTCCAAACTGATTTTAAGAATTTTTCTGTGCTTTGATTCTCAAGGTTCACCGTGTATGAAAGTTGTACTACATTTATTGTGCTACATTTAAACATACTGTGCACACATAAGTTATTGTATAATAAACATAATTAGAGATGTGTCTTTTACATTCTTCAAAAAAACTAAGCTAACTTCATCATATCATCCCATACATAGTGACCATAAGTGTCACTTAACTAAACCCTTATAATGTACGAAAGTGTAAATGAGCCTGTTTACTCACAATGGACTCTAAATATTGTTTATTCTCTTTTTAAAAAATTTTAATGTTTACATACTCACGCTTAAATGTTTTTGATTTCTTATGGTTATTTGCATAAACATGTCTTTATTTGTGACGTAGGGAGGCGCTCTACGGATATGGAGTCCTCATACCTATACAATGTTGTTCATCGTCTGTCTGTGTAGCATATTTTGGAAATTTGTATGATCATATACGCAGTTGAAATAACTGTGAAAATGTAAGTAAACAGTCACATTTTATGAATACAAGTTTTCCGAAACGAAGCAAATATGTTCTTCTATCTAATTAGTCAACCATTGTTTTGCTGTATAAAGCTGACACTTTACAATAAAATGTGATAAAATAAGAACATTTACGCTCAACAGAACCTCAGAATAACCAAACCTTTCTCGTTCATTAAAATCCAGAACGTGCTTGCTTTTTAAGTCTCACATCACTATCCAGTCTCTTTTGCTTCAGAGAATTTGTTATTTTTTCTGTTGACTAGCTATAAGTCTCTTACAGTAACATACTAACAAGTTGTTGCAAGGAATGTTAATATTCGTTAACAGCAATATAACAAAAAGGTAGTGCACACAAAAATAAACCTGAATTAACCTCTTTTGAATTCAAAATACGATAAACTCCACAGATTGATGAATTAAAATTCGAAGCACCATATATAGATTAACTTTACGGGATTTGTCTTGTAAAAAAAATACAGTAAGCAAAAGGCTTGTACGTTTGTGTACTACAATTGTTAAAATCCTTTGTTTAAAAAGCTGCTGGGTCCAGCTTACCAGTCCCAAATGTCTAAATTTAATGTGGATAATACTAAAGACTGGGATTGATTAATCTAAAAGATCTATTCAGTGATACCATAACTACAGACAACAGAATAAAATCCACACTGACAGAAGCTTTTAAATAACTAATGAAATTTTAATCACTCATTCGTCTTCTATGTATCTACTGATTATGTCTTCTGGAAAGACACCACTCAGTCTAGAGGACATAACACCTTCAAAAACAAACATTCTGATATGGGGATCGATCGCTAAAATGAAGTCACTGTTAAAATATCTTAAAATAGAAGTAAGTGGTTATCAATGTTTCTTAGGCGAACCATTAAAAGTTCATAACATCGGCTAAACTTATTTTTTTGGACATTATAATCAAAAAAAAATTAAGGTTTAGAGAATATCTCTAATGATCTGCAGTACTCTCTTGAAAATGAATTCGTTGACAAGCGCAATTCATGTAAAACAATATTTTCCGTCCCGTTATACGAATCTTGGTTTAGTTTTTCATCCAGACATTGATTCGTATTACTCTTTGTATCCCAATAACTACGTGATTAGATCATTATCTGACAGATATGTCCATATAAAATGCCTCAATAATTTAGTTTCTTTATTAAGAATAGAATACATTTGCTGTTCAAACTGTGGAGTTGAAAGTTAAGTAGAAATATGAGTTGCAGTGTCCTGTTCATAAAGTTGTTGTAAATACTGTACGTATATGTGCATTGTCTGAAAGAGTTGAAAAATTTCTTTTTTTTAGATTTCACGTCGGAAAATACTTCTGCTGTTGAACATCAAAATACTCAGTATCCCTTTTTCTAAATAAATATGAGTGACTTAATTCCTATCAACAAATATATAGATATAACTAATTTGTGAGCATAATCATATAAATGTGACCATGTTAAGCCAAATAACTACATCGATTAGCACTGTGCCTTACATGAAAACCATCTTTATGAAAATAAAAAAGAACGAACACTTTTACCCTTGTAACTTTATTTCCAGTAACAAAATTGTACATTCTTAAAAAAATGTAAATATAACATGCACATTTCTTTGTTATTTCGGTTACAATAATAAATTTCAGCTGTTCTCCAAACTCTTGGTTTTTTATGTTGTCCAATAAACAGCGGCTATTTCCAAACAGCATAATCTAATTTCGTTAATACTGATCAACAAAATCTTATAGCTAGCCTCTTTACCTTACCATGAGTAATGTAAAACTTCCTTACACTTAGTTCTTAGGACCATGTCTCTTGTGTAACCATACACTAAATCATGTGAAAGTTTTGTCATAAGGGACGTTTAATATTTATTGTTTGAAACACAAATACACGTTGAGCACAATTCACGTAATTTAAGGCATACCCAGGGATGTTTTGATTATCTCTTAAGGTCCTCCGTATAACATGACTTTACTGATGTACGAATTGTCTTGTTCTCCAAGACAAGTACCTTTGCGCAACGGCATTCTAGCTGACCAATAACAGAGTAAGGTTTTTCAGTCCAAATCGACAATGTAAGAGCTGAGTAGACTATTCCCAAACATTATTTGCGCCTTGTAAATGAGCTTCCTAAACGAACGTTTCCTCATATTACAGAGTAAACCCATTTCTAGCAGAAAAACCTGTCATTCACGTCAACCCTATACACCTGTCGTAATTTTATTACTTTTATTAATAAACCCAATATAACCATCTGCTAACATCAACTTGGCTAAAAGCCCTTCAAGGTAGGCTTTGTATATCGTAGTCCAGACCATTTAATTACTACAATACTTTTTCATTCGATGAGAAACAACCTAATAGCCCATGTCATATAGTGTTACTGATTATGTTTATTTACTCCCGATATGATCAGTCATGACTTTGCATTAAAATTCTAAGAGTCGCTCTTCAAATCATTCATTTGTGAACGAAATAATAATTGAGTAACCGTACAGTACTATATTGTCATTAGCCCCGCTTTCAGGACTGTATATTTGAACGAATACTAAGTTCTGCTTTTGTTCATGAAATCTCTGTAGCAATTTTCATTTATCTACACTAAAAAACACAGGGATCCAGGCAGAATTTTAGTAAACAAGAAGCCTAGTAAAGGTGTCTGTAAAGTCATTCTTATCATGTAAATTATACCATGTTATTATATAGGATAGTACAAGAAATACTTATATTTGTTTTGTAATATAGAAGCTAAATGTTATGATTTAAATATAGAAATTCTACTGAAAGATAAATACTTGCAGCAAGTTTACTCGCCCGATATTAAACAAATTGAATTTGTGATGAAATAGTCTCATAACGTAAAATGATATTTTCACAACAATATGGGATTTTAGTATTTACGATTTCCCTCAAAATGTGATCACAATGAACATGTAGAACTTTTATTTACTAAGACAGTATATCAATACTAAGAAATTGCAGTATTTGTAATATTGAAGATTTCTCTGAATATATACTTTTTCTTTTAAGTAAATAAACAGCGTTTAGACACATTATACGGATAACTTGAACTGATTGTAGTAGAAATTTCTTTTTAGTACTATTTAGATCTGAGAGTACAGTTCTAATCCCTCGATATTTAACTCAGAAATATACGTATAATTTGGAAAATAACCAGACATGTTTATTTCAACTGATAACTTGGACGAATAGTAAAGTCTCCAACCGTAGATTAAGATGTTATTCTAAAGGCCTGAATTTCCCGACATACACAATCAGTTCAAATGTCAATAACTTCATGAATTGATACCATGACTTTCACAGATCACCTCTTAATAATTTTTCTTACTTCCAACCGACTTTTCTATACCTATTAGCACTGTACGTCGACGTGTCAACACCGACTAACATCTACAAATACTAAAGCCATAAAACATGGTTGTTAATTTTCCTTCACTAAATTATCAATAACAAATCAATGTACAGTTTAATAACACCAATAAAAAGACTATTTTCTTTAGTTGTGTAATATTGGATATAACTGGGTATAACAAGTATTGTATGATCATCAACAAAGAATTAGAATATTGTGATTAATTTAAACAAGAATTAAGATGAACAATGAAAACTAAAAAAAGAAAAGATAAACACACATAAAAACCATAGACAAACAACTCAACAAAAATAAAATACAATGGGATATTTATGTTAGTTAGGAAGTTTCCGGCTTCTATAAACGAAATAAACGAAATTCAATATACATTTAACGCTATTAGGTCAATTTAAAACAAGTAAACTGTATTGTTTGTTTATTTGCTTTTGAAAGAAAAATTATTCACCATTTAAAAATCTTTAATAAAATATATCAGAAATTGTAATGACTACGGATAACATTAGGTTAATCATGTGTAGAGATTAATAATCATTTAAATTTACAAAGAATAATAGACAAGTCAATTCTATATAACTGACTGTATGTTGTTTTCACAGAGAATATATACAACCATAAGTGTCTTTTTCATTTATCCAAAGTCTGTAAAGAAATCGAAATAATTTATTATCATATATATACAAATATTTGGTAGACATAAAATAACTGTCTTAATTAATTGCTTTCTACATACAGGTTGGAAGAAAGCTAGAGGCGGTCAGACCAAAACATGGCACAAACCCATGAAGTCACTAACAAGTGAACTGAGCTATTTTGGTAGGTGCAGACAAGCTGGTTATGATCCGCAACCGATGGTTAGAGACCTTGAATGACATGGCTCAAAATCATTTGGCAATGGCGCACGTGCATCCACTTTTTGTGTTCTCCCAAATTCTAATCTTCTAAATTCTTCATATTTCTTTTTTCTCTTTCCAAATTTATTTCACTGGATTATACTCCTTGAATGATATCTTCGAACCCTAACCTTTCCGATGACTGCTTATACTTTTACTGCCTTTACTACTACGGGACTTGAATCGACAATTGTATCTCTGTGCTAGCGTGGTATGGCAACTCGAACTGATGTACGTACGTACGAAATTCTACGTTGTTACCGACTGACTAACCTACCTCATCTAAAAGATTGAAAAGTAATGCTTATCTTACTAAAAACACAGAACTTAGTTGTCTAAGCTACACATACTCATAGTGTAGTGAACGAGAACATAAGTGGGGACAATCGAATGTATTTGAACACAAAATTACAGAACATCTTACTAAAATCTGAGAATCATACAGTAAATACTTCATTTGTAAAATACCAATCCATTGTCTTAAATTTGACTGTTCCATTTGCAAATATTAATCAATCGTCTGATACTTTATTGTTCCTGCATTTTCATACCAATTACTTCCTATTCTCAATCTTCTGCTGCCAGACATTCTAATCCTGAAGATCGTTATATACTACTCATGTCTATTTAAGTAGCACACACCACACAATGGTAGTATATGATGGTTGATAATACTAACATTAGACAACTGTTTAAATTGAAATAGATATGTAAAAGGACTTGAATTTGCAATTTAACCGTCTAAATTTGAATGCTTTTTAACTGTTAAGTCATTATTTTAAAACAGAATGAGAAATAAATTCGAATTCAATGAAATCAACACATAACATTTGATTCTGGTTGATTGAACTACATAACCAGTGTACAGCAAACTATCAGTCAACGTGTAATAATATAATAATACTTAAAAATTTACTAATATTCCCTTGATTAACCTTTAAAATGACCAACGTGATTCACATTGCACAAGCTACAACAAGTTGAATAATTAATTCGAAAGGTCAACGATAACAGAAAAGTGATTATCCGAGATTTTTTTCATGTCTCTAGTTGTGACATTTAGTAGAATCTGAACAGATGCAACTATTTTGACTGCTGTCGCAACTAGTAATGAGACTTAGATTTACAGTTTTCAACTGACTACTTTCAACTACATATCATCAAAGAGAAAGTATAAATCCAAAATTGATCTTGATATTCTAATATTATTTCATGTTTAAATTATCTACATTAATCTGCGTAGTTAATAGTTAGTGTACAATCAGTCTTCAACGAATGCGACGTGAATCTTGAAATATAACATTATTTATAAAAAAAAAGATACACAACAATTGCTCTGAGCTTGATCGGTTTAATCTTCAAAAAAACCCCACAAAATTGTAAACATGCCTAGTGAGTGTGAATCTTCACAGGCACAGAAGAAAGAAACTTACGAAATACGGAAATGGAGAGAGAGTGAAATTTAATCAACTTACAAAAAAGATATTTTTTTGCATTGGGATAAAATAACTCAACAGGACATTATTGTACATTTCTTTTCCATCAGTTCCTTTTTCGTGACCGACTAGTAGTTACTTTAGGGTTGATTGTCATTGGTAGATTACTATTACGATTATTATCGAGCTTACCAATCGAAGAAGTTGGGTTATTATATTTTGATTGTTTACCTACAGTATTACCAACGTCAGCTTTCATATTTTTAAGTCTATGATCATTATCAACATCATTGCCATTATCGTCGTTGTCTTCATTCTCTTGATCGAATAAATATAATCGACGAAATTGACGTTTATTATTTTTTGAATTGGATATTTGTGCATCGAATGGAGGCTGATTTTCATTACATCTAAAAAAAATAAATAAACAAATTGTAACATGGATTAAATACCATAACCGACCATTTTTCCAAAAGTAATAATCGATCACTATAGGTGATGATGTAAGCACATACAAGTCACGTAGCATAACCATGATTACTGTGTTAAAGGAGTTGACAATGAGATCAAGAAAACAATATTTGCATGGGATATATAAAAATCTGCAACGGAAAATCTTAAGTATCTGAGCTGATGTTAATATTCACTCAATAAAATCCTTTTACACAGGTCTGATTTTTCCGTAACTGAGCAACCAGGGTATCCTCAAGTACTTGGTTAGCATCACAATTTTTGACACGGACGAGATTCAGTTGATGATAGCATCTAAGTTGCAATCAGTTTCAGCATAGAGATAACGACAAATTGATATTATTTTCTTTGTCTGTTGCTTTTTTATTCAGTAACGAGTTTTAGCCCGACAGCATAAAAAATATTTTGATAGACGAAGCAATCCATTCTTTCCGCTTTCATTCGAGTGTCTTATGTCAAAAGATTCCTCAATACGTGCATATGTGAGAGCCAGAATTACGAAAGATTTAGATATTCAAGTATGAAATTAAACATAAACGAACTAAATAGACGATTTTTGGGACAGATTTAATATTCCAAAAGGGTGTCAAAATTATGACAGAACGGCCCCGTTCATTGTTGAAATAAATATTGAACCTTTAGATGCATTAAAAATAGAAAACTAAAGGCGAGAAAAACTAATCAGACATCAATAACGATCAATGCACAAATGTGAAACTGGAAGTTATCGATGACATCTTTGAATAACAGAACTGCTATTTAATTAAAAGGAGTGGATAATTTGAAGTCTGCCCAGCAATATGAAATATCATTTTAACGAACCAGTTGGAGAAAATAAGCACAGAACTATTTAACCGAAATCGTGTAAACGAGTATTCTAAACACGGACGACAATACATAGATATCAAGAAAACTATATCCATAATAACTGGTCACTAAAATCAGATTCATGTGTTATTCACAGTTTTTAGGCTGGTTAAATCTATTATGCACTAATGATTTGAAATGAAAATTCAGACCGTTTACACTGACCACTTACATCTAACGACTCGGTTTAAGAGCCGGATGTCTGCTTTAAACTTTATACATGAAACATTGGAGCACTATAACTTAATGGTTAAAGCTATAAACTTTTAACGAGTTGTGGATATTAACTGCCGCGCTTCATAGAATTTGGTTTTCATACTCTTTGTACAACTAAAGTGTATGTATACAAATCTTTACTACGTAAATGATGATTCTGATTAGATACAAATTTATAATCTACCTTATTACTATGAGAATCGTTATTATAAACTGCTTTAATAGTCTTCTAATCTAACTCTCAATTAACCTTAAAATTTCTTAATATCTGTTAAAACAAAAAATAAACTTACATTGAAGTCAAGACAACTGAAAGACGACGGTGTTCATCTACAATATAATTATTCTTTACGACAGAATTGAGTTTATCATTTTCTTGTTGTTGTAATTCACCAAGAACAGAACGTTTTCTTGTCGTCAACGCCATCTTGACAGTGGTATCTTTTTGGGCTTTAGTGTTTGAGTTCACTTGGTGTTGTCGTTCTTCTTTATGCTTAATGCGTAAATCATTTAAAGTAGGTGGAAGAACAGATAGATCAGCAGTTCGATTCATTGATAAATCAAAAATATTCTACAATTAAATTGTAATTTGAGATGATGAAGATATTTAAGGTTGGAAAGAAATGTAAGTGTGAAAACCATGTTATAATAATAATAATAAACACAATTTAAATTAGAACATACAAAAGTGGATTTTTTTTATTGAGACCATGAGCCAATTAACGCTATACCATCACCGCAAACCTGAGAGCGCTAAACGGCCGTTTTGTATTAGTAAGGGACTCTTCAACAGTGCGCATCTACAATCCCCCAAGGCAGGACTCGAACCCGATAACTTCGGTCTTACGCGGACGATTAACTTCGAGGCCACTGAGCTGGCATTTAACAGTGTCTAACTTGAGTTAATCAGGTTGGTTAGGTTATATAATACTTAAAATCTTATCTAAAATTGATTTATTGCAAGAAGGATCTTTACATGTCAATATAACCTTGTCTAATCGAGCCAAACCGAAGAATATCCAAGTACATATATTATCCCTGAAACGTTAATGGATTTTAAGTTTTCAACCCCATTAGTTATACATGGAACTTAACGACAATGTGAAAGCACCCGGTGGTTCAAACATAGTGGTAGAGTTGGGGTGAAGATAAGAACTTCATAACTGAATGTGTAAAATAAAAATTGGCTCGAAACTAAGAGCCGGAAATCCCATTACAAATACACACAAATGTGATATTCATTTTCAGAGAATTTACTTCAACGGACGCTGTAATAACTAGATATTATAATTCATGCATCTGGCTAGTTGTATGACTTATCACTTGGTTTTTACCAACTTGCGTCACCTGTGTCGTGAGAGTTCTGTGTAGCAATTGAAGGACGATTATATTGTGAAATAGTTTGTTTTATTCTGCTTAGTGGCTGTGAAGTGGGCTTTAAGAATAGAGGATACTCGTAGATTACTAATATCTGATCACTGATTCCTTCAGAACATTGTTCACGTACAATGGGATCATCTAACCAGTAATATTGAAATTAAAACAGAGCACCTTGTTAAGATGGTAAATTGGTTGGTGAGTTAGTGAGACTTTCATAAACTAGTACGTTCGGAATATGGAACATATGACCAGGCACCATCTACTTCAACGCGTGATATTCACTTACATAATAGCTCGAGAGAAAGCTAGAGGAAACCCAACCAAAACGTGGTATCAATCCATAAAGTCATTGACAGATGGACATGGTTGTGTAAGTAAATGTTTACTTCCTGGAGTTCACGAATTGGCCGCGGCCAGTGGTTGCAGGTGTTAGATAATATGATTTACAATCGGCCTCAATTACACAGATATATTCACTATTTGTTTCAAAATACTTATACTTTCTATTCCGCAAACTAATTGTTTTTTTCTTCTGTGCCTAATCTTTTCTATTACTACTTTTAAAGCCCAGATACATCTCTTTATAATTCCATTTCACTGTGTTGATATATTGTGATAACCTGAATCGATACAAATATGCTTCATGTCCAACTTTTCTTATAATTAACTACAAAACTTATTAGATTAAAATTGAATCCTCTACAAAACAATATTTCACTTCCTTTTTGTAATGAGAAAAATATAAAAATGTTAATTCTATAAGAAACATGATTTAATCAAACAAAAGCTTTGTGTACGTTGACTTATATTCGAACTTGTTCTATAAGGGTCAGTTTTATATTAAATACCAAGAAAAAAAATAACTTACCACTGTTTTAACTTCAGTTCCAACTACTTTTGGCATTTTTTTAAATTCATTACTATTCACTTCTTTGTTAGTGTTATCATTGTTACTATTAATATTAGCAGTAGCAGAAGTGGTAGTAGTAGTATGAGGTTTTGATTTCGATCGTGACTGTTGATTGATTGTCGTTGTTGGTAATTTCGACTTGGATCGAGTTGTCTGTTTGTTTGTGTAATGATCACTGACACCAGCTGTTGATGATGGATTGACATTTTTTGAATCAACTCTAAATACAAGTTCACCAGGTCGACGGAAACAAGTTTCAATAACTCGGCCACCTCCATCCTCATCGCCACCAACAACACCAATATTATTTTCTAATTTATTGACATCATCTTCACCTTCTTCATCATCACTATCTTTGACACGAATCAAACGATGTTTACCTGATTTTTTCTTCTTTTCTTTTGTCGTTGTTGTTTTAACAATAAACGAATCCATGAAAGATGATGTGTCAATGATTGGTTTTGAATTTAGACGAGCTTGACGCACTAAATGAGGTCGAGCTGATTGTATTGCATGATGATCAACAGGGTTAACTACATATTCCTTGTTCTTACTACAGCAACTATTAACAAGATCAGGAACGACGAGTTGATCGATATTCTTTGAATCAACGACGGAAGGTTTATTTACAGAAATACACGATTGTGGTAGACTTTGAACTGAAAACTTTATAGGACTAATGTTTTTGTGAGTATTATCATTATCATTATCTAAATCAACATTATTTACGTTAGTGTCTACTATTGGAAGACATCTTTTGCTTGTAATATTATTTTCAGAAATACAAGTTATTGGACTGGTCAGTATTTCAGGTAAAACTTCACAAGATGGTACTACTACTACTACTGTAGTTGTTGCAATGAAAATGATTTTAATGAAAAGAAACAGTGATAAGGAAGTCATTAAAAATTTAAGATCACTAGAAAATGCAATCATAAAGAGCATAGGAACAAAAACCTGCGTAAAATGAGACCACTGAAAGTAAACCGTTGATCATTAAATGTAATGATAA
Organism: Schistosoma spindalis; assembly: GCA_946903255.1. Lineage (NCBI taxonomy): Eukaryota > Metazoa > Platyhelminthes > Trematoda > Strigeidida > Schistosomatidae > Schistosoma > Schistosoma spindalis. Next base: position 10,257,502 of record OX336423.1, on the reverse strand, counting down.
AGACAGAAAGAGAGAGACACAATATTAATGACATCATGTATTTTGCAATATATTTTTTTCAACTGATTTAATTATGCGTCTAGTTAAATACACAATACTCTCTACTCGACCTTTAATAAGAAAACTTACAGTCCATATTACATGGAGCTGTTTAACTGCAAAATTCAAATACGAACACCACAATAGGTGGAAGTTGATAAGTCTTGTCATTTGAACGTTTATTTTGGTTTTTAAGCTATTCTTGAGACCCCCAAGCTAGAACTATATAGCAACCTGGACACGAGAGAAAAGGAGCAAAGTATGCGAAAAGTACTTTACTCCAAGGTTCATTTTTGTACAGGAAAACACGGGTATTTATAGATGCTAACATTTGTTAAATCAACATCATATTTTGGCCAATCCGCTAAAAGACATATTATGCTACTGACCAATAGTAGCACGCCTCGTTGGTATTCTAGAAAGCTCCATCATGCTTTGATTAGCTTGGACTCTTCGACTCCTTCAGGGCCTCTGGAGGCTCCGTTGCAGTTCTCGGAAAGCCGACTCAACAGAAGTATATTGTTTACACTTTGGAGAAAAGACTAGTGATTACAATGAAGTTCATGCATTGAACATATTATTAACAGTAAACTTTGTTAGGAACGTTTGTAGATGATTGTTATGAATGGGAAGTAGTCACAGTTGGAAAACTTTTTAATTACAATTTTTTATACTCACAGGTTAATTGAATGCATAAGACAAGAATTTCGTTGGGAATATTATATATTTTATACTGAGGACTTCTTATTGTAATCAAACACTCGATATTAAACAAAGCCATTTTAGTAAAGGTTGTTAATTATAGTTGATAAGTTTATAATTTTACAATTAAGAACGTTTGAACACAAAAGCTAGAATGCTATGCTGGTTGATTAATTATAAATCTAAAGAAGAACCTTAGACTATATAAAATAAGATGGTTAGAATACTCTCGACGAGTTCAAAGATTTCTATTTGAAGTTCACATGGTTATGGTAATTTATGGTTGGAAGCAATACGGTAAGACATGACTCATAAAATTATTAACCATGATTAAAATACATTGTTTTTTTATTCTTCTCTCAACTATAAAGTTTATATATCATTCGTCTAAACATCTTATGAACTGATTTTATCCATACTCTTGATGTCTAATTTCTTACTGAAATCGCTACTCATTTAGTTAGTCATACAGTAAAGTAAAAACCTGGTACACATGTTCAACACGAAATAAGAACAGTGATTATCAAAGTAGTATAGAAGTAGTAATCGTATCAGTGGTACTAGAAAAGATTAGATGTAGGCACTATGATTCAGACCACAATCAAGTAATCTACATATACTAACATAGTTCAGACCAGTAAATAATCTCTTCACCTTTCTGCATCATTTCAATTTTAATATGTATCAACGAAGTGAGCACTACTGTAATAAATGAAAACTTGGGTGGAGGTAAACCAATTTATTGTATTACGCAAAATCATAGTGTCTTTAAAATATGAAAATACATTAAATCCATCATTTGCCAGTCTTTCTTGAGTTATTCCTTACAAACTCTGTCATTCTTTTATCCTGTTGTTATTTTGTTCCCCTTTTGTTTTCCTTTCTCTTCTCTTCATTTTCCTTGCCTGTCCGTAAGAATTCTACTTTCAGTTTCCGACACGTACTACTTATATCTGCCCGTGCAAGTAGTGCACACCACACCACACTACTACTACTACTACTACTACTACTACTACTACTACTACTACTACTACTACTACTACTACTACTACTACTACTACTACTACTGTAAGCAGTGTCTTTTTTCTTTAACCTGTTAACTGTCTTTCTTGTTATGCGAATAGTGAACAAATATATCAAGTTCTACATTAGTGTTTATGATTATGAATTAAATTAGGACAGTCTCTTTGTAGTTTACCAACTTTTAAAGGGTAAGACGTTATCAACTGGCATATAACAATCTTCGACGATTAGACATGTGAGATAAAATGGAAAAAAATTGGTCATATTAGTCCTATAGAATCCTATCGATATTTTTAATTAGATTGCAGGTATATCATGGAGAACATAACTAAATATTTCCCAGTTCAAACATTCTAATTCTAACAAGCATGTTAATAGTTTACATAGAAAATTAAAAATTTCAGCAATTATGTAATATCGGAATGGGGTTTTGTGGAGATTTTAGAAATTTCAACAGGTGAGATCATGAGTCGATTGAGGCTAGACCACAATGAAAAACCTGGAAGCACTGGACGGCCGTTTCGTCCTAGTATGGGACTTCTCAGCAGTGGGCATCCACGATCCTGCCCCCCATGTGAGTTTCGAATACAGGACCTATCAGACTCGCGAGCGAGCGCTTAACCATTAGAACACTGTGAGATCGTGGATGTGTATGCTGAGGAGTTCCACACTAGGACAAAACGGCCGTCCAGTGCTTCCAGGTTTTCCATGGTTGTTTAGCTCCAATCGACTCATGATTTCAACTATTGAAATTATGTAATACTTAAAAATAATGCCATTCAGTTATTCATAACAGAAATTGATGAGGGAAGGAGTGAATTCATATATATTAATCCATTTACTGTAATTAAGACATCCTACAAGGGAGGGATGTACTTAGCATATAAATTATAAAATCAGGTTTAATCTACATGGAATATTTTCTTTATTAAGAGAATAAACATTGTTAATAAGGAATATTTAATTTTAATGATAAAAAACCAATAACTTACATGGTTCCTGACGAATAGACTGTGATGATTTTACGTCAGTATTTAATGTTTCAATAAGAGGCATCGGTTGTATCTAGAAAAAAAAATCTTTTTCCAAATGAAAATGTCTCATATAGAATAGTTGATGGTGAAAAACTATATAAAGGTCAAACAATAACAACATATGACTTAGTGTAAACATGTCAAGACAGAAGTTCGGTGATCAAATAATAATACTCTAGTTCTCTATAAGAACTAAATGCATTACTGTAGAACTCTAAAGTAACTCTACTGTAGACCAACTATACCATCCCATCCATAGTGACATAACTTTAAAACGTGGCTTACAATAGATGTTGCTGCTATCGAAAACTTAATAACTTCGCAAGTTGCAGATAGTTTAGGTCAACCATTCATAAATGTTGATCCTGAGAAATAGGCTACAGTGCAATTTCAGGATTCCTTAAAAAAGCAGATTCACAGAAAACTCATATCATACTAATGATCAATCACATAGCTCATATGCTGAGAAGTTTTATAAAAAATCATTTGTGACTCACTCTGTGATTACCAGTGGAAGTAGTATTGCATAACAAACTTATGTTTATTTATCTTGATTTACCCTTTAATAGTTTTTTTTATTGCTTAAAAGAGTGAATTGGTGGAGTTAAAATCTAAGTTGAATATAACCAAATTTTTTGAACTGTTAAATCAAATCTCAACTTAATTGTGCAGCACTTGTAACGGATGGTAACTTAGCGAGGAGCGGGCTGGGTTTCGTTCTGGTCGAGGATGTATTGATCATATCTTTACCCTCCGCCAAGTGTTAGAACATCGCCATACTAATCAAAGGCCAACAATCGTAGTGTTTCTTGATATCAGGGCTGCCTTCGATTCGTTGGACAGAACTGTTCTCTGGGAGTGTCTATTGAAGAAGGGTGTGCCTGAGAAGTTTATTAACATCCTAAAGACTCTATATACAAACACCTCAGGCAGAGTGATGGCATACAACTACCTTTCTCCTTTATTCCATTCGAGCAGTGGGGTTAGGCAGGGTTGCCCAATCTCACCATTCCTCTTCAACTTTGCCATCGATGACATTCTGGAAACAGCTTTGACGGATGTAAGTAATGGTGGTGTGGATCTGTTGCCTGGAGAAAGACTTCTCGACCTTGAGTATGCGGATGATATTGTCTTACTGTGCGAGAATGCCCAAACTATGCAATCCGCACTTAATCAGTTGGCAATCAGTGTCCATAGGTATGGTATGTGCTTTGCACCTTCGAAGTGCAAAGTACTTCTACAAGACTGGCAGGATTCTAATCCTGTACTCACTCTGGATGGTGAGCAGATAGAAGTAGTCGAGAAGTTCGTGTATCTGGGTAGCTGCATAAGTGCTGGTGGTGGCGTGAGTGATGAGATCAATGCACGTATAGTGAAAGTCAGAGGGGCTTATGCCAATCTGGGCCATCTTTGGCGCCTTCGTGATGTTAGTCTGGCTGTAAAAGGTCGGATCTACAACGCGACGGTGAGAGCAGTTTTGCTCTATGCTTGTGAAACCTGGCCTCTCCGAGTTGAGGATGTTAGACGACTCTCTGTGTTCGATCATCGTTGTCTCCGAAGGATTGCTGGCATCCAGTGGCAACACCATGTCAGTAATGCAGAGGTTTGGCATCGTGTGTTCGGGCACAGAGACGATAATGAAATTGGTGTCACCATCTTGAAACACTGACTTCGGTGACTTGGACATGTTCTACGAATGTCGTCCCAGAGAATTCCTCATCGTGCATTATTTGCCGACTCTGGGACTGGTTGGAAAAAGCGGAGAGATGGTCAGTATATGACATGGTGTCGTGGTATGAAAGAAAGCTGCAAAGGGCTAGCTTCTGTTGGTCCTTCACGACTCCCTGGTTGGAGTCCGAGAGACGGTGTAACGCAGTGGCTAGAGACGTTATCAGATATGGCTAAGAATAGAAGCCAGTGGCGATCGTGCTGTAACCTCTTACTTTCTTCATAAAAAGTGTTTGTATCTTCCTTAACTGAAAGATCTCTTCTGATTGTACCTTTCCGTTTTCCCCATCATTGTTCTCTCTCTCTCTTTTTTTTTATAATTCCCCACGTTCACTACTTTTTTTTCTCTTTTCTCCTTCTCTTCAAATTATCATTGTTTTGTATGGCGCATATATATTTGGTGCCCCCCCTATACCAATATTTATGTGTTCAAATATATAATAAATAATAACTAAGTTAACCTAATATTAGTTATGAATAAGTATATATTGTTAGAGTAACGTTCTGTGTAGTCCAATTTGAGTGAACGAGTATTACTAATGATCTTCACAAAATGGCAGAATAACTCAAAACTGAGTACACAAACCTGTACTTGATAGATGAATTACCCTTTATCCATAGATTCCTAGTTATGGGGCATTAATAAAACTAACCAATAACTATTACTCAGACGACTAGCATTCATTGATCATGACTAAGCACTTGGACACCGTTTCATTTAGGTGTAACCTGTATTTGTTTAATTACCAATCATTAGATTTTGTTCTTTTCATCAGTGTGAATATCATTATTTTTATTTCTTTTTATGTGTGTACATGTTTTATTATACCTTATTCTACTTGACTAAATATTACTATTTTCTTTAATTTTATTGTTTCTAAAGACCAAGTTTTATATGTTTTACGTCAAGACTCATGTTAAACAGTTTTAGTTTAGAATAAGCTATAAAAAATATAACTGTAAGCAAAGTACAGTCCATGTACATGTTACGTATAGGCGTTAGTGATACGATACCATTCACATATTCAAACTACGAGTAGACGGAAACAGTAACAGTATAATGAACTGACGAGGCCGTTAGATTTATAATAACAATTACTAGTTTTGCGCGAAATTCGAAACACGATGACGGATAGTTTATTAAAAGGATCCTAAAGTTTAAAAATGTAAGAAATAACTGTTGAAGTATTCATCTATATGAATACAAAGCACTTTTTTTACTCTATTCCTAACTAGACCCAAAACCTAACTCCTAAGCTTTTTGGGAATCTTAAGTAATAAATTATCTATTTATACCACCTACATTCCGAATTTCATTCCATTCTTAAGATCACCTCGAATATTACTGACAGTCCTCAGTAAAGTGTACTTATACCACTGAAACTAAAGAATCTTGAAACCTGATTTATTATAGAGAAGAATTACCAGTCTAGTCAAAAGAATAGGGACGTAAACTGCTGAATAAGCTCACATCCTCAATATTATTGACAGTTTTCAATTTGTTACTTCATGTGAAAAGTAAAGTTGCACTACTAGTCAATTTTTCTTTTTAACTGGTAACTTACGTTCAATCTGTTATTGTTAATACGATTAGTGCTAATATTATTAGCAATACTTTGATCTTTAGGGCTGAATGCCATTTTCACCGGACCTGTTATTAATGAAGTGGATGATGATGGAGATTGAACTTCAGGATAAACAATAGATAGTTGACAAACATTCTCTTCTGTTATCTGTTGAGCAGGCTTTGTAAATTCTTTTCTAACAGAAACAATAATAATAATATTGATAATATCATTAATAACAATAAAGAATAAATGTAACTAATCTTCAAATTCCTCGTTTAATCTAACTCAACGTAACTCATTTACAAAGTACATGTATGTTTAATTTCTCAGTCATCTGAAGGACAATGGTATTACTACTGTAGTTAAGGAAAACTCAAGTACGGTAAACCAATTTATTGTCTTATGCAAAATCACACAGTGCCTTAGTAAAATATGAAAATCATACATTAAATACCTCATTTGCACATCTTTGCGTCGCCCTTTACATACTCCATTATTCTTCCAATTGTTGCTATTCCGACTGCTTTCCGTCTTCCTTCCTGTTCTATTCATTTCAATATTATGCTGATAAGCATTCCATTTCCTATTCCTGCTACATCCTACTTATATCTGTCTACAAAAGAGGCGGACACCACACTGCCACCCACCCACACAAACAGAAGTAGATGAAACAGATTTCAAGCTAACGATTACTACTACTCGTTAAAAGTTGAGTGCTTTAATCACTACTCAATACTAAGATACCGTCCCAATACCAAGAAAACTAACTGAAAAACAAGACTAGCAAACAATGTCATATAGGGAAAAACATCGGACAGAATTCCATCATAAGATGAACAGACAGTAGATATTCTGCAATCTGTTTGATGTCAATCTAAAATTATTCATAATAATCTACAACACTATTATAGTATGAAATAGATGAATTCAAGTTGAAATTAGTTTATTTAATACACAAATTCTGGTACAACTGGGCACTGAAGATATGAGCTACACAAATAAAAGAATAAGATTGAATAGAAATAAAGTAGGAGATGAGAGCGCAGGCAAAAACAAAATACGTAGACAAAAATAATTTAAGATAGGAGTAAGAATTTGGTTAAAAATACAACTAGCAAGGACTTCTTTTGGTTGGGACACACCCTTTAACTTTCATGGAAACTGCAGCAGGGTAGCCCCTGGATTTTAGTCTGACCCATGTTTGAACATGCCTCAAGCCGAAGGGTTACACCACCTTCGGGATTCCAACCGGGGTGTCGTGTTGAATGGACATATTCCAGTCATATAAAGTCCCTTTTCTTTCTTTCATAATGTAGTGCCGAGTCATAAACCAACCATTTCCACTCCTCCCCAGAGTCTGCAAATTATACACGATACAGAAGCCTCTGGGAATACATTCGTAAAACGTGTTCCAGCTACCAAACCCAGCGTTTGAATATGGCGACACCAAGTGAGTTATCGTCATTGTACCTGAACCCACATTATTGAACCTCTGCGATCCTTTGATGACCGAACACAGAGTTTTTAACATCCTCAACTCAGAGAGGCGAGGATTCACAAGTATAGAGCGAAATTCTCACCGACAAGTTGTACGCCCGACCTTTTACAGCCACAGGATTATTATGCCATAGCTAAAACTAGTCAATCAGTCTCGTGAAATGTGCATTATATCAAGTTGTCTTTATTTGAATCAACACAACAATGGAGGAAAATAACAAGTTGAAGTAATAAACAGTAGCAATAAAGGAAACAGATGAAGATAATATAACCCTAAGAAGAATGAATGAGATCAAGAGATATGAGAAAAATATATGAGAAAATTTGGAACTCCAGATTTAAGAGATACAATAAATCATGGGAATCAACTTTGTGTCACTACCAATAAAGCTACACTATAGAGAGCAGATTAAAGTGAATATTTATTTATTTATTATTTATTTGAGCACATAAATATTGGTACAGGGGGGCACCAAATATATATGCGCCACACAAAACAATGATAATTTGAAGAGAAGGAGAAAAGAGAAAAAAAAGTAGTGAACGTGGGGAATTATAAAAAAAAAGAGAGAGAGAGAACAATGATGGGGAAAACGGAAAGGTACAATCAGAAGAGATCTTTCAGTTAAGGAAGATACAAACACTTTTTATGAAGAAAGTAAGAGGTTACAGCACGATCGCCACTGGCTTCTATTCTTAGCCATATCTGATAACGTCTCTAGCCACTGCGTTACACCGTCTCTCGGACTCCAACCAGGGAGTCGTGAAGGACCAACAGAAGCTAGCCCTTTGCAGCTTTCTTTCATACCACGACACCATGTCATATACTGACCATCTCTCCGCTTTTTCCAACCAGTCCCAGAGTCGGCAAATAATGCACGATGAGGAATTCTCTGGGACGACATTCGTAGAACATGTCCAAGTCACCGAAGTCAGTGTTTCAAGATGGTGACACCAATTTCATTATCGTCTCTGTGCCCGAACACACGATGCCAAACCTCTGCATTACTGACATGGTGTTGCCACTGGATGCCAGCAATCCTTCGGAGACAACGATGATCGAACACAGAGAGTCGTCTAACATCCTCAACTCGGAGAGGCCAGGTTTCACAAGCATAGAGCAAAACTGCTCTCACCGTCGCGTTGTAGATCCGACCTTTTACAGCCAGACTAACATCACGAAGGCGCCAAAGATGGCCCAGATAGGTTGTTTTAATTATGATGTGTGAGACTAATCATTATCAGTGTCAGTTGAAACCTATTAAATTATTGAATCGGCATTTTAAATGTCAGAAATATATTGTTAGGTCAAATTCGTCTATGAGTTACATCATTAATACCTATTTATTTACAATATTGGAGAGAGTTAAGTGATCTAAACACTCAGTTAATATCGTTAATTCACGTATGCTTATAAGTTTATTACTCAGGGAAAAAATAATAAACCATCTTAACACGAGAGTACTGTAGAAACAAAATATATTAACCCACACATTTTATCCAGTCTGTGAAATCATTGAGAGTAGTGTCGAAACACGTAGGTAGGTGCAGACTACCTAGTTGAAGTTAATGTGATTGTCGTTACCTAGGGTTAGAGATACTGAGTAATACGGCTCAGAACTGGTCACAATGACGCATATGCATTTATTCTTTGTTTACCCTTAGATAATGAGTTTCAGAGTTATTTTATACCTACTATCATTCCTTCCTCTCAAATTATCTCTATGCCTAACCCTTTTTGCTGCCAATAGTGGCGTTGCTACTCTCCTACTATACTGGCATCTATCCTGACAAAATCACCTCACAGTTTTGATATGGTGTGAAAACTTGAACCAATGGATACATGTCCCAGGTTCTAAGTCGTTCGTGACCAACTGACTGTTCAAATGATATCCTCAATATTCACAAGAACACTTCTACTGATATTTCACGTAACGAACATATCAGTAAAAAGCACCAAAAAGTTTATGGTTCACTAACTTCCAAGCCGAAATAACCCTATATAATCTGGTTAGGTCTGTTACTGCATAGTGATCAACTTCAAAATATTCCACATCAATCTAAAACAGCACATCGAAATTTAACTATATTTATCACACAAATGATGTGGGTATTAATTCTTTTATACACAAAGAACGTATGAGTTCCGAATTCTATGTAGCATTATTAGTGTTGGTGAACGAAACACATGTGATTATTTGGAAGTCTAAATAAACTAACTATTGAATAAAAGTTTATTTAATCGACTTTTTAGTTATACTTTTTTACGGGGACCAGTGAGTTATTGTTGTCATCTATTCAAAATGAAGTACAGTGGAACTGAATTCCCCATAAATAATTCTCTAAACCTATCCTCTTATATTTAAAAACGCTTTTAATACCGACTATTTCACAACAAAAATTTACTTTATAATAAATTTTGTTAGACAATAGAAACAAATAACAGTGATAAACTCTTAAGCAGCAAGAAATATAAACAATCACTATTTTATCTTACCTACAGACAGAATCAAATGCATTCAGATCGACTGCTGTTTCACCAAGCAGACTTGATGTAGGATTCGACAATAACTCCAATGAATCATTTTTATCCAATACCGATATCGAATCTTTCACATAATTCATCATGGACATTCCCATTTCAATTTGTGAACACAATAATTCATGTATATTTAAAATACAAGCCTAACAATTATTATTTTATTTGAAAAAAAACAAGGGCAAAAATGACTACATGCAGAAATAATACAAAATTATTTAATAACTTTATTTAATCTACACAAGAACCATTTGAAACTCGACAGCTAGATGTACCTGTATTCCAGAATTGATATTCACTCCGAAACTCGAACCCGTTACCCTTTCGCGTTAAACCCCATAGTGTTACTCACTTAGCTGCCTAGTCTAGGTAGTCACTCACTTCTGCAACGAGTGAGATTTGATTCAACTTGAAATAGTTCGGATTATCCCATTCCAAATAGGACAAGATGTGTATCCTGTATCCCACTGCTAACCGAATTTTATCTATGCTATATTATCTTGTGTCATAATAGCTATGTAAAGGTAACCTGCACAGGATTCCCATATGTCAACCAAAATTGATCGAACTGTAATGAAAAATATCAACAACCGGATAATCTAAACCATTTTAAACTGAAGAACAATAGTTGTGGGATAAAATGAATTCGTTAGTCAATTCGCAATGCTTCTCAGCCACCCCAAATGCCCTGGTATGGCCGAGAGCGGAGTGGATTCGCCCTCCCTCTCGAAATACTCTCACACGGCCACGTGTATACAGCCTCTGCCAGGGAAGTCCTACTCACTGCCTTCTCGCACCTTCTCGTGGAGGGGGTGTTGTTTACGAAAATGAGAGGACGAAAAGCGAATGTCTGGCGCTTTAACCGGATCGCAAATCAATGATGCACATGGGCTCCAGTATCCTACGGGAACAAATGGCGTATGAACCCATTTCTTGGTCACCGGCTTCCATGGGACTGCATCTCCTCACGATGCTCCACTGCCTTGTGGGTTAGACCTTTAGGTCGAAGGCTCGATGCGTGACCCCCTAAGAAGACCACCTGCTTCGGTCTGGGCACCCGGGCAGTATCGCAGCTCACACACGAAAAACATGATGAGTGTGGCGCATATATACTTGGTGCCCCCTTTTACCAATATTTATATGTTCAAATAAATAAAAAGACAAATATTTGACATATTTTTAGTTATGTGAAGTATAGATGAATGTTTAAAACGGAACCAAAAATCATGAACAGATGAATTTGGACAAAAATCATGTGATTTAACACGGTTAAAACTGATGTGAATTTATATGTTAGAAAAACAGTAATACAGAGCAGAGGAGGTAATGTTATGGTTACTATTAATCATAATTAAGAGAAAAAAGGACTATGCAATCCTAATGAAAGTAATAAATGATTGGACAGATTATCAACAAAGTTAGAACCAATATTAAATTAATATACAGACACCAACAATATTACTTAGGAATAGATCATGTTGGAAATGTTTGATAGCTATTACTTTTGTTAGAAAGGAGAGGAATCACCGTTAGTTGTTTGAAAATCGGTTTGAATTTTTACTGACGTACGCACTATGTCTAGTAACTATTAAATGCCCGGCGATGAAACTTGTGAAAACCTTTCTGTCATTCAGATGAACATTTCTGGATGCGTGTTTGAAAATCGTATCCCTTTGTTTCTTGATTTTTAGTTTCGTTTTGGACATCTAACTTAACTACACTATCTAAAGCAAATCAAACCTTTATTTATAATTAGACTATTCCTCGTAATTTTATGCTATTTACAGTGTATAAGAAGCCTTAAAACAGACTGATGAATTCATTTTACTTAGTGAATTTCGTTCTTCTTACAATGTTTACAGTTTATTAATGTATGAGATACCTTTATTTTCTCTTTGGCTTCTTTATACGCTTGTAACCGAGCTACTTCCATACGACAATTCAGTAGTTCAATATTCGCTTGCTGTGTAGCCATCTTCTGGTTATTTAATTCAACTTGCAATTCGGCTAGTTTTTTCGCTAATGAAGCATTATTAGCACGAAGAGAGGTGGCTGAAGTGAAGGATTGATTGACTGTCGAAGAAAATAAAAATCACAAGTAATCAAGAGGAAGAAAGTGAACAAAACACAGTTAACCTCATTGGTATCTACCTTACTAACAAAGTCGGAAGGTAAGCATAATAATAATAATAATAATAATAATAATAATAATAATAATAATAATAATAATGTACACGGTCGGGGAGCTCTACATAAGGATGGAACAGATATTCAGAGATCATTGGTTTACAACAGTTATCTAACTGAAGTCAGTTCACGATAATTCCCTGAATCATAATTAAGGGTACCTGATTTATCAAATGAAAGTTCATATATTCAGTTCCGAGTCAAAAACTGTCTTTTTTATCATAAGTTAGTGAGATGAAAATAACCGGCTACTAAACTAAAGCAAATAAAGCGATTCAGTGTTAATCATTAAACCATGTCTTTAAATTTTGCAAAATGTCTTAACGACCTCAAGCTATGAAGATCCACAACCTTATAAACTAATTTTTCGCCTTTGCCTAGCGCTCTATTCCTAACATCAACGCTAATCACTGCTATTGAATGATACGCGGATAATTACATATGAAATAAGACTAAGGGTAGTCAAACCAAGATATGAAGATAATGACTTTTGGACTGAGTCATGTGAGTGGGTAACTGGAGACTATCTTATTGAAGTCGAAATGGTTATTTTAACTAATGGTTAGATACATGAGGTAATATGGCTCAAAATCCTCAATAGCATATGGACATCCACTGTCTTCCGTTAGATCCTAAGTTTCAAGGTCTTATAAATTTACTTTTATTGCACCAATCCACGTATTTGCATCACTAAAAAAATCAGAAAGGTCGATGGAAGACGTGAGAACAGAGAGGAACTGACATAGTCTCATATCACCACCTAGTGGTTTTCAAGATGACACGTAGACTAAATAGGCACTGTAAAACTGGAAAAACAGCATTACAATGGTCCAATACAGCTTTACTGTGAGATACTGAAAAAATTCAACGAATTCAAGATAGCTTGTCGAAACAGAATCAAAGCCTTACAATGTCTACTCATGGAAGAGGAAGCTACTATGGAGAACAAATGGAAAAGGATAGACCTTATTTGAAATCACACTTGTACATTATCTTCCATCAATCCTAATGATTTCAAGTTAACTTATTATGTTTTCTCATTGCCTATAATATTTTCTAAGTGCATCAACATTTCTCCAAACTTGGATTCCCAGTAAAATAAGCGTTTAAGGGATTACAATTTAAAGTTTTGGGCTGTGGTTCTAACAATACATACCCGCAAAAGTTTATTAGGAATGTCCGGATTGATACATTAGTATTGTCAGTTTACGAAAAACACTGACAGAACTGAGGTAATCGGTCGACACTTACCTGATTTCTGCAGTAATCTTCTTGAGGTATTTAATAACCCCCTATTTCGCATGATTCTAACACTGTCATTGAGTTGTGGTTTCTTTGATTTACGAAAAGTGATACTGATATGTGGTCTTGGACCACTCATTATAAAAATTTCAAGTTAAACAAGTAGCAAGGTTGTTGGGTCATTTAAATTTCATGTGATATAAATAAACCCAAAGGCAGTTTTCAATATCAAATAATTAATATCTTCATAACCGATGAGTGAAAACCATCCAATTTCTTGATATTTGTATTTTTTGCTAAAGTATGGTTTTCTGTTTTTGGTATTGTCCAATGAAGGTAGTCTAGAGGTATAAGAGAATTAATTTTAATGAACTTCAATTGGTTCGAATGACTGTAGACGGAATAGAAGAAGCTTTCGCTTAACGGGCTTCCATTTGTAGTAGCAGTAAATCACCAATACCTTCAGGCAGGAACCTATATATATTAACGATAATATAGGAAAAAGAAATTGGTAAATTATAGTAAGACACTATCATTGGTCCTTAAGGATATTTCAGGTTTTCTCTTAATGGACTCCTGGGAAGTCGCTCAGACTAGCTCATCCGGCAGCGAATTCAGGTATTTGACCCCTCTTAAGAAGTAGAAGTTGTGTCTACAGTCCGTTCTGCTGTGTTGTGTCTCCAGTTTCTGGGTGTCATACCTCAGGTTTGTGTTGGATGTCCAGAAGTATTAAGGATGTTGTAAGACATTAGAAGGTAACCTCTAAGATGCCAGTATTCTAATGGGTAAACTTTTAGTGACTAGAAGCGCTTTTTATAAGGCTTGAATTTGAGTTCCCGAACTGATTTCTTGGCTCACCGTTGGATACGTTCCAGAGTGCCCCTATCCTTTTGAAGTAAGGGAGGAAATGTTATGCTTCCGTAATCTAAAAAGAGTCGAATAAAACTTTTGAAGATTATATGGAAAGTTCTTCCGTCAAATTGGCCAAAAATGCGCTTCAATGTAACCAGTGAAAGGTTTGCTCGAAAGGCATTTTTGTCACAGCGTAAGACTGGAAACTTATTTGGAGGTTAACATGTCCTGGGAAAAATGAAAAAAGAAATTTTTGGATATCCTGACTATGCATCTACTAACTTTTCGAATATGGGCCTAAAAAGAAAACCCCTATAATCTGTAACTGCAGATTACTTGAATTGTTGTCAATATTTTAAGAAAATCAGATTATTTCATAGATGGTAAAGAAGATTTGTAGATTAGTGGATAATTTTGCTGGTCTTGTTCTCTGGGCTGAACTGTTTGGTTCTGGAGCTTTCGTCGTTCTTTTTGACGTCATCAGAACAAACTCCAGGTTGAAGTGAAGTGTTTGAATTTACCCAAATATTTTCAGATTAAGTTTACAGATTTGTGAGGTATGTACGGAAGGTATATGGGCTATGTTATTCCTTACCCAGTGTCTAGTCCTCTCTTAAATGAGTTAATTGAACGTGCAGACACCACTGCTGCGGGTGACAGGCTCCAAGAAATGATGACTCGATGTCACGTGTATTTTGTTCTTTCTTAACTTTTCTATTCGCCTTCTATGTCCCCTGAAATGTTTCGATCTAGTGGTAAGAAAAAAACATATATATTAGGTCTCAAACGATTTCCTAATATTTGATACGTCAAAATTAGATCACCTCTTTATCTGTGGTAGGACAGAGTAGAGAGGTTTTGCTATTCAAGCCTCTCTTTGTATGGTCAACCCTGAAGTTTTGGAATTGCACATGTAGCTACTTCCTGTATCTTTTCCAGGATATCCGAAGCACCTTTTAAACAAGGACTTCCTGCCTGCACATAGTTTTCAAGCTACGTTCTTACCAAGGTTGTTTATACTGTGGTGAACTTGGCAGTATTCAACTTGGGTAATGTCCGTCTTAAAACCCAGAGGGCTCTGAACCCATTAGCTGCAATCTTCAAGCAGTGCACCGTTGTCTTAAGGTTATGACTCACCGTCATCCTAAAATCCTTGTGAGGCCGGACCACAGGCACAGGCACGTCCCTTTTTTGTAACTATTTACCTTCGTATCCAAAAAGTGCTTGTAGACACACTTGGCCGTGATGATAGGCATCAGCCACTTTTAAGACTAGCTAACTAGAATATTTAGGTGTGCCTGAAGTGCACGTTCATCTGCGTTTCCCTATATTTCTCGCCAGGTTTCTTACGTCATCAATGTGTAGTAGCACTGAGGACTCAAATATAATTGGAAGTTCATCTACATACAGTATGAAAAGTAAATAACCTAGGACAGAGCCTTTCCGTATTTCACCAAGTACTGGTTCCAGAGTGAAGCATTTGGAATTTTTTATTACTTTCTGTTAACGACCTAAAATGAGATCCTTAAGCCATTCTAGGTGAGGTCTGGCAATACCTGAATTTTTTCGTTTCAAAAGAAGTCTATTTGTTAGCACCGTATGAAATGCTTCGCTGAAGTCTATGTAGACAACATCCAGTGGTTTCCATTATCTACAGCCTCAGTCAATTGTTTCGTTGCTATCAAGAAAGACAGTGGAATCAGTACGTCAGTAGCCCTACCAGACATCAATATATAATGGACTTAGTCCTTACCAGTGGCCTCACCCTCAATACTGTGCATATCGGAAAAACGTTTCCAGGTAGCATTCATAATCTTGTCATATGTAGCCTTAATATAAAAACCATAACCGGTAGACGTAAAAATGTAACACTATGTAGCATCTACCTCAAGGGCGATTAGAGAAAGTTCCAGAATTATCTAGGAAGCAAGGATCAAGGAACCTTCTTTACTGTAAACAGTACTGACACATTGATTAATATATCCTAACACAACACTAGAAATATCTTCAACAAAATCACCTCTAAAATACAGGAGACCTAAGCTTTCTAAAGATCTATATATACCGATCTCTACGTGAAGATGTCTTTAAAGACGTTGTACTCGGTTCCAAAACATTATTAACTTTGCCTCTTTGGTCACAATGACAGAAATATTTGTTCAGGCAGAGGCAATACGTACAAAAACAGTCACTTAAGGCAAACGTGCTATCGAACATAATGACTTTTCCGCACTCATCAGACTCCTCTAAAATAAACTCAAACTTTCTAAGTTGAAGGGAGGAACCATATTTATTAAGGACGAACAAGTAAACGAGGATCCTAAACTTGTTACCGAACACTTTTGTTCCACAATAACTAACGAAAAACAATTAAAAGAATGGGGACCAATTTTAGTACCTTCCTGTGAAATTACTAATGTCGACTTCAATATAGAGAATATCTTTAAAGCAATTAGTACACTGAAGCACTTCAATACTGACAGACCGGATGGTATTACGGTTAGCATGCTCAAAAGTGGAGTGATGATCAAAATGTTTCACTTCCTGAACTATTTGATAAATCAATCTCTACAGTGTGCTACCTTACTTCCTGGAAATCTGCACATATCGTTCCCAAAGCTAAGACAGCACCTGAAAATTATAGGCCATTAACATAATCTCTGTGGTATCTAGAGTGATGGAAAAAGTGGTAAAGGCGGCAGTAGTTCAATATTTGCCTACTAATAACATCATTTCGGCCCCCCAGTATGGGTTTTTTAGGTCTAGATCATGTGATACATGCCTAGTAAACTACTTGAATAATATAACTCTGAAACGAAACAACGGACTCCTTGTACCAGTCTTATTCTTAGACTTTAAGAAACCTTTCGATAAGGTCCAACACAAAAGGCATCTCGTCAAATTAAAGTCCTTAGGAACCATCAACCCACCATATTCATGGTTCGCTTCATTCTTTACAGGGCTTAAACAAATGGTAAGGTACAATAACTTTCACTCATCACCTAGACCGATAAATAGTGGAGTCATCCAGGGAAGTGTATTAGGTCCACTCTTGTTTCATATGTATATAAACAATATATGTAACACCATAAATTTCGGCAGACCATACTTATACGCTGATTATCTCAAGCCCCCTCGAGTTATGCCACTGAAAACACATATGGAACGAGTGGCTTCGTCCCGCACCATCATTAATGCCTCATGTGTTCCGGAGGAATATGACGTTGCGGTTTCTAGAAGCTTTCAACTTTACATGGATTTATTGACAGTTCATTCGTACGTGGGTAGTGTTATTCCCCATATGACCATGGTGACTTATAAAATATCAACCTAACTGAGAAACGTTCTATAGTGAAGACTTTATGAAACGACCGAACTGCCAGTATTCGGTTAGAACGCAGGACTGACGAACCAAAATGTATTCGAATAGGCCAGACTACGTTCTTCTGTATAGCGTACGAAGCGTTTTTGAGATACTCGTATTCAATTATATCAAAACAAAAATTCTGTGCTCAATTTAAACAGTTCTAATTTAGAAAATAGAACAAATTACATCAAAAATACAAAATACCTCAAACGGTACAGCCTGTGCTATACAGTCAAAAGTTTCTCTAACGCAAAGTAGCTCACTAAACAATAAAAGAAACAGTAATACCAAGGGTTTCGATACCTGTGAATCAATAAAAATATTCCCAACAAGATGCGATCAAATATCTGTCTGCAGGGACTCCAGCAGTCCTCCCAAGCAGATAGTCAAAAGGTTAACAGTCACACACTGAATCACGCCGTGACCTTGAGCTCAGTCAAACACGAACTCACTGTCAATAGTCCGGCAACATGCAATAGAAAATTAGGTAACGAAAGAGAAGTGTTTAATCAAAATCACATAATAAAGGCTCAAACGAGGAAGACTGAAGTACAAAAGGTGTGATTGAATGAGATCTGAATAAAGGTTAAAATACACGACAGGGAGAAGAAACAAGTAAATGACAGTACTGTTCAACAAAAACTCTGTGGAGGGATTTTCAGAGTTCTCTTTTCATTACACTGTATCTTCTGTAACAATTTGATGTTGACTGTAAAGTGGCGCGCTCCATATAACAGACTGTTATTTAAGAATAAATTATGATTATTTTCACACGTTATGCAAGACAAACCCCTTTGGAAACCGCGTTGTTCGCTGTCATTATGGTCTTTTTGATTATTCTTCCCAGTATTTTAACTACAACGCTGGTGAGGCTGACAGGTCTGTAATTTGATAGTTTTCTCGGTCCTACTTTGAGTATTGGAGTGACAACTGATCCTTCAAGTTCGTAGGTAACTCACTTTGGTCAAGTGACGTATTAAATATCACAACCAGTGGTGCAGTAATATATTGTGAAATATATCTCAAGGTTTCGAGATTTAGTTCTTCCGTCCTGTTGACGTTTCCGTGTCTAAAGTGCTAAGAACACTAAGTACATCGTCTTGATCAAGGTTCACAGTGGGTAGACGATTTGTTGACCTTTTTGGGTCTAGTTCTTCGAAAAGAGGTACCTGGGTGAAAACTGTCCCGTAATATTTTGCCATGGCCATTGCTTTTTCCAGATCATTCTCAATCACTTCAGGTCTACTTCCTTCTGTGATGACGTTAGGACTCCAATGCTGTGTTATTGTTCCGTAGTTTTCGTACGAGAATAGTCTCTTAGGCTGCTGCTTTTTAAATTTTCGCTGGGTATCCCGGATTGTAATTATACACCTATTTCGCACCGAACTGTAGTGTTTTATCATACTTGCAGTGCCAAAGCTGAAGGCAGTGTTCCAACATTTCTTTTTTGTCTTATTAAACGTCGAATATCGCGGTCTATCTATGGATGTTCGAACTTCTCTTAGACTGTCCAGTGCATAAATGGTTGAGTTTCCTGATTGTATAACTGCCGGAAATGAGTTCACGCCTCTTCTATTGGTGACCCTGAGTCATTCATCTAGTTTTCACCCAATACTGCAGAGTTCATTACCATCGTGTGTGCCTTCCATATGGCAGGCTACTCTAGTGAAACCGTTTGATAAGCCATCTCAGTCATGAACTTGAATAAAATGACTGCGTGATCACCTCTTCTTAGAGCTGGGAGGGAAATTATTTCACTGACATCGGTGTGTGTGAAGATTGCGTCCAAGAGAGATGAGGACTCTTGTAGGTTATATCTAGTGTGATTTTTAATGTGTTGGAATAAAGTCAGGGTACTTATGGTTTCTACAAATTTGCAGTCAAATGATGTTGTCGATGTCTCTACTTCTAAGTTCCCCCAACTTATAAACGGTGCATTAAAGTTCTTACCATTATTACAGCAGGACTTAAGTTGGCTTTGGAAGAAGTCATCTTTTCATTATAACAAAAGCATTTAGCAGGATGTAAAACTTAAGATTATATTGTCTTTCACTAAGTACGATTGTCAGGACTCGGCTTCAAAAAGTTACAGCGCTTGTATAAATTTCTCACAAGCCCTGTGTGAATTTACCACTCAAACGTATACTTATTCTTTGTCAACAATGCGCAGGAGAGAAAATCAATGACTGATTGTTTGTCTAGTCAGATTAATCGACAGTCTGACAGGTATTATATGTCTCATACGTTTTCCTACCCCTCGATATTTTATTATTGTCGGTTTTTATCGTTTAAATACATTTCTAACAACTTAGGTTGGATTATTGAGAGTTGACTAAAAACACCTTCGTAAGGTCAAAACTCAATAGTTCAAGTATTTGATTACTTCCCTAATTTGTGTAGGGATTGCATTTCTTACTGTTCGCTACTGAGTGTTGAAAATCTTGTGTGACTGAAAAAGAGAATCTGGCTCTCCAACTTTTTTGTTTTATAATCTAAATAAAGACCTATTGAAACCATTATTATCGCTTCTTCTGTAAATTGACGACGGATATCTACGATCACTAAATACTTACGTTCTAGTTCGGCCATTCACGTGTTTATGATTAGAGTTTCGTTAAAGTCCGACAGAATATACACTGTCAGGGTATCTAGTGTAGATACTCGTTTAAAAAAAATTAGTTTTCCATCGTTATAAACGAGAAAACCGATCAGCCAGGTATTCAAATGATAACTTGAAGCGTTGTTTTGTGTGGACACGTATCTGTAGTGGTAAGCAACTTACCAAAATAAATAGTTTTCTACATTGATCCTAACCTCATTAGTTTCAACTGGACAAACACTAGCTGAGAGCGCTTGGCCACGCATCTTCACCTGATCAAGAGTGGGTTTTTGAAATTTGCGGCAGTAATAGAATTGACATTTGTTTCGGAGATGTCGAGATTTCTAGCCTTCACATCAGCATGAGAGGGCTTTGAAATCGTGAGTAACTTTCCTCACTTTGTTGTCTATGTTTTCACGAGAACAATGATTGTCGTTAATTAAACACTCTTATGCATGACCTTGAGTACTCATCAGATTAAGATAACTAAGTAATGTAGTAGGATTCTGGTTGTTCTGTAAGTCAGTTTCGAGCACAGCTCCACAATTAATGCACTCAGATCAAGAATCGTGGAAGGAACACTTCGTCATTTGTATAAGCTCTCTCTCTCCAAATTTCATATGTTAGTTCCCGTAGTTAATCTATCACGCAGCTGCACACAAAAGTGATCACCGAAATTGCACTTATGGGCCTGTTTCTGAAATCCAAGAATAAATTTCCTAACCTTTTGGTTGACCTGACGAACCACTTTATGAATGTTTGCTCCTTCACGGCATTCGAAATTAATACACTTTACATGATTTAGAAGCACTTCTTTTAGAGATGCGTAGAAAGGTGAAATAGGCTTATTTAGAAATGCCAAAGTTTTGATTAAGCATTCGGCATTCTTTTCAATGAATATGAAGAAAAAAAACCACAATCTTGTAGTGACCTACTTCTGTCAACAGAACGCGATTGGTTCAATGAAAACAATTTTTATTATAACCAATTGTACCGGTGACTGTTTTAGTGTGCTCGTTTGTTTAACTATGCTAATGACAGCCATTACACTTACTCTCCCGTCGACTTTGAACTTGTACGAATTCGGTTACGCTCAGTAACCACGCTTGTACTCCTTTGGCACGATCTCGGTATTCTTTCGATACCACGAGATCGCCAACAAATACATCTCGACTACAGCCATCATCTGTCTTCTGATATTGGCCTACGGGGATCATATTGGTTAATTGGTACGTAGTCTTGTAGCGGTGTTCATAGTCAAGCTCAACTCGACACCACGCTACAATCTTATCATTCTTTACATCATTCCTGATCATACTCCAGATTTCGAACTTTTACACGTAATCCATGTAAAGGTTAGGATTTGAAATTATATCCAAATGTTCAAACACAGGCACCATCGCGACGCTAATATGATGATTAGAAGTATTCAAATTATTATACTAACTAGGAATACCCGGAACAGTGCGATTTAAGTCAGGTAGAACCAGATGAACACAAAGTAACTTATTATATTTAAAATTGGTAATCAGCGGGCAATCAAATGTCAAACAAGTATCAGTTCATACGAATACCACATACTATTCATTCAAAGACCGTGGTTAGTAAATCAGATAGGGAAAACATGTAGACAATATCTGTTTGCACGCCAAACGATTACGGAAATATCAGTCAGTAGGCAAGTGAACTATCTTTTCCAATGGTGCGAATATACAATCACTACTAAATATAAATGAGGCCATATGTAGGAATTCACAAAAAAGAGATGTAGAATTTTATTGTAATTACAAAAGTAACTAAAATTGTATTAATGACCCATATTGAAACTTTGCACACCTAGCTAGTTGTTTAAAATTCTGGGTTCATATGATATCACTGGTTCTATCAACTCTTTGCACCTAATTTCATATTGTTAAGACTACCATATTGGACGAAAGTAGGCTTGACTATCCTTGTTTGAACTAATTTATTTGATCTATCCCTTGGGGATAAAAAGTACACTTTTTGTTTTTTAGGAGAGCCCATTTTTATTGGCAAGTAATTTGTCGTATGGTTTCTATTATCAAACGCACTTGATTTATTGGTTTGATTGCATTAAATTTGTGGGTATTAATCAGTGAAAGGAAATCCATCTGGATTAATTAAGATTGAAAGTGAATAAATGAAATTCACTTTACATTAATATGTAAATTTAAAAACGGATTATTTCCAAATGTTGTTTTTGGTGATTTAGTATTACTAGCGGGAACATTATATAAAAAGGCTAATATAAATCATACAATCGGCAATCCCTACGTTATTCTTTTTATTGTCTTGATTTTCGATTCACACGAAGTGCAAATCAAAATCGAGTACACAATAAAATACAATGATCATCATAATTTTATTCCCTGACTAAACGTAGCTACTTATGAGTAGTTCAAATTAATGTTTCAAAATATAAAACAAGTCAACGGATTTAGTTGGTTTTTCATCCGTTTGTGGTGTCTAGTTCTATGGGTTATTGTAGCTTCCAGATGAACCAATTTATTTATCCTTCTTGAGTAAGAATTTGACCCTATCAACTTAGACTTTTCATCAATCGCTCTGTGTATTATGTCATTAGCCTATTTTTGTCTGTCTATAAACATAGTTATGGTTTACCAAAATGGGAGTTGGCACAATTACCGCATTACTTACCAAAAATACGTTTTATTAAAGATAGGAAAGGAGGAAATTATGAAAATGTTCCCCGCTTTTACATGAACCTAAACCAAATATTTATCAGTTAATCAAATAAATTCATTTTGTATTGTATGTTTGAATCTTCCCACAGCTGTTTCGGAGTGCAATTGATCAGTCTCGTATTGAAATATATGCATCTTGTGCAGATTGCCTCGACATTGACTAAGTTCACAATCATTATAAGTGAAGATGGATAGTGGCTAACAGTGGAATCCAAGACGCACGTTTCGTCCTTTTTTGAACTCATCAGCTGTGTTGGACTGCATGCTAGGGTTGATTTCCATACTGGAACTAATGACAAGTACCTTTGGCTTTAAATGTCATCGCAATACCCAATCAGAAACTGACTACAAAAAGCTAACGCCTTCTTAATGGAACATGAAGCTATTAGTCATGGTTAGTGACTTCTTAATGTCGAAACTCACGACTGTTGCCACATGCTTTTCATGAGCAGACTGGCTCGATACAATCTTCATCACAAGTTTTAGCAAAGAAGTGTGCGTTTTATGGGAATCCGAGGTCCTCATTTCATTCTAGTTTGGAAACGTCAACAATTCTGAACATCAATATCTTGAAACTCCAGACCATTACTAGCAATCAACCAATATTTACAATCAGCATAGTGTTGCGGAGATTGTTGATGTTTTATTGAAGTCATGAACCGATCGACGATAGATCACCATTGAAAATATAGTAAAGGACTCTTCATCAGTGCACACCTACGACTCGAACCCAGGAACTTCGGTCATGCGCGGATGTTTAACTTCTAGAGAAACAAGCCGGAATCCAACAGTGTTAATGTCTAATTGCAATCAATCCGCAATATCATGCGACCATCTTCTATTGTCTTCTGTGGGTAACCACCTAACAGTAAACACGGTTGGAATCTATTAGTCATGGTTTGTCACTAGAACTCCGAGAACCATCTTTCAAAGTTAATCCTGCATGCGAGAACACGATATACACTACTGAGGAGTCCCATACAAAGGCGAAACAACTATCTGACGCTTCCTGTTTTTGAGTGGTGGTCTAACATTGATCGATTTATGATCCTCACAATGCCCATAAGTCAGACGACCACTAAATAGTTAAATCAGTCGATAGTTCTCTCCTCTAATTATGACATATTTGATATGATTTCTGAATTTAAATTATTTTTACTTCATGAAATAGTTTTATCTAGACAGGAATTAAAAACCGTTTGATCCTAAGTGATGTGTATTCACATAAATCCCATGAATCTTAAGCAGAGATTTTGATCACTGACAAATTTTTTAGTGCTCATTGATGATCAGTCTATAAACAGAAATAAAGTGTTATCATCAAATAGTCCCTAATGTTCAATGACTGTATAATTAACCTTAAATTTAAAAAAAAAATGATTGACTCTTAAAAAAATTCCGTATCAAAAATGTAGATAAATTTCTCTTCTTTAAATCAACTTTTTATTTGCGTAGACAGTACAAAACCATAGGTAACTCAGTAATTTTCGATACAAAATTTTTTCTTCTACAGCCTTATTATTTCATTTGTTTACCAGCTATTTCCCCCCTTTCTTTTTTTTTCTTTTTTGGTTAAATGTCGTCCGGTCAATACATTTAAAGTACACAAAACTGTTACATTTATGTATCAGTGTGAGATTCACTCTCTGTCTGTGTGTGTTTGTGTATATTTATATGACATAGACAGGAAAAAAAACAGAATTTTGATGAAAAGTTAATGTAACAGCAGAAAATGTGATTGATTTATTTCTGCCAATTTTGTTATTGAAAATAATTCGTTCAATTTTTATAAAATAGGAAAATTATTCTTTCAAGGTCATGTAAGAAAATTTCATTAAGTATCGTAAACAAATAAATGGAAATTCTGTCCTACATTGTAAATGATCAATCAAAATGGATTAATAGAAGATAGAAGAAAAACTTATGGAAAACTGAACAGAATCAGAAAATTGTTTTATTTTGATCGATAAAATTGATTTCTAGATATTCAAAGATATCATATCACATATTTTACTGAAACCCAATAGCTGTCACCATTGAACATAAATCTAAAACATTTAAAGCATCAAATCAACTAATTTCAAGGTTTATGAGATTATTAATCTAGTGAGAAGCTGTGACCAGTGAAATTCAACCGGGCCTGTTGTGAGATAGTGACTCACTGAATGACAATGGTGGATGGTGGCGCGATTTCGTGGTTTGGTTGAAGTTAGACATTACCACGTTAGATGCCAGTTCATTGATTTAAAGTTTAAGCAGGATCCATAGGTCCTGGGTTTGAATCCCGCAAAGTGGGGCCGTGGATGCTCACTGCTGATGAGTCTCACACTAGGACGAAATGGCCGTCCAGTTCTTTCACGTTTCCCATGCTAATCTAGCTTCAATTGACTTATGAATTCAATTATTAGATTATTATTCAGTATTTTATGATACATTTGATTTATAAAATACTTATACTCACAGATGAAAACAAAGCCAGAACTCGGAAAATCAAACCAACAACGTATAGTCTAGTGTTTCATCGGATGTAAGAATAAGAACTGAATAATAATTTTTCTTTCAGGCATTTATTCAAATAGAATATTTTTATCTATTGGGTTTCAATAAGTATTCCAACATAATAAAATAGTTTACTAGATATTAAACAATTTGAGAATTTCTAACAATTTCTGATATTTGAGAGTTCTTCAGCTGATATTAGTTCACAAGGGGAAATATCTGAAAAACAACAACTTCTGAAGGCCAATATATATATATATATATATATATATATATATATATATAGAAAGAGAGAGAGAGAAACTCCGCCTGTAGCTCTTCTAGAGTTACTGGCGGTCCCAAGCCCGGGTAAAGGAGGGTGGGACATATGGTTAGCGACCCCACACCGTAGAAAACTAACTTGCTAAAAACCGTTATCCAGAAAAAATATATATATATATTTAGAGGGAGAAAGAGACATATCATTTACAACAACCTAAATAGTGTATTTCTATAGGGTACTAAAAAAAATGATTATCTTGATTACACCTGTCTAAGTTGAAAAACTGTAGGACAAAACAAAGAGTTCAAAATTCAAAAACGAAAAACCAAAAACAAAAAAGATCAGCATTCAATTTAATTAAATACAATATACGGAATATAAATGTTGGTAATGGTTGAAGATTAAAATTTTTTTTAAAAAAAAACCTTAATGTATATTACTTAAAAAAAATTATTTTAAAAAAAAAATTAAGAATATTTGAGCGAACAATTGTTTTCAATAACTTCATCATCAGGCTCTACAGTTATAAGTCCATAATTATTGTGATATTTTACAAAGGCGAAAAATAAGGCATGTATTAATGAAATTTGACAATGTTATGTGTTAAAAAATTGGTGCACTTTTGCATCTGTTACGATATATATATATCCTTGCGTGGATAAAGCCCTCCATGTGTGTATACCAATTCAACTGCTCCTGTGGAGCTAGTTACATAGGCCGTACTCAGAGGGCTTTATCCTTGCGTGTTCGTGAACATGTGCCGGCATGGTTGGGAAAAGGAGTTACTAAATCTATTAACAGTGCTATTCTTTCACACTTGGTAGATAATGAACATCATATCAAAATAGAGGAAGCTTTCTCTGTTTTATATCAAGTTCCAAAATATCTACCTCAAGGAGCTAGATTACGTCTACTTTACATAGCCGAAGCCATCTGGATCAACTCTAGAAGACCTAATTTATGTATCCAGAAAAAATATATCCAGCCTCTATGTTTACCTTGGCCTATGACTGGATCACCGAATACCTAGTCTGAATATTTTAAACCTCTTACCCCCTTCCTCTAATTTTATTTATTTTCCTTATTATCATTAATTTTGATTATCCCTATCTTAATCTTCACATCTATCATTCCCAATTCGTTGATCGTAGTTACCTTGATAACACCCCCTACCCCCTTATTACATATTATATTCACACCACAATCTTATTATTATTATTATTATTATCTCAATTGACAAGATGAAATTCTCTTACTATGCATTCTATTCACACAATTTTGTTTTTCGATTTTGCTATAATACTATTCTACTTATTTCGATTGAACACTTTACTCCAAATCAGCTTGACCTTTATTAAATGACCTTTCTAATTTGCAAATAATACCATTTTGAAGTATATATATATATCGTAACAGATGCAAAAGTGCACCAATTTTTTAACACATAACATTGTCAAATTTCATTAATACATGCCTTATTTTTCGCCTTTGTAAAATATCACAATAATTATGGACTTATAACTGTAGATTCTGATTCATCATCAGTTATTGAAAACAATTGTTCACTCAAATATTCTTAATTTTTAAAAATTATTTTACCAATTATTCTTATTCTCTGTTGATAAAGATAAAAATTAAAAAAAAATATATTACAGAAATATAACGACAGATATCGATAATTTCATTAATAATATTATGTAGTTTAAAAAATTTTATCGATTTTTTTTTTGGAAAGAAAATTCACATTTCTCAGACTACTGTTAGTTAGTTGGTAAGTAAGTTAGAATTTTTCAGTTTCATTTTTGTTTTAAATAATTTTATAATCCATAGTTTTTTTTTAAAAAAAATACTATATAAATATATATCTATCTCTTTGAGTAGTTTTAATTCATTTCAATTTGATGTAGATTTATCCTAAAATTTAAAACTAATCAATCAATTAATCAATGTAACAATTGGCAACTAGCCAGAAGTACTTGATGGAGATGATATGAATGTGAAAAGCTGGGAAAGAGAGGAACAATAGAAAAAGATAGACCAATGACCTAAGAAGTGTACTAAATGAATTTACATTTGTTTAGGAAGATAATAAACAACAATCATTAATAACACAAGCCTGAGATTGAGACAATCTAGAAATCGAGACTAAAAGAAATTAGGTCAATCAGTTACAATGGATACAAAAATTTAAAATTCAAACTATTAGAAATAAGGCATTCTGGATTTCAATCAAATATAATATACAATTCATTAAGTAGAAATGTTGATTAAACAAATAAATAAATATCGTCATTGATCTAGACATATTTGGTATTAACTTGCAAACAATATAAACATTGGGGTATATTAGATTTTGACAGTCAAATAACAATATTTATGTGTTGTTTATGTCAATAGTAGTCGATTCAACTTTATGTGTAATCTGTATTCGAACAATTCATGAGAATATATACATATAATTGTACATACAGAATCATCCTGAAATTCCATGAAATATGCTTTATCAAACATAAACTATTCTCAAAACCATAGATTCATTATTTTCATTCCTGTATTATGATTACTGTTGAAAGTAGATGATTGTGTGAATTCATTATCTTGTGAAATGCAAATGTCATAAAATTTAGATTAAAGTACGATGGTCGAGATAACGATTTTAACATCAAACCATACTAATAAAAATGGTGTTAACTAAAGACTATTTTATGACGAATTATGAGAACATCCTAATTTAGTATTTGCCCCCGAATGCCCTGGTACGGTAGAGAGTGGGGAGAGTCAACTCTCCCTCTCGAAATACTCTCACATGGCCACATTCATACAACCACTGCCAGGAAAGTCCAACTCACTGCCATCTCGCACCACGGTTGTTTACGAAATTAAGAGGACGAAAAGCGAATGTCCGGTGCTTTAAAAGGGTTGGTAGACATGGAGAGTCCACCTAGGGGAGTTGGAACACCCTGATTCCAAACCAGTAGTGCACATGGGCTCCAGTATCCTGAGGGAACAAATGGCGTACGAACCAATCATTGGTCACCGGCTGCCATGGGACTGCATTTCCTGACGTTGCTCCACTGCCCTGTGGATTAGACCTCCAGATCAAAGACTCGAGGTGTGGCACCTCAGTTTCGGCACCTAGGCAGTATCCTAGCCCTCAAACAAATCTAATGATTTTTATGCTGCACAACTATTTGGTACCTTCTTGTACCCATATTTATGTGTTTAAATAAATAGTAAATAAATTCAGTATTTAGAAGATATTTGAATGCTTAGGAAGATTATATAGTGCAATTTAGAGTGAGAATGATAGCAAATTAGAGTAGTAAACCATTCAATTAATTCATAGCTCAGTGCAATTTTATATCGAAAAGACTATTTCGAAGAACTAAAAAACCGAAACTTTTATTTCAATAATTATTTAATATCAGAAGGGGTTTTGTGGAAATTGTAGTAATTTCAGTAGTTGAGATCATGAGTCAATTGAAGCTAGACCATCATAGAAAACTTTAAAGCACTGAACAGCCGTTTCGTCCTATTATGGGACTCCACAGAACTGCGCATTCACGATCCCACCTCGTAAGATTCGAACCCAGGGCTTATCGATGAAGTTTATCTAGGTTGTAGTAAGAAGAAATCTACAAATCCTAATTAGTATTGATTCTCTTTTCTTTATTTCGGTGGGGGGGGATGAGGGAAAGAACCAAACAGATTTATAGAAAAAGAAAAGTTCGAATATAAATTAATTTTTCACTTAATTAGGTCAAATATTTTTAGTTTCTTATTAGTTTTGTCAGTATTCACTTTTGTTTTTCTCATAAAATATCAAATGAATTCTGGCAACCATAAAAAAACATCAATATTATAAACTTTTTTTTTCACGTGATATTATGTTTACAAACATTTAAAAAAGGAAAACATAATGATACAAGAAAATGAGAAAAACAACAACAACAACAACAAAAAAACAACAACAGAGTAATCTAATTTTTCAGGAAATATTTACTAGAAAATCAATAAGTTTTTTTGTTGTAATCTGGTATAGATTTAATTAACATACAAATAGAAACCCTATTAGGAATTAAAAAAAAAAAAGAGAGGTGAATATAAACTAGAAAAATTTATTAAATTTCTAATAAATTTATTAATTATTATGGCTTGAAAGTATTTAGTTCCCTTTTTTCTTGTGTATTATTTTTAGGGAAAGTAAAAACAAACAAACAAACTGGGATATAGTTATTGATCGATTTATTATAATAATTTAACAGTTGACTAGTATCTGGTCAAATCATTTAAAGGACAAAATAAATAACCATGACCTTATAATTCTCTTGGTGTATTCATAATGAACATACAATTACACATTTTATCATATGAAGAGTAGAAGCTAACTAAAACGATAAGAATGACGATAAAGATCATAAACAATTAATAAGGTTTGGCCATTAAACACTATATTTTGATAAGATAATCAAAAATGGAGACTTACTGGATTTCACAATATTCATTTTTTATCAATGGAACGTTAAAAAGAAGTATATTATCGAAAATCAATAACAGTTGGCCAAAACACTTTTTTTACAGCTCTGTGTTAAAGTGTAAAGAAAATCTAGGTGAAGTGTTTAGTGAATCATAAGAAACTTATTTGCTCTGGTGTTACTATTGAAGAAGAGTTAAATACTATCTGAAGCTTACTCAGCATGAACTTTTACCCATTAAGATTTGTTAATAAACATAGAACCCACGCTAGAAAAAAGTAAGAGAAAACTGCAGGTACTACGGAATTGGTATTTCAGAAGCTGCAATTCTAAAAGTATAATCTCAGTGAGTTAACAATACGAGTATGAAAGGTTTTGTAGAGAATATTCCCTGTAGAAAAAAATGTACACTCCCTTTTACAAACAATAAAATAGTAATTTCCGGATTTCGCCTTGTCTGAGTATACTAACCATTTTAACTGCTGTTATTGGAGACAGTTACTTCGGGTACATGATTGCACATGTCCATAACCGTATTTCCGAATATCATTTTGTCTAGTTAAATAATGGAAACGTATGACCAATTAATGCCTCCATAGTGTATTTAGTTGATACACGACATCAGTCGTTGATTTCCACCTCGGTGGTCTATAATCTCTACAATACCCCATACTGTTAGTTAGATTAGTACCATTTCTTCAACTACATATTCTAATTCACTATTACGTGACGACTACTATTAATGGACTTCGTATGAAATATTTTATCAAAAAGATTATTATCAACTCTAATCCACATATTCGAATTCCTTCATTTATTAATTACTACCTTTAAATATTGGAAAGGAATATTTCTCTGTTCCATTCGTTTATTTTTTTATGTTCAGTTATTTATCACTTAATTAATAACCGATAATCATGCTATCTTGGCTAAATATTTCGATTACAACCTGCTTATTTAGTAACCCTATGATTATGGTATTTTGACAGTACAAATTTATCATCATGGGTTATGTCTTAGTAAATACGGTAAAACGAACTAAACCGACTGATACACATATACTGTCCATCAGTGAATCTTTCAACCTTTGATAAAGTTATATCTAGTCTGGAGGTATTTTATATGATAAGGAATTATCAAGAGGAGTGCACGTGTAAGTACTTAGAAGAGATAAAAACAACAAGAAGGTGAACTTGAGACTCTGTAAGTCTATAAGATACAAAAATATTGTTACTACTTCTACTACTCTGGGATTTAGCCTGACAATTTTATCTCACTGTGCTAATGAGTGCGGTAACTTGACACGATAAATACCATTATCACGTTCTATGTTGCGTATGATAGACACACAATAATAAAACGGAGTGACAATAATTAGCACTGACAAGCGTAAGATCGAAACGATCTGGTGATGTAATAGAGTTTCATATACTTTTGCGGCCGAAAGGTCGCGGCATTACCTTGATCATGTCACAGTAAATCAGAATACCGTCAATAGGCGATGGTAAATGCATAAGTTTAAGACTAGAGTTGCTTGTTGTAATTAGGTTTCGTAATTTTTGATCCTCTTCCTGGTTGTCTCTGAGCGTCTCGAAATTTACTGTAGACTGTCGTAATACGTTCATTTCTAATCAAAATAATGCATCTGCTTCCTGATTGTTCTGACCTTTGACATGTGATGCACAGTCAAGGTATTGGACTTTTTGAGACGAGTATTTATCGGCTTTCACTTTTAATGCATTGGTTTGTGATCCGTAAAAACTATGAAATCCCTGTCTTCCAACATGTGTCAGAAATGTTTAACGGTTAGGTAAATTGCAAGAAGTTCTCGTCCGAAGGTAGGATACCTTGTCTCTGCTGGAACGAGTCTTTTTGAGAAGAAAGCAATTAGTTGCAAGGCGTTTTTAACCAGTTGGTTAAGGGTACCGCCTACTGCTTTGCCCGATGCATCCACCATCAAAGCGAATGTGGAAAGGAATACTGGTACATCAACGTAGATGCTTGAGCCAGTTTATCTTTTAGCTGTTTAACAGCCTCAGAAGTCAGCTTGAATTTTTTTGTTTTCTTTTAAGACAACCTGTAAAAGGTTGTGTTAATTGTACACAATCGGGTACGAATCTTCGATAAAATTTAATTAGATCTAGAACACTTCTAAGTTGTGTTAGAGAACTAGGTATGGGGTATTGTTTAATGGTGTCCACCTCTTCTTTGATCGGTGTAACCGCTTCTGGGCTTGTGTGCCCGAGAAATTCTAGAGTTTGAACACCGAAAACACACTTTGATGTATGTTCATTCCATTTTCATCTAGCCGTTTTAACACTGCTCTCACATGCTGTTTGTGATCGTGAATCGGAAATGACAATTAACAAATCGTCCTATATACCCCTGTGCAAATGCCATATCCCGAAGTCGGTTATCCATAAATCTTTGCGATGTTTGTGCCACGTTCCTCAGGACGAATGGCATGTGCACAAACTCGAACAGTCCAAAAGGTGTAGTAATAGCTGTCCTAGGAATATCTTCCTCAGCTACTGGAATATTGTTATATGCCCTAACCAAGTCAATTTTGGTAAATACGATCGTACCCTGTAAGCCATTTGTAAAATCTTGGATATGGGGTATTGTGCACCTATCTCGTACGGTTTGACGGTTGAGTGATCCGTGATCCCCACACAGTCGCTAATTACTTTCATTTTTCTTTGGGACCATATGCAAAGGGGATGCCCATCGACTGTCAGAGGGACGGATAATACCCAGCTGTAGTATGTAGTTGAATTCAGCTCTAGCGATTTTGTAGCTTATCTGGTGCCAGTCCCCTGGGTCTAGCAATTACAGGCGCACCTTCGGTTTGGATCGTATGACTTACTTTTAGTTTACTTTCAGTAGGCTGGGGGTTTGGGTTGCAAATTCGGCGGGCATATCCTGGAATTTTGCCACTGTTACTGACGGAATTCGCCTTTTGTGTAATTTGAAGTTTCTATCAGCGTCGAACGTCGTTTTTTAGTGTCGACTAGAAATTCATATCTCTCTAAAAAGTCCATTCCCAGTATTGCCAGATCTAAATCGGCTACAGTGAAAACCCAAGAGAAGTGCCTCCTGAACCCCAAATCTAGCGTCAACGTTTCCTGCCTAAACGTCGCAGTTTTAGTTTTTTGGCAGTTTGAAGTGTAACTGGGGAAGTTTTTCGATCCAACTCAGTTTCGTTCTGAGGAATGATACCAAGAACAGCACCAGTATTCACCAAAAAGTTCAAGCCTGAATTTTTGTCTCTAACATAAAACAAGAGAATGTTTATGCACCCCTCCTCAGTCGTCGCGATCTGGGGAGGGGTTATTCTTTTCTCATATTCTAGGGAGTCTGTTTAGGCCAGACACACAGTTCATTTGGCACCAAACGCCTAGTGATGCCAACAGAACTGTTCAGATTGTCTGAAAATTTGTGAGCAGTTCTGTCACTTGTATCTAGGTCAATGTGGTGACCTGCTCACCACTTTTGTGTCTGTAGGTATCCCTCGTTCTATTGATCGAAGAAACCAGATTGTAGCGGATAGGTCTTTATTTTAGCTCGTGGGTGGTAAATAGTGGAACGGGAGATTACATGTACAAACACACAAAGCTTCTCAACATTCATAATAAGATAATACGAAATATAATGCCTACACAAAATAAGGAAATGAATGAACACTCGAACTCCATTGTTCTGACATATACTTAGTTGTTTGAGGTCAACTATTAACCAATCAATCACTTTACGACAAAAAATTCATCCGATAGGAATACTTATGTTATCTCACTGATGAATTGATTAAATCTACTTAGTATATATTGTCTCTGAATGAAACTTCCAAGTCATTGTCTATAAGTAGACTTTTTATTGAAATCACAGTTGTGAATTTATATCAACAAACAGCTTTAACGTCCAAAAATCATCAACTTATGTCAATTTGTTTCAATAATTGACATCATAAGTCAATTGAAGCTAAACCACCATGGAAAACCTGGAAGCAATGGACGACCATTTCATCCTATTAAGGAACTCATCAGCAGTGCGCATCCACGATCCCGCCTCGCGATATTTGAACCCAGGACTTAGGTACACATTAACGTCTACTTATAGTAGTAGTAAACAATAAATTGACCAGGTAAATACAAGAACAAATACCTGTTAGAAATTATAAACAATATACGACATTTATTTGCTACTATTTTACAATATCAGAATAATTTATGGCAATTATGAAACAGATCAAAGCAAAAAAAGTAATTGACTTATTTTTTTTTTCCTACCTTCAAAAATATTAATATAATAAACATTTGGACAATATTGATCAGTTAAATCGATAAAGTAAAATATTTATATCTCAAATAATTTATCATATCCCATGGCAATTAAATAAGAAACACGTAGGCGTTAGCTTCAATAGGTAAAATATTTTGTAGATGATAAATTTTGGGTTTATTGTTCAATTATGAAGATTCAACCGTTATAGACGAAAGATCCTGTTATGTCATCAGATAGAATTTAATTTAACTGCAACTGTCTTTTTTTCTCCTCTCGCTTTCCATGTTTAGCTAAAATTGATTACTCGGCTAGACCTTATCGTGCATTGATATCAATCGGATGTGATATAATATAAGGTTGTTTCTGTTTAATTTAGGAACTTCTTCACAATTCACACTATCGCACTTCTAATAGAAATGAAAATTATATTTAAATTGAACGGGGCAGTACCTATCATATAAATGACCTATTATACAGTGTCAACATTAGTGTTTAGGTTCAACCCTTAGACCCTGTGTACTTGCTTCCTGTAAGCTTGCGGATTTTACCAATCTTTAACAATAAACTATCTCTACAACTGGTGTTTAGGCTTTTGAATAATCTCGAGTAAATCCATAATTCTACTAGGACATTTAGCCTACATTAAATACTCAGTTAACGGGATATTATTTATTGGAGTCAGATATAGAGGAAATTAGCCTCTACAGGATCAATCACGTAAGGATCAAGATTTTTCACCTATGAAAAGGATTTGATTAAGAATGAAACCTCAATTATTCCTCCTTAGTTTTCAGTTACTTTTAAGTTATCCATCATTCGCGATAACACCTTTTCAGTTACAAGTTAGACATATGATAAACACGCATTTTCCAATGACATTTAGTTATCTTAGAGAATACTACTTTTTATTGAATTGGAGAAATATTGAGTGTTAATCCCATTTCAAAATCATCCTCTCTTCTTCACTCATAAGAATTTCGTAATACAAATTTACACTAGAATGAATATTATTGAGGAGAAATACTGTAATCATTGGTGAGGGTATTTATTATCTAGATCGATGTAAAGTGGTGGTGTGATATCCAGATAACGAAAACGATGCAGAACGATAGAGATATTAAGTATCTAGAACAAAATCTAAATCAACTAATATAATGCTTTAGCTGGTGGGCTATTCAATGTATCTAATCAGAAACTTTAGGAAAATGAGTTATTGTGAGAAACTTCAGTTGCCCCATAACTTGTTTTCGACGTAACCTTATGAAATCTTCAGCTCAAGACTCAGAATAGCTCGTGTTTGCAAAGTGACTGAAAATTTCATAGTCAAAATAAGCAGATGTTCAGTGTCTCCTCAAATATAAACCGTTATCAGTTTGTAACGTGATCAGCATAAAAACAGTCTTATTCTGTCGTGTGACATTTGTTTTCTCTTCTGGTCAATTAATAATTACACCACCTTGGATGAACATTTAGTACGTAGGAAACAGCTTGAGTCTAGATTGACTAGCAGTAAAATCCAAGGCACATGTTTCGTCATATTTAAAACTTTCCAACTGTGTTGACCTGGATACCTGCGTTATTCATGCTAGTATTTAAACGCAGTCTACAAAGTGAATAACCTGTTCGATGCATGTGAAATTATATGTAACGGTTTGTATTTCTGCGTAGCTTATAATAAGAATTGAATTTTTAACAGCCATTATTGACAAAATATTGTAGATTCTAAACAACTTGCTTTCCCTTTTCAGTTATAAGCTGTTAGAAACTTTACATTATGTAATCCAAAATATCCATTTTTGCTTTTTCAGTTACAAGTTTTAGTCTATCTTAAAGATTCTACTGAAAATGAACAAATAATGACTGAGATTGATTAAATGCAGTCCTAAATAACACCAACAAGAACATCTAAACATTTACGAATATAACACCTTTAATCTCCTAAAACTAATATATTTGATCAATCAGTCAGCAGTTTATCCGTTCATTACTATTCACCAAGAAGTTCATGCATAAGTTTGATAAGTAAAACAAAACAATATAATCATTTCAGTATCTTTTTTCATTAAATCAATTGCTTCACCATATCTATTTCCTAAACAATCTATTCAACTCATCAGAAATCCAATTTAGTTGATTGATTTATACTTTCTAGAAGAGCCCGATATAGCTCCTTGATAACAGAAATATTTAAAAATAAATTTACTGCTTAAGGGTAAATTGTTTATTATAAAGTAAATAAATATATGCAAATTGTAAGCAATACGAAACATACATATACATATACGGTTATATGCACGTACGCGAATAAAATTAATTACTGAATTTCCGAGCAAATTATTCTATGCAAATTACTGTTAAATAATCAACAACAAAAAATAATATTGTATAAAAAATATGAATAATAATAAGTAATATTAGTTTCGTCAACATTCTCTGATCGAAACAACTGAATTCATATCATCCAATCAAGTAGTATGGAGGCAGATTAATCATTTCAATGCCGTTGGTGTAGACCTCAGTATTAACTAACTTCGATTGCATGTAAAGCGATTTATACATAACATAGACGAATCGACATAGTATGATCTCGTAATTAATGTCTGATAGTAGTCAATGACAAGTGAATGATATCATGATCATTGCACAAACTAAATTTTATCACATGTGAAGTTAAAGATATATATCTTTAATGACTTTTAACAATTCTCCAACCGAAGTCAATTTGTAATGAAAATTAGTTTTCAAGTGGTTTTGTACAATGCTATAATCATAAAAATATATGCGGAAAGTGTTAGTAATTGTTTAGTTGTACGACGATGAAATTAGCTAGCAAGTACACGATGAACTTAGTTTGGAACAACACATGTAAGCGAACAATTGTATTCAATAAGATCGTCATCAGGGTATACTCTAATAAACATGAATATTTATATGAAAATGTTAAACCAATCAAGGCAATTTAGGTCAATAATCACAATAAAATAGAATAAGTCACCACACATAATAAGTAAATGTACAAGTTGATAGGAGGAAGACAGGTGTACTGATAGTAGTAAGAATAAT
Organism: Schistosoma spindalis; assembly: GCA_946903255.1. Taxonomy (NCBI): domain Eukaryota; kingdom Metazoa; phylum Platyhelminthes; class Trematoda; order Strigeidida; family Schistosomatidae; genus Schistosoma; species Schistosoma spindalis. Next base: position 10,219,819 of record OX336423.1, on the reverse strand, counting down.
AAAATGCGATAACAAAAGTCTTATTAATAGTTAAACATTGGAAGTAGGTCATTAGCATTATTTTCACATCCGGGATTTGTTTGTAATTTTCTGCCTCTTTCCGTTTGTATTCTTCACTATCTAATTATTTTCACACTTATTACGTAATGGTTCTGTGTTTTATGATGATTATTTAACTCTATTTACCCACGTTTGACCTTCTGTTTCCAATGTTTGACCATTAATAAGACTTTTGTTATCGCATTTTATTATTCTTACTACTATCAGTACACCTGTCTTCCTCCTATCAACTTGTACATTTACTTATTATGTGTGGTGACTTATTCTATTTTATTGTGATTATTGACCTAAATTGCCTTGATTGGTTTAACATTTTCGTGATTATGGGAGACTATAATTAATGGGCTGAGAACAACTTAAGAATGGTAAATCGTATAATAATAGCCTGCATGTTAAAGAAAACCTTATATTAAGAGAAATATCAATATACATAGTTTATTCAATCATTAAGATCATGAGTCAGTTGAAGCTAGACCACCATGGAAAACCTGGAAGCACTGGATTGGCTTCAAGAGGTATATCCTGGAGTTCTAGTGAGAAGTAGTGACCAGTGGAATTCAACCAGGTCTGTTGTGGGATAGAAACTCACTGAAGACAATGGTGGATGTGTCGCTCAATTTCGTGGATTAGTTGAAGTTAGACATGAACACCGTTGGATGCCGGCTCAGTGGTCTAGTGGTTAAGTGCACTCGCGCGAAACCAGTAGGTCCTGGGTTCGAGTCTCGCAGGGGGCGAGGTCGTGGATGCGCACTGCTGAGTCCCACAATAGGACGAAACGACCGTCCAGTGCTACCAGGTTTTCCATGGTGGTCTAGCTTCAACTGACTCATGATCTTAATGATTGAATTCACTACAATCTCCACAAAAACCCCTTCTGATTCATAGTTTAGTTAATTAACAATTATACAATATGTATAGTATTAGACCATAGATAGATCCTAGCAGTTACCATTCATTATTTTCATCGGGATATATCATATAGACTCTCAGGTATGACTGCTATTTGGTGGCGATCGAGTTTGATTTACTTATCAATTATGGTCAGTGGTTGGTGTTATTGATGAAATGAAGTTTCCCAAATAAGCGAATGAGTTGTACCACAAATCTGGGCGGATTATATGTAGTACCAGTACTTCAATATCAGTCAGTTATATTGTCCATAAGACCAATATCCATTTCTTAAGTGGAAGGAAAATTTATCAACGACCGAGGATGGAAGAATCGGTGCTTAAATTTTCTAGATGCTAAATGAATCCTTTAGAAATTGAGATGGTCTCATAAAACTTTGATGACAACAAAAATGTTTTCATTCATAGGCCGATAACAGCTACATAGTAATAAATTATGTAATTAGTTAAGTTTCTCTTGACTAGTGATAGTGATTGGTTGTCTGCTTAGTCAGACATGTAGATAATCTGACAAGTGTCAGATAAGTTATATATATCCGCTTATCCTTATAATTACTTATTGTTGATTGTTCACTGTTGTTGGATTGTGTCGGGTTATGGTGTGGAAATATATTTACGTTGTGGTCAGGCTAATCACGTGCTCTAGATCTGAGTTATGTTGAAGTCCTGTAGAGTAGACAGTAGGAGGGAATCTAGTGTAGATATTTGGTCTAAGGTAAATTTACGTCCCATACGTGTAAACGTGAAAAACCAACCGTTATAACAACTAGCCATACGCTCTTACATACTCGAAAAGATGTAGATTCATTAAACACTAGAAATACATTCAAAACTCTTCCTCAATATGCTTAATTTTATGATATCGATTTACTAAATGTAAATAAGAAGACAATGAACATAGAACATATTACTTTAAACAAGTGAAGAATATTTATTTCATTCATACTGTAGCTATAGCTTTTATTTAATAAATTTGAAGAAGAGTTTTAACACGCACGCGAATTAATACTAAGATCAATAAAGGGGAGAGAAAATCAAATATAGAACAAACTATTCAGATTAGTTTAATATAAAAATAATAGATTGATAACTATTTCATCTTTCTTATATCTAGGTCAAATTATTTTTTACTTCTCATATCTTCTATCTATCTATTTATCCTTTTATTTCTTTTTCATTACTCTATTTTAATAACCAAGGTTGAATCCTCAATACATATTTCTCTTTTTTTTCCTGATCTTTATGCTTTCTATATTGTTTAGTATATGTTTTGTTCAATTTGAGATTAAATTTTCTTGTCGCCCTTCACAACCAATCAAATGGAGAGATTGGATATTTACAAATAAACAAGAAAAAAAAATCGATTTCAGCCTACTTTTTCTTTTCTATTCAAGACTCAATTATAATAGGTATATATATATATACATTTATCATTTTCGCTAGTAGAACTTTGATAATTTGCCCCCTTTCATTATAGAATGATTTAAATCTTAAATAGCTATTAAAACGTTAGTTAATGTTGTTAGCAATACTTATATAGGTTCATTGAGTTTACTTCATACTGATAAATTAGAGAGATTATCTTTTCATAATTCTCTTTCATTATTAAATAATAAATGATACATAACTATTTTGAATAGCTTAAAAATAACGAATATTATTGCATTCGATTTTTTAGGTAGAAATAGTATTCATTTTTCTTAGAATAACTGTAATTAAAACAATGGCTAGTAAAATGAATACAACCAATCAGAATACATATGTAATGCGACAATGACATTTTAAGTATTATAGATGTATTGTTTTGTTAAAGTGAATCTAGATATTATACAATGTGTTTTTCTCATAGAAATTGACTCAATGAGGAGTATATTCACTTTTAATAAAAAACACGAACAAGATCAATATTGGTATATGGATCTTCTGAATTAGATTTATATGGCATTATCCTAGATACATATATTGAATCTTATTATAACGTCTGAATAACTCCAAAACCCAGCAATAAAAAAATAATGATGAATCTTCTAGATCTTGCAATACATGAGTGTATCGTGCCAATTAGAATTTGAATAAATAATCAAAAGCGTTCAAATTCCGATGATCATTGATTTAAAAAAATTGGAACACATTTGCTGACTAACTTTCAATTTTATTGTCAATAAATGAATATTGGTACAGTATTGCACAAGCTAAAACCATGAAATTCTCTTGTAAGGATCTAGAATGTATTTTCATTCGAAATTTCCAACAGATCAAATCCATTTTAATAATAACAAGTGAGGATACAGCTATTTAAAAAAACTCAATATACAGAGCAAAACTTCAGATTTCCTATTATGTGCTTTTCCGACCTAACAGAACAATTTTCTCCGCATGAATTTTAACATTAGGACTCTACTTGAAGTATTTATCATTATTAACAAAATTTTACGAAGAGATTCTTAAATGAGCATCAAACGACTCTCTTCCTCTTTGTTACTAAGAACAGATGAGACTCTGTAAGTTGTTTTCTCTCAGTATATAGAAAAATAATATTTAGTAATCACTGAGATCGTCAAATGAATTCTATCTTTTACATGACAAAAAAGCTGGCAGAGTCTATCGATAAATGTTTGTGAAGTTCACAAAGAATTTAAAATGTCTTCATTTACTTAAAGCTTATCTGTATCTTCTGAGTATTTTCAGTGAATATAGAGGCTGTTCCTGTGATGTTATTTCTCAATCCGATTGATCAAGAACTGAATTATCGTTATATTTTTTTATTGTGTCTAGAAACCAAATGTTACAAGAAACCATTGACATATAACTTGATTTCTATAAATGAATTAAATTTGAAATTAACTTTGTGGCATATTTTTTTCATGATTCAAAAATTGAACATTTATGGGTCTTAGAAAACTGTTAAGGGCATAATATGAATAGCACACATTAACATGAATTCAAATATCCCGATCCTATCGAGGCAAAACAATACTTTTCAAAAATACGGAGCACAGAAATTACACGTTACAAAACTTGATTATTTAAGAATCTATACTGGTAAAATGTTACAGAAGAGTACAATAACCGTGAAGAATAGAAATGATTTTTCATTAATGAATGTGGTAAACTACTATTGAAGTTAATAATAATAGTGAGATATATATTAGGCCGACTAAAATTTCATTCAAGTAAAGATGATAGCTGCTTTAAACAGTTTCAGTTACAATTCGGTTTTACTAACAGACAACTTATAATAAGAAAAAACCAAACTTTTAGTAATATAGTATTATCTTGCGAAATTATTTATAACATCAACCAATCATACAATATACACAGACATAATCATGTAACAATAAATTTGAAAAATTTCTAATCATTATTGTTATTTATTAAAATGTCAATTCATAATTTTTATGCAGATTTATGCTTGTAGGTATAAGTAATTCAAAAGATCTGTGTACAAACGAAAGAAATACACAGAAAGAGAAAAGAGGACAATTTCGAAGAGAACTCCTATAGTAGTAATAATAAGAAGAAAACATTTGACAAAAACAAACTAACAAATAAACAAAAAGAATAGAAAGAAAAGAGAATTATTTGGTTTAACTTTATTTTTTAGTGAAGAAAATCTATCAATTTTCACAATAATTTGTACGACAGCAATATGAATCCAAACAGTATCGGTAAAAGTAATAATAAGAGAATAATGATTTTATTTTAGCAGATCGATAGAAAGAGGAAAGAATAGTTGTCAAGTTTACTGACTTATTTATGATTAGTTTATTGGAAATAGAGAATTACTGATAGCAGCAGTATGAGTAGTATTAGAAATAGTATGCATGAACGTAAATAAACGGCAATGTTATGCAAAATTTTTAGAAATTACGACCAAATATTAGTAGCAGTATTGGCAGTAGTAATAATAATAATAAAGATGAAATATCAATAAAAGCAATAACAAACACAAAACGTGAAATGCGAATTAATCAAAACAATATTATTCATAATTATGATTACGTTTTATTTCTGAAATCAGAATTGGAATAAAAAAAATTCAATAAACTCCTAACAGGTGGAACTAAATCTAAATAATAATAATAATAATAATAATAATAATAATAAAAAACTGACTTGTCGATGTGTATCATAATGATGACAGCTGGGAGAGAGAGAGAGAGAGAAAGAGTAGGTAGGACATGGAAAACAGGAGATATTGAGAATAATCTTTAAAAATGCAGTTCAGATGAATAAAAAAATATGAGTATTAGTAAGAGACAGAAGAACATAAATAAAAGAAAACGAGAAGATAGACGATAAAAGAGCGTGTACAGTTTACGCAATAATAAACATGATAAATCCATCAGAGTACAATGATAGTATATGAGTATACACAAACACACAGAGACAGGTTGAGAAAAGTAAATAGAGAATAGCAACACTACGGATATATAGAAATTATCTACGTATCTATCTATATAACTAAAAGAAAATCGATAATTAGTAAGCAACAACAGATGAGATAACGAATGAAACAACAACAACAACAAGCATACACAAACGTACATAGTCAAAACAATAATAAAGCTTGACAAAATCACAAGATCACAATGTGTATTACTACTATTTAATCAGTAGGCGTATTATAGCATAGCCAATATCATTGATAATATTGGTACTAATAGCAGTAGTATGTACATAGGTATGATGCATAAATAAGCATTAATAATAATCTAATTGCACTGGAAAAAAATCATAATCATAAAAGTAGCGGTTAGGGTCTAAAGAGAAATAATAATAATAATAATAATAATAATAATAATAATAATAATAAAGTACAGACTACATTGACAATACGGAAAACATTTCATATACGTTTGTATATATGCCTAGTATGATTGGTTACACAAAGATGATAGATATAGAGACTGAACAAACGGAAAACAGTTGACCGGCTAAAGAACAAAGAAACTCGAAGTAAATATAACTTAGAGGCTGAAGGTGACAGAAAGAGTAAAATGGTACTAACCATACATACATAAACGGATATACTTTGGCAAGAGTTGCGAGAGAAAGAAAGAGGATAATAACAATACGAACAATCAAGTGGGAGTTGTTGATCAATGTGCCGAAAAACATGATGGTATAGTTTATCAATTTGTGTATGCATTTATTTCCAAAGAGAATGGGGGCAACGAAGATGAAATTGATACAGTTGGAAAAATAAGTTGATCACAATAACGCTTAAAAGCTCCGATAAAAGCAAAGTAGGAATGTAGTACATAGTATCTGACGGCATAAATAACTCTATAAATATCACTGACAAAAAACCATTAGAGAACTAAGAAGACAAAAAGAGAAAGAAACATCCAAATTAAACGAAAACACGTGGTTTGTTCTGCTGCATTGCTAACAACGCTTGTGTAGCTTCGTGTTGCTGTTGGAGAACCAACTGAGAAGCATGCGCTTTCGGTTGCATAAAACCAACAATTTCAGTGTAATGAGATGATTCGTCTCTATGCGTTGGATCAGCGAAAGCAGAGGAATAACCGTCACGAGGATGAATGGATGAACGATTATCGCCAAGCCCATCTCCAACAATATCTAGACCTTGTGGAACAGAAGCAACAATTGGTCGTGGGTGTGGAGCTGGTTGTGTACTAGTCCCGAATAGAGTCATTGAAGACGAAGCAACACCATTACCACCACCAAGTGAAGTGCCGATACGCCCTTTCCTTGAGTTGACACTAGCATTGCGACCAGGACGAACATGATCGAAAGACAATTCCATATATTGTAATTCATTTACATTTGGAACTGTGCTAGGTGACATTTCATTCGAAGTCTGGGCGTAAACTAAATCATAGGTGTAATCAGGAACATCTTTGTAAATGTTATTCGGTAGTCCAGCCCCAGTCCCAGTTAATGTGGTAGTAGGATAGACACCACTAACTCCAGTCACGGAACTGTTCAGTGCATTACCTTGTCTAAGTAAAGCTCCGCCATCTGGTTGTTTCTGAAATGATATTAATGAAATAAATTGTCAATAAGCAAAGCGAAATTAATCAAAGATAGGAAAGAAAACAAACGAGATTTTATGGCAAATTAATCATTAATTTAGCTGCAAGACAGACAACGAACTGAATAACTGAACATTTACTGAGTGTTGTCAAAAACATACAGAGCATCGAACGGAAGAAAAACTCCATACAACTTAAAGTGTGTGTGTGTGTGCATAACCAGAAACCATACGACATACTATATAAAATATAAACGGAATGACTAGGAAATTTATACAAACACTTATCAGTTTATAAAGAAAATACAGCGTCATTACTAAAGGGGAAGCACACGTAACAGAAAGATATAATTGATCACTTTCAACATCAGAACGCAAACAAACATGCTTTTTAAAAAGAGTCGTACAGAGGATGTTTTAATTGAAATGCAAATCCCAAGACGATCCATTTGTATTTATTTTGTACATGTTCTAATCTCGATCATAATTATATCACCGAATACGACATACGACGTATGTCAATAATTAATGAATAAACTTAAGATAATCAGATTGACTATGGTTTTTTCTATACAAGATATATATATATATATATATATATATATATATATATATATATAGGATTATAAAAACACAACGGAAGAATGTATGAACAAATTATGAGCAAGTAATTTCTTGTCCGAATTCACAATGTACTGGTTGGATGCTGATTCTATGAATTATGATCGTTAACAGGAGCATTTCTAATACTGGTAATCGATTGGATAAACAAAGATAAAGGTAACAAGTGTCAGGAACATTTTAAGTCACTTTAAAATAAATAGATTGTCAACTTCTAATAGCAAATCAGAGTTAGTTTGACAACAAACGACTGATTCCTTAGGACATTGTTAACAGTTTTAATATTTGAACTAAATCCTATGATATTTCCGGAGAAAAAAGTACAATTTTTGCATAATATCGTCTCCATCATCTTTTCATATGGTAATAAGAGCGTTGATCTTTTCACTGTTCAAAAACTAAACTAGCTTACGTAGACGAGTTTTATTTTTATCATCCGTAAATAAAAAACTATGGCGATTCTAACAATGAAATTCATGGTTACGTTTCTCAAAGAGTGAGTAACTGTGGAATATCAAGGATGAACTTTATCGTCATCAACTTGAATATGCGATTAAAATGCAGTGGTGAAGTTCACACTGACACACAGAGCTCTATAGTAAGCCGCGCTCATGAATTTTATATACATCAACAAATATTATTAACTTAAGATTAAACATCAACAGTTCGAGGATATAAACATTTATGATGAATGATAATCATTAAGACTGATTGATCATGAAAAGGTAATGCAATCCAAAAGCAACATTCGACTCTATAGACCGAGAGGTTCTGTGGCAGTGTCTGTCATTGAAAGGCGTACCTCAGAAGTACATAAAACTTGTGCAGGATCTTTACTCGAACACTACTAGTCGGGTCAGAGCTTATGGCGAACTGTCATCCACTTTTGCAACTTCAAATGGTGCCCGTCAAGACTGTCCACTTTCCCCATTTTTGTTCGATTTCATCATAGACATACTGATGGAAATAACGTTCTCGTCGACTGAATTCTCGGGCATCGGTCTCCTTCCAGGAAGTCCACTTATTGACTTAGAATACGCAGATGACATAGTCCTGTTTGGTGAAGACGCTGATGAAATGCAGAGTCTTTTGGTAGCACTGAGCAACAATGCCGGAATGTTTGGGATGCGCTTCTCTCCCTCTAAATGCAAGTTGTTGCTTCAGGACTGGTCTGCGTCAACACCTGAACTAGGGATAGGGAGTGAAGTAGTCGAAAACATTGACAACTTCACTTATCTTGGAAGTCTGATCAGCCCTAATGGGTTGGTGTCTGACGAAATCTCAGCACGGATTCGAAAAGCTCGTTTGGCCTTTGCCAACTTACGTCATCTATGGCGAAGGCGAGATATCCGTCTATCAATCAAGGGACGAGTGTACTGAGCGGCCGTTCGTTCCGTTCTACTATACGGCTGCGAAACATGGCTTTTAAGATTAGAAGATACTCGTAAGTTACTAGTATTTGACCACAGGTGCCTTAGAAATATTGCTCGCATCTGCTGGGATCACCGGGTAAGTAATAGTGAGGTTAGACGCAGGGCATTAGGGAACGATGGTAAATCAGTTGATGAGGTTATGAATCTTCATCGACTGAGATGGTTGGGCCGTGTTGTGTATGCCTGAACACCGATTACCACGACGTGCAATGCTGACCAGTGTTGGGGATGGTTGGAAGAAAGTTAGGGGCGGCCAAACCAAAACGTGGCATCAGTGCTTGAAGTCACTAATTTCTGGTCTGAGCTATGTTGGTAGATGCAGACTGCCTGGTTGGGGTCCGCGTGACTACTGTAACCAATGGTTGGAGACTCTTGATGACATGGCTCAGAATCGATCACAATGGCGTCGGTGTATACACTCTCTGTCTTCCTTTAAACTAAGAGATTAAAATCGCTTCATATCTTTCTTTCTACGAACTAATTTTTTCTTCCTGTACTATCTTTTTATATGCAATCTTTCTTCTATATATTACCACCACTGAATTCACAAGTTCTATGAATCCGGTGTTCATCTTGTTGTGCCAATGCGGTATGGCAACTTGAACCGATGCATATATGTGCCAATTAAAATTAAAATCCAAACAAGATGATAGAACAAACAGATTTGAGAGAGTACTGTAAGGAACTAAGTGTCATAGAATAAGAAACAGTGGCAACTATTCAAGTTTAGAATAATTAAACGCATAAATGAAATAAAAAAAATGAAAGCTGCTGTGTAATACGTTGTATCACTAAATCTAAAATACTCAAAGTATTTCATTAAAGTCAAGAATATAAGATAGTTAAATATATTCCAAGAAAACCTGTTATTTGATTAGTGTGACAGTTGTAAGATATTGTTTCGAATCATTAGAAAACTAGACAACAGATTATTATTTAACAAAACACGCACATAAAATCTCAAAGTAGATATAATCTTATCTAATAACGAAATGATTATCGTCATCTGCCATTTTTCACAGCTTGTGACTGATACTTTAAACAACTCAACAATTGAATACTAGAAATCACCTTATAATCAATAGCCACTGAATGATGATTATATTCACTGGATACAATAATAATAATAATGCATACATAAACATATATTTCTATCAATATCATAAGTCCATAGTACCAATGTGGAATATTGTTAGGAAAGTGAAACAGTTCAAGTCTTAACATTCAAAACAAAAATAGTGACATGAATAAAAGCGAAAAATAGATAACCAGCAACAGCCTGTTCAGAGCTTAGAGAATCAATAATTTTAGGTGAACTTAATTAGAGAGAGGGTATTCAACAATCCATTTCTAACCGCTAAACCGCTAAGAATAAACGGAACAATTGTAATGGTCAATGAATCATACAGGTCGTGCATTTATTCCCACAGTCATAATAATCATACTACTGCTAATAATAATTTTATGCATTGCTATAAATTTTTTTACAGTCAGTAATTCTTAGCAATATTGTATGTAATAAGGTTTTCGCTAAGGTGCATTTGAATTGTGGTGATACAAAAAATTATACTCCATAAATATGATTCCAATAGTCAATATTATCAATTGAGCTTCAATGGTGAAGGAAGTCTACAATCGGTTCAAATGCTATAACTATTCTTTTTTATCCATCAGGTATTGAATGCTTAAATTCTAGTATATTTGTTCATAGTTTTTTTCAAAGAGCAGAAAACGAGGAGAATATATCAACAAGTGATTTGAGATTTTCTATGTGACAAGTTGTAAGTGTTTCCTATTACTGAATGAGTACACACAGTAAAAATTCATGGTTATTCGATGTAAACAAATTTGAAATATGAAACAAATATATTGGTAAAAGACAATATATTTCCCAAAATGAAGGATATTCGTTTTCAAAAGAACAATGTGTAATATTTTAACATTGACTAAATAATTGTTTCACTTTAGGTTGAACAAAAGATTCAAAATTATGTAAATAATCACATAATTCAATTTTCATTGTTAATTTTTTGACAACCGTATACTATAAATCCAATAAAAATTTCACAATATGAACAATTCAAGGGGAGAACCTTTGTATAATTTTAAACTTACCAATACAAAGTATAAAGTGGTAGTGAATTAAATATTTTATAAAAAGGATAATATATTAATTGCTCGTAATTCGACTAATCAAACCAGAATAAATAGAATGAGAAATTTCAATACTCTTAAATGTACTCAGGATTTTGTTCAACAATAAAACATATTAGGATTTATAAATCAATAAAATATGAACAATTTGGGTTATAATCTACTGCGTTTAAAGTTGTATTGATTAATAACAGTGGCGTGAATGAACTCATGTTTTTCTTTTTAATGAGATAGTTACAATCTGCAGAAAATATATCACTAAAATTAAACTAATACAAAGCAATGAAATTATTCAATAGTTTGATAAAACATTAACTTATCAACATAACTTGAGCTCTGAGAAATAAATTTAAAGGTATACGACTACCAATAATTATAACCGGTTGTCTAATATGAAGGAAATAAAAGTGTTTGTACCTGGGATCTATTGGTTAGTTATTAATAAAGAAAGGATTAGTCTTTGCGATCAATGTATATAAAAAGTTATACTAGGATTAAAAATGCCAAACCTAATTGATCATATATCTGCAGTGATTTAAACTAGTCAACTGTCAGCGGATTAAACACTAAAGTGGATTCGTTTTTTTATATATACATTTATAATAACTAACATAAGTCGATAGTAGAAGACAATCAGTAAGACAAAATAGACCTCGGTTAAAGAAAAAAAACTACCAATATCCCCAAAGAGTGCAAATACGCCTTAGTGATATGCAACAAGTAGCATGAGACATAGGTTAAACACGATTCATGTCATTTGTATCTGGCTACTCAACGTGAATACCAAGGACCTTATATCACACTAATTACTATGATATATATATATATATATATATATATATATATATATATATATATATATATATATATATATATATATATATATATAACCCAAGTATTTTGACCATACTTTTCATCGTTAATACAACTGGTGATCTGTAGTTATTCCACAGAAATCAATTAAATATTTTCTTTGTATTTATTCACTTTATAAATTTAAAGTGAACACAAATAAAAAAGACTTTGAATAAATAGTTAACTTTTTTAAGTCATAACTAACATCCTTTGGATAAGAAAGCACGGAATATATTTTTTTTGTTCTACATTGAAATTTAACAACAACAACGACAATACGCACATACTCCAAGTGATAAGAAACTGGACTTTTAAGTTTCTCATTATTGAGTATGAAATTTGACAAGAGTTAATTTACAATTTAACACGATATTCATTTTATATTATCGATGAGTTATTTGTTTTAATTTTAACTTTATTCATTGTCTACTTTTCACTTAGTACGGAGAATAGGATTATCAGAATTCATTTACATGATTTTATACAGATTTTTTTTTGTACAAATTGAACGTTACTTTTAAAGAAAATTTGTATATATTAATTTTTTTTTCCAGTAAATTTTACAGAATAACCAAATTAAAATACTATATTTCATCGCTACACACGATTCATCAAGAAAAGTACAATGATTTTAGAGCCAATATCACTTCTTCAGTCACAAATTTCCTAACTGAAGATGTACATTAAAGTAAATTAGGGATACAAAGTCATTGTTGTTACGATTGAGTCGAAATAAGATAACAAGTACTTTTCGATTTTCAATTTTGTCAGAAAAACACTTAGTCATAATTAATAAGTTACAAGGTTAGATTAAAACTAATAATTATAATATTTAGAAATTACAATACAATGAAAAATTGACATAGTGACATAATAGGAAACATAATGATTTAATCGCTATCCCAGAAGAGAGTAGTGACAAATGTAAATTTAATAGATAATAAACACTTTCAAAATCTTCAGTTAATTTATAGTGACAATATCATACAAACTGATGACAAAACATACTTCTATAAAATTCCAACAATACTAAATTTTAAACTCAGAATTATTAAATCAAACTTAATTACAAAGGATGTTTATCATTAACAGTTAAACAATAAAACCCCTAAATACCTAACTAATGAACTGGAATCATTATCAAGTAACACATGTTTCATACAAGTGCAGTGAAGGCGGAACAGCAGGAAACTACTCGTCATCTCTATAAACAAACAACAATCAAAGTGTATTAGAAGATGAAGTAATCAGTCTACATGACAACACAGATGTACAAGCATTGCTAAATTTCTACAATCACAACTAGTAATATTTGTGTGTGTATGTTAATCTTGTTCATTGTCATTACATCACATATTGTAGGGAACTAAAGTTAATGAACTAAACGGAACAGAGGAACATGCAAAAAACTATGTAAAAATTATAATAGTCCAAAACAAAATGTGTACAAATAAGCAAACAAGTGAATGAAAGCAAACGACAATACTAACAACAACAAAAAACAATTAGTTATCCAAGAAAAAACATGCAACCCTTCTCATCATCCACCTACCAAATTTAAATTTTCAACTTAACAAAACTGGATAATCATACATTAGATATTGTGAACTGCCCTCGCCCCAAATAAACCAACTAAAAACGTTATCACAATGCATATGTATAGATCCAGGAAAATAAAACAACAGAGGGGGAATACATTATTGAAAGAGTGAGGAATTCTTTCCGAAAACACATCTTGTATTAACATTATAAATGAAACTGAAAAGATTGACAGAATGTGAACAACAAGAAAAGGAAAGACAATGAATACAAAAATGAGAAGGAAATCTTATTGTCCATAAAAAAAAAACATGGTAGCATGGTTACAAGTTATTCTGTGCCCAACTTATACAAATAGAAAAAGATGCAGGAAGAGAAAGTTGACGCTGAAACAAACGGAGACTTCATGTAGGCCAAAAGTACAACATTCGTCTACTTATATACTAATGTTATATAAATACGATGTGCTGAACAATGTTTTATCACCTGAGTTAACCTTTATATTTTACAATAATAAAATGTACCACTTTCAGGGAATACAAAGATTCACATTTACAATGTGATGTAATATAATGCATTGTCCTATGCTTAAAGTACTGTGACGTCCAAGTAAACTACAATTTTATGTACAAATACAATGAATGAAGTTATCCTAATACATTTCACACTTTTATTATATTTTATTTAGATTGAATTTGTCGTGTAAAATAAAAAGAAAATAGTAATGTCACACAGACATTTTAATTGTCTTGAACAACTACAGTATTAAATTTTATTTTGGAAGAGTTACTACTGCATATAGATTAGTCAAAAAATAAGTAGTAGCACTACAGTTTTGCTAATGAGTTATTTAGAGAAAAAACCTAAAGTTAAAAGTGAACACACAAACACCAACAATTAAGACAGGAGAAAAAAATTGACAAAATAATATGAGACAAACTAGGTAGGGAGAAAGAAAACAAAAACAAAGAGTAAGTAGAGAGACAATGGGTGGAGGAGGAAGAAGAAGAGGAGTGTCAACGATCAATGAACATTCAACACTGAGTAATTCGTAGTACTTCCTCGTACTGTTCTTGTTGGTGACTACCATTGAGTGGTTGGACCTTTATTCATCAAAGAAATGTCATATTTTTTCGATAGGAAACAAACAGATTAGATGGAAATACAGAATATATACACACGAGAGAGTCGGTGAATGAGCAATGTTAGTAATAGTAGTACAACACATGTTAATAGTAATAAGAAGAGGAACAAAAAAGGTGACAAAAATAAAACACATTAGAAAGTAAATAGGGGAAATATATATAACCAACAACATAACCGGGTGATTAGTCATAAACATTGATATTGGGGCATCAAGACACACACATACATATGTATATTAAATAGATAAGTAATGAAAGAGCATGCAACAAACCAATCGTAATTACACGATGTAACATTATCAAGAGAAATGTATATTGATAGAATAGGAGGAGATATACACATATGCATACAGATGTTGGATGATTTGTGTAGGTAGGATTGGACGGGGAAAACAGATGAAAAGACAAAACAATAATTATAAGTTCATTAAAATGAACAATGTATGATTCAACAAAAAACAGTATTAATGATGTGTCAAAAAACGAAAACAATAATAATCATACTTAGTTTCTATTTATTTGCCTATTGTAAACATTAACAAATTAACGTTTATTTATTGGATCTAATATTTGAGCAGCATATTAGAACTCCATCTTGGTTCCATGTGAGCGAGTGGGCAGTGTTTCTAATTGTCAGAAGTATACACGAACTATGCATTTGGTAGATAATGTTACATTCTTTGTTATAATTGGGATTTGATTTTTACAAGCTGATAGATTTGGAAAATTGTCCCCATTTACTGAAGGGATTTTATCAAATCAAGTGCATCTGACAATTGTCCACAACCGTAATCTTCATATTCATATGAGGCTTAATAATCAACTAATTCTTTCAACAAAATAATTTTTTTAACAGCTCCTAAAGTACTTATCTTCCTTGCAGTCATACAACCGATCAGTGTGTTAACTGTACCAATGAAAATTGAGTGTATACATTATTTTCCAAATATATATCAAATGGAACATACATGCAGCATGTGAAACCTCTGTAACGTAACTTAAAAATACTATCGAACTCCAAAAATAATTTGTTTGCTGGGAGTACAACTGTTACTTGATCAATAAGTAGATTAAGTTCACATATCTATAGGCTTAGAACAGTGACAAATCGAAAGGAACAATATCACAACACATAATTAAAAACAAATATACTGATACAACCGCAGAGTGGAATTGAAAGATAACTGTCAGTCAATAATATCGCCAACTCTCTCCAGTCACTGATTTTTGCTAACTCCATCTCGGTAGCCTAGGTAGATTTCACTCTCATGACTAAAACACAGAGTCAAATTATTTTCGTGACAACACTTGGTGACATAGTTAAGTCCGATTTTATATTTATGATCCTGATTTTATCCTAACACATATTGGCACTATATAGCATTCTACACTACACATAATTCGAGAATACAAACGAAACATTATCTATTTTAGGAAGAAAGAATTAAGTAGCAAGTCAAAATATCTGACTGTCAGCAGTTTACGATAACAGGTCACTATAATATCGGTAATGGCAATTTCTATTCAACTACAATGAAATAATTTTGTATGTTACGTAACAATCAAATAATATGAGAAACTATTTAAAGTTTACTTCGTCGGTAAAAGGTGAAGCTAAGTATATGACCTATTTAATAGATACGTGGACTAAGCTACTTAGTTTTTGGAGAAACCCGGGAAAAAAAATGGAAACCTGAAGGAATTTTAGAAGCTGTTTATAAAAGTAAGATTTTGGAGAAACCTAGCCTTCTTCAAGTGCACCGGCTGTTTCAGGAAGAATCGTGAAGACCACAGTGACCATGAATAGCAGAGAAAGCGTCAACCTCTTGTGTTAATGGAAACAGAACATGCATGATCTATTGTGCCATTCAATTGGCTAATCTCAGTAAACTGAACCTAAGAAAATTTTCATTGAACACGAAATAAGATAAGCGTGAAACCATATAGTAGCTGAAAAGCCTAAAATCTAAGGACTTAGAGAGATGTTTTGAATGCAGAAAAGGGAAAACGCAGTACTTGAATAAACGCCACTCTAGGAAAATACAAAGTGATCATCCACAGACCTACCAAAATGTAAAGCATTTCTTCTGGCAAATCACCAAGTACAGTCGATGATAATAAATGTAACAAATAATCTAGACGTAGAGTATGGTCCGGTGACGTCATACACACACAAAAATACTATACACCAGAGATAAGTACACCCCTGATTTTTACATGTATATAGACTAATAAACTAAACAGTTATCAAGAGCACAATCATTATAGTGTCACATTTTATTTCATAACCCCGGAAAATACCAGGAAAATCACAGGTTCGATAAAGATATTATTTTAAGGTTAGTTAAATTTAAAGGTAATTTTTCTTTGTAGGATACTACCTAATATAAAAACCAGTGACAACTAAGAAGTACTTGACGTTTTTTGATTGGGGTTTCAGAATTTGTACGAGTGAGCACCTATGACTCTATACGGGACTAAACCCTTGGTTATTAGGACCCATTAGGGTAAGGGGCACGTTACAACCCAACAAAACGTCCATTCATTAGTCTTTGTCTTTGTGACAGATTTAATAAATTCTGATAGAAAACTGTGAACTATGGAACTAACTTGAGAGAACTAGATAAAAATTGGGAGATAAGGGACGTCAAATTCAGACTAAACCGTCTTAATGAATTGTGAATGTAGAGAGCCTGAACAACCTGTATCTTTTTTAGATTGTGCCTATGACTGAACATTGCCAGTGTTTTAAAATAAGATGAAACAACTGTCCAAGGGTCCTCGATTCTTAACAATTCTTTAGCTGATAGATGTCTATGAAGAAACTTATCACCAAACGTAATTATTACAAAGATGTATAGTAAAAATGTATGACTAAGATAATATATGATGTCGGATCTTTTTCCTCAAACACAGGTAAACAAACAAGGACCGAACATCTATGGATCAAATTACAGCTTAATTATCGATTTCATAAACACAAGATCTTGATGCATGTGGAGTTTATTTTGAAAAGTTTAACTATATTAAACGGACGAATAACATTATAAGTGGGTAAATGATAAAAAGAACTTAAAATCAAGTAAAAAAGGACATGTTATAAATGTATATGGTAACAGATGGTTCCGTAAATAAACATTTCAAGTAGATTTTAAAGACCATGAATTCATACGGAAAATAACCACAGCTATAATCAGTTATATTTTCAGATTTTTGATAAAACTAAAAAGACGGTTTGATGAGGAGGAAAGAGAATGCGATGAAGCGAACATCAATGATTGTATACACATACACACATACGTACAGTTATACGTACCGTATTGAATAAATAACAACATTTAACTGTAGCAATTAATTAATAATAGCAAATAAATTATTTTAAAGAAAACTCACTACATATAACCAAGTTTGTGTAAACTTAATGGTGAAGCGTTGAACGTGGAAGTCATGTTACATCAATTATATAGCACCGTTATTATACAAGCAAATAACAAAAACAAACGGCAATCTGTTTATACAGAAACCACTCTTTACTACATTTTATCATCGGTTGATTAAATATCAAACATATTTTTTTTCATATTGAACTAAACTAATCCATCCATCAATATAAATGATAGAAACGGTTACTTACTACTGAGGTCATGTTTAAGAAATATACAAGTAAGCATGCTATATACACATATACTAATACTAACAATAAATATCTAAATATTTGAGCTAGAACAACAATTTACAGCATAAAATAATATGAATCCGTTTGTTCCATAGATTTACTCAAAGTCACATGAAGCCAAAAATAACAATAACAGTTATGGTTGCATATAAATTATTAGTTCATTGAAAATATCATGAAAATGTATTAAATATATCGAACATTGAACAACTCAGTTTCTTCCTAGTATAAAACTCCATAGCCGTGTGTATCACAATTTAAGTTAGAGACTGAATGCGTAATACTGAAATGGTGAATCTTTAATGACTGAGATGGTTAGGATATGTATTACGTATGCCCATTCACTGACTAGATAGACCCTCGATGATGGTAGATATAGAGAAGTTGGATGAGATTTGGAAGCTAGAGACAGGCAAATCAAGATAATGACATCAGTCCATGAAGAGAGTGACAGTCGGATTGATCCGCATAGGTGAGTATGCGGAGACCACCTGATTGGAATCAAAGTAGTTATCGTAACTACGCGTGAAACTTTGGGCGATATGGCTCAAAATCATTCGCTATGGCACAGGTGCAGTCACCCTGTGTTTAGGTTTTAAGTTTCTAAATTTCTAATAAATTTATTTTATTCCACTAATCTACATTTTCTTGAATCGTATTTTTGATGCTTAATCTTATCTGCTACCTATTACACTTTTACTACCTTCACTCCTCTGAAATTTGAACTGATGAAAACATGTGCCAGATTCTACTTTGAGTATAACCAACTAACTGATATGAATATATGAAGGTGAGTCTTTTTAAGTTTAGGGCACTAAGTCAGAATCGAATGGTTCACTAATTTCAAGTCACATACTAGAACCAAACAGTTATCTATTGATACCTTGTTTTGAATGATTTTCCGGTCCCCCAGTTAGATATCATCTGTCTATGGCTATAACTAATTTCCAACAATAATTGGAATATGAGATAATACCGTGGATCTGAATTAATTCATAGATGTAGGGAGATGAAGAAATTTTTAAGAATTATTCACACAATGAAAAAGAAGTTAGGAATTCATCGATATTGTTAATCAAATAAATATTTAATGATTGCGCAACATACAATACTGAGAGAAGTATATATTTCATGAAATTAAATTTTCTTATTCGTATTTTATTCCTCATTGATTAATCGGGTGTTTAATCAAAATTTGTTGTATTAACACCGTTAATTACCTCTTAGGCAGGTTCCCTTAGATAGATGTAGGCCACCTTTATTGAAGTCATCCTGATTATTGTTGGGGTTATCGGGTGATATGGTTTAGAATTAGCTAAAATAACGCATATATTCACTTTTTATCTTAAAATACTTATACTTTAATCCTGCTGGTTTATTTTTCCTTCTCAAATTATATCGTCTATACCCAATGTTTTTTATTACCGCTGTTGTTATTAGTCCGGCTACTCAAGGATTTATCGTGACAATTATATCTGGGTGTGTTGACATAGTGTAGCAAATAAAACAGATGAATTTATACGTCAGGTTCTAGGCTGCTTATAAACGACCGATTGATATTTATTTTTCTCTAATTAACTTCCTACTGTGATGGAGATTATTTTTATTATTTCCCTCTACCCATTACCCATTAAGTCCTTTACTTTTTTATAGTAAGTTGCTGCCAGTTGAATAGATAAACATTCATTATCAGGTCGCATATTGTCCATGAATGATTGATGTTTTATACATAATTTCAGTCCCAAGATTCCTGAGAATTAGATTGAAGTGGAACAACTATAACTTGCAACCGATTATAGAGATAGATTTTTTAATGGCGAATTTCCCTTGAATAATAATTGACGAATAGAAATAAAGGAAGACAGAAGCTGAAGTGAAAAAACGTCTACTTACTATTGAGATAATGTTTAACTGTAATAATTTAATTGATTTCATGTAAGAAATGATAAAATACAAATAGCTACCTTTCAGTTATTATAAGTCAATCATGATTGCATACATTACACAATAGAATAGTCTAGAAGTTTTAATAAATATATACATGAAGAAACGAGAGATATACAGACATGCACATATCTAATTGAACAATCAAATAACAGTCAGCAGAGAGAATGGTAATAATAATGTTTGACGATTAGTGAATAATTCTTTTAATCAAAATAAATTTTATTGAGAATTTCATAGATTGACCCTATTTCTCAGAATATGATAAAAAAAAATAAACCTAATTCCACTCTATTTAGAAATTGTTTGCTTATTACGTAAGTTGAATTACTCACTGATTAATGTGCGATATATACAACCTATTCCTATCATTTTTTTTCGAAAAAAGAAAAACCAGATGACACGTAGATAATGATTTATACAGTAGGTAACTTAAACATATCGGACGAACACAACATTTGGTATCATTACCATGGTTTATCATATACATACAGTATAAATTTACAGCTTGAATAAATGAAATCTGCTTCTTCATTGACAATATTTATAATTACCTTTTATGGGAAAATGTGAACAAGGTTGGGGAAACATTCGTGGCTAAAATTATGAAAGGATTTTAACTTCGATGCTAGTTACACATTGTCTATTATAAAAGTTTGAACTAAAACGTGACTGAGATGGGGAAAAGTAAATATGTAATTTCCGTAATTATATATATATTAACGAATGCAGAAAAATAATTGGGAGACCTTACCCAGGTTAGGGCTGAATACAATTTGTCGAGTTTATATTTAAGAAACTACTCATTTACTTAATAAAATAAAAAAGTGATCACTAGTGATAAACTGAGACAACTTACAGGTTGGGTTTAAAATCAGTTTGCAACTTAAATCTCAACAATGTGTTGGAAATAGACAAAACGTTTACACTTAATAATTTAAGATGATGTTTCATGTGTGAGATTTAGTTATTTGAATGATACATTTAAGAATTTTGATCTAAAATTCGTGTACTGTACAAGACGATAATGAAAGCTTAGAGTAATAAATTCTCCAACTAGGCGAACGCTACATCGCCACACTAAAACTAATCCTCTTCATTTTCCCAATATAACTGAATCGCACATGCAAAGACTCCACTACTTCGTCTACCTTGATACAAAAAGCTAGTTGATAGACAGTATATTAAACTTCTCAAATACAAACGCTAGTCAATGACTAATTATATTCAAATAGCAAACAACCCATTAACTATTTACAGTTCTTCACATAATTAAATAATGTATAAATACATAGCTATACTGAAATGTTAAAATTTATTTGACCTAAGAATTAATGAAGATTTTTTTATTAAAGGTCAGTTATTTACAGTTGTATCCGAACAAGCCAAACATATCAGACAATATACTTAATACTTCATTGAATATATATAATTAGGATAGTATTGAATTGTGTTAACGGGTCATTGAGTATACAAACACTGTAAACACAAATGACTGCGTGGGTATATATGCAGAATATATATATATATATTAGCTCGGTTACTAATGTGGCGTGTGCTACTTATGTAGACATAAGTAGTATATAACATGAGTACTGAACAGAATCTCTGGCAGCAGAGAGACGAGAAGATCGAACAACAAATAATGAAGAAGAAACGCAATTTGTATGGAAATGTAAGAACAAAGGGATTCTGAGTCATTTGAGACAATTGATGAACAATTTGCAAATTAACGATTTAATATATGGTTCTCAGATTTTATTGAGATGCTCTGTAATTTGTTGTTAAATACATTCGGTTGTCACCACTGATGTTTTGTTCACTACACTACTACTGAAAATAATCCTTCATTTTCCTCAATAAACGATAAGCTTATTATATTCCACAGAAAAATAATCTTGTTTTACAGAATACATAATCACCACAAAAATATCAACAATTGCAAAAACTGAGAATATCGGATTAAGCACATCTCAAATGATTGAAGTATATAGGTAAATCAAAACGATATGCTTTTGGTATTCACAGTGACCGATGGAAACAGATACACCATGTAGACAACATATGTGTAAACGACTTTATTTCACACGAGTGTAACTGTCTTAATATTTTATTTTCTACTTATTCATGTGTCAGTCGAGATCACTAAAACTTATGTATGAATGAAGTCATAAAAAGAGAAATAATAAGCTTAAGAATTTATTTTCTAAACATTACAACTTGATGATTCGTCACTCAGTAGATGATCATCAACAAAATACAAGTTAAATGTTGAGCTTCCATAAATTCACACTCAATCTTAGCTGGCAGTTCTCCGCACTCGCTAGATCTGAACACCGGTGTGATTTCAGAGTTACAACGTTGTGGTGTGAAAGTCTAGAGACTAGAAGAGTGAAGTCTGTTGCACGACCCAAGATACCGTTAAAACATTGAAATATTTCAAACTGTAGTTTAAAGAGAGAGTTTGTGAGTCAAGGATAACAATTTTGTCAGATTCAACTTTTATTGGTGATTCCGGATGAGAAGAAATTAAGCGAGATATGGGTTAACGATAGAAGTACAAGAAATATGATTCATTTTAGTCCACTGATTTCATGAAACCTAATCGTTTTTTATTGATATCTCCGATACCACTACTACTGCTATTTTGGTATACAGTTCATTGTGTCGACGTGGTATGGCAAGTTGGACCGATGCAAATACGTATCAGGTTCTACGACGGTTTTGCTTAGCTAAATGACAACACAATTAAGCTGAACACTGCCATAGTAATTAGTATTTTTATTGAAAAGAAACATAATAATAATTATTATTGAAATTATTTAAGGTAATCTATTCCACTTCAATTGAAAAATAGAATACATGATTTCGTCCTTTTTCTTCTATTGGCAACTTAATTCGTTCTTTTAAAGAACTATTTCATTACTTAGATTGCAAAACTAACAATTTATAACCAGTAGTGTTATAAGCAACACGAGTTTATGTCAATACACTAAAAAACAATCAATCAAAAATTCATATATATAAACTTTAATTTCCCAATCTATATCCACATGGTCGTTTGGTTAGTGATTCCAGATCATAAAATCAATAGGATTAAGATTTAAAAATCAATTCCAGTGGTAGGTATACCCAATCTAATAATGGATTGAAATCAGGATTTCTAAGTCTCGACACCAGTATGATACAATTTAGCCAAGAAAATTATTTGGTTTTAACCACTTCAATGTTTGATTTTCAACAGTACAAGCTGTAACTAGGACTAATTTGAAATAGAGGATATTTTCATAGTACATGATGAATTGATTCTAATAACTTGTAATCGATTGGTACAAAGTCAGAAAAGCAAAACCAACCAATAAATAACAGTTTAACATAAAGGACAAAAGTGAGAGCAGTAATTCATTTTAGAAAATAGAATATTTATCATAGAACATTATTAACAGGCTCCATTTAGTGCGTTGAATTCATTGAACCAACGAATAAGTGTGTGAGTGAACTGGAATTGCCTTTGAGAATTATTTTGAAACAGACCTACTCGAATAGACCTTATAACCAGAAAAAGACACGAGATCAAGCCAACGAATCAGTCATTAAGTTAGAAACAACGCTGGAACCTGGCACAAATATGCACTGATCCAAGTGCATATAGTGAGATAAAATAAACAAAATGGATATGGAAAGAGGATGAAACGATAGTAGTGTCTATAAAAATAAGAAGAGATCAAACGCAGAGAATGATTCTAAAAGAAGTACTTAATTTGTAGAGTAAGAAGTATGAAATGACATTGAGACTCAGAAATTAAGACAATAACAAATGCATGCAACTGAGCTATTCTAACAGGTTTTGGGCGATGCTGAAAAAGATTATCGTACTGATCTAAACCATGTAGTCAGGATCTCAGAGCAAAACAGCGAACTATTTCAAAGGTTGACGCTATATGTTGGTTTTGGGTAAAATATATTTGACCGACCTTGAACTATAATGTATTTAAATTAACACTAGAGGAACAAAAACAACTTTATCAATCAAAATACCACATACAATTGTGATGAATTTACAAGGCTATACAAATCTGTGCTTGTTAGGTTGGCTCAGTAAGCCATCCAAATTCCATCGGTTACATTGAATTGATTCATATGACTAATTTTGGGATTCAGTATACGTACATTTTATACACACGTAACTGTTTATCTGCCTCTGACTATTTTTTTATATTAATTCTGTGAAAAATACTCATTCTGACTACTAGTAATTCATGCAACACTGAATTATATTTCATTGCACCATTGTGAGCTTCATTATTTGGATTATATAATGCTCATTGTTCTTATTAGGTTAATCCGTCCGAGATTATTGTTGAAGTTGAATTGAAATTAGAAGTTCAAATTTATTGATATAAACACTACACGTGGTTCATTCAGATGATTGTACGTAAGGCAACACACACAACACGTATACAAAATACACAGATTCATTATATAAACATGTTTTAGATGATGTGCAGTTTACAAAAGATTTCAATGCAAAGGTTTTTTTAATGCAGAAAAACACAAAAACTAAGATGTTCTCATTAATAGAACACTGGGATATGTATGTCATGATTGACAGACATAAAAAACATAAGTAATTGAACAGAAACATTAGTATATGATCATCGTAATCAACGAGAATATAACTCAATTAGGTACCGACTTATATACTTGGGTTTTAGTCACATTATTTTAGTATGAAAAGTAGTCAAATACAATACTATTGTTTCTAGAGTCGAAGCAGTTAAAGTAATAACTTAATTTAGAACTCAGTGCTCACCATGTGTGTTTTAATCAATTTGCTTATGGATATTAATCAGTAATCATGTACAGATTCGTTCACTTGACTTTAAGATACTATCTATATGAGCACTAATATTATTTACCCGGGTAATATTCAAACCTGAGACCCAATGACTAAAAGCTGAGTGATCTAATCACTAAACTATCAACTCCAAAGTTCCTAATTTATAACTCGAAATGCTCTCACATGGCCACGCGTATACAGCCTCTGCCAGGGAAGTCCTACTCACTGCCTTCTCGCACCACGGGTGTTGTTTACGAAAATGAGAGGACGAAAAGCGAATGTCCGGCGCTTTAACCGGATCCCAAACCAATGGTGCACATGGGCTCCAGTATCCTGCGGGAACAAATGGCGTATGAACCAATCGTTGGTCACCGGCTACCATGGGACTGCATCTCCTCACGATGCTCCACTGCCTTGTGGGTCAGACGTTCAGGTCGAAGGCTCGGGGTGTGGCCCCCTAAGAAAACTACCTGCTTCGGTTTGGGCACCCGAGCAGTATCACAGCCCTCACACAAATCAATTGAGATTTGTGTGGCGCATATGTATTTGTTGCCTCCTTGTACAAATGCCTATGTGTTAAAAATAAATAAAAAAAAGTAAAAAAAGTTGAAATGTATTCCTTGTATCGAATGGAATCAGAGGCCCAAACCATCAGGTTGTAGAGATAATAAAAAGATATGGTAGCAAATACTAGGGAGAAGTTACCATCAACCCTTCCTGAGAGTGCTTATGCTTATTTGTATGTTCTGAAGTGCATGGGCGAAAATTTTTGCACAAGTGGTATGCATGCAATGCGTAAGAGACAGTCAGTTGTAGTAAATACGTTCGCTATATGTTGCATGCGTGAAAACTTGTGTTACTGGTGTGCATGATACGTATAATTGTCCACAGAGTAAGTATACTTATGTGTATGGCAACAGATGAATGGGTGCAAACTTATGTTACCGGTATGTATGTAGACTATGCTTGTCTCCGGTGCGATGACCACGATTTTCCCATGAGTTGGATTCCTGAGCTTCAGAAAGCGGATTCTAATTCAGATAAGACAATCAGCTTTACTGAGTGAGGCTGGAACACCACACTACCAATAATGAATAATGAGCATAGGTTGGACTACTATGTGTTCATTTTGTTCGATTAAATTAAATAACTGATTAGGTACTCTTTATTTACATAATGATCTTTATTAACAATGGTAATAATGATAATAAACAATATAGCTTTTTTATTTGATAAACTAAGTTAAATATAAAAGAAAAGCACATTTAAGAATAAGGAAACGAACGCTTTAGAAGAATACCTATGAATAATAACACTGAATGTAGATTAAGATTAAATTAGAATATACATTGGAAATACGGAACCTTTTAAATGTGTTACACTATATCATAATCATACTATGGAGGTGAAAATCTTAAACAACTTTATTTGATGAGCTTAAACAAATCAATCTGACATGGCTATGGTTTCTGGAGTAGCAGATATCAATGATTGGAGAATTTACTAGGCGATATGTACTGTTTAAGTCTACCATATAATAAAACTAATCAGAATGCAATCACAATGGATATTCTCCACAAAAATACACATAAATCCAATAGAGATAGAAAAACTTAGCAGTCTTCATTTGTCTTTTTCAGCACAAACTACATTACAACTATTAAGCTGAGAAAATGAACTAGCAATCACCATCTGAATTCCCAAATACTTCGGTTTTTTTCTTCTTCATCGAAAGTAACGTCAGTTGTCAACAAAAAAGAATTACAGTCAACATTATCATCAAAGACACTTTTTCTGAATGTAATCGGTAAAAATTTGATGGACGGTTGCAGCCAAATAAGCAAATACTTCAGTCATTTTTGCAATTGCACAAATTTACCTAGTTTATTTACACGGGAAGGAGAAGAATGGTGTTTTTGGCAGGATGATGAGAATTAGTGAGGAGATGAACGAGTGGTTGAGAGTGGGGCTGGTGCTCAGAGTAGAGCCATACATGACTATGCACAAACTAACGCAGAGCACAAACAAATATGTTGATTAAATTACGCTAAAACAACATAATGTAGCTTAAAATATATAACACTATTGATAAATAAAAGTTTAACTTACTTTAGCAATCATATCTTTGGAATAATTCTTTGGTCTAGAATTTTTGGAAGTAAAAAACAGAAGAATCGGAAAAAGAGATTGCTTTCGACAGTTTCAAATAAATGAAAAGATTGATGATAACACTAGCATACTATTTGGTGAAATAAAATTATTAAGAACTATCAGCATTTTCTAAAAAAAATACAGTAAATTAAAGTAGTTTCTTCGATTGACCCAATATATATATATATATATATATATATATATATATATATATATATATATATATATATATATATATATATATATATATATATATATATATATATGGATTATGATTCGAAGTAGAAATTATTACATTTATAGGTATGAAGTTTAACCAAAAGAGTTGAACAGATTTTAGGTTTTGATGTATTTTAAAACGAAAGACATGGATTACTTGACAATTCAATTTCGACTTAACAAAACTACTTACATACATATTATTAATCAGTAAAACATAATTTTCCCTTACAATGAATTCTTTTCAGAAAATAAACATGAGAAAAACACTCACCAATCCGAGAGTTGACAACAATTTAAAAGTATACATGATACATATATGATTTATCACATATAATCCAAAAACGTATATTTTAGAATTAAAGTGAATATTTCATTAATACAATCAGTCAGTCATAAGCAACGTAGAAGCTGGCACGTAATTTCATTGATTCAAGCTGGTGTACACTTATGCCATTGTGATCGATTCTGAGTCATGTCACCCAGAGTCTCCAAGCATTGGTTACGATAGTGGCGCGGACCACAACCATGTGGCTTCCACCTAACTACGAGGCTCATTTCGTTCTTCAACAAAACTGCTCGATATGATGTGACCTAAAGGAACACGCATTTCAACCAATATAAGTCGGGTAGGTCACCACGATAAGGCAGCCCAACCATCACCAAGTTAGCAGATACGGATGGGAAAACGAATGTTTTAATAAAATGCTCAATACTTTGATAGGATATATTGGAGAAATACATGGTATTATTTTATCGCCGCTGAACGAATTGATGACAGCTCGCTTCAAAGAATATATAGAGACGTGTGTATGCAGCCAGCCTATCTATTGATTCAAAATCGAATATCGAAACAAGTCGAATTTACAGATCCTCTTGCTTCGGATACGAATGAATCCAGATGCGAAGTTTGATAGAATCCATGATGGACGGATACGCTTATTTGTTATGAAATATTTTTCAGCTCCATGATCACTAGTTATCTTTAATTTTCTATTTGTGTGCATACATTGTAAAAAAAGTAAACCATGACACATTAACAAACCACTTCAGAAGATAAAACAAACAATAACTATATTTTCTATTTGTAAAACATATGGATTATAACTTATACACTAACAGGGAAATAATTCTGTCTTCCACAAATTCTACCCTTCACTAGGTTTATTTGTATAAAGTTGCTTATACATCTAACTGTCAATAATGATAATATTCATATACATGCTACTTATTAAAATTTAAGCGATATAAAAGGATAATCTAACCAACTTTTTAAGCTGAAAGTTTCTATTTCTATAAAATAATAAAGCCGTATTCGTTACAAGATGATCAACCGGTCATGGAGATGGATAATAGAAAATGTTTCTTAAAATATGATTACCATAATTAATATAGAATATCAATAAAATAATAAAACACAATTTATTCTGATGGCTTTAAATGAATATTTCGTGTAATTCAGAGGTAATTTTCTACCAAACAAACTGACGTAGGCTGGAGCACCCATCATTGAGTCTTTAAGAGGGGTGAATAATATATTTTGACAACAGCACATATGCCACACGGGACGCATCACGATACGTTAAAGACCACTGGTAAGAATCTGTAAGTGGAGATATTTCCAAATTTAGTTAAGCTAAGTACGTATACCGCCATACTCGCCTAACGTCTAACTCTTAACTTGGATGACTGACTGTATAAAACATTCATTCTTATTATCGATCAACTTAAAAAGCCAGTTGATTAGTAAATAGATGTTAACTATTTATTTATGTGGTACGATGGTAATTTTGAACCTTTCATATATTTCTTCGATCATGAAATAACCAAGATCACAGGAATGTAATTATGTACGTAGATATATAGAATTAATAAAACAGCTTGTAATCCCTTAATTCTTGAATCCATTTTTAATATATAAGACATCATAATGTAACCAATGGCACATCAGATTATTGGCGAAGACTACTTGAATTGGATGATATACCCCCACAATCGATTATAATGATCTAGTAGATTTTGAGTTACATTATGATTTGACAATTTTCGATTATTTATTCTATCTTTTGATTCTTTATGCTCAATATTTTTTTACTAATAATTGACGCTTTCTGCCATTTCGCTCATTCACTTTAATAATTTCTTCTGGCCACGTTGAAATGGTGTGTGAAGACTTGAACTGATACACATCTATCTACAGTATATCGAAAGTTGATTATGACTGACTGGAGTTCTAGGACAAACATTATCGATTACTGAATTAGTCGTTACTTTTATTCGTTTAAATGTGAAACTTATTTCATAGTACATAAGTCAATTTAATTTTGAATACTCTACAATAAATTCAATAATTTGTTTGCTATAAAAATATTTAAGACAATGTCTTTATAACTAGCATTAAACATATACAACACATACGAACTGATTGTTAACTATAGTGAAATTTAATGTACAATTTATTAGATATAACAAAAAGTGTGTTTTATTTTAATAGACATCTGTCTGAATGTCATGCATATTAATGTTAACTGAGTGGATATAGCAATCGAGTTTTAATCTCTAGGTTGTGTACATGTAAATCAGTATTAAAATTTAAAAACAGAGACATACAAACCACCATTTACTCTGCATTATTTTACAGGCAAAGATATTTGTATAGTAATTGGACATAGTGGCTGAAAACACTGAAAACGGTAGATGTTAAGAAAAGTCTACTAACGTAATGGGGGGGATTTCTTTTCTTCCAACACATTGAAATATGAAAGGATCAGCAAACTTTTGCAGAACAAAGTAGATAAGGGACAAGTTAGTCTCGATTTATTAATCTTTTCTTTTTATTTACAACAGTAATAATAAACAATCACTATTAGGTCTGATCTCTCTTTGTGTATCTTTTCAACGATTAATATTGAAGTGGAAGAATTATGTGAAAATATTTTACTGCAATTATCTATGCATGGAAACCTGTTTAGAATTTGTATCAGTTAATGAACACATGTCTATGATATCGTTTTTTTATTTATTTATTTATTTATGGCTTTATTCAATATTATATGATGCATGATAGCCATCTAGTGGAACGATCCAAGATGTGTTTTGTGCTTCATCAAAACTCATTAGGTGAGTGTAGCAAAATTCAAGTGTTTACATTCGCTCTGAGACACGAACATCATGTCCATTTCTTAAAACGCTAGAACGCTATCCACTACGCTATTGGGTCACTTAGCTAACAACAGAGAAATTAAAAACGTTTTAACCTACAAAACGTTTTATGGTATTAACCATTCAAACGAAGATGAAGCTATGATATAGTGATTAAAGCACTTAGATTTCAGCCAGGTTTGAACGTCATCCCATCTACATCTGTTTATATGGGCAGGTAGTTTTAATACGCCTTTGATATCAGGGACAAGAGTTAAGCATAAAGTTCAGGTTTCCTTTCTCTCAATAACAAGTGAGTAACTTATAACATTCATATTCTCTATCTGCTTAGTTGTTTTAATTTGGTTTGTTGCTTCACACAAAAGCACGTTGTTTTAATAAACAAAAACATATTCGGCTGGGTATTAGTCATGTTTTTGTTATCAATACATTCAGAGTTAAAATAAATAATTGGATCTAATATCATATGAAGATGCATTATCTATCAATCGTCAATATTTTACTGATCATTTTAATAATCCCACAACCACTGCCCGGGAAGTCTTACTCACTGCCTTTTTGCGGTGTGGGGTGTGGTTTACGAAATTGAGAGGACGAAAAGCGAATGTCCGGCACTTTAACAGGGTTGGTGGACACGGAGAGTCCACCTAGGGGATTTGGAACATCCTGATTCCAAACCAATGGTGCAAAAAAGCACCAGTATCCTGAAGGAACAAATGGCGTATGAACTAATAGTTGGTCACCGGCTACCATGGGACCGCATCTCCTAACGTTGCTGCACTGCCTTGTGGATCAGACCTTTAGGTCGAAGGCTCCGGGTGTGACATCCTAAGAAAACCACCTGCTTCGGTTTGGGCACCCGAACAGTATCTCAGCCCTCACACAAATCGAATGATTTATGATTTATTTAGAATATTATAATAGTAGTTGTAGAATTAGCTCACGATTTCTCGCGTTTAAAGAAAAATACCCAGTAATCCTTGCAATTAAAGTGTGACGTAAAAGGAGTCCGATGCAATATTATATAATTTGAGCGAAGAATTTATTTACTAAACCCAAACTTACCGAGTAATGTATATAGAAATTTTAACAATTCAGTCAGTCAGCTGCAACATAGGACCAGGCACATATATGCGTCAGTTCAAGTTGCCACCCCTCATTAGCACATTAAATTCTTAGAAGCAGTTACTTCAATGGTAGTAATACATAAAAGAGAGATTTCATATAAGGTTTAATATTCTATTAATTAGCTCATGAACTTACTTTTTAGCTCCGTTTGATGTGCTCCTTGAATTCCGGGCTGCTTGATTTTGATGCCTTTTCTGTAATAACATGACACCGAATATAATCAATAATATGAGTAGTACACAAAAGCATATTCCAAGAGCTACTGCCCAACTAGTCGGTGATAAGACTTTAAAAAGAGAAGAGATGAACAGATTTTTGTTTACTTCGATGTAATAATGAAGTATGATTTAACTGCTTAGTTGATTTTATTCGAGAATCATGAAATAACTTAAGGAATGATTAACACAGATAGATTGTTCAGACTGTTTTGAACAATATTTAACCAGTCAATGGGTTTTGGCCTTATCAAGGGATGAAGGGTAGATGATGAAAATGTCACTTGAGAAACAAGTTACCAAAACGATGACGCATGATTTTTTTAAAATAAGTCGACAGGTCGGCTGTTGTCTGAAACTAGCTTAAAGTTAGATTATTGATGCTGGGGTTATTTTGTGTGGAGGTACATTTATGTGCATAAACGTATATAATCTGATTTCGAAGATGGGATATCCTGAAAGCAATTCTTATCGTATGCATATTCAAAAAATATAGGTGTGAAACTCAACAGAGCATGAGCTTTTTTCTAACTTTGAATACATATAAATGGCAACAAGCTAAAAACCTGGAAAATATGAAGTCTACCACTACATGGAATAAATAAATACCAGCTAGACCAATGACAATAGTCACAAACAAACACTAAGAGTGAAAATCCATGTCCAAAAAATAACGACAACAAGTTGAGAAAATAAACCACTTTTTTGTGGTAAACCGTAAATAGTCCTGGGTTCAAATATCGCGAGGCGGGATCGAGGATGCGCACTGCTGAGGAGTTCCACAATAGGACGAAACGTTCGTCCAGTGCTTTAAAGTTTTCCATGGTGGCCTAGCTTCAACTGACTCATGATCTCAGCTATTAAAAATTACTATAACATCCACAAAACCCCTTCTGATATGTGATTCTGTGATTTTAGTTAATAGTTTTTGTTTGGGTTTGTTGACAATGCTTGATTTGTAGCTTATTTAACGGAATGACTTTAACTAGATAACTAATTAAAGCCAGGTAACACTGAGCAGCTGTTTCACTAGTATGAGACTCCCCAACAGTAAGGGCCTATGACACTGCTAATTACTGGGATCAAAATTTTCAGACCTTGTGGTGGGAGCTCAGCCCCAAACTGAAGTCGATTTGCGACGGACATCACTTACATAATAATTAGAAAATGACCGTTGATTTGTTGACATTTTGAACATTTAACTAAAGGTAAATAAGCAAGCAAGTACAAGTCCATGAGCTAGGTTTTTAACCACGAGTTTTGTGTGAAAGATAGTGAGACAGTCTGGCTACTCAAACCAAATTAGCTTGAGTTGAACTCTAACCTGTAACTCAGGAGTTGAAACTCGAGCACTACAATCACCAACCAGCTTCTTATATTTTCCTATAATCTCAATCATAGACAACGTACGATTTGGGACAAATTAAATCGGCTCAAACGAATGATAATTCCAACGACCCTACAGTTACACTCACAGAGATAGGTGAGTTCAACCGCTTAAAACATTATCAAACACGAATTAAAAACACAAGTCAGTAGTAATCCAGTTGTAAATCTTTTTGATGCTAGTCATGATTCAGTAGAGTGCAATTTTAGTAGGAATGAAATTTCCTCTCTAACATTCCTATTCTGGTTCCTATATGATTTTTCCCGCTTTGCTTTACCTTGAGTGACACATTTCTTGTTGCACAATTACATCGAACATTTTGAGTTACAAGCAAGTAATCAACAAATAACATGTAAACACTCCAGTTGATTTTGTATAGTTGTCAGGGTTGATTTGTTTTTATTCATATATTAGGAGATAATAATTCAATTTTTTTCAAGGCTGTTTTACAATTGAGCAGCAATGCAGAATAATTCGAATGTTTATCAATGTAAATAATGGACGCTCAAAATGGTGTTGGGAATCGATTTAAAGATTTGACATCAAACTAATGAACCACAACGAATAACCCCGCTGTCTATTAACCTTTGGGCGTATAGATCTTCACATCATGAATTACGATCTTGACCTAGTACTGAGACCGGTAACATTATTGAATTTGCACTATTTACTGTTTTTATATTATGAAAATGCACTGTTTTCAAAAGCAAAGTCGAAAGAAAATCCATAGTTCAAGGACAAACAAAATGAAGGCATAATAGTACTAGTACAGCCTTCAGACCACGGTTGTACATAAAACTAGATTTACCATAAACTCAAGCACATTAACTTACCAGCTACTACAAATCGAGTACGAGTAATTGTTCCATTCAGTCCCAAGAATGTTGTATCGCCTGGAAGGACATTGCGAGCAGTACAACTCAGAAGAAGTTCAACACCTGGAGTAGCATTCGGTGCTAAATAAAATGTAGCTCCTTGTATACTATATTCGTCAGGTCTGAGACCTAGTTGACGATGCCTCTCGACGGTGGATAAGCCAAGACCAGGAACACGGTGAGCACGTTCATAAGGTTCTTTTCCGTTTCCATTTAGCCACTTGTTATCAGGGCCCACTGGAACTTGATGAAGTGTTCCAGAAGACGCAACAGGTGAGCTTTCCTTACTCTCAGTTCCAGGAGGTGAAGGTACAATTTGCTGTGGAACTATATCTAGTCCTGCATTAGTAAGAGTTAATTCTCTAGTTATAGGGTCATCTTCGATTAAAGGAGGTAGTCGCCCACCCTGACGTAAAGCGTCGATTTCTTCAACAGTAAGTGGATTGGGTGGACGCAATGGTTGTGTAAGACGGAGAGACAACATAGGAGGTGGGTGTCCGTCTGCATAGCATGTTATCTCCGACCCAACATAGATAAAGCCCTCCCGAGGACGTGGTAATAAATAAGATATTGTAGTTGGATCTACAAAGGCATAGATATATGAGTTATGGATGAAGCTAAAGCTAAACAAAAAGGAATGAGTTTAAAACAAAGATGGATGGTGGCTAACATAGGAATCCAAGACGCATGTCTCGTCCTAATCGAAACTCATCAGCTGCTTGTGCCTGAATCTGAGAGTTGATGTTCCGTTTCTGTTCAAAGTGCTTGTAGCTTAGTGACAATATTGAGGCAATCCGTACAGGATGAACTTATATCTAAACAGAACGATCAACCGCAGTTCCAAACATCAATGGGAAGATTCAAACAACCAATATATATGGATTAAAAACAGCTGGTTTACTCATTTTACGTCATTTTAGGATTTTTGGGACTTATGCACAGAGTAAATCAAAATACACTATATATTGGGTAAATATAGAAATGTCAGCCCAGGTCAACAAAATGTTAAGTCTTTGGTCTTAGGAAAATAGAACAACTCGACGGAGCCACCAGATTAAACCAAACAAATGAAGCGCCATAAATAGCAATCAGCTATTACAACCCCATTTATTTGCTATTTATGACTGAATAAATGAAGCGCATCTTGAATTTTAAGTTACTATCAAAGTATAAAGGGAGTTCATAAGTTTGATTATTTTCTCCACACAATCTAATAGAAACAAGAGAAGTAGTGTCCGTCAATTGAAACGTATGTACATCGGTTCAACTTGCCATACCCCATTAACACAGGGAGATGAAACTGTCAAATCAAATTACAGAATAGTAGAGGTAGTAACAGTATGAATGGTGGTAGAAAGGATTAGGTATTAAAGATACCATTCAAGAGTCTAAACGTTTAGCACTAAATATCTCAGTGCCAAACTCCAATTCCAAACGTCTAGTTTAATAAAACACGAAGATATAGCGCTACATCTAATGTAGTAAACTAAGATGTGCGCACTACGACAAATTTGTTAAACGATACACCCTCAAACGAGAAAAATGACAATGACTAAAGTATAAGCTTTATGAGTGAAATTAGACCATTGATCTTAGTCCTGTTGAAAGGTGAAGAATCAGGACCTTGACAGTAGTTGTAATATATGATTGGAGGCATTATGTGACAGTCTGAAATTCGTCCCAATGGTTGTCACTGTCCACTTTTTAATATTCGGTCATGTTTGTTCTCCCTGAAATATAATTTTGATGTTTTGTATTTCGTTGCAGTTTACATTATCTTTTGCAATTCTCACCATGCTAATTTTCCCGCTCACTATGATGACGTGGTATTTGGCGACTTGGAATGACAAACGCTTGAGTTAGGCTTCACACTGAATAGAATAAACTGAGTGACTAACTGCCATTTCCACGTAGGATGATCCATCTTTTTAACAATTTTTTAGGATATATGATATGGGTTTCATGAATTAGTTAGAAATAAACTAGTCAAGGTTATCCAAATACAAATGAGCCCCGAATTATCTTAGAAGATAAGCTTAATTTTGGGAATCGTAACAAAACGATAATCACGTCAACAATGAAAAAATGAGAACTAAAAAATCAGTAGACTATAGGGTAGATGTTTACAAGCAAAACGAAACTAAGAAAAGTGAAATTGTTATATCCGAATAAAGAATAAATGAACTGCAAGGATATATTTATGGACTGTTATTTTATGTTCTTATTGTATAACTATTAAGTAACTAGATTATACATATATATATATATATATATATATATATATATATATATATATTCTCCTTTTATCATAGGCTTTTGTTTGACATATTAACCATTATTGTACGATTTATTATTCATAGTGATTCTTAATTTATTAGTTACAGTCTCTCACAATCACACCCAATTCTTGACTTGATCTTGTATAATTGTTATTTTTTTATTTTATGGTATGATGTGGTCTGTTTTGCTTGTATATAAACCAAGTATGTCTGAAATATATGATTCATACAGGGGAAACTGATATTGATGTTTTGGACTCAACAGGTAGGGCTAGACAAGAAGGACTAACAAGGACTCTAGGCTTCTCGTACAGGTCAACACGTCATTGGTTTGGTAGTGTCAAGGTTATATAAGTCGTGTTCTGATTGGCAACCTTATCACGCGATAATTAACAGGGCAAAATACAACAATTATCTTATGGAAAACTACATTTCTAAGCTAAGAATAAATACGAGTCTTACGAAAACGTCACCCAAAGTATCCATTCAGAGTGACAAAAACCACCTTAAATAGAGATCGAAATAGTGTATGGTTACACTTACAGTATACTGTCAATATACGACGTGTCTCTTTTCCACCTAAACGGCAAACAACATGACAATCGTGTGCCTTTTCATTAATGGTTAGACGAGCTGTCAAAGTTAAATTATCTTTACTGGATGAAACATGACCAAGACGTAGAAGTTGATCAGCATTCTTCCGTGCAACATATGGAGCTAACTCGGCTAGTGTTGGAGGGGAACGAAAACCATAAGCTGCATAAAAAACTTCATATGCTAAATTTTGTTTAGCTTGAGTGACTCGATCGTGTTCAACAACAGCCGTTGGTGGGAGAGGGCATTCAATACTGAAACTTATTGGAGCTGGAGGTAACGACCCATCAGTCGAACAGTCAATCCGAACATTTGAGCCTGTAAGGAATATTGGGGGGTCCAAACGAAGATTGGTTGGTACATTATGAATATAGCGAGAGGGTTCTTTTAATTCCATTGACATTTTGACAAATGTAGGTTGCTTAATCAACTAAAATAAAAACCATGGAAATCACTTTAAAATCGTGCCGGCAGGATAAAATCTTAAGGCTCTTTGATATTATTTTAGAAATAGGTTTTGTGATGAAAATAAAATACAAAAGGTTGATAAATGAAGAATAATAGAACAGGTTTGTCAACCTAGCCAGACAAAAAATTCGTTTGCAACTAGCTTTTTTTTATTGAGTTTCGTCATATCGTACGCATTTCCCTAGAATATTCCGTTGTCATCTACAGTCAACAGGAATCAACAGGTCAGCTTATTTGTCGAAATGTCAAACAATTAAAAAACCTTGAAAGCAATATGAAAACAATAAAGTTTATGAATTAAATCAAATTAATTAATTTATCAGAATTTCGCCAGCATTCAGACTAAATTTCGATTCTTAGTTTGAATACTTGAAAAATTCTTTAACGACTGTGCTTGGGACACATATTAGGTGTACCCAGTTACAGCCAACAACTTTGACGGGCGGTGACAGCTGGTACATGAGTAGATTAAAAGGTAAGGGTAGCCACATCAAAAGGTGGAGTCAGTTCATGTAGTCGCAGACTGTCGGATTGAGAATGTATGTAGCTGCAGACTACCTAGGTGGGGTTCAAACGATTATCGTAACCAGTGGTTAGAGACTTAGGGTGACATGGCCCACAAGTTATCAGTGATACATGTGCACGCACCTTTTGCCTTCCTTTGGATTCCAAGTTTTTTTAGTCATTAAAAAAATTATTTGGCTAATCCATATTATCTTGTCGACTCTTATCTTATACCACGGCGCGCAGTGCCGACTAGTGTTGGAGACGGATGGAAGAAAGATAGGGGCGGCCAAACCAAAACATGGCATCAGTCATTGATGTCACTAACTTCTGGTCTTAGCCATGTTGGTAGATGCAGACTACTTGGTGGGGGTTCATGCGACCATCGTAACCAATAATTGGAGACTCTGGGTGACATGGCTCAGAATCAATCACAATGGCGTAGGTGTGTAAACTCTTTGTCTTCCCTTAAACTACGAGGTTAAAATTACTTTGTAAGTTTCTACGAACTAATTCTTTTTCCCTGTATCATATCCTTATATAAAATCTTTCTTTTATATATTACTATCATTAAAGTAACTGCTTCTATGAATTAAGTGTTCATCTTGTTGTGCTAATAAGGTATGGCAACTTGGACTGGTGCATATATGTGCCTGATCCTACGTTTGAAATGACTGACATACTACTCGTTTTACACGGGGATTTCACTGTGCTGATGTAGTGTGACAGGTTGAACTAATGGACATGTGCCAAACTTTACGTTACATAATACTGATTGACTACCCAAAAAACTGTTCAAATGAAGAGGGATTTTAAAGTCTTATGATCCTGGACTCAACCCCTGGTGAGGATCATAATATTAAGGCAAAACAGCTGTCCCAGACACAATTTTTAGTGTTTATTTGTTCAGAGTTGGTCAGCGATGTGAAACTTAAAGGGAGAAACCCGTCATATTTTCTACTCAATCACCATTATTAAGTGGGGCTCACAGGTAAAACGAGACGAACAGCTAGAGGATTAATATTAACCAAACACTCAACTATTAAGTATGAACAGCATACTTAGACAAATGTTTGGTAGATTTCAGCATATACTTATTGTAGTTCCACAGGAGTTGGAATTGGTGGGACACGAGGAAAATTACGGCTTTGGATGTGACTTTATGAGTGCAAACTATTTCTTAGTGGTGGAACACTTTGATGACACCAAAAAACCATACCAAACAGCATTAGGCTTTACTAGTTGTCTCGTTCTTTATGAATGTTGTTACTTAAATCTTCAGTTAAAGATATATTATCATTATTACTTACAAAAACAGTGATAATTCTCGTAAGTAATGAATAATTTTCTTAACTTCGAAATAAAATTAGACACTGAAAAGCAAATAACTAAGCAGTTCTATGTACCTAACCTAATAATTCAGTTGCTAACACTAGACATAGTGATTCGTTGTAAATAAGAGTTTAAAGAAATCCCAGGGACCATTTTTAATTAATTTGTGAAAGCAAATCATAATTTTCTTAGTTTATAGTGTTCCGTGTACGACCTCTGCATACTACTACGATAGTATAAGGAATATGCTCATCAACCTAGATTATATCTCATGGTCTGTAGGTTAGTTTATCACCAACCAATTTACTAGGTAGAGATTTGTGTGTACGGTTTCTAGCCACACTCAAATTGTGAAAGCTAGCGATACTACCTGGAACCTGAAACGAAAGTAGACGTAGAAAGATTTCAGCCCGCAACTTAGTAACTGAAAGACAGATGCCCTAACCACCAAGAGAAATATTACAATAAATGATTCAGTAATTATACTAATATTACTAGAGAACGCTTAATTTTCAGTTTTCCTTATGACTAACCATTTCGAGACATTACTTTCGGAACATCCAGACGATGAAACAAATAAGTCTTTACGAAACCTGAAGAAAAGCGTGCACCCGAACACTTGAAATCGCTTTCACAACTATAATACACTAGAAAGTTGAAGTTAAAGAAAAAACTACGAAAGAGCCTCAAGTTTCATGAAGGAATCAACTAATTGCATTTTTGATTGATATGAGTAAAACCAGAAACCTTATATTAACAAATCACGATTTAGTAATAAAATATAATCCAAGACACAAAGCAGGAACGTACGAACCACAAAAAGAGTAGCATCTAAATTTATATTGGTTAACAACCTTACCTAGTCTCATTAGCAAGACAATGAATAGAATGCACAATTACAAAACTCCAACATGTGCTGATCCTAACACGTCATGCGGTGATTTAAGCTACTACAGGATTTCTTTCACAAGTATGATGTGAGAAAGCAATCATCATACGAAATGTTTAACATTAATAACGATCCCTCGTTAAAATTGCTTTTGGAGGGAACACAGACAATTGATACGTCAGATTAATTTAATAGTTTTTAGTTGTCTAACAGCAAACTAGATATAGACAGATAGGCATCATTGATGTAGGGCCTAGTACAGATGCGACGGCCCAATTCGCCATACCACAGTATGATCAGATGGAAATAACAAGATGAATTGTAAGACAGGTCGAAAAAAATGCAACAGCAATGAAACAAGACTAAACACTGAGAATATGTTTCGGGAAGACCGAATGAAAAAGCATGCATGGAGGAACACTAGAACTCAAGGCTGAGAGAGCAAAGGCATCTGTGTCACTGATTGCTGTCACCCAACGCCTCTGACAATTGATCACTTGTTAACAAATGGACCCAACCAAGCAGTTTCCCACTGCCAACCATGAACGAAACGGGTAACAAAACCCGGAGTATTAAACAGCACCCAACGCGCAGAAGCTACATATTTCGTAAACAAAATCAGACATTTAAAGTTTTGCAACGAAACATGGAACTTCATACATTATCGTGCCGCCTTGATGAAACGCAAACTAACACAATGACATGATCCACACCATTTATAATACTAAACAAAATGTTACACTTGATAACACCACAGGGAGTCAACGAAAATCAGGATATTGAATATAAGGAAATATGGGGATACGTTTGCTAAAGGCTAATATTCCGAACACTCAAAAAACTATCAAGATAGCATTAGCTACATCGATATTGTATCCCAAACCATACAACCAGGCTTACAGTTCATGTTTAACTTAGTTGTACATCAATAGCAAGTCGCTATTTCATTATGACCAGCGTCTAAGTTACAAATACCCTTTAAATTTTCTTTTGAATCACCAACTAATACCTAAAGAACAATAAATGTCTTAAAGTGGCAAGTCCTAATTTGATAAATAATTGTACTCCGCAACACAAGTGCAAACTGTACCTGAATAGTTTCGGTGAAAATTGCAGGTGTATCTGCAAGCCACAAGGAATACATGTCCTTATAGTAGAAAACTTGCAGCAGCTGTCCATAATGGGATTCATCTGCTGTGAAAGTAACCGAGATTTCGTTTTGCGGTTTGTAAATGCAGGAAAAATATTTCTCTAAGGGACCCCCACACTTGTCCTTTTGAACGCGGTAAGCCCTTTGACCACCAATGTCAAAACTGAGGGCCGAGTTTACATCATAATCAGCACCTCCAATTGGACTAAACACCCACGTAACGGTTTGACCTAATTCAACGGGAAATAGTGTTTTTGGCCATACAGTCACTGAGCTGATAGAACTGGGCTTCATAGAAGGTTCTGAAGATCTCAAAGTGCGAAAAAATATATTACCTGTAATAACTGAGCCAAAATGCATGGCCGCGAGCAATAAAAATGCCATAACTACCTAATTTACAATCAAAACATCAATTAGAGAACGCCATCAAAACACGCGGATTTTTCTGCCGGGATTTTAAAATGTATGGCATCAAGTGAATTGGAACAAACCTCGAACTTTGCTGCAAGGAAATGACCAATTATTTATTTTCCTTATCTCAAATCAGGTAGATGCAGAAAACTGTTGATTACGGAGATATATTTTTCTTGATATGGTTGTTCAAGATGGAGAAACTGGAATCCAATATCCAATAACTATTATAAACCAATTGATTTTTTTCTTCTTACGTCTCGGTAATAGGATACGATTACAAATCATTAGTGACTTTCAACTCAGGTAGTTCGATCACTAGTCTACAATCTTAGTGAACCTGACAATTGTCTGGAGATCGGCATGTTTTATGCATGAACCAGTAAACTAAACGGTTCAAATGATTGTGGATGGAATAGAAGAAGCTTTTGTTTAACGAGCCACCGTGTCTAGTAGCAGTGAATCACCAATACTTCTAGGCAGGAACCCATGTATATTAACGATAATCATAGTAAGATATTATCCATAGTCCTTAAGGATAGGTTGAGTTGTCTCTTAAAGGACTCCTGGAAGTCGTCTGAACTAGCTCAGCCGGCAGCGAGTTCCAGTGTTTAATTAATTTTAAGGATTAGAAGTTTTGTCTACAGTCCGTTCTGCTGAGTTGTGACCCCAGTTTCTGGGTGTTAAACCTTAGGTTTGTGTTGGAGCTAAACTCAAGTAGGTGTTTAGGGGATGTCCAGAAGTGTTAAGGATGCTGTAAGCCATTGGAAGGTAGCCTCTAAAACACCTATACTTTAGTGAGTAAAGGTTCAGTGATTGGAGGCGCCCTTCATAAGGCTTGAAATTTAGTCCTCGAACTGATTTCATACCTTGCC
Source organism: Schistosoma spindalis (assembly GCA_946903255.1). Taxonomy (NCBI): domain Eukaryota; kingdom Metazoa; phylum Platyhelminthes; class Trematoda; order Strigeidida; family Schistosomatidae; genus Schistosoma; species Schistosoma spindalis. Next base: position 10,177,004 of record OX336423.1, on the reverse strand, counting down.
GTTGGATAAACTCCAGAGTGTTCTTATCCTTTTGGAGTGAGGGAGGAAATACTATTTTTCAGTACTTTAGATGAGGACGAATGAAACTGTTGAAGACTATGTGGAAATCTCTTCTGTCACACTGGCCAAAAATGTGCTTCAATGTTATCAATGCAAGGTTTGCTCGATGGGCATTTTAGTCACATTTAGCGTAAGACTTCAAATTGTAGGCTACTAGAAAATCAATGATTCAAATTCTAGATATTGGTGGTTTCGGTACACAACCAAAACGGTGATTGTATACAATCCCAGAAACCAAGTGAATCTGTTTCTATTTCGGTTGTTAATTCGAATACTAATAAGTACATTCCAGATAATACAGAGTCATTATCCAATGCACTGTCGGACAGACACAGGAAGAACTTAAGAAGAAGACATACGATCGATTATAGACACTTAGACTCCAATTTAAGATGTGGCTGATGTAGTGTTTGAATGAACTAATGATTCCTTAGTACTTGCTGAATGCTTGATCTCGAATTCCAAATACAGTGCATGATCCAATTGCGTTATTTCCGGGATTCTTAGTTCGTACTAAAATCCAAATACTCCTAATTATCACAGCTACCAGCACTTCTAAATATTTTTCAACTTGGGATACTTCTAAAGAGTAGTTTCCTACGTTTTAACGGTGGACTTCAACATGTCTCAGATGGACTAGTTGTACTGCGAAATGTTAATGGTAAGTCCGTTGTCATCTGTTCAACTTTAAGTTTGAGTCAGATCCTCCTGAAGTGACAATTCATTCTCTTGGTTACGTACCTCTCTCCAAATTTTCACAACATCAGCAAAAAGCAACAAGTCAGACGATACTTGTTGTGGAAGATAATTTACATAAATCAAGAAAAGAAGGGGTCCTAGTACTGAAACTGGTGGGACCCCACTAGGACATTCCATAGCCTGAGAGAAAGTGAAGTTAACCTTGACCTTAAGATATCGATTTCTTAGATATGCAGTGAGTCAGTCAATTATGGGTGATTTGGTATCCAATAGTTTGAGCTTATTGATAAAACACATATGGTGGACCCTTTCAAAACCTTTTGAAAAGCCAAGGTATCGACCTTCCCTCTGCGATCAAGGGTAGTTGTCCATTTGTCCACCGCAATCAGCAGGTTGGTTATACAAGAATGACTCTTCCTGAAACCATGCTAATGGGGTTAAAAGAAATTTAAGGATAATAAGTAGCCGTATGTACCATTGCATATCAGGGACCCAATAATTTTTGAAGGTATAGAGAGAAGAGCCAACGGTCGATAGCCTGAAGTGTCGCTACGTCGAACTCCTTTGAAAAATGGTGTGATATGTACCAGCTTCCAAATTTCCAATAGTTTGCCTAGGCTTAGCGAGTGTGAAAACATCACTCTAAGCGGTAACTTAGGCTAGATATACTTTGACGCATCGAGCTATAATTCAAATATTCTATTTTATTCTGCCATTTACGATCACTCATTAGATTGGAAATCGACTCCTAAGAAGGTGCTAAGACATCAGTAGAGCAAAATCCTGAGTATTGACCGTCTTTTTTTTACCACAAATGGAGGCCTTTGTCCTAGTATAATCCGCTACCTAGAACCATCACCTATCATGTTAAGAAAAAATTTGTCAATTAGTTATAATATGGGAGATTTCAGTTTATAAACGGGAAATAGATGAGGGACCCGAGCTCAAAAGAAACGATCGACTAAATTGATTAAAACGTTAAACGAGTAAATAAATCAGTGTCAAGAAGAAAATCAGATTCGAATTTCAGATTTGTGTAGTAAGGACGGAAAACCTGGGGTTTTCATCACGCAGCAAATCACAAGAGTAAAACCGTGACGGCTGAACGGAGATTTCAGTAAGATTGGATGGTATTAGGAATACTGAAAACAAATAATTATTGTGGGTGAAATGACAGAAATGATGAAAGCAGGCTGATAAGCAGTATATCGTCTTTCCCCGTTTGTCCATAAGGTTAGCCGTTATCCCATATGAATGACGGTAAAACGCGGATGCGCGTATCATTAAAAAGTCTCACGAAATTTTCCTTTAAGTGAGCCGGCGCTCGCATAGGCTTAAATAATCTTTTAACTGTAACTATGGAGCTTTAGTTGACAAATTACAAAAAGCTGGTTTGCCCTTGAGTTACCGGTAGCTGTGTAAGATCGTTTCCAAAAATGTTTGGTGGATATTCACACAAGTCCCTCTATACTCCTCACATTGAAATGCAACTTACTGTTCGACTTAAAAATGTGAAATTATTCTCTTCGGTTCCCACAGATTTACATTTCTTTCACATTTGAAACTAGACGAGAAGGTTGCCAATGAAGTTTTTTCTACATATCTGCCGAATTTATATTATTCTCACGTAAACCTAACACTTTTGTTATAACATCTACCGTGCTGACTCTTTACTCTTTTAATTATATTGCCTGAACTGACTGGAATAGCCCGCTTTTTAAATTTTGAATTAAAGCATATCCGTAGAGCCAGAAACAGTCATTTTTGTAAGAAGTGACTGAGCCTACAATTCTTGATACTTTTTTCGTTGATATTGTTCTTTGACGAAATATTGCATTTTGAATAAATTGTTCGATCTATTCAGAAACGATGAAATAATATTTCTGCAATAATAAAAATAAATAGTAATTCTTTTGCGTCTCTTATCAATTAATTTATTTAATGTAATCAAGATTTGTTGGACTGAGTTTGTTGAACAACCACCGTCGAGTGACTGTCTGGCAGTATTTATGCAGGAGATAAGTTACATCTGATACCTTATGCGGAACCATTTCTAACACAGTCGTTTTTTTCTAACTTTCGACTGGGTAAGACCATGAATGTCTGAAATAACCTGCACAGTTGATACCAATTCCAAACCGCTTTAGTTTTGAATTAACAAAGTATACTTTTTACGCTAAACGTTGGGTGGAAACGAAGGTTTTATTTCATCCATAAGGTTTTATCAGATTGGTTGACATTATCATTCTGCACTCGGGTCACCGTTCCTCTTCAAGTTCACGGACAGCCAACTCTCATCGAGTTATTTCACAAAATGAACTGGCCAATGAGGTGGTGGTTGCGCTTCCTTCGTTGTGCCTACTATCGCTAATATTTTTTTTCAGTAACGTCGTCCGAGTTATATGGTCTTCAAAGTAGCCATAGCGCCTTGATACGACGACAGGGTAACCCACGTCGGGTGCTGACCTCGACGTGCGGCATCTAAGTCAGCTGGTCCCTCATACCATTCCCGTTTAACTCGATTATGTCCCCAATCATTCGATACTATATACCCTTCATTATTGTATATCACCCACAAAAAAGCGTCGTGACCCAGTAGTGCCTCAACCTGTACAATATAATCGGGTTAAAATATTCATGATGGCTGGGAAGTGTGTTGTTTAAAGGACGAGACTCTAATTTAGGGACGACCTTTGAACGAATTTTAAATGACCCTGAGAATATTCGTCAATCAGAAAACAGTTAGTATAAAGTAAAAATATATTAGAAGAAACTAAAGAATTACAGTGGATAAACTTCTTTTTTATGATTTAAAAACTTGTTGAGATTTGATAAAGGTTCAGATGTTTTGAAATCATATTGCACACGGTATAAGAACTTACCGATATGGCTCCATAATCGTCGACTTTGGAGCCGTGATATGGTCTTAAAAACTCCTTCAATCTTGACCACATCGCTTCAATTTTATTAGTATGAACCCAGGTTGCAGGGTCAACGGAATGACGTTTGTGAACTACAACGTGATGGACATATCCAAGTCTTTGAAGACATCTATATGCTCTCCAGTCATCCGTATATAACGTAGTACCCGGCAGCACGTATTCCTGTATTATTGGTATTATTGTGGATGCTTGCCGGTTCGTGACCATCTGAAGATGTCCCTTTCGAGTTGATCTATCATAAATCCCGAATACCTATCAAGTATATTTACGAATATGCTACTTACCCAATCTTCCTTTACACTACGCCCCCTGTTGTATTTTATCTTTCTCACTACAGTTTCATCTATCTCCACGATACATTCTACTCCTCCGAATGAACGGTGTATACTTGTCATTTTAGTTGCGCATATGTCACGACAGTACTCATACCACTGAACTGCTGAAGTTTCAGTAACATCTGCAAACGCCACAGCCAGTGTTACTGGTGTCTTTATTACCCGATTCGCAACTATTATCATGATCTGTCTCAATTTCATTCGCGATCGAGCAAAGAAAGTCCCCGTTCTAGCAGACTTTTTCCTCCAACATGAAGGACAACGGAATATAATCTTACCGCGATGGTCTGCACACTTTACTGCAGTCATTTGATAACCGCAGTCACACGTACAAGAACTTCTTAGTAATCCCATCTCTTGTAGCCACTCAATAATAACCTCTTCTCTAAAATCCGCTGTAAACCGATCGTATGTGAGCATCACGCGTTAAACTTGGCTCCGTGACCTTGAAATGGCTCAAACGCTTCTGATTGGCTCGTCCTTAAATTAGAGTCTCGCCGTTTAAAGATTATATTTTGTGAAAACACCACTTCTTTTTTATGGAAACGGATTCTTATTGGGATTGGAGCCCATTAATAATATTAAATTAAAGGATTCAAATTGTGGTTTCTACAAAACTTTTCCTTCAAAGTATAGGTGACGTAAGAAATACTACTGTTCCTTGGCTTTTAATGCTCAGTCGATTATAATACTCACAGTTTTGTTTGCTTAACGCAAAGGTTTGACTTTTTAGCCTATCAGCACTCCAAAAATACCAACCATGGAGCATATGGCTGAAATCTGCAATCAGGTGACCAAGATGCAGATTTATACTCCTCTGGGAATCCCGAACTAAGTGAGTGAACTGAAAGTGGCAAACATAACATAAGCGGTAAGTTATTTAATTATGACAAAATAAAGTCTTTATGGGCGAGAGAATGATATTGGCAACGAGATAAGTATCGTTAATTCTGACCATACTACGTCACTTTATATATAAATATCGTATGCTCCTTTATTCTAGACAATAATTATATTACAGTGTTCCCAGTGTTGGCTGTGTGAATGATCACTTTGCAACTCTAACAGTGAAACTACAATGCGGTTCAGAAGTCTCCTTAATGATTTTCTTTCCGAAAGTGGATTGTGTCACCTATTGAATATCAGTGTATTTCTATTGATTTATACAAACAAGGTCCGTCATCCATCTAATTGACTGAAAAGCGAAATGCCCCGACTTAGCGAGTACAAGGACATCACACTAAGCGGGTTTGCCAGGATTTGAGTCGTTTCTCTCAGTATGGAAGAATGAACAATATTCGAGTCAGGGGAAATGTCTTTGTTTCGATTCTGCAGTTTATGATACACCAACTCCTTCAGTTCGTCTTAATATATGAAGTCTGCTTATGTTCGTTACTAAAGTTATTACTGTTATTAATATCGTTATTGGTCCCTCAACACACAAGATATTGTATTCATCTCTTCTTATCCTTCCAAACATATATTATTTCTAAATATCCAAAGTCTATAACTAAAAACAAATTATTTCACGGTACACTTAAATAGATTAACTCCCGAGATTCATTTTATCATCACCACACACATATATATAACACACAGAAATTTATATCTGATTATCTTTTGCAATTATTCGTAACTTTCATAACATCATTCTTAATTATTATTGCACAAATGTTTGTATAAATATCCGGTTTCACTCTATATACTATTGCATAAATCTACATGTATTTATTCGTCAGAAAGTACCTGTTGATATATTAAAAATATATTGTTTTTATTGCTATCAATCTACCCAACTATCAGTTTATTTGAAACTTTTGAATTTTGGACTTTGTTAATCAGATTTGACTAGCTAGCTGTTTTCAGTTTGGGTTCTGGATTTGGGTCCCCGGCTGATATAATTATTAATGACCCTCTGGAATAAAAAAGATAATTGCTCATCATAGGAGAAACTGAATGGTAATATATAAAGTGTGGTCAACGATTTACAAATGTCAGCCATAGTTTCGTTTTTGCTTATTTCCGTCTATTTTCTCGTGCTCTACCATGAAGTTATGCCGTTTAAACTGTAGTTTAATACTGGGAAGTGTAATATGTCTCTTGAAAAGGCTTTTGGGTGTCATGTATATCATGATTATTTATCTCCGTGACCGTCCTTATCACACAAGTTTCAAGTCTTATATGTGCAGGTGATTTAATTAAGACTCGGTGTTATTGAAGCTGCCTCCACTGGTTAGTATTAGTATTCTGCGTTTACTCAACTTAAAATCTTCCCAAGAACTTTGCCAGGCTAAAAGCAAAGAAATTCTGACGGCTCACTCTTTTGTTGCATTTAATTTTTCTCAAGTAGTGAGACATCTCTCTCCAGAACCTGAGGAAACAATTTAACTCTATGGATAGTAGGTATATTCTAGGAGAAAGGGATCATGAATAAAATATTGTGGTATTCTACTTGGTATTACAATATAACCTGATGACTTACAGTAAAATACGACGTCTGGTAATTTTACAAAATAGTTTTGTAACCACTTACTCAAGCAACCCAGTATCCACATAATTCATTTCCTTGCTGAAGTCTCAGTGACAAAACCTCTGAAGCATCCTAGCGAAATCTGGCACGTTCAATATCCATGGCAATTACTGTCCATAAAGGTGTCCAGGTATTCCAGAGTGAACATCAGTTTTGTAATACATTGAAGATGCCATAGGTATTCGGAGTTTGACAACGCTTTAACCAGTAACACCTTCCAATATGAATCGTAGCCACCAAGTGAAATCAAAAGACAGAAGCGAGGAGGTTCGAAGATATATTTGATAGGCTATCAATATATCGAGGATCGTCTGATCTAATCTGGCTAGCTGTTGCAGGGGTTGTTGAGCGCGGCGTTCACGCTCATTATCTGGTGCGGATGCATGACCAAGGGCCTTCAGCCAGATGAGTTCATTAAAACTAATGTGGTCAGCACCCAATATGAAAAAATTACTGAGCTATTTATTTTGGGGATTTATTTACCGCGACAACATTTTACATCTGGAAGTAATCGATATTGTACGATGATAAAAAATGTACGTCGGGAAGACTATTTGTTTGGAACTATCTACAACTTTTCCTTCGGCCGTTGCAAATCCATGGAGTGATACAGCTAGACAGTGATTGGAATCCTCAATCTGTTTTCTACGTCTGAGTAGGGTAAAACTACATTTGATCTATCATATGTATTGAGAAACAATAAAAGGCACCAAAGCGTAAGTTGAAGAAATCATTGTACTCATTTACAATATAATTCAGATATATCACTTTTCACCAAAATGATCACTACTATATTGTACATTGAACTTTATCACAGGGAAAATAACAACCTCAACTATCACGGTAACTAAAGTCGTGCCTATTCGAAAGTAACTTGACAATTAGGATGGGTTGTGCCTTGGACACGAAGTGCTTTGCCGTTCAAATGAAACTCACTTTGCTGGATGAAAATTTCCTTTACTACTCTATATCTGTTGGTTGAAACTATTCAAACGTTATTTTGTTAAATCTTAACAGGCGAAAACAAAGGCTGGGAAGATACTCAACAATGTCGTTACCCATCTTAAAATAACTCACCCTCAGTATTTTGGGATTAAAGTCCAAGATAGAATACACAACTGGGTAGGAATATTTTTAGAACTTATTAGATGAGTGTAGTCAGCATTGGCTTCATCTTCAGAAAAATATCTTGTTTCAAATGAAGTTACTTGGTGAGTTTCCAGTTAAATGAAATACTTTACCATTCTTTATATAATCGAATACATTTGAACTCATTTCACAGCAGGCTCTGTGAAAATAGTCGAATATAATTATGTTGATGAACTACTGAAGTATGATCATGAGCTTTAGGCATCCTGAGAATCTTGTCCGGTTTACCTTTTTATGATAAAATGTGGTTTCGTTTGAATGGTAATCCATATATAATCTCAGGTGAAAACCAGAAATTACGCATGGCAGGTGGCATTCCTCGTATTTCTATTGACTATGAGTGTTTATGAAACTTTCATCATCAGTCTATTCTGTTTTTGATCACCGTTGAGTAGAAATTTCTATGAATCCTTAAAGCTTCAGAACTTCAGCTACTTGTTGTTTTGTCTTCCACATGAACTTTCGGTCTCTTTTAACGGGTTTTGAATAAAATTAGAGAGATAAATAAAGTGATATTTACGCATTTGATCGGCTACAAGCCTCTAGGAACCATCCGGTCTTTCTAATTGCGTCCATCTTTTTTTCGTTTTTCTCATTTATTGATAAACGCATACAGTCGAACTTGTGTGTGATTTCATATCTCATATTTTTTGTCTGCCATAATAACTACCAAGTACTATAAATTCATTGTAGTACTGATGACAGTCAAGTGAAACAACTCTATGTGAGCGTAGGTTTTCTACGTATATGTTTTTAAAATATATCAGATGTTAACTGCTATTAGTGCATTTAATCTGATATGCTCTTTATTTGTTGTCATTATCAGTAACAATTGTGACGATATTTTACCGGTTCACTTATGGGATGTGTACTTCTATTTGTAGCGAATCACTCTGTGAAGTTTCACAACTCTTTGACATATCACTGAATAAGCCTGTTTTAATTTCTACAATTTATAAACTTAGGTTAGAAAGGAGCTAGCTATTTTTAATATTATTTACTATTATTGCTATTATTATTGGTCTGTATTGAATAAATGCGATCAAATTTAAAAAATTAAACAATCTTATATTTTTTTCGAATTGAATGTTACTCATAGACCAGGGACTAGTTTATACACGCCACTTTGGATCACACTATATAAGGGTCTAGCTATTCAAACCGAAGTGGGTGAATCGTGTTCAAATCTAAAACTTAGTATTTGAAGGTGAGATGCTTTAGTTCATTGCCACTGCTTCACATCCAACGCGTAATTTGCAGTTCTGAACTCTTCTTTCATCACTTTAGGTCTAATAGCTGAGTAGCTTCACTAGCATCAACATAGTGCGGCTCAAAACCGAGTACATAAAACCATGCGTGGTAAATGATTTACATGATGTCTAATGGTATGTAGTATTTTAACCTCGTCAATTTTATAACAAAACACGTTCATTTTTGATATGTCCATTGTGGATAAACCCATCAGAAATAAAAGCTATTTGAATTTAATATGTAGGGTCCATTTAGTGTGTTGTCAGTTTTTACCCTCACGTTATGCCAGTTAAAAGGTATTCAGACACAAAAGGGATTTATTTCTTTTTAAATTTTCAGATAGTCCGCCAGTCGTAGAACAGTCTGTGAAACAAGCATCAAATCGTCAAGATCCTCAGTGTATACCATCAAGAAATGTAATTCCAGTTGAATCACAGCCGATGATCAGCCTAACGGAAAAGTTCATTTCTTCATTTCGAACATGCGGTCTAAGAACTTGTGCATCAACATCAAGACCTGGATCAACTCATGCCTATGTTAAGAATGTCAACAAACCACTTACTTTAATTTATCAAGCTTATCTTGGTATCAAGTTTTATCCTCCAGATCCAACAATTATTGCAGATGAACAAACAAGGTTCGGATATTCTTTTCATTATTGTAGACCAAATAACTTCTCGTACATTATTTTATCATAAATATTATTTTAGATTAGTGTATAGCGATGACTGGTGTGTTGTTCAGGTAGCTACTTATAAGTTTTGCAGTACAATCACCGTTCACCCTATCCTACGTTAAATTGCCTCAAGAGGTTACCGAAAATTTGTCGATCTTTGTCTCGTGTACTCTCAAATTATCTCATCTATATTATTCAGTGTGAGAGACAGGGTCTTAATAAGTCTGTCCTAATATAACTAGAATGTTCATTTTGATTTATAGATGATGAGGTAAGAATTTAACTATCTATCTATATCGTTCAGAGCACTGGATAGCTGCTTCGTCATATCCATGAAGTTCACAACAACAACACACAAATTAAATTAGGATCGAGATAAATACAGTGTGGTATCCAGGTGTGTATTATACGATTTCAGCTAATAAGTTAGTATATGCTCTCTAGAATTTTATTTGAAAATGACAATTATTTTGCTAGTATAGACCACTTCAGCAATATGCTACACAAATGGATTGATAATATCGAAAGTGAAAAAGAGAAGTTTCCTCAATAAGTAAATGATTACAAATGGTATTTGATAGAAGATACAGTTAAGTGAAAAATATGGTGGAAAAGTTTTTTCTATTCCCTAAAAGAAAGGATACCTTCTATATTTTGAATACGTACTGCAGCAAAATGTAGCTGAGTTGGTACTGGCCACCACTTTGCACCATTTTAGTTCTATATTGATCCATTGGTCTGCATTATTTTTAGGACTACACAGAAAGGAATGACGAACCAATGCATGTTAGTCCTAGCCTACGTTATGTACCACAGCACCATATTATAAGATAAAGAATTGTCTACTGTAACCACCTGTTCCCAATATAGACCATCAGTTCACAGTTTATAACTCAATGAGACAACATTCATACTAACACAGTTGTTGTTCATTTTTCTGTCAAGATTTAACTCAAGAGGTGTGTGGTAATACGCATTAAGTATCTATCCTAAAATTAAATTACGTTGACCTCCACTGAAACAACTAGGTCTTCTTATGGTTCTCTAACTGATATCCCTTCCCAGAAAAGTCAGAATATACTAGATAATTCATGGATTTATCCACTAGTTGCTTGCTAAGTATTACTTGATACTATGTATGCTTAGTAATAGTAGTGACCGAATCCTATCAATCTAGTCACGATGTAGCTACTAATCTTGGTGACTACACTACATGAACTATTTTTCAATGTAGGGGGGTTATTTATAGTCGGTAGTAGTGTGGCTTATATCCGAACACGTGGAGAATGAGTGAATCGAGGTATCTAAATCTAGAAGACTCCGAGCCAAACAGGGTGTACCTAAAACATTGAAACAACTGTTTCTCACTGAGTGATTTGAACCTGCTTAATCTAGTTACACAGTTTGGGCTATTAGGGCAGCAAATGACACACAGAACTGAGATATTTACGCTAATCGGTCACAGATTACTGTCAGTTCAAGATTTCCTGTTGCTTACCCTTATGGATTCCATTACGCAAATTTTAAACAATTTCACTAAACATTTACAGGAACATACCGCTTATGATCTAATTACGATACACGTAAAATAGTTTATGATTTCATAAGCTCTAGTAATTTTTATTCTGAAAACTTTAGGACTTCAGCTTTACTCTTATGTAAAATTCATAGCATATTCAATCCATGCTCAGTTCACATAATTTCCCCACAAATTACTTGTTAGTTCAATGGTATGGCAACTCGAACTGATGTATGCACGTACGAAGTTCTACGTTGTCACTGAATGACTGACTGAGAACTACTTACAATGTATTCATGTAGTCTTCACTCAGTTTGTCGATTACTGAGCCGAATATATATAAAGCAAAGATGTAGCCAGTCGATGATATGGCTCAGCAAAAATGAAGTTTAGTCGCGTTGGATTAGGTCACTCTGATTTTTAGTGACAATTCAAATGAAGTCCTATAGATCATGTATTCCAGTAAAGTGGAACGTTATCAGACAGACCTCAGAGTAGAAAGCAATGAGGATCATGTATTAACTTTTTTTTTGAGTGTTTTATAAATAGCTAGATGTCTTTCCTGAATTAAATTTATGTTGGTCGTATTCTTATTTCGAATACTTTGATTCCTCGTTTCGGTCATTTTCCTTCTTATTATTGTTGCCGGTTCGCATCTCCTGGTACGCTGGTATACTAAGTCTTTTTTGGTGTTATTTAAAAGCAAATGTACTTTATTCACACACCAACTGCACACAATTATTTTCTACTGTGACTTTATAAAGCATACTACTTATGTCGCCTCAAATGGAATTTTTATGTGATAAATACAACTTAAAGATTAAAACCAAGACCTACAAATCCCTTCCAATTAAAATAAAACAGCACACTTATGACTTCAATATGTTTCTGAACTTCCAGTGAAAAAACGTGACTAGTGGGGTTTAGACATGTTAAAATAAATAACTTGTTACCAACAGCACCAATGATTGCCATACAATGTTTATTTATTATTTATTTATTTTAACACATAGGTATTGGTACAAGGAGGCACCAAATACATATGCGCCACACGAATCTCAATTGATTTGTGTGAGGGCTGTGATACTGCCCGGGTGCCCAAACCGAAGCAGGTGGTTTTCTTAGGGGGCCACACCCCGAGCCTTTGACCTAAAGGTCTAGTCCACAAGGCAGTGGAGCATCGTAAGGAGATGCAGTCCCATTCGCTTTTCGTCCTCTCATTTTCGTAAACAACACCCCCGCCACGTGAAGGCAGTGAGTAGGACTTCCCTGGCAGGGGCTATGTACGCGTGGCCATGTGAGAGCATTTCGAGAGGGAGAGCGGACTCTCCCCACTCTCGGCCGTACCAGGGCATTTGGGGGCCCATACAATGTTAGAAACTGATTGATGCCGAGATAGTATAACTGGACGCCGAAAAAGTCAGTCAGTCAGCTGCAACGTAGGATCAGGCACATATATGCATCGGTCCAAGTTGCTATACTGCATTAGCACAGCAAGAAGAACACAGGATTCATAGGGGTGGTTAAGTCAATGGTGGTAATATACAAAAGAAAGATTGAATATAAGGAGATAGTACAGGAAGAAAAAATTAGTTCGTAGAAAGAAAGATATGAAGTGAATTTAACCTCTTAGTTTAAAGGAAGACAAAGGGTGTATACACCGACGCCATTGTGATGGATTCTGAGCCATTTCACCAAGAGTCTCCAACCATTGGTTACGATAGTCACCCGGACCCCAACTAGGCAGTCTGTATCTACCAACATGGCTAAGAGTAGAAGTTAGTAACTTCAAGCACTACGCCGACACAGTAGTTCTAATAGATAAGTTCCAGCTGAGTGACTTGAAGAACCCGAGTTCGTTCTCTTGCTGGTTTGTGAGTGTGCACCATCGAGTTTCAGATTAAGAAAAAACTTCTTCAGTGCCTTCTAGTTTTCAGTGGTACTTCAATTGATACCAGTCAGTGACGAATAAAATCTATAGAATAATACCAACATCGGCGAAACATTTTCAACTAAACCATACGATCATTTAACCTCAACATAAAAAAAGTTTTCCGATTCCATTTATCATTCCAAAATTACAACCTCAAAGCTATCAAGTGTTCGTCAGATTACGTCATGTTTCTTTCCCAGTCAGTTAGTGTGAATTGATCTCATCTGTGTATGTTGACATCATTGTGTTTATTGTATATACACAAATCCATACCGTGATTACAAATCATACCTTTAAAATAAATAAAAACACAATCAAATTATGACATTAAAAATGTAGGTCTGATTATGAGTGTGTAAAATGTAATTTTTTTCGTGTCAATATCTAAATGTGGAGTCCTTGATCACGTAATGCTTGTGAGTATTTTGCTAATCTAAAAAAATTTAGGTCTTTTTCTCCCTGAACTGAAATCATACAATTGGAAAGTGGGGGTGTTTCCTTTTGTTTTGAGATACTTGAGTGTTACTCACTCATGGCTTTTTATATTCAGAGCACCAGTTATCGTCATAGATTCCATATTGTTAAAAGGTTAGATTAGGTTTTCTTATGTAATTTAACCATAATTTAGTATCACAGATCGGAATATCTTTGGATTCCGCGGCTGACCACTTCCAAACATTAATTTTATGACTATATAAGTGATAAAAGAACAATCGGTACATGTATATGCCAGATTTAATATAGCTTATAATTGACCAATAATGGACAGTAGATGGTTACTGAAAAGAAACCATCAAGAAAACGACAAATTCGCGTGATTTTCAACAGGTAGATTCGTGAATTTAAAACTAAAATTCAATGGATATCGTTTTCGTATTACAGGTGTTATTATGTATTTAAAAAATCTTGAAATCGACAAAGTTGATTAGACTTTATTCTTACATGTTCTTTCAAAATATTGTTCAAATTGGGTTTACCGTGGACGAAGGATTTTCACTTAAGTTTACATGATGCTACTAATATAAAATTCAGCATTTCTGTTAATTTTAGTGAATTGTTTATTTTAATTGTAGGGGTTTTATGGAGATTCGTTCAATTTGTACGTTGTACTCGAGACAGATAGGTAACACTGTGGGTATTACTGTAAACGGGAGAGTACTGGACATCCATTTCGTTCAACCATGATACTTTTCAGTAATGTGTAACCGTAACTTTACCAGAGACTAGCCACAGGACCTTTAGGTTTCACGGCGAAAAATTAACTATTAAAACCACTGGGTTACCTATTTTGTTGTTTAAAAACGAACGCCAAATAAATGTCTACGTGAACAATCAGTAGAAATTCAATGAGACATAAAATTTCAGTCACAACTCATAGTATTGAATGGACTTAAAGTCTATTTCGTAACAAAACCCTTCATTCTTCTGATGGTCCCTGGTTTTGACTCATTTATGACTAAGGTTTTTTTATAATTTACCATCTACAAGCCAACTATTCCGTTTTCTGGCTGACGGATTGGTTGTTTTCGGGGATCTGTACTATTCGGCTCAATCCTGCACAGAATAAATTGAATTTCACTAATTGTCTGAACGGATTTTTATGACATCTATCAGTATCAGTTTAAAGTTTTCTGTACCGTGACTGCTATTGATATTGCTGATGATGAAAATTCACACACAAAACTGTTGTCGAATGTTTAAGATTTATTTCTTTCACCTTATAAATGCAAGTTTAATTTCATGACAACGACCTGAATCTGTTCAATTAGTCACACCAAGCCAATATGCCTGAGTTTCTTCACAGTTGAATCAATCCTACCGGTTATATATATATATATATATATATATATATATATATATATATATATTCGAGTCTTACAACTAAAATTTTATATATGCATATTAGCAGGGAGTAAGAAATATTTCAAATTACCCGCATGAATTTTTAGAAAAATATTTTTACAACTGGATATGTTTACTATATATATATATATATATATATATATATCAAATCGATTAACTGGCTTTCTCAGACATTAATGCCAAATCTATACGAATACTAACTGTCCTCTTTCTGTATCTCCCTCCATCCTTGAATTTGTTCATAGTTGGTCAATGTAAATAATATTCTTACAAAATTAAACTCAAGCGATTATTCGAAATGAGATTAGACAATGTCAAACCACAATACGTTATAGTCAATATTTGATAACTGCAGATCACTGACAAAATGAGATTTAAGGGCGCCTTTACTTTCTCGGTGACTGAAGAACATGATTCTTTGGCGTCTATCGTATGGTAGAAAAATTTCCGTGCTCCTTGTCATGTTCATATAAAAGTTTCAATTGCGTCCTCATAAAATGGATAAACAAAATATTATACATATATAAATACTGTCAAGTTGCATTATATAAATCTTTATTTAATGTTTTATAATGGATGATTTTTAATTTGAACCCATGTATGGTAATATTTATGTATACTAAACATATATGACAATTTATGTGGATCAATGCCCGAATAATTAGAACAGTTAACTTTTAGAAACTGAAATTCAAGTCCAATGCTTATCCTCACGGACTTTGCTAGTAGTATCGCATTTACTTTGGTTAACTAGCTATTCCGTCATCATCATCATCATCGCCAAAGTAGTCTTTTAGGAAATGTCATAATTGCTCTCTCAAGGTTGCAACCTCTTTATAAAATCTTATTTAAGAAACAGGTCAAAATGCTAAACATTATCCATATTTGTCATATACATAAACATATGGTTCAAAGCTCTGAATTGGATTATTCATTACCCTCATGGGACAATAAACATAATGAATGACTGTATATGCTTAATATAAATGAATATATTGATGTTACAAATGACGCTCATTTTCGAGTTAAACGTGCAACTTGGAAATCGCATGTGTAAAATGGATTACTAACCGAATCGGCTGCATTTAAAACCTGTGACGTGTTACTGTCAGTCTGCTTGAATCATTTATATTTTAATATGTCCTTTGAAAAATCACATTAATCATATCGGTAATTCACAACCATGATTAATCCATTCAAAATACTTTTATTTCTCTTTTATAGATATCAAATTTTTATTCAAGTCCGAAATGATTTAATTAATGGTCGAATGCAGGTTGATGAAAATTTGTTTGTCACATTATGTGGATTAATTTTACAATGTTGGTAAACTTATTCATTGATACTGTTTATATTCTATCACGTTTTAATAGTTCTTAATTTTCCGGGTTGTATGATTTATTTTTTGTGCAGTTATTGCAACTCATCCTCCTAATATAGTTTTATTTTCTTGGCATAGAGCTTTAAGTGGTCATTTATGATCATTCATAAAGAACCAGAACAATGCTTCTCAGAGTTCACTGCCAGTAAAATATCTTTAAGTCAATGAATCTGTATCAAACAGCTGAAATACTTGACATTTCAGTTTAATTTGTGATATAACAGAATTCTCATCGAATGTCATCTCATGGTATTTTTACTGGAAGCCTGTTAAAGACAGACTGTTCGAACCGTAGTTGGTTCGTTAAAGCTTGAGTTTATATATAAGCGGTTGGAATCCGTATATTGTCAGCAATAAGTCACAACTGTATCTCTTACATTGCAGTTTATGCATTGCTTAAATGATTGCGTAAATATACCTTTTATTTAATTCATTCATTAATTCATTTTAGCTGACTGTGGTGACTACGGCGCAGATCGTTTAGGATCGAATTATGTAAAGCAGTTGTTAAAACTTCCTAATCTTAATGAACAACTTGAGAAAAGAATAAAAATTAAACATGAAGATTGTCGGTTAGTGTAAACTTTATATTTATTTCTTTGAAAAAATCTAATTCATGGCTGTCAAAATCGTATAATATCGTGATTCTTTAATCGAGTACTTTTTGTACAGATTATTTTCTTCACAGACTAGATAAATAGGATGAAAACCTGGTAGGACTAAACACATCTATCTCTTCCTCGTTTTATACTACCGCACAAACGACCAACTAAACATTATTATCGAATTTGTACAAAGCCTTTCTAGAGATCAGATACACACTTTTGAAAAGGTTTATACTAGGACATAATAATTATTCGATGCTCAGCGAGTTTCACGAGTTGTTCAGCTAAATTTGATCTGTAGTGTAAACTACAAATACTTTTCTAACAGTGTTTTTTTGTATTCTTTTCATTGAACAGGTCATTTTCAATGGTGTTAATTAATGTTTCCTTTTTATTAGACAAAATATATTTTCTGATTGTTTTGTGAAAATAATTTCTAACTAGAAAAAAGAGGAAAAACTTTATTTGAATCCACTCAAAAATATAGAAACTAGACTAGTTGATAATGACTAACAACGAATAATCTTTCGAAATAGATTGAAATATAATCAGGTCTACAGTGAAGTCAGTTTGTACTTGAAGTATTATGGAATGATAGTAAATAACAATACAATGATTTGATCACTTTTGTGGATTATGTTCGGTACAAATTACATAAGAGGTGACAAATCACTGACTATAGAAATTTCACATAATTATTCCCATTTATGAATTTGAATAAAATAAGAACAAAGATTTCATCAGAATATCATGAATTTATTTATTTCATGGATTCACCTAAACTAATTACCAACTGCGAAACAATAGTATTAATCATTAGAATGAAACAATTATGCAAAAATTTTATATCAGAATAGTCTTAAATAAAAATGAATATGATATGCAAATATGGAATAATAAGAGACAATCAAAGTCGAAAAATTAAAAATCGTTCAAATGTTGGTTAACTTTTAGGTTAAATACATATATACTCTAGAATAAAAAACTAAGAAGGGGATGGAAACAGAATTTTATTCTCTCGAAATCTAGGATTCATTCCATAGATTGCGTAACACCTAAGGAATATAAGCTACTTAATTAAAGCTCAGCAGTAAGAAACAAAACAGTAAATATCATTATAAGCCACTAAAAAGTTTTACGTAACATTCATGATAACGAAGTCATCAAAGCAAAACATATACGGTTTAGAATTTTTTATTACAATAACTTCAGCAAAGCGTAGTAAATCCGAAGATCCTTGTTTATTGGTTATTTTGAAGAATTTTAACACATTAAGTGACGAGCAATTGGATTGTTGAAAACCTACTACAGATATAAAGAAACTAGCTTATGGTAAATGTATTAAAACAATAATGACTGATACTTTGTGGGCTATAATTTTGATAAAATTTAAAAATAAATAGCGAAAAAATATTTTACCGTATGGTGTTGTACAGATTAATTATATACATGCGTTCGTGTTCTCACTTCGGGTCGTAGGAATTGCATTTGTTTTTGTTCCCATGTATAAGTAGTAGGACCGAGGAATTGCTGTAATTATCAATTGTCAAGTAAATGGAGTAAGACTGCAGCAACAATAGAGTCGATATGTACATAAAAACGTCGACACGCAGACATAACAAAGGCGACGCCCATTTGTAATAAATACTTAAACTTTTCGAGTTTTTGTAATACAGATACAAATACATCGTGATTTTTGTTCTATGATGGTATTGACATACTGAGATATTTTCCTCCGTATACAATGACTCAATCAGAGCTCTATAATTTCAACAGTCTTTCAGATGTCACTGATAGTATATCAAGTGCTCAGATGCCTTTCTCATATAGGTTGTTCAGTTTTGATTTGAGAGGTGTAACACTTTTGTACGCCAAGAAGTATTCAATCATTCATTTTTTTTAGCGTTACCACTATTATGGTTGCTAAGCTAAGCCTACATTCGATACACAGTACCATGATAGATGAAAATCACCTCCTGGATTTCAGTGTTACTCAACATTAAATATTATGTCATTAATCTATGTATCCACCTTAAAAATATATATGATACCACGAATGATTCTTTGCTCTTCTAAACATACCTTATTGGAATAGTAACCTATTTCATATTTAGTAGTAATTGCTATGTTGATTTGATACCGTACACTGATCGGATTCTAATGATCATTCGAAGTTAGGTGTTTCATCATTATTCTTGCATTGAGATTTGTTGGAAAGAAGTGGACAATATAAAACTGGTTAAGTTTTATAAGCAAAGATGGATAGTGGCTAGCAGTGGAATCCATGACGCGCGTTTCCTCCTATTTAGGACTCGTCAGCCGGATGTATCTCAGGTTTGATGTTCAGTCTGGAACTCGAACCCAGTACCGTTCGCTTCAAATTCTATCGCGTTACCCACTTAGCTACTGTGTCCTGATAACCACTTTCTTGTGCAATCGGGTGAAGTTTAAATTCACTTGGCATTATCTACCTGAATTTTCCCATTGATGTTTAGGACCTTAATTGATCAGTCTCTTTTTGGCGTATTTGCATACTGTGCGTATTGGTTAAACTTATTTCCAACCAATAAGTAGTTGTCTGTATCATCCATGAAATTCACTGATTTATTTATTAACTAGTATGTTTATTAGTCTGATTTATTTTTTCTATTTTTGGTTAAAGATGTCGTCAACCTGCCCTGGTGGAATATCAGCTATTGGATAAAGTGAAACAACTACCAACATACGGTCAAATAAAATTTCACATTAAAGTAAGCTAAACAAACCACCCTTACTTTATAGTCTATCTTGTTTGTAGTGAACTCAACATATGAGTTGTTTTATTATTTCAGCAAAATAATTACTATTTGAGGATAATGAACTCTTTTTTGTGCATACATAATTTCACCATTTATATCTTGCTGTCATGTAAGTGGTTATTATTGGGGAAATAAAAGTTTTGGGCATATTACAATATAGGACTTATCTGGAGTAGTCGCTCTTAACAATAATTAATTATTTAGCAAATCACACCTTTCATTAATTCGACTGGGTTAATAGCCGTTTGAAACTGTCATTGAAACCGTTGCTACTTGAGTACAGAAGATAATAAAGTGTGTCGATACCAGTAGTTTATTGGTTAGAGTACTTGAATTCTAACAAGTATATCAAAGGTTCATATCCCTCTCCAACCATTTCAGTATGGGCTGGTGGGTAGAACAGCCACCGACAGTGTGACTCAAATCCAAGTTCTTCGTAAACAAATTGATTATCTTGCAAATTAATAACTATTTACCCCATTTCATACAAATGTTACCTGGTATTCATATCTGATTGGCAAATTCTTCAATTTTCGACATACAAAAATACTACTGATAATGTGTGAATAATTGCTTGATGAAAAAATTATCAGCACTCTTGTATAATAGGAAACTAGTTTATCTGCTTGTTTGAATTTTGTCATATATTTTCCACAAAACATTAAAATTAACTACTTACCAATACAAAAGTAGTCAAATTGTTTTTAAAACATTTATTGTACAAAGCCTTGTAAAATTCAAACAAGAATAATTTGTCAGCATTTCTCGGGGTTTATTGTGGATATTCACCGTTTTCTTCACAATCTTAGAGAATTAATTTTTGTAAACAAAAGAACATGGTAACAAGGAATCAAGAAATCATCCATGTAAAGATATATATATATATATATATAATGTCATTTGGAAATTTTCTTAGCTTTTAAACTAATTAAGTTTCTCCTTAATTCGCTGTCATAATATAATGTCAGAGAGTTTTACATTGTGTACGAAATCTTTATAACAAGCCATTTCAAGTTATTTTTCTGTATTCAAGTGAACATTAATCAACAACTTTTCTATTAACTCTGTAAAATCTATGAATGATTTTGATTCAAATGGAAAGGTGGAAATCTAACATGATTGGTTTTGTGATGGATATTAGGAGAGAATTAATGTAGCGTAATATGATTAAAATAAATCTAATGAATGTCTAATTGTTATCCATTTAATAAAACATTCTAATCTCAGCTATCTTGTCATCAATCCGAATATCCTCAGCTGCTAATTTGAACGCTTGTCTGCAAGTTTTAGCAAACTATATAGTATTAAATTAACATTTTACTCAATTTCACTTATATGCTGCAAGAAAGTAATTCTTATACTAGTTTTCAGGAGAATCGACACTATCCAGGCTCTTACATGACATGAAAATTACGACTCAAATCTGTTGCGCAACCACACAATACCAAGAACCCTAATGTTTCAATAGTAGTCTTGATACCTAGTTGTAATAAATGTAAGATTTGTTTTCCAAACCATATCTCAATCTTAGTTATTGAGTTAACAAAGAGACTGTTTATTTAAAAACCGGGTTTTTTATAATCCTAAATCTGACCATGTTTTTTACACGGTGTGTTACTAGGAAACTATATCAAATACCGCATGTCAACTTTGTCTGGGGCCATCTGGTGTAATTATTGAGGATTCAAGAAAAAATCTAATACAATTTTCCTGGTTAGTTAGTTGATCTGTGAATAAATGTTCTTTTCTTATCTCTTGTGAAATAAAAATCTTAAATGTTTACATAATTGGAAAGATTTATTTGTCAGTTTTCATCAAGTCTATGTCCAATAAAATGCTACCTGTTGTTCGAAATATCGTTTTCTTTCCTAAATATTTTAATACTATTTTTAAATACTCTTGTAACGAACACTAGCATTTCAGATGATATATTGTTGCTATATTGAAATTCACATGGTTTATCTGATAAGTGAATTGGGCTACTATGATTTATAGTACAAGTTAAGAAAAGTCCTCAAGAGATTCACGATTTCTTGGGGACTGTCTACATAGAAACCAGCCTTACAAGTATAACGGTATAAACTACTTATCACTACTCCACAGTCAAATTTCTATAGGTGATTGTTGATAAATTAATTTCATAACATCAGTCTTATTGATCATCATGATGTTCACACCTATCTTCTTAATAAATTTTTCATCGCGGTTACGGTTCAAACAAAACAGATCATCACGAGAGGAGGAAGGAGGTATTTAAATTTCTGTAATAACTGATATCCAGTTTAATAAATGAACTATAAAGAAGGTCAGAATATAATGTTGCTCAGATAATAAAATTGTAGCTCTGTGTGTAGACTAGTTAGGAAACAATATTGAAAATATGTGACAAAAAGGTTAGAGCAGACAGTCTAAATAAAATAATATACTGTTAGATATCTATAAATGAACGTCATCAACATGGTTTACTAATCATGGATAGCAATAGTGTGAACACTGGATGTCCATTTTACACTTTAAATAACTAACCTCATCCCAACTGTATGTTTACATAATCTACAACCTGTCTTCTTTTTGTGTTAGGAGTTAGTTGAAACTAAAAAGTCTCGTATGATTAAAACTAAAGGGTTAGATTCATAAGATAGGCGTTTAACCTTTACTGTTATCGTTACTTTTCCCTGATATTAATTTTTTTAATCATTCAAAATTCTATTCGTTGAAGTTAGTAACTGTGACAAAAATTTATTAAATCGAACAAGTAGCAATCGAATCATTTCAGTCTATCCAATATTTCCAAGATGATAATATTTATGCGTGTCTCTATATAAATTAGTTCATTTAAGGATAGTCTTTTTGTCTCTCTCTCTCTCCTTATATATATATCAATGATAATAATAATAGGCAATTCTTGTTAATATAGGGTGAGAGAATGTTCTTCAATGTTTTACTATTCTTACTATAGATAATACTTTTTTTTAAAGAGAAAAGTCAAATAAAAACGAGTTCACAAAATTAGAAAAAAATTAAAATTGTAGTCAAGTGTCAAATGATTTCCGTTTACTTGAGAAAATAAACGAACTTCTATTATTTCCCTTCCCTCAATCCTCCATCTCCGAAATGGTTAACATAAAGATTAATTTCAGTAAATATGTTTTTACTTATGTATATCAATTTTCTAAATGACAATATGTTTCTTAATTTTATCAATATTTTCATGGTTATCTATGCTGATTTTTAAAGAAATCTAATTTGACTGTTATTAAACTAATCTGGTTGTCCCTGAATACAGATTCAGCAGTAGTTTGTCGTTTATTTGTTATGTATTCTTATTGAGAGTCAAATAAATAGCCGATGATTCCCTTTTTATCATATATTGATCATTGAATTACAATTAATTATTTTGAGGTAGTAATAATAATTGTTATTATTATGACTTTATAATCGATATTTTGTGATATATATATATATATATATATATATATATATATATATATATATATATATATATATATATATATAAGTTTGCTTTAGGTTATGATTTTAGGCTTTCTGAATTGAACTTAACCTAATCGTGGATTATGTATAAGACGTTAAGGTTTGACATGTTATTTTCAGCAATATTTGCTTGAATATTTCAGTGTAAATTATAGTTAGATCTTATACACTTAAGAATCTATTCCATAGTAATATCGTATTTGAAATAGTGTTTTTCACTTCTTACATTAGATTCATCGGTAATTTATTCAAAGATATGTATTACATATGACTAACTGTAGTAAATTAATTTCAGCTATTTGTTTTATTGATTTTCAGGCCACAGATTACGGGTTTCAGTCATAAACATAAACAAATTTTAATTAAAATTTTAAACGAGGTAATTCACATCAGTTGGATAATTCATTTTATTTCCTTCTATTATTCTACATATCAATAGTAACATTGATTATTTACATAAACCTAATTATCATTTGAAGTATTCAAAGCTGAAATTATAAACATTTTCAGTTTACATTTGTTTAGCTATTCATCATATCCATTGTAAATAAGTCAATTTTAAACAATGAATTATTTATAATATGTACTTAGTTGGATGCTTTTTACTTTTTTGGGAAAGGTAATATGTTACATCACTAGATAAACCTCTTGCTAATGACTAACTCAGGAGACATGGTTACATTGGATTTGTCTGTGGAGTAATATTGCTAACGATATCTAAACAGAATATCTCGATTTATCGGGTTATAATCGTAAATTATTGACTAGTTGAAAAAACGGAGTATTTCAACAATCACTAAGTTCATTTAATCCGATTTTATAGTTTGTTCTGAATGGTCACTTTTGTGTGAATCTTCTCCATCTACTAACATGTGTAGATGATCCTGTTAACGTAATCTCTTGATTTTATTACTGGGAGAATGAATAAATCTAGGATAGAAATAACTGTTTAATCAACGTATTTTCATCGTAGGGTGTGATACATTTGTGTTTGACTGTAAAAAAGCGTAATAATAAAACAATTCGTTGATATTAAGGCGAAAACTCTGCCGTCCAACCATTAGGACAAACGGTTTAATTTTTTCCTTGTACCAATACCTATGTGTTAAAATAAATAAATAAATAATAAATTTAATTTTTTCGACTTCCTGTAGTTCTACGATAGATGTCAACTCTAGATAAAAAATACTTCTACATTATTAAGGATTCTATAGTTTCAAGTGTTAGTTTTGTTAAACCAAATTATCTATCCCTCTCTTATATGTGAACTCTTTGTCCGAAGTTCCTGGTTTTCCCATTGATTGTAACCAAGTGTTATTTAGTAGTGAATAAGTTTTGAATTTTTTCATTTCATTGTTCATGATTTATTCAGCAGCTAAATATGCTTCTGTCGCAATAGTGAAATGTATTTTTAAAGTAAAAACAAATATGTTATTGAAAGAGAATTTATTCAACTGGGCACACGAATATCGATAAAATAAATAATGTTTGAATGTTTATTGTTATTGACTATTGAGAGAATATATATTTCAAAATGTTCCACAAACATTGTAGCATTCAAGTAGAAAATTACTAAAATGAGATAGCTGATTTGATGATATATTAGGACAATTTAATCATCTGAACTGTTATTTTGCTCTTTGAATCGACTTTGAATAGATTCGATTCCAAAAAAAGCAAAACAATTAGTGGATATGTTGAAAAATTACAGCTTTCAGTCATATATACGAAGTGATTCTAAACAAGATAGTATGACTGTAGCTTATTTATAGTAATCTGACCAGTTAACTGAGTTAAGTAGAATTTTAATTACAAAACAAGAGGAAGGAAACTGAATAAAGTCATCATCTCGACTTCTTGTTCTATAAGTCACCTAAAAATTACTTAGCAGCAGTAATAATACATATGTTATTTTGAGGTTCCAATACGTTTAATTTTTCTGAAAAGATCAACTATTCTGTTTTAAATTATTTACTCTGATATTCATGTTTTTCTAGGGCACACGATTCACATATCGTTGTTCTGTTGATAATTCTGAGATATGTAATTCCTTATTGGAAACATGCAAAAATTATTTAAATTTTTATAGGTAAGTTTAAAATATTTTACTTATATTAATTCACTTCGAGATCATTCCTATTATATCTTATCCTGGTTGATTTCAATGCATAATAATCTTATAATTTGACACTACAAATATGATTGTTAGCATATTGATTGAGGTTTTTGCATTTATCAAGTTTACGAAGTATTCGATAACCATAATACGTAAATAGTATTAATGTTTATAACCTGTGTTTATGCTTGGCAGAAACCTTTTATGAGGTCACATTGTCAGTTTTAGTGAAATTGTGGATGTTTTTCATGTGACTCGATAGATATACCCTCCTTAAAATCTGTAATTGGTTCGACGAAACAGATCAACGCAACGCATCTTGAAATAAATACTTGTCGTAGTATTAGTACTTTCAAGATAGGCTCATAGCAATTACTCCACTTATTATCGTGAGATATGACCAGATACAATTGTTGCACCTTATTATTCTTCCTCTGCATAATCAATCAAGTGTATTTTCTTAATTAATAAGATCCGTATTCATTCCTCTCGTCTTGAATATTTTTCCTGAATTATCCTGTTATTTTTATTATCAAAATATATGATCACTGTTTTTTTTTATTAGTCGACCACAATATCATTTTATTTTTAATGTTTCTAACATACAAACATGTTGGAGTGCAAATGAGTTAACTAGATTTCCGAACATTTGAAAGTAAAATACATTTTAGCTGTAAAAAAATGACTTCACAAAGAACTAATGCCAGCTAAAGGAAACCCTGTAAATAATAGGGGATTAACTAGTGTATTTGTACTAGTATGTGACTTTTCGAAAATGTGTACTCACAGCCTCACCGAAGATCGGACTCAGGACCTTGAGGTTTTATAACTTGTATTCGACGAAATGATCATATGATTGGACTCTAAAATTTCATTTAGTTTATGATATCTGTCTGAGGCATTCGTTGCATATTAAGATGAAATAATTGTCCATTGCTTCCTGATTTTTGTTTATATTAGCATTTTATCTGATATCACCTCATAGTGAAATGGATTAAGCTTTGTATTGTTTTATCTAGTTTCTGTGCTTAACAATTCCTTTTGTTATTCTAATTTTGTCTAATTTTTTGTTTATTTATTTCCTTGTCTTTGTGTGATTTTATTAAATGTAGAAACGAAATATCTCAAAGAATAATAAATGAACCTCATCAGTCACTAGTAAACGCGAATTTATGTTCTAATTCTACTGCTCAGCCAATCTGTTATACTAATTCTCCATTAGGTAAGTAATCCTTCTATTTTGCTCTTATTATGTAAGGAGGAATGACTATAAATCTAAAATGGATAATGCAATAGTTAGAAGTGTTTAAGTAAATGACTTTTTGGTTTCGAAGTTTAGCTAAAACCAGTTCACAATCAAAACTGTGAAATTCTTACAAAATTCAGAGCTTTATAGTGAACTGGCTGAAGTTAGACATTAACACCACTGGATGTCGGTTCTGTGAGCTACAGTTTAAGCGTTCTATCGCATGGCTGAAGATCCTGGGTTCGGGTCCCGGATACGAGGTTATGGATGCTTCTGGAGAGCCCCATAGTAGGACAAAACGGCCGTTCAGAGGTGGTCCAAGATCAGTTCGTGATTCAAACTGAAAATTCTACAATATCCACGAACCCCCTATACCAATGATTGATTAATTAATTGTAATGAAACGTAATTGCGTATAAAATAAATTAGTATACGTTTATTTATTATAAATTAGTTCAGTTGGCTTCAGAATAATAAATGAATGTACTGTAAGGCAACGCAACTATATTCCAGATTACATTACTTTGCTTCATTCAAACGAAATTGGAATACATTAAAAGTAATATAACAGCGGAGTCTTTGTTAGTGAATAGGTCTATCATCATGAAAAAGAAATTAACGATAGACAAAATGTGAAGATACAGGTTACGCTGTCATAGGAAATATGAAGTTAATAGAAGTACCCAACTGGACACAACTATGTTCCAGGAAAATTCAAGCTAGATTTGGATGAAGTAATCATCAGAACATAAGATTGTCCACCTTCATTAAAACCGAAAGAGCAACTGATTGATAATAGACTACTTTTGTGGAATAGCACACAATTTCGATTTGCATAAGTAGGTATATTAAGCTGTGCTACAAAAATGCGAAAATGTAAGTATCGTCAACGTGACACTATAATATTGGTCTTCATGATTTATTCTATTTAGACAGCTCTTATATTAGTTACATTACTGTATTATACTAAAGCGCTCTGATTGATACTCATCCTTAGTGTTGTACTCTGTTTTTACTCACGTCCTAAATGGACGTTACTACAGTTAAGTTATGGTAAATCAATTCTCATCATTTTTTTCAGATAAGACTGAATCACCGTTTATCGGTAATGAGTAAGTAAAGATTCTTTAAATATGTTGCACCACTAATTTCTTTGTTTTTAATTGTCATTTCAACTTTCATCAATTAATTTGCATGCGGACCTAGTTCAGATAAACCCGTACTGATGTACGATATTGTAAATCGAATTAATCTAGCATAGACTATCGTTTTGTTTATCCGTCAAATTTCGAGAGGACGTAATGAAAATATCCAGCGACGATATAAGGATTGAAGTGAGCCACAGATTTGGCTTCCAACTACTGGTTTCAAGTCTTGCTCTCTTCTACTGTCTACAGTTTCGGTAAATTGTTAGTATCACCGAAACTCTCATATACATTCAAACATTAGCTTGACGTTTAGTATATGATCTGATAAATGATTAATGTATTTTATGAACAATTGAATCAAAATTTTACTTGTATTACCATCGCAATATAAATTCGTTTAGTACTAATTATTTTTAACAGCCACATCTACACATTTAACATAAACACGCAACTAATCTACATCCCATTAAGCAATTTTGTTATTTGGTTTGAAATAATTTTATGAAGATCAGTATAATTTGTAGATGGTATTTGTTATTTGTCATTTTTAATGTACTCCCCTATTAGCTGCTTAATCCAATAATGTGTTAGTTGTTCTCACCTATCCAATGTCGATTATCAAATAAATATAAGTAAAATGATTCTTCAAACTATTCATGTTCATCTTTGCATAGCGTGAGAGCGAAAATCTTTCAAAGCTCAAGAATGTCTTTTTCTTGCCTTTCTTGGTTATATATTTGTCAAACTTCAGGTATTAGGTTTTCCTTACATTTTCACTGTGCAATAGAACCCAATTTCCTCGTCATGCAGACTCGTTTTCAGTTCTTGTGGAGAGCATATTAACTTTTTGGGGTATAAATCATGTTTCAACCATATTTCTGCATCATTTATTTATTTATTATTATTATTATTATTCATTGGTAAATGCATATATTGGCGATGTTGTCAATCGAATACCATTGATTGAAGTGGTTTTCAGTTGTTATTTTTTACATCTTTTTTCTGTTTATCCTCCATACAGTTGATTTAGTCCTATATTTCTAATACTATCTTAATGCTTCTCTCTTTAATTAACACCACCATTCATATCTCACACAAAATCCTGCGTATATTATAACATAATGATTGAGTTTACATCCACATTATTTATGCTTTTATTTTTTTCCGGTCAGTTTTCATTTCTCAATCGTTTCTTTTCCTTCTCACCCTCCTGTTTGTTTTCATGCTCTTAAACTGTATTGTCAACCTCTTAGTGTTAGGACGGTTGGTTGATGTAAATGTATTGAAAATATGGATCAGTTGTTGTTTTCCGGTGAACTTTCATTATTTTTTCTGTCTTTTTTGTGCTTCTGTTTTCGCTTTTTTAGAATCTAACCCTGACTTGTTTCCGGCCAAATCATAGCAATATAACCATTTATTTTCATTTTTGATTTGTATGTAGAAGTACTTTTTACTTTTTGATACAAAACGGACCTCTACTCTTGTTGCATAATAAAATTATCCGTAGTTACCTCATAATTCGCTAAGAACGTTGACCACTGCATACCAACTCAGTAATCGGAAGGTCAAGCGCTATCTGCAAGTCCTGGAATTTCTCGACTCGATTGTCGATGGGATCTTAGATGCACACTGTAAACTCGGAAGTATCAACTGTTCCGTGCTTCATGGCTTTCAGTGGTTGACAAGCTACAACCAGTTATTGATCCAAATCACAAAATTCATTTACTTCGGTAATTAGTTGCTGAAACTAAAGCCTTGAACTGCTGTCAATCAAAGAGTAATCAATGGTCAACCCATACTAGTCACTTTTTTATTTTGAAGCCTCATCAATCTTGGTGTTGTGTTCAGCGAAGTCTCAGAACACATATAAGACATCCGTTTGGCTTCATACAACTTGTTTCGCCAGTAGCACATGTTAGATGTTCACTTGTCTATTGAGAGGTTAGTACACGGCCTCACGCATCATGTTATATTACTTTACGGCTGTAAGATATTCCTTATTAAGATAAATGATATGAGCATATCCCTAGCATTATATCGTCGAGGTACTACTCGTGTATGATTAAAAAAAGTATAGAATGTCGAGATTATATGTTATGAACTAGAGAGAAACGACAGGTTGATTTATGAGGCTTCAGACTCATCGACTGAAATGGTTGTAATATGTCTTGCACATTCTCAATCATTGCCTATCTTGACATGCACCATAGAATGTCATATGAGTAGGTTGAAAAAAGTCATAGGTGAATAGATCAGTACACAGTGTCGGTTAGTTAAGTTATCGATTAGTAAACTGATTTATACCTGTATGGGATGGCCCAAAAATTAGGGCTTACGAGATAGTTGTAATCTGTGTTTGGGTATACTGGGTTATATGACCCAAAATTGGTCTTAGTTGCACGGATTCCTCTCCACTCTCTTCCCGTAGACCTTGATTTGATTACCATTCTTAATTCTCTTTCATTGATCTCCCCTGTTCCTTTTTGAGCTGTGTTCTCCGTGTCTGGACTTCCAATTCAATTGATATTATTTCTTCTGGTGTACTTCTAATCTCATTAATTTCCTATCTGATTTCGATGATGCAAAGTATAATGACTAATATCTATGTGCACTCGTGTTACTTATTACGATAACTGCGACTGACATCATAAAAATAATAAAGCACTTGGTTTGGTGATTTAGTGCTGAATGTGATTCTCATTAGTAAATTTTAAAGCATTATATGTGTAGTGTACTCTAAATCAACATTCCGTCAGTGAACAGAGTGAATGGTGTAACACATCACGTCAGACGATTTGAGTGATTGCATTGTCAAGGCTAAACTTTTATAGAGCATGTAACATGTGTTTATTTGAACAAGTTTTTCAGTGACATTACGAAATAAAAATAAAGGTCTGAATTTATAGACAGTAAGCCTATTAAAAACCCCACTGTAGCTCGACCTTATAAAAAAACCGAAGGTGAAATGATCTGCACTCATGTATGCAGCTAGTATACGGCCTTATAGATCACTTTGTATTACTTTATGGCTGTATATATTTAACGAGTATTTGTCATGGATGTTCTTTGTTAATATGATCAACGATTCCATAAGAAAGCTTGAATCATTCATATACTGAATGCAAACACTCTACATATTTCACTTTCATTACTTCTGAACTATGTATTCTTCATTAAACTCCCATATATCCCCGGCGTATAACTGCACTCTGTTTTCCGGATGATCTACAGAGATTTATTTGTTAATCACCTGATAAACTTGTAAATAGTGTAAATTATAAAAACACATGCTTTCTATCATTATTTCATTATGTTTATTTCTGATCAATAATGGAGCAACAGTTCTATTATCAATAGTATTGTTATGGTTACTAATTCACCTTTTGATTTGGTTGTCAATGAAATCTGTGAATCTATGAATGCATTGTGTTCTTTTCTACTTTAGAAGTAATAATCCAATACATGTAACAGATTCTGTCCAA
Organism: Schistosoma spindalis; assembly: GCA_946903255.1. Classification (NCBI taxonomy): domain Eukaryota; kingdom Metazoa; phylum Platyhelminthes; class Trematoda; order Strigeidida; family Schistosomatidae; genus Schistosoma; species Schistosoma spindalis. The sequence continues at coordinate 10,145,779 of OX336423.1, read as the reverse complement.
CCTGTTGGAATTGTAGATGAAACAAATAATTGCAAGTCTAATCGGTAAGTCAATGTGCATATGTGCCTGTTTTGCAATTAATTTCTTTGAAAAACAGTATAAACTGTCTTATTTATTAAATGGCGATTCCCACTACATTTAAATCATACGTTTCATCGGTATACAAATATGTATCTGTGCAAATCAAGTTATGTGATGTAGGAATTTTTTCTGCAGTTGTCATCATTGCAAATCAACAACTCGGTTGTCGACCTCATGATTTTATGTGTATGCGCTCAAAGTCTAGTGATTCTATTTAGTTAGGTGCTCAAACTTTTAGAGTAAAAAGAGGAGCGATGCTCGTATGTAACTCAATGGATCAAAGTCATATGTGTCTTGAACTGTTTAGCGATCTCTCAATAAATGAATGTAAAAACGCTAGTGTAGTGAGTTTACTTTAGCTACCTTGAAGTATTTTATGGGTCTTTTTTAGATATTCGTTCACCCATATTTATAAGATCTACCTATAGTTGACTAACGTGCATTAGTCCATATATAAAAACTCCTAAATAGATGAAGCCCTTTTCATAGTATTTTGTTCTCGACAAATGTAATTTAGTTAGAAGCAATCGGCAAAAATTTTCGACTTCGGTTTTGGGTTAGTTAGCACTTTGTATCGAGATATTTGTGCAACACATGTTGAACTAATGAAGTGGCGGACTTATAATTGCCGTGGGATTCAAATGTGTGTCATTAAATATCACAGTCAGAAATATAATCAACAAGGTATTCTGACCCTAACTGATTGAGATTTTTTACATTGATTGATTGCAGAGTAGTAACTAGTGTCATCCTCAGCTAGTTCTTAGTGCTCATTGATTTCTTTATGTCAGTACAAATAAAATAAATTGATAAGTACAGAAGATAATTATGCATAATTTGTATACCTATCACCCATTAATATACTAGTCAACTTCCCCTTAAATTATCACTCAAACATTTTTAGTAAATTTTCTATACTTTCTATACTGTATCAGCAACCCAAGACCATTATATTCAAGTCTTATTGAATTCAATCCCGATTACTTAACGAAATCACCGGTCCCCTCGAATATAAATACAATTCATGATTCCAAATATACAACAGATTCATGCGATTTTCATCATCAACATCATCCTGCTTCACATTATTATTTCGACACAAACGTAAATGATTCATACTGTCATCATTATTACCATCCTACTGCTATTCCAATTAATCCATATCATGTACGTGGTACAAGCGGTGTGTTTTATCGTCCACGAGGCTGTGAAACTGTCACCGATATTGGTGATCATCCTCATATGTAAGTTACTTAGCTAACTATTATTAGCTTTGTTTGGTAGAAAAAATTATTTCATATTTTTTTATACGTAATTTGTTTAATGATCTTAAACAGGTTATTTTTAAATGTTTTTTTTCGAAGACTTCACCAAGTCGTTCTTACTTACAAGAACAATGAAATTAACATTTATCATGTCATGTCAACCAATTCTTGAATCAAGAAACTGAAAACATTGAAATTTCGCTGGTGACATTTTATGGTTGATATTTATAAAACACTGTATGGTTTACAATTACCTCCTTTATGCTTTCTTGCAATACTGATTTTTGTATTAAGCGAAAAATTGTCGAATTAGTTGAATATTCTAAGAAAAAACAAGAAAATATATTCTTCACTTTTGTTATTGTGCTTGTCCAAATTTATTAAAATTATTTAAAGAATTCTTCTGTACACATGATTTATACCTAATGCATATCTTTTCCCTCTCATCTGTGTCAGTTACGCCAATCGTCGTTCACATTGTCCAAAGCATAATCATGCTCGTCTGATTATGAATGATCCAAATGAAATCAAATTCAAACACCGTCGAAGATCGTTTCCTAAAACCAAACATTATTTTATTGAGGAAGATTTTAACGAAGATCAATTTTTACAAAAGCATTCTTCATTGTGTCCAACACTACATACTGACAACTGTCAATCTTCTCAGTGTAGATCAAATTCAGTGGCCAGATCATCAGCTTATCGTGAATTTCATCAATTGGATACAATACTACCGATTACCACTTCGTCATTTAAATCATCGCCTCATGGTAGACCGGCGAGTAGCAGAGTCCCAAGGCGAAGCCACCGAATTCTACCGAGACCAGTAAGTCGGTTAGACAGGTATCCAGAACGGTGCTCATCACCGGTGACAACTGATGATAGTCAAGATACTATTGAAAATTATGAAAAGCACGATTCTAATAATCTCCATAAAGTGGAAATTAAAAACCACAATAATATTGATGACAACCATGTCTTCCCTAAAATATCTAGTAAGTTAGTAACAAACAAAGAAGATAAGTGTAAAGCAAACCATGCCTTGGTGGCCTCTGTTGCACAGTCTCCTACTTTAAACAATTCACCGAATGGAAATAAATTGGATAATGAAACACGTGAATTGATTCAAATACGCTCAAATGAACAAGGCATGCAACATATTGCTTTTAATTCTCCTAGAGATTGTCTTATGAATTCATCAAGGTAAGTGAATCACTTTCATGATTATTGTTATTATTTTCAATTCTTTTCTATTGTTAACTAATTTACTTATGAATAAATAAAGATGTGTGTACATATGTGGATGGATGGTAACATTTTCCATATGTCTATATTTTGCTGCTGGTTAAAGCTATGTGCACAAAGTACGCTTTTTCACGAAAGCTAGTTAGCAAAACCTATCCCCTTTGTTTAATTTTCATGGTTGATACGTGGTTATTGTTGAATACCCTTTGGCACAAAACAAGTTTAGCTATGTTTAAAGTCGTCAGACAATTATCGCTGCAAAATGCTAATTGACTAAAGTTGGAGATTTGCACAGTCTGATTGCAATTTAGTCGTCTGAGGGCTAGTCGCTCACTGCAAGATATGAATTTCCTGGGTTCGAACCACTAGTACTCGCGATCACATTCTTATGTAGATTCCTATACTAGACTGGGACAAATATCCATTATTTCTGACTTTCTAATAAAATCCAAAATGATGATAATCTGTGACGAAAACTGTCTACAAAGCATTGAATCATTTCTTACTTCAAAATAACAATAGATAATGTCCGCTATCTTTTTTTCATTACTTTGAAAAAGTAGAAGGATTGTGAATAGAAAAAGTCCTATCAGTTCGTCACCACGACCACCTATGTCAATAACTAAATCAAATTTACATCTAAATTCTTGTGGATCGAATAGTAATCAGCTTAATTCTTCTTGGTGTCCGACAAAATGTACAATTAACAAGGATGATAATGTTTTTGTTCATCATCAGCATCCCAATTTACCGAATTTTTCTTGTACACGAGGAAAAGACGATGACAAAGAAGAAATTATTAGTAACAGTGATGATGATGGTAATAATAATAATGACAGTAATGAAAATGAAGAATATTCACATGGTTTGACAGATTTAGAACATGGTTTATTCAATATGCATCAGTATGCTACAACAATGAATCTAGGGACTACACCAACAGATACATCATTTTGTTCCTCATCAATGTACTGTGTTGAAGAAAGTGAAACCCCAAGTCTACTGAAAAATTCTGATATTAATTCAGAATTATGTGAATCGATTTGTACATCATTAATAGAATTTCAGTTGCCACCGACACCGAGTTCAAGTCATAATCAGGATAGAACTATTGCTAATGAACATGTTGAGGAAAGCAACTCTGATGTAAGTAAATAATTGGATAAGTAATTCATTTTTACTAAGTAATCAAACTAAACACAACGCGGTTATCAAGTATTACATATATTATTATTTAAGAGTTTCAAGAATGTTGTAGTTTGCATTGACTGTAACTTGAAAACTGTCGAAAGGTACAAAAGACTGCGGATTTTTCTCCTCGTTACATGCCATTCCTCAATGACATTGCGCTTCCACGACCAAGCCAGAAATCGAACACACGACATTCGGACTCCGTGTACAATGTTTATCTTACAGATTGCTAAGTAGACATCTAGTGGTTTAAATATATATATATATATATATATATATATATATATATATATATATATACCATCACTCTTGAGATGGTACAGCTTCTTTAGTCACTGTTTCTTACAAAGACATACAGGACTACTTCTCGAAATTCGTTATGAATGTATAAGTTCTTGTCATCAGTATACTGCGGTTTTGAAGATTATTGGGTTTGTACTTGATCTTATGAACTGACTGTTTTAAGAGTTTTCATTCTAATCATTATGACTAAGAGACTAAAACATTCGAATTTCAGTCTATTATTTTAAACAGGTGAAATTTCGTAGAGTTGACAAGTTTTTCTACATTTAGGATTAACATTTCTTAGGATTATCGCAAAAAAGGAATCCAGGATGCACATATCGTTCTATTTAGGACTTACCTGCTCTACACAATTTCATTCCAGTGTTGATGCTCACATTGGGGCTTTGCACCTTCGAAATGCAAAGTACCTTTACAAGACTGGCAGGACCCTGACCCTACACTCACTTTGGGTAGTGAGCAGATAGCAGTAGTTGAGAAGTTCATGTATCTAGGTAGCTGCTGGTGGTGGCATGAGTGATGAGATCAATTCACGTATAATGAAAGCCAGAGCCGCTTATTCCAATCTGGGCCATCTTCGGCGCCTTTGTGATGTTAGTTTGCTTGTTAAAGGTCAGATTTACAACACGTCTGTGAGACCAGTTTTGCTCTATGCTTGTGATTGTAGAGGCTAATTTCCTCTATAGCTGACTCCAATAAATAGTATTCCGTTGACTGAATATTTGACGCATGGTAAATCTTTTAGTAGTATTATGAATTTACTTGAGATTATTTAAAAGCCTGAACATCAGTTGTAGAGATAGTTTATTGTTAATGATTGGAAAAAATCTGCAAGCTCACAGGGAAACGAGTGAGTGTGCATTGTGTGTGTGTTAAAAATTAATATATATATTTATATGTTAATTGGTTGTCTGTGTTTACAACCAATGGGAGAAAAGATAAAGATTGATATGCAGATATGCGCTCAATCAAACTCACACATTATTTTGCATAGTGGATTAAATATCTAAATTACAGCGAGTAGACAAATAATAAACTAGTTGATTGGGCTTACCACATGATACCTGGTCTCTCCGAGTTAAAGATGTCAGACGACTCTGTGTTTGATCATCGTTGTGTCTGAAGGATTGCTGACATCCTGTGGCAACACCATGTTAGTAATGCAGAGGTTCGGCATCGTGTGTTCGAGCAAAAAGACGATAATCCAATTGATGTCACTATCTTGAAACATCGACTTCGGTGGCTTGAACTTGCCCTACGAATGTTGTCCCAGAGAATTCCACATTGTGCATTATTTGCCGAAAAGAAAACCACCTGCTTCGGTTTGGGCACCCGAGCAGTATCACAGCCCTCACACAAATCAATTGAGATTCGTGTGGCGCATATGTATTTGGTGCCTTCTTGTACCAATACCTATGTGTTAAAATAAAATAATAGTGACGATGCTGCTGTACCTTTCCTTTACTTTTCGCAGAAAAATATGAACGTTACTTCTTTAACCAGATGAAGTTTTTCTGGTTGTACCTTTGCTAACTGAACTGCCTCTCTCATTACTTTTATTTCACTCTCATACACTAATTTCTCTTCGTCGTTGTTCTTTTGTTATACGCACTTTACATGTTCTATCTCTTCACAACCTCATTTTTATTGTGTGGCGCACATGTATTTTTTACCCCCTTGTAGAAATGTTTATAAATGTTTATAAATAAAGCTCCCACACGTTAACCATTGTTTTATTGTTATATTCTTATTGTTTTAAATTTTCTTCTGTCATGCTTCAGTTCTGAACTTTAACCTTTGTACTTCACATTGTTTTATAGAGAAGTCTTAGCCTTCTGTCAATCAGTCATATTCAAAGTAGAGTCTGATATAAATGTGTCAAAATAAGTTGCAAAAAATTAAAACTCTAATACAATGCAATAAAATTAACGGTACACTTAAGAATTAAGTTAAAATAACAGTATCATTGATATTGGTTAAAATTAAACACTGTTCGAAAAGAAGAGATGAATTCGAAGAATATAGGGTACAAGCTAATACTGAAGTTCAGGTATTATCGAAATATAAAGAGTTAATACTATGTCCAATCCTGAGACATGTTACCTAACATAATTAATCTATGATTTCGAAAGCCTTAGACCTCAACAATACATTCACAAAAAATGTATAACAGAAAGCTGAATACATGAATATCAATACGGTCACTTAATGATAGTAAAATAAACAAAATGTAATTTTGTTCACTAAAAAAAATTACCTATGGCATAGAAACCAGTTAAATAAGAATATAAAAAAAAAGTATTAAAATTCTTTCATTTTGAAGATATTTTTTCATTATCATTCAGTGAAAATTATGTTCTACTTAAAAACCAAATTATTTTATTGTAATTATAATTACAATTATATTTCATTTTATTATTTAATATAACCTGTTTTACTAAATACTTGATAATAATATACTCCATTTTAAATTCTATTTTCAACTATGTGACCATTTTTTTCAAATCAATGTATGATAAATAGAGTCCTAATATAAAATTTATTGAATAAACTTTGAGCATTGAATCTTTAATTTACATCATTACTCATTTGAAATTAAATTGAAACGATATTTTATTTAAGTTTAAAATAAATTAAGAATAACTTAAAATTATAATGCCATATAGTACTGAACGTAAAACATTGAATAAAGTCATGATTACTGACAGAATTATCAAAGTTTCAAAATCGAATAGTATTGAGAACATTTAGGAAATTAACTATGGTTAAATGTCCAAGTCAAATAAAAACAACATTACATCTGTCAAAAATACTTATCTGTTCAAGTAGCCATGGTTTGTATCAATAAATTGTGAGAAAAATAGTAATTGGTTTTTTCGACGTGTTACCTACCTAGGAATCATAATTGTCTTGCAGATCCATATTCGTTCTCTTTACTAAATGATAAAATGGGAATTTCCATTAATCGTATACAATTCAATATGCCTCGTCATAACAAATGGTAGCTGATAATACATAATATATATTCTAATCACGTTAGCTTATAAGAAATTTAACGTTTATTAATAATTCAATGAGATAAATGGTTGTCACTTTTGTCTCTTAATTTAGATAATACAATTGATTATTTTCATTGTTGTTCCCTTCTCTTTCTCTATATGTTTTCTTTTTATTTGTAGTCTAATCTCCCTTCTCCTCCATCTAATGATTTTCTTTATCAATTAAGAAAATACAAATTAGACAATGAGAAACAGATGCTGGAAAGTAACTTGGAAAATGTAAATTGTTCATTGAATGTTGTTGAAAATACAAGTAATGATACTGGATTTTGTTCTCGAAGTGAAAATAAACGAGGTCGTAGACTACCATTATTGCCCTATGAAAGATCTGTGCCAAAGCCAATGCATGCAGACAGGTCTATCATAGTTTCGCCGATGACAACAGCGACTTCAACATCCTCATCATCACCAAAAACAACAACTACAGGAAGAACAGAGTCAATGAAAATTAATCGACCAAATGTGACACAATTTCTGTCACCAACTCCATCACCTAGAATGTCCAAAACTATTGCAGATCATCAAAAACATTCTCCATCATGTACTAATCCAATGCAAGGAATCAATGAAACGGAAATTTTTCTACATTCTGATGAGGTTTCAGAATGTGATCTTGTTTAAAAATCGATTCCCCTTTTCATTCCTATTTTGTACACTTTCACTTTACATTTCTTCATTCAGAACTCTGATACTACTAACAAGTAATAGTAGTATTATGGTGTTTTATGTGATAGAAATGAATGTTCTTGTACATGTATGCTTTATGTTTTACCAATGAGGAGAACTGTAAATCACTAATCATACATGACCTAAACATAATGACTAGTATCCTCTTATCTTTCATTTTGAACTTTAATTTTCTTAATTCTTACATACTTGAAGTTCCAAAATTTAGCTTTTGGTGACAGCAACATTTTAACCTTATTTATTGTATGAGTAGTAAAAATGTGAATTTTGAATATATGGAGTCCTCATTAACGTTATCTTTGACTCATTTACCTTCCAATAAATTAAAGATCGGTTCCTATAACAAATAAGCTGAAATTATTAGTATAAAAGATTTGTAGAGATTACTTAGTACGTAGTTGACGTTATTTTTTGTAGCTTATAATATTTGTCTCACAGATCTGACTAATGCGGTGTTTTCCTGTGATTAGTACTTAGGTAACATGGCAATATGAGTGTACGGTGAGAATTCATTGAAAAATTTGCATTCGTAATATTTTCTTACTGATATTGAAGAAGAATATTAGTCTTATGCTAAGGCGTAGAGATGATTTATCTATTTAGCTACAGCTTTCAACAATGAATATTAGTAGTTTGTACCAAGTGTAATTTAGTTAATTGTAACAAATGCTGCCTAATAATTGTAATTTATTTTAAAAACCATCTAAAACATATTCAATCAGCAAAGCTAGATAGTGGCTAGCAGTGGAATCCAGGACGCGCGTTTCTTCCTATTTGGGACTCGTCAGCTGGATGGACCCGCATCTCAGAGTTGATGTCCACTCTGGAACTCGAACCCATTACCGTTCACTTCAAAGGCCATCGCGTTATCCATTTAGCTACTGAGTTCTGATAGCCACTTGCTTGTGCGATAGGGTGATTTCACTGCTAGCCACTATCCATCTTTGCTTATAATGCTTGTGAATTAAGGCAATATCAAAGCAATACGCATAGTATGCTTATATGCCAATAAGATACTGGTCAATTACAGTCTTAAACATCAATGGGAAGATTCAAGTAAAAAATAGCAAGTGAATAGTCAATTATTATTTAAATATAAGTAAATTCCTATCGACGGTATAAATAATCATATAAACTGAAGACAATTAGACAATAATTTTAATCAACACTAATGTTAAACCAATTGAAGTTTCATCTGTCGTTTTAACCGTGAAATATATTTTAAATTTAGCAGTAACAATCATTTATGGTGGAAAAAAATAACCTTTAAATGGTCAGTTGCTGAAAAAAATCATGTTGAGTGACAAAAATATCTTTCAAATGTGTGAGGATTTAAATCGTTCAGTTTTCCTATTACAGTCAGTTAGTTGTAACATGGAACATGATACGTATGTACATCAATTAAAGTTGCCATGCCCCCCTAGGATAGAGAGATGAAATTGTCAAATCATACCCCAGAAGAGTATAAGTAGTAATAGTATGAGTGGTGATAGAAAAGTTTAGGCATCAAAGATATCATTTAAGAAAATTTGAATTAGAGAAATAAGAACAAAAAAATTTATGAATTCGGAAACAAAATTTCGAGGAAGATGAAGAACAAACAGCGAGACTATAATTTATGCAAGAAACAACCACGTGTAAGATAACCGGTCTCGGATTTTGGCGCGAAATTCACTCATCCATTTGGATAAATAGAGTTTTGGCAATATATGTCAGTTCGTGATGAAAACCCTAAATTTCTAACCTTAATCATCAACTGTAAATCATAATTCTAATTCCTCAAACAAACCCTCATTTGATCCTAGATATTAAGTTGACATTCTCAATGTCAGTTTAGTGTAGCTCAAAAGTCGTCCATAAATTATAGTCTCATTAAACAAACAAACCCGCTTAACTGCAAATGATCTTGAGACATGTACTTTAAAGTCTCTAGCCACTGGTTACGATAACCAGAACCAGCTACATCAAAGTACGAAGCTCATTATCATCGATTCTTTTACCTCAATATCATAGATAACCATGCAGATTGTATATGTTGATTTGCATATTTTTGTCACATTAAACATTTGTCTATTTTTTTTTCAATACTGCTATATATATATATATACGTATACACGTATGTATGAATATGTCTTGGTGTAATTATCTCTTTCATTCCATTCATTCGTTCGTGCGTTTTTATACCTTCCCCCTATTATCATGTTTATTTTCGTTGTTATTCCCTTTGGAATTTTGTTACTGTAGGAGTCACTAGTATGTGTGAATGTATATGTGTACATTATCGTTGTTAATAAAACAATGATTATCAAATGTGTTAGATTATTGACTACTGTAATGAGATATGTTTTGATTTATTATCATGGAGGCAGGTGCATAGATTGTGAGGTGTACAAATAATAACATTATGGAGATAAATGAAACAGGATGTACTGAGAAAAGTATGCATGTCAACTCGTGTGTGTGTGTGTGTTTGTTTTAAACGAGTAAATGCATAGGCGGAAGTGAATTACATCTATACAAGTAATAATAGCATAGTAGAACTAAATCAAGATCTAATCTGATTTTTTTTCTCATTAAATCATTTGTTGAATTATTTATGTAAATACTGGGTTGTAATACGACTTCACATTTTCCAATTTCCGTTAATGTTCGATATTGCATGATCCCTATCTAATATCTTCGCCAAGTTACAGACTGACGATCAACTTCGTCGATTTTATAGATCCCATCCACCTACTGGATTGTTTCTGAGAAATTCCTACTAGTCATTAATGACCACATAATTATTATCTTGTTTTTTAAAATACTGATCAGAGTATTGTACGATTGATTAAAAGAGATGATAGATTAATAAAAAGATAGAACTTACTATTCATGACAGAGTGTATTTATTAACTTATCACATGGACTGATACAAACTGATAAATTATAAACCTCAAAGTAAATGACAATCAAATTATTGAATATCGTCTTGTTAAAATTTTTACTAGACGACATATTTCCTTCTAAATCATTCTAAACAAATGGTGATTTACGTTTAAGTAGGGATGGATAGTGGCTAGCAGTAGAATTCAGTGAGCGCACTTCGTTCTATTTGGGGCCATTTAACTGAATGTACTTACATCCCAGAGTTGATGTTGATTCGTGACTCGAACCCAATACATTTGACTTCAGACGGCATCGTGTTATCACTTAGCTTCTGAATCCGTGTAGTCACTGGCTTGTGCAGCAGGGTGAATTTTACTGCATATATATATGGTAAATTGTAAATAAAATGTCCCTCTATACCTTTCTTTGTATGCACAAATGGTCAACATCCTATTTGAATGGGCGATTATTTGCGATAAATTTGTGACGAATACCACTCATTCGTCAAGTTTATTTCCATAAAACCCCGACAAGTAACCAATATGCAATATAAGTGCCTTTGACAGCCTTCTGCTTGCCTTGTAGATGGCTTTGATCATAGTCCACTTTGAGTTACCTGTGTTCACAAGGTGTTCGATTATTGAGCTTCTTATTGAATCATTTCTGTCTCTTCTCATGCAAGACGGGTAATCTCCTTGAATTCTTTTGGATAAAACACATATCAAATTCCACATGTTTGATTCCACATGAACATGTAAATTAATATTCGCACATGCAGTTGGTTAAATGAGATAATTCATTCTTTAGATTACTGGTAAACATTAATCAACTGAAGAACACCAATCGCAAAGTTGCTGCGAAGGCCGCTCTGTTATGAGAAATTCTCAACTCCATGATGTCACCCTTAAAATGTGCGTCCATAAAAAGAGTCTTCTGTGGTACAGAGTCTATCTACGTTTTAGGAGGTTTGAGTTTCATGTTCTCATCGATAAATACCGATAGGTATCCGTTTCCAATGCGTATTTTCTTTACAAAATTCAGGTCATTTCCTGTAACCTCAGGACTACAAGTTTTTCGTATCTGTGTAGCAAGGGATGTAATATGTAAGTTTATATATTCATAGCTTATATGTTTATAGTTCATAGGTTTTGTTTCGGTCAATTCGATACCTCCATTAACTCCATTAGAGAGCAACTATCTCAATCTTGAGATGGTCTCTGTTCCTAACCAGAACTGAAGGAATTACTTCTTAGAGTCAGTCAATAATATATTGATGATAATATCACTCAAGGATTTTGAGTTCTATCCATGATAGGTCATGGATGCTCACTACTATGATGAAATAATTGTCCAGTACTTTCTGGTTTTTGATATTTGTCAAACCATGGTCGATCTGTGAGGAATATCATCCATAATTATTCTCTACTATTGATTCAATCACTTATAAAAGGTATACAAATATATTGATAATAATCACAAACATAACAGTCTATTATTATTAGATAATATATTGATATATTTTTTTCCCTGTTTTGTATTACATCACTATTGTCCTGAAAATCAGTAAAAGATTACGCAACGGTTCGAATGAACATCAAAAATAAAACTGAAGTTTGATAAGGTTAAAATTATTTTTAAATGAGTAGTCTATATGACTTCAAAGATAAATAAGATGAAGGAGAGAGAATTAAAACATCCATTTAACAGATGGGAACACCAGTATAGGATAAACAAGTTTTGATAATAATGACGTAATAACTAAAAAAAGTACATTTAAGAGGAAAAAAAAGTAAAACTTTCAATATACACACAATCAATTTAATGAACTTTACACAAGTAGTCCTTATTTAGATATTCTATCTTAACATTATACTATTTGATAATTCATGAAAAGGTTTGTATGTGTGTATCTATACCTTAATCATTGATTCACTACTGTAAATATTTAACGAGGTTTACTTTCTAAATTATCTGGAAAATTGATAGTGAAAAAAAACTAACATCTTTACTTAAAAAGCTTGTAACTTAAGGCTATATCGAGGCAGGATGCACAGGATGCATATATGTCAATAAGAGACTGATCAATTGCAGTCCTAAATAACAATGGGAAGATACAAGTAAAACAACATCAAGTGAATTAAACTTTAACCCATTTCACAAGCAGGTGGCTATCAGGACTCAGTAGTTAAGTGGAGAACGTGATTACATTTGAAACGGACGGTACTGAGTATGAGTCCCAGAGTGAACATCAACTCCAAGTTGCACGTACATTCAACTGACGAGTCCCAGATGAGATATCCTGGACTCTACTACTAGCCGCTATCCATTTTGCTTAGAAAACTAACAGTCCAATAAACTTACCTTACTATCCAATAAAACAAAATGAATAATACAATTCGTTTAAATCATAGTCATTTAATTGGAACTATTGTCTGTTACTCCTTGTAATATTATTAGAGAATTATCTCTGTTAGTTGTTCCTTAAACTGCTTTCTACTGGATTCAACTATTGATCACTATTGAGTTACATTTTAGTGACTAATAGTTATTTCGAATAAACATGATAATGCAATGAACTACTCATTGCGTCAATCACTAACACATTGCCTGTGTTTTTAATACTTAATCTAAGAGAAACATTTCTATTAAATGATTTACTTAAGAAACTGAAGAAAATTAAAGCAAATGAACAGTTAATTGAATAGGTATTTGCTCACATTGCTCTTGAAAGCCGATAGGAATATTACACATTCTTAAATGATAACTATATAATATTGTAGAGTGATTTCGTCAATTGATTGATATCAGATAATATCAATTACTGAATTTCAAACTAGTGATTTAAAACCAAATTAACAACTGAATAATCTGAAGGTTCCAAGTTCTACTTCTTCTACTATCGTAATTGTGTACTACTAGGAAATGTTAGATTAGTATGAAACAACTATTAATTATTCTCTAATTTTTAATGGCCTCTCAATCGAAATTGTAATCTTTACAAATGATCTATGACACAGTGGATTTTAATTATTTGATCACTTAGAAGGTAACTATGAAAAAGTTTATCGTTAATCATATTGTTTGTTTTGTGTTGATTGTTTTAGCTTAAAAGTTGATTGTCTCTAGACTAAATTTTCTGGGAGAAAGTGTAATATTTAAATGCTTTTTTTTTCTCATTTCTTTATACAAATCATGATGCAATTTCACTAGCATTTTGGAATGTAGTACATTTATTTTGCAGGCATAAATTATCAGTCAGCATATTGATATTTAAACAATGTAATATTATACTAAGCATATTTCAAAACATAATTCTCTTAAATTCCATATGATAGATGATATGTGTCAACCAATATCCAAGTCACGATCTTCAATACGAACGTGAAGACAGTTTTATTGTATGGAGCTGAAACATGGTGAACTACCACAACCATTATCAAAATTGTACAGGTATTTCTAAAAAATTGTCTACACAAGATACTCAATGTCAGTTGACCGGATTCCGTCAGCAACAGTCTACTGTGGGAGAGAATAAACCAGCTTTCAGCTGATGAGGAAAAACTAGATATTTACGTTGATTTAGTTTTCAATGGCTTGAATTACCCCGTTGCTGATATTTTGACTAAAATTTAATCATTCTTAATTAATATATGTCCATTCCGTTCATAGCCATTGTGACACAAGTTTATTTACAAATGTATACCTATTTAAGTGTTTGTACGCTATGATAACCTCTAGTGCTCATAATACTGTCACTAGTATAATTTGCCTCATTTTAATCAATTTCTCAAACAAAAACTGTTATTTTTACTTTATAATGACTTCATAAACATTTTCTTATAAAATATACACATATTCAGCACTACATCAAAGTAATTTCCACAAAGTTATTACATTATTAATAGTTGACGTTAACTTTTGTACAAAAAATAAGTTGCTATTTTTATCTGGATTACTTTACCGGTATAATATAGTTTAAGCGGAATTTTTAATGAACTTAATTCAGTCAACCATTAAAACCGAGACAATATCATGCAAATCAACCACTAATATCAACAACAACCCAATAATCTATTATATATATATATATATATATATATATATATATATATATACTAAGACAAAGTGATAAGTTTCGATTTAATCCACTCTGTTTATATTACCATGTGAGAAAGTAGCATGTTATTTTTTCTGAACGAAATGTATTGAAGCGTCAATTTGGATCAATCATTTAAGATAATGATGACGATGTAGGAGGGAAGAAACGATCAGTAAATTTTTGTTATTTGTAATGTTTCTAGGAGAGAAAACAAAAATAAAAAGACAACAACTTTACATTACTTACTCAGCTGAACAATCCACATGAAAACATATCTCAATAACGGTTTCATTTGATTTCACATAAATGACTACACTTAAGACATTCAATAAACTATTTAACAAAATATTAGACTAACTGACATGAATTATGTAAGTGTTAAAAATATTTACTTTACATATCAGTCATGTTTGTTGAATGTTGAATGAACAGGTTTTCCAAGGTGGTCTAGCTTTAACTGACTCATGATCTCAACAATTCAAATTAATACAATATCCCAAAAAACCCTTGTGATCTTGAGCAACATATGTTCACCAGTGACTGGCTTCAAGAGGTATATCCTGGAGTTCTAGTGAGAAGCAGTGACCAGTGGAGTTCAACCGGGTTTGTTGTGAGATAGTAACTCATTGATGACAATGGTAGATGTGTCGCTCAATTTCGTGGATTGGTTGAAGTTAAACATCAACACTGTTGAACGCCGGCTCAGTGATCTAGTGGTTAAGCGCTCGCACGCGAGACTGATAGGTCCTGCGTCGAAATCTCGCGAGGAGAGATAGTGGATGCACACTACTGAGAAGTCTCACAATAGGATGAAACTGCCGTCCAGTGCTTCCAGGTTTTCCATGATGGTCTAGATTCAAATGACTTATGATCTCAACCATTAAAGTTACTATAATATCCACAAAACCCCTTCTGAGAAAAAGAAAGAAAGAAATTCTATTGGATAAATTAGGCGTCAATTAGCCTTAGTTACTAAGTAAGTGTACGTCTATATATGTAACGTTAAGTGTACTACAGAGCAAATATGAAAAAATAATTCTTCTAGTATGAAATCTATTCAGAACTAATAAATTAGTTCAATTCCTCTGTAATATAATTGCAATTAGTTATTCAACAGAGTCTTAAATAAATAGTGAAGAATTAAACTTAAAATTGTATTCTGTATCAATTAGAATTCATGATTACAATATTAACCAGAGTATACAATTGGGAACCCACTAGTAAATATATAATTTGACATGGGATCGTTCATGATTAAACACAATATCTCTCACAACATTAAATTATAACTATACAAGTTGTAGACAATAAATCAATGTTGAATAATCAAAATATGTCCTCACCGTGTGTATGGAATATTTTGTTGATGATGTCTAAGAAAAATAAACACACATACTAAGGGATAATGGAATGAGGGACGATAGAAGTTATATGTATCTTATACATAAGTAAAAATACTACCACAATTATACCATATCCAACAACTAGGGATCTACAAGCAATTGCGTACTAAGTTCCACTCCTCATTACTTCCCAAGAAGGACTCGTGATCCTAAAGTCTGGCTCTGATTACCAATGCCATGTGCACTTTGATATACCTCTGTTCATTTTAATTGGAAGATATGCCATACCTTCAGATCCAGATTAAATATTTTCTGTAAACTCAATCCTATCCACCGACAATGTTTTTTCCTAATTTCCTCATTAACTGGTTAATGGTATGTTCTCTTCCGGAAGAAATCATTGACAATATACTCTGACCAATTACTCTGTAGTACCTTGTGTAGACAGCTATTTACAATATCTGTATATTTTGAATGATGGCTGGATTATTTAAACTTTGAAGACTACTTATTTGTGATGTCACATACACAGCGAAAGTACAGCTAATGTAACAGTGGCTTCTGTAAAAGTAAGCCTCAACATTCACAATGGCACAAGCTAAATCTTAAAGTACAACATAGGCAGCATCGGATAAATAATACTTGATGACAAAGCTCTCAATGAAAATCCGATGCATCTGTCAAAGTATGAGTTGGCAGAGCAAAGAAAATATTCTTGGAATTAAAGGACGTGTGCAGTTCAAAAGTATTATCACTGATAATCAAAGTCATAACTTTCAAGGCCAATGTTAAAATAAAGCTATCGTACCGAAAATAGAATTTGATAAGTAATGTCGTAACCACTTTAAACTTGTAAACCCTGTTGTTTAGATTTTTTTTACATTTTCATAATTGTATAAAATCGTTGTTTCAATGCTTCTGTATTGCATTCTGATTTCAATCCATGTAGAATATTACTTTTACGCTAGATATAGCTAAATTGGAATGAATCGTATGTACATAAATACAATAATTAAATCTGATAGATTTAAGTTATAATACTTTAGACTATATTGGTACATACGTATGACGCAATATTAACTCTGTTTTTGAAACTGACTAAAATGAAAAATGCGAATAAACCTATTTCTTTCAAGTGAATGGCTTCAAACTTTTTATAGTTTGTACGTCAATCACTTTCACAATTTCATATCTAACTGGTTGTCAGAGATTTAAAGCAATATGTTTAGTTGTTGACAGTTGTTTCATAACAACAGAGTCATGACTGTCTTGGACTAGGTGGTCTAATACCCAGTTCTTGACAATTTTCATCACACATTTGCTCAGCTAGGCAAAAATGTTTTCACTAAGCACGGAATAGCATATTCGTAGCATATTAACTATTGTCATATACTACAACAAAAGTAAGTTGAATAGATGCATATGTATGTATCTTTTGTCGCTTACAATAGTTTTTATCTACTAGTTTTGCTTAATTATCATCGTAAACATTTCGTCAATTCAGTATTGTTAAGAATGGGTGACCAAATGATTACTGGAAAAAATTTGAGATGTCTCTCTTGATTGAATCAGAATATGTATTTGTTTATGTTCACATATTAAATCATAAATTGATGGTATTTCAATATTTTTCTTATTGTAAACTTCTGTTTGACTCATCAACTGTGCTCATCTCTTTCATTGTTGATAATCAATCGTTTCGGGATATACACCAAACTATGTTAACGGACTCATAATTAATGAATGTCAAAAATAATAACACATATATTTGCATTCATTTGTAATAAGTGACAAATAATTTGGATGCCTGCTAGGTGATCTAGAGGTTAAATGTTGGTGCGCGAAACCGATAGGCCCTGGGTTCGACTCCCTTGGGGCGAGATCATGGATGCGCACTGCTGAGGAGTCCCACACTAGGAAGAAACAGCCGTCCAGTAAATTCCGAGTTTCCTAAGGTGGTCTAGCTTCAATTGACTTGTGAATTCAACAATCAAGTCCCTATGTGTATATATAGTCCAGGATAACTCTACAATTAAAATATGAGAACCGTTCAATCCAAATTGATTGATACACTTGATGATCGATTGAACAGAATGACGCTCGAAACCTCAGCTGAAAAAGATATGTTGGAAACCTGTCATTTTTACAGTAACCTGAGAGAAAATAAAGTAAGAGTAGCAAAACATGTGTATTTTGTTGAACAATAATCATTATAATAGATTTATTTATACAAAAAAGTTACCATGTAGATTTAAGAGTTAGTAACCATAACTGTACCAACTAAATGAAACTGTTAAAGATATGAGTAATGACAAAAATCATTTACAAATCAAGTCTAAATTAATTATCTTTGCAACACAACAGAGAAATAACAAACTAAAATGAGACAATTACACAATCATCTTAGATTTCAAAATTTCCCCCCAACTGATCAGTTCATGATGAATATGATCTTCAACACACGTACTTACATAAGATTATTTTTCGAATGTTTGTAAATACTTTGTTGAATGTGTATATTTTTGTTGAATTGATAATAAAACTTTTCTTTACTTCTCATTCACTCTACTTTATCGTCATTAAAATTGCGTAGATGTAATGTAAGTATATTCCAGTGAGTAAAATCTGGCTGTCATTTTATTCCAGTAAATTACTATTCAAAACAATAATAATAATAATCTTAGATGACAACTAATAATAGTTACTTAGAATAGTTTTATCCTAGTCCAGTAATCGCTTATCCATAAATAATGTAGGATTTAAGAAAAATGTATTTGATCCATTACTATGAAAGGGGAAATTAATGTAATAAGGAGAAAAATAAGAAATATAATAAACAATGAAAATATCTGAGCTGGTAAGCTAAATTTTGAGTGATTCTACCCCATAGTATATATCATCATCAGATAATTTAAATCAACATTCTTTGACCTGATAGACTGATTTATCAAGTTTTAAATTGTACATTCCTAGGTTTCTCTCAACCTGCTCTTATGGCACTTCGTAATATTTACTTGTATCTTCTCATTGTTATTTACGACTGCAATTGATCAGTCTCTTGTTGACATATTTGCATCCTGTGCAGATTGCCTCAATATTGCCTGAAGTTACGAGCTTCATAAACAAAGATGGATAGTGGCTAGCAGTGGAATCCAGGACGCATGTTTCGTCTTATTTGGTACTTGTCAGTTGGATGTACCTGCATCTCGGAGTTGATGTTCACGCTGGGACTCGAACGCATTACCGTTCACTTCAAACGGCATCGCGTTATCCATTCAGCAGGTAGATCCAGCTGACAAATCCCAAATAGGATGAGACGCGCTTTCTGGATTTCATTACTAGCTACTATCTATCTTTGCAACTCTTATGGCAGTTAGTAAAACGAATAACATTTATTATCAAAAATTAAATTGTTTCTATGATATTGCTCATAGAATCTAATGGGAATGATTACACTGATGTTCATTTTATTTGCCACGGCTATACAACTTTATTGTATTGTTTAAATGAATAAAATGAAATATTATAGTTAAGGTCATCACTAGTACGAACTGATGACAAGATTTATGCATTAATTTTTTTTTTTTTTTGGTTTTTGTTTTTAGTTTATTTATTTATTTGACCTCAATATATAAATAAATAAATTAAGAGATTTTAACAGATGGTTTAACCTTTACAACCATGATTGTTAAGTGTTTATTTAACTAGAAAATAAACACTAAAAGTGATGAAATGAATTTATTTTGACAAGTTACGATGGGATTTTTATAAAATCAAATAAGTCGATATCATAAAGCTAAAAATAAAAAAAAAAACAAAACAACACTGAATAGATCATTTAAGCATATCTATGATCCGATATATGAACATCTGAGTTTCATTCGGTTAAACTCATTAATCTAAATTTCCAACTTTAATCGGTTTCAACGAATGTCATTACTGGATTACTGACTCAATCCTAATTTGATGGGAAAAGAAAAGAGTAGATTTTCTATTTTAAAAAGCTTAAGCAGACAATTTTTATAAGTATTTGTCATCGTAAGTCAATAACCTTAAAAAGTTTGTGACTTAAGACTATATCGAGGCAATCCGCACTGGATACACATATACCAATTGTTGTTCTAAATAACAATGGGAAGATACAAGTAAAACAGCACCAAGTGAATTTAATGGAATTAGTCAAGTGATTAATGCTACGTATTTTGTGGTGTTTTGCATTTTAATCTAGGCCCTTACAATACGAAGATTCCATATTGTACATTTCATATTGTACACTATCATTAGTGTATAATAAATCTTTTGATGGAGTTTTGTTTTCTGAGCTGGATGGTTTAGTCGAGAACAAAACTCCATCAAAATCATTCACCTGAGTTACAAATCTTCACCATCTCACTAATATTGTCTAGAATAACAATCGAACGTACTCATTTAACCCAGTTTGGGATATGCAGTGTCAATAAAAAAAATTATTCAAAACTAGGCATTTTAGAATTGTAATACTCTTATCAATAATTTCTATTCGTTTCAGTCTAATTACGAACTGTTGATGAGTTTTGAATGAATCGAAATAAAACCACTAGTTTCCATTGGTTAGACTTAGAGTCATCTTAACAGTTTCTTTTTCAAAGATGTATGCTAAAGAAACTATATGATAAACAAGATTATCATCATTATCATGTGGTACATTTTGATATTAGGTTTGTGGTAGTGAACCAGTTTCAGTATATTGTAATTTATCAATGCAAAGTTAATATCAGAAATCATGAATCAGTTGAAGCAATGCCACCATGAAAAACGTGGAAGCATTGAACGGCCGTTTCATCCTACAGTGGGACTCCTCAGAAATGCACATCCACGATCCCACCTTGTGAGATTCCAGCCCAGGACCTGTCAGTCTCGTGCGCGAACGCTTAACCACTAAACCTCTGAGCCGGCATTCAACGGTGTTAATATCTAACTTCGAATAATCCACGAGATTGAGCGACACATCGCCATTGTAATCAGTGAGTTACTATCTCACAACAAACCCGGTTGAACTCCACTGGTTACTGCTTCTCACGAAATGGCCGTTCAGTGCTTCTAGGTTTTCCATGGTGATCTAGCTTTAATTGACTCATGATCTCAACTATTAAAAGTGAAAAGTTAGACAATTTTCAACCGTTAAATATTATTCATCATTAGTATAAACCAGACAATTTATGTTCTAATGAAAATCAATTATATAAGATAACACTTCATAGTCTATCCGAATGATCATCACTGTTATTAAGAATGTTATTTGCGTAGGAATCTGTTTTTTATGAATTAAAAATCAATGATCAGTTATTGTATACAACAACGACAACAACAACAACAATGTTCATAAAAGTTGATCTGATTTCTAGACAAGTCTTTTTACATGAAAACCTAAAATTATGACAATAATAGTAGTATACTATTTTGTCACTATTTAAATAAATTATCTCACTTGATGTTTACATTTTGAGTAGTAACCAATACCCATAGTCTGCTTAATGTTGACTGAATTTTATCGATTGATGATGTGAACTACTCTATGTTGATAGGTCTCAAATAACATTAGACATCAATGAAGCAGGGTTTCCTTCCGATTGCATCCAATGATGTAGCATCAAAATGCAGTGCACGCGATTTGAAGTCATTTAGACCGATGGGGGATATTTTATCTTGGTTTCTGAGGATTTTATCAATACTAGAAACTAGATAAATAAGATAATGGTTACTACTTAATGATCAGTCAGTGTAGCATTTAAGGTGGATATACAATATACTGCTTTAAACAACAATAAACACGACCACTACTGATCAAATATCCAACTACTGTGCTGCTGAAAAGTGTGATGTCTTCGAGTTTGGAGTATTTTTTTCAAAAAATTGTTCTTCAGAATTCAAATATTCGTCCTACTTTCTTTTCTTCAAGCGTATATGCCTTGGCACATAAATGTAAATTTTTATACGTAGTTGGAAGTAATAAAATTTAAGGACCTATCAATCCCCAGTTATTTCACAAATCGGATCGTTGAATACAAACTAGTCGGTCTAGTAATTAAATTAAGGATTTTAAATCCTATTTACTGTCTATTTTAAACAATAATAGTAGTAGTAGTAATGTAGTGAACAAGAACACGAGTGGGGACAATCGAATGCATTTGAACACGAAATTACAGAATATCTCACTCAAATCTAAAAACTATACAGTGAATACTAAATTTGCAAAATATTAATCCATCGTCTCAAACTTGACTGTTTCTTCTGTAAATATCAGTTCACTGTCTCAGATTCCATTGTTCCTGCATTTTCATACGAATTACTTTCCGTTCTCATTCTTTCCTTCTTGATCTTTTACTGAAATACATTCTATTCCTGACTATTGTTATATACTACTTATGTGGATATAAGTAGCTCACACCATAGTAGTATATGGTAATTGACAAAATAGTATTTTATGATAGTGACAAGAATATTTTTTTATAAAAAAAGCATAACATCACATCCTAATAAAAACATTTCATTAACGTACATTTTTGTTGTTGTTGTTTGCCTGATCCAATCAGATAACATATTCGAAGATAATTTCCATGGGAAAATATCATTAGTTTAAACGTGTTTTTATAAGTTGCTTTATTATTACTATTATTGTATAAACAATCCATTTAATTGAATCTTTATAATCATTATTTTAAATCTTAGTTCTACTTACTTAACAAAATGATTATTGTTTTCAACGATTTCTCATTTTATATAGAAAAATTGGCATAGCATATTATTATTTATTTAATATTGTTACGTACATTCATTGAATCAAGTGAACATTGTACACAATTGGTAAATGATATTTACATTATGAATTGAAGAGAAAATCAATCAGTCCTGAATAGTTGTTTCTTTCTTCTAACAATATACATTAACAATATCAAACAGAGATTAAATGAGAAATTACTAAATATCTTCAATGTCAGTGAGATCAATTTTAATACTAGATCACATCAGTTCTTGATATTTTTATAAGCGACTAAGTTTTAAAGGAATTTCCTCAAACAATATTGAGGAGCTGTGTTGATTTTTCAAACTAGTGAATTGTAATAAATGAGTTGGTTACTATTCAATGACAGTGAATGATCATCTCTTCAGATCATAGTTGACTCAATGAATGAGCGTAAACTCCTAGATACACAATCAGTATGCCAATGGCTTAGTTGTTGCCAAAAAAAATAATTTCATTGTAAAACACTTATTATGTTAAATTGAAATATCTGTCCATTTAGTTATATATCTATCTATAGAATTATTCTTGCTTTTCAACGAATTCTCGAGTTTAATTCAGTAAACAAGTAAACAACATCAAGTGAATTAAACTTTACCCGATTGCATGAGCAGGTGGCTATCAGAACTCAGTAGCTAAATGGATAACGCGTTGACATTTGAAGTGAACGGTAATGCGTTCGAATCCCAGCGTGAACATCAACTCCGAGATGCAGGTACATCCAAATGACAAGTACCAAATATGACGAAACATGCGTCCTGGATTCCACTGCTAGCCACTATCCATCTTTGTTTATGAAGCTCGTAACTTCAGGCAATATTGAGGCAATCTGCACAGGATGCAAATATGTCAACAAGAGACTGATCAATTACAGTCGTAAATAACAATGAGAAGATATAAGTAAAACAACACCAAGTGAATATTTCATTCAATTTTTTTTAAAAATTTTAAAAAAAGTTTTTTCACTAGATAAGTTCAATTGTCAAAAATATTTTATGTTTATAATGTCCTAGATCAGTCATTCAATACTTCAACTTTTACTTATAACCTTCATCATTCATCATTGTTATATTAATAATGATAATAATAATTGTCATTTTTTGAAGCATAAGACGTAGTTTATATACAATCATTAGATAATTGTTTCATTATTTAACATGAAATAAATAGTTATCTTTTAATTGTATTACTGTCTTAAAATAAAACGTATCATTGTAATTAGATATTTTGTTGGTTAGGTCAAATATGATGTCTGTGAATTAAAATGATAAGATAAACATTTGGTCTATATCATTTATTTATTAAATAAGTCACGTCAACTATGTGTTTTTTTCTTGACCTTAGATATGGATATATTAAAATATAAAAAAAAAAGGGGGGGGGGGAAATAATAATAATAAACGAGAATGGATTAAGTAAAATGAACATAGTTGATTAGGCTTATTTCTAAATTTTGTCTTTAAAATGTTTATACCATAAATAAGAATTAAAAAAGAACTATTCACTTTTAATTTTAGATATTTGATGAAATTTAACTGTGTATCCATGAAAATGCTTCACTTTATCTACTTGAAAGATAGAATCTCTTTTTTGTTTTGCTACATTGATAGTGAAATATGTGGATAGAAGAAAAGCTATACGACATATGACTGTTGAACCTTTAAGTGACAATCTAATGTCTATTGAACTGAAATTCATGATAAACTGAATAATATGTAATGGCAATAATGTGTATGGAATGTAGTGATAAGTTATCAAATGTTATTGTTTATCAAATAAAACCCATGTTACTGCTTTCATCAGTTAATCACAAGTTAGTAGTTTGTATATTCGTGTTACTGAAAAGTTAAATAAGTAGTATGAAAACGTGTCAATATTTGAAGATACAGTGGTAAGTCGTAATTAGAAATATTATGATGAATTCTCACTATGCAGTTGAAGGTAGCTTATAAACAAGTGTATGTTAACATCAAGACGAAAGGTTCCCAACTTCAAGCTTATCTTAATATTGTATTCAAATAGTGCTTGCTATTCCTAACAAAATCTAATCACAAAAGATTATTTTATTAACTTATTTTCCAGACTATTCTCGATTAGAAATTAATACGGGGTCATAATAATAAAGATGGTTTGAGTATTAATTTTTAAAATTAAATTGAAGCGCTAATCAAATGTACATTAACTTATTGTATTAAGTCACTTATTTGATTAGATATATAGATAGATGGATAGACATTTTGATGGAGTTTTGTTCTCTGAGTTGGATGGTTTGGTTGTGGAGCTTTGATTGTTCTTCTGAACGACATCATCAGCACAAACTTCAGTCTATTAAGATAATGTTCTAAGATCTTACTCCCACTTAATTGTTAACTAAATCCATTGATCTCAGTGATAATTGTTTCGTACTAATCATTTATGTTATACCAGTTTATGAATAACAAATCATCTGACTAACAGTTGTTTATTTCACTTAATAATAATTTTTGGTACAATCAGTAGAAAGCAATTGGGTGAGACTATGGTTTATAGACGACCTTTGAGCGACTCTAAAGTAACGTTGAGAGTGTCTACCTACTTACTAGGGCTAAATGAGGGTTATAAAGCAGTTTGAAGAAAAAGAATTATGATTTACAGTTGATGGTTAGGGTTAGGAATTATATTTAGGGTTTCCATTACGAACTGACATCAGCTATGATGCCAAGACTCTATTTGGCCAAATGAGTGAATGAATTTCGCACCAAATTTTAAGACTTGTTATCGTAAATCCGATTAGTTAGTTCATAAATTAAAGTCTCTCTAGCAATCGTTAACAATATGAACCATATCATTATCATTATCAATCATAGTTAGAGTTTCTTGTTTATGTAACTAGACAATGCTTTACTGTGCAAATCTTGGAGATTAAAAGTCATCTACTGAAGAATGAGATCAGTTGAAATGTTTCTGAGATCCATAATATCTCTACAAAAACATTTCGTTAACTTTAAGGTTCTTCATCAGTGAAAATTTACGACTCTACAAAGAATCGAAACTAAAGATTCTTAAATCTCACAATGACCATGACATTTTTATTACACTGATTAATACCGTCTTACAATTAGTGGTTCCTCAATCGATGTAGATTCGTGACGAAAACTGCCTGTAAATGGTAGGTTCATGTTAGATAACTTTCTTACTTACTCACTTCTTTACGCCTGTTACTCCCAATGGAGCATATGCCGTAGATAACTTTCATATCACAATATTTCTAAATTTTTTTTTAAAAAAATAGCTACGTTTTAGACTATTTAACTGGTCAATTTTAACACAATGTTTGCTGATTGTAGTCTGTTTAATGATAGAGTAAAATAACCGGAAGACTGTAGTTAAATTGTCCAATTATTAACTGATAAGTTATATATATCACAATGAATGAAGGAATGAGTCATGACGATTCATATTAGTCATTCAGATCGACTATAGCATACGGCTTACTGTTATATATGTATTGTAAATATGTAGTTTAAATTTGTATAAGTGGTAGTCTTAACGAACTTAAAAAAAGTGGTTCGAGGAATTGTTGAAACCTATGGGATCATTGAGCATCGGTTTTATCTTCGTAAGAGACCTCGCGACAATCATTTAACTTTTAAACTACTGATCTAGTGATGACGTTCCACAATCGGAATTCGGTTTTTCACGAAATACAACTTACTGGTAATATCTTTAACTGTGGTGTTGAGCAGAGGATTTTAGGTATTGTGTTTGATAGGTAACTTATCTATATATTCTACTTTTGAGCATCAACAAGCACGAACATTAAGTTAACCATGTGTGTATCTATGTATATTTTTCTGTTTTATACCACGTGTTAAAATGTTGCATTGATTAAGAATGAAATAAATTTCATTCAAAACAACAATAACGGAAACCGAAAATATTCTCATCATTTCTCATAAACAATCGTTGATTGCATTTGGAAATATACTTATTCAATCAAGCGGATCAATTTGCGTGATGTAAACTATTTATTTATGCTTTATTAAATGGTTATATCACATATAAAGAAAAATAATTTCAACATCGTCGGAATATATTTTTTCCGTCGAACTCTATCCATGAAAATAATTTAAAATCATCAAAATCGATAAAAGAAGTCTCTATTTTTATGTTGAATCGTTGAAGCAAATCTACAAGGGGCCGTTACATTAGATTCTGTTCTAACTGGTGCTTCACAGCAAGTCATATATAAGGACTTGAATGAACTGAGGTGTTATCACTAAGGTATTAAAGTTCGCACTCCCTCTCGAAATGCTCTCACATGGTCACGTGTATACAGCCACTGACAGGGAAGTCCTACTCACTGCCTTCTCGCGGGGCGGATGTTATTTACGAAATCGAGAGAACGAAAAGCGAATGTCCGTCGCTTTAACCAGATTGGTGGATATGAAGGATCCATCCGGAGGAGTTGGAAAACCTTCATTCCAAACCAATGGTGCACATGAGTTCCAGG
Source organism: Schistosoma spindalis (assembly GCA_946903255.1). Classification (NCBI taxonomy): domain Eukaryota; kingdom Metazoa; phylum Platyhelminthes; class Trematoda; order Strigeidida; family Schistosomatidae; genus Schistosoma; species Schistosoma spindalis. The sequence goes on along the minus strand of OX336423.1, from coordinate 10,118,365 downwards.
ATCCTGAAGGAACAAATGGCGTGTGAACCAATCGATGATCACTGGCTACCATCGGACCGCATCTTCTGACGTTCCTCCACTGCCTTGTTGATCAGATCTTCAGGTCGAGGGCTGCGGACGTGGCCTTCTAAAAAAACTACGTGCTTCAGTTTGGGCACCCGGATAGTATCACAGCTCACACATAAATGAAGTGACTTATGTGACGCATATGTATTCGGTGCCCTTTTGTACCAATATTTGTGTTCAAATAAAATAAATAAAGTCAGGTGTTATCATTGAGGTTTTAGGATTATGAATGACCATTGTACCGGATAGTGTTAATACGAATCACAAAAGGAAAATTAGTTCCATGAGGATTGAAAGGACATCTTATTGACTATACCAACTATACTAACATGCACTTCTTAGAATATTGTTCGTTAAAAACCACTTGTGTTCCATTTTTAAATACCTCAATTTACAAATCAAAACTTCAATAAATCTGTTCAAGTTATCAAGAATGACAGACTTAGATAACAATCAATAAATATAAATCAAGCTTAAAATTATGCATACGGTTAGTATAGACAAAAAATTGGATATCAAGATTGGAAATTTGCGTTTGTGAATTCCTAAAAATAAAAAATTTGGAATCATAAGCCAGGTTGGATGAACTACAAATAGGTCGATTTTGTGATCAGTGTCGAATAAATCTCTTATTTCCATTTTATGTAATTTACTCAATCATAAATTATATAGTTCAAAGAAATTATTCACATTATAGTTTTGTATTAAGTATGATTTTGATGAAGTTAACTTTTCGTAGCCGAATAGGTAGTTCAGTAGTAAAACTATCATTGTCTTTCTAGACAATAACAATATTATCAGATACATAAAGGTAGTCAAAGTCAATATGTATATAATGATAACAATTAATGGAATTTTTTGTCGAATAAATAAGCTATTAGACGCCCACATACAAAGTCCCATAGCTCTTTGTTGTGATTTGAGCTTAAACGAATTGATAACAAGTTCATTAACACTGTTACTATATACTCCACCGATTGATATTCTGCGTAAATCCAACTCAGTTTAAAAACCATGAAACAGATCAGTAGAAAAAGCAGCCAAGTACATTATATTCTTGTATCATTTAAATTATGTTAGACCTAGAAGAAAAATACTTTCACTGTATTCACAATTAAGATATTTGTGGTACAAAAATACTGAGTAATACATTTATGCTTCATTAACCTTAATCATCGGATCAAATGAGAAGAGCTTACAATTAGAATAAAATGAAAACCACCATAAACTTAATGCTGAATATATACAATCCAATTCGATATAGAATAAATTGAATGTTAATAATGTGTTTGAATAGTCAATTCAACGGATGATAATTTTAAATTTCATCATTAAAATATCCAACTTATAAATCATTCTTCTGTATTATGAATTTTTACTATTATCCATAACTATTCAAATAATAATAAACATTATAACGGTTATCATTCAATAAGAAGATAATATTCTACAAATTGTTTGTACCTCTTAATGGAGAATTAGTTCATCTATAAAATGAAGTGAAATAATTGAATAAAAAGAAAAGGTTGAAAAAGGTGAGATGATTGAATTTCTCCGATGATATATATATATATACATATATTCAACACGATAATTATTGTCAATTATGAACTTGGAGACACATGTCCCAATATTCGTTCTATGCAATATTATTATTATTATTAGTAATGGTAATAGTAGTAGTAGTAATAGTAATAATAATAATAATATTATTATTATTAGAAAGCATATAACGTTGGATAAAATGGGGGCATATTCTACATTTCATTAATTTTGAATAGAATTTCATAATTCATTTTCTTATTTTCTTCAAATAAAACAAAAATTTGATTTCATCAACTTTGATTCAGTTCATACACGTTGACTGATCTATCGGTCATTGAATGCAAAATTATAGAAGGACAGTTGAGTTTCGAAAGGAAATTAGTGTCAGTTTGTATGAATTCTAAATCAGTATTATGGTATATATATAACAATAATTATCTAAGACAAATTAGAACAAAACAGGAAGAAATTATCATTTATTTATATGTTCATTCTATCCTTTTCTGTCACGTGTATTGGTTTCGTCATGGATCGTTTCATCAGTTATCTTTGTTTGAAAATATTACTTCAGGTCATAGAATACAATAAATAGAAATGTTTTTATATATATATATATATTTATATATAATATATATGTGTGTGTAAACAATACAAGTTCCTGTAGATTGACTTTATATGTTAGAACAAAATATACATAAGTAACAAAACCAGTTTTTACCAAGGATTTCTGGTGAGACTATAATTTGTTGACGACCTTTGAGTGACGCTGGAATGACCTTGATAGTGTCCACCTAATAACTAGGACCAAATGAGGCTTATAAACCATTATGAAGAATTAGAATTATGTTTTACAGTTGACGGTTAACGTTAAGAATTATATTTAGAGTTTTCATCACGAACTGACATTAGCTATAACGCCAAAACTCTATTTTGCCAAACTGATGAGTGAGTTTCGGGCCAAAGTTCGAGACCTGTTATCTTATACGTGATTGGTTCGTCGATAAGTTATGGTCTAGCCGAATCGCTTTATTAATAGAATTAATTTTATCTCAGTTCCTTATTCTTTATCACTGGATATTAACTACTGTCCACGAAAATTTAATCCATAATGTTTAAAAGAATCTCACAGTAGCGAAAATATTGCATTCAGACCACTAATTTACGATTGGGTGGTACATAATTATTAAACCTGTCATTTTTCGAAATTGTACAACGACCGCACCCAGTATCATCAATATTATATCTCTTGTTCACTCTCAAAGTTTATAAATTTATCTTCATAACAGTCACTAGAGAATATATAATTGTTACTTATTTTTTTGGATAAAACAATTATCCAGTGTTTTCTAACGATTTGCTACGATTCACGAAGTGGCATCAGTTCATAACTAATGTACACCACGAACAGTACAGTTAGTATGTACATATTTATATTCTTAATACAGTGTAAAACATAAATAGACATACAACGTATTTAGTTAATACTAGTGTAACATAGATGGGTCTTTTGAAGTATTTCATCATGGTGAAATACTGGGCAAACTGACAACTAAAGAAGATCATTCACACCGATAATAAACGAATAGAGACTTGGTTTAATGTTTGCTAACAACACCTTATATTTGACAAACCATTAGATTTTAAATATCAGGAACTGTTAGTTACCATCTAAACAACTGAAATCTCAGAAAAATACTAATAAAATGATTTTAACATAATCAAGAACAAAGGAAATTATTTATTCTATTTTTCACAGCTTGAATTAAAATCTGTAGTAGAAAGTTTTCTACCCTCTTAATCGATGACCTGAAATGTTGATTTCTAATTAAACTCACTTCCCATCATACGTGAGCATAATAGAGCTTGTTTATTAGTTTAAAATCCACTGGTTCTCATTTTTGACACCAATCGATCAGCTTTATACTGCTATCATTCTCTTGAATTGTTAGTAGATTAGTGACTTATTTATTTATTTATTTATTTGAGCACATAGATATTGGTACAAGGAGGCATTAGATACTTATGCGCCACACAAATCTAATGAGATTTGTGTAAGGGCTGTGATACAGCCGCAATGCCAAAACCGAAGCAGGTGGTTCGTTTGGAGGGCCAAACCTGAAGCCTTCGACCTAAAGGTCTGATCCACAAGACAGTGGAGCATCGTAAGGATATGCAGTCTGATGGTAGCAGGTGACCAACGACTGGTTCATACGCCATTTGTTTCTTCAGGATCCTGGAACCCATGTGCACCGTCGATTTGAAATCAGGGTTTTCCAACTCCTCTAGATAGATCCTTCATATCCACCAATCTGGTCAAAGCGCCGGACATTCGCTTTTCGTCCACTTAATTTTATAAACAACATCCCCTCCGCGAGAAGGCGGTAAGTAAAACTTCCCTGTCAGTGGTTGTATACGCGTGGCCATGTGAGAGCATTTTGAGAGGGTGAGCAGACTCTCCCCACTCTTGGCCGTACTAGGGCATTTGGGGACATTACTGACTACAAAATCAATTTGAAAACGACTTTTAGCTAAGCTTTCAAGGGATTCATCAATAAGACAAATTTGTTAGCTGACTAAATATTTGTTTAAATGGGTATGCAAGACGACATCAATTAAGACCAATTAACTAAATAATAATTCAACAATATTCTATCCATAAATTACCTTAAAACTTATGGCGAATGTTAACCTTTTTAGGCAGTAGAATCCAGTTTGACGCGCGTTTTGTCCTATTTTTGGCCCTTCAGCTGATGTATCTGAGTCTCAGATTTGATGTTCACTCTGGGACTCAAGCCCAGTATCTTTCGCTTCAAACACAATCGCGTTATCCACTGCTAACCACTATCCATTTGGCTTAAAATGCTTGTGACTTAAGGCTATATCGAGGCAATCCTCACAAGATGCACATATGCCAACATGAAACTGATCAATCACAGTCCTAAATAACAATGGGAAGATACAATTAAAACAACACCAAGTGAATTTAATGTTGGCCTTTTAGCAGATGTTTCACAAAAGTGATAAAAAGTCGTAAGTTATGTTTAAATTACATAAAGTATTTTGTTCGTAGTACACGCATTAAAAAATTACAATTAAGGTAACTTTTCTTGAATAAACTGATGAGCAATTTAGATCTCTGGGTTGATTATATTTAGTATGAGTTGAGAGCAATACATACAAAACATTTATCCATGTTAGTGCACAAGACAAGTTCATTATCATATCAAATATTCTTACTTACTTACTAACTCCTGTTACTCCAAATGGAGCATAGGCCGCCGACCAGCATTCTCCAACACACTCTGTCCTGGGCCTTCCTTTCCAGTTCTATCCAATTCTTGTTCATTCTTCCCATGTCTGTCTCCATTTCTCGCTGTAATGTGTTCTTTGGTCTTCCTCTCCTACTTTGGCTTTGACGATTCCATGTGAGAGCTTGTCTTGTGGCGCAGTTCGGTGCTTTCCTCAATGTATGTCCTATCCACTTCCAGCGCTTCTTCCTGATTTCTTCCTCCACTGGAATCTGGTTTGTTCTCCCCCAAAGTAGATTGTTGCTGATAGTGTCTGATCAACGCATCAAAAGTATTATGCATTTTCTGGATGATGGCTTTCATAATTCTCCGAGTTTCCGCCCCATACAGTAGAACTGTCTCGACATTTGTATTGAAAATTCTAACTTTAGTGTTGGTTGACAGTTGTTTTGAGTTCCAGATGTTTCTCAGTTGTAAATATGCTGCTCTTGCTTTGCCGATCTGCGCCGTCACATCTGCATCAGATTCACGTGTTCATCATTGATGCTGCCCAGATATGTAAAGGTTTTTACATCTCCCAAATCTTCTCCATCAAGTGTGATTCGATTGTTGCATTCCGTGTTGTATCGGAGAATCTTGCTTTTCCCTTTATGTGTGTTAAGACCTACTGTTTCTGAGGCTGCTGCTACGCTAGTCGTCCTCTCTTGAGTTTGTTGTTGCGTGTGCGATAGAAGAGTCAGATCATCTGCCTAGTTTATATCGTCCAGCAGCATCCTAGATGTCTATTGTACCCATGCTTCTCCCTAGATGTTGATGTCTTTATAATCCAGTTGATTACCAGGAGAAAGAGAAAGAGTGAGAGTAAGTAATCTTGCTTGACACCAATGTTTACTTCAAACGAGTCAGCTGTTCTCTATGCACGATTTTGCAGTTTAATCCATCATAGGAACTTCGTATGATATTGACTATTTTCTCAGGCATGCCGTAGTGTCGAAGAGGCCTCCATAGTGTTGTCTTGTCCACGCTATCAAATGCTTTCTCGTAGTCAATGAAGTTGATGTACATTGATGAATTCCATTCAATCGATTGTTACACAATAATCCGTAATGTTGCGGTTTGGTCGGTACACGACCGATCCTAACAGAATCCAGCCTGTTGGTCTCGAAAACGGATGTCTACGGAGTCATGCATCCTGTTTAACGATACCCTGTTGAAGACGTTTCGTGGTATTGAAAGAAGCATGATGCTTTTTTAGTTCTCACACTGTCTGAGATCTCCTTTCTTTGGTACCTTGATGAGGTATCCTTTTTCCAGTCCGTTAGCATATGTTCTTCATTCAAAATCTTATTGAAGAGAATGTGGAGTATCTTTCCAGTTACTACCAAATACTCCGTAAACACAAAATTATTACTAGAAAGTACGTATAAATAGATTGATAAATAAATAAATAAATAGATAAATAGATAGATAGATAGATAGATAGATAGATAGATAGATAGATAATTAACGAGTGTCCTATTCACATAAATTACCGGAAACTCTATCGCTAAGATATTCAAAACAATCATGGTTGATTAAACGAATCCATAGTTAACACCATTGATTTCGTTTTTGCTAATACTTTTTCCCTTCACTTTTCTCATCCCAACCAATTCATCATTACCATTCTAATTATCAATATTTTTCTCTTATTGTTTTGTTATTTTTAGCCACAGAAATATAAAGAATTTCTAATTGTTTTTTTTTTAAAAAGTAAAGTAATAACATGTAAGGAAGAATTTCGAAAAATAAGTAAACGAAATTCAAATTTTAGTTACTATGAGAAAAAGGGAATGTTTTTCTTTATTTTAATGATGAAAAAGGGAAGAAAGTAAACCAGCATGGTAAATTTATCATTGGATACACACACACACATACAAGCACACATCAATGGACATATAAGTGATTACTCAAAATGCGGAGGTTATTTTATCAGGAAAAACACAAACATTCCTACAATAATAATAATAATAATAGTAATAATAATAATAATAATTCCAAAGAGTGATTTAATTGCGATTTTTCTCCTAAAGTACTATCCATACTATACATATAGTCCTATTAAAATCGACTTATAATTTTTGTTTTAACAAAGGAAAATATCTACAATTATTTACTGAAAATCATTGAATGATAAATTCGTTTGTATGTGAAAAGAATTGGTAAATTGTATATATTGGTGAGTAGATAATGTTTATATACACGCTTCTACCATTAGTATTGTGGTGTATGTTACTTATGTCAATACGTATACATTGGAAGTGAAAAACCTGGTTGCAGAGAGTTAAGAAGATTGAGTTGAAGAGAATAGAATGAAAAATTGAAATTAATTATAGACTGGAAGAATCATACAGAATGTGAAAGACAAAGGATGAAAATTTGTGTATGGTTTTTATATTTGACCAAGAAATTATGTAATTTTGTATTTAGATATTGTTGAGTCAGCCTCCGAGAATTATAACGGAGTCGCCAAAGGCCTTCCATCTAATCAGAACATAATGGAGCTTTCTAGAATATCAACGTGGCATGCTACTATTGGACAGTAGCATAATGTCTCGTTGAGGATTGGCCGAATTACAATGTTGGTTTAACAAATACTAATATCTATAAATACCCGTGATTTTCTGTACATTTAGATTCTTACCAAATAAACACTTTTCCAGCTTTTCTTCTGTTTTCTGATTTGCGACGGTGAAGTTCCAGTGTTCTAGTGTCGTAGCCGCAAAACGTATTCTGCGTTAATCAAGTAGCGAACTTAACAGATACAATTGGTTATCCTCGCCTGTGTTCTCGTTGATTACAGTATTATTATTATTATTACTATTACCATTAATATGCTTTTGAATTATCCTGATGGATAAAACTTGTTTAAATGGAGTTTAATGGAATAATAATTATTACTTATTTTTAAACACTATTATTACTATTATTGCTGATCATACTACTAACTCTCTTAACAATTATACATCAATAATGTATCCAAACATACATATACACATGCATGCATACATACAAATATGTATATGTATGTTTACATAAAAATTATTATTCACATAAACAGTAAAGTGGTTCTTATTCGGTAGTGAAATTAAATAAAAAGAATATTTAGAGTAAAACTGGCAACTGTATTTGAGTATATGTACATGTTTTTCTCATCAACATAATAGATTGGTGAATATTATTCAATTTGAAGAGATTCATTGTAAATCAGCAGTAGATCCATTGATAATCAAAAACTATCAGACATTCTAATTGAGATCATGAGCTGATCAATGTTAAACTACCTGGGAGCACTAGATGGCCGTTTCATCCTAGTATGGGACTCCTTAGAAATTTATTTTAACAGAGTTTCATACTTCGCAGCAAACGGAAATCAGTAACCTTCCCAAATGTTTGGCTACTAGTACTTTACTGTTTATGTTATATTAATATTAATATATAGTTTTATTAGAATCGTAAAATTCTTCAGTTCATATTACTGTTATGTTGTGCTTGATTTGAATCTTGTTATTATTATCTTTTAATGAATCTTTTAACTCATATGTTGGAGCTTTAGATTTTTTAGCATTTACTAGTTCGCAATTTCATGGCACATATCATCCATATTATTATTTATCCATTTTTTGAGGAAACTAATTAGCAAGTGGATACATCGATTTCGAAACCGTTTCCCACTCCTCAACAGTCTTTTAGTTGTTGACCCTGAATAGAAAACAGAAGGCGGGAAATTTAAGAGAAACTTTACTTCTAGCATTAAGATCTAGATTCTCACATCACATTGCTGTTCTAGATGTTTATGGAAAACACCAAAATCGCTAACGAGTTCAACAGTTATCCAATCAGTAAAACGACGGTATAATCAATCATTTTCAGAACGTTTCTAAAGAACTCTATCTGACCAAATTTTCTGTATTATTTCTCTATCCCCAGAGGATTTCTTCAAAAATCACCGAAGACTCTCAACATACTGTATATTATAGACTTACATATCTTACAATGACAGATACTTAGAGTAAAACATTTTTATCAGTTACAAACAGCTAATTCCAAATAAACTGTTCTTTAATAGAGTTAAAAAAATAATTTTTAGATAAAACTATAAGACAGTTGACAGTCAATAGAAGTACTCTGGAGAAAATATAAGATTTCTTTAAAAAATAATCTCTGAAACACTACAAGAGAGTAGAGTGAAAATCTGAAACTTTTGACTGTTAAAAGGTTTGATCTTTAAAATCGAGTAGTGAATTTAGATTTTTTTTAAAAAAATATAAGAATACTTGTGATGACAAGGCAAAACTAGTTTTCTGGGATTAAATTCATTTCAGTATATAGAAACTTATATATTAACAAAGTCGATGAAATCACTGAATTAATTAGTCAATCATTGAACGAGTACTACACTAAATATTACTTATCTGGTACTAATGCCATTTGTAGTATAGCAAGTTAACTGATGCATGAAACAAATAAATATCGACTATACATCTTTTCTTGATACCGTTAACTGTAATTATCAATTTCTACGTAAACACAATAGCACAAACGGGAGAAAGGTAAATGCTCTTATTTCTGAATATGTCCTAGAGAATATATGATTCAACACTGCAATAGATTAACATTTAAGCGATGGTCACCATATTGGTATCCTTTTTATATCTTTTTAAATAACTAATAGAGAAAACAATACAGCTTTATCATGGATTGCTAAAGTAGTTTCCATTAAGAAGAAAACTCGATCTACATTTGCTCTTTCAGAAAGAAACAGTCGTCAATTTGTAATTGTCATGGTGAAGTGATATTCTTTTATTTACTTCTTTCCAAATGTCAAAGTTGTGTTGGGTAATTCTGTCTCAGTTAATTTTTAGTTCACTCAGTGTTTTAAATTTATTTTTATAGACCCAGACATCACATGTGTATATATGTAGCACTGATAAACCTTGTTACTTCATTTATTCAGTGATTGTTGTTAATTATTTAATATTATTATCTTTAAACACGAATACGATTGTAATTGACTCAGTAAAAACAACTGATATTATTCTGGATTACTATTATTATAGGATGCTATGGATATTGTTAAATCCGAAGTCTCACATCACTTATTGAATTTGGTTAGATAGATATTTAAAACCAGGAAGTCCTGGAAATCTCCTTTGTCTCAACATCTGACTCGTCAGTAGTGTACATCGAAGATCAACCGTTCATTTTACATAAATTCATAAACCTATTGTGTAAATAGTTCCACTTGGCATCAACATTTTGAATGATAGTCCTGACACTAGAAAACAACAAGTTGGTTCATTAGGTGTTCTAATCGTAAGTTACTGATTTTAATTAAAACCCAGCAAAATATTTTACTGAAATGACTATAAACACTAATTACGCTAATTATATTGCGCGCATCAAGTCAAAAAAGGTTATTACTATCATTTGATACATATAAATATATTTGCAGAATCATCTATTATTGGATGATTTTTGTGATAAATAATTCAATTTGAATATTGTTTTCATTACATTAGCCTGGCAATAAAACAACATTGGTACTAATATTCAGTAATAATTTTTAAACTGCTAAACTAATGATAACTCACACGACGTCATATAAGATTTCATCGCTTTAAGCATAATTTCATTGAGAACTTCTAGATCAAGATCTAGATATCCTCATTTCCAGTTTCAACGTATTCTCAACATACCAATGTCACTAGTGATATCTGTCTGAATGTGTGCATTTGTAATGCTAATTGAAACTTAGTGAATTTAATTACATTGAGAATGACAAAGTTTTCACTGATCAACAATTGAATTACATTAAAAGAGTTCTGAAATTCAATATCTGGATAACGTCATCGATTTGCTGTATAAAGATCTTGGAAACTTATTTTCAATATGAAATTATGATTTGAATTTATTATAAAAGTATTTATGATTGAAAAAAAAAATATGAATTTGTTTTCTGTCAAGAAAAATCAGTCATTTTGAAAAAGAAAAAATCTTTGTTTTTTTTTTTTGTGTAAATATGAATGTGCACAAATAAATAAAAAAAAAAAGAAAACGCTAATTAAGTTTATACAAAAGTGTCACAATCGGACATGAATTAAAAGGATACTATTTTTAACCGTCATCCAGATTCCTGATTGTAACTAATAGTAACTGGTAATCATTTTGAATAGTAGACAAAATTATTAAATGGTTTTTATTTGTTTATATCCAAAAGCTGTATTTCGTTACATTTCTTTCATGTAATTGTTATTAGCCGATGCATTGAATAATGATTTCATATAGAGAGTTCATTAGATACCGCTTTTTAATGTCATATAATATATCAACTTAATTTATATAAAATAATAAGACAATAGAAATGTTTAAGTGTACTTATAAGGTGTGTTCAAGTATAACAATATTTGTTCAATTTCATACAAAAATATGAGGAGTTAAATGTCTTAAATGCAGTTCAAACAAACATTTTGGTGTGGGCTACTTATATTTACATATGTAGTACATATCGATAGTCAAGAACAGAATATCTGACAGCAGAAAGTCGAGAAGATCAAGAAGGAAAGGACGGGAATAGAAAGCAATTGATATGAAAGTGAAGGAATAGTGAAGTCTTGGACGACTGTTTGACATTTGCATAGGAACAGTCAAGTTTGAGACAGTTGAGTAATATTTTACAAATTAAGTATTCACTGTGTGGTCCTCATATTTTACTAAGAGATTCTGTAATTTTGTGTTCAATTCATTTGATTATCCCCACTTGTGTTCTCGTTCACTACAGCATTAGCTTTTTTTAAAAATGTGGATTCTGAATTCTGATATAATGACAACATACTTACTCATAAACCAGAATTTCATGGCTTTGATCATTGGTAGATTTGTTAGTGAGTCACACTGAAGAGTCTTAAACTTAAAAAATGTAATTATTCAATACTCCCTGGTTTTAAGTAGTTTCTCAATTGTTTTCAATTTATTTTCAGATATACTGTTGTATTTTTATTTCTTAACAACACACAGAATACAGAGAAAGGCAAATAAGGTATCGTCAACCTGTAGATTATTTCTACCTTGTTAATAATCTTTATTTGTGTCAATATCATTTTGGTTAAATTCACTTCACTCCGTTGCACAAGCAGGTGGCTACCAGGACTCAGTAGCTAAGTGGGTAACACGATGGCATTTGGAGCAAACGGTGCTGGGCTGGAGTCCCGCGAGGAACACCAACTCTGCGATGCAGGCGCACCCAGCTGACGAGTCCCAAGTAGGACGAAACACGCGTCTTAGATTCCTCTGCCATCCACTATCCATTTTTTCTTATAAATCAATTTGGTTCATTTGATTGTGTTTCATTAAAAAGGAGTAACCAGTTGAATCGGGTTCTAAATTGTGATATGTAGATCATCTCATGTTTTATGCTACAAAATAAATTTATTAGTACAGTAAAACAGAAATTTACAGTGTAGAATTACACCATACCGGTGAAGTTGAGTAACGTTAAAATTAACGTTAAAGATTTTATACTGTTTACTATACGCCCTGTTGCGGCCAAGAGTGGGGAGTAACAGCTCTCCCTTTCCAAATGCTCTCACATGGCCACGCGTATACAGCCACTGACAGAGTAGTTTTACTTACTGCCTTCTCGTGGCATTACTGTTGTTTACAAAATTGAGAGGATGAAAAGCTAATGTCCGTCGCTTTAACAGGGTTGGTGGACTCGTATGTCAACCTAGGGGAGTCGGAAAACCACGATTCCAAACCAATGGTGTACATGGGCTCCAGTATCGTGAAGGAACAAATGGTATATGAACCAGTCGTTGGTCACCTGCTACCATGGGACTGCATCTCCTTACATTTCTCAACTGCCTTGCAGATCAGACCATTAGTTCAAAGGCTGTGGGTGTGGCCTCCCTAAGAAAATCACGTGCTTTGGTCGGGGCACCCGGGTAATATCACTGCTCACACACAAATCAAGTGACTTGTGTGACGCATATGTATTCGGTGCCCGCTATTGGTATACAAACTGAAATTCAATTGAAAATGTTTTCAATAGTTAAGATCATTAGTCAATTGAATCTAGACTACCATGGGAAACCTGAAAGCACCGGACGACCGTTTCGTCTTATTGCGGGACTTCCCAACAGTGCGTATCCACGACCTCACCTCGCGAGATTCGAACCCAGGAGCTATCAATTTTTTCCTCAAAAATTTCTTTTTACATAGTTTATGGGATTCTCAAGCCCCAGTGATCAGTTTGTTTAGTTTTTCAATTAAAGCATTTCTAGTGAAGAAGTGTATTCAATTCAATGTAAGTCAGTTTAATTCTTTGTACTTTATATATATATATATATATATATATATATATATATATATATATATCTGCTTTGTTTAATTACTTCTGTAAATTATATTGGTGATAAAGTGTATAGAAATGAAATCTTATCGCTGGTTTTATGACCATCATATATTTTACGGAGTTAATTGTTACTTTGTAGCGTTTGATACTTAACTTTTAAATATATGTATATATATTGATACTTTTGGTTCAGAGATTTGTAATAATTAATTCAAACTGAGAATAATTTTGGTTGATCACTAAGTAGTGAACCAGTCAGTCAGTCAGATTGACTTGATGTTTTTATATTATTGAGTGCTGATTGAATTCCATCGATCAAATCGCAATGTAACCAGGTTCTAAATAACTGGACATCGTGTGAACTATCTTAAATTATAGGTTCTTTAGAGGAAATGGCAAAAAAAGCCAGCACTAAATTTTCTGCTAGTTGTCATTCGTGAACAGTGAACATCTGAAATTTTGTAGTAATTGACGATGTTGATTCTCCTGAAGTTCGGATAAAACTATGATCTTTGAATTTGAGAATAGTAAAAGTGAAGCAATTACAAATTCATAATATTGAATGAGTCACATGAAAAATTGTTTGAATCTGATTTGAACTGGCTACCGACCCATTAGTCTATACTTACTGCGTCCATTACTGAAACATAAATGTTATGAGCTGAATATGAGGCCACATGTATCGATTAACTGGAGTTTATGAAAACTCAAAAGAAGTAGCAGTTCGTGATTCTCCTTGATGTACAATGATTTTGCAGTTAAACATTACTTCATAACACTCAACTTTGAAAAGATGAGATCAATAGTTAATATGAAATCCATTCTTTTCTCGTTAACTTTTTTTATTCACTTCATGAATTACCCGTCTAGCTTCAAATAACTCTAGTTTTTGAGAGACACTACTAGATGAGATCTCTTGATCAAGCACTGGTAGCCACACATCTGCCCAGCCCATGTGAAATATTTCCCCTCCAGATAATCAACCTTGCTGCTTCAGATTCATTTACCTTTTCCTATGATCAAGTTAATCATTCTTTTAAACTAATATCATCCTCTACCTTGTTCGTCTTCCAAGTAACATGCTGGGGAGAGCTCGATACTAGTATCGTTCAATTGTTTTGTACCGAAATATCTTTGACATTTTTAACTCTCATTAACTTTAATTAATAACTTAAAAACTTTTAACTTGTAACATTATTGTTTTAGAATGGATTAGTATATCCTTAAGCATAGATATACGTCGCTAGTATTAGGGAATTTTATTACATTTGTACTAAAAGATCTGTATACTCTAACGGAATTGGAATACTGTGTTTAGATTAACCTGAAATATATGAGTTTACTTTTCTCATTTCAATCAATGCAACACAGTTATCATACAGAACCATCAGTAAATAGTTATTGACTTTCGTAATTTGACTAACTTCATATTATAAATGACGAATCAATGTCTTACTATCTGTCAATTCAAGTAATTAAAAATATATCTATATATTTATGCTATAAGTCATCTTAGGCTATCTTTAGATTTCTTCAAATTAGGTCATGATTTTTCTTAAAGTCGACTTGTAAAAGTTTTAGCCTTACCTCGTTCATCATCTTCCTGTATGCTTGTGTGAGTTCATCCTCTCACTTATGTAAACTACATGAAAACAGTCTTATCATCAAAACATCTGTACATAATACTCGATTAGTTATAATAATAATTATTATTGTTATTATTATTATTATTATTAATACAAAGATAACGATGATGATCCTACTTATAGAAGTAGTCATATACATTTTTTTTCAAAAAGATTATTAACCTAGTTAGTTTATATCAGTATGTGTATGGAATGTTATTTAAATAACTATGTCATTGTTACTATACTACTGTTGCTGATACCAATACTACTACTGAACAATAATTGCTTATTTACATGCAAGTATGCAGCTATATATATAATCATGATAAAAAGAATATCATAATGACAGCTGAGTAAACAATAAAATTAGTCAATATTCTTTTCATGTGGCGTCTTCTCTAAACTTATTTATTTACTATACATTTGCATATCCTATTACTACTGATTATGATTGTTTGTTAGTTCGTCTGTTTGTTCTGGTTGTTATTGCTATCAATAAACTGTATAGTTTACATCACATTCCTATTTTTACAAAACACTGAACATTTTGTTAACTTTAATTTATTTTAATGATTGAGATCAGGAGTCAATTGAAGCTAGACCACCATGGAAAATTTGGAAGCACTGGACGGCCGTTTCGTCCTAGTGACAGACTTCAAGAGATACTCCTGAAGTTCTAGTGAGAAGCCGTTACCAGTCGAGTTCAACCAGGTCTGTTGTGAGATATCAGCTCACTGAAGACAATGGTGTACGGTGGCGCAACTTCGTGGATTGGTTGAAGTTAGACATTAACACCGTTGGATACGGGCTCAGTGGTCTAGTTGGTTAAGCGCCTGGCGCGAGACTGATAGGTCCTGGGTTCGAATCTCGCGAGGAGCGGGATCGTGGATGCGCACTGCTGAGGAGTCCCGTACTAGGACGAAACGGCCTTCCAGTGCTTCCAGATTTTCCATGGTGGTCTAGCTTCAATGGATTCATGATTTCAACCAGTGAAATCATGAATGGTTTTATATTCATAGAAAGAAAAGATTTTAAGGAACATTAACAAATTAAATCTTGAGAATATTTTTAATGATTCACATGATATCTATCATGATCGTAAAAGAATGATAACATAAGTTATTGGTTTTTTTATTTCAGTATTCTGGAGTTCAATCACTTGCTACAGAGCTTGAATGCCACTCATGACAACAGAAAGCGTTATTAACTAGTGTAGATTACATATAGATTTTAGCTGTAGAGTTTGAAAATATTCAGTGTTATTTACTTATTACCTTCTTATCTAAAATTGATTCTCCTACACACACTTAATGCAATGAGCACTTCACATCACGACCGCTTATCCGAATTCCCAACGGTGCAATATTGAATAAAAGTTACTACTAGAGTTCATATATGTCCGAAATGAAATAGACATCATTGAATGGCGTTAAATGATCATCACGCAATACAACGAGTTAACTAGGGTTAGAAATATGAATAGCTAGTTTTAAACTCTGGTTAACTTTGCTTAGCGAGCTACTACTACTACTGCTACTATAAATTAGGGTTGAAATTAATGATTTGTCGCATCCTGACTGATCAATTAAACGGTAGTTTGCTCATTATTTTAACCGATGAACTTATGGGAGAATAAAATAATGACAAATGAATAATAATAAATTGAACAGAGAAGATTTTTAGTTCAAGAGACTGATGATGAATGATAGGGATTTTTGTGTTGGATAATTCGATCAGAACAAGTGTTGATGCAGTGGTAATATAGTCAGTATATTTGACATGTAGCTAACATTGAAATTCAAGATGCGTCCTTTGTCCTATCTGATACTTTTCAGCATGACATTCATGCATCCGATCGTTGAAGTGGCCATCGAAATTCGAACCATGTACCCAAATACCTATCATCCACTAAACTAGATACTGAATACAGATAGGCAATAGTTTGTTAAACACGTATGAAAGTACTATTAAGGTTTTATAATGTCTGGTTGATAGTATCCAAGGAATGCAACTGATCAGTCTCTGTTGAAATATATTCATCCTGTTCAGATTCCCTCAATATAACCTTTATTCACAAGTTTTAATATTATGAACTCATCAAGAATCATAATTAGTTTTAAGAAAATTGTGAATTACAAATGACTTCTAAATATATAATATTGTATCTTACATGAATATTGCTTTCATCAGCTAACTCTTTATTCAGTAAACTACTTGAGGTGATAAAATATGCCGTAAATTTGAATGCTACGTAAATAGCGGAAATTCCCAGGACGCCTTGGGCATAACTTTCGTGTTCATGTTCACGTGTTTAAATACGATCTTGATGAAATTACATCTTAAGGGAGTTTCCATGAGATGTCAAGTCACTTAGAATTGTTCTCAAATTGCATCATTATAGACAGAATTTTGTCTGCACCAAGCAGTGGGATACTACTATATTGATAACTGTAACACTCTATACTAAAACAGACTTTATTCTAATAGAAATAATATGAGAATACAGAAAGCAATTTTCTATATAGTATTGTAGATTGATCAGATTCATCATACTTATTGCAATGAGTTAACCAAAAATAGATTCCTCTAATTCATGTGATAGAACAAAAATCCATCGTACTCTGAGACTTGTGATCAAAACCAAAGAATATGAGAATTAAAATTTTGTGAACTAATAAATGCACAACCTGTCATAATTCATTTACTTATTGGTTGGTTACACAATATAAATATATATAGTTAACTACGATGTATCTGAGGAATAGTGCCACATAGATTGTGATCGGCTACGCTAGGAGTGAAAGTAGATATGTTTTTGTAAATAATGCAGAAACAGTTAAATCACATTAAAATAATACAGTTATTCGAATAAATCAGTTAATTAAACTTCAGAGTACGTATCAATCAAAATACTGTTGAAAAAATCAGCCAAATAAAATAGTTTTAGAAACAACAAATCTTATTATTTATTAGTAAGTTTACTGAGAATATTTTATCCCCCTTCGCAAGTTGGTCGATAACTACTAATTAGTCATATTTAATATGCTGAATTAAATTTCCAATGACTATCTTTAACACAATGTTTCCACTAAGCAATCAATTACATTAACACATTTAACTCAACTATAACTGAGCACAATGTAAATAAGTAGATTTAAAGTTTGTTTACACTAAAAATTAATTAAGGACTTTCTGTCAGTTTGTTGACTGTTCCTATAAATTTTATTGAATGAAATCAATTTACCAAATGTCTTATTATAATACCATATAAAATAATAGATGTTGATTTCATTTGGAGTGTTGGTACAGGGAGTACTGGATATATGATTCACTCTAGTATGGCACCTTTCAACATCGCTTATCCATAACCTCTTCGGGTATCGAATTCAGTATCTTCAGGTGTTATGGTGAGTACTTAAATATTAGTATCACTGAGATGTCACCAACCAGCGCCAAGTGCCTTCCACAGATCGCCACAAAATCACTTTATCCATACTCTAAAGTTATGACTATTGGGCGTCAGATACGTTGGGAGTGAGGCAGTTGTCACCAGTAATATCGAGTGATTGTCATTCTATGTCACAAATTGATTAAGGTTAGTATCTAACCAATGAACATCAATCCAGTGTTTTCAGTAGTTAAGCATTTGTTACCTGATTCGTACGTCACGAGGACTATCCCTGTGATTCTGGTTGTTAGTACAGAATCTTAAGTAGCCGTGCATTAGAACATAAAAACTGTCTCATCCCCAGTGGATTTGATTGGTACCCTAATTGAGACCCATCTGCAACAAATACTACCAAGAGATGACTAGATAACTAGAAAATCAAGTTTCTTACAACAATATAATCAGTGAAATGAAAACAATAAAATTAGTAACTAAGTTTACTTTGAACAAGAGCAGTATATACAAGATTTATTATTGCAAGAAATAAATAAAAGAAACTGACAGAAACCCTTCTAAATGAGAGAGAAAACTGGGTTTTCTAATTTTTTCTTCCAGCATATACACAACCACCCTTTTACTTCATGACTACTACACTGTTGAAAATTACTGTTTCCACATTAATAAACATTAATTACATGTAGATTATTATTATTTTTTTGCTATACAGATTTTAAAGAAAAAAAAACATTGAGAAACTGAGAGAAAGACTGATAAACTCAAGTTGTTGAGGAATAAAACGGAGTGGAAAACATGAATATTGAAGTAGAACACTGATGTACGCACACACAAAGAATAAGAGATGATTCGTTGCTAAGTGAATTTGTTTTAATTTTATTCTTTTAATAAGATGGAAAACAATTGTTCCTTTTCAAAACAAAACAAAAAAATACGGCGAATTTTATTATTTGTTATTTTGTTATGAAGGAAAAATGTTTCTTAAAAGATAAGTTGAAAAGAGATTGTATGTTGTATCGTTATGTTCCCTATTATGCTTTTATCCCGTAATATTTTTTTCTCCTTTTCTTCACTGTACATTGAAAAAACATTTGAAGGAACAGAAGAATAAATGAATAAACATGAATATTTTGAAGTGTTGTTAAAGAGACATTGATTCAAATAGAAATTACAGTACGGTACATTATTCCATTTTTTAAAATTCAAGTTAATGGAGTGAGTAAAATAGCTGAAAATAATTGATTGAAATGTGCGAGTTCCACAAACTTATACTGATAATTACCATGTACTCACTAGTGACTAACTTCCTGAGGGAATTCTCGGAGTTGTAGTGAGAAGCCGTGATCAGTGGAACTAATCTGTGTCGGGTAGAGACAGGTATCTACCTCGTTACAATGGAAGCTGGTCGCGCAATTTCGTGGATTGGTTGAGGTTAGACATTAACACTATTTTAAATTGATTGAGGTCATAAACTGATTGATGTTAGACCACCATGGGAAACCTAGAAGCACTGGACAGCCGTCTCGTTCTAGTATGGGACTTCTCAGCAGTGTGCATCCACGAACTCGCCTAACGAGATTCGAACCCGGAACTTTCAGTCTCGCTCGGGAACGCTTAACCACTAGATCACTGAGTCGGCCGGCATACAATGGTGTTAATGTCTAATTTCAATCAAGCCACGAAATTGCGCGACCAGCTTCCATTGTACGCAGGTAGATACCTATCTCTATCCTACACGGATTAGCTCCACTGATAACGGCTTCTCACTACAACTCCGAGAATTCCCTCGCGAAGCTAGTGAATAGTGAGCACTTGGTAATTATCAGTACGGGGTTGTGGAGATTATTAATTTTTTGATTGCGATCGTGAACTGATTTATGTTATGCCACCATTGAAAACCTGGAATAACTGGACGGCCGTCTCGTTCTATCGTATAAATTGATTGAGGTTAGACATTAACACCATTGGATGCCAACCCAGTAGTCTAGTGGTTAAGCGTTTGCGCGCGAGACCAGAAGCTCTGCGTTGAAATCCCGTGAGCAGTATCGTAGATGAGCGCTACCGATAAGTCCTACAGTAGGACGAAACGGCCGCCCAGTGATTCCAGCTTTCCCATGGTAGTTTAACATCAAACGGTTCATGATCTCAATCAAAAACCTAATAATTTCCACAACCCTATACTGATGATCGGTTATCAGCTAATATTTGCCAGTGAAAGAATATCATCATTTTTGAAAAAAACAATTCCCTTTATAAGATATGAATTAGAGTCAACCAGTATGCACAATTAGAGACGCAGCCACTGAACTATTCAATGGATGACCGACTTCTTGTCGAGATTAAATTGTTTACATTGACTGAATGAATACCATGTTATTAATTACCATACAGTTAATAATTAGTATACTACTTACCAGAAAAGTTGAAGTCAGTAAATTTTCAATCATCGATGACACAGTTGTTCGGATGAGGTTATCTGCAACATTTTTGTTGTTCGCTAAGTGGCCATTTCTGTTTATTACTGAGTCCTGTATATTAAAGTGGAATGTTTATTTAAAGTTCCATCTCAAGTCCTAACTTATAATATATCTCTGTTATTCATCCTGAACACTGGCCTACGTTACGCTGAATATGTGCATAACTATAGACAACAACTCCAATCTTCTTCAAAATTAAATTACACATCAAAATTACACTCAAATATTCAGTACTCATTCTTTAGATGGGAAGATATTTAGAGAACATTAATAACATAACATAAAAATAATCATGTCTAATTTCTACAACTTGTCATCTCTAAGCCCATGGCACTTAAACCCATATACAAGTAAACAAATACATACATAAATTAATTTAAAGTAGTAAATGTATTATAAGCAAAGATATATAGTGGCTAAAAGTGGAATCCAAGACGTGCGTTTCACCCCATTTGGAACTCGTATTTCTTTATAAGTGATGTTTTTATCATAAAAATTCAATTCGAGCACAATCAATAGTCGGAACTTCCAGATTTCTCATGTTGGTCTAGCTTCAATTGACTCATGATTTCAACTATTGAAATTACTAAAATCTCCACAAAATCCCTTCTAATAAAAATGATAAAGTAACTAATGCTCATAATTTGAAACGGTTTATTAATTGCCCTATACACTGACTAATAATCGTAAGTTTGTTCTATCCTGTTAATTTCTATTTGACAACAAACTTCTTTATTCCATTGTAATTTGTTATAAATCCGTTACATAACCAAGTAGTTGATGTGAACCATAATCATTTACAAAATAAATAAATAAAGATGAAAATCAGAAGTACATCGATACACGTTTCTTTTTTCTTCTCATTTTTGTGAATGGAGTAAATATGGTAGTCTTATTCTCTGATTAGTTAGAATAAACAAATAATAATAATAACATAAAATACAATGACTGGCCTGTCTGTTCTTTCGTCAGGTGAAATCCACCTCTCTCCCATTTTGTCAACACACAACAGTGAGGATAAGAAAGAAATAAGTATAGATTTGAAGGTGAAGACAACATTGGTTACAGTGGTAGATGTTACAGTAGAGTAGTAGCAGTAGTGATAGTGGCATGTAGGCACCATTTCAGAGAATTTAATTACTAATATTCATTATTATTATTATCTCACTAGAGCTGAACAAATATGTATGTATGTTTACCTACAGATGTGGGTGTATGTATGCATGTGTGTGTATGTACGCAAGTACGTACGTTTGTATATTTTTGCATACACATTTAATCCTAACTGATTTATCCATTTTTTATAAAACTATTACAATACTGAATTCAAACCATCCTCGATACATGAATTCATCTGTTCATCTATAGAAATATTTATCATATGGTGTGCATGTGTGTAAATCTATGTTCTAGTTGAGAATTTTTTTATGAAAATGTTGATAATAATATTAACAAACTGGACACTGTCCATTTGGTATACAGACAGAATATATGTACATCACAGTAATGTATTATCGTAAAATATATATATCATATTATATACTCACATGAGCAAACATGAACCATATATATAGAGAGAGGAGAGATATATGAATAAGTACCTCAGCTAAACGTAGTTTCACATCATTACATGTATTCGTGTGTTTGTCTATTCAATAATAATAATAATAATATATTGACTTACATGTGTGTGTTCCTCACTATCTCTCCGTGTGTTTGTTAATCATCTATGAGGGTATTCGACAGATGAGTAAATTAATTATAAGTGAGTTAGCGGAGTGAGGAAATAACAGTGAACATTTCATTTATCTTACCTATAAACTGTAAGGTGTATAATATTTCTGTGTAAAGAAAATCGTTATCATGACCATTATTAGTATCATGTTTTTGTGAATAAAACGAACATAAGATAGTGTGATTTTTTTTCAATGTTGACAATCATCTTCGAATTCTAAAAAGAAACGACGACTACCTCAAAAACACTAATACTGTGATAACTTTTGTTCACTTATCACAAATGAATCATTATAAGTATTGTTTCCATTATTTCTCAAAAAACACTAATGTAATAATGAACCAATTTCTTTGAACTCTTTCACTGATCATTATGATGACGACATTGTTAAATAATATTAAAGAACCGTTACATCATATACCAAATCAATCAGTTATGACAGTTACATCGAATTATACCGATTTAACTATGCTAAATACGAAAATAACTACTAGTAACAACAATAATAATAACGGGAGTGATATTACTACTCATAATGGTATAACAAGTAGTAGCAGCAGTGGTCATTGCAGTGATAATAACGATCTAAATGTTGCTGAACCACATTTATTACTGGACAACTGTGATGATGCAATGTTATCATCATGTAACAGTTCACTTATAATGGATGAACGTGAAACTAACTCAGGCAGTAATTCACCAATGATCAATGCGAGTGTTACGATGACAACTAATGAGAATATTATGACTAACATTAACAACAACAACAACAACGCTAACACCAACACTAACAATAACAGTACACATTCTATAATGCATACATCACCATCGTCATCGTCGTCTCCATCATCATCGTCATCATCATCAATATTGGAGCATCATCAAATATCCACCTTCAAGAATAGAGAGTCGAATGATTTTCGTTGGAATACAAAAAATACAAAATTATTTGTTGGACAGATACCAAGAAGTATGCAAGAAAATGATTTACGGGTAATATTTGAAGAATTTGGACCAATTTATGATCTGTTAATCTTAAGAGATAAAATTACTGGGATGCATAAAGGTGAGTTATAATTTTAGAATTAATAAATTATAAACTCATTGATTAATTAAATGATAAAACTATTTAGTAGATAAATAGTTCACTCTTAAATTTGAAACTTCAATAGTGTAACCTTAGAACATTCAGTTTATTTGATTAATACGAATCGGTAGTTTAATAGATTTTTTCGTTTGAGTCATAGTTTTTATTAGTCTCTAATCTTTGTTAACTAATTTCAATAAATTAATGTTCTTCTGTGCTAACTTGACTCACTCTATAAGTCAATACAGATTTGTTGTTATCGAATCTCTGTTAGATAACGGTTTGAAGTTATTCATTTTCAGTATGTAATCAATTTCCAGCATGGTTCGATGATAAAATTTGATTCTGGAATAGTTTTATATATAAATGAGCTAAATTACACCATTTTCAAAATGAATAAACTTCATAATCTGCTCTAAATATATGGGGTAGTTGTTTGCAATAACATTTTAAATGGTATCCGTTTGACACACCTACACAAACGCAAACATTTGTTTAAGTAGTTATCTTTTATTGTAATCGTTTTTCGAAAATGTTTTACCTATCACTTTTTATTCATAATCATTGGTGTTCAAAAGACAAAAGTTGGTTACATAGGGTAAAATACACTTGAATTTAATTAACGATAAAATAATTCAGTGGGTATTTATTCAGTTTGTAGGTTGCATTCATTATTGAATAATGTCAGTTGTGGTACCATAAGAAAAAAAGGACCACTCGATATGTAGATGTCGGGAGAAGATCCTTCAATAACACTCAGGATAACTATCTCACTATCAACAAGCCTTAATTCAACTAGTCGTGATGTTCAATTAAGCTTGACAAAATCATTCTATCACAACTGATATCAATAACTCATTATATATATATATATATATATATATATATATATATATATATATATATATCAGAGGAGAGCGACTCAGTTGATTTATCCTTTCTTGTAAGCGTTACAAACAGTAAGAATTGTTTAACTCCTCAGAACTGAAAACAATTTGATTGATTAAAACAGAAATATTCTCTGTAAGTATTAATTTATACATTGTTTCATGGAACTGTCAATGAAATGTTCTCAACATATTATTAAAACTAGAAGTCTTCTACCTGAAGTTTGTGCTGATGATGTCGTTCAGAAGAATAATGAAAGCTCCATGACCAAATCATCCACCTGAGCTTCAAGTCTTCTTCACCACCTCAAGACTAATGAATTTCACATGATAAATCAATTTTATTTATTTCATTGGATATTTTTCTACAATTAAGAATCCAAAATATTTGATAGAGATAGGGAGAATAAAAAGGATGATGGTTTTTCGTTTCATTACCTTTTCTTTTGCATTTAATCAATTTTGAAAGCAAATGACATTTATCATTGAATGTTTCTGTATATAAAATGGTTATATGATTGATGAGTGGATATATTACTGAATTTCATTAAGATTTTTATTGAATTTTCTATAAATTATAACTAAGTGAATTATTTACACAATGATTATCTTATGACTGTATGATAATAATCCCCACTCATGATCACTAACAATACTATACTGACAGTAATAACCCTATGTGGTAAGCATCAAGATAACATGAATAATTAGTCTGTTTATTCATTATTCTATATATTTGACTACAATAGTGAATTTACAGTACAATCTCTTAATAATATAAGAAAATTCCTGTTGAATATCGGTTTAACTTGTGAATCATATATAAAATGCTGACTGTAATTTATCTTTACCCTTGAGTGTTTTTGATTTTACTTAATCCTACGATATATATCATTGTATACTATTAATTTGATACATGAATTCTGTTGTAATAAGCTCCTGTTCTTCCAGTGTTCAGATGAAGTAGAAAAAAAACATCAACCTACATGGTGGTGGCGTTGTGGATAGACGTGATGAAGATCATACTACTTGAATTTTGTGATGATTAATTGTAATTAAAAATCTTTCTTATAAGATCGCTCGAGTATATTCGACGGTTAAAAGTGGATAATTATTTACTCAAAACAAATCGTGAATTGGTTGAAGTTAGACATTAACGCCGTTGAATGCCGGCTCGTTGGCCTAGAGGTTAAGCGTTCGTGCGTGGGATTGGTAGCTCCTGGGTTCAAATCTCGCTGCGCGAGGTCGTGAATATACACTGCTGAGGAGTCTCATACTAGAACGAAATGGTTGTTCAATGCTTCTAGGTTTTCCATGATGGTCTAGCTTCAATTAACTCATGAATTCAACTATAAAATCTAAAAATATATTTTTGTAATACTCGCATATTTTTAGTAAATGATTAATCAATAAGTTTGAGTAGCTTACTTATACCAATGAAGTAATCTATTAAAAAAAGTCTATTTTCGATCTGTAAAAAAAATGGTTTGTGTAAATTTGTGATAAATTATATATCTAGAAAGAAATTATATATTTGTCGGAATTAAATGGTTTTTTATCTGATATCCAATTAATATAGTCTTCAATCTGATGGAAGTTATCTATGAAATATCAAGAATACATTTATTATCATCATAGTAAATAAAATAAATGTCAATCCCATGGTTTATGACCATGTTGAATGTGAGATAAATATTACCAGTGATATTGGTGATATAAATAGTTCGATTCATGAGTCAACCTAAATTAGAACACCATTCAAAGCCCGGAATCACTGGACGGCTGTCTCGTTCTAGTATGGTTCTCCACAGCAGTGTACATTCACGAACCCTGCACCAAAGAGACTCTAACCCAAGACATATTAGTCTAGCGCTCGAACGCTTAACCACTAGATCACTGAGCCTCTCAGTATTATCATCAGCTATAATGTTGAGATTAAGTGAAATTGTTTTTATTCGCAGTTTAATTATTCTCTTAATGTTTCTTCGGGATATATTTATTAAATGATATATGGCTATCTATTTCGTAAATTAAAATTATGCTAATAAATTTTTTATAAACAACTGGACAATTTAATGTACTCTCTATTGATAATTTGAACATCGAATATTATGGTTTATTTAAAGTGGTTTTGATTGAAAAAAGAAGTAGGAATATTTTTATTCCCTTTTAAAATACTCAAAGTTGTTAACTATAGCTGATCTAATAATTTGAATGTTTTACTGATCAAACAATTACTGTATTATCAGAAGGGGTTTAGGAGGATATTATAGTAGTTTCAATAGTTGAGATCATGTGTCAATTGAAGCTAGACCACCATGGAAAACCTGAAAACATTAGACAGTCGTTTCGTCCCACCATGAGACTCCCCGGCAATGCTCATCCACGATCCTGCCATGCGGGATTCGAACCCAGAACCTATGGGTCTCTTTTTCCTTGATCTTTTCAAATTAATCAAAGGAAATGATGTACAAATCAACTTAATCTATTAACTGATAACCATTGAAAATTAGTAGAAATGAACGATCTATAAAATTGAATGTTTTATAAAATATTTTGTAATTTAGTTTAACAAAGGTTTTTCTAGTTAAACAAAAAAAAAGGTACATTGAAAACTGTCATAATATTTAGCTATTGATCATAGTACAATAAATTTTTTTGTAGTTTGACCTCATAGAAAGCGGAAACCAGTGAGAAATCTGAAAAACAAAATCGAACTAGTTAATTATCTACAACATTTCACTGACACCAATGAAGTAAATGATTAATGATTAAGGGTAACAAAATAAAAAAGAGATCAATTCGGAAATAGCATAAAATCATCGAAAAAAAAGATAATTTACTGAATTATCTTTAAGGATAGTAAGTAGGAACAAAATACAGCTCATGTATATTCCACTTCATTCATGCTAAGGTTTAAAGAGATAGGTATTGTGTTTGAATTTCAGTGTGAACATCAACAATGAGAAAGTGAATTAATTAGTTGACGGACTCTAAATGAAACGAAGCTGTTATCATAGGTTTTATTCCTAGCCTGAAATAATAAAATCCAGTACTCAATACTTATTGTTTCATGCATATATTGTGATGGAAGATATTTGTTGAATTCCATTATTGGTCATTATCTAAAAATAAAGTTTAATTATATCCAAATCATTGTATACATATTCAGAGTAGATTGATATTTACTGGAAAAATGTAATTGAAAACATAAAAATCAATCTAAATAGCGTTAATTTAGGTTCCTCAATAATATATAATCCTAACCGTTCCAACCCCGCCCTCTCCTCCACACACATATAGATCATTAAAATCTGATTTTTTTCAGATTCCCTACTATTCTAATTAGATTTCTATCAAACGGTTAATAGTAGGAGTTTTGGTAATGACTTCAAATTATTTAATAGTAAAATGAACCATTTATTATATGCTAATGAATAAATTTATAAAGTCCAATATGGAAATTATTATTAATAAACTTCAATCATGATGAAAGTAGGATACTGTTTCCCCATAGTATACCATAAATTATTTGTATTTGAAAATATTGAACAATTGTTTATAATATCATTATTTAAGTGTAACACATTTTTATTCAGAGGGTAGCGACAATCCCAGACATTTGGTTTCTTTGTTACTCAACAGTACAAATAGTAGCAATTTTTTTAGAAAGTTAGTTTTCTACGGGATGTGGTCGATAACCCCATGTCCAACCCTCCTCCTTTAGCCGGGCTCCAGGTGGAGTTAGTACAAATATTATTATTGTTATTTCTATTTTAAACTTTTTTGTATTGTATAATCAGGGAAGAAAATTTTCTTTTTAATACTAACATTTTCTTGAGCTATACAATTGTATTTATAGGCAGTTTTACACATAGTGAAGTGTTACATCATTAAGCGAAGTTATTAGATATCAGCTAAATGGTTTTTCTAAGTCTCAAATGTATGTTGTTATAATGATCATTACTTCACTAAATGTATTTGCTTTTTTGATAATTGTGAAAAAAGCAATAACATGAAAGTCTTTCTAGAGTACAAAACGAGTTACTCATTCTCTATTCTCATGGCGGATCATCAGCTGCATAAACAGTTTAAAGTCATAACTAGTAATATTGATGTAGATACAGGTTTTACATATCTTAGTCAATAAAGTTGAGATGGTTGATTGAGACGGTATGGATCATAGGTACTGGAAAAACACAGAAAAATATGATATTAAATATAATGGTTAAGATCGATGAACATTTACATGTGCTGGGTAATGTCATAAAACTTCATTCAGAGAAAGAATGAAAAGTTAATCACTAAGGGATTATGTAATCAGGGTAAATAGTATATCATGAATAAACGTCAATGAATAATTTATAAAACAGATTATACAACTATAATTAGTTTACCATAATAATTAGAAGTTAAGCATATTTTCCTACTCCATCCACAAATCAAGCTGAGAGTATTTGGTGATAATAGTCTCAGTAAAACAGAACTCCGTGAAATCCATCTTCAAGCTAGTCACTAGTGAGCACATGGTTATTGTTAGAATGAAGATTTGTAGAGATTGTAGTACATTTGCTTACTCATGTTTTCTGATATCCCTAGTTAGAAAATTTAAAATATTTTAAATATTTAGGAGAGAACAATATAACTGAATGAGTGAATAGGATGCGGTGGAGGGGACATTGAAACATTTGAAGTCACAAAGAGTTATATTTTTGATAAGTTTTGAATGGAGTATAACAGCAGCTCCCCTGAAGCTAGTCGTTTTTGTCCAACCTGCGTCCAATGTGGTTCACTGATTCCAAGCACATCTAGGCTGTATCTTTTCATTTCTGCAGCCATTTGCAAGACTCTTTCGGTCTCCCACCTTGTACGAGCATTCCAAGCACCTGAATTAATGGTCTCTCTGGTTGTCAGAAGGGGCATCAGCCTCGTGACTTTCGAAGGAACTCCGCTCTCAACATGAGGCCTCATAACTTTTCTAAATGAAGACCTTCTAACTACCAGGACAGAGTTTAAATGGTTTTAATTATTTTTTCTGGTTATTGCTGTTTAGCGAGTTAGTTTTCTACGGCGTGGGGTCGCTAACCCGATTCCAAACCCTCCTACTTTATCCGGGCTTGGGATCGGCAGTAGCCGGAGAGGGGCTCTAGGTGGAGTAATTTTGAGTGAGGTTTAACTTAATGATGACAATACTTGAAATTTAAATACGATTAAACAAAATTAATAAATTTACATTGTAGTTTCTAATAGACAGAAAATAAAAATCATTCTGTACAACAATTAAATTTGTGAATTCTTAATTTATTGTTACCTTGAATTAAATTTATAAAACATAATTACATAGCTATTGATAATACTTTTACAAGATATTTTAAAAAAATGACGCTTTATGTTTGAACTTGGATTTTTATGTGGGATTAGTTGTCGCTTGATTTTGTAAGTGTATATTCCAACTAAAAATGACTAATGTTTTTGAAATGATTTTCGTGATGAACTAACCAACTAGTTAATCATTTAAAAACTGCAGAACATTTCAAGATATCTATGATTTAATGATGTGGAACAGCTCATTAATATATACATATAGCTGAATACAGAGTAATTTCAAAATCACAGTGAACTGATACGAAAGTTACATTGGTTACCAGTTCTCACTGGCTTTCTTTGATTTACTAGATAACTTTATTTCACGATGAAAATTATCTCACGAAAAAGAACTAATCTTTACAGTCAGCCAAACAAAACGGTAACACAAATATGTATCTATATGCTATAACTACGAGTTTGAGCTCGAACCAACACCTCAACCTGTAATTTAAATGTTTAAGTGTTAATAAACAAATACAATTGACTCATGATCTCAACTATTGAAATTACTACAATCTCCACAAAACCTCTTCTGATACTAATCAACATGTGCTTACTAGTGACTGGCTTAAAAATGTATATCATGGAGTTCTAGTGAGAAGCAGTAACCAGTGGAGTTCAACCGGGTCGGTTGTGAGATATTAACACATTGATGACATAAGTGGATGTGCCGCTCAATTTCTTGGATTAGTTGAAGTTAGACATTAACACCGTTAGATGGCAGTTCGGTGGTCTAGTGGTTAAGCGCTGATACATACTGGGTTGGAATCTCAAAAGGTGGGATCGTGGATGCGCACTACTGAGGAGTCCCACAATAGGACGAAACGGCCATCCAGTGCTTCCACGTTTTCCATAATGGTCTAGCATCAATTGACTGATGATCTCAACTATTGAAACACAAGGAATACATGAAAAGTATGCACGGAATAGTTGTATCAACTATATAGTAACCTGATGATTTTTTTAATATCACTAATCCTTACATGTACAATGTAGTTTATAAAGAGTTAAATAATAATTTATACTTGATAAATGAGTTAGTTGCATAGAGAAAATTATATCATCATATAAATATTGTATAGAGGGATTCATGTCTTTTTCAAAGACCGGAAATTAGGCCATGGTATATTTTTGGCCAAAAATTAGATAAGAATTGTTTTTAAACGAACGAACTTAAAAAAAAACAGCCTTTTTTTTAAAAAAAATATTTTATTTTCAAAAATCCAATGATAGATTAATTTTCATAAATGAATATAAAATTTTAAATGAATATAATATTATTCATAGAAATCATGTTAATTAACATAACTTGTTCGTTTTGTTCCCTAACCCCTCCCTTTTTTTTTGTTTCTTTTCCTTTTTACTCCCTTCTCTTCTCTACTTACCATTCTGTTTTACTCTTCACTACTTAATTTTCATTTAAACAAGTAAATGTACATGTATGCACATACAATGTAAATGTATCATTTACCTGAAAAATTTCAATCATTAATATTTTCATTATACACACGTATTATTTGATCTTATCAATTTATTTTGTTCAATTTAGTTATATCTTCTATTAGTATATTTGTTATTTTAATTTTAATTGATTTATTTCTACAAAAAAAAAAAAAATTAAATGATCTTGATCGGGGAATTGCTTTTCATTTAAGCTAAGTAAATAACTATATATATATATATATATATATATATATATATATATATATATATATATATATATATATATATATATATGATGAGACTTTGGACATCTTAAGTTGTATTCACCCATAATGTCACCGGAAATCTAACTTAAGGTCTTCCATTTTCAAAATAAATGTGTTGTTAATGGATTAATGAACTGAAATCAATATAGTTCATATTTTTTATGTCAGTTAATTGACGAGATATATTTGACATGTTTAAACCTTATAGATTATGACTTCTTTCTGAGAGTTATTCTAGAATCTAGATTTTTATCAGTTGATTATTTTTATCATGGGTTTTTGGAGATTCTTCATTTTGATGCTTAAACTCTCTTGATTCGATATTGTATGTAAGTGCATACGTAATTATGAATCAGCAATGCTGAAGAGGACAGAAAGTTAATTCACTACTGAAAACCACCATAATTGTAATTTTTTAACACGAAATTTACCAAAAAACCAATAAATTCTCTAGGAAATTATAAGTTACTTATTCATAAACAGATCGAATAATTGACTTATTTACTCACATTTACCTATTAGTGATAATGACAAATGTGACCATTCTTATATTTGGAATGTGACAATTATTATGTTTAACTAAAATCTATGGCTAAAAACTAGTTAAAGGTATGTAATTCAAACTTCATGAAGGAGTAAAGTCAAGATTAGAGGTTTATTGAGTTGAAGTAGTTAAACAACTATTTGCTAAACTCACATTTTTAATGCGTATTTGATACACTTAAGTCAATGTGAATTCTTCTATTCATTAACATAAGTTAAAGGCAATTTTTAGAAACTAGTTGGTTTTTGCAGCTGTTTCGTTGTCATTCAGAACTTCTAAAATAATCATGACACTATCAGCGATTGTCTCTTGGGTCAACAGGTCAAACAGCGAGCATGTAACCATCACACTGGTAAATTTATTATTCGCTGATGGCTATTTTTGGAGGAACTTTGAAAGTTCATCATTATTTCACACTGTAAACGAAAGTGAACAATGATCTCCTTGATACTGATAATAATAATAATGTCGAAGCTCGGAAACGACTGTGCTGAGTGAAGTCGGATGCTATGTAAACAATGAATAGTCAATCCACTAGATTTTAAATGAGCTCATTACCAATCTACTTAATTTTCTTTAAGTCAAATCTACAAAATCATTTGAATTTTTATGAATAACAGGTTCATCATCAATATAATCAACCCCAAATACTGCTAACCAGAATTCTGATACTTTGAATATTACAACCTAATTTGACTGAATCAGGCATAAAGCATTAGTATTGACGAGATAGTTATTGAGAAATAGTTATTCAAAACTTATAATGTTCACAATTCAATATCTTAACAAAAGAACTAAGAAAAGAAAGAATCTTTTTTTAATTCTTTAATTTCACTTTTGACGTTTATCTGTTTGTTCATTTATTTCTGTCTTCATTAACTAAATAATTCATTAATACAACTGATTATGTAGTACACTAACATGTTGTTCGTTTGTTTGTTCTTTTTCCTTATGCCATGAAGGTTAAGCTATAGTGTTATTTATTTATTTTTCTTAGAAAAACAATCAAGAAGTTTGTTAAATAGAATGATCAATGTGAAATCAAAGTGATGTGGGACAATCTATGTGTTGTTTCTTCTTGTCTTAAAAGTATACATTTAACAAAAGAAATGTTTATCGATTTATGTGTTGTGGAGATTGTCAAGTTTTTGATTGAGATCATGAACCGATTGATGTTAGAAGACCATTGAAAACCTGGAAGCACTGGACGGCGGGATGGTGGATGCGCACTGCTGAGGAGTCCCACAATAAGACGAAAAGGCCGTCCAGTGCTTCCAGGTTCTCAGTGGTCGTCTAACATCAATCGGTTCATGATCTTAATCAAAAAGAAATGTTTGTTTGTTTGTTTGGTTGGTTATTTGTTTACTTGAAACAAAATGAAAATATTCTACATTAAACAAAACTGAATTGTTTCAGTAAGATACAGTGACAATGTATGTGTGAAACGTAAGTCATAGTGTCGGTTATTATATTAAACCAATATAACTTATTCTAGCTTTCTGACAGGTCAATCTATTCATTCTACTTGAGTCACATTTGCTTGTCAATCTTGACTGTTTTTATATGAGCGCATATGTGTGTGCCCTGTTTAATCCCATTCATTACATGTCTGTAGCTTAATTTTGTGTGACTATAAATATTGATTAACACTTGACTAAATGGATTTGGCTAACATGCCTTCTCCACTGTGCGTCATTTGGCTTCATTCCCTGATTGCCTGTTCAAATCAATCAGTGCATGAAACATACATATTCAAAATCCATTCTCGTATTTGGCTTATTGAATTCCGTTATTCACTAACGCGAGTTAAGTCAATAATAATATACGAGGATTGATGATATGTACATCTCAATAACAATCAGAATCGATCTCACTGGAGTCAGATCCCGGGCCATTAAAAAGTAACATTTAAGGAGAAAATGTGAAATAAAAATACTTATCGTCAACATAAACTTAAGTTGTTAGCTATAGATAATCAATGAGTTCCTATGTTAGTTAAATCATGCTATTTGTCCATTACTTCATATGTTTTAATACTCAAACAAACAACTATTTTTTAGCAATCGATTATCAGATATTTTTGATTGAGATGATATTGAAATCGTAGAGGTTGAAACCAAGAGTTCGAAGTTAGTGGTCACATTGACAAAGTTGATAGATAGATGTGACGTTCAACCAGAGAATAGCTGGTGAGGTCTACTGGGGAGACCTAGTGATCCTACTGGAGCGGATTTTGTTTTTTCGAGGCTCACAAACCCACCGCTTGAATGTGATTTATTGGGGACTTCAGCCACAAAGGTCTTTGCTTGGATAACGGTATCGCTTCTAAAGGACAAGTAAAGAAGTTTGCGATTTACTTGCCCTGGGTATGTATATTCTACTTGCATACTAACACATGAACTTTCATCTGAGTATCACCTGGCATACATGGAGGTATACAAACCCTGCGAGCAAATACACGTTACACCGGTAACACACAGGTTTTACCCCATACATCCCATATCATACATTTAATTATATTCACCTATCTGGGAGGGTAGATGTTCACCACTCCCAAAGAAAACGTATTTGCTTCACCAGACTGACATTTACACATTATATGAGTATCTTTCACACCGTGGTTACCGCCCCAGTATTTCAATACAAACACATAAGCATTAACACTTTCTCAGGGGAGGTTGTTGTAGCTGCACCCTATTATCTGCTATAAATCTGACTCAATACATTGGTTTGCAACTTATTAATCAGTCAATGCAACTAGAACTGAATATGAACTTAGAATTAAAACATTGAAATTCAATTGTTTTGATACCACTCTGAAATATCACGTCACAATATTAACTGTGAACATATAGAATTAAAACTAATCTATGGAAAATATAGAAATCCTGACTTATGATAATCAGCATAATTATGAATAACAAGAAAGTTGTAGAGTTTTAAATTTAATAATTTAATTCATGAGTTATTTGAAGCTAGACCACCATGGAATACCTGGAAGCACTGTACGGCCGTTTCATCATAGTATTAGACTCCTTAGCCGTGCACATCCATGATCCCGCCCCAAGAGATTCGAACCCAGGACCTATCAGTTTTAAACTTATTAAAAATTAACTAAATAACCCCCATAGATGTTTATCATGTAATATTTAACAACGTTCGTGAAAATAGCTCACTTTGTTGTTTATATTCAATCTGATCATCAAGATTTATCCATTTGTTCATTACCACAATCTCTTTTTCGAAATCTTGTCAATCATTGTTTGTTCGCTTGTTTGTTTTTCTTCATTATGAACCTAAATAATTAAACAAAGACTTTAAAATGGTGAATTTATTCTTTGTTTACTAAAGATAACATATTTATTATTCACTTATTAATTTTATTTAGTATTTGTGTTTAATTAATCACACAAAAATTAAGTTACTTATCATTTTCATTAAATCAAGTCAATATTATTCACTTTTTACCCCCCCACACACACAACCACCACCCCCACCCACTAATCACTGACTAACTAACTATAAAATCTTAAAAGAAAATTGGTGCTTTAAGAATATTTATTCCGTATTTCCTTCTAAAATGTTTTTCAATGTTGAAATAGAAAAAAAACTAAGTACTTGGTTAAGGTTTTTTTTAAAAAAAAAACGAAACATTTTTTCTCATAATAATATCTGAACTGTTAAATTACATTATCATTGTAATGTATCTTTGCTCGATTGTTAAGTATGTAAATATACACGTGTATGCGATGTTATGTTTATGTGTTCATATATATCTGTAATAAATTGGTCACTATCATGAGAAATAAGGTTATCGTTTATTTTTAGAAAGATTTTTTTCTACAGGATGGGGTTGCCGATCTCATGCACAACCCTTATTCTTTACCCGAGCTTGTAACCGGCAGTAACTCTAGATGAGCTACAGTAGGAGTTAAGAAAAATAAGGGTAGTGAATATATTTATGATATTTTTTTGTGCGAAATCATTCTATTCCGATAGAATAGTGAGATTGCCTTATTATGTACATTTTTCTTCACATAACTATTTGATATACTTTATGTAGGTATAAGTGTAAGATATATATACGATTTGTGCATGTCCATGTTGTGCTGCACACGCTTCGCTGAGAGCGTCGGATTCGAGAGTGAGCTGGTTTATCTGAATTTGTTCGTCGGAAGTATAGAGTGCAAAATCTCCTTCATCGACGTAGCTTGCTGCGTTGCGTTCGTCGTTGTCGGCTCACCATTTTTGTAGGAACGATGAGAAGATGAGAAAGCGAAACTAAATTGACGCGCGGTGGAGATGGCTGGTAAGCCAACACCCTGATAACCAAGCGTTAATCAATACTTATAAGCACACAAAAATAAATTACAGACATGTGATGAGCAATGGGATAAGAAGTGTACATACACCTACGCGCTCATATAAAGACGGTCAAGATATTGATAAGCGAATAATTAACAAGGTCAGAATGTGACTCAAATAGAATGAATAGAATGAGCTGTCCAGAAGTTAGAATAAGGTATTTGGGCTTAACACAATAACAGACACTACAAGTGCGCACATCTGTTTTGATTAACACTCCGATAGAGATCAATCTTTGACCGATCCACGGTCCACGAGCGGGATGATGGATGCGCACTGCTAAGGAGTCACACAATAGGACGAAACGGCCGTCCAGTGCTTCCAGGTTTTCAATGGTCGTCTAATATCAATCGGTTCATGATCTCAATCAAAAACTTGACAATCTCCACAACCCCTTAACTGATGAAATATATCAGTCTGTTCATTGAACAAATTCGTTTTCCTCTTAACATATCATTTCATATGTCTCCATTTTTTCCTCTCAATTTCAACATATTTCGTCTTTTTTCTTATCTTCCTCGATTGAACTGGGTTCATTTTGTAATTAATTGATCTGGATAACAATACCTTCTTATTTAAAGCGGAATATTTGGAAATTTTATTATGAATATAATTCAAAATGATTAATCTTATTTTAACCAATAGTCATTCCCATTATAAGTTTCGTTGAAACTATAAAGAATTATATCTTATACTGTTAAGAATTAATTGATACACTTATTTATTCTGTTTCATTCTATTTAACTTGATTTTTACTTGTCTTATAATTATATCTTCTTTTGGCTAACTAATATTTAATTGATTCAGTGTTTACACTCATTGATTGATATATCATTCAATATAATTCATAACAAACATCAGAAATTTATCGAAGCGTGATTTATGGATGAAATGATAATTAGTTAATATTTTAGCTTATATAACAGTGTCAGTGTATGAATAAGTAAGAAATAATAACGGTTAATTTATGAAAGAATACTGGTGAAATGTGCAGATATGAGACATTATTAATATCATTTTCAACTCTGAACAGACTATCTAACACCAGTATTGTAATAATGAATGTCAATTGATAAAAAACAAGAAAAATCATGAACAAGGCGTAATCAATTCTTTAAATAAACGAACTGACGTCACAAAAAAACAACTAATTTCATAAAATTTAGGGTGTATTGATCAAGCTAACCGATATTCACATCATATTGCTTTTTCTAATATTCAGAGTGTTCTCATCGCTCGTTTTATTAGAACCGCCATCCACAGACGTTTTTCATAAAGTCTGTAAAAAATTAATCATCTCTCTAGTGAATAAGTGACTAGAAAGTACATGAAACAATACAAGTTCCTTGTGTTTACATCAACCTATGATGTTAATATACATCATTGACCTCACATTATATTTTGAGTGTTCACTATCGTTACTGAATTGCTTGTTTTTATTGTAAATAGCTGTCGTCTTCGATATATCATAATTACTTCATTAGTATATTGGAGTATATATATATATATATATATATATATATATATATATATATATATATATATATATATATTGTTTCTGCATTTCCATACCAATAGCATTCTGTTCCCGTTGTTCGCTCCTCGATCTTCTTAATCTTCTGCTGCCAAGCATTCTATTCCTGACTAGCGTTATATACTATTTATGTCGACCATGCAAAACTTGAAAGCACTTGATGGCTGTTTCGTCCTATTGTGGGACTCTTCAGCAGTGTGCATCCATGATCCCGTCACGTGGGATTTTAACCCAGGACGTACCAGTCTCGTGCCAGTCGCTTAAACATTAGACCACTGACCTGGCCGTCATCCAACGGTGTTAATGTCTAACTTCAACTAATCCACGAAACTGAGCCACCATTTTGTTCCTATTGTTAACAAACTTTGGAAAACATTATCACCTACTTCTTCTTATTATACTTAATAATTTTCTTTACAAAAGAGTATTAACTTTTTGATAACATGTAACCATTGGGTAAAATTACTTTGAAACAAAATCGAAATGGAATTTTCTTTATTTTTATTAATTTTTTTTTAGCAGACTGATCATTACTTTTACGCAAAATAGTTTTCTTATTTCATTTTGTATCTTCCAATACTAAAATCCATTGTTATACTCAGGTAAAAAAATTTAAATAGCTTATCACAGATCAATATCATTTAGGAGTACTGGATAGTTGTTTTGTTCTGGTATAGGATTCTTCAACAGTGTCCACCATTTGTTTTGCTAGATATTAAACCTAGGACCTTCCAGTCTCAAATTGAACACTTAGCTGTTGAAATCACTGTAATAGTGTTCACTAGTAAACATTTCCAAAATCGGTAGATTATTAGTGTAGTATGACGATTATCTAATGGCGTTGTTGACTACTGTTTCATTATTGACATGTTTGAATTGCATAGGTCACTACTAAACAATTGGACTTTGTTAATCCATCTCAAAGTATATGACACTTGTTATGGTTTGATGCCAGTCATATCCAAATTGAGATTATTCTACGGCAAACAACACATTCAAATAATCACATTATTGAGTATTATCAGACCTCATCAATAATTTACCTGATTTTTTTCTGCATACACATAAAAAATCTTTTGTTTAATTATTTCATTGTCATTGGATTCTTTCTGAATGCAATGAATGTATTTTTTCTGCTAGAAGTTTATGAGTTAATAAAGTTATATATTTGTTTAATCCTTGTAGTATTTAAGACTGTATTTTATGATTGCTCGAATAGATCTTTTGATGTTTTCAAAGTATCGGTATGGGGTTGTGGAGATTATTAATTTTTTGATTGAGATCATGAACTGGTTGATATTAGGCCACCATGGAAAACCTGGAAGCACTGGATGGCCGTTTTGTCCTATTGTGGGACTCCTCAGCAATGCGCATCCACGATCCCGCCTCGTGAGACTCAAACCCAGAACCCATCGATCTCGCACACGAACGTCTAACATCTTGACCACTGAGCCGGCCGGCATCCAATGGTGTTGATGTCTAAAGTAAATCGCGAAATATTTATTTTCAAAAAATATTGAAAAATATTACTAATTCAAAACCCTTTACTTCATACAATTAGTTTCTATGTGAAATTAAAACAAAAGCAAAGTCAATAGTAGTTTCAAATGCAGAATGAATGAATAATGTATTTGATCCAGTGAATTCTTTAATTGCATATAAGCTCATATGCTAAATTACAATATTTCTTTAGTTCGTTGATAACTCAACCATGGTAAATGATTTTATGTTTATTGTTTAAATTAATTTAAACATGATAAATTTACATTTAACTGAAGAAAGAAAACAACAAAATACAGCACGAATGTATTTTACATCTTTCAGTTATTGTTATTCTTACATTTGTGTAAGCAGTGATTATGTAAGTATGAGAATAGATGATTGAGTAAAAGTATGGTTAGATCCGAAGTACCAGGCAAAAATAGCAAATTAGTTCATAGGTTTGTGAATTTTTATCGACAAAAGTAGTTGAAGCATGTATTGAATATGACCAGCCACATATATATCTCGAAGTACGATACTAATTGCCATAGGAATAGGTTGAAAGAAAACTAGGAGCGATTAAACTAAGACAGGTTACAGTCTATAAAACCACTGAACGTTAGTCTGGGCCAGGTAAACTATCTAGTTGTGATCCTCACAACTATGGTGATTAAGATTTAGGGACATTGGGTAACATGCCCCAGACTTTCTTTGAATATTGTAGATGTAATCACTCTTCATCTTTCTCTAGATCATTAGTGTCAATAATCCCTGGTATATCTTTTGTCTATTCCAACCATATTCTCAGTGTTCTGTCATTAATATCATCATCACTACTGTTTTATTTTAATTCATTTGCTCTTCATC
The DNA here is from genome assembly GCA_946903255.1 of Schistosoma spindalis. Classification (NCBI taxonomy): domain Eukaryota; kingdom Metazoa; phylum Platyhelminthes; class Trematoda; order Strigeidida; family Schistosomatidae; genus Schistosoma; species Schistosoma spindalis. Next base: position 10,078,029 of record OX336423.1, on the reverse strand, counting down.
TTATCAATTTCATCTTTTTAATGTGCTATGGTGACTTGAACTAATCCACATTTGTGCTAAGCTCTACAATCCCGACCGTTGTTGCTACCTTGACGTGGTGGTCAGGCTTGCCTATCGTGATGAAGCAACTGAGCTATACTGGCTGGAACAACCGTTCCCCAAGGTCCTACCATGCCAGACAGGTCGGTTGAAGAGCGGTAAGACTAGAAGCAACAAACCCAATGTCCGAAGGCGAAGTCGTACTGCCAACTGTACAGAGGTGTGACAGCGGTAAGGTGTTTCCTTCAGACAACCAGCATAACAGCGATGTTGTCTTCCCGCAAGAGAGTGGGGTTAGAAAAGGTCGACCCTAAAAATGCACACCTCGCCTTATCCCACGGATATCCGTCTCCGGCGGCAAGGTCTCAACAGGTACGGAGCTGACACAAAAACCACTCATAAAAAGGTTGTGTGTGACCGACCTCAAGCAGCTGTCCCTCGGGCACTGCGGCCACGCTCTCAGGTCACTATGACCACCTTTAATCCAATTTTTCAGGTACCTCCAGAAGAACCCTTCCACGGTGTGGGTAACCGAGAAGTGATAACTGCCCTCATACCTCTAACAGCACTCAAGACCATTGTATTCATAATCGACTTACCTCTTCGATTCCTATTATTCCTCCTACATCGACTTTCAACGCTAAACTTCCTCTTTCGGTTTCCTCCCCAAGTGTCACCACAGCCAACGATTCTAGTGCGTAAAGCACTGTTCCAGGTCTGCTGAAACCTCACTCCGAACTACACATTAAAGCCTTCAACGCACGCACCTTATGGCAAATCGATCAGCAGAGTTCCTTGGCTAAAACCCTAGAATCTCGTACAATTGATGTATGCTGTGTCTCCGAAACACACATACAGGATCCTAGTGTGGTCATTTACTTGACCTCACCTCGGCGAAACGGAGAGCCGACGAGAGACACCCTCCGTGTATCTGGCCACCCGATGGCTAGTTCTCGTGGACTGGCAGGTGTAGGCATAGCACTAAACATGAGGGCGGAACAAGCGCTATTAGAGTGGATCCCCGCAAACACTCATCTATGCGCTGCCCGGCTAAACGGCTCCGTAAGAACTCCAAAGGATGGGGATACACATCGTTGCCTTTTCGTCGTTCCTTCCTACGCTCCCACTGACTGCAGTACGGATGAAGTGAAAGATGAATTTTACAGAAAGCTGTCTGAACTTCTTCAGAAAGCTAAACGTTCAGACATAGTACTCGTAGCAGGCGACTTTAATGCCCAGGTAAGTAGCTTAAATGAAACAGAAAGACATTTAGGTGGGTATTTTAGTATTCTGGCACAGAGAACAGATAATGGTGATCTTCTGCTGCAACTGTGCTCAGACAATCGTTTATTTTTAGCAAACACAAATTTTAAGCATAAGGAGAGACATCGTCTAACATGGCGACCCCCTGCACCAAACCAACGATGGACTCAAATAGACCATATTGCCATCAGTTATCGTTGGAGAAGGTCGATAGAAGATTGTCGCTCATTTTGGAGTACCTGCCTTGACTCTGACCATGCCCTAATACGAGCACGCATCTGCTTGCGCCTCACTGGACGCAAAAAAGCCACATTAAAAAGATCTATTAGGACTGAGTTGAGTAACGAGAAAACCAAACGTAGGTTCCAAGAACAACTGAGGTCACACTTAAACAGTTCTGAAAACGAGGCTGACTCAGATGTTGCTTGGAAAGATATACAATCAGCTGTGGAAACAGCAATGACATCTATTAGTAATTTAAACCACAGGGTTACAAAGAACCAATGGATTTCTTCAAGTTCTATTGCACTGATGGATTCTCGTAAACTCATCCCATCAGGTTCTGAACACGATGAAGAGCGTAAACAAATCAGATCTAGGTTAAGCAGAAGTCTAAGGAACAACCGTGAACAGTGGTGGGCAACGAAAATAAAAGAGATGGGAAAGGCGGCGGCTATAGGGAACACAAGACAACTCTACAGACTAATAAAAGAAACTGGAATTAAAAAGTCAAGTGTAAGTCAGACTATTTCGGATAAAAACAGCACTCTCATCTGCTCCCAGTCCAGACGCTTAGAACGATGGGCGGAACATTTTAGAGAACAGTTCAGCTGGTCTTCAGCTACTCTACAACTACCCTCCATTCCCAGACAGTGTGAATGGAACATTGAAGTAGGTTCCCAAACTCTAGCTGAAGTTCAAAAGGCTATAGTTAATCTGAAACGAGGAAGAGCAGCAGGTCCAGATGGATTGGCCCCAGAGGTCTTTAAGGATGATGGTCTAGTTTTAGCGATTAGGTTGACTAATATTTTAGCTAAAATCTGGGAGTTGGACTTTATCCCATTTAACTGGTCACAATCACTTATCGTCCCAATATTTAAGAAAGGGTCAAAATCATCCTGTGACAACCACAGAGGGATTAGTTTAACTAATATAGTATCTAAAATACTAGCCTCGATAATTATAGGACGCCTAACTAAGACTCATGAACTGCAAACACGAGAGAATCAAGCTGGCTTCAGACCTGGTCGTGAATGCATAGACCACATATTCACCGTTCGTCAGGTTCTAGTACACAGGCGTACTTATCGGCGTCCGACAATGGTGGTTTTTCTTGACTTAAAAGCAGCATTTGACTCTGTAGATCGAGAGGTTCTGTGGCAGTGTCTGTCATTGAAAGGCGTACCTCAGAAGTACATAAACCTTGTGAAGGCTCTTTACTCGAACACTACTAGTCGAGTCAGAGCTTATGGCGAACTGCCATCTGCGTTTGCAACCTCAAGTGGTGTCCATCAAGACTGTCCACTTTCCCCATTTTTGTTCGATTTTATCATAGACATACTAATGGAAATAACGTTCTCGTCGACTGAATTCTCGGGCATTGATCTCCTGCCAGGAGGTCCACTATCGACTTAGAATACACAGATGATATAGTCCTGTTTGGTGAAGACGCTGATAAAATGCAGTGTCCTTTTGTAGCACTGAGCAACAATGCCAGAATGTTTGGGATGCACTTCTCTCCCTCGAAATCCAAGTTGTTGCTTCAGGACTGGTCTGCGTCAACACCTGAACTAAGGATACGGAGTGAAGTAGTCAAACGCATTGACGACTTCACTTATCTTGGAAGTCTGATCAACCCTAATGGGTTGGTGTCTGACGAAATCTCAGCACGGATTCGAAAAGCTCGTTTGGCCTTTGCCAACTTACGTCATCTATGGCGAAGGCGAGATATCCGTCTATCAATCAAGGGACGAGTGTACTGAGCGGTCGTTCGTTCCGTTCTACTATACGGCTGCGAAACATGGCTTTTAAGAATAGAAGATACTCGTAAGTCACTAGTAATCGACCACAGATGCCTTAGAAATATTGCTGGGATCTGCTGGGATCACCGGGTAAGTAATAGTGAGGTTAGATGCAGGGTAAGTCAGTTGATGAGGTTATGAATCTTCATCGGCTGAGATGGTTGGGCCACATGTTGTGGATGCCTGAACACCGATTACCACGACGTGCAATGCTAACCGGTGTTAGGGATGATTGGAAGAAAGTTAGGGGCGGCCAAACCAAAGCGTGGTATCAGTGCTTGAAGTCACTAACTTCTGGCCTGAGCCATGTTGGTAGATGCAGACTGCCTGGTTGGGGTCCGCGTGACTATCGTAACCAATGGTTGGAGACTCTTGGTGACACGGCTCAGAATCGATCACAATGGCGTCGGTGTATACACTCTCTGTCTTCCTTCAAACTATGAGATTAAAATCGCTTCATAAATTTCTTTCTATTTACGAAATCCTTCTTCCTGTACTATCTCCTTATATGCAATCTTTCTTCGATATATTACCACCACTGAATTAATTACTTATATGAATTCGGTGTTGATCTTGTTGTGCTAATGCGGTATGGCAACTTGGACCGATGCATATATGTGCCTGATCCTACGTTGCAACTGACTGACTGATTGACTGAGGCTCTACAATGATTATGACTAACTAACTAACTGTTATACTCAAAAATTAAATGTTTATTAAGATGAATTTCAATTGGTTTACACTGTAATCAATAAAATATCAAAGTTGACGTATGAGGAACTTTTTAAAAGAACAATTTTACAATAGACTATTTGATTATTCTTTGCTTTCACAATAAAAATAAGTGTCATGATAAGCGTATTTAACTCATTAAGGTTAATAAAACTGACTATATAATGTAGAAATATTTGTTTTCATTTGGTTTGATCTAATGAGTCTAACGGCGTAAATGAGGAAGAAGAAAAAAAGCTAATATTGTATTTATTTATTCCAATTATACTTTATTGCCATCTACCTATATAGGTAGAAAGAGATAATATATAATTCATAAAACTGCCTACATAACAATAATGATAATAATAATAATAATAATAATAATAATAATAATGGTATAGATAAAATATATTGGAAACACGTAATTAACATTTTAATCTTTTCATATAGTTTGTTTATTTAACATGATAAAAAGTTTTACATTCATTTAGAAACAAAAACAAACAAGCAAAACAATTACACATGGGGAATAGATTATTTACAAATTACCGAAATATTTATTTACAGTCAATAATTTAAAACATTAGATATGCGCGATTTACCTGTTGGTAAATTGTATGTATGTGTGTATGTATGTTGGCAGGTGTGTGTATATGTATGTGATAGACATGCGAGTAAAATATTTTAAAATAAGTTAATTTCTGTGCGGTCGTATATGCGCTTAAAATAAATTATGCGTGGGTGAACAAAATGTCTATTTATTATTATTATTTCATAATTAGCATGAAAACGGTTATATGGATTTAGTTGAATTCACATATAAATTTACTTATTTATAAATCTATTATTATTAGTAAAGATGGATAGTGGCTAGCAGTGGAATCCAGTTTGACGCGCGTTTCTTCCTATTTGAGACTCATCAGCTGGATGTACCTACATCTTAGAGTTGATGTCCACTCTGGGACTCGAACCCAGTACCACTCGCTTCAAACGCGATCGCATTATCTACTTCACTACTGAGTCCTAACAGTCACTTGCTTGTGCAATGGGGTGAAGTTTAATTCACTTGGTATTGTTTTACATGAATCTTCCTATTGATGGCGTTTGAAGCGAATGGTACTGGGTTCAAGTCCCAGAGTGAACACCAAATCTGAGATGTAGGTCAAACTGGATTCCATTGCTAGCCACTATCCATATTTGCTTATAATGCTCGTGAATTAAGGCTATATATATATATATATATATATATATATATATATATATATATATATATATATATATATATATATATATATATATATATATATAGCTTGAATAAATAAATAATTATAAATGGATTGTAAGCATGGCATAAATCATTACAGAATTATGTTTCAGACTATGAAAATCATGATTTACTTCATTTTCTATGATTAACTATCTTTCTTGTTTATCTGTATGTTTGTTTGTATGGTAGTTAGTTTTTCGTTTAACTCATATATTTGATATTCTCCACAAATCTATACTGATAGTTACCATGTGCTCACTAGTGACTAGCTTCGGGAGGAAATTCTCGGAGTTCAAGTGAGAAGCCGTGACTAGTGGAGCTAATCCGTGTATGGTAGAGATAGGTATCTACCTTTGAGATATAGATAACGATTTAAAAACATGAAGTTTACATTGTTTTTCTAGATAAATGACTTCAGCGCCTACCACCCAGTAACAAGAATAAACGACTTATAGTTTACTCCATACAGAAGGTTGTGGTGATTAGTGAATTTTTTAAACTTTACATCACAGACTAACTTTAGTTAGACAGACATAAAAAACATAAGGATTTGGAAGTTATTCTGTCCTAGCATGAGACACTTCAAAAATATCATCGATGGCATATTTGAAGGTGAATGGAAGGATTGGACAGCTCTGTCTAGCCTCACTGCTCGAATGGAACAGTGGACAATAGCGCTTGCACATCCTTACTATGCCTGAAGTGTTTGTTGACAGGGACATATAGATGTTAACAAAACGTCCCAGACACACACTTCTTCTATAGACGATCACAGAGAACGGTCCTGTAAAGCAAATCGAGTGTGACCCTGGTATAAAGATACACAACGACTGTTGACCTGTGAAGCATAACTGGAGTTAATAGTTTGGACGCAACTGCAAGTAGACTTAGCCATTCATAGCTTTTAGTCATCATGGATGGTGTTACTGGTGAGTGTTCCATCAGCTTCATAGATTACTTCACTCACACTAGACATCGTGCCACCATTGCTTTAGATGAGTTGAGTCCTCGTTAGCACGCTCAAATCATCAGGGTTCTCGATCCTGATGTAAACTCTGTACAATTTCACTTTGTAAGAATCTACATTTATCATCAAACTCGCGATTGATAAGAGTAGGTCGACTTGTTCCAAGAAAATTTAGGGAGAGTGAAGAAATCCAGTGTTTATATGTGGGACGTTTCATGAAGCCACAAGTAACTCCACTCTTTATTTTCACGATATCATGTAAATATAATTAGTTATGATCTATACTTCGGCTTGTTTGCAATGGAAGTCACCGCTGTGAAACGATGAAATATCAAATATCTATCTATCTAGCTGTGAACTAGTTATTTTCATATTTATCTTTGTGACTTCAGTTTAATTAAACGTAAGGAATTCACAGAACATAAAATATCAAATTCTCACTCACTTACTGAATAAGTAATCAATATTATTTTTGCGTCTAGACTTTAATACTGATCAGATTCTATTAATTATCAGTTGAATGAATTTAAATATGGAGTTAGCAGACTAACAGATTACATAACAACTAGTTGGTGATTTCATAAAATTCAGTTAAAAACTTTGAATATTAGTGATAGAGATAAAAATACTAGCATAATAAAAATTATCTGGGAACACACATAATTTAATTACTTATTATTGTCGTTTCAGACTGGATGACCTGCAATCAAATAGTAGGGGAAGCATCAGTTCGATCAATATTGTAGGTACACCTTGTTGACAAGTTCCAGCTAGCCTGAAACTTAAGTTAAGGTGTGATTTCTACCAACTGCCTATAACCAATTAACAGTAATGATATGCGTTTAGACACAATTTACTGATTGTTAATGTATTGACAATTATTCTTGTGTTAATAAGCTTTATTGTATTCACTGACCAAATAATTATTTAGGACATTAAAGTCCATGAATATCTTTGCATATTCACACATGTCGGTATGTTGCTGAAATATAATTAAAATTCATTTGAAATAGAATCTAGACCATATCATCATGTTACAGTTGAATGACTTAACGTCATCTGTTATTTAATCTAACACTCTAATGTGTAGTAACATCAGAAATTGAATAAGACAATTCTACTCTTTTGAATGTTGCATAACTGTTACCTAGGTAACAATGGTTACATAACTTCCCCTTTAGTAAGTAGTCGCTAGTAGATTTAGATACTCAATAGATAAATGAATATTAGTTTATTATCTAAATGTTCAAAATGAACAAATACATACTCATTGATTTTTCTTAGTATAAGTTAGTTAATATGATTTTAAAGAGATATTACCTCAGGATTGATCGATACGTGTATTGAATTAGTTAAGCTTTCGTCTAGTTTTTCTCTATCAAGAGAATCTTAGTAACTCTGTTAGGTTAGTGATTGATTTCTGAACTGATGTGATAGATGTGAATTATTGAAATTCAGTGAAAGTTAATTTGGAAACCATTTCTTTTCAACATGCGGTGAAACTCTGGTCCACCAGGGTGCTTGGTACCTGTGTGGTTGTGCCACAGGATTGAGCCTATACAGTGTTTGGCTCTCCTGTTAAACGGGCTTGGGTTGTACTGTTTGAATTGTCACGTGAAAGTCTGGACGGTGTCTGGTTCTCCTGAAAACCGATGTAAAATTACCCTGGCCCACAAGGGCATATTATATAACTGTGAATCCCCCAAATGCTCTTACACGGCCACGCGTATACAGCCTCTGCCAGGGAAGTCCTACTCACTGCCTTCTCGTGGTGGGGGTGTTGTTTACAAAAATGAGAGGACGAAAAGCGAATGTCTGGAGCTTTAACCGGATCCAAACCAATGGTGCACATGGGATCCAGTATCCTGAGGGAACAAATGGAGTATGAACCAATCGTTGGTCACCGGCTACCATGGGACTTCATCTCCTCACAATGCTTCACTGCCTTGTGGGTTACACCTTTAGGTCAAAGGCTCGGGTTGTGGCCCTCTAAGAAAACCATCTGCTTCGGTCTGGGCACCCGTGCAGTATCACAACCCACACACAAATAAAATGAAAATTTGTGTGGCGCATATATATTTGGTGTCCTCTTGTACCAATATTTATATGTTGAAATAAATAAATAAATAAGGTGATAAGTGTAGATATGGGATAGAAGTAGTTTAAATTGTAAATTACGATATATGAATATGTATCGCGCATGCTTAAAAACTGTCCACTCTGATATGCCTCACAAGACATAATTGGAGTAGTTTGGAAGAAAGTTCGGAGGAAATCAAACAAAGATCATGATATCAATCTTCAAATCATTGACTGATTCACTTAGCAATTAACACCTATCGAAACCATATTTTTCAGAGATTATATAATAGACTTAATCTCTATTCCATAAATAGTTACAGTGATTTAGACCTACTTATTGACTTCAACATAGAACACCGTATCAATCCCTTTATTTTTATTTCTTCTTATGTCGACTTTTACAATAACATAGATATTATTATTCTAACTTTTTTCCTTGCCTTTATAATCTATCATTTATCTGTGCTGATTTAAAATGTGACAGATCTAACCGATGGTAAACATTATTTTTCGAAGTACAAACTGCTGATATACGTTTACAACATTCATCAAATGAATATTCTGACTTAACTGTATAACTATTTTAGATGGAACTCGTCCAAATCTCTCAGTATATGGATCCAATCTTAAGTTATTTTTATCCAGAACACAAATCGAAGTAAAACGTTCCTAAGATTGAGTTCACGGATCATTCTAAGCTAGACCACTGCTGAAAACCTGAAATCACTGAACGGGTGTTTCGTTTTAGTATAGAACTCCTCAGTAGTGCTCATACACGATCCCGCACTAAAGGAACACGAACCCAGAACGTTTAGTCTCTTGCGTAAACACTCATCATCTAGATCAATGAACTAGTATCTCAAGGTTCTATGTGTAACACCAATCGATCCATGATCTTGCGCAAGCATTCACACTCGACATGGATCGGACTCCACTAGTCACGGCTTCTCACTAGAACTCTTTGAAATCCATCTTGAAGCTAGTTACAAGTAAACACATAATTTCAGGTTTTCAATGGTGGCCTAGTTTAGATTGACTTGTGAATTCAGCTTTTAAAATACTACAATCTTCACAAATCCCCCCTCAAGTACATTAAACATTTTAAAAACCAGCCAAAATTATCATCTAAACGGTTATTGATAACTAGAATTCAGAAAAGTCATCTATACACACTAAAGAAATAACATGTAAAACGATAACCTCTATGATTTTGAAGGGATTTTTTGAATAATATAAACAATGATACGAAAATTAATCTCATTTCATGTGTTTATTATACAACTTATTTTATTACAATAATTTAGTTTTGTGTTTTTTTTCAAAAAAAAAAAAACAAAAAACAAACAAAACAAAGAAAATCACTTGGAAACAAACTTGTTTTATTGAGACATGACTCAATTGACATTGGATACTTGATCATCGTACCTCACTGGTCTTGTTGTTTTTCACTTCAAAACATAATAAAACTTTTATTTTCTCTTTAAATAAAATTTATTTTTCTCCAATAAAAATCAATGTTTAATTAGACCATGTTCCATTGTTTATTTGCATAATAATAATAATAATAATTATTATTATTATTATTGTTATTATTATTATTAAAATTAATGGTTATTCGAAAATTAACTTTTCCCACTCCATTTTTTCTATGAAGCAGAGTTACCTTCATTTTATCTCATTAGATTTTCTATTCTACTACTGGTAACTATTTAAATAAGTAATATCTTTTATAAAATGTAAGGGATCCAAATTTTGTGTTCAGTTTCAGTATATTGTTTTTGACTCAATTATAAAAATAAGAGGTTAGATAAAAGGGTTTGTATTGGACTTAACACACAGATTTCTTTTTTTTTTCTCTGTACCCTATTTATCTTTCTCGGTTGATTAAACTTGTAGCCGACCCTGGTAAAAGAACTTATTCACGATGTAACATTGCGCAAAGTTACTAATAGTAAGTTACACTATAAACCATAATCACTGTCTTTCAATAAGAAAAAAGAAACAATTAGAACTTGCAACAAAATTGTATAATAAATGACAAAACGATAGCAACCGTTATGAAATGAGGGTTACTTGTAAGCTCCGTCTGGGATAGTAACCACAAACAGAGTTCAGTCAATTGACAAACATCCTTCTATACAGTTTGTACCGACGGCGTGAAGTAAAATGTCAATCCGATAGCGTTATTGAATAATAATCCATGCCAACAGTTTCACATAGTGTAGAACGGTCTAAAACGATGTTATGGCACTAAAATAATCTCTAATCACATGTCGTGGTCAATGGATATCAGTCCGTGATAAAAACCACCTTTGAACTTGTTGAGATTACTGTCATAATAACGACCAATTGGCGATCCTCGTAATGTGATAGTTTCACTTCGCTGATATCCATTGCCATTGTTTATTATATCTTCTAAAATACTAGATATATAACCTAATGATTTTTATTTCATTCGGTCTTATACAAATGATAACAAAAACTTTTTTGTATAATCCTGTCTTTTCCGTTCTTCATATTCATCACCATTGATTGTCTTCCTTGAGATATTATTGTATATTAATTGTTCCATCTATCTCTAAACACAACAACTGTTTTATCTAATTTGAAGGGAAATATACCATCTCTTAATGTCCGTAACTTACATCGAAACCTATACTAATCACAATGAAACTATGGAAAATCTCTAAGCAAATTCATTTCTAGACTGAATAAAAAGTAATTCAATAAAGCCGAGTACAGTAATTGTATGATCTTCTGAATCAAATACATAGAAATACTAAACAATATATACACATATATTAATTTATTTGACATATCAAATAAGTAGAAATATATACGAAACAACATTTATAATTATATAGGTGGATATATGAACGTAGAGAGGGAAGGGCTAAAGGCGATTAAGATACAACAACGTAATGCTGTATGTGAATGAATTATTTATAATTAAAAAAGAGAATAAAGTAGAGGATAGATAATATATCAAGGTCATTATCAATGGTGGGTGTTCAAGTTAGGAAGAAGAAGAATAAAAGGGTGTACTTTTTTTATTTTCTGACACTAAAAACTACGTAAAAGTCCTAACGATATGATGGAAACATCAATAATGTTACATAATAGTAGAGTAAATGGAAAAATAATAATGAATACTGATAATTGAACGTCAGATAGTAATGCGAATTATGGTAATGATAGCTAGAAAAACTATTCGAACTGAGAGAGAGAGACAGAGAGACAGAGAAGGCAAGAGAGATGACTGAATAGACATTGTTGTGATGAGTTTGTGGAATTTTCATGGCCTATAAAACAAAATGACCTTAGGTAACTACTGAAAACCAGAAAGCATTAGACTGACGTTTCGTCTCAGTATCCAACCCTTCGGTGACAGTACTCATTCATGGATATAATCCCTAGTAAGCTTGTGGATTCAGTGTACAGTTGTTTTTATCTGATTTGCGAATTGACTATAGATAGTGCTCCTTTATTGGATATTACCACTCATGATCACTGTAACTATGATATTGGATATATGTTGGACATAGATTAGATAGAAACCAGTCCAATAATTTTAGAATGCCATAGTATAATTGGTAACTGAATGATGTTAAAGCTTTAGACAATCAGATTTCCCAAATAGTAATCATATTGCATTACACGTGTTATGTGAATTGAAAGAACTGAACCTGATCCTAAATGAGATAGATGTGACTTAGAGTACTATTGAGAAGTTACAACATGATGTCAATTTTCGATGAAAGTCAATTGTACATTATTTAAGAAAATACTATAAAACAAGTTTCGGTATCTTAAACGTCAATTAGAAGTAATGCTCATTATTATTACTGTCTGACAACTATACCATTCGACATTGACTGATTTACGTTAATTCTTTACTTAGTTAAAAATTAATGTCATGTTCTTTAGTCAAAAGTACTGATTATAATCTGTATACCAAGTGATATCATGATTATTAGAGTCAATCCATAGGAAGAACTATATGAGCAGAAAAACATGACATTAGTTGTTAGCTATTGATCAATCAGAGTAAGCATCTCAGCCTTACGGGTAACCAATAAAAACATGAATACTTCAATGGTACTTTCTCTGACTGTGAAATGATATGGGCTCAAACTATACCAGGAGGATAATTACGGCAAAAGTGCAAATGTGCATTCCTAGTAAGTTCTAATGAATACAAAACCTAAATATAGACCTTCCTATCAATCACGTTTATTGACTTTACAGTGGTTAAATTCACGACAAAATCTGAGGCAAATGGAAGAATGAATTTTATATTCTGAATTTTTCCACCATAAAAATATCTACACTTTTGAAAAATGACACTCAGACAAGAGGGGAAAGTTCATTCTTACTAAAAATCCACTCACTCATCTATTATTAATACTTAGGTGAAATTTATCACAGAATGACCACAATTTGATTACCATGAAAAACAAGAAAGGTCAGAACATTAGTTACGCCTATGTATATGATTCTTCAGTAGTACATACGTAAGAAATCGCTGTACATCAAACCCAAAACCTTCAGATTTCTCTGTGAATGCTTACCAGTAGACCACTGGGTTGGCATCAAATAGTATATATCTTCAATTTCATCTCATCGAGGTCAAGTCATTGAGAATACCATCTACAAACAAAACATCGTGAAACTTCTATATTGCATGTTATTAGTAAATTGTTTTGTTAAAAGTACACAGTTAGTTCTTTATTTGTAAGAGTATACAATCCTACCTATCTTCTCTATCATTTACTGACTGTTCCATTCATATTTTAGCAATAACATAAACAAAAACAATAAACGTACATTAAGTAAACACAAACGTAAACAAAACATTCTCAATATTTGTTTACTGATGACCAGCCTAATACCTTGGGATATTTCATTGTTACTGAGTATTAGTGCAAATAAAACGGTTGTTTATCCCCCCGAAATATGATTATACTGTAATACAAAATAAGTAAGTTATTTACAAAGATATAAATAAATCAACAACATACAAAAATATTTTAATGTTACGTTAAGAATGGAAACAACCTTGTCAGGTTTGAGACAATTATCTACCAATCGCATGGCTTGATGGTTAGAAAATGTTACGCATTGATTGAAGTCACAAATCTAAACAACTGAATACCGACTCAATGGTCTGATGATCGCACATTCCTTGTGAGATCTAAGGGTCGTAGGTTCTATCTCTAGTGTACACTGTTGAAAAATTACATAATAGGAAGAGAAAGTCATTCAACGCTTCCTGGTTTTCGATATCTGTCTGACTAAAGTTAATCTGCAGTGTAAAACTTCGAAATCAACAATTTCACAAATTCCCAATTATAATAAAGTGGATAACAAAAAGTATATGATTTCAGCCTACTCTATTTAAGTGTGTGTTTTAAATCTAGTGCCTATCCGGTTGAAAACCTGGTGTTTTACCTATTAAAATGTCATTTTGTAGTAAGGGAACAATTAGAAAATGATATAAACAGTAAATTAAACATAATTATTATTAAGGATATTTTATACACATACTAATTTTGAAGTGTTATATGGTCGGTTGGCATGGACCAGACAATTATTAATAACCAAGTGCACTGAACCGATGATTTTTTTCCTCGTATTGGACTCCAGAAAACCACCTATCTATTATCTCACCATGAATCGAACCTAGAGTACTCAGGTATCGTAGCAAGCCCATGACCTTACAGACCACCGATATGGCATACATTGATGGACATCATAAACATTAATTTATTCTTTGTATGGTTGGATCTTGATTTAATGCAGTATGTAATTGCTTTGTTATCAAGTTAAATGACTCCATAAGTCACCATTTCTTATTCGGACTTCAAGAAATTCTCGTCGAACCAAGTCCTCATTGAACACACCAGTCCCTAATGACTACACTAAGTCAGAACATTAATACTACTTCTCACACAATCGCATCTATTACTGCTCCAATCATTGCCAGTGGCTTTATTACTTATGACAATCGTTATTACGTTTTATATATTTTTCTTCTCTTGATATATGCTTTATAATTAGCAAGGCAAACCAAGTTACCAAATTCATTGGTAAACACTTACTGGTATGTTCCAAGTGTTCCTATTTTCGATAGTGTACATTTTTTTATTAATTTACAGGTGGTGTGGTCTGCATGAATTGAATTATGAAAAGAGTAGATTAGTTTTAATTCATATCACAATGTACAGAACGATACGGTAGCTTGATGGTTAAAGATGTCAACTCACAATGAGCAGGTTAGAGATTTGTAATCTAGTTTCGTCAACTTCAGTTTAATAAATCGAATAATATCACTAGTCTCCAAAAGTTAAATAAAAGAGAGTGTGGTTTGAATTCGAGGATGAGAAACTCTTATTCATTAAATGAACCACATAATAGCTGTCTTATTTTAAGGAACTGGTCTGCTAAAGAATAAGTCATCAATAATTGACTAGTTATAGGAGAGGATAACTATGCTTTCGTTAATCTGTAAGTTGTTTTAGTTATAACACTGAGTTAAGAGACCGCTCAATCTTAAAAACCAGACATGACAATAGTTACCACAACCACCACCATTATTATCATCATCGTATATAAACATGTCTTTTGTACATAAAGTTTGCTGCAACCTAAATAGCTTGACAGTAATATCTGTAATTTCGATACAGCAGACCAGTGAATGTTCCAGTCCCGAAGACAGCGTCGATCACCTTAAAATTACAAACATCTCTTACTGACTGATATTACTCATAAACAATTGACACGATCAAAAGTTCTTGTCATTCATGTTCTACATTACAGCACATTATCGTCTCACCAGAACAATTTGGAGTAATATGACTTGACTGACACGGTCCAATCAACACTAGGGAATAAATAATGATAAAAGTTGGAGTTATGTAGAAATCGGTCAAAGTTGTAGGTTACATTAGTCACAGATTGATCTTGGTTGAGGTTCCATCGAAGATTAGCAGATACTAGACAGCCGACCACAACCTAATGGTTTTAATGTAGTAAACATTGCAGCTAGATTCGAACGTCCTGGGTTCGACTCCTAACTGGATTATGGGAGCCTACACCCAAGGTACTCCATTTTGAGATCAACTGTTTATCTAATAGTCCTTTGTTTTCAATGGTATTTCAACTGAGATCAATCTGTGATAAGAACGCCATCTCTAGATATGATATTAATTAGCTTTCAGTGACCGCCTGATATAAATTGAATTATTCGTTGAATGTAAAAACTAATTGTATTTGTGTGTTGATTACTTGTGCATAAATTTGTTCATGAAAGAATTGAACTAATTTCAAATTGAATTACTAATTGGTTCATGTTTTTCATTTCTACATGACAGCTATTCTACAACATTTCAATTTATTAGATTTTGTCAGTTGATAAGAAATTGTTGTTTCTTATAATGATACTTTTATCCGATCCTGCACCACACACACACATACACACAACAGATTCACATATACATGCAAACATGAATACAAGCACAGTCACGTACACGTACAAGATTACATCTTCCGATGAGAAGTAGTGTATTCATTCATACATTTTCTTTAAGTAGAATTTAAAAAAAACGATAGAATTTTCCTAGATAATCTATGGGGAATTAAGCAAAATATGTCGATTAATAAAGTAGCATATATTTACGCATAGAAACGCACACATAGAAAAACACACATGTAATAGGACAAACACAATGAAGTGAAATAAAAAAAACACTATAAGAATGACAAATAACAAGTTAATCCTTAAAGAAATAACAAAAACTCATAATTGTTATCCTGTCTATTTTCTCCGGTTCTTTTTTGTTTCAATCTTTATAATACACTCTGTGTGTGTATGTGTGTGTGTATGTGTATGGGCGTGCATGCATGCGTGCGTGTTTGAGTGTTTTACTTTCTCCATGGTCTGTGCAGGCTAATACAGATTATGAACGTGAAAAAATTGTGAGAAATAAGAAAAGAAAGAAAAAAAAACATTTGAAAAATACAATTAACAGATTATTTTCTATTTAATAATAATCATAATACTACTGATAAAAATAATCACGTTCATAATAACACGTTTATAGAACAGTAAAGAAAGATTGAATCATGTCTGAAATTATTTATAGAAATTTAATAAAGTAGTATATGTGGGCGTCGAAAGAAAAAGAAGAAAAAGAATCACACACGCACACACACACTAATAAGAATAATTCAAATGATTTATGAAGAAAAAAATATAATTAATTTGAGAATAATCTTTTCCTTTTTCGTTAGATAGATTAATTGTTATTAGTTAATGTAAGAAAGAAAACCAGAGAAAAAAACTGTTAGATAATACTAGACAATCATTAACAATTAAACAGAAAATCAAATACTGAATATAATTACTGTGATTTGGATCTTCATTTTATTAGACAGTCAAGTTATACGAGGAAGCACTGGGCAACTATGTGAATGTTTCATTTTTCCAGGGATCTGATTAGTGACTTATTATCCAATAGTTTATATTTTCAACTTTTATCAGTACAGATCACTGGATACTGGCTTAGTGATCCAAAGACAGTACTCTAGTTGTCAAGTCTGAATTTTCTATATTTGTTCTTTCATCATATTAGCTGCAGAGACTATTATAAGTATGAAACAACTGTTTAATTCTCTGTTTTTATAAGTTTTTTTAAATGAATTGTGTTCATAAAATAGCCTAACTTCAAAGTGATCAAACCCTAGGAATTTTCTCATCTTCTTATTCTATTTTTCCGAACTTTATTAGTACTTTAACTATTTTTGTCAATTGTCATACAGGCTTACTTACATCTTAGACCAAGTTCCTGGGATTCGAAATAATGTTAAATTTCGTTCGAAACTACAATATTTACGAATTCCCAATGCGAAGGTGGATAAAAACCACTGAATTGAAACTAAACGACCGTTTAAATTTTAAACTGTTTGAATCATGATTCTTGTTTCGTTTTTAAAGTCAGTAAATAGAAATCATATGTTTGGACATACGCCTAAGATCTTGGGGGGAGGGGCTTACGTTTTTCATGAGATTCTAACCCATACTACTCAAGCTTATAGTTCTAGACTTTAAAACGAGCTATTTCAGAATTGACTGACATTTTGTCGAGGCATTTAAACTAGCAACTATATACCAACTTGACCGACAGTATTTGATCAGGACTTTCCCATTCAACAATTTAAAAGATCAATAATCAACAAATAAATAGTAATCAGGCAATATTCTTTATAAACTGACCTCATTCAGAATACCAGAGTTAATTGAATTGATGTTTTCTTCTATTATGGGACGCAGACTAGGGAGCTTATAAATGCGACACGTTCAAGGAAAAACCAAGCACTTCAGATTCGATCTTTGTTAATGGAAGTCAAGTACCATGAAACTTAGATCGTTACCATATGATTGTATCCAACTATCTGATTGATTGACAGATAAACGAACAAATCAATACGTTAAACTCACTTGGTGTTGTTTTACTTGTATCTTCCCATTGTTATTTAGGACTGCGATTGATCAATTTCACGTTGACATATGTGCATCCTGTGATGAATGCCTCGATATACCCTTAAGTCACAAGCTTTTTAAGTGAGGACGGATAGTGGCCAGCAGTGGAATCCAGGATGCACATTTTGTAGCTAAGTGGATAACGCGATGGCGTTTAAAGAGAACGGTATTGGGTTCGAGTACCACAGTGGACACAAACTTTGGGATTCAAATAAATCCAGCTGACGAGTCTCAAATAGGACGAAACGAGCGTCGAACTAGATTCCATTGTTAGCCACTATCCATCTTTGCTTAAAAATCAATAATTTATTTACATTCAAACCAAATAATTTTTGAAAGATTGTTACAGATAAAAAAATTCATATTTATCTCTACTTTTCTTTTTTTTTGTTTCTTCTTTCAATGATAAATGAAAATGTTAAAATATTTACATTTAGTGCAGACAACTTGAAATGATTGTTGAAGTTAACATTATGGAATTAAAATAAAATTTATTCAGACAAAAAAACCTACTAAACTAACAATCATTTCAATAGAATGACCAATAGGGAATTGAATTTATTCATTGAAATTGTGGTATAATTATTTCTTGTTACTTTAGTTATATTCGATACTATATTAAACACAGAGGGTTTGTGAAGATTATACTGATTTCATCATAGATTGTTAAATGAGTTCAGCTGAATTAAAGGGAGGAATTGAAAAAGTACCGTTAAGAAAGGTAGTAAACATTTGAATGATTGTGTATTTATGAGACATTGTGTTCATGAATACACACTGATATTACGAAGTTATACAAGACGGCAAAACTATAGTTCAATACTCTATTATTTTACGGAGATCAATTAATGATCCAAACAATCATTAAAATGAACAGTATTCATAAATATTTCATCCTAAAACCCATTGTTAGTTCACTTTTCAGTAATATGTAATTCAAACTGTGAATCCCAAGAAAACTGCTTGAAGTATTCATGAAATCACTACTCTTTCTAACACAGATGAATAAATGTTAACTAAACCGCAAGTGATAAACTAATTAACTGTAGATTAAGTCTGGAAGGGATTAAAACATCCAGAACAAGTGAAACAATTATCTAGTTCATGGATAGAATAATCTATCATGATAACTTACCATTGCATAAATGTGCATAACTCACTACTAAAAAGTATTAGGTGAATAAAGTATCAAACCCATGACTAAAATATAGACAATTTTAAGAGTTTTAAATCCAAATCATAAGAAGGATTGCATAGTATGATTGTTGAGAGACTGATTTACTAGTAATAATTTTCAACATTATTAGACATTTGTTTAACAGTGGTTGATTAGACGTTTGTTTTAATTGGGAAATTATTATGATCGAAATCCTAACTAATATAAATAGTATGTAATTGAGTGTTAGTTACTCAAACGATGTTGCAAAAATTCAGTCTAAATCGTTAGAAAAGGATTTTTAACATTTGAATTTATGAGGTTTCAGACCCCTAATACTGTTTAATCAGATGGCATGAATCTTACATCTTGGATGGTTGATTCTCTAGAACACACTATAAGCTTTTAAAAATGCCAACTTACTTTTCACTGGAATGAAAATAGACCTCTTGCATTCTTACATTTTATTACTAATTAAGAATAATGTTAAGAGTTTCTGGAAGCATAGTAAAAGTTCGGCTGGGAAGTACCTTGTGTTTCATTCATTTATTGAGTTAACTCTCCCACAGAATATTAAGTTAATATTCTGGTTCAGGAAGGTAAAAATAGATCACAGCATAAAAATGCCATAAGATAATTTATTTTGGTAATGTAAATCATTGGTTACAAACTCAGTATTCTACAGAAATGGCTTTGAATATAAATATAGTGGGTTAGATCCTTCTTAGGATTGGAGTTGCACACTATTACTGAGCAATAAGTGTATATGCCTTCCTGAGTATTAGTGTTTATAAAATTAAATTCAGTCCATGATAAAAGCAAATTTTAAATGAGGCAATCTCTCATGGAACAACTTATTTATACAGCCTTCTTAATTTGTAAAGGATTAGTCGAAAAATTACCAGTAGGTCTATAAAAAATCAGCACAAAAACAACTGTTTATTAAATATATTGTAATTCACACCACGATCTGACTTTAGTTGGGCAACTATTGAAAACCAGGTTATATTAGATAACTGCCTCGTCCTATTAGTTTTTCAAAAGTACGCACTTGTGATCGTACCAGGGATTGAACTGAGGGTCTTCAGGTCCTAATACAACTGTTTAACCTTCACATTAATGAAATAGCATTCAGTTACATTCAAAAAACCATTCAATTCATGACATTTCCTAACTATTATTCAATGCTACTGGTGGGTCATTCCCTTACTCCTTAAATGTCAAGGTTTACCCGGTAATTAGCACTAGATATTAATCACTATTGAGCTTACAATATGTTAATATTTCCTAACATTGTAGTCATGAATGTTATTCACATAAAGTTTTGCTTTATCGACTTTAGATTTATCAGTCATTACTTACTACATAACTATGTTAAATGGACACCAAAATGTTTTAAGTCACGATTGGTATTACTGAGTGCTAACCAGCATGAAAATTTAGGTTCGACGTACCCTGGACAATCATCAATAATACTGTTAGATTTCCATTGATTCCTTAAAAGTAATTGATTTATTGTTTATTTTCAATTTATTTATTCGTATTATTCAACTATGTTTTCTCCTTCTGCTATGTATCTTACAACCATAGGTATATATATATATATATATATATATATATATATATATATATATATATATATATATATATATATAAAACAATCATATTCTTTCAGAGAGGGAGAGAGAGAGAGAGAGAAAGAGTAAACAATTTTTAAGTGACTTTAAAACATTTAACTCATTCTATGTTAATGATATTAATGGTCAAGTTGGATAGATCAGTTCGTTTAATCGTTTGATTAATTAAAAGTGAAGAGAAACAGCGTAGTAATATTAATAATAATAGAGGGTGGGGGGCTTCCATCCAAGTATATCATCAAATGTTTATAGATTGTTTGTGACTAACTGTTGAGAAAATAAACATCAAGGTTAAAAATTAAGTAAATAAATAAATGAATTATGTTTTTGTCATTTGATGATTTTAAGGTCAACTAGGATAAATAGTCAACAACAACAACAAAAAAGCAGATAAATAAATAAATAAATCATTATTATTTCTATTTTTTTAAAAAAATATTAGAATTTATATATTATCCATTTAGTTATAGAGTTGATATTTACTTTCTATAAGATACATGATATAAATACTAACTCAAATCAGTTAATATTTTAACCAATAAGGATTACTTATTTAGTTCATCTTAGAAATTGTGTGAGAACGGTCTAGAAGTGAACTTGACAAAATTTTAAGAAGCTCAGAAAAAGTCGAAGATATTCCAAAATCTCTAAGTGTAGCTTCCTTATTGGACAAATGCTAATAAACCTCTGTGTGTGCGAATCGGATAACTAAAATGATGATTTTGTTGATACTAAAAATTATAAATACCTGACAGTTTTGTACCATAATTGACACTGTTTGGAATAACATTCCTTTCACTTGTTTTCTGTCTTCTTATTTGAGACTTGGTAGGATTCTAGCGTCGAGTGCTCAAGTTATACGCGGCATGGTAAGAATCTAAGCTCTAAATATAACAGATTGAATTTAAGTAAACGATTATTTGAAACCAGAGGGCATCACGTAGTTGTTTTTTTTCTTAGTCGTAAGACTCCTCATTTGAGATCCTTATTCATGAAAGGATCGAAAAGGTGTTCAAGTTTCATAGTGTACTTCCATTGGTTCGCATTTTTAACCTCACTTAATTTACTATATTGAGCAAATATTAACTATATTTATCGATAATATCTGTCTCACGACCGACAGTGTTGAACTGCACCATATAATTAGTGTAGTAAGAAAATTTCAGAATTATTCTTTTTCTGGTTAGGGTTTTTTTATCCAGTTATTTTTCCACGGGATGGGCTCGCTAACCCCATGTCCAACCCTCCTCCTTTATCCGGGCTTGGGACCGGCAGTAGCCCCAGAGGGCGGAGTTATTATCCGTACAGAAATAATTTTCTATTAATTCTACTGTTACAGATTACTCCACAAAATTATGCACACATATTAAATTAGGTATAAAATGGTTAATTTGTGTATCTCTTTAAGGGTATTGTATTCTAATATATTAATATCATATTCTACTGGACAACAAACAATAAAAATGTTGTGAGTAAAATGGGATGATTACTGTATTCATTCTGGATGAATTCCAGCCTCCTTATTAGTACATTACTTTGTAGTGGTTTTGTATTAAATGGAAATTGTTTCACTTCCAATTATAAAGAAGTCTGTCCACTAGCATTTTTATAAACGAAATTATTATTAAATCTGTTCATAAGGGAGTAGACAATGATTATTGAATTAGGTAGTTTGTGGAAATCATTAAATTCAATTAGTTTCAATGAATGAGATCATGAGTCAATTGAAGCTAATCGAACATGGAAAACCTGGAAGCACTTCAATACCGTTTCGTTCTATTGTGGGACACCTCCGTGGCAGCGCGCATCCACGATCCTGCCTCGCGAGGTTCCAACCCAGGACCTACTGGTCTCGCGCGCGACCACTTAACCACTAGACAACTGAGTCGGCCGGCATCTAACGGTGTTAATGTCCAATTTCAACTAATCCACGAAATTGACCGACACATCCACCATTGTCTTTAGTGAGTTACTGTCTCACAACCGACCCGGTTGAACTGCACAGGTCACTACTTCTCACTAAATCTCCGGGATATACATCTTGAAACCAGTTACTAGTGAGCATATGTTGATTAATATCAATTCAATTAAATGATAGTTATTCAGGATGTACTGATATAAGCTGAAAAATCATTGAAAACCAAAATTGACTAGAATGAATTAAAGATAATATACAGATTTCTCATATTGAGTAATATATCATTTAATCACTAAGTTAGTATTCAACTATTGAAATCTAAATTAATAAACTAACGATCTATTGCAGTATGTATAGACTGTCAAACTGTCTCTTTTCTTATTTTTTTTTGAAACTCAATAGGAATTAAATTAATGAAATGTTTAAATAATTAGGTGTTTTACGGATTTATATTGTCTTCCTTAAAGAGTTAACCAGAATTAATGATCACTATATATGTGTACAGAAACATGTTTTGTATGGCCATCATGTAACTAGTTACTCAAAGAGGATGTAAATATGTTAAACAATGTGCCAATTTGTCTTCTGTACATTCATTTCCTAAATTAAAAAAAGGAAGACCATCTATTGAGTATAAGTGAACTAATTTACCTATGAACAAGTAAATATTCAATTTCTCATTAGCATCAATTATGTCATCTGTACAAATAGCCTGATTTATAATAAGTATAGAATGAATAATGTTTAGATTACTTCACTTACAAGTCAAGTTGGTTTGTAATAGGAAAGTATGTTTTCTGATTACTTTCATAGTCTTATAGATTGTTACACAAGTTGTTTTTTTTAATTCTTAAACATTGGAAATGATGTAACACCAATTTATGAATAGAAATGTTGTAAATGGAAGGTACTTTTCATTAAATTGTCGTTTGTCTTTTTAAAAGTTGATCAAAGTATAATTATCTTTTTGAATTTATTGGGATGTTAACTAAATGTGAATAGCTGTAAAATGTTAGAGAGATCTAAAACTTAGAAGAATGATCTTTCAACAGTGTTGTGCTCTCTGAGTTGATTGATTTTATCTACGAATTATTGATTGTCTTCCAGACATCATCTTAAGGAAACAGGTGGGTTGATGGAAATAATTACTTGTAAGTTACAGTTTAGTATATCATTATCCAACGTGATTTGTTGTATTGATAATAACAAGGCCAATTTAGATAATTATTTCGATTGGTTTACCTTGGTCTTGTCTCTAATTTTGTAAGTGATCAGTGACTAGTAGACTGAGTATTGCTCACTAAGTTCACTGATTGCTGAATGATTTATATGCGGTTCTCCGGAAAATGGTGTCTAGTTTTCAATCTTATGAGGATAGAAGCAATCTATTAAATGTTCTAGATTTAATTTTTGTGCTAGTAGTCATTCATTTGGTGTGACGCTCAACAGCACTGCCTCGAAACCCAAAACAAGCATTGCTTTCATTAAGATAGTTGATACTAAGCCGTCTTGACAAGCTTAAAGCTGAAGTTCAGACCTTATAGTGAATTACTTCCAACTAGTCTGCAACAAGACGTAGTACACGTGATATTGCATTGCTGCGATTAGTTAGTACATTCAAATTTTAATTAATGAGTATAGGTATATTAATCAAAAGTCGTCAACTGTTTGTCTTTTTTTTAAAATCGATAACCAAAAAAACTATCAATTTACAAATGGCAGTATATTAGAAAATCCATTTCGTATTTTTGCTTCGTGATCTAACGTCTCACTTTTGTCAAATAGTAAAATGTGTACCCTTACAACAAATGATGAGTTGTGTTAAGACCACCCAGTACTTTTAGTTTAAAAGTTAAGATATTAACTGTTATATCATATGGTTAGTTACCGATGTTACACATTAGTTAATTAATAATATAGTGTATTGATCCTTTAATACCATTAGCAACAACTATTTCATTATTTTTCTTTAATAAAATTGTTTGAAAATTTAACATCTTAAGAAGTGAACTTTATTGATTTATAAAGAAAGAAGAATATTACTATGCTGTTGAATAATTAATAATTTTAATTCCCACCCACCTGCATCCCTCGCTCTCTCCAAATACTTTCTTTGTTCTATTCATTTATTCGAAATGAATTAATTTACTCATACTCATAAACAACATAAACTAGTAAAAAAAATTTGTTTTTTAAAGGAGGAAACACTATACTACTTATTTATTCATTCAAAAGTTCTAGTAAACTATGTGTTTATCTATAAATTCATTGTTTTAACTAGTGTTATTTAGCGCTACTTCCCCTTTTTACAATATGTATCTAACCAGTGATTGACATGACAATGAAAATGAGAAAAATTAAGCAGAATAAAAATGGTAACTTATTAATATTAACGACAACAATAAAAAAATTGTTGAGAAATAATTGAAATTCTCAATCATTAATCAATGAATTGTTAACCAGTTTTTCGAATCAAATAAAACGGCTCAAACCATTGCTAAGCATACACACTTACACACACACACACGCACATACACAGAAATCATTGAATGTAACTTATAAATAAATGTAGATTGTTCAACGTAGTAGATACATTTTGTTTTACCCATTTCCTTATCAAAAATAATTATGAAAAGGAACTGAGAAAGAAATAATGTCAAATTGATTGAAAAACAAATTTATGGTTTCATCAAACTTGTGAAAGTGGGATAGAATTTTAGATCTCTACAATAATGGGATAAGAGTGGGTAGTTCTAATAGAGAATAAGTAAATAATACAACCCGGTTATTACATTCTCATCATTCTCATAATTAATGAAATTTTTAAAGAAAAATAGGGAAGTGAATGAATCAGTTAGGTGATTAATTACTGAATTAGTAATCAAGTGAATCAAATAGTTAGAAGGTTCACTGAAACAAACCTTACATTTTAAAAAAATATACATCACATTTCATCCGGTCGTGAACACACAACGATATGAAAAGATGTGTTACCAAGAACTGTCCTTCTAAAAATAACGCGATAATAATAGAAGTAGAAGGATGGATGAAAATAGAAAAGTCTATTGGTCATGGTATTAATTAATCGTATGGTGTTACTCACATATATTGAGAACCAAACCCTCACTGATCGATTTCTACTCAAATCAGTCACTGATGCAAATTTCTACGTTTGAAAGACCCAGCTACGCGAAAGATGAAGTGTGAGAAAGAATATTAAATTCTATCTAAGCGGTCTAGATTTATTCCACTCAATTCGCAAGATTTAAAGTTCCTGATTCTTTCTGAAAAAATGGATTATCATCACTGATACGTTTAAAACTATATATATATATATATATATATATATATATATATATATATATATTTCGGTTGAAGGAGTTTCGTAGAGATCGATTTTATTTGCAGATTATAATCAATGTAGACTGCTTTCAGTAAGAGCGCCATTGAAAACCAGGGGTCAGCGGACACCAATTTTGTCATGGCATACGACTTCCAAATGCAAGTGAACATACATGACCCTTTGAGGTATCAGACTTAGGACCTTCAGGTCTCATTTGTGATTAATATAACTTACAAAAAGAACATGTACTTGTGAACCGTAGGGTAAAAGTTTGAGCCAAACCCTTATCCGAAAAATTATTAGTTTAAACTTTATTTACTATAAATTAAATAAATAGTGGTACAATTTAATTGATAGATTGTTTATCAGAGAGACATTTTACTGAAATCAAAAACACTTTCCCAAATGTAATTTCCTAACTAATGATGACATAATGAAAGACGGACATGTGGACTTGCCTATCAGACTCGAATGAATGACTTGTAGATTCTAGTGTAAAGTAAAAAGTGAGTGACATTTAACTTTCATCATTTAAAAACTTATGGAAACACTTTAATATAATCTCCACACTGTTTAATTTTTTTTAGTTTTCATCATCATTAAGTTACAATGATAATGTTGAGCGTGTTAAATCGCTACTTCTTTCTATGTAGATTGTGCATACCAACGAAATCCATTAATTCCTGTTTTAATATATTTTGTTTACAGTAGAGTTGCCAAGAAACTGTTTGATTAGTAGTTTATTAAATAAAAGACGAGCAATTAAAGTGTAGGTATGTTAAAGTACGTGTTTTCTACAAACAATTACATCATATCGCTATCTCATATTTCTATCTCACTAACGTTTGAATGAATTTACTAATAAAAATTTTGTACGTGACAATTTCCCATGACATTACTCTTCACTATAAGAATAATGAGAAAATATTGACACTCAGATTAATGAGGTTATGTAGGAATATTATTTTATTAATAAGGTCTAGAAATTGTCTTAATAAACCTTAAAAAAACTGACAAACTTTCTGGTTCAAGACTTTTCAGTAGTAGGCATTCAACATCTTATAACAGATTGAAATCCGAATATTCTCACCTCACAGTAAACACGACAATCTCAGGCTATTGAATTGATGTTTAGTAGATCACATTCCCCTTTTCAGAGTTTCTCGTCGACCTAATCCAGTTACCTAACATCACTGTATAATGCACACGATGTCGAGCCACTAAAAATTATGGCTATGTTGCAATTTGATCAATAGAATTCAATTAGCACTTATCACCAGATGAACATGACATTACTCAATGCTCAATGATCAATCAATATAAATATTTCAGAATAGTTAAGTGGTAATGTTGCAGACTGCTAAACTGTATGAAGCCGATTTGAATCACACAGGACAGAAAAGCTCCCCCAATTTTGAGGATATGCTTTTCTGTAAAGTGTCGACTACTATGAAATCTGGATCAAGAAAAGTTCGCTACTCACTGACTACCTCAAGCCACCTAGGAGTGTTGATATACAACTCGACGTAATGTTATCTATAAAAAGATAATTGATTAATAAGAGGGTATGAGGAACTAGTCAATTGGTTTATTGTCAAGACTGTTTACATAGTCACTGGATATGACATGAAATGATGAAAATGTAAACGTATTTTGTACTTAGTTATATGGTCAGAATAAACAAAAATCGATCGTGCAAATATTTTCGGAAGTAAAAAGATCAGAAATGTAGTTGCATAGATTTCTATAACCAAATTTTATATTTAAAAATAAGAAATCAAAAAGTCTTGATTAAGTTGGATCAAATTTGATAGATAACTCTAGAAGAACTACCTATGCAACGGTTTAATGTACAGTATTAATTAAATGTACTGAAAATAACTACTACATGTTTCCGTTCTCTATTCTTTACTGAATTGTAAAGATTGATATTCAGAAATATCATTATAAATCTGTCTAGTTTCATTCATAATATAGCCAGCTATACAGGATTAGTAAGATGGATAAATTTTTGAAATAAGGGGGGGGGTGAAGATAGTGGTGATTTTTTGATAGCTGATTTAATGAGTCGTCCTAGTAGGCGACCGCTCGACAGTGCAAAAAGGCCGTCCAGTGCTTCCAGGTTTTCAATAACGGTCTAGTTTACATGAACTCATGAATTTAATTATTAAGAATATCGACAACTCAATGTTTATCAGTATTATATCTGTAATAATTTAAATCAGTTAACTACTTAAGTTTAACCCACACCAGTAGTACAACTTTTAGATATTATTATCAGAAAGGAGTTTGACTGGAGATTTTAGTAATTTTATAGTTGAATTCATGGGTCACTTGAAGCCAAACAACCATGGGAAACCTGGAAACATCGGACCGACCATTTCGCAATATTGTGAACTTCCTCAGCAGTGCACATCCACGATCCCACCTCCTGAGATTCCAACCCAAGACCTATCAGCCTGACGCTTAAACTCGTGCTTAACCTCTAAACCACTGAGCCGGCATCCAATGGAATTAATGTCTAACTTCAACCAATCCATGAATTTGAGCACACTACTGAGAAGTTCCATACTGGAACGAAACGGCCATTCAGTGCTTCCAGGTTTTTTTTTGTAGTGGTTTAGCTTCAATTCACTGATGAATTCAACTATAAAATTACTAAGATCTCCACAAAATCCCCCCTTCTGATAAAAATCTATATTAATCAATATTATTTCTATAGTAATTGAAATCAATTAACTACTTAAGTTTTACTTACATAAGTAGTATAACTCTTAAATATTAAAATATTTGTCAAATGATTATTCCTTTTTTTAAAAATTCTATTAAATATAATAATTCTATATAAAATATAATCTCACATGATTATTTATATGCTAAAACAATAACAAAATTTTAAAGAGTATTATAATACTTGGTAATTATTATAAACAATCCATGATTACATAACAGTTGTTTCTTTGTTCCGAAAGAATAATAATAATAATAATAATAACAGCTCAATATGTTCATTGAAACTTTATTTTAAGCCAATTCAATATGTAAATATTTTCTTAAAATATAATACAATGCTAAAGACATTTAGTTGTTGTTTAATTTTTTTGTATTTTGAATCCATAGCTTTTATTTAAAATAATAATAATAATAATAATAATACAATTAATTATCTGTACAATGTTTCAATTTATAGGTTGTGCCTTCGTTACATTTTGTCATAGACAATCAGCTTTAAAATGTCAAGATGCTTTACATGGTAAACAGACGTTGCCTGGGGTAAGTTTAGTAATAATTGATAATAATAATAATAATAATAATTGTAATAATAATAATTATTATTATAACTAATACCCACTTACACACCTACACACACCTACACACACATACACAAATAATTTAAAATAAGTTGTGAGATAAACTAAAAAGAAAAAATAAGACATACATGTTTGGTAGGATGTGAAATTCATGTTTTCTTAAAATTTCAAGAATGGATGCGGGGATAATTATACTCAGCTAACTTATATAAATACTTTAAGCGGGAATGATACAATTCAAATGTAGCGTGAAAGATTTTATTAAAATAATAGAACATGGATAACTGTAGGGGATTTGTTACAGTTCTTTTTGCCACGATTTTCAATATTTTATCTATAGTATAATAATAATTATTATCATTATTAATACTACTATTATTATTAGGAATAGTACTACCATAGTAGTATAATTAGACGTGGTATAATTACGAATTCTATGAGGATTTCGAATTACATTAACATTATTTTAAAATTACGTGTGACACTTTTTTTCTTTATGCTTACAGTTATTGAATGATTTCTTATTCAAGTAAAGATTTTGTGAAGTTTTTTAAATGAAGAATAATTCTCAACGTTAATCATCATCCATGATATTTAACTAAAACTTGAGAAATTCACTTCATATTCTTCTTGACAGATAATCTTAATCATGTCGTCAGTGAGATGGATATTACTAGTGACAATAGATGATCTTAGCAATCAACCACATATTCATTGTATTCGGTTTTGCTTTGTGTGAGGGCTGGGATACTTCCCGGGTGCCCAAACTGAAGCAGGGGGTCTTCTTAGGAGGCCACACCCCGAGCCTTTGACCTGAAGGTTTGATCCAAAAGGCAGTGGAGCAACGTCAGAAGATGCAGTCTCATGGTAGCCGGTGACCAACAACTGGTTCATACGCAATTTGTTCCTTCAGGAACTAGTCGAATGATTTATGTGGCGCATACCTATTTGGTGCCTCTCGTACCAATGTTTATGTGTTTTAATAATAGAATAAATAAATAAACATTATATTCGGTCATTCACGTCATTAAATTCCGACTCAGTGTTTTAAATGATTAAAGGTTCACGAGTAAAATTTCACGATCCTGACTTCATTTCTTCTGGAGAGATCATGATTGTACGCTCCCAAAGGTGAAAGTGAGTAGTACCCATCCAGTTTTCAAATATACTTCAACCGATGTCAAACCTTTATAAGTCAAACTAATCTTAACAAAAGTTTAATAAGTTAAAATATAGTTTACACCATGAACTGATATCCAAATACTGTTACCTAACATTCAACGATTTTCCAGTCTAGATCAGTCCTGAAAGTAAAACAATTACAAGTTTAGTTTTACTCTCTTTACCACAGTGTTTCTTATTATTTTCATTGATTCATCTGCAAGTATTTTTTAAATTCTTAAATAGGTGGACATTTAACCAGAAAGATTTGTGCATAGACATTGTTTGATATAGCATAAAAGAAACAACAGCATTATTTTTTCAACGAACTGATCTTAGCTAAACACTCAGTGAAACCACCAGGAAACACTAGACAATTGTTACCACTTAGCACATAACTTCAGAGGTAGTGTACATCCGAAATTCCACTAGAGATCAAACTCAGAAACTCTAAATTTGACAGCAAGCGCTTTACATTTTTATTACTGTGTCAACTCCGATAGTTTACATTCTCACTGTTAATCAATTCATAATATTGCGAAACCGTTTCCCAATGTTATCTTTGAGAAACTACATCACATCTGATACAATTGAAATTCCACAATCACAGTTTCTCACTAAAATTCTCGAAATTAACCCTTAGTGAGCACATGAATATTATTAATAGTAATAATATTAGTATGGGAGGTTTGTAGAGGTTGTTGAATTGTATAATTCCCATCATGATCTAACCGAGTTCTATCTCAAATGGAGATGTGAATGTATACCGTTGTAAAGTTTTATACTATGACAAAACGATCAGTGCACGATGTTGCCAATCCAATTCAAGAAAGTTTTTAAACCCTATACACTAACAACAATATCGATTAGTGATAATACTTAGGGAGAGAATTTTTTGATAATTTTTATGAACATATTCTAACACATTTTAATTCTTTTCATGAAACAGTCTGCTAATGTTGTTACATAATTTGTACCGATTTGAAGTAAAAAAAAACAAAAACAAATAATTAATTATTATTAATTATGTTTCAATAGGCTATTTCATATATATTTGTACTGTTTAGTAGAATAAGAGATAGTCGACTAATCAAATTATTATTACCTGAAATGTAATATACAAATCTTGAAGTAGGTTTTACGGAATCCTTTGTATAGTTTGATGAGGTGAATCAACCAGATGATATTGAATAATCATTTTATCTCATTACGATGCTCAGTGGAATTAGAATTTTCATGTGGAGGTTTGAAAACACTAATCGTTTCTATCTCTCTGTAATCAAGATGAATTTTAGTTAAAGTTTTCACTATTCTACGTCTTCAAGTTCATTTATATTTATAATTAGTTCAATACTGAAGATCTCTATAAGAAAACATCCAACTAAATAACAACAGTCAGTATAGGATTGTGGAGATTGTTGAATTTTATTACAATCATGAACCGATCATTGTTGTACCTATTGAAATTCTACTTATACACCATCAAATCCTGTGCTGAATGACACAGAGGTTGTGTTCACTTACAAGATTGAAGGTCCTCAGTTCTATCCCCACTTTGGGGGGTTACGGACGCTCACTTTTGAGGAGACATCAACAACAATAAATTGATAAAAATGATCAATAATTGAAGTTTGTACAAGTATTTCAACTAAAGATTTGATCACTGGCATGGTTGAGATTGTATATTTCCATT
This sequence comes from Schistosoma spindalis, assembly GCA_946903255.1. Taxonomy (NCBI): domain Eukaryota; kingdom Metazoa; phylum Platyhelminthes; class Trematoda; order Strigeidida; family Schistosomatidae; genus Schistosoma; species Schistosoma spindalis. Next base: position 10,045,916 of record OX336423.1, on the reverse strand, counting down.
CAGCAATCTCATAGGCTAGAACGAAATCAATGAACTCAGTGGTCCCTTAACTTTTAAACAGTTGTCTAGCTTTCATCAGTCGCTGAAATCAATTGTAAATATGGAGGAGGCTATGATATAAAGAAGTTTTATCAAACGAAAAACAAAAAAAATTTTCATTCAAATTTACAGATTATTAACTGTTAGATAAAAATAGAATTTTATTTCATGTCTTTCATGAATTGAAACACTGTTTTTTTACTTGAAAAAAAAAACAACAAAATTTCAATTCGGTTTTAATTAAACAGAACAAAAAGATAAATATATATCATTCGATAGAATAGAAAGTTGAATAATAAGTGAAGTGAGAAGTGGTTAATGAGGAAGAAAGAAAAAAGGTAACAAAGAAAGTGTACGAAGAATATAGTGATGGAGAGAGAAAAGATAACTTCACATTAATTAAGTAAAAAATTTTTAAAATTGAACAACAGCGAAACAGCAAAGATTGATGATGATGATGATGACGATAATAATAATAACATAAAATGGATCGTATGTGGTCAAAATTAACATGATTAGAATATTGTGTTTTGTCCATTAGACTATCCAATCTATCACAATCATACAAACATGCCGATTTACATACATGGTTAACATATTTCATTTAAACCGTCATCACTAAAGCATTTCATCCTATTGCCTGTCTTACTCTCTAGAGGCAATCACATAAACATTTTATCATAAAATTAAAAATGAAAATTATTTTTTTTTAATTTTTCTCTTGGAAATAACAAAAAAGTTTTGTCAAGATTCACACCATCTCGTTTTATTGAAAAGAGAGATTGTCAGTGTATATATATATACAATATCTATAAGCTTTGGTTGTGTGCATACATGTTGATGGGTAGGTAGGTTGATAGGTGGTATATTTAATGATAATCAAATAAATTATTTATTGAATAAAGGAAATCGTATAGTAAGAAAATATTTAAAAATTATATATTCCAAAAATAATTACATTTTGGTATAATGATAAAATACATAGTAAATATATAGAAAATATTGATTTGTACTATTTGTAATTGTATATTGATATCTAGGACTACAATTAATCAATGATATGCATTGATGTATGTGCATTCCGTGGAAATGATCTCAATGTAGATAATACGTCATAACTATCTAAAGGAGGCAAGTATTGTTCTATTTCGGGTTCACTAGATAGATTCACCTGCTTCTCAGTGTTTATATTCACTCTGAGATCCAATAGTTAAGTGAATAATACGTTGATGTTTAGAGTTAAACGTATAAGGTTTAAATTCAAGAGTCCAGGCATACTCAACTGATAACTTCTAAATAAGACGAAACACGAATTATGATTTTTCAACATTTTGTATAGTGAGTATGTTACAGTGAGCTTTGGATTTTCTAAATAACCAAACACAATCCCTCTTGTAGACTATTAAGTTATAATTTTTATAATTTCGTATCTGATCTAAAAGGCTTGACTTACTGTACACCTGATTTCCAAATGTTTCTATGTTTACTCTGTTTATCAGAACAACTAGGAAGACACTATATTTTCTGAATCTTCATCTGTCGTGAATTCATTATTTTCAATGATTCGATTAATCATTCAATGAATATTTGAAAACAAGAAATCTTTGATAGAACTGTAGTTTTTACTCTTTACATTACTTTTTTTTAAGTAAATCCTGATTATGTTTAATTGTTGCTCAAACTATTCTCGAACTATAGACTTTCATTTGAAGTAATTAAATCTTATATTCTTGGTTGATTGAGATCAATCAAACTGAAGGTCCTTGATTCGAAGCCCGCGAGCGGGATTGTAGATGCACACTGCTGAGAAATCCCACAGTAGGACGAAACAGCCGTCCAGTGCTTCCAGATTTTCAATGATGGTTCAACATTGATCAATTTATGATCTTAATCAAAAACTTAATCATTTTCACAACTCTATACTGATTCTTGATTGAATTGATCTTTTCCATTGAATATTATATCATCTTACACATTAAATCATATATTATTTCAACTTGTATATAAGACTAAGGATGATTAGAATCATTTTAATAAATTTAACTATAAATAATCTAAATAAATCAAAAGATAATATTAAAGACTAATAAACACAAATATACAGATTAACAAGCAAAATGTTATTATGTTTAAAATGAAATGTTCAATTTATTGTGATGGATAATTTATTATTGCGTGATAGCGGTGAATAAGATTATCAACCGGTTAAATGAAATAATTAATTGTGCTTTTCTGAAGAAAAAGAAAAACTAAACAGGAAGCAAACAATATTTATATAAGGTTCAAAAAATGGATATCTATTTTCATTGATTTTGTGAATATATTATATTGAGCATTTATTGGAGGTAATTAACAGCATACTCTGGACTTAGGTTTCGTGCTATTTGGCACTTGTCAGTAAGGTGTACTTGTAATCTTGAGGGAATTGATGCTTCCATCTTATCTTAACATAGTGCATATAATATGGAGTCACCTAGGCTGGTGGTCACATTGCAACTTGGTCGATAAGATTCGATCTGCACTAAGAAGGACATGAACATATATGACATTAATCACCATTCAATGATCAATCAATTGTAAATATTTATATTTTTAGCAACTACTAATTCTGTATATGTAAAATGTTTATGAATCTCCATTTTGATAGTGATCATGTAGTTGGTTACCATCAACTAAAAAATAAATTTTCCGCTACAATAAAAAGTCGTAACTAGCTTATCATAGGTTGACTATGGTTGAGAATATGGATTTCAAAACAGAGTAGTTTGAAGGCATTAAATTCACTGTAAGGTGAAAAACTTCTGTACTCAATTTTGTTTGTATATGAGCTTATCTAAAGTGAAGGTGATAAGGAGAGGATTTAAGTTTATATATGTAATTATGTTCAGAAGATTTTAGTAATTTTACAGTTGAATTCATTAGTTCATTGAAGCTAGATCACCATGGATGACCTGGAAGCACTAGACAGCCATTTCGTCCCAGTGTGGGAATCCTCAACAGTGCGTATCCACAATCCCGCCTCGAGAGATCTCAACCCAGGACCTATCGGTTTCGTGCGCGAACGCTTAATTACTAGACCACTGGGCTGGCATCCAATGGTGTTAATGTCTAACTTCAACTAATCCACGAAATCGAGCGACACATCCACCATTGTCTTCAGAGAGTTACTATCTCACAACAGACCCTGTTCACTGCTTCTCATTAGAACTCCAGGAAACACCTCTTGAAGCTAGTCAATAATGAGCATATTATGATTATTATCAGAATGAGGAGTCCCACACCAGCATGAAACGGCCGTCCAGTGCTTCCATGTCTTCCATGGTGGTCTAGCTTCAAATGGCTTATGAATTCAACTTTAAAATTACAATTATGTTGTAATAGAAGCTGTGTATCTTTTATATAACATACTAGCAAATGATGCATGATCCTCATCATAATTCTTTTTCATCACATTTAAGTTTGAATAAACACTTCGAAAAGTCTACAGATTTCAAGTTTTATCAAGCAGTTGACTTAAAAATCTTAATCTAATAACAATAATTTATCTCAATTAAAACAGAATTGTTTTGATTTAAACCCACAAATTCCTTCAAGCTTTAATTATACCAAATATCTTTTGGATTGAGTTTTTTATAATCTAATAAGCTTCACTCAGCATTGTTGACAAGCAATCGTTGACAGAATACCCCATTCATTTAAAAGCCTTAGTAACTAAGATTTAGGGTTTCTTAATAAAAATAAATCGATTAAATTTCTAGATCCATTCCAGATATAAATGCAAACAAACATGAAAGTACATTTAATAATCCTTTATATCTAAATAATTCATAATATGCTTCATTGAACTTATTCTACAGTTCTGTTAAATGGTTAAATCATACCGATAAATAAATAATTTTAATCGGTCACTTTAAGAATCAATCAATGATCATGTATATTTATAATCTTGTCTTCTAGTTATATTCATCATACATACATATACATATGTATGCACATAGTCCGAGTCATATTCCTACACACGTAAAATAAAAGTACTCTGCAAAGATTACAACAATGTTTTCTTCCGACAGATATGTATATAATAACAAGAGTAACAGTAGTATATTCAACTATCTCTAATAAAATTGTATTAAAAACTTTCATCTCATAACTGAGAACCTTTGGTCAATTTTTTCTTATTCTCATGTTACCTTTTGACTGTTAGTCACTGGGTTAACGAGCGAAAGCTTATAATCTCACTAAGAAAGAAACATGAATGACATCATCATCATCATCATCATCATTATATCATCATAAATTCGGCAGTAGGAAAATGTTTTGCTTAATTAACAAGGGATTAATTGAGGTTTTTCAAAATTAATTTCAGACCGGTTCATCAAATATAAAGCATAAACTAAATTGATGATCATTTTTATAGCCAAAGGGTAAAAGAAAAATAATAAATAGTTAATAATGTTTAGACAGAAGATAAATCAGAGTGATTCATTATATATGTACATATATATCAATTACAGTCCTAAACATCAATGAGAAGATTCGAACAAACAACACAAAATGAATTTAAACTCAGCCCATTGTACAAATTAGTGATTATCAGGGCTCAATAATTAAGTAGATAACGTGATGGTGTGTGAAGCGGACAGTAGTGAGTTTGATTCCCAGAGTGAACGTCAACTCTGAGATGCAGATACATCTAGCTGACGAGTGCTAAATAGAAAAAAAACGCGAGTTCTGGATTCCACTGCTAGTCATCAGCGTGGCTTATAACGCTTATGACTTAAGACAATGTCGAAGCAGTCCGCACGCGATTAACATATGATAATTAGAGACTGATCAAATGTACTCACTCGGAGTCTATTGAAAGTAATTTTGACATTTTTTATCTTATGTTTAACACTCTATTGGTTTATGTGTATAAAATAATGAACAAAATCAATATCTAATCATGAATTTCGACTTGTGGTTTAAATTTCAACAAAAATTGCCTTATTTGTATCGCTAATGCAATTTATAAGATAGAGGGATCATGGTAAGCGATGGAATGGTAGATGCGTTTTTATACCGTATATGACTTGTCAGCTGTTTTCAACCGGATCATAATATTAATGTTTATACTGAAATTCGAATACAGTACTTTCCTCTCCAACATTACCAGCTACTGGGTTTAGATAACTATTTATACCTTGAGTTTGATATCCATATCATTGTTAGAAAGCATTTAAATTATCCCACTGTTGGCATTTTCGATTTAACTTGAAGTAGTTTTTATTGGTATATGTGGATCCCTTTGATGTGTTTACATTTCATAAGTTTCTATAGAATAGATAGATTATCAATAGCAGTGGAATCCGGTTGATCAAAGGTTAACGCACGAAAAGTATTACATTTCAATTCTGGTGTAAACATCAACATTGTGATTCAGGCCCACCTAGATGGTGGAACCTACACACGATGGAAATGGGATCCTGTATTCTATTTTATCTATTTTATAAAAAAGCTCGGAAAAAAAACGAGTGTGTAGACACAGTTAGCATAATATGCTCATATACCAACTAGGACTAATCAAAATTCAATGAAGAATATTAATATAGACATTACTACTGTTATTACCATTCTACATCAGATTATTTCCTACGCGATTTTTCATTACATGAGTTTGGCTACTGAAACTTCTAGCACACAACACTCTTGGTCAAATGTTTCTTTTCAGCTTATAGTTCCGGAGAAATATATATATATATATATATATATATATATATATATTCATGGACTCATATAAGATATCCAATCCCCTTTAATGAATACAATACGGTAGTATTATGCCAGATATCTATGATCTTAAATTTTAGTCAACTTTTATTTTCTACTTTCCTATATGACTTCCATTGATAGTTTACATTTATAATATACAATCAATAAATTTCACACGATAAACTCAATAAGTAATGAAAGAGAAAAATCCTAGAATTTATGAATGTTCTATATTGTTTATCTTCATATATATTTTATCATCTGAGTATCTAAGTAAAATTAATCGGCAAATTCAATGATTTAAGCATAAAAATACAAAAAAATTATTTTTTTATTTTTTCTTAAAAAATAGCTGATATTGAATACATTCAAGTGTATTCATGTTTATGTATAGTTTCCATGTGAAATATTAGCCTAATACATATTGTAATTGTTTACAAAAAAGTATTGCCTCAATATAGCCATAATTCACATGGATTATAAGGGAAGATAGATAGTGGCTAGCAGTGGAATCCAGTTTGACGCGTGTTTCGTCCTATTTTCTGCTTTCCCATATGACATCTATTGGTATTTTACTTTGTGATAGAAATTACATTTAAATATATATCCAGCTGACGAGTCCAAAACAAGATGAAACGCGCGTTCTAGATTCCACCGCTAGCCACTATTCATCATTCTATATTGTTTATCTTCATATATATTTTATCATCTGAGTATCTAAGTAAACTTAATCGGCAAATTCAATGATTTAAGCATAAAAATACAAAAAAATTATTTTTTCATTTTTTTCTTAAAAAAGCGCTGATATTGAATTCGTTCAAGTGTATTCATGTTTATGTATAGTTTCCATGTGAAATATTAGCCTAATACATATTGTAATTGTTTACATAAAAATACTCTTAGAGATATTTTGATGCATAATTAAGTGTATTTAAATCATATTGTTTAATAATTCATTATAAGCTCATATTTAGTATAATTGGGAATAGTTGGGAAAAATGAAACAAACATAATTGGTTGTTGTTGTTTGTTTGTTTGAATGAATGAATGAATGAATACGTATAAATAAAGGTAAATTTATTCGATTCATCGGAAGTATTAAATAAATTTTAAAAAAATTGAATAATTTTTCTTTTTTTCTTTTCCTTTTTTCTTTTTTTCTTTTTCTTTTTAAAAAAGCATCAAATTTATCTCAAATTAGGTGTTTTATATTTTATTGTTTTTCTTTATCAATATTTTTTTTTTAAAAAAATAAAGGCGGAAAAGATAATGTTAATGGATAGGAAATTTGGAATAAATTTATTTTTTATATAATTGAATATTGTCTCCGTTGTAAACAATGTAGGTTGATTTATTTGGATAATTTTAGCATTGAATTAAAATTCAGTATATTATAATTTCTGTTCCTGTTTATGTCACTTTACAAATATGATCTCTCTAAGATGAAGATATGAGTGAACTATGTATTCGATCATCATAATCTTTGGAAGACTGTTGATATTCTGTGATAATCCCATGTCAGTAATGCAGAGATTCAATAGTGTGTGTGTTCCGGGACAGGGACAATAATACCATTGATGTCCTCATCGTTCAAGTTAAAAATCTTCATAGCACTTTGTAATAACTATAATTAACTGATTAGTAATAATTAATGTGTATGGAATAAAAATGTTATCTCCAACGAAATGAATGATGACCACTGGACATCAATACAGTGATTTTAATGATTAAGCGGTCACAATGAGATCTGATGATTGTTGGTTCGATCTGTAGTAGTTTAATGAAGAAGCGGTTCAGTTAAGAAAGGATTCTTTCAGTGAACCAGGTTCTTCTCACTTATAGTAAAATCATAGAAGAAAGTTACAACACGATCTCCACTGCCTACTAGTCCGAGTCACGTCAGATAAAGTCTCAAGACACTAAGTTCCACTACTTCTAGGATCAAAGTCATGGAGTTGTGAAGGATAGATAAATACCGGTGCTGCACACCTTTCTCTTATACCATGACACCATGTCATACACCGACAATCTAATCATTTTTCTAACCAGTCCCAGCGTAGTTAAATAAATTCACGATATTAAATTCAGTGGGGTGATGTTTGCAACAGTTATCCAAGTCACAGAAGTCATTGTTTCATGACGGTGACACCAATTACTTTATCATCACTGTCCCGGAACACAAATCGTCGAATCTCTGCATTACTGATATGACATTATCACTGAATATCAACATTCTTTCGGAGACAAAGATGGTCGAATACAGAGTTGATTCACATCCTCAGCTCAGGCTTACACAAGTCACTGTGTTCCAGACCAACATAAGCTGTTACAGCTTTCACTAGGCGTAGATTAATCTCATCACACACTCCACCACCATCACTCTCACACCGATCAAAATACACGGACTACTCAACCACTTCTAACTGCTCACCAACAAGGGAAATTCTAGGCACATACCTCTTCCAGCCTTGCTAGCGTACTGTGCTCTGAGAATGTGAAAGCACATGCCACATCCATAGATACTGATCGTCAAGTGATTAAATAAGAATAACATTGCTCGGGAATCATCGCACAATAAGACAACTTTATCCGCATAGTCAAAATCAAAATATCTTTCTCCATTTAACAGATGCACACCACCACTAAATATGTCCATCTGAGCTGTTCTCTGAATGTCATCGATGGCATATTTGAAGGTGAATGGAAGGATTGGACAGCTCTGTCTAGCCTCACTGCTCGAATGGAACAGTGGACAGTAGCGCTTGCACATCCTTACTATGCCTGAAGTGTTTGTTGACAGGGACATATAGATGTTAACAAAACGTCCCAGACACACACTTCTTCTATAGACGATCACAGAGAACGGTCCTGTAAAGCAAATCGAGTGTGACTCTGATATAAAGACACACAACGATTGTTGGCGTGTGAAGCATAACGGGAGTTAGTAGTTTGGACGCAACTGCAAGTAGACTTAGCCATTCATAGCTTTTAGTCATCATGGATGGTGTTACTGGTGAGTGTTCCATCAGCTTCATAGATTACTTCACTCACACTAGACATCGTGTCACCATTGTTTCGGATGAGTTGAGACGGAGTCTATCAGATATCAGATGAAGATACACTTCTTCGTTAGCACGCTCAAATCATCAGGGTTCTCGATCCTGATGTAAACTCTGTACAATTTCACTTTGTAAGAATCTACATTTCTCATCAAACTCGCGATTGATAAGAGTAGATGGACTTGTTTCAGGGAAATTTAAGAAGTGTAAAAAATTCAGTGTGTACAGATGCGACGTATCACGAACCCGCAGGTAAATCCACCCTTCATTTTCACGACATCATGTAAATATAATTAGTTATGATCTATACTTCTTAGTGGGTTGATAACTAGCGTTGAATATACCTCGGCTTGTTTGCAATGGAAGTCACCGCTATGAAACAATAAAATATCAAATATCTATCTATCTATTTGTGAACTAGTTATTTTCATATATATCTTTGTGACATTCAGTCATAGAAATTATCAGATAAATGTAACAGGCTTTTTATAAATCATTTGTATATTAAGTTCATCAGCTATATATCAATCCCTCATTTATAATTAACTAAACTCTGAATTGAAATTTAGCCATGATTTTTTATTCTATTCAGGTTGTTTTTTAAACTATAGTTTGTGTCATCTCTTTTTTAAATGACCTGAAATTCAATTTACTCTACTAGGATATATTGTTTATATTCTACTAGAGTAAATAACATTGACCTTTATGATTATTCTTAATTTCTAATGTATCCTGTCCTTAAAAGGAAAACTTAAACCTTATAGTGACTTTATATTTACAAAAAAAAGAATCCAAAATTCAATATCTTGTTAAGATGAAATATTTCCCTGAACTTACCAAGTTTTCATCAATATAACTCGGTAATTGAGTATGAAATACATAGATTTTGTTCATAGCAATATGATAGAAAACTTTCAGTTTACTAATTTGTCTACCTTTATGATATATAAGTAGTATATATTTTATAAAATCATAAAAATTATCTAAATACTGTAACCATTGTTCCATATGTACCTTACATTTTTCTTTAGATGGCAAGACCGTTACAAGTGAAAACTGCTGATATGGAACGTCGTACAGGTCCGTGGTTTACTCAGCTGTTGTGCTTATTCATATACATGTTTGATTATAAAAGCTTTTGTTGTACATTGATTGTCTCTTTGTATATATTCTGTAATAATAATTGATATGAATGTTGTTTATTGTCGTTATTTTAATTTGCTTTTTACTAAAAAAACATAATAAATGTTAAATGTTGTCGATTTTTGTGTACATCGCTGTTATATGAGCTTTATTAACTGAGAATGTTTATTTTTATAATTTACAGTTAGCCTGAATTTTGGCAGTCAAACTTAAATGATAATAATAGTGATTTATTTTCACAGATTCAGTTAGGTCTATAAGAATTATGTAGACATAAACTAAAGACTCCCTGTATACCGAAGCATATCAATAAAGGCATGATAAATATATCATTGACTCCAAGTGAATTTATTTTCACTAGGGACTGATATGTAATTGAAACTCGATGACAACCAAGAAGTGGGTACGGCTATTTCAAAACTATTTGCGTCTTCTTAGGGCTATCCGAGTATTACAGTATATATAGACGGCAATAGTTCAGTATTAATAAATATAATATCAGGAATCCACTTAAAATAAGAACGTCAACCATTGGGTATTAATGCGAAATCGACCTATCTACAAAACCTAACATTCCTTAGTCTGATACAGTTTGATTTATGAATATGAGTTGTTGAAATGTCTTTACATTTAGACTGGAAACGCACATAGTTGATTGTGACTTTCTTCAAAATAGTTGTACAAATTTGTCCAGATCTAGGCTAAGAGTGGAATTCAAGATTCATACTTCGATTTTACATGGAACTCGTCAGCTTTTTACGACAATTTACTGGTATGAAAGTCTTGCTATAATTTGTGAATAATGCCGATGGTCTTAAAACCAACATGTTAACCAACAAAATTCGAAGTCTCCAGATAATCACTAAATTTTGCAGCGTGTATACGCGTGTCCTGTTGGACCCTTCGTACGGGCTGTTTATTTTACAACAATCGATCATTTCATACTAAGACAAAACAATCATACAGTGCTGTTCATCTTATATGTTTGTCCAGCTGTAATCAGTTAACGGTATAAATTATCTTTAATTGTAAACTACCTAGCCCATCCATTTTAAACTATATATATCTGATATTCTACTTTTTTGTTTAATTTATATGTTCGTGATAAGAATCGGTAACACTGGAAAAATTATTAAAACAGGTTTTCAAACTCAACAAACCTTTATTATTTTAATAGCTGAGATCATGAGTCATTTGAAGCTAGAGCGCTTTAGGAAACCTGAAAGCACTGGATGGTCGTATCGTGCTATTGTGGGACTTCTCAGCAATGCTCATCCACGATCCCGCCTCGCGAGATTTGAACCCAGGACCGATCAGTCTCGTGAGCGAACCCTTAACCTCAAAATCACTGAATCATTTACTTTTTATGATTTGGTCACATCTCTGAGAAAAATTGGAATTTATTTCATGATCAGACCACGTATAGATCAGATATAGTATCAATAGCTTATTCTAGTACTGTGCTGTACATATGTAAAGTGTAAAAATGTTTCGAGTTTCTAATCATAGGTATAGATGAATGGATACAAAAAATATTTTCAGAAATATATAAACTACTAATCAATTTTGTAAGTAACATAATTAATTAATCATTAGCTAAGCTCATGATGGAACTATATCACTGATTTCAAAATAGACTGAAGAGAATTGTCTGCATATTAAAATTGATTTCAGGTCAGTCTATCAATAGAATGAAACCCCATAAGAAACGCAATAATTTGTTAGATCATTTGAATTCGGATCCATTTGTTTATGACAACTAATGCAAATATTTATTTGTCTAGAAGGTGGTTTGAGGCAACCAGTAGACAACCCGGTGTCACATAGGTTTGATGTTAAGACTTATTTAGAACGGTAAAAGGCTATTTAATCTATAATAAACCCGAAATGAATTATTTTGGTGATATAATCAGAGTCATTTTCACTGGAGCATAATGGGTAACGATTATGCTTCTTTAAGATAAACTAGCACGAAACCGTTGTCTGGGGTTCGACATCAACTTCTTGAAGTAGTTTAACATCAAATAAACGCTCACTGAGATTTTGAGTCAGTTAATCAATTGGGTACATTCCAAAACTGATTTTGTGAGATTCCGTAAGGACCAAAGATTAGACAATATTACACTGAATACTTTTCATGGATCAAAAAATTCTGACACTCCTTAACATATTTATTCTATACCAAGTTTACCAAGCTTTAAATATGGGTTTGAGTGCTTGTGAGTATCTGATAAATAATAGTTTTGTGTTTAAAGAGATATTTACAACTGATTATATTATTCTACAGGGGTATAAGTCATGCATGAAGTTTCGATTTTACCACTCATACAATTAGCAGAAAAAAAGTGTACTTCCACTAAGATATATTTTGGTCACTAGGAGCTTGATTTCATGGGCAGTTATCAAGGTGAATCCAAAGTATTGAGTTGGAATTGATGTCCACCCTTAGGCTCGAACATGAGTCACTTGGTTTTAGAATCTGATCTTTTCAAGTCAATGGTTAAGGCGGGATAGAATCCTTCAGTAATAGCTAAATATAATTTCATGTATTGACATTCAAGTCAAGTTCTGTTTAAGCGTTCCTTAATATTATCCCCACTCTACTAAACTTGAAGTAAATAGATTATTGTTTGAAGCCGTGATCAAGTCTGTGGAAAGTGTGCTATTTAGCTCCTAAAAATAACTACTCAAACATAAAGTTAGGTTACAAAATTTTCTCTTAGTTCCGTAGCATTATGCTCAAGATGTACCGAATACATATAGTTATCTACCTAACTATTAGGGTTGACAAGCCTTTTGAATAATTCAGTTAATATCCTTTTTTTAAACATGTGACTTAATTTCGTTTTAATTTTGTTGATTGTTATATTTAATTTAGCCCATTAAAACAAATGATTTATTTACTATTCATGTAAACTGACACAATGAAACGATGCATTGGATCATCTAAATGTCGAGATATAAATGATTTCTTTAGTTTTTATAGGGAAATTATGCTGTTTTATGAAAGGAGTTAGTACACTACATTTTCAAGTGTTTGATGATTATCTCATATGAAGAGATAAGTTGTGTTTATGTTTACTTGATAAGACTCTTCATAACCCATATAAAAATAAATTACTTCAAATGTCCAACAATGAACCTTTACTCAATAATCTAAGTGTTTCGTATTCGTTAAGAAATATAATGCAATTCGACTAGATTGGAGATGAGTCCTTTTAGGTAGTCTGGAAATCAAACATAATATGTGTTAGTGTTAACTTCTAGTTTTTATTATTTTTATTATTTTTATTTAAACATATAAACATTGGTACAAGAAGGCACCAAATAGATATGCGACACATAAATCATTCGATTTGTGTGAGGGCTAGGATACTGTCTGGGTGCCCAAACCGAAGCAGGCAGTTTTCTAAGGAGGCCATGCCCGGAGCTTTCGACCTACAGGTCTAATCCACAAGGCAGTGGAGCAACGTCAATAGATGTAGTCCCATGGTAGCCGTTGACTAACAATTGGTTCATGCGCCATTCGTTCCTTCACGATCCTTTAGCCCATATGCACCATTGGTTTTGAATGAGGATTTTACAACTCCTCTAAGTGAATACTCTGTATCCACCAACTACCGGACATTCGCTTTTCATCCTCTCAATTCCGTAAACAACACCCCCACCACGAGAAGGTAATAAGTAGGACTTCCCTAGCAGTGGTTGTATGCATCTGGCCATTTGAGAGCGTTTCATGAGGAAGAGCTGACTCTTCCCACTCTCGGCCGTACCAGGGCATTTGGAGGTATTAGACCTTCTAGTTGATATTGATTTATAAGTGAACTAAACAAAAACAACATTCATTTTGTACTACATACTACTAACATCATGAATGATTTTATTAGGGTAACAAATTGATTTTTCATCTTAAACAGTATAATTTTCCATTAAACGTTTTTTTCCATTTAATTCATGACCTTTTAGTTCACTAAATGACAAATAACAATCTGTTAATCATTTGAGTGACATATAAAACTGTATTCTTAAAATAGTTTACAATAATCAATTGTTCCCTTGCTTAAATCAATATCTTACTATCGTATATATATACATATTATTGACAAAATGTGGACACAACGTTAGCTTCCTAACCCAAGTTAGTTAGTATACATGTTTGTAAGCAGGGTGAAGTAGTGAATACATATTCTCCAAACTCTAACTTGATAAAAATTCAATGCTTTACTACTCAGTTTTTATAGACTTACAGACATATATATGTATCCTAGTAGAGATTTTGTATAATATATTCCTATATATATATTGATATGCTTATATTAAACTCTATTTGGATTGGTTAAAAAGGTTGTCTACGATGGGAATATTCTCTTCTATCCCCTTTTTCTTTAATCAATCAGTATATAGAAATTGGATTCAAAAAAGGGAATAATTCTTTCTCTTAATTCTCTTCTCAAGTATTTATTGATGAGTCTGTACTAAGCCTATATCATTCGTCTATTAATCTGTTTAGATGAAATGGGCTCAAATAGGAGAATACATATATGTATATATATGGGCTGATAGTCTGTTTATCTACATTCATCTTTACTCTATTTTAATATCAATAAAATTAGCAATTGGTCTGTTTTGATATATAATAAATATAAATATCCCCACGGGAAGATAAGACTCTTTGAGTTAGAAGGCGTGAGAGAAGAAAGAGACCGTAAATCAATAACAATACTCCCTCTCATATAAACATTTGTGTTATGTTAATAATAATAGTAATATAAGTATTCCATTTTCTATCGTATCTAACTAAGTTGATTAGAGTATCTTAATATCCTAATTTGTATGTACATAAATTATTCATATTTGTACAGATGAACTCGATCAAATAAGATTTAACCCAGGATTATAACAAATTATGTATTTATTTATATTTATAATAAATAAATAATCATTATGACTAATGAAATATGCTCAATTTTATCACGAAATACTAATAGTACTACTACTAATACTACTAATATAAATACTACTTATAATTCAGATTGTACAACTAGTAATATGGATGATATTCTTGATGCAATAGTTGATGAAAATGATGAAGTTATATCTGGTATAACTAAAGAAGAACAAATAAATATTGTACATGGTAAAGCTTCAAATAATCCACCTTGTTCAAGTTCCATAACACATTTAACAGTATTGAATAATAGTTTTCAATGTCATATAGAACAATCAACATCATTAAAAGATACAACTCATACAACTAATGATAATTGTAATCAGGACGATAATAATAATAATAATAATAATGTGAATATTTCAAAAAATAATATCTGTATTACAAATATACCTAAAACTTTAACTGATTCTTGTCATTCATATGAGTTTTTATTAAATTCGGAACATTTGAAATTAGAAGAAATTGATGATAATTCAATACAGTCAAATGCATCAATGATATTATCATGTAAAACAACTATAATACCGTCATCATTATCATCGTCATCTTCAGATACAATAACAACCTATACAACTAGTGGATTGATAGATAGAACTAATTTAAATGATACAGATTTCATTCAACAACAATATCATCATTTAATGGATCAACAACAACAACATTCAATGGAGACAAGTAATTTGAATTCACAAAGATCTTCTAAACGTGGAAGTAAAACTAGTCTGAATAGTATGGACATGTGTAATAATAGTAATATTGGTGGTAGTAGTAGTATTATTAATAGTAATAATATTAGTTCTAGTCATAATAATAATAGTGGCAATACTAATCAAAAATCACGTAATTTAAATGCTATTACAAATAGTAATAACAATTTTAGCAGTAATACCAACAATAGCGGTAAGTTATTTTAGTGAAAAAAGTTTATTATTTTGAACTACTACTTTAAACAAAATAGTTGGGTGAAATTGAGTTTTTTGTCGTACTTGAATTACTACTATCTCAAATTTGTTCTGATGATGTCTTTCAGAAGAACAATGAAAACTCCATGATTAAACCATCCAGCTCAGAGAAAAAAACTCAATCGAGATCAAGGTTATCCAGTTTGTTTTATTACTATAAGTTGGTTATTTGTAAAGGATAACCTTGACAATATTTACCTAATTCAAATATTCATGATAATGTTTATTTACTCTTACCTGATTGGTTGTTATCATTTATATTTTGTTAGGATTGTTATGTGCCTCAAGGTTATTACATGTTACAATTTAAAGTTATCCGTTTTCAATGTTTGAATTTTGTTTGAAATAGAAAGCTTTCCTGAAAGTCCAGTCTCATCAACCTCATATTAGTGTGTATATTACTAATGCTGAAGTATGGTTCTGTGTCCAAACTTTGGTTTATTCGAGTTCCTCAATTGTTTGTAAACATGACCTACCATAGGCTAACTGAAACTTCAATACGGAATCCCTTTTATTCAGATTTAACAAACTCTGTTCTGATTACTGAATTAAACTGTATTGATTTGTATTTTTCTCTTGTCTAACATCACTGGCAAGCTATTTTGCCATGCTTTAAACTTAATCGATTACATAAATCATGGCTTTTTTGCTAAAACTTAGAAAATTCTTCAATAATAAATAATTTCAATAGTTAAGATCATGAGTAAATTGAAGCCAAATCACCATAGAAAACCTGGAAGCACTAGGCGGCATTTTCCTCCTAGTATGAGCATCCCCAGCAGTGCGAATCCACTATCGCGCCTCGCGAGATTGCATCCCAGGACCCATCATCCTTTTGCGCGAACGCTTAACTTTAGACCACTGAGCTGGCCGGCATTCAACAGTGTTAATGTCTAACATCAACCAGTCCATGGAATTGAGCCACCGTTCACCATCGTCTTCAGTAAGTCACTATCTCACAACAGACCCGATTAAACTCCGCTAGTCACTGCTTCTCACCAGAACTCCAAGAAATACCTCGCTAGTGACTCATGATCTCAATTATTAAAATTACTACAATATCCACAAAAACCCCTTCTAATACAAATAAATAATTAGTCAATAATAAATAAATGATAATTATTAGGGTAAGGAGTTTGTGAATTTATTATTATGGATGCCCTTTTATAAAACAACTAACAGTAATATCTACAATATCAGTTCGACTTGTTAATTAAACTTAAAAAAACTTTGAACAATCTGTATATAATTGAGTTCACCAGATTCTGTTGTTAGTCATAATCCATCTATTCTGAAACTTGTGATAAAACGATTATGTACACTTAGAATGCAAATATACCAACTAAAGCTAACCAAAATTTAGTCTTGAATATCAACAGTGGAATAATTTAAACCCTTCCTAATAATACTAATAATAATAATAATAACAATAAGAAGAATAAGAAGAAGAATGAGATATTCATCCATTTAGTGAAATTTCCATGACCTTAAAATAAGGTCATCATATACGAGATGAGTCATATGAAAGAGGGAATTCAATATGTTGTGTTTATAGCGAGTATATTCATTCTAACTTTCCTCACGCACTCACCCATTGTTCTCGTAATATCCTTTGTTTTGAGACTAAATGGGTCATTCCTTATTCATAACTTGTCGGTAAATATTCAGGAATGTGTATAAATAAAATCATTTATCGATTCCATTTGTTAGAAAATGATCTCATTTCGCTTATCAGTGGAAATAAGATAGTAGTCGTCAAATATTTAGTCCTACCATAGGGCTCCTCAGTATCAATGAGTATCCACAATCCCCTTGCGAGTCGAACTCACGATCTCAGGGCTTTAAATGCTAAGCTTAAACTTCAGACTACAGAGTTCCGGTCGATTGGTTTACATACCCAACAGCAGTCATTATGTGATATTTGGTAACCAGTATCCACCTTCATCGATGTTATTTGTCTCACATTTAGGGGTTTTATGGTTTAATGTTCATTATCAGAATTGATTAGTCTTGAGTCTGGACCATGGTTTGGTTGTGAATGGGCACTGCTACTGAGGATTCTTATACAAGTACATCCTTTATACTATATCTTGGTTTTCAATAGTTGTCTGACGATGTTCAGTCTGTAAAGTAAAACTACAATATTTTATACTTATAATTCCATCAACTCATTCTTTTTTTCATATAAAATTGTCTATATGTTCTTTTATTTTATCACTGATTCTCTTATTATTTCGACTCGCTTTCTGTCCATCCTATTAATTTGATCTCGTTGTTCTGAGGTAGTAATGGAAATTGAACTGACATATAATTGCGTAAAATCTTGAGTTTATAAACCTAAGGCCGAACAACAAGTGTACATCATTCGGTTAATAAAAGCTTATTCGATATCTAGGAAAACTAAAGAATAACACAAAACGGTACTATTTATGAAGAACATGTTATCCTTCACATGATTTATGATTCTGATGTGTCAGTTCTATTTCATGTTCAGTTTTTTTTAAGCTGAAATGGATTTAATATCAGAAGGGTCTTTGTGAATATTATAGTAATTTTAATAGTTGAGATTATGAGTCAATTGATGCTAGACCACCATGAAAAACCTGGAAGCGCTGGACGGCCGTTTCGTTCTATTCTGCGCTGCTGAGGAGTCCCACAATAATAAGAAACAACCGTTTAGTGCTCTCAGGTTTTCCATGGTGGTCTAGCCTCAATTGACTCATGATTTCGACCACTAAAATGGATTTATCTGCTTGGATTTATTCATATGCATTAGTTGATAACAATAGCTTGTCTTCATTCCTTTACAGTTATTCAACCTTAGTAAAACTCTTTTATATCCATTCATATATATTTGATTGCTTAATTTTTTTTCCAAATAGTTCATATGTTTAAATAAAAACTCTTGATAACATTTCGTAAACCTTAAAAACCACGTACACAATTCATTTCATTTCTCCTCATTGAATAGACTTTTAATTTAATTCATTTATGTGTTTATTGTTCACAAAGTTTCAAGTTCACTTATATTATAACTCGATTTCAGTAATATAGTAAAATTCACTAAAATATTATCCACAAACTAGAAGTGGTTTAACTTGACTTAAAGAATATTTTAACCATAGATATCCTCTTTGTTCTTAGTGAACATAAATAATTACTGTTTTTAACACACAAAATTTTCAAATGAATCTAAAATGCTTAGTAAATGATGTGATCATTCAATTCATAATCAATATACTGAATCTTTATTAATTTTTGCATGATTGAAGATTAGGTTTCATTGATAATTTATAGAACGAATAAAACAAAATGATGTTATCTAAGACTATACTGTTTATGATATGATAACCAGATAGTAAGATTCAAATTCATGTTATCAAGTTTTAGAGTACGAGACGTTATCACTATATACCGTCTTTTTATATTAGTGGATTGTTAGGAATTACGTAATATTTATTATATCAATTTCCATTGTTATTTCCATCTTGCAATAAGATGAAAAATTATCTTGTATACAAATTTATTTACTGAATTAAATTAGTGATGAAAACAATCTCAAGTTAAATGTTTTAAATATACGGTGGAAATTTGATAACTTTTACAATTAATACCTTTAAAGGATTCTTGACAAGTAGGTTTAAACCAAAAATAAAGATTATTTGACATGTTAAACTATGTCGAGTCTCCAGAAATCTTCAGAAACCTCCTAATCTATGAGTTTTAATTGTAACAATATTATGACAATGGTGGATGATGGCTCAATTTCGTAGATTAGTTAGACATTAACTCCATTGGATACTGGCTCAGTGGTCTAGAGGTTAAGCGTTGGCGCGCGAGACTGGTAGGTCTTGGGTTAAAATCTCGCGAGGTGGGATCGTCGGTATGCACTGCTAAGGAGTCTCATACCAAGACGAAACGGTCGTCCAGTGCTTCCTGGTTTTCCAAGGTTGTCTATCTTCAATTGACACATGAATTCAACCACTAGATTACTATAATATCCATAGAAACCCTTTCTGAATATTAATATCATTATACGATTGTTACATAAGATTTAATAACAAAGATTGTTCTCGCAAAGTATGAAATGATGATGATGACGACGGTGATGATTCAATTTTCTGCCAGAATGCATAAAATCTAGAATATAAATATATAACAATTATAATACATGTAAATGGATCATGCTATAATTAATGACAGACAAGAAATTCTGTTATTGTTTGAATACAAAAAATAGAAAGATATTTTAATGGACAATAAGAAATTAAGAAACTTATTTCAATACCACACTGAGTACATATATTGATCTATAGATTTGTTTCATGTTATTTATCATTATGGGGATATGTGAAGATTGTAGTACTTTTAACTATTGAATTTACGGGTCGATCTAAGCTAGACCAGCATTGAAATCTCTAAGCGCTGGACGGCCGTTTCGTCCTAGTATGGAACATTACTACCATTGAATACTAGCTCAGTGATCTAGGGTTTGAGCTTTCGCGCGCGAAATCGAATTTTCTGGGTTCAAGTGCCGCGTGTGGAATCGTAGATCCTTACTGCTTAGGAGTCCCGTAATGATACAGAAAGGCCTTTCACTGCTTCCAGTTTTTCAATAGTGGTTTAGCATAAATTGACTGTCAAAATAATGTTATTTAGATAATGGATATCATGATGAATATTCCTTAGTTTCATAGCATAATAAAATTAGGCTGATAACAATCATTAATTCTTTAACGTCGAACTTCAAAATAATATTCTGGAGTTCTAGTGAAAAATTAAAACCAATCAAGCTTCATAAATTTACATGTTATATTACTTGCTTACTTACGCCTGTTACTCCCAATGGAGAATAGACCGCCGACCAGCATCTTCCAGCACACTTTGTCCTGGGCCTTCCTTTCCAGTTCTATCCAATTCTTGTTCATTTTTCTCATATCTATCTCTATTTCTCGGCTCTTTGGTCTTCCTCTTTTCCTTCGGCCTTGAGGATTCTATGTGAGGGCTTGCCTTGTGATTCAGTTGGGTGATTTTCTCAATGTATGTTCTATCCACTTCCAGCGCTTCTTCCTGATTTCTTCCTCCACTGGGATTTGGTTTGTTCACTCTCGCACAGTAGGTTGTTGTTGATAGTGTATGGTCAACGGATCCGAAGTATTTTGCGTAGACAGCTACTAATAAACACTTATATCTTCTGAATGATTGTTTTCGTAATTATCCGAGTTTCCGCCCCATACAGTAGAACTGTCTCGACATTTGTATTGAAAATTCTAACTTTAGTGTTGGTTGACAGTTGTTTTGAGTTCCAGATGTTTCTTAGTTGTAAATATGCTGCTCTTGCTTTGCCGATCCGCGCCGTTACATCTGCATCAGATTCACCGCGTTCATCATTGATGCTGCCCAGATATGTAAGGTTTTTACATCTCCCAAATCTTCTCCATCAAGTGTGATTCGATTGTTGCATTCCGTGTTGTTTCGGAGAATCTTGCTTTTCCCTTTATGTGTGTTAAGACCTACTGTTTCTGAGGCTGCTGCTACGCTAGTCGTTTTCTCTTGAGTTTGTTGTTGCGTGTGCGATAGAAGAGTCAGATCATCTGCCTAGTTTATATCGTCCAGCAGCATCCTAGATGTCTATTGTACCGATGCTTCTCCCTAGATGTTGATGTCTTTATAATCCAGTTGATTACCAGGAGAAAGAGAAAGAGTGAGAGTAAGTAATCTTGCCTGACACCAATGTTTACTTCAAACGAGTCAGCTGTTCTCTATGCACGATTTTGCAGTTTAATCCATCATAGGAACTTCGTATGATATTGACTATTTTCTCAGGCAAGCTGTAGTGTCGAAGAAGCCTCCATAGTTACATATTATATAGTTAATACAATAACCCAAGGATTGTTTCTCTTTACTGAAATTATACAAATATTCAATGTTCAAATCGTTCAATATATCTTGTAAATTCTCTAATGTTTAAATAAGCATTTTACTTTATTTTTTATTGACTGATTATTTCTATTTAGAAGAACGTAAATTATTTGTTGGTATGTTAAGTAAACAACAAAATGAAGATGATGTCAGATTATTATTTGAACCATTTGGTACAATTGAAGAGTGTACAATACTTCGAGATCAAAGTGGAAATAGTAAAGGTAAAATATTCATGATAATCCATTACAAATTAACTGTTAAGTTGAATTCTTTCAAAGTATTATTGTTTTTTGTATAGCTGAAGAGATTTTGTGTTGATTGGGTTTTTAATTTGAAAATTGTATTCATCACAAGTTGATCTCATTTGAGATGCCGTTAGAAACCATAGAGTACTGGATGTGTATTTTGTTGTAGATGAAATTTTACCACTAAATATCGCCACAATGGTTTTATTGATTGAGAGATCGTGTGGTGAGATCATGGGTGTCCACTTTCTCAGGTGCAATAATAAGCTGAAATAACTCCCCAGCGCTCTTTGGTTTCTAAGACTATCTCAACTCGTAACAATCTGCGACTGATGCAAACTATAAACATTATAATAATATTGTTTATTAGTTAAGATGATTCCACCACCATGAAAAGTTAAATTTAATTATTCAAAGTTTTCATTATGGGAAATCTTATGTTAAAACCTTCGCTAGATCATAAATGTACACTAACTAAAGACCCTAAAGAAAAACGAAGCAATTATCTACCACTCTTAGATTTCAGTTGTTTTTCAACCATTATTATAAATCTTGACCCGATCAAATAATGATTCCGTACTGACTTGTAAAAAAATTCATCGTGTTATGTAGAGTTGACTAAACTAAGGAGTAAGATAATAACTCATCGATCACATAGCGTTAAGACGATGAGCCGTACCATAAACTGATTGAACACGACAATATGAACTAATAGTTTTTAGCTCATTGATCTGAAATTATCATATCTGGTGAGCTGCACAATTACCGTTCGTTAGATCATTTTTTAAGATCATATATATATACTATTGAGGAGTTTAAAATCAAGAGTTCTAATTCACTTGGTATTGTTTACTTGAATATTCCGACTGATGTTTAAGACTGCAATTGACCAGTCTCTTATTGGCATATGTGCATACTGTGCGTATTGACTCTATATTGCCTTAATTCATAAGTGTTATAAGCAAAAATGGATGGTAGCTAGCAGTGGAATAAGGTTTTGTAAAAATTAAAAATACAATTCCGTCGAGCTAAGCAAAATGAACAAAATTCAAAGTCCATGGAAAATTGTCATCTGTTAGTAAAATCCACTCATATTATTAGTATTTATTATTACTATTATTACCATTACTATCATTATTATCTTTATTAAGCAGTGACCAGTGGAGCTCAACAGGGTCTGTTGTGAGATAGTAACTCACTAAATACAATGATGGATGTATCGCTCAATTTTGTGGATTAGTTGAAGTTAGACATTAACACTGTTGGATGCCAGTGGTATAGTGGTTAAGAGTTCGCGCACGACACTAGTAGGTCCTGGGTCGGAATCTCGCGAGGCGGGATTATGGTTGCGCACTGCTGAGGAGTCCCATAACAGGGCGAAACGGCCGTTCAGTGCTTCCAGGTTTTCCATGGTGATCTAGCTTCAATTGACTCATGATCTCAACTACTAAAATTAACATAGTATTCACAGAAACCCCTTCTGATATTACTATACTAACCATAATTTCAATTAATTTATTATAAACCTGAAATAGAAAGATTTCCTTTTGTTCTTTCAAATAAAGGGTGTGCATTTGTAAAATTCTCTACACAACAGGAAGCACAATCTGCTATTCTTACGCTACATGGAAGTCAAACAATGCCGGTAAGTTTTCAGTATACTCGTGTGTATGTGCGTGTGTGCGTGTGTATGCAAATGCATTTTACCCTCCAAAAGTATCATGAATAATATCTTCTAATTAATAAATAAATGATAACATTTATAATTAACAAGTTAAAAAGTTGATCAATACAATTGTGATCCCTAACCTTAACCGATAAGATACGATGGTTTAATATGCTTTCCTACGTTAAATATTCATAATCATTCGACAGAAAACCAATGATCATTGATTCAATGATTTATGAACTGATTTTCAAGATAATAATGTTTACATAACATTCAAAATATACAAAATTGTTTAAATTTAGAATAACCAACATCACATTGGTTGTCCTAAAAATCGTTCCCAAAAATCTTCTAGAACTATTTAGGTATTCAGCGATTTTATTGGGTCATATCTCCAAGTAAGGTAAATGTTGTTAGGTTTTGTTTTTCGACACTAAAATTAATAAAAATGTCAACGGTATTTGTGTATTCTTCTCATTTCCGAAATATCACTTTCCCAGAACAAGATTCATTTTGATGTTCTCTAATACTTTTTATAATCCATATTCATAGATCACATGTATGAACAAGTATGCCACATGACTACACAATGAATAGAAAAACATTGAGTTTAACAGGTTCATAACTAAGAAAATGAGTTATTTTATATTACTCAATTGATCATAATTTAAGATTATCCAAAAAAATTAGTCACTAAAGTTTACCAGTAGATCAACATAAAATTATCCTGGAAAAATATTACTGTTTGCATCACAAACTAACCGTAGTTAGTCTACAATCAAATACAGGGTTACACTGCACATCTAGTTCACACTAGTGGTCTACAGTGTTTCATCAATTTTCAACCATGTGCCTATCATCCACATGGATTGAACCTAGGACCATTAAATCTCGTAAGGATTATGATTTACATTTGATGATTAATGTTAGGAATTAGATTTAGGGTTTTCACCACGAAATGACATTAGCTATTTAAGTCATTGAGCTAATACAAAATTGTGTGGACTTTCAATATTAACCAATCCGTAAAGTTGAAAAACTATTATCCCACGCTAATGGTGAGTTGTTAGATCAGTCAAGTATAACTATCCACGTTTCATATTCTGGATATTTTCGCCTCTTTCTTGATTATATATATATATATATATATATATATATATATATATATATTGAAGTTCAATTTACTTGAATAGAAATATGAAGTTTAATCTTTTTTTATATTACCACGTCTGAATGTTCATCCTTTCTGCAATCTGCATCATTTGTTAATTTAAACAACATCATCATCAACTCCATTGATATAACAACCACATTACAAATAATGTCAGGGAGCTTCATCAAGTATCGTTGTGAAATTTGCCGATAGTGAAAAAGAACGTCATACAAGAAAAATTCAACAATTAATTGGTCCAATGGGTCTATTTAGTCCAACCATAGCATTATCTCAACTAAATGGTAATATGTATTCACAAATGATAGAGGTACGTGTATATGTAGTCATTATTTATGTACAAAAAATTTTACATATTTAGTTCTGGTAAAAATGACTTATTGATAATGTAGTAACTTTAAACCTGATTAGTTAACACGTGATTTATTCGCCAAACGAAATACGACTTATACAATCTTAGCAATGTGTCAAACCAATGATGTCGAACTGGTATGAGAAGCATAGCGTCCTTATTGATTCTTTGGTCGCCTAGCCCGTCCAGTTGAGTCCAAAACACCAATAACAGCTTCCACTATGCAAATAATTTATTTCAAACATACTTGGTTTATATACAATCCAAACAGACCACATTACACTATAAACTAGAAAATAACGTTTATACAGGATCAATCCAAGAAGTGGCTGTGAACGTGGGAGGCGGTAATCATCAGTTAACTGAACAGAACTTAAGAACAATAAATCGTACAATAATAATCTATGGGTCGAAATAAAGCTTATAATAAGAGGACTATAGATATACATAGTCTAGTTACTGAACAGTTATACAATAGGAATATGTATATATATATATATATATATATATATATATATATATATATATTAGTCCATTAATAGTTTTCAGAAGTTCCCCGTAGTTTAATCTTCACTTGGATATAACAGATAATACTGATCATTTGACATTTAATAGCTGTGCTATTTAATATATCGGCGAGACCATCATTCATGGATGAACAAATCACGTATAACAGGCCTGGGATTTTGGAGAGACATTCATTCATTTATTTGGCTAAATAGCGTTTTGGTATTATAGCTAATGTCATTTCGTGGCGAAAACCCTAAATCTAATTCCTAACATTATTCATCAAATGTAAATCATAATCCTTATTCTTCAAACTGCTTTATAGCGCTCATTTAGTCCTAGTAAGTAGGTAGGCACTCACAAGGTCATTTTTGCGTTGCTCTAAGGTCGTCCATAAATTATAGTCTCACCAATATGTTTATAAAAAGATATCTTATCTAAGTAATTTTAGATGGAGTCTATACTATGCTATAATCAGGAATAGTACAATATGGCAATTAACATACTAACCGTTATTGGGTAACATCCATTCAATAATTATTTTTAACATAATATTAATTAATAAATATAGTCATTCATTGATAGGAAACACAGTGCACACATTAAAACTATATATATTGGGACGTAGTAAACATGAATAACAAATATAAAAAGATCACAATGTTCACTGATTGGTAGACAAGGTAGAACTCATTAAGGTCAAACTGGGATTGGCTATTTATCAAGCCATGATTTTAGCTAATAATCAATGTAATGATGATTAGTGAACATCAATAAAATGATAACTCTAGAATTTACATACTTTTCTCCTTATTTACTAATAAAGATGAACTTGAATTCCATGTGATTTTGTTTACACTATGTCAGGTTTAGTTCATGACTTTATTAAAAATAAACATAACCTAAGATCTATTTCAAAATTAGCAAAACAATGATTTCAAAATATTCACTTTTCTACCATTTAATTAGTCCTGTGTAACATTAGTTTCCTTTAAAATGTAACTTAAGAATCCGTTTTATTGAACCAATATAAAGTGTAGTGACTTCTCTGGGGCTACTACTGGTCCCAAGCCAGAATAAAGAAGGAAGGTTGGGCATGGGGTTAGCGACCTCATCCCATAGAACACGAACTCGCTAAAAAAAACAATAACCAGGAAAAAATAATTCAAACCATCTAAATTCTTCCCTGGGAGTTAGATGGTCTTCATTTAGAAGAGTTATGATGCCTCATGGTGAAAGTCAAGTTCCTTCGGAAATCACCAAACTGATGCCCGTTCTGACAACAAGAACAACCATTAATTTAGGTACATGAAATTCTCGTACAATGTTAGAGACCGGGAGAGTCATAAATGAAAAGACACAACCTGTAGATGATTGAAATCAGGTTGGACAATAAAGACTAGCTTCAGGGGAGCTGCTGTTATACTCCGTCCATGAAAAAGAAAATGCTCCATATACACAAGGAGTTGCACTAATGTTATCCAAACAAGCATCAAAAACGCTTATACGACGAGAATCTCGTGACCCAGGATCATCAAAGCCTCTTTCGAAACAAAGGAAGAGGGCATTACAATGAACGACCATAAAGTGAATTGTGATTTTCAGTTTTCAATGATGATTGGTTTACATTGAAAACTTCCTGATCCGGTTTAAAATACTACAGTCTAGTAAAAAGTACACAATGAAATTCAAGTGAATAAATAGACACTCACAAGAAGTTAAAAACACAAATCTAGTAAATTGATATCTATTCAGATTAATCTCGAAAAGGTCAGTTGGGCGCACATTCAAACATTGTAAGAAATCTGGTTCCACAAATGGAAATACAATTATCATTAGGTTATGAACTCATTGATCATAAAAAATTCTCACTGATTGACTAAATACTATGAGAGATTATTAGCGGATAAAGCAAACAACACAATAACAAGTAACAGGAGTACAATATTGTGGCAAATTCTAAACAACCACGACGAATTTTCAGCCAATTTGTAGTTAAGTAGAAAACAAATATGTAAATGAATAGTTTATGGATAAGAAAACACTATTACTACAAAGTTTAAACAGCTTTTTACATATTTAACAAATCTATTACTGTCTTTTATGAGTTAATTTCCCTTTAGGACTAAGAGTTTAATGTTAGGATTTAGGGATAGTGTCAGTATTTCTGTTACATATAATCTATAAGAGCGAAATTTCACATTTGATACGTTTAACATTTTCATTTTGAAACTATGGTGGTAAAAAGTAATTTTTCGCTATTATTTTAAATGTGTTGAACAGTATATAAAGATATTTCAATTGTTCATTATACATAATATTTGAGATTCAAACAAAAATCTATAAACCCAGTTCTCAATTGTGATTGACTCGTCTCTATACTCTAGACTTTGACAGAAAAGTTCCAAGGTGGCCTTCTTGAATATCTGGGCTACCTGTTTCTGCCATCTGGATATTATAACAAGTTCTCAGTTTTCTTGTTTGATTTAACACATCATTATGCCTATTAGTCTCATAATCTATTCACGTTTGCTTTATGAAAAGATTACTACATTTCGCTGTACAAGTTACAAAAGAGCCTAATCAGCGTCATCGTAGTTTCTAGCAATATGCATCGAAAAAAATATACATTAATCAGATAACGATTCTTGAACTGTTAACATATTACTGGTGACCACTACATATTTGTAGCAAGGATCGATCAAGAAATAAGAAAAGGAAACTTGTTAAAATACTTTGTGCTTAGAATTTTATATTCTACCAGAAATATAATATTGAATAAAGACACTAACAATAATAATAATAAAAGTCCGTTTAAACTTCTCAATAATTGTGACTCAGAGTTGTAAATAAGCCAATTAAGACTGTCCACTGCTCACGAGTGACTGGCCTCAAGAGGTATTTCCTGGAGTTCTAGTAAGAAGCAGTGACCAGTGGAGTTCAACAGAGTTTGATATGAGATAGTAACTCATTGAAGACAATGATGGACGGTGGTTAAATTTCGTGGATTGGTTGAAGTTAGACAATAACAGAGTTGAATTCCGGACGGCTCAGTCTTCTAAGGTTAAACGTTCGCGCACGAGACTGATGGGTCCTGGGCTGTAATCTCGCGAGGCGGGATCTTGGTTGCGCACTGCTGAGTAGTCCCATAATAGGACGAAACGGCTATCCAGTGCTTCCATATTTTCCGTGATTATCTAGCTTCAATCAACTCATGAATTCAACTATAAAATTACTAAAATCTCCACAAAACCCCTTCTGGCAAGTTATTACGTTAAATATTTGTAGTGATTACTTATAAATTCGGAAATTTTTATTTAATCAAATTAACTCATTTCGTTAACGATTATTGTGTGAAATAACGTGAATTAAACAATATTAGATTTTGAGTTTAAACAGTTTACATTTTATCACAATAGCTTAATAGTGAAACTGTAGTGAACGAGAACAATGTGGGAACAATTGAATGTACTTGAATACAAAATTACACGGCATTTTAGTAAAATCTGAGAACTATACAGTAAATACTGAATTTGCAGAATGCCAATCAATCGTCTCAGACGTCACTGTTCTTTCGTTTCCACATCAATCATTCTTTGTTCTCGTTCTCTTTTCTTTGATATTCTTAGCCTACCGCTAGGTATTTCACTTTGGAGTGATGTTACATACTACTTATATCAGTCGACATCAGTAACATACACTACAAAACAGCCAATAAAACCTTGTTTTAATTTACAACAATTTCCACAGATTTTAATGCTTTTTATATTAACGAATTTAGAATTGATAATTAATTTTTATATAAACGTCTTGATTTATTTAGAATATGGCACAAACAACAGGTTATATAAATCCAGTTGCTGCATTGGCATTACAACTTCAGCATGCCAGTCAATTAGCTACAGTCAACTTACCGACTAATGTAACAAATTTAGCAATGATTTCTGCTTTAACCAACGGTTCCAGTGGACATTTAGGCTGTGCTCCACTACTGCATAGTCCACGTTCAGGTACTGTTAATCTATCGCCTAACTGTCATACAAATCCAATGGCTGCGGCAGCAGCTGCTGCCGCTGTGCTTGGTATGTCCGGCAGTAATCCTCAGCTAACGCAAATATCACCTCAGATGGCAGCTTTATCCAGTGTAAACAACACATGTATTTCCGGAGAGACAGGAAATAATAACCCCACTAATAATGGAAACTCTACAGCGGCAGCGGCCGCCGCTGCACTCAGTACAAATGCAGCCATGGCTGCAGCCGCCGCAGCTGTAGTTGCTATGGCAAATGGGAATGTGACAGGGAATGTGAATTCAAATGGAACAACAGGTGGTTTGGCAGGACAAACAATAGGCTTAGGATCTCCCGGAACTGGTGGTCACACACTAGCTCTACATGCAGTTCCTGGGACACATACACCATCGGCAACCCTCAGTGGTCTTGGCGCTGTTTCTCTTCCTTTGAATCAAGCAAGTAAGTCTATTATTGTCTAGCATCACACAGTCATTATTAAATTAAGCATCATACATCTCAAATAGTTCATTTCCAGTCCCACACGAGGGTCCGTGGATTTTTACGAACCGGCCGTCCAGTTTTCCAGGTTCTTGATAATGGTCTAGCATAGATCGACTAGTGATTCTTAGAGTACGCTTGATCGATTAAGCAATTAGGAACACATTGAATGAATGATTCAGATGTAAACAATTCAAGAGATAAGTTAAAGCTTACATTTTATATGCTTTTGTATAAATATCATGATTAAGTAGCTCACTCATGGTCATTTAGATACTGATTAACAGATAAATTTAAAAAGTTCCTCTGCCCATACGATTATGATCAACTTTTCCTACTGTTAGGAACTAATATCGACGATAGAGTCATTCAAAAGCTAATTTCGTTTCGTATTGGAATTTATGTTTGACAAGATTAAACTAACCTCCACATCTCATCCAACTATAGTGACCATCAGTGAATGGATTTTCAATATTTTCGACTTGTTAGTTCAAAAATATTATGAATATAAGATAAAATACTTACCAATAAAATTGAATGGATTTAGAAACTCAAACCACTGGTTCCTGAGTTTGAGGTCTATATTGTATTCATCATGCGTGCTATGAAGCGTAGAAGATGTGGAATTTATTCTAAAGTAGATCGTTGATTTTTACCAGTGAATAGTTTTAGAATAGGAAGTAACAGCTGTCAAGTGATTTTTCAAATAATCTCAAATCAACAGCTAATATGTTGATTTTATATGGGCTAGAATATTCATTTACAAATTGGTCGATCTTAAGTTCGAACTTCATTCTACATATTAGGCTTACGTAACACACGGGTAATAGTAGTAATTGTTTTGATGGAGTTTTGTTCTCTGAGCTGGATGTTTTGATCGTGGAGCTTTCATCGTTTTTCTGAACGACATCATCAGCACAAACTTCAGGTGGAAGAAGAACTAAACTCCATCAAAATCATCCACCTGAGCTACAAATCTCCACCATCTCAAGTAGTAATTGTTGTTGTGTCATCACCTTTCGCAAGATGCTAATGGGGATTAAAACCTAATATGTCCTTGGGAAACGAGTTATTGAATCATCTATATAAAATAAATATAAGTCTTTATAAAAATTTCTGCTTTATTAATAATTTTTATTAATTAATTAATTTTTGTAGTTTCAAATACTTCTTTTGGCTTAAATACACTAACATCTCCATTAACTGGACTTCCTACTGATGCACTTTCCCATTTGTATCCCAGTGTTCCAACTTATGGATTATGTAAGTATCCTTTTTATGGAATAATATCGATGAAAATTGTTTAAAACATGGCCATTTCCATATAGGTGAAGTTTACATTATCTCCTCCTCTTCCTCCATTATAGAAATAATTGTTTTTAAGTTATACAACCTTGTAAAATGGTGAATGTATCTATATTCGAACCAAATAATTAAACACTGAATGGTTTCATAATAAAGCCTATTTACCTAACATTTCAGTCAGAGACATAATCATTGAATCATGGATAATGGATATTACAAGCCAAGTTCTCCTTGCTATCGATTTTCAAGAATAATTAGCTATGAAAATCAATGTATTGTGATCTAAACATTTCGATTTCTACAGAGTGATATTTATACTTTAGTTAAATTATATTGTTTAGTGCAAGTTTATGAAGTATTAAAGTTTGCATATGTATTTCCTAAAGAATCGACTATGAAACAATGAAACTTTACATGGTTGATTACTGAAGGCAGATGCTTTGTTAACCTTATCACGTATGTCCATAATACGTACAATGACTTTACTCAAACTGCGTCATATGTAAAAGTCCGCCAATCTAAAAGATGAGATTTACATTTCAAGAGGATAGTGTGCCTGAATGTTTATGTTTGATTACTTTAATCATTTTATACACATAGTTCCCTTTATCATTGTGAAAAGAGCGAGAACAAAGATTCTAGCAGAATAGTATGAATTCATTTTATTTCATCTGGTTCTCGTCAGTTGCTTGCAACCTGTGATATTTAAAGGTCACAATTACATAATGGGTTTTAATTACTTACATGAAAGGATTTCGTTGGAAGTTTTATTGAAGAAATATTCATTCGTATAGTATAGCAAGGGTGTAAATAAATTGAATAGACTGAATATTGTAAATATATATACCATATGTGAAAGAACATCCTATGACATTGACTGTGACAACAGTTCAAATGCCCAGAAACAAGTGATTAGATAATAAGTAAACATTGATAGGAATATAATGAGTAGAGCTGAGGTGATAAAATAAGATTATTAACTTGGAAGATAGTTGAAATAAAACTCAATGATGTAATAAATACAAGAAAGAGTTTAAAGAAAAAGAAAAAATATTTTATAATGCAGCGAAGGAATATTTGTTACCAGGGCAAGGAAAGATTAATGACCAGGTTTTTGATGCCTGATGGTAACGGCTTCAGCAAACTTCAGAAGCCTAGAGTTTGGCTGCTTACTAATCACCTTGATGGATTGCAAGGTATCGACCTAATGTTTGGTGATTACACTGTTTAGAGTCTTTCTTTCTCTTGTTCTGAGGCTTTTCGGAACATGTTCAAAAAAATCTAGGATATGTTCTCTTTTCTGTTAGGCCAATGTAGCTGCTTTGGCAGGAACACTTAAATTTATAAATACAATTGGCGGTAACATGAAAGGGGTGAATGTCAACCTTTGATTGAGTTATTATCATTTTGAAATATCTACTTCTACTACAACTAACCTTGAAAATCAGACCAACTGGTACCTAATATCTAAATCTATATTGACTTAACAACTTTTATCAGATGATTAATCTCCTTCTTAAATTGTTATAATAAACTTTGAAGTTGTTCACCTGATAGTACATTATATTATAATTTGCAATCTGATTCATTTATATGCACTTAATCAGCCCAGAAAATCAATTACTGAATAAGAAGCTTTGTTGTCAAAAGTCGAGTAATTATGCTTACAACCCGTAAATATATAAATTCGGGTATTTATTGACACATTCTAACAATTACATCCACTTAAATGTTCAATTGTTGTTTTGTTTTAAACTGATACACATAGGCTAATTTATGTATAGATTGTTTATTTATTAACACATTAATTCAATGATAAAATTTAATTTGATTAGCTTATCCTTCACCGGTCACATCTGCTTTAAATCCATTCGCTACAATGGCACATCAAGCACTTACAATGCCTATACAACAGAAAGAAGGTACTAAAGATCTGATATTAACAGGTATGATTTAATTTTAATTGACTACACTTATATATATATATATATATATATATATATATATGACCCATTTAATGATCTGTTTTACTGTCTGTCATAATATTTTCATTGAATGTTATTAACTGAAATAATAATAATTTCAATAGTTGAGATCATGAATCAATTGAAACTATACTATCATGGAAAACCTGGAAGCACTAGCTTAAGTTAGACATTAACACCATTGCTGGCCGGCTTAGTGGTCTAGAGGTTAAGTGTTCGCGTACGAAACCGACAGGTGTTGCGTTCGAATCTCGTGAGTCGGGATCGTGGATGCGCTCTGCTGAGGATTTCCACAATGGGACGAAACGGT
Source organism: Schistosoma spindalis (assembly GCA_946903255.1). Classification (NCBI taxonomy): domain Eukaryota; kingdom Metazoa; phylum Platyhelminthes; class Trematoda; order Strigeidida; family Schistosomatidae; genus Schistosoma; species Schistosoma spindalis. The sequence continues at coordinate 10,012,031 of OX336423.1, read as the reverse complement.
TGTCCAGTGCTTCCAGGTTTTCCATGGCGGTCTAACTTCAATTGACTCATGATCTCAACTATTAAAATTACAATAATATCTACAAAAACCCCTCTTGGTACTAAAATAATAATGTCTAACTTTATCAAACTTCTCGCTCATTTTAATTTATTTTAACCTATTGCTATATACATTACATATAAAGTTTAATAAATTTACAAACTACTTAAATACACAGCTATATTTTCTTAAGAAGAATAAATCTCCATCCACTGACTAAGTATTTGTAACATAAACTTATTAGGTGAAAAAATGTGGTTTCATTAAAAGGTACATTCAATTTATTCTTGGCTTAAATAATAATTTCATAAAGATTTTGCATAATTAGATTATTACAAACTGATGCTAATAATTGGCAAACTAAATGGTATGAAGTATTGAATAATTGTCTCCCTTTAATAGTAAACAGATAATCAGGAAATACCTATATGTCCCCATACAAGATCAAATTAACGATCCTTCAGATTTCTTGACCAACAAAAGTATCATTCGAATACTGTCCATTACTCCTTGTTTTTCAGTGATTTTCTAGATATCTATTTGTGATAAAAATCCCAATCAAATTTTTGATAAAGGAGATTTGTGAATATTTGTTTTGTTTGTGAGTTACATTTGTAACAGACTGAACTACATTGGAGTGCTTCCGGATGTCAAAGAATATCAGGTAGGTGGTGCACCTTAATACAAGACTCCTTTAAAGTGAGTACTTATTCATTAAAGTTCAGATCCAGGACCTCTTGGTCTGTTGACTAGAGCTCAAACATAAAAACTCTGGGTAGACACCTAGTAGTACACATTTCCGACTTCACTATATATTTATACATAACCTTGAAGATGTAGGACACGAGCTTGTGTCATACTTATGTATTCTAAACTATGTTATTCTTACCAGAAATACACAGTTTACCAGTTATAGAACTAAAAATTCAAAGTCTTGTAAAACTACCACTATTAATCAGTTATATATCAAATGGATTACAAATCTATTCCGTTAAGCTAACCAAACAGACTGAATAAAATAATTAGGTGGAAGTAATTAATATTAAAATTTGTTTACATCATTGTAACAAAACAATTAGCTATTGAATCACATTAAAATTATCCTAAATAGAATGATTTTATTAACAGATTACATCAAAAGTACTACTATACATTATAAGTAAGTACGGTGAGACTATAATTTATGGACAACCTTTGAGCGATACTAGACTTATCTTGATACTGTCCACTTAATAACCAGGACCAAATGAAGGTTAGAAACCTGTCTAAGAAATTAGAATTATAATTTATAGTTGATGGTTAACCTTAAGAATTGAATTTCGGGTTTTCATCACGAACTGATATCAGCTATAATACCAAGACTCTATTTAGCCAAATTGGTGAATGAATTTCGTGCCAAAATCTAAGACCTGTTATCTTATACGTGATTCCTGCGTCCATAAATTATGGTCTCGCCGTAAGTACTTCTATACAGTTAGCTATTTAAAATAATGAGTTAATTGATATAAGATATGACTTAACAGATTAATATGAAATGAAAAACAAACGATTTATAATGAATTAATATAGAATATGATTCTAGAAGAAATAATAAATTCGTAGAATAAAAGATATAAAATAGTTTTGAAGCTTAAGATCTAAAGGTAGACGAGGAGTTAGCGGATCTACATCGTCTATGATCAATTTCAGACCACATCACTAGATGATACCCCAATCACTGATTACGAGCTTTGGATATGATCCAACCAGACAGTCTTTACTTACCAACATGACAGAGACCAGTCTTCATTGGACTTCACAAAGTTTCTTTTAACCTATTCCTACATCACCCAGAACTGAGCACCAAGATATGATGTGGTTGAGCAGATTTAATATATATGTTCTAACCATATTTACTGATGAAGATTCACAACCTTATTAACCAAATTGCCATCTTTGGTTATTATACGTTAGTATTGGTCACTTCGTTGTTCCGCGATATGGTACGAATGCTTTGATAATATGTGTCATCGAAAAGTAATAGCTTATGGATCCCTAATGCTTTCAAAATATGCGTTTCATATCTATAAATTAAAAGAGAACAAACTTTTGTAAATTGTACTGATATCTCGCTCACTTTACAAGTGAAGCAAGTTGGATTTTGTAATTTTGTCAGACATCAATCTACCAGGCTTAATGAGACAGTATGAAATTTTTTCAAGTTGATGAAATTCTAAAAGTCCAATATTCAATTCATATTTGATTTGAATAAATTTAATTGAGTTTTACATATTTTAATAGAATAAAGACAATAATCAACTGTTATTCAACTTCAATATTGATTCTTCATATTTCATAAATTAAAACTTGAAAATATAACAGTAAATAGTAACTAAACACAAATTTATTCAGTACTGAAATCAATGATCCAGTACAATTTACGGTTTAAACAGTTGAGATAATTTCTTTTTAAATATATATATACATTTGTATTGAATTGATAGGCAACTGAAATTCCCCTTCATCCTTGATATTATCTTGATTTAGTACAAATCATTACCTCATAAGAATTTATTCTTAATCATTATAATTGTAAAATTATAACGTAAACTATAGTGTAAATTCTTTAAAACAACAATTAAGTTTATAAACAAAGATGGATAGTGGTTAGCAGTGGAATCCAGGACGCGCGTTTCGTCCTATTCGGGACTCGTCAGCTGGATTTACCTGCAATTGAGTTTGTCAATAATAATCATTATAACTTAAAATTGTCATAAACTCAATATGTTTAATATCATAATAACAATATCAAAAGTTAACATACAATAATCACATCTTATTCCCCTATTAAACAGACCATTTTATCAATTAAGTAATTGTATACAATTATTACAAAATTTTTACACAAAATTCAATTGAACTATATTCTAAAACGTTTACCATCAAATTAAATACTTTAATCAGTATAGTTTTATCAAAATATTTTGTTATAATGATTCACAAAACTTATAAAAGTTAAATATTATTTCAAGTATAAGATAATAATCATTTAGAGAGTTGTCTCTTTTAAAAGAAAAAAAAAAAAAAAGAAACCTATTAAATTATTATATCAGTTATAATGATTATTACATGAAGTTATTTCATGGATAATCAACATGCTTTTTAACTTTTTATCATTCCGTTTTTGGTGAGACTATAATTTATGGACAACCTTTAAAGGAATCTTAAGAAACCTTGAAAAATATTAGCCAATCACAAAACAGTTAGTATAGAGTAAAAATATATTATATAAAACAAAAGAATTAAAGTGAACACACTTCTTTTACATAGTTCAAAAACATGTCAAGGTTCGAAAGATCTCAAAAACTTTTACAGTCTTGACCACATAGCTTCAATAGTGTTTTTTTTTTTTGCGCTCCGGTTGTTGGGTCCACATAATGCTGCTTATGGATAACGACACAATGCACATAAGCAAGTCTATGTACGTATCTGTACACTCTCCATTCATCCGTATACATTGGAGTACCTGGCTGCAGCCAGTGTTACTGGTGTTTTTATTATCCAGTTCGCAACAATTGTCATAATTTGCCTTAGTCTCAATCTCGATCGAGCGGAAAAATCCTCTTCTAGCAGACTTCTTCCTACAACACATATTACATCGAAAGACAACAGAACATTAGTCTGCACAAGGTCCACAAATCATTTGATTACCACAATCACAAATAAAGGAACTTCTTAATAGTCCCATTAGTTGTCACCGCTCAACTATCACATTTTCTTTAAAATCTGCTGTGAACCAATCGTACGTGAGCATCGTGTACTAAATTAGCGTCGTGACCTTGAACTCCCTGAAATGTTTCTGATTAGATAGTCCATAAATTATAGTCTCGCCGAATCATTCAATTTACTTAAGTGAAATAAGTTCTCTAAATAATAAAGACTCAATATCTTTCATAAAATCACTTTGACAACTCATATTATTATTCTTATCATTATTATTATCATTCTTCTTCTTATTATTATTCTGTCTAATTTTCTTCATTAGCCAACAGTTTAACAAATGATCAACGGTAAATTTAATTCTAATATTTTTTATTTTCATTATTACTTCTTGTACAACTCATTGAAAATGACTGCTTTGAATTGTCCGATTGAATTCTTTCAATGAAAGTTAATACTATTATTATTATCATTAGTATTATTATTTAGTGTTATCCTTGAAAATAATTTTTATTGTTGAGCATTGCACCAGATCGTGTTATGTGTTAGTGTGTAGTAAAGCCTGTTTACTTTTTTTCCCGTTTTCATTGTCAATTGTTAAAATAAACAAACAAACAAACAAACAAACACAAACTATAGTAAATGTGTTAATTATGATTTCTTTTAATCATTTGTTCACATTTATTATTACTATTATAAATATGAATTATGATGGTTTAATGAGTAATATAAAATAAATGGTGCATCTATCTATTTGTCTACGTATTTATCTGTTCATCATACTATACAATTGATGTTATATAGGAATATTGTTCATTTTGATTGTTATTAATTATCATTGACGTTGCTAATTAGTATTTTATATTGAATCAATATGTTGCTTCATGTTATTGAAGACTGTAGCAAATAGTAATAATGATAATGATAACAACTATGGTGAAATATTATTGATTTTAGTAATTTGCTATCGAAATCCCACATTGCTTTTTGTTTGTTTTCAATGATTATTTATTGACGTTGTCAATTGTTCAACTTTAAATACTACTACTACTACTACTACTACTCACACTACTACTACTCCTACTACTACTGCTACATCGGTCAGATTATTCTTAAGCACTAAGGTTATCTTAACTTTTTAGTGTATTCTCATATTTATGTCAGTTGTCAGTTTATCAATGTTCCAGTGAATCATTGTGAGTATACGTTTGTACCAATGTATGTGTGTGTATATTTTGTGCTTGTTCATTTCACTCAAAGATATTATTGTTTCGTCTTAAATGTCTATAGTATCCATAATGTATCTAACCGGTACAAAATGTTAAGTTTAAAAAAGGGTGAATAATTTCAGTACACAAACATACCGAGCTATATTGTGTAGAATGCGATGTTATATAATTTAACAATACCTTGTTCCGTGAACTTATGCACATAAAATGTTTTGATGTAGTTCGTATTATTGTCATTATGAATGTAGACAATTACTTGTCGTGTATTATGTTTGGTTTAAATAAACAAATAAGCAACAGTTATATATCAATTCATGAGTAAATATACACAAAGTGAATCTAGTTGATCACTGATGACATGAATCATACAAAGGAAATTATTTATTTTACCTTTCACCTACTGGAAATTTATCAGTAGTATAAAGTTTTAAACAAAATATGTTGGATTCATCAGGATGATAAAAGAGTAAGCCATGATAGGAAACTTGAAAAAATATATCGAATCATTAAAAAAATATTAATGCTGGTTGGAACTGAATCAGGATTAAAAAAGGTGAGAATCGAAATGTATCGGGATTAACATAGACAATAGTACTACAATGGAATAGCTGTTTCCGTTAATTCCATTACAATTGATCGATTGATTTACTGACTGTTGAAAATCAACATTTCGAAATATAAACAATCTTTGTCTCGGTATGAGGTAGGAAATCTAAACCTTGTTCGAATGAAAAGTGTTGAGCAAACAATAATAATCTCCATCTGCTAGTATCTGTTATGAAGTGCTTTAGTTACCATTGTTATGATTAAACTGATTGGAAATTTTATAGTTTACTTATGATTTCAATAGTATATCTGTAACACCTCAATATATGAGGAGAAAAGTTCACATGCAGATATTCACTGAGATGCATATACCAAGTGTAGTCACATATAATTGATATGATAGTAGAATGTCAGAACCTGTTTATGTACACTTGATTGTTTGATTCAATTTCGCTTTTCTTACTATTCAAAATTTCATTATCTTGTTAAAGATGATCTATTTCCTAAAAGTATTACAGAAAACGCCTTGAACAATTGGATTTTCATTGATCTACTTACAAGTAATGTCTTCTGTACAGTTAGTGCCTGTATTCTGTCAAAATATTTGTTCAAACATTGATCAATATTTTTGTAAATTATTTATTGAGATATTACGTGGGTGTGATTTGTACATTAAACGCATGAAATGAATTGCAACAAAAATGTCTTATTACATCGATCCAGTTTTGATGACTGCATGTGGAGATGATAGATCTAGGAAAAAAATCTCTTTTCAAGTTAATCAAACATTTCAGTGTTAGCCGAGAAGACTAAAAGAAATATACAGGTGCATGACAGATTTTGACGAAATATATTGATGAGAACAGACAATGTATCGTGTCTCTTGATTCTTTCAATCGTGGATTAATTGTCCAGATTTTAGCTAATAAAGTGGATTTTGAATCATCATTTGTTCAGATTGTTCTAGTGATTAATTTGGAATGAAAGAAATCATATCAAAATGTTAAGTTAGCTAAAACGTTTGACTTCTGAGGACTTTCAAGAACATTTAATACAACAGAAACAGATGAGGAGCAAACACATTCCCAGTAATGGACCGTATTTTGAAACAGAAAAAAAGTGGTCGACTTCCACTAAATTCGATTGTCCCCACTTGTGTTCTCGTTCACTACACTACTACTGGTTTGTATGCTACTTATGTCGACTGACATAAGTAGTAAAGAGCATCAATCAGATGTGAAATGCCTGGCAACCGAAAATTGAAAACATCAAACTGAAGAGAACAGGGATATAAAAAGGGAGTAGTTGTAATAACAGCAGGAGTGATGGAACGATGAAATTTGAGAGACACAATTGATGGAAGATGTACAAATTGAGTACTCAATGTATGGTTTTCATACTTTATCAATAAATTAGTCTTCCTCATCTCAGTTGTTTGTTCATTATCATTGTTATTGTTCTTACGACTACTAAATCGTATAAACAATGAATCTGTTCTTGAATTCCCAATTTTAATGATTTTTTTAGTGGAATGAAGTTCGTAACTCATTCCTGATCAGATTTTCTTTTTATTTCTAATCATTTCAAGTTATTAAGATCGCTTCATCATTCCTTCTTCCTATAATCCTAAATATCAGTTGAAATTCATCTGAATATATTTGAAATTAAAACAACTTTTATCTGACTAAATAACAAATGATACATTGTATTTATGGATTTTGATTTTATCATAAAAATGGATTTAAGTGATCATTATCTGTTTTCAGTAAGAGGATTTATGGAGACTGTGGTATATTTAATAGCTGGGTTCATTAGTCGATTTAAGCTAGATCACTAATGAACACATGAAAGCCATCAGCTGTCTAGAGGTTAAGTGTTCACACGTGAGATCGAAAGTCCTAGATTCAAGTCCCAAGTGCGAGATCATGGATACGCACTGATGAGAAGTCTTATACTAGGATGAAACGACCGTCCAGTGCTTGTAGGTTTTCATTGGTGGTTTAACTTAGGTCGATTAGTAAATTGAATTGTTGAATATACTACAATCTTTACAAATACTCTTATTGATAATAATTATGTGCTGACTAGTGACTAACTTCAAGATGGATTTCCTAGAGTTCTAGTGAGAAGCCGTGACCAGTGGAGTTCAATCCGTGTCGGGTGTTATACAGTTATTCACCTCAGACAATAGACGAAGTTTTGTGCAAGATCATGGGTCGACTGACTTTAGATATCATCTGTTTACATTTAGGATTTAGTTTTTCTGCAGGCGTCTTATTTAAGTACATTACATATTGTTGTTAAATCAAAATCTAGGTGTCATATTCTTTATTAAAACAAGTAAAATGTATCCTTTATTACTTCATTTGTTTGTAAATTGTCAATTAATGTAACTAGTACACAGAAAAAATAAAGCACATAGATAGTCAATCAGTAAAAATGTACAGCAAAACACACGCGTATTGAACATTAGTAGGAGACATAACAAAATGGATAATTCTGGCCTATAAATTTACTCATAGGAGTACAATATTAATGGATTAATTTCAGATTTCACAGGATTGTGCATCAATAACGTTTAGGCTCATTTCTATATTAATACAACGGAGTCAGCATAAAATGTTTCTGTTTGTTAATTGAAATAAATTACGGATACTGTAATGTATGCTACTTATACTGAAAGATAAAAGTAGTGCATAACATCAGTCAGAAGTGGAATGTCTGGTAGCAGAAGATTGAGAAGATTAAAATGAGGAGAACAAGAATGTAAACAGAAAGCAATTCTAATAACAACAGGATTGAAAAAATCGTGAAGCATGTTAGGAGAAATCGGAGAAAGATATGCAAATACTATATTTAATGTATGGTTTTCATATTCTACTAAACTACTCTGTCGTTTTCAATTCAATAATAAATTGGTTTACGCCAGCAGGTCTCCGTTTCACTACAGTACTATCTGATCGTCCTTTTGTATCGTTGATAATAAATATCTCACTTCAAACGTGACTGAATTCAATTGGTTACGATTTCTTTCCAAAACTGACAATGAAGCCGAATAATAAATGTTCGTATTGTACAAGGGAGGGGAGTAAAAGTTCACTTAGAACTAAGAATATATCAACAAAGTCTGATTCCAAGGTTAACCTACTTGTCATCGTTTCAAGGATCAGCCGAAACATACTGTAAAGTTAAGCTATTTACATTATCAACTAAATTAAAATTAGATCGACAAAATTGGATCAACACAATGAACCTAACAAAAAATCACATTAGTTCTCTATTAATATCCATTCTGTATTTCTCTCTTATCAACACCAGTATACAAGTTGATGAATGATAAACTCATGTCTGTGTATATGATTAGTAAATATGTATGAATCAATTTCAAATAAACATCTATCTTTATATATACGTATGTATGTAGGACCAGAGGGATGCAATCTTTTCATATACCACCTACCACAGGAATTTGGCGATCCGGAATTGGCTCAGATGTTTATGCCATTTGGAACAGTAATCAGTGCTAAAGTATATGTTGATCGTGCAACAAATCAAAGTAAATGTTTTGGTAAGTTCTTTTCATTAATCTAATTAGTATTTATTTTAAAAGCTGTGGTGTTATTATTTTAATGATAATCAACTAAAGAATTTATGAAAAAAATGGTAAACAAGAGGTTCAACTTCCTTAATTTTGCCCAATTTTGATTTAAGCAGTTGAATAATATCACTAGCCCTCATTTCATAAAAAGTGTAGTTATAGGACAATTTTATAGATTTGTACTTGATAAATAAGTTACGTTATAGTTACCTCTGACCGGGTGCCCAAATTGAAGCAGGTGGTTTTACTAGGGGGCCACACACCGAGCCTTTGACCTTAATGTCTGATCCACTAGGCAGTGGAGCGATGTTAAGAGATGCAGTTTCATGGTAGCTGGTGACCAACAATTGGTTCATACTCCATTTGTTCCCTCAGGATACTGGAGCCCATATGCACCAGTGGTTAGGAATCAGGGTTTTTCATCTGCTCTAGGTGGATCTGTAGAGGTTAACTAAGTTTGTTGAGATAAATTTCCTCTATATTCGACTCCAAATAAAGATATCTCATTAACCGAGTATTTAATGCAGGCTTAATCTCCTAGTAGAATTATAGATTTACTCGAGATCATTCAAAAGCCCAAATATCAGTTATAGAGATTGTTTATTGTTAAAGCTTGGTAAAATCCGCAAACATACAGCAAGCAAGCACCGGGCGAGACAAAAATCAAAGTATGTGTGTCTGTGTTAAAAATCCATATATATTTTTGAGTATTAGTCCAGTGTAGATAAATTATTGATTATCTATTTGTCTCAACCAATGGGGAATAGAATAGGGATTGAAGTGCAGACACACGCTCAATCATACTCATATGGAAATTAACACAGTTGTGCAGACAAATAATACATTAGTGGAATGGGCTTGCTACAGACCCTCCATATCCACCAACCGCGTTAAAGCTCCGGACATTCGATTTTCATCCTCTCAATTTCGTAAACAACATCCCCCACCACGAGAAGGAGGTGAATAGGTTGTATACACGTGGCTATGTGGAAGCATTTCGAGAGGGAGAACTGACTCTCCCCACTCTTGACCGTACCAGGGCATTTGGGGGCACTACAATAACAAACTTTCTCTAATTGCGATAACAAATTATAATACTTATCCTAACATCAATGACAACGCATAGTTTATGAAATTTTGATAGGGATATAATTACCTGATTATGAGTCTTATAATGAAAAATTACTTGTTCAAAATTTAACGAAGATGGACAATCTCCAAACGCACTTGATAGATATTAAGTTGGAATTTACATGATTGGAGGTAACCGATGGAAACTCTAAATCTAAGTTTCGTATCAAATAGCCCTCATTTACAAAGCATATCATAACTATTAAGGCAATAGCTTTTCGAGCACTTACCAAACAGTATCATAGTTGCAGACAATAATAATGAGTTATTCCATCTAGATATGACCGAAACATTTTAAATGATTGCCTCTAACTACTTAACATTTAAACATGTGAAAATGCTTAGATCGGTAAGCACATTGCAAATGGAATAGTGGAATGTGATTCTTACTAAAGGTTAAACAAACACCACGTTGACCAGAGGAGGAAGAAATCAGGAAGAAGCGCTAAAAGTGGATAGGACATACATTGCGAAAATCACCCAACTGTGTCACAAGGCACGCCCTCACATGGAATCCTCAAGGCCAAAGGAAAAGAGGAAGACCAAAGAGCAACTTACGCCGAGAAATGGAGACAGACATGAGAAGAATGAACAAGAATTGGATAGAACTGGAAATGAAGGCCCAGGACAGAGTGGGTTGGAGAGTGGTAGTCGGTGGCATATGCTCCATTGGGATTAACAGACGTAAGTAAGTAAGTAAGTAAGCAAGTAACGTTGACCACTGCTCACTGATCAATAAGTGTAAATACCCGGAGTTTCCCCGAACGATGTTGCATAGTATTATATGATAAACTTAAATTCTATTAGACAATTTCATAATCTCTATATTTACTGTTTAAATGAATTTTAACTATTATAAAGTGAAATGTTTTTAAAGAATATCTTCAATTGTTTAAACATTATTTTAATTTATTCAATGATCATTATCCTTAAACAGGTTCAATGAAGCCGGAAGTAAGACTTAATCAGTAAACATAAAATTATAAATGATGCAAAAATCTATAGAGATGAATCAATATTACACATAACACCATTACATATTTGTCTCATCATAATAAACTATCATTGCTTTTTTTTGAATATTTTATTAGGTTTTGTTAGCTTTGATAATCCAACAAGTGCACAAACAGCTATACATGCAATGAATGGTTTTCAAATTGGTATGAAACGTCTTAAAGTTCAATTGAAACGTCCAAAAAGTGATTCGACAAAACCATATTGAAATAAAACTACAATAATAATAATAACATTTAGTGTTCAATATGATTTTAACTTTATTTTCTTCTCTTTTTTTTCTTTTTTTTGTTTATTCTTATCTTCTTTAGTGTCATTATTTTAAACATTCTACACTAATAACAATTTAGTATATTTATATTTACTAATTACATGTACACATCCATTTAATTGTATTCAATGTTCACTAGTTTAGAGAGAGAGAGAGAGGGATGGAGAGGAAGTGAAAATGGAAATCATGCATACATGTGAACACAAAGTAATAGACAAATATATTCATCATAAATATAATGGTAGAATGAAATCTAAAAGTGTATTCTTTTATTTTATTTTTCTTTCGAAATTCAATAGAACCTATTCATTATTTTGTCTAGTGTACATACTTGTATACACATAATTAGATTAATAGTAATGAATAAGGGATTAATTCTTTTAAGAATTACAACTCGATGAACATCTTCAGTTTAATCAAATAAACTACATTTCCAGATAATAATAATAATAATATTGAAAGTACAATAAAATATTAAAAACTGGATAACTTTTTATACTACTGATTTTGGAAAAAAGTAGTTCTAAACAAAATAAACAAATGGTCATATTTGGATGAATGAAAAACTAACATTTAATGTGATGTTCTTAGTTCTTACTAGTTTTAAAGAAGAAGGAAAGAAAACATGCAATTTTTTTGGTGGAATATTTTCTGTAATTTTATTTAATGTTGTGTAATTTGTTTCAGAAATTAATCATTTATTGTACCGCTTTGTCATCTATATCAAATCGGTATAATTCTACTAATTTTAATGTATGTATGTATGTATGCATGTATGTATGTATGTATGTATGTATGTATGTATGTATGTATGTATGTATGTATGTATGTATGTATGTATGTATGTATGTATGTATGTATGTATGTATGTATGTATGTATGTATATGTTTTGTTCACAATCATTTCTCATAATATGCTATCATAAAGTAAACGACCAAAAAAGAAGAAACTTCACTTGTTTCCTTAATCACTAGTAATTTATTTTGATCTCTATTATTTTATTCCTTAAATTGAAAATTATTTTGTTGTTACTAGTCCTCTTTGCAAACTAATATTGACCATAATCTTTGGCTAATGGTATTTCATTTCTGAAATCGATACATTTTTTGTGTTATTTATTAACCTACTTGTAAGTATGCAAATTTGTTTATCTTAAAATACTTCGCATTTATTGTGATCGATGTTTGGAGGGGATGGATGATATGCTATAACTGATGAGAAATATATACATTACTAAATGTACTGGTCCTATTGGTTGCATTATAAATATTCAAAATTGACAACAAACATTGATATACTGAAAATTTACGAAACAAATACAATAAGTAATCATCTTTTCTAATTTTATTATTTACTTATAACATTTGGAAATTAGTGAGTAGTATATGCAATCTAATATGAAAAAGAGGAGAATAATAATTTGCTTAATTGTTACTTTCCTTACTCGGAATTAAATTTTATTTTATTTTACACAACAGTAAACAAAAAATATTGTTCAAATAAAGACTACATAAATTACCCTTCAATATTAGAAATAAATACATTTGCAAAGAAGAGAATATCATAAAAATGCAGGTAAATATATGAGTTATTTCAGTCATGTAACATCTTCATACACATTTATACGTATACACTTAATGATCTCATGGCTATAAGATCATCATATTTCATCTAACTTTGAACTGGATTTCAAATATATTAATAATTCTTTGTAATTATTTGTTTATATGCAGTGTATGTGTGTGTGAAAAGAGAATGATAAAATGCTTATTTCCTTTCGTTTTTACTTTTGAACGAGACTATCTAGTAGAATTTTTTGATATCAGTATATAATTTGAAGCTTACGTGTATACCAATGTAGTTTGTTCAGTAATTTCAGTATAGTGGAAGCCAGAGCAGTCGACATCGATTCAACCCATCTTCAAAGCGAATATGATGTTAGTCTATCTCTAAAATTTCTAGTAAATGTCTAATCATTTAAAACAGCTTCGGTCTACGCTTGTTAGACCCGGATATTCAGATCTGAGGATGCTTATTGACTCAGAGGTTTCGAGGTTATTGCCTTAAAAAACTGCTCACATCTGATGTTAATACCATTTCGGTAATGACTAGGTTTGCTAGTGTTTGTTTTGACTCACTGAAGATAATTTGGTGGATGTCATCATTAGATACATTTTATGAATATCATCCCTGTTGCTTTTTTGATAACCACTAATTATCAACCGTGGGACTGAGTGGAGAAAATATAGAGGTGTAAGTCTATGATATAGAAGCATATTATCACAGAAAGTTGTATGGCAATAGGACCTGTCGATCCACATAGATCTTCCGACTGGGTACCTAGATTTCATACAACCTAGTAAATTGAGTTATTATTAGAACTGGTCCAGAGCAGGATCCAGTAGAGAATTCTTATAGTTGTGTCCAAGATTGATATAAGTTATAATAGTCCTTTAAACGGGAAAATAATCTTTATTGGCTATATTTTCGACTGAATTATACCTATTCTTTGGCTGTGTGACATTTTTCTCTCTCATTTACTCATGATATTCCCACTCCATTTTTTCCGGTTCCTTGCTGTATATAAATGTTTACATATTCACAAAGCATCCAGTGAATACTCAAGTTGAGTTCATTGCTGAAACATTAGATCCACTTAGAAAAGAGCTAATACTTTCCGTAACCTAACTTCTTTCATAAGAAACCCTCATTATTCCCTTAAAATCTCCAGGAATATAGTTTTGTTCATAATTAACCTTTGTAGATCAAGTCACTCACTTATTAGAAAGACCATGATCACCTTTACAATGCAAATTTATACAGTGAAATAATGGTAAATAAAATGCTAAAATTTCTTTTAAAACATAAGAAATTTGTTTTTAGATTGTTTACAAAGATGAATTTAGTTTATCCAAATTTCTACTTAAACAGAAGTAAAAATATGAGTATTATCATGCACGATCATGTTTGCTAAATAAAAACTGGTGGTAGCAATCAATATACAAAATGGAAATGGTTACTAGTTGAGAAATGAAAGTAATAAACGATACAACAACAATGTTTTAGAAGCGAAAAGAAAACAAAGAAACAAGGCAAACATGTTACGTTATGTGAGATTGTACCGTTTACATTTGACTGATCACCAAGCGGTGACCAATATAATGTTTGCTTTTAACGCTGATTGAATTTTATGGATTAATTTACAACGTGGATTCTAGTCTAAGTGACTGGACATCGTGTGCACCATAATCCTGATGTTACATGGTTCGATGTAATTATTGCGAATCTATAAGACTGAGTTTAGTGCTGGTTGGGACTCATCAGCAAGGTATACTGATATCTTGAGGTAACTAATAACCTTAGTCTCTGACCGTAATACTGGATGATGTTGGTTTGAATCTGACGATTATATAATAGGATAGTTCTGTCAAGATTGCTAGTACAAACTGGAGATAAATCCGAATTAGTATGGTTTTTTTAGCTGCGTTTATTCACATATCTTTCAACGTAAGTTCAAATTTGACAAACATAAGAACTTTCCAATTAAAACATAGCTCAATTATATTGGTTGTTTGAATCTTCCCATTTTTGTTTAGGACTGCAATTGATCAGTCTGTTTATGACATGCATGTATCCTATGCGGATTACCTCGGTATTGCCAATAAGTCACAAGCACTTCAAACCCTATTAACTATTATTCGCCTCTGCCTAAAATACTTGTGACTTAATGGTAATATCGAGGTGATCCTCACAGGTTCCACATATACCGGAAATTCACCCTATTGAATAAGCCAGTAGTTATATGAACTCAGATGTTCAGTTGATGATGTGATGACATTTGGAGTAGATTGTACTTGGTTGAAGTCCCGGAGTGAACACCATTCATGGGATGAAGGTCCATCCAGAGGACAAGTTTCAAATAGGACAAAACACGCGTCCTGGATTTCATCACTAGACACTATCCATCTCTGTTTAAAATTGAAAAAGAGTTTACTTTGTATGAATCTATAGAAGCTCACGTACATTTGATTTTGTTCTCATCTTTTCAAATTCAGTCCACTATTAGTTATCTGCTTAGTAATTCAGTTATCGGAAAATACAAGCAATCATGAAATGAGAAGGATGTTTTGTTCCGGCAGTCCATTAATCTTACGGTGTTTACGTTTCTCAATGAAATGGCAGATTCACTTTCACTTAGCTGTTTTTGCTAAATGTTATCTTTATAAAAATGTTTCATCAAAGTTTTAGTAGCTAAGTATATGCCCATCAACTTTTATGTCAGTAAACTGGTAAACCTTAACATTTCTCACATTAAACATGAGCTTATTTATCTGTACACTATCTAAAGACGATAAAGAAATATCGTTATACACATGAATTAACTGTAGGAATTCTCTTAAAGCTTTTAAATACTCTGGGTATGACAAATTTTCAGTTATCTTACAATATTTCGGTTTGATCAAATATAACTTGTATTTAGAATGTGTCTTTTCTACAGTTCTCTAGATTATAATTTATTCATACTAAACTAAAAACCCCGCCTGAAGTCCTTCTGGGGCTACTGCTGGTCCCAAGTTCGAATAAAGGAGGAGGGTTAGGCATGGGGTTAGCGACTTCATCCTGTAGAAAACCAACTCACTAATAAAACGATAACCAGAAAGAATAATTCAAACCATTTAAACTCTGCCCTGGGAGTTAGAAGGTCTTCATTTAGACGAGTTGTGACGCCTCATGGTGAAAGCCGAGTGCCTTCGGAAGTCACGAGGCTGATGACCCTTCTGACAACAAGAGAAACCATTAATTTAGGTAGATGAAATTCTCGTACAATGTAGGAGACCGGGAGAGCTATCCAAATTTCTGCATGTTAAACTATCCGCCAATCTAAACTAAATTCATTAGAAATATATAGTATTTCAAGGACTTAATATTTTATTTCCTTTAACAGATATTTACAGTAATACTAGCTATTCCATGCAACATGAAGAAACAACAAGGAAGTTTTCTGCGAAAGAAACCTGATTATATCATAAAATCATCATCATAAGAGTCAGTATATTTGTGCCTTCGAGAAATATCAGTAAATATTGAAATTTTTATTTGTTTTCTATCTGCGTTACAACTCCAAAGAATAATGGTAAATCCTCAACAGATAAGCCCATTCACTGTAGTCTTTATAAACGAAGATTTGAATTTTAATGACAGTATTTATAATAAGCCTAAAATGCTTCAACCAACCATAAGAAATGAAGAAATTGAACATTACATTTTAGGTAACAGTTAACTCTAGGACGCAGGTATACGATGACGTCCTGTTTGGAAATTGCCAGTTTAATGTCCACACTTTCGCGTACGCAATTAATATTCTATATAGAGAATAGAAAATATCATCATCTTGGGATCATTTAGTCCTTAAATGAACTCAGTAGATTATTGGTTACTATATCAAGACTTGAATTTATGGGTATGGAGTTCAAATCTCAGTGTGAGTACACCCAGAATGAAATATATATCATAGATTCCACCATTATACACAAGAGAACAATGGGAAATATTTTGGGATACGTTCAATGACCTTGTTTGCTATTAGTAATTAATCAAACAGTGAGTAAAATGTAAACAAATGGTAGTAAACTGGGTACTAAAATGAATGACCATATGACTAGAATCATGAAGACTTTAATAATATAACTCATGAAGAACGTTAGAAACTGTTATAATTAGAGCACTTGATTACAGCAATTACAATCGTCGAATGATAATAAACTTATTTCCATTTCCTAAAATTATTCAGTACCTTAAACGGGACAGTCATGAACACGTCTAACTTATCCCAATCTTAGCAAACATGAAAGCATCTTCCAACCTATTCATAGTTATTGAAATTATCGGACTGAAATAATTGTCTACTATCCAAATATCTATCGAATATATATAAAGTGTAAACTTTAGAATTTCAGACAACCGAGATGAAAATGAATCTGTCAACTGGAAAAAAAACATCTTTTACACTATTCATGACTATTCATTACTATACCGGTAGCGTTCAACGGTTTTTATACAGTTTTGTATGTATACACATTCTACGACATAATTACGGATTATTTTAAATGTAAAAATCCGCTTAGTAAGAATGTGAAATTTTTCACTATCAAGATTCTAGGTGACAAATCTCTATTACCATATGTTCAACCTGAGCAAATGAACTTGACAAAATGTTAAGTCAAAAGTTTTGGTACATCCATTATGTATACGTCACATGGTCTCAGTAGCTCAATAGATAATGCTTTAGAAATGAGAAGTGCTAAGTTTGAGCCTCAATATGAATATGAATACGGTAGGTAGATCGTAAGCTGACGGATCCCAAACTGAAGAACACCTATGCCCTGGAATCCATTGTCAATCACACACCATGTATATTAAAAATATGCTTAGTAGTAAAAAAAAACCCAACTCACAGTTGATAGGATCTATACTCAAACAATGTGATACTTACTCCAATCAGGTTCACTGTATAGTATCCCTAATACTTAAAAACACATAAATTATGATTCAAGGCAAACGATATAAATCTGCACTTAGTTACTGTAATATAATCAACTAGAAAAAGTTAATTGTAGAATACTTGAACAAAAGACTTTAAATTTAAAGTTTGACCAGTTTGCATACATTTACTTAATGTCATTATAGAAATCTTTAATAAATTCACATTATATAACTGTCAATATATTCCTATTTATTATTTCTCTATGAAAAAGAGTTACATATTATCAATACTCAATGTTCTATATAATGTCAAATGATTCCTTATAATTCTGTAAGAAATTTTTGTCAATTATTGATTTGTTTCTCTTATTGATTTTCATGAATCGGTTGTCATAACCAAATTAAAATGTTGAATACATTCAGTATAAATAGTCTCTAATCTAATCTGATATTTATATAATTTTTGTGAGATTTTCTTTTGTGATCAAGTGAGTTCAATTGGGATAATGTAAATTTATAAAAAAATTATTTCTTCGTATAATAGTAATGGTAGGTTCACTGGACAAAAAACGGAGTTTTGCATTATGCAAAAAAATATCTTACAACTACCTTCATATACTGATTTATCATTGCTGTTTGGTATTCTTTGTTTGACATTGGTTGTCCAGTTATTTAAGAAAATACCAATTCTCCATATCATCAAAACTCTTTTAGGGATTTCCGAGATATGTTCCATTCATGGTAGGACTATTTATTTTGTGGTTTTCGGAGTTGGTTTTGCAATGGCCGGTCAATTCATTAGTAATATTTTTATGAAGCTTCTGAGGTAACTATTTTGAAGAAAAACAATCAGAAGATGGGTTTCTTTAGTTTTAGCACAGTGAGAGTGCTGGGTTGAGTTTTGGCACTTCTGAACGTGCCGTTACACAACTCTCCTTGTGAGGTTGTACGGTTGTCTTTACCATGATAAGATATTCGATCTGTGACTTGTATTTCCGTTTCCTTGTTCATTGAGCACTCTTGTGTTTGAAGCGTTTATTAGAACAACTAGAAAGAAATTTTGTTTCCTTACTACTCCTTTTTTGTAAATTCGACACTATTAATCCAGTTGATTTCTTTCGACAATGATAAATGCATCGTTTGTAGCTGAATTTCATTTAAATTACCAGTTCTCATTTCAAGAATAAGTTTTTGAAAACATTCATGAAAAACTGACATATTTTATGGATGAAATTAATTGGTTAGAATCATATGTGTGGTTGATTGGTTGTTACTAGTTGTTTAATAGTTGAAATCATGAGTCAACTGAAGCTAGACCACCATGGAAAACCTGGAAGCAATGGACGGCCTTTTCGTCTTACAGTAGGACTCCTCAGAAGTGCACATCCACGGGTCTGTTGTGAGATAGTAACTCACTGAAGACAATGATGCACGGTGGCTCAATTTCTTGGATTGGTTGAAGTTAGACGTTAACTCCATTGGATGCCAGGTCAGTGGTCTAATGTGAAGCGTTCGCGTGCGAGACTGATAGGTTGTGGGTTGGAATCTCACGAGGTGAGATGGTGGATGCGCACTGCTGAGGAGTCTCACAGTAAGTCGAAATGGTCGTATAGTGCTTCCAGGTCTTCCATTGTGGTCTAGCTTCACTGGAGTCATGAATTCAACTATAGAATAGAAATAGTCTTTATCGAGAGTTATACAGAATGACTTGATATTTCAGTCAGTTTACACTTTTGTTTACTTACTACACTATCACCTTGATCTGATCGATTTCGAATTTCGTTAATAAAATCAAAAGACGTAGGTTATCAGAATTACGTGATATATTTGCACAATATATTTCGAATAATCTAATCACATACATATAGTTGTTATGACATTTTTATATGAAAACTAGAAAAAGTCCATTAGACCAATTAAGGGTAAACCGTAACAAAAAAAGTTACACAAAAACAATGTGATAACCACTCTGGATAATAAATCAATATTTTCAATTTCATATTAATGCTCCCAATCGGATACTAGTCTACATCCATAAAACGTGCATACATATGCACGCACACGCACTCTCACAACAAAGTTAGCGAAATATTATCCAAAATGAATAAATCATTACATGTGATCGATGTTTAAAATATTTCAGAATAAACTATACCAAACAGCCAACCTTGAAAAACTGGCCTTGAATTCTTTAAAATACTGCATAGCTAGTAGCATATATGGATGCATGTAAAGATTTTTTTTGTTTTAGAAATTCTTCAAGGTTTACACTTAATTTCTTTTTGTTATTGAGTATTTTTGTCACGGGAACTTATCTGTCAGTATGGAACAAGTTCTTTATGAATACATCTATATATATCCCCTCCCTCTAATTATCGCGGTTTGTTAACGAGTTAACAATAACACAATATTCTTATCTGTTCAAGTGCCTACAAATAGTGTATTGCCTGTTATTTACCAATTTTTATATTCATGATTTACCACAGAAATTTCCTTCGAGCTAATGATTAAATATTTTCTTCAAGAAAATAATCTGTTTATAGTTACTTATTAAATAAGGGGTCCGACAATAGAACGAAACGATCGTTCAATGCTTCCAGATTTTCCATGGTGGTCTAGCTTCAGTTGACTCATCATCTCAACAATTAAAATGAGTAATAGTAGTTATTAATTTCAATATCTCTTGCCAAAAATCTCGATAGTGATTATTTCAATAGTAGAGGAAAATTTAAGTAGTTTTACGCAGATATTTTAAAAATTACTCCTTTATCTCTATCTGAAAAATCCTCATGTTTTTCTCACTGAAATCAAGTTAATCCAATGGAATAAAGAAAAAATCTTATTTCATTGATAAGATTGTTGCATTTTATTGTGAACTTATGTAATAATTCAACTTTATTTAAACAGTTTTATTACCCATTTGAGTTGACTAATACCTATCAGTTTGGATACAGCCGATATTTTAAGCCTATTATACTAGAAGATTAAAGTAGGGGATACATTGTAAAGAAAACGTATATACATAAGGGGGGTTCCTATATAACTGTGGTGTATCATAATGTTACACCAGTGATTGTTAACAAATATCATGAATTTAGAATATCCCTTAACACACAATTCTATTTATTAACTTTCATTTCCATAGATGTATTCATTAATCCATTAAACGGCCTAATAAAACTTATATATTATTTTAATAGTTGAAATCATGAGTCACTTAAAGCTAGGCCACCATGGAAAACCTGGAATCAGGCCGTTTCGTCCTAGTATGAGACTCCTCAGCAGTGCATATCCACGATCCCGCCCTACGGGATTCGAACCCAGGACCTATTGGACTCACAATGGGACAAAACGGTCGTCCAGTTCTTGCAGATTTTCCACGGTGGTTTATCTTCAATTGAATCATGATCTCAACTATTAAATTACTATAAGATCCAAAAAAGTCCTTTCTTTTATTACTGTTTGAAATTTTTGTGTCAGTTTTTTATATAACACAATTTTTCGTCCTTTTTTCTGAATAAATAGTCATAATAAACTTTGAATAGAAATGAATTTCATCTCTACTAGTCTATTGCTATTTTTATCGATTGGATCATTATTAATTATGCCAGTGGTAATTACCGAATTCAGTAATCTTTATATTCCAATTGAATTTAATGAAAATAGTAAGTTTATATCTAAATGAAACTGAATTATGCAAACAATATTAGGATTCTTACAATGAAATATATGCCATCCTATATCATCTTTTCACACTCATGGTCTGTCTAAGTCTTTATTCATCTGATATTCAAAGAGTTAGCTATTTCCATGAGCTTTTATCACTTGTACATCCAACCACAACCGAATGTGAGTTTTTAACCTGTAATTTGGCTATCACTATAGATTATCTCTATTCAATGGACAATATCCCCAGTAATTTCATCTGATTACCCAAAATCTGATCCAGAGGCGTCAGTGAAACAATGTAGTGACAAGAAAATGTAAAACGAGATAATTGAAACGCTTGACTTTTAGGACTTCTACAGATATTTTCAACAATAAAGATGAAGATGCAATGTGTCAGCTGTTAAATTCGGTACAGTAAGGTCTACGATTGATTAGTGTACACTAAATTTTGTAACCTGTTAAGTTTTGGTGAACTACTTCAAACTCCTAATTCAAGCATAAAAATAATTCCAATTCATGTTGATATATATGCGTGCATCTGTTCACTTGAGATGGCTACATTTGATAATCAATGCATTAATTTGTTGACTCAAGTCAAACTTTCGGAATAGCATTTTGTTTCATTCTCCCGTATAATAGTTATATCTGCAGTGAGTTTCAAACTTATTCTGAATTCCTTGGTCTCTTCGTGTCGGTAACTAATAAATTGAATAATTATCAAGTACTCAATTGATTTAATGGAATACAGATGCCTTTTTCTATACTTTATCTGTCTATCAGTATGTAAAATTTACATGCTTCATTGTATTCTACTTGTAAATAAACCCTAATGAGACTTGTCTTAGATCCCTGCCTATCATATTGTTATTAAATTATTGGATAAGAGAGATTCCATAATTGTTGCTAACTAAGTCGAATGAATTTCTAATAATATTCAAACTTCATGACAAATATTGTTTAACTGTGCCAATGTGATATGTTGATTACTCCTTGTTACCACAAGTAAACTCTCTAACAACTTGTTCAACGGATTATTTTAAAGGCTGATCATAGTACTACATATTTCTGCTTACAGTCACTTATTATTATTTAATGGAAAGAAACTATGTTTAAACGGTTTTGGAACTGAATTTAGATTGATAAGTACTTTAGTGTCAAAAGCTTCAAATATTCCAGAAGTAGCGAATGTCTGTCCTTTAATGAACAATCATTTGATGAACGAAATTAACCATTTGGTATTGATCACCTTAAAGATCCTATTATCAGTTCACTTATTTGGAATCATTTAACTTGTCAACAGATATTCTACTTAGAACTTTATCGTGTGTTTTAATAAAATGTCTCATGTAGTATATCCTGTCCATATACATATCCTGTCCACGCTAAAGCTGGAGATCATATATCTACTGTTAGATATATTTCAGATAATCTGTTTTATGGAGATTTTAACTTTGCGTTTATTCATTTTAAAAAATTCAGATCAAATGTACCTTCGGATGGAACAACTCAAGTTTGTATTGGATAAGGACGATCAGTTGACAGTTAAAGATGGTGATTGTGTAACAACAGTGGATTTGGCAGCACCGAATGCCAAAGAAGTTAAAGCTCATAAAGCATTTAGGCAAGTGACAAGGTCAGTCTTGCTGGACAATATTATTTCATACAGAGATAAGCTATTTAAATATTTAAGTAGATTTAGTTATCTCCATCTTCCCTTGAACTCCTGTTTACTGTCTTATTCGGTTGACCTCGTAGTACTTAACTGACTGATATTCTCCATAAGCATTGACAGTCTAGATCTATACCAGTACGTTTACCGATTACCGACTGATCTCCATGTCATGCTCCTTACCGTTTTTGGAATTGTTCGAATTTCGTCGATACAGAATTTTGACATTAACCGAAATGAATTTGTGTTCATAGTTGTCTGCATACATTAATATTAATGATGATACATCATGTTGTTTCACTGCTTCTTTACATCCATGTATGTTTAGGTAAAGAGGAAGGGACCACGTTATTTAAGAAAATACCAATTCTCCATATCATCAAAACTCTTTTAGGGATTTCCGAGATATGTTCCATTCATGGTAGGACTATTTATTTTGTGGTTTTCGGAGTTGGTTTTGCAATGGCCGGTCAATTCATTAGTAATATTTTTATGAAGCTTCTGAGGTAACTATTTTGAAGAAAAACAATCAGAAGATGGGTTTCTTTAGTTTTAGCACAGTGAGAGTGCTGGGTTGAGTTTTGGCACTTCTGAACGTGCCGTTACACAACTCTCCTTGTGAGGTTGTACGGTTGTCTTTACCATGATAAGATATTCGATCTGTGACTTGTATTTCCGTTTCCTTGTTCATTGAGCACTCTTGTGTTTGAAGCGTTTATTAGAACAACTAGAAAGAAATTTTGTTTCCTTACTACTCCTTTTTTGTAAATTCGACACTATTAATCCAGTTGATTTCTTTCGACAATGATAAATGCATCGTTTGTAGCTGAATTTCATTTAAATTACCAGTTCTCATTTCAAGAATAAGTTTTTGAAAACATTCATGAAAAACTGACATATTTTATGGATGAAATTAATTGGTTAGAATCATATGTGTGGTTGATTGGTTGTTACTAGTTGTTTAATAGTTGAAATCATGAGTCAACTGAAGCTAGACCACCATGGAAAACCTGGAAGCAATGGACGGCCTTTTCGTCTTACAGTAGGACTCCTCAGAAGTGCACATCCACGGGTCTGTTGTGAGATAGTAACTCACTGAAGACAATGATGCACGGTGGCTCAATTTCGTGGATTGGTTGAAGTTAGACATTAACTCCATTGGATGCCAGGTCAGTGGTCTAATGTGAAGCGTTCGCGTGCGAGAGTGATAGGTTGTGTGTTGGAATCTCACGAGGTGAGATGGTGGATGCGCACTGCTGAGGAGTCTCACAGTAAGTCGAAATGGTCGTATAGTGCTTCCAGGTCTTCCATTGTGGTCTAATTTCAACTGACTTATGAGCTAAACTATTAGATTATTATTAGTTGAACTTCTATAAATCTGAAAATCGATTCCAATCGCATATGCAGATTTACTCCACGAATAATTCCATCGATATCTCTGAATTGCACGTTACAGTATAAATGTTATAATCACACAATAATAACAAATTTTTGAGTAGTACGATTTCACATCTTCTTAAAAAAAATTATTAGTTCCATCAAAGCCGAAGATCTATCGGTCTAATAAACGCTAATAATCACAAAATAATTTTCAGAAATTTTTTCGATTGATTTTAGGATTGAATTATTTCGTAAAAGTTCTGGTATTTAAATTAACATTTTCAGTTTACATTGAGAAATAATGAAGATATCAGTAAGCTGTAGAGAAAAAGATTAAAGTTTCATATCCCAGAGTTTTATAGCAATTAAATAGGACAACAGATTATCTTCAAAATTTCAAAAGATAAGCATGCTGTTAAGTTTCATGATTCTGTTATAACTTGTGGCCTTGAGTCCTAATAATATATAACGTAATGATACCACCAACTGGAGAACAGTGAATTATCGACTGGACCAATGACGCATAAAAACCCGTACGAGAAGTCTAGAGTACTTATCGGTCCTGCTTCCCACCTAGCCTTACCTGTTAAATCCAGAACACCAATCTCAGCCTCTGTAATATGAATAATTTATTTCATAATAAGAGGGACATGAATATGTATAGTTTATTGATTTAACAATAATGTAATAAAAATACACATAAAGTATTAGTCCAGAAATAGATTCCAACAGTTACCATTCATTATTCTCATTGGGATATAACACCTCCTTTTTTTGAAGAGATTCTTTGCTTAAATTTATTTCTGTTTTTATGAAAATTCCATTTTTAGAATATGTACATCATGGTATAGCAAAAACGTGGCAAAAAAGTCTAATTCAACCGTTAAAAAGTAGTACATTTTGCTAAAATGTGAAAATTTTACTTTGCAAAAAAAATTTCAATAAAACTGATTATTGATTGTATGTTTTTAACTTTTATTCATCTTGTTTTGTATTATTGATTAATGATTAGCATTATAGATTGATAAAGATTCTTCAGTTTCATTTAGACCATGAACCGACCAATGTAAGATCATTATTGAGAAGCTTGAAACTGTTTCGTCCTAGTATGAGATTTTTAAGCATTGTGTTGTATAACGTCAGTGATTGACTATTAGCAGGAAAAGTTTAATTGATTACTTTGAATGCAATTTTATATATAAGACCAATGGAATAAATGTGACGAGAACAAAAGCCGTGATACCTGTAGTAATAATAAAATATCACTAATCGAATTATAACACTTGCGACATATGGAAAATATTCATATGTATACTAGAGTGCTGCATTAGTCATTCTTGTGATTCTAGGGTAAAATAATTTATTTAACTGTCATATTTTTATATACTAGTTATACTAGCAGTACCAACCAGAGCAACACTGTCTAGTCTTTAAATTCTATCAACCAAAAGACAACTCAATCTCAAGGTTAGATGAGCTTGAAAACTTGGTGAAGTTTGTTTGATGTCAGATGATTGTGACTAATCGACAGAAAGCCTTGTACTTGAGTTTCTTGCCACATATAAGCATAATGTATCGACAGTGATATAGACAATTATCCTACATTCAACTCGACTACAAATGGATGACAATAGGGATTTAATTATTTGTAGGTATCAGTTGATAATGAATTGAGTAATTTTATCAAGAATTACTAGGTAAAACCTGTTAATCAAAAGTTGTATCGTACAGTAAATAGCCATACATTTGATCAAGTCTAGTCAAAATAACTACCATAATAACAATTCTATTTGATGCCAGATGTATTTCAAAATAAGAGGAATGTAGGGATTTATCAATTCTTGTTTAATTATCACTAAAAATGTACCGACTAACTCAAGATACAACATTTTGATTAGAAAAATGGAATGATAAACTTAAATTAGTATTATTGTTATAAATATGGCAAATGTTGGATATCATATTGTGTTGTGTGCTACTGATGTCGATAGATATAAGTGGTATATATCATTAATCAAAAGTGAAGTATTCCATAGCAGAAGGTTAAGGTGGAAGAAAAATGAACGAGAACAGAGAATGATTGTTGTGGAAGTGAAGGAACAGTGAATTCTGAGTCGATTGATTGACATTTGAAAAATAAACAGTCATATGTGAGACAGTTGATCGACATTTTGCAAATTCAGTATTTACTGTATGGTTCTCAGATCTTACGAAGATATTCTGCGATTTCATGTTCAACTACATTCTATTGTCCCTACTTGTGTTTTCGTTTGCAAAAATATCACTACCGATAATAATAATAATAGGATTCATAATAATCCATCTATTGAGTACAATACATCTGATTGCAATAAAGAATTTTCATCAAAAAGATATGCAACATATAGCAACAGATATCCTTTTACCTTATGATCACCTAAAAAAGTTACATGCTAAAACGTCTTTTACTAATGATAATCTGTTATCTATATATAATCATAGACGTATACGTTCAGTTCTCATCCATGCAAGTGTTTTATACTATTCACGTCACACTAATATCCATATATATGAATTCTAATATAAAAGTCTTTTGTTATGTTCTAAGGATACGAATTGCTTAAGCGTTTATGCCTAATTTTACCCGTATTTGACATCATAAAAATTTGTAAGAGTTTTATGAAATGACTTAAAGTTAACATACATGATTGATTTATTAAAAACTACTTTAAATGGAACATGCTTTGGAATATATGAATATGTAATCTACACTAAGGCATGAACAGACAGCAATGATTGCAAAAATTAAGTGGAATTATGTAAAATGTGAGTAGTAACAATTAAAACTTACTTAATGAACACATCACAATTCTGACTGCTTTACCTAACTAAGTAATGATTATAGTAGAATAAATGAGAGTTGGAAATGTCTACCTTTAGATTCTGTCTCAATCATATGTAATGTCTTCGTTCTAAAATCGAAATATGATATCTTCATTTATGTATGGAGTTGATGGTTTACATTGGAGAACAGATGAATACCAGATTATTTCTGGTTTCTGATGGGAAACTAAATTCATACATTTTTTTAATGAAACACTATTGATTAAAGTGCTTATACTGTCGAGAACATGCTGCAATTTTAACAGCCAACATTAGGATTTAATTCAGCTGTCGAGTTTCGTGTAAAAATGCAGAGATAAGAAGAATTGAATTATCGTAAGTTATATTGATGTTATACAAAATAAAATAAGGACTAGGTATTTTCCGATGATGAATTACGATATGCCCAGTTATGCAGTGAGTTGTCAATAGCTGTCGTAAACCTATGCAAGCCATATCAATGATTAGATATAACTCATGTTACTTTTAATTAGTAAGTAGTATAACATTAATTAAGAAAGGAATAAGTATCATCCTTGTCTGCTATCAAAGACATTTATTATTTAGTTTATTGCAAATGGTGGTACAATTGAAAACTTATTAAAAACATTGAAGCGTATGTAAAATGAGGAACGTCAAGTACAGAGTCATGATGTCTAAATATTAACATAAATTACGTGTGGTATAAACAGAGTGATTAGAGACTACTTGTTATGATTAGAATACATATACTAAGCTTCAGATATCAGTCGTCGTGCACACCAAGGGATTTGGAGCACGCTTCAAACATGGTTGGTGTTCCTTCAAACCCATATTCAGTTGTCTGGGTGCTTCATACACACAAACTGCAATGGATTTTTCACATTTAAATTCACAGACAAAGCCCTGTTGTTATTCCCTTGGTAACATATCCAAAAATTTAAATAAAACTTGCCTAACAGAATCACTGGTTAAGAAATAAGCTGACATACCACGATCACTTAGAATCCTCTTGGTTGCCCTCGATGGTTCAATACGGCATAAGGTGATGGTTGTGTTCTTTTTTTCTCTCAGTATTCTCTAATTCGTTTTTCGTCCTAAAATAATTTTAGATGATGAGTAGTCCTAAGTTCATGCATCATTAAATCTAACTTAATCTGGTGTTCATTTTCTGTAGTGAAATTACAACTGTCAAATAAGCTTTTTACAGCTGAGACCCTCGTAGAACAACCATCTGCCAACCTGTAATTTGAATATCTCTCAAAGTGTGTTGAATTCCGGAAAACACCAATTTCCATATTATTACTATGATTTATTTCAGCCAAACAATTGAAAAATTCTAGTTTGTGGTTAGTATGTTCTATCTCCTTGATTAGACTAATACAATTCGATACTTGATTAATAGTTTTAATTTCACTGAAAAGAAAGCATACCATCAGATTAAGTAAAATGTAATCTTGTCTAACAATCATCCCAAAAAGTATTTCAAGTAGACTGTTAGAAATCTAAAATAAAAAGAAACCACAGTGCATACAGCTTGTCCGCCTTTATCAGTGTTCGAACTTACTGTTAATTTTTTGGAGAATCCCAAACAAACATAAAGAACTTTTATCCACTGGAAACTACTCAGGTATCAAACGGTTATCATGTTCCGTAATCTGATGAGTCAATTGCCAAAATTATCACCAATGTAAGTTACTTTCCTAGAAGATCCTAGAATCTCAAGTCCATTCGTTGACTTAGAAATACAAATTGTTGTCAATAATTGAACTAAACTTGGTGATGAAACCTACCTCACATTTCTAGTAACTTTGAGATTTAAGAGCTGAATATTATGAGGACTGAGAAATGGACTTAGAAGCAAGTACGATATACAAGGCCTAACAACTGGATGAATCAATTATCGAACACATATTTTTTAAAATTAGACACTAGCGAGTAAAACATAATGTGATGCCAACTTAGTGTAAATCGTCCTGGTATTGAAAAGTAACATAACAGTATATTTCAGTGTATTATGATGGGTTCTATGAAAAGAATAAACTTGATTTAATATTACGTCTAAATGTTTTTGTTTGAAGTATTTTACAATTTAACAGTTACCAACTACTTCAATGTATGTTATTTATAGGGCGGATGTAGGAAAATGAACGAGGTATTTCAATTACGATAACTTTTGTACGCGGATTCCACGAGAAGTTGTGGATTGAATATCTCAGCGATAACGTCTCTGATTGATAACAGATGGTGTGGATTTGAATGTCATTGAGAGCACATGTTCTTATCAGAGAAGTATCGACTAGCACGTGCTAAGGACTTTCTGGTGATCATCATTAATCATCAGCCTAAATTAAAACATTACAATCGTGCCGACTACCACTAGTGTATCCAACCAGTGGTGGTGTTCCAGCCATTTAAAGTTGGCTGAGCCTTATTTGGTAAAGCCTAAGTGACCTTTCTGAAATTGTTTTCTATGTTTCAAGGCTTGTAAACTCACAGCATGGGTGTGATTTCGTAGGGAAATCGATACCTCCGGGTCTTGGTGCGCGAGTGCTGCACCATGAAGCAAGTATATGTTACGAAATGCATACTGGTAACACATACATTTCCACATATGCATCCCACAGCATACATGTATGTATCTTCACTCACCTGGGAGTGTAGATGGTCATAGCTCCTTTCGAACATATTTACTACAACTGACTATCTCTTACTCATTACATGAATACAACTGGTATATAAATTTCGTCCATGCACTTCACGACATACATATGCATAAGGATTATCAGGGAGGATTGATGGTCACCATCCATTAGTATTTGCTACCATATCTTGTTATTACGCTTTCGACCTGATGGTTTGAACCTCTGATTCTATAGGCATAAGGCAGACATTTTAGCTTACTTTCTTCTTGCAGACAAAGAGCGTATTCTTTGAATATACCTAGATACACCACAACACAAGTCAAGACTCATGCAATTCATAAACATGAGCACAAATATCGGGCAGCCCGCAAGATTTCTAATCACGTGTCCCCATACATTTCCCTATAGTGTTTACAACTTATCTAATTATTGAAAGCCTTAAGAAGTGCCAACACCTTGGTTCATGTATACATATATTTCTCTTATTGAGAAACGGGAACCGATTGCTATATAATTTATACATTAAATGTAAAAAAGTGATGTCATGGGAGTAGGACTGATCGTAAACATTAATAGTTGAATATCAATTCTAGATAATCACAGAATCTCTTAGTAAAATGTGGGAACCATACAATAAGCTTTCCATTTGCAAAATGTCAACCAATTGTATCAAACTTGACTGATTCTTTTTTTTCACACTAATCACTGTCTTTTCTCGTTCTCTTCTATTCGATCTACTTAACCTTCGATCTCTTGGTATTTCACTTCCAATTGATGATAGATACTACTTATATCAATCGGTATCAGTAGCACACACCACACTACAATCAAATATAAAGCATTAAATAAAACGAGTATTATTATCATTAATTATTTAAATCATCCAACACAGTTAATGTCATTAAATTTGCTAATCGAACAGTTTACTTACTTATACCTGTTACTTCCCAATGGAACATGGACCGCTGACCAGCATTCTCCAACACACTCTGTCCTGAGAATCGAATATTTTACACTATGAGGAAAAACAATTGACAGAGAATTTGTCTTTTAAAAGTAGCATGACAAAATCTACATTTATGCCCATTTTTTTTATTTTATTACGTAATAAAAGGAATCAGGTCTAGTAAAAAGTGAATGTTAGTTAATTAGTTAATTTATTAATACTATACTTGACTTTTTGCAAACATTCATGTCATAAATTAATTATTAAAATGTCATTATATTCATTGAATTATGCTCCGTTCTAAGAATAGAGAAAATGAATGACAATGACAATACGTCTAATCTTCGTATTTTATTGATCATTAAAGGATTGATAGATAGTTATAGATAGTATAAAATGGGATTGTATAAATTGCTTTACAATTTAATGTTTTATTTATTGTTACTGAAGTAAGTCATTATCAGCTGTCAATATTAATAATTTCATATTCTTATGATACGTTGAAGATAGTTTTTATATCGGAGACTGATATAAACAATAGAATTTTCTGGATTTATGTTTCATCCTAAGTTAGGAATGTTTAATAATGAACACCGACAACCGCATCTAAGATGTGATCTACAAAATTCAGATCTCATAATGAACTTAATACATTTAAACTAATGACTTCGATGCTATGGTTTTACGATTTTAACTCTAGACAATACGCATTAAGCATATTCAAATATCATCCCTACCTTTGATGATGACTAACTGACCGCCAACTTCACAGATTACATATTTTTATTGGCAGTTCGAGGATTTTAGTCAAAAATGATAGGTAGTCAAGCAATAATATTCCATTTATACATTCGGAACAACTTCAAACATGTTTATCTTTCATACGAAGGACAGGTTTTTTGATTATTATTATTATTATTATTATAGAGAAAAGAATGATTAATCTATCTGCAGCGAATTATTTATTAATTGGTTTAATATTGTCATATATGGAACTAAATAGTTGTTTTGTACTCCAAGCTCCATTGAAATTCGATGATCATGGTGAGTTGTTGATAATTTATTTGAGGTTTATTACCACTTGTTTCTGTAATTAACTGAGGTATAAATATGTGATTTTATATGTACACCACTAGGAAAACAAAAAGAAAATCTTAACATCCACTAAGAAAATTGTTTTGATAGGAAAGTAAAAAGTTTAGTTTATCTAATGTGATAAATTGTTGCTCGCTTTTCCACAATGGTTGATATTAGTCTGTTTAAAACCAAGGATAGTTGATTACCATTTCATTGGGCAGTACATGTCCAGTGTGTCATTCAGGTAATAAATTAAGATCTACTTGTTAATATTGTCCTAACACTATTTGAATTTGCTTAATCCTCTTTCACTGTCGTCAGTGAGTAACTGTTCTATTTCTGATTTGTTTAACTATAAAAGTCCAAATTTCTGACTTTGATGCAAGAGAAACCTGGCATAGGTAGAAACAACCATCGGGGATTTCTAATCTACAAAGTATGCCCAACTTGTCAGTCCGCGAACAAAATTATCAATATCACTGAATACATTTATGGGTTGGTTGGTTGGTTAGAGATGTAGCGAGAATTCAGAATTGGCAAAATATTTGATAGTGCAGTCTTTCTTATACATATCGATTTATTAAGAGGCTTGAAAATGATACTCTAAATCAACTGTTCTCATAGGTGCTTTTCTTCTATTGATCAATATTGTAAAACACTTCAAATAATTTTGTCTGAACTTTTAAGCTGGCATAATCAATTATACCAATAAGTAAACAGAATGTCAGTATGTTATCCATGATTCACATAAAAAGTTATTCATTATTTAGATTACGGAAAAAAAAACTTATTATAAGTGATATATTATTTATAATGCTGCATCAAACAGTCATATTTCTTCGAATTCATACAAGAATTGTGACGGTGAAGTTGTATCGAGATATCACTGATCACCTAAGCACATGAATCATATTCAAACGGTGGACTATTTCAAATAAAACTAAATTTACTGTCTGAACAAACTGAAAAATTTAACTATATTCATTTCCCTGTGTTAAACTCATAAATAATTCTGCTAGAATCTCAAAATATCAAACATCAGCAATAAATAAGTTCTTCAGTTTAAGCAATTTTACAAGTAAAATGTTCATTTTCTTGAGTCAACTCACATACATGAACAAGCGTACTCATGTATGAACTTCTAGTAAACTTAAATTCAAACTTCAACTAACACAAACGAGAATTTCAAGTCAATATTACTTAACTTATCCCGACTACCGATATATATATATATATATATATATATATATATATATATATATATATATATATATATATATAACTCAATGCCGATTATTAATAATGTAATTTCTTAAAATTAATTTTAGGCAATCGAAAAATCGAAATTGGACACGAAAAGTATAGTTTAAATCCAAAAAATCACCTGAAAATTCGAATTCAAGACTGTAAACTCAGTATGGATTTCACTCCAGCTAATAAAACTGAGATCTCCACGAAAAAAGGCGTTCGTAAAGTTACCATGTGAGTAAATTACAATTGTGTTATCAAATTAGTATGTAAATATTATGATATATATCTGCATTTTATACATTTAGTAGGCGAAACTGGTACATCAATATTTTGTGGTCATTTCTTTTTAAGATAACTATCTAATCTAATTATTTATGTACACTTATTTAGTTTTGTATTGTTTGTTTGAATCTGATGTTTAGGACTTCAATTGATCAGTCTCTTGTTGGCATATGTGTATCCTATGCGGATTGCCTCGATATTGCCTCTAGTCACAAGCATCATAAGCAGAGACGAACAAAACGGGCGACCTCGATTCCACTGCTAGCCATCATCCATGATCTCAATAGAAAGTTCGACAATCCCAAGAACCCATACTGATAATTAGCTTCGAGAAGTAATTCTCGGAGTTCTAGTGAGAAGCCGTTACCAGTGTATCTAATCCATGTAATGTAGAGACAGATATCTACCTTAGACATTAGAAGATGGTCGTACAATGTTGTGGATTGGTTGAAGTTAGACATTTGCAGCGTTAGATGCCGGATCAGTGGTTCGCATGCGAGATCGAAAGTCCTGGGTTCGAATATCGCGTGCACTGCTGAGGAGTCCCATACTAGGACGGAACGGCCGTCCAGAGCTTCAACGTTTTTAATGGTGATCTAACATTGATCTATTTATGATCACAATCAAAAACTCAACAATCTCCAGAACCCCATACTGATAACCAATATAAAAATGATTAAGAAATTCACAAATACAAGCTAGTGGTTATCTGAAGTCAGTAGCTAAGTGGATAACACGATGGAGTTCGAACCGAGTCCTGGAGTGGATATCAACTTCGGGATGCAGTTTTATCAAGCTGATAAGTTCCAAATAGGACGAAACGTGAGTCGTGGATTTCACTGATGACCACCATTCACCTCTGCTTTAATTTATGTACACTAGCTTAAACACTTGACTTGAGATAAGATAATTATTACTGAATGGGAAAAGTTTGATTGATAATGGCTAAATAATAATGTACCCAACTTTCGGAAACCTACATAAGTTAGCTTTATTAGATGAACAGTTCGATTACTCACAATATCATGTCCACACTCACATTTCTTAAATATGTAGCCTTGCAAAGACCATGGAATCGTTTGTTGCATCATTGATCAACACATTTCATGTATGTTAACCGTCAAAGTACTATGACAGCTAATTTTCTGACAAATTTTCCCCATGTCAATTCAATAAGTAGTTATGATGTTTTATCCGATTCTATGCGATCTTAAAAGTAAGGTATCTTTTATGATGAACAAACTCAAAGTTAACTTATGTAGACAAAGCAAACATCTTATTGTTAACAAAATATCAAAAGAAATTGTAAAAAAATACCAATGATTAAGATCATGAGTCAGTTGAAGCTAGACCACCATGGAAAACCTGGAAGCACTGGACGACTGTTTCTTCCTATTATGGGACGCATCCACGACCTCGCCCCCTGCGAGATTCCGACCCAGGACCTACTGGTTTCGCGCGCGAGCACTTAACCACTAGACCACTGAGCCAGTAGGTCCTGGGTTCGAATCTCGCAGGGGGCGAGGTCGTGGATGCGCACTGCTGAGGAGTCCCATAATAGGAAGAAACAGCCGTCCAGTGCTTCCAGGTTTTCCATGGTGGTCTACCTTCAACTGACTCATGATCTTAATCATTGAAATGACTACAATTTCCACAAAACTCCTTCTGTAAAAAAATAGTCAATACTTGGACGTACTCAGTATTAGATGAAACAAAACAATAACTTGTTCATCACGTTTAGTGTATAAAGACAATATTGTTACTTGAGTCTTAACTTTCAAAGTATTCTAAGCTATCCTATAAAACATTACACATTGACTTGTTATAAAGTCAGGGTAGGTAGGATATTGAAAACAGCCCTATCTTAGCGCTTGTTAACACATACAAAAACCACTTTTCATCAAAAAATTTTGTCACATGTATTTTTTATTGTACATGTGCACATAAGGTTATGAATTTATATGTGGATCCGTAAATTATCCCACAGTCACATAGTACCTTCCTTGCTCTATGAATCGGTTAAAATGAGTTAAGTAATTACAAAAAGATGAAATTGAATGACCTGTGTGAGCTATATGCAAGGCTTAAGCAGTAAATAAATTTCTGTGTTAGTGAACTACTGCTGTTATTTGAAGTCTTCGAATTAGTTATAAATCAATTTGCTTAACAAATTCACAGTAATTAAGGGCAATGAAAAGTTTTTTTTAATTATAACTCTTCTCTTTATAACTAATTTATTTTTCAATAGAACTGAGGGATGCAAGAAGATCCTAGAGACGTCAGGAATACTAGGTAATGAGAAGAGTTGATTATTCAGTCATAAACAAACCTTGAGAGATGGAGAGAAGTTCCGTACTTGAAACTATTATGTAAACAATTGAATGAGAGAAAAAAACTACAAATATACTAATTAAACTTTACATGTACGCTTTTATTTTTCATGACCATTACTGGAAAAACGTCATTTCAGTGAATCAAGTTTGCTTCAGTATAATATTCACAACTTCCTGCGAGATTATTCCATAAAACATTGGATAATGGGATTGATTTCATTCAGGGCTTTTAAATGAACAAAAACCTTGACCAAGGGATTTACTAATCCGTCGTCACACATTTTGTAATGTACAACCATTTTGTGTGAGGTTGTGTTTATTGACTAACTATTGAACAATATGCGCCATTATTTTACACCTGTTTTAGTCACTTGAATTCAGCTGTGATGTTTGACCATGACAATGACATGTGTGTTTACAGAAGAAAAATAGACAGTATATATATTTTAACCCCATCTGAACAGCGGTCGGTGACTATAAATTAAAATTCATCGAATGTCCTTGTATCTGTCCGCCCAATATATAGCCAAGTTTCGCATATATATGAATGCATGAGATTCGAAGACACAACACGGACAACGCCTATCAAATTCATACCTATTTAGCATTGATTTCATGTGGCATGATAATAAAAGTACTGCGCAGGGAGATTCTAGCAATAAGAAGGTAAAAATCCCAAAGGCTGATAATAGATTGAAGTAAACCAATGATTAACGTGTGTGAGTATTAACAAGTGTGACTGTTTACTACGATACTAGATCGTCCACCTTAATACATAAAATTACAGTCTTTCAATAAAGTTGGAATAAAGATTGGTAGTGTTGCAGAAAAATGATTTTTCCGATCATCTCTAAGTGCATTAATCTCTTCAATTAGTATTCTGAGGTCATAAAAAGTTTGTTTAACAAATCCGAGGGTATACTAGTTTTACTACTCTTCGAAATACTTCACATTTGTGACGATACACTTACCAACCTGTATTTCCATTATACAAAGCATTCTGAGAACTTGGGATCGTTTCACATAACGGACACAGATGATTTCTTTAAGTTTATTTGATTAAAAAGTACAAAGCACAAGACATGCTTGATGCTTTCATCAACACATTAGTCTGATGGCTCACCTGACTCAGAATCACGGCTTATAAATTAGTTGATCCAGTATTTTCTTCATAGACAGTCTTCAAGGTTTCGTGCATCTCCTGAGCTTTTCCCAAGTTTTACCAAATGATTCTAGTTACTCAATTCATGTGGTTGAAAAGACCACGTATATAAATGTAGAATATAAGTGGTGTGATAAATTCAGTGCTAACTTCCTCACTTTCATACAATACAAATTTCTCAACTAGATGAGTAATAATGAAAATATATACTGAGTTTACGTACCAGCTATCTGATGCAAATTTCATACAGTACTGAATTATCTATACTTCTTTTCTAGAAAAAAATTATTCCAATCGAATTAATTATTTAGCGCATTTATCATTTCAATCACGTAAAATACTGATACGATATGATAATAATAAACTAACATGATCATCTTCCATTTATGTGAGTCGTAGTGCATTCACAGATATTCTTCTCGGTTAGAAGATTATAGATGATTATCAATTAAGTTTTTCAAAGCTAACAAACATTGGCTTTTAGAAATTTTTAATTTGTAAGTCATGAAACTTTAAGTTGTCAGGATTTTGGTAGAATACGATCATTTCTAACTATAGGCAATTTTTGTTACAATTAAATACTCAAACATCCTATATTAGGTCATTTAATTACTAACCAAAATAGTATATCTCTACATTTACCAAGATTGCTTGGTAAAAGACAACATCGACTAATAATATCCTTGATTCAACAAAATATGGTTGATTTAGAATATTCCATTTCAGAATGATTGTTTGAAATAATCCATTTAAATATTTTCAATGATGTAAAAGATTAAGCCTACTCTACCTTACAAAAGTTGCAGCCATTCACAATTTAAAATTTGAGTTGTATGCAGAGAAAGATTTAATTGAAATCGCATTTTATTTATTTGTTACCTTTTCATAACTCACTTATCTACTTTCAAAATAACTTTCCTTCAGGATTTTTGAATATCATTTATGCAACATCTTAAAAGGAATCGTACACTGAAATGTTGGTTTAATCATTATAGTAATTTTGCTATGTGATTTCCAATTGAATTTTCCTTTCTTTTATGTATTATACTAGGTTAATTACTGATATTCAATGCATAATGTTATTGCCTATCAATTTAAACATATACTTTATAACGTCTATTCGTTGTAACGTCGAATAAACTGTACGTAGTTGAAACACTCGAATATTATAGTGCATCTTTGATGATATGTTTCACTTTAAACCCTAACTTTCTCGATATTTGTGTTTTTTATCCGGCGTGGTAGGTTGAGCCATATTGTTATATACATAGTAAACAATTGAGGATAACTCTAGACTCTTAAAATGAAACCGTTTGGTAAAACTTACACTCCGATATGCATCACTTACCCACTAAATGAGCAAAAAGTGGATGAAATCGTTAGATAGATGATACTTGCTGAACAGTGGAAACATTGTGGATAATCTCAGTCTATAAAGACACTTGTAAATGGTAATTATGTTGGATTACTCAACAAAAATAACAGTGAGAGGAGTATGATTGCTAACTACTTAATTATCGGATTTAACAATTACATTTTATTAAAAACCATGATTTTTATAAAAGAAATGAAAATACATGAAATACATAAATAAAAAAAGACTAAACTGTTCGATTGAGTTATATTTAAACACAAAAACGGGTAATTATAGACCAGTGGTTAACATCTATTTATGTTTCTATTAACTAAAGAAACACAATAGTAAAAGAATATGTTGCGCATACATAGACT
Source organism: Schistosoma spindalis (assembly GCA_946903255.1). Lineage (NCBI taxonomy): Eukaryota > Metazoa > Platyhelminthes > Trematoda > Strigeidida > Schistosomatidae > Schistosoma > Schistosoma spindalis. Next base: position 9,973,034 of record OX336423.1, on the reverse strand, counting down.
GATGTATGTAATATCACGACCGGAGAATAAATGTGAATGTACATATCATCATTCAGCAGTTTGTGTATTCTATTTTCTTCAGCCATGTACATATATTATGGAAGAATGCAAAAACTGATAAGATTTCTCAAGGCAAATAGTTACTACAAAAATGTAAAATGTTTGTTAGTATATTTAATTTATTGAATAAAAAGAAAGTGCAACAACCTTCAATTAATACAAATAACTAGGATCAATATTATATTCAATCGTGGCTACCACATGCGCTGTTATCGCTATCTTGTTTCAAATAAACCAACAAAGAATGAAATCAATCAAATCCTTCTAATCCATTGGGAAAACAGTATCATCTTCTTCTTGAGTGATCAATTTATCCAGTTTATTCTTAGGATTATTATTATTCAATTGAACAGAAATATCGCCAACAATCGATTTATTGATTTCAGTAAAACTGTTGTCGATTAACTGCAGTGAACTGTTTAAATCATTTTTATTCTGTATGTAAGGATTGCAAACAGTTAATTGTTTCGGTCGGTCTGAGTTAACTACCGGAACAGACTTTCTAGAAATAATTGAATTTTTTAGAGAAAAGGAAGAATTTTTTTGCTAGAAAAATTATCAGTGAAAACATCATAAAAATGAGTAAAATAAGTCACTTGATTAAAAAAATACTCAGGTACATTTGGATTGTGACAAGCGATGGGATTCTGATTATATGCGTTTCGGCCTACCTGAAACTCAAAAAATGAATTTATTTGGACACTAACCCTGAAGTTCATAAAGCGATATAGTGATTACCGCCATTCCACTAAAATACACTTTACTATAAGCAAAGATGAATAGCGGCTAGCAGTGGAATCCAGGACGTGCGTTTCGTTCTATTTGGGACTCGTCAGCTGGATGTACCTGCATCTCAGAAATGATGTTAATGAAATGTTTTGGTTCGAAAAAAGCAAGAACATCGTGGAGATAAATTAATGTATGTAGTGTCGGCTATTATGTTAAGCCCATATACCTTATTCTAGCATCCAGACAGGTCAATCTATTTATTCCACTTGAGTCATATTTTGACCTTGTTAATTATTCACTTATCAACCTTGACTGTTTTTATATAAGCGTATATGTGTACACTTCTTATCCTATTCATCGCATGTCTGTAGCTTCATTTTGTGTGACCATGAATATTGATTAACGCTTGGTTAAATGGAGTTGGCTCACATGCCTTCTCCACTGAGTGCCATTTCGCTTCGCTCTCTTCTCATCGCTTCATTCCCCGATTGCCTGTTTAAATCAATTAGTGCATGAAATATACATATTAAAAATCCATTGTCGTATTTGGCTTATTTAATTCCGTTATTCACTAACGCGAGTTAAGTCGATGACAAAATACGAGGATTGACGATATGTACATCTCAATAGCAATCAGAAACGATCTCACTGGAGTCACATCCCGGGCCACTAAAGGATTTCGCTATTATTTAACTAAAACTAATAAAGATATCAATGCATTTTAAAGTGGATCTATAATGCATATCGCATAAATATATTTTTTAAATAATTTCCGTAAACTATCGAAACTTATAGCAATTCTAATTTCACATGTTAATTATCTGTAGAAACTAACAGAAACCCATGTTCTATTATATTTACCTGTCATTATAAAACCATTTAAACAATCACATTTAAACATACAAGTTACACACTTTATATAAGATTAATCCGTAACTACAAGCACATCACTTCGAAAGCTACATTTATTGGAAAATAACTGACACAATACATTAATATAGATAAATAACAATACATATGTTATAAACAATGTTAAACATATAATCTAGTGTTACATGTTTGAACACTAGTACTAGTATAAACAGTACGATTACACTAATGAATATATTACTACTAGCAAACATACCCCTTATTGTAAATCTATTTCCTTCTATTGTATCATGCAAGTTTTAAACAATGAACAGTTAATTTAAACAAGAAAATAAAGGCGAATATTAAAATTTTGATCAAATCGAATTAAAATTTTGTTGAGTTCCTTGAAGCAAAGAAAATTTGTCTAATATGTAGTGAAAATCATGCCCCCAAATGCCCTGGTACGGCCGAGAGTAGGAAGAGTCAGCTCTTCCTCTTCAAATGTTCCCACATAGCCACGTGTATACACCCACTACCAAGGAAGTCCTACTCACTGATATCTTGTGGCGAAGGTGATGCATACGAAGTTGAGAGGACGAAAAGCGAATGTTCGGAACTTTAATCCGGTTGGTGGATATGGAGGATCCACCTAGAGCAGGTGGGAAATCCTGATTCTTAACCAGTGATGCACATGGGCTCCAGGAAACAAATGACGTATGAACCGATTGTTGGTCACCGGCTGCCATGGGACTGCATCTTCTAACGTTGCTCCACCACCTTGTGGATCAGACCTTTAGGTCAAAGGCTCCGGGTGTGGCCCTATTCGAAAGCTACCTATTTCTGTTTGGGCACCCAGTCAATATCACAGCCCGCACACATATCAATGATAACTGTGTGGCGCATATCTATTTGGTGCCTTCTTGTACCGATGTTTATGTGTTTAAATAAATAAATAGATAATAAATAGTGAAAATCATACTTGTTGAATCATAGCTATAACTCGAAGTTAGAAATTTTGATATGATGAGTTTTACTAATTAAAGTTGATTGATGAGTATCAATAGCTTGTTAGTCATAGCATTGAAAAAATGTTACATGATCAGATAAATAACCATATTAATAAATAAAATAATGTATTCCATTTGCCTAGTACAAATTAATGTACATGACGTTCAGCCACGTTGTCTGTAAAGTCTAGATATACTCCTAGACTCCATAAAGCAAACGGAGAGTATTTTGAGCCAAGGATCTACTAGTTGATAGTCGAGTGCTTTCATCATTAAGCTATTACGGACATACCATGTATAATCACATCTTTAAAAGTTAAAAATTATCAGTTAACTGTAAAGCATATAAGTATACTTGAATTAATTGTAAATTTTTTTAGTACAACTACACGTGTTATTTTCATATTTGTAAAAGGTGAAGAGCATATATAAACATTGTCAACAAATTGAGTATTCAAAATAAATATATTTTAAAAAGAAGTAATCTGAAACTACGCGGTACACTCAGAGTTATCAATAAACAACACAGAATAGGTCACAGTATTTACTTTAAATAATTCTATTTTATATCAAGTTATCTTGTAATACTAGAAGAACTTACAATCACATTGTAAAGTATAAAAAATTTTTTTCATTATGAAGTCATAGCACTAACTTTATGCAAAATAATTAAAATTACCCTAACTGTATATTCTAATAGTCAATGGAATGATTACTGTTTATTTATTGTTAAATAAATACTCAACTGAATGACATTAACCTTAAATAGATGGTAAATCTATCAGAAGAAACACCTTTTAAGTAACTTAGTCAAATTATCAATAATAAATACCTTTTATTCTCTGAAATATTTAAATTTCCTCTCATATTCCCTTTTATTGTACATGGTACAGAAGATCGTCGATCAGCACACCATTCTTCACCTGAACCATGTAGTGATCGATTGTGAATTTTATCAAGAATACCAACTGATGGATTTACAGAACTCTGAGTATCTTTAGAGTGATGAGATTGCTGGTGTTGATGATTATCGAAAGTGGTAGATGGTTGATGATGACATGTACAATTACAATGATCACGTCTTGTAACAGTATCAGTACATGTTGATGTGAAATGCTCATTGGATAATGAATGTATCACTTCGGAATTGGAACTAGATACAGAAAATGTTCCACTTGAAGGAAGCGAATCAAATGAAGGAGATCGTGAAAACTTCTCTTCAGAATGTTCCAATTTAACTTGACCACTCGATGCATCAAATATATTTTCTGAACCATCTTGACAGCTAGAAGACAGAACGCCGGATTCGAAAGAAACAGTTCGTTTATAATTGTCATGTATTTTATTTCGATATGGAATATTATCATCTTCGGACATGTTTTGACTTGTATTCACAGATTCACCAATGTGATGAGATGGATGTGGATGTAAAGAAGAAGGATGATGGCGATGACCTAAAATAACTGTATGTAATATGTCTTTAGCTGTAACCATACCAACAGGTCTACCGAATGGTTTACTTGCTACAGTGCATGATGCGCTATTTTTTCGTGTATCAAACATTATCAAACAAGGTGTCTAAGTAATAATAAAATAAAATCACAAAGTCATTGAGCAAAAATAAGTTAAATGTGTAATATATAAAACTACACTATCTTAAATTCACTTGGTATTGTTTGCTTGTGTCTTACCATAGTTGTTTATGACTGCAATTGATCAGTCTCTTGTTAGTATATGTGTATCTTGTGCGGACTGCCTCGATATTGCCTGAAGTCGCAAGCTTTATCAGCAAGGGTGGATGGTAACTAACGATGGAATCCAGGAGGCGCGTTTCGTTCTATTTGGGACTTTTTGTATTTACATCCCAGGTACATCCATTTCTTGATGATATTCGTCACGGACTAATTTCATTTATCTTTATAAGCCAGAAAGCATTGGATAGCTGTTTGGTCGAAGTATGAGACTCTTGAGTAGGGTAAACCTTTACAACCTAACCAACCTAGAGCCCTCAAGTTTCACAACAGGGACTTACCCATTAAACTGCTGAGCCAGTAAGCAATACTACACATTTTCAATTTTAATAACTTCACGGTGATCATTGTGAGATATGTAGGTCCTGAGTCTGGTCACTGAAGACATAGATGCGGATAATGGAAAATTATCACAACTAGAATGAAACAACAATTGATTAAGTCCTAGTTTTCCATGGTACTACCACCCCAAGTTAGACCAGTTCGTGATGAGTAACACTCACGAAAATCATTCATGCAAACCACAAAATCTTATATCTAATAGCAATTATCACTTCCTAAAAACCACTCATCTTATCACTGCTCTCTCCTGTCGAACTATTTGTGCTACCATTAAAATCAAGGGAAGAAATACATCTATTGTGAGTAAAAGAGAATTAGTCAACTGTTCAGGAGATTCAAACAAATTACTTTTCTTATTTTTAAGCATCCAGTACACTAACCATATCGAATCAAATATAATTCTAGGAACGTGAAATATTGTGATTTGGTGAACTGTAAGGGTATATTTGTCTAATGTTCGTGAGCCTAGTAGATTGGACCATAAAGATATTAACTTCGTAATTAATTTAAAAACTCGCACAATCATTGGCACTAAAAATCGTGGACGAAATGAGAAGACGGAAATGTAGAAGAGATGTTACTTCTGAGGTTTGTTTGCGTTCAGAAAATGAACGATATCTATCAGGTTACAAAATACCCTAAGAATCCAATAGCCCTCAGAAGGTTCCCTATGCACATTTCAATAATCAGAAAAGAGAAGTTTACTTAGCTTAGTGGTTGCTCACTGAATAACCTCAATAGTAAATGAGAAAACTACACAATGATAATGATTGTGAAATAGTTAATTTGTCTATACCACATGTAGTTCCAGGTATGTATTTTTAACATTAAGTGTTTTCAGTTAGACGGTGGAAACCCCTGGACCTAGGGGTCCGCGCTAAGTGCGACTCGATAACAAGCACTTGAAATCTTGAGAGAGCTGATGCTTCTCCCCCCCGAGATTCCAACCCGAGCTACTTATCTTTTCAACCTAAGATATTACCATCAAGTATTTCAGGTTACGGTTTCGAATTCTTCAGTTTCCCTACGATTGTAGATACACCTAGCTTACAAGCTCCGAGTAGCACGAAACATGGATCCAGGGTTTCATACCACCTACTTTTCCCAACTACTAAATATCTAAACGTACACGTGATGTTGAGTAACTTATACCAAAGGTCGCACTGTAACATGTTTGACGAAATCCGACCAGCACTCAAAGACAGAACGAACATGAAATTGGTCGCTATTTAGTGATTGATCAGTTGTGAATATTCTTGACTGAATATAAATTAAGAACAAAACAAAATATCGCAGCTGAGGTTGGTGAAATAAGGTGACGCGATGCTAAATTTATTGGAAATTTGAGTACCTGAACTGACCCTTGAAATATACTCTTACTAGGCTATCAGGTTTTCAGCAACCCAATCACACCAATTATATGAAGCTAACTTATAATGTCACAGTACACATCCAAGCGTTTATGAAACATAAACCAGACAATTAAGATCCGATTATACGTCCCACGGTGTATGGTTTTCTCCTCTGTGCCCCTAAGAAGTAAATTAATCAGCTAAAAGAACACATCGTCATTATAAATCTCCTCTAGAGAAACCACAACACAAATCTTTATTGGACCTTGAAGGATAAACTATTGAAACAATATATCGCTGATAACAATAGAATGACTTTTTAAGAATACTTACTTTAAGTCGAAACATACGATCTAATACAATGTCGACAGTTTCTGTGACGAAACAAATACATTGTTGTTGATAAGGGCAGTGCTATAGGAGACAAAAGTAATAAAAGCGGTATATATAACATCCAAAATCTTATTAAAGACTGGTCTCCTACTTAGTGTGACATTGAAAACCATAGAACACCAAGCACCTGTTTCATTCTAGGACTCCGCAGTATTGTGTACTCACGACCCCTCCTGGGGTGAACCAAAGACCTTTTGGCCTCGAGATGTCGAGCCACTAAATATTCGCGGAAATATCAGAGGGTTCTAGGTTGATTCATTTAGGGGTCTTAAATGCACATTGTTGGTAAATCCCATACTGTGATAAAAAAGATGTCCAATGCTCTATGGTTTTCATTCGTACCCAAAGCGAGATCAATCTATGAAGAATACAACCTACAAAATAAACCAGATTCTATAAAAACCCTTTAGTTTAACGGACATATATAAAAATGACCAAGATCTAAAATCAGTAAAAGCTTTTCGTTGCCCCAATAAGTAAACTTATTCATATACATCTGCACATATTTATGTATCCCAAAGCCCTGGGTATGGGATAGGGAGGCGAAAGTCCACTCACCCTCTCGAAATGTTCTCCTATGTCCATATGTTTATTGTCTCTGCCAAGGAAGTTTAACTCACTACCATATCATTAAGAATGTGTCTATGAGAGCGGAAAAACGAAGAGCGAACGCCTGGAGCTTTATCAAGATTGGTGGGTACGGAGGATCTACCTGAAAGAGTTGTGAAACCCTGATTCAAAATCTCATGTGGTTCACCATTGTATTCACAGTGTTGTGATAAGTTGAAAAAGCTAAAACTATCTTATCACAAATGAATCATATCATTTTCTATAATCGGAATGAGTGTTTCAAGTATTTTATTGGCTATGAATTGTTAGGCTCAGATTATTAACGGAAACGGTAAGGATTTTATATCGCCTCCAAGTCGTAAATCAACAAACCATAAAAATTCACATTTTGATGCTTCAAAAAACACTTTGTACAGTATTATTGCTAAGTCTAACAATCCTTTTCGTCTCTATGTTAGACAAATATCGTTTACTCGATGCTAAATCATCCATTAAGGGGGAACTCTCTTTCTCTAGTTTTCAGCTGATTAGATCACAGAGAGAGAGAGAGAGAGAGAGAGAGAGAAAGAAATACAATCGAAATCATCTTTAAGTAAATCAACAGAAAACACTATACTATTTAATTCCATATAATTCAGAATGAAACATACGAAACAAGATTACGATAAGAATTCTCAAGTATGTACTAAGTAGATTAATGAATTTAAAGTCTAATTCTTAAATATTAAATCGATGAAAAAAGGTTCTTAAAACTATAAAGATTATTCGCCGTCTATCTATTCACAAGCATAAATACAATTTGTATAGTTTAACCTTCATCTGATATAAAAATATGATTAAATCTTCCCACTTCAAAGAATCGCTTGTTACAAGAGGTACCATATCATGAAATGATGGCAAAGATTTGTAGCTCAGGAGAACGCTCTGAAGAACAGCAATAAATTCATGTAAAAATGACGAGTTCGATCAGTCAGAATAGACTGATTTAACGCCTTCGGATAAATTAAACAACTGACTATTCCGTTCATTAAGCACCCATAATGATGTCATTGTCCACAACAACCACGAAAACTTAGAAATGAAACCAGTCGGCTCAGAGAACACAACAGAAACAAAACATATCACACATTGATTTTCTTAAAATTAATACTGGTTAAATTAAAACTCTAGCGTCCCTTCACAAAACCAATTATCATCATTTTTTTACTTAACGTTGATCTAATTCTTCAATCATAATCAGTATAATCGCGGTGAGCCGTTGGAAATGGTCGAAACGTTCGTGTATTTAGAATGCAACATAAAAGCAATTCATTTCTAACTGAAACGTGATTATTCCGATACATTTCATTTATTTATTTATTTATTCGATTGCATGATTAGTTTTCCATTAATAACACTGTAAATTGTTTCTTTTTGTGTGAAGCATTCTTCCAGTGCCCAATTGAAGCAGAATTCGTGTTATAAATGATAAAAATAAATACAAATAAACGTTAATTAATTGATTAACGGAACAATTTTCACCATTATAAATTGAATGACTGGAGATGTCAAAGGATTTCGTTCATTACTTCGATTCAAACTTCTTAATACGTTATGAATGTAGTGATACGTACAGAACGAGATGGATACCAATCATTATCAGTTATACAAACTAACTATATATATATATAAGATTAGAAATTTAATTTAAAAAAAGAAACATTTTCATTGAATTACTTACTACGGATTTCTTCTCAATAATTTTACTAATTGGTTCATTGAGTGCAGTATCCGAAGTGGAACAGATAATGAAGTTCTAATTAATTGTATGGGGAGAAAAAAGAACAAAGAAAAGTTGGAAAGGTTCTTTGTCATGCGTTTGATTATTTTTCCTTATGCACTAGTATTTATATTTTCCAATATGTAAAGACCCAGTAAAAATGGTTAACATATTGATGTGAGGTGACTGGAAGCAACGAGCTAAAGGTTCCCGACCTAGCTGCTAGTATTTGGAATCTTGGTGGAAATGATATTCCTCGTCTCTTACCATGATCCTGTGAGATTCGAACCCGTGTCATAGTTAAAATCATTAACGTCCAGTTATTCGAATTGATTGGCATTAGCATTCCTACAGTTGAAGAACATATGAAACTCGAAAGAACTGTCAACTAATATCAAAGTCAAAATCTTCAATACGAATGTCAAGACGGTTAGTCGCACTGTACGGTGCTGAAACGTGGAGAAATACCACAACCATTATCAAAAATGTACAAGTATTTATAAACAATTGTCTACACAAGATACTCAATAGCTGTTGACCGGATACCATCAGCAACAACCTACTGTGGGAGATGACAAACCAGCTTCCAGTTGAAGAGGAAATTAGGGAGATACATAATGAAGAAATCATCACACTGCATTACGAACTAAGTGCTAACTTGAAATTCTGAAGGGAAACGGAAAGAAAGAAGGCCGAATAACACATTGCGTCCGGAATTGGAAGTAGACAGGAAAAGGATGAATAATAACTGGAAAGGATTGCCCAGGACAGAGTTGGATGGAGAATGATGGTGGGTGGCTCATGCTCCTCCATGAGGGGTAACAGGTGTAAGTAATTCGGACTGAGACTTATATGTAGGACGGTCATATTTACCCTGAGTAGCCGATGTTATGTCTTTCCAGATCTAAGTGTTGATCGAATCCTACCGATTGATTAGTCAAATAATTATATAATGAGTATTGTGAATATATTTGAAAAGAAATGCATTGTCTTCTCAAAATCATTGATGTACTCCTACCCATATTGTTTGAAAAACTGCTTTCTGCTACTTGTCCTATGAAACAAAATTAATATGGCTCGATACAATAATGAAAGCTGTATTAAACTAACCGTTAATTAATATTTTAGTTTAAATACACAACATAAAAAACCAATAGATTAACTGCTTAAACCAACAAATGTAACTCAACTATTGAGTTTGCTTCGTACTAACAAAATGAATATATGGACAATAGCCACACAATGCAGGTCCTTCAAGAATCACAATTCGATTCCGTCCATCTGTACTATCGAAAAACGTTAGAAAATAAAAACTCCTCTGCCTTGATATCTGGTGGAACTCATTTATCAAGTACAGGTTTGCGTATTTGGCTTCAAGGCACCCTCTGTTGGCGTAAAACCTGCCCCCAAATGTCCTGGTACGATCGAGAGCACTGAGAGTCCGCTTTCCCTCCCAAAATGCTTTAACCGGGTCGGTGGATATGGAGGATCCACTTAGGGGAGTTGGAAAACCCTCACTCTAAACCAATGATGCACATGGGCTCCAGAATGCTAAAGAAACAAACGGCGTATAAACCGATTGTTGATCACTGGCTACCATGGGACTATGTCTCTCAACATTGCTCCACTGCCTTGTGGATTAGACCTTAAGGTCAAAGGCTCCAGGTGTGGCCCACCACTTGTTTCAGTTCGGGCACCCGGTCAGTATCCCAGCCCTCGCACAAGTCGGATGATGACGTGTGGTGCATATCTATTTGGTGCCCACTTGTACCAATGTTTATGTGTTTAAATAAAGAAATAATGAATAAAGGGGGAAGTTCGATTTGAACCAGAGACTTATCGGCTGAAAGGAGAATGCCTAAACTATTACGTAACAGCTAGATTCTCTAGGAATTCAATAAAGTGATTTTTTACTCGGGATGGTAGAGAAACAAACAGACAGTATCTTAAGTAAGCTATGATTCGAACAAAGGAACCATGCAAACTGAAACATATTTTTTATCAAAAAATGATTTACACTTTGATGTGTTCTACATAGTAATTATCACATCATTCTTACTATGTGAAAACATAGTTATGTTAACACCTAGTTTCTAAAGCACGTGCAAAATCAGGTTCCTATGATATTTAAACAGACATAAGAAGATCCCCCTTGAGTCGAAACTTAATATACAATACAACAACCTTGTTATATCCCGATGAGAATAACAAATGGTAACTGTTGGGATCTATTTCTAGATTAATACTATACGTATATTTTTATCGTATAATTATTAAATAACTAAACTATTCAAATTCGTGTTCCTCTTATCATAAGCTTTGTTTTGACCTATGAACTATTATTATATGATTTACCATTCTTGAGTTATGCCCAGTTCATCAATTACTATCTCCCTTATTCACAGCCACATTTGGCTAAATCTTGCACAAATGTTGTTTCCTATTTTATGGTACGATGTGGTCTGTTCGGTTCGTATATAAACCCAGTATGTTTGAAATAAATTATTCATATCGCAGAGGCTGAGATTGGTGTTCTGGACTTAACAGGTAGGGCTAGGTGGGAAGCAGGACCGATAAGGACTCTAGACTTCTCGTACACGTTTTATGCGTCATTGGTCCGGTCTGGCGGTATCATTACGTTATACATTGATAGGACACAGGGTAAAAGTTATAACAAACCTTAAACATGAGGACTGAGTTATTAAACACAGAAGAAATAGCATTATCGTGATGGATGACTGGTGTATTACAACAATGCGTCTGCACATCTACCTAGATAAAATTTTACAAACTGCTTTTATTATTAAGTAAAATACACATATACAATTAAATTACTTACCAAAAGATCACCAGGTGAAATAAAACTAATTTGATCAATCAACTGAGATTGATTATCATCCAGATAATGTACAACTGGAAGACATGGTAACTGTGGTAACCAACTAGTTAGCACATGTAAAGCATCACGAACTCGATCATTTGGATGTAAAACAGGGACTTCTCTAAATTGTAAACATTCTTCTGTAGTCTGCTGTGATGATAAAGAGTATATTGAACTTACTTTAGTAACTGTTGATTTCTTTGATGTGTGCCGTTCAGTCCAACGAAGACCCTGAATAGAACCGATTGGAACCTACAAAATGTTGAGTGAGATGAAACAAATTTATGAAATTTTTACATTCCAGTTCAGCATACTTCGCGCGTTTACACACAGATCGTTGATGAGTTTGATCAGAGCTCATAACTGAAGTCTTCAAAAGTTAGGCATGATAGAACCTATGCGATACTACTCTTTGTTTCGTAAACCACTTCGTGTGTCTAGGCTGCACTGTAGCTTACTGGTTAAGACATTCAACTTTTAACCCTTAGACAGCAGGTTTGAGGCCCGCTTAAGCTGTACATCCCTATAAATAAATAAAAAGCTTCTGTTTATATGTGTGGGAAAATACATTGATCTTATCGCATTCCATGATAAGTTGTAACAGGTTGAGCTTCTCTAACATTTATAAACACCAAACAATAATAATAAATTCAAAATTCTTATGATGAAAATTAGAGCACACACATAATATTGTTTTTCATTAGATTATCACCAGGTTTTCCTCGAATAAACAAGAATATTTATATGGATATATGAAATATATTAAAGTAATAAAGATAGTTGATTTATGAGTGGAATGATGTAACAATGAAATGGATTGGGACAACTAAACATAATTGTAATAATTCTTAATGATCATTATCTGAATAACTTATTTGTTCAAATTTAACCTGTTTCCTATGTTGATTAATAAATTAAAATTTCTATTATTTCTATCAATGTTATCATTACTACTGGTATACTACCTATCAACTTATCATCAGTTTATACGTGGTACTTATTAGGTGTAATTCTATAAACTATTTCATAGTGATCAACGACTCAAATTTTCTCTCTAGGTTTAATGTTTTCATATATCCATCCAATTATGCATGTATATCAATATAAAGCCTGAAGACAATATAATAACATATATTACGAAAATGAGCATAGAATACACGCTAGTTCATAGACATGATCGGACTGATACAAGCAGAAAGTAATAATAATAATAATAAAGTGGAAAAATTTAAAAACGATGTAATTTCTAGACTACTTCGAAATGAGCATCTAAAACAAAGTTGATGGGATGAATGGAGGATGGACAAGCATGAGTGAAAACATTTAACAGTACAGTATTTTTGATTATATACTTATTATAATAAAAATGAATTTCACATAAACAGTAAAGTAACATTAATAATAATTTAGACAGATATATCGATTGTTTGGATCATCTCATTTGCCTCCAAATGCCCTGGTACGGCCGAGAGTAGGAAGAGTCAGCTCTTCCTCTTCAAATGTTCCCACATAGCCACGTGTATACACCCACTACCAAGGAAGTCCTACTCACTGATATCTTGTGGCGAAGGTGATGCATACGAAGTTGAGAGGACGAAAAGCGAATGTTCGGAACTTTAATCCGGTTGGTGGATATGGAGGATCCACCTAGAGCAGGTGGGAAATCCTGATTCTTAACCAGTGATGCACATGGGCTCCAGGAAACAAATGACGTATCAACCGATTGTTGGTCACCGGCTGCCATGGGACTGCATCTTCTAACGTTGCTTCACCACCTTGTGGATCAGACCTTTAGGTCAAAGGCTCCGGGTGTGGCCCTATTCGAAAGCTACCTATTTCTGTTTGGGCACCCAGTCAGTATCACAGCCCGCACACATATCAATGATAACTCTGTGGCGCATATCTATTTGGTGTTCTCTTGTATCAATGTGTTTAAATACTAATAATCTCATTAATGTGTACAAATGAAATTGATCAATCCCTTTTGGTACGAGTGCATACTGTGCGATTGTTATGATATTGCCGTGTAAGATGACGAGTCCGAAATTGGACAAAACACGCGTCCTGGATTCCGCTGTTAGCCATCATCCATCTCTAATTAAATTAACTTTAATATCGGTTAAAAATATGAAGGTTTAAAAATAATTTTTGTTGTTGTACCACTACTCTCTCGTTGGGTTAAATCGGTGGTTAAATATTATAAATAATTTGTAACTAGCATGATTGATTCTACACAACAGAGTATATATAAGTGTATGGATGTATTTACAAATCGACTTGTAGTCGGTGGTGGTCACCGACAAAATGACTTTATTGAACTAGCCAAAATTCATAACTAAACAAATGATTTTACAGTCACAAGTGAAATAAATAAGAGATAATGTCTTTTAAAGATAGTGCTGAACAATTGTAGATATAACCTCGAAGGTGGTAAGTATTTGTTCAAGATAGTTCTTGTCAGTAAGTAACAAGAGCGAAAACTATTTTGATCAGGATTTTTTTATTGATCAAATGGAGCAGTTTAAGTTGTTTTCAAAAACAGATTAAGTAGGATTTCTTTAATTAAGTCCAATCTAAATTTATTTAAAACATTCGTTAGACGAAAAAGTACATTTGAAGACCATTAATACTTGTTAACATAACTCAGTTACTACAAACAGGTTTCTGTACTCAGTTTCTAAGACACTTTATTTGTAAGAGGGGTAGTGATATGAACAGGCTATCCAAGCCAAAATAAGTGATGACTAGTTTTAACCTGTGACACAACGGTTGAAAATCAAGGGCTTTAATTCTTTACCAACTGATTCACGCAACTATTGTGGTGTAGGTTACTTATATCCACACAAGTAGTATATAACGGTGCTCAGGCATAGAATGTATTTCAGCAGAAGTTCGATAAGGAAAGAACGGAAACGGAACGCAATTGATATGAAGAGGCATGAACAAAGAAATCTGAGACGATGGACTGATGTTTGCAAAGGAACAGTGAAGTTTGAAACGATGGATTGATACTATATGGTTTTCAGATTTAATTGAGATACTCTGTAATTTCGTGTCAAATACATTAGATTGTCCCCACTAGTGTTCTTGTTCACTACACTATATTGATTATTGCGCAGAGTACATGCGCAGAGTACGAAATTCGCGCAATAACGTTATGTACCATTCTACTGATATGGACCGATCTGATTACAAAACGCATGCTTATCTGAATAAATTTCGTTATTTCTAATAGCAACAATATAAAAATCACGACATGAAAACACAAGAACAATAATCTTTTATATACAAAAAATACTCGTACTCCAAGAAGAAACTTACGTTCATCCGACCTGTATTCGGTAATTCATCTACACGTAGACGTAAATATGCCAGTAAACGATCAGCGCATAACAGACCAAGCGCATTTCCACTATGATTATCAATTACAATTAGATAAGATACAAATGATGTGTATAGTGAGGTTGGATTAGAAAGAGGACAACATTTAGACGATACTCTTTCGAAATCCTCTGATATAACACCTGACATCGCATCATCTGATTTGGTGGAGTTAGGTATTTGGTAACCAGGTGACCGTGAACCGAGTAGTGGAGAAAACGAAAAGGATACTGTACCATTATCTTCGGAAAAACTCAGTCTTGATGATGAATGACTGGATTGACTTGGAAGTACACTGGGTGACTGCTGGCTAAATTTATTATTTGGATTATCATTCATCGACATTTTTGTAGAGTTATTAGGATATGAAGAACGATGACCACGAGTGTTGAAAAATTTGGATTTGAGTAAAGTATCATGATGAGAAAGACTATCTTGATGGTGTGGATGTTGACTCTGGTGATATGGACGATTCTGTTCAGGATAATGATGATTATGATGAAATAGTCGATAAAGTGCCTTTTGTAAACAGTAATGAGGATATACAAATAGATCTGAAAAAAGCTGACGATCAGGACGACTATACATGAAATCTAAAAGTGAATCAACCAGAAACACATTAATAGTTGTCAAATGTTCAACAAAAAACTTACGAATATGGTAAGAATTTAATTAATATCAAAATACAAAATAATGAAAATTTAAAATGGTTAATGGAGTAACACTCATACAGTACATGTAACCATTAGATAGGAATAGGATCAATTGACTGATAATGAATGAATCCTAATTCTGTTTCCAGTCAGTTGTTCATTACAAGGAGATATAGAAATACCGAACTGCATATATCATGACACTGAAACAATGAGTTTTTTTAATATTTTATTATAATCCAAAATAGCATAAATCTTATTATTATAAATGAGTAGTTGCAACAGATTCCATTGAATAATATACAGAATACGTACAGACCTTTTCAGCGCATGAAAATGATTCTTCATGCCATCAAACTCAAGCAACAGGATAACGAGTATGAAAGTAACTATGAATTGTAAGAGGTTAGAAGCACAATGCGTCCTCACATGTCACAAGTTGACACTCCAGTAATGAGGATAGAAATATACATTACATGAGTCCATTCATCACTAAGCTTAAAATATGTTTTAGGGCATAACTTACACATGGTTGAACATTAAACTAATACTAGTTTGATAACTCATGGAGAACTACAATTAAAGTGAATTGCTGTATGTGTGTTAACATTCAATGTGAAACATTTTGCAAAAATAAAAAACAACCAATGTATTGTGTAAGGACTAAGACTTTTGTTTATTGATATTAAGGACTGCAATATCAAGGATACCCACCTAGAATGAAATGCAGCAATACAGACTAATCAATTGTAGTTCTAAACGCTAAGAACAAAAAGATCCAGCTCACGAGTCCCAACAATTAGGTTGGAACTAGAGTCTTGGATTGCACTGCTAGCTATAATCCAACTTTATAGCTTTTGAAAGTTGCGAATCAATAGAACCAATCAGAGTAAACGTGATTAAACTTAAAAATTGTCAACTAATTAATTTCTGTAAATAAACTTTTAGTCAAATGTTAATTTGATAAATCAGTGAAAATGTACGTATGACAATGTTTCATATTATAAACATGTTCAATTCGACGTGAAAAACTCACTATAAACCTCCCCTAATTGTTTTGCACCCCATCCGTAAAGGTTTGCATTGAACGAAGAAAAGAAGAATCCAGACGATGAGGAATTTGTTGTGGTTGATGTGTCAGTAACATTTGCAGAAGACAATGTTTGAATATCTGAATTGCCACTTTTAATCACTTCTGTATAGTGTAAATGTCCAATCATATCTAAAGCTAATTCTTGAGAAAAAACACCCATATATGATTGAGTTTCATTGCACCAAACTGGTGCCGCCATAACTCCATTATCCAATAGAGCACATATTGCACGTAATGTCTAGTAATTGAATAGTTGATAATAAACATTGTAATTATTTAAAAAATTAGAACATAACTTTAGATAACTTTGTGTAGGATCACAGAAAAGCAAAGAAACATATACGAAGCACCTAGAACTCAGCACTTGTGTAATACCATTCAAATAGTAACACTTTACATCAACTTAAAGAGATGAGATCAATATATGGAAATCAGAAATCAGGAAATAATTACACAAATAATGGTGAAAAATGAAATATTGGATAAACTTTTATTGAAAACAGATAAAATTGGGAATATTAGCATGTAAGAAACCCAGTAGAATGATTTTCAAACCACAGTGATTGGTTTTCAGTCTTATCAGCTGAAGGTTCTCACAAATTAGTACCATTATTCCGATTGCATAGTATCAGAAACTATGCTCCTCTTAAAACAGCTCAAATCGATTGTCGCTACCTTGACAGACCAGAGATCTTCAGTTCTACAAAGTTGGATGCCATCTTTAGGTGAACAGATACGTCTAAAGTCGAACATCATTCAGTCTAAATACCGAAACGGGACAAATGAGGAATATGTCAGTGGTATATTCACAAGCTATTCAAAGAAAGTGAGTTTTAGTATGGGTAATATGAATAGCTGATGGATGCTGGAATAAATTCAAAAAAGATGTATAAAATCGGTTTCTAAAATTCAAAACGTGAGGAAAAGTCAACGTCTCAAAGATATCGAAAAAGACTAACTGTTGTAATGCATCCTGTTATGTGAAAACGTATGCTACGTAGACACTTTCATAGATTATAGCAATCTACAGTTGAATCATTTTCCATAGAAATTTTATTTCATAACTAACTACAGGATTATGTATACTATTTTAAGTCAGGGATTTTGTGATAGTACATAGCTGTTTGAACTTAAATTCAGTAAATAAGGTGAAAACCTTCAAGCCAATTGTTGAAAGTTGCTATTGCATCCATGTATATGAAGAACTATATTGGAAGTTCCTATCTTGACTGTGTATACACAAATAAATGATTAGGAAATGGGTTTTTCAAATTATGTAAACACAAGTATATTAACCCACACATACCCAAACAAAAATGATCATCCGTATATTGTTATTTAAAAAAGGTATATGCAGTAAATAACTTACAGGTAAACGAGAGTCTAAAATAACTAACTTTCCACTACCCGGTAAAACATCATAACATGTACTATGACGAAATAACGTGGTATAAACGTGATTTTCATCTAAAAATAAAACATATTTTTACAAACGATATCGTATATACTAAGAAGCAAAATCAACAAATCACCATGCATTTTGAAACTAATAACAAGTTTTCTTATTTACATACAGACAGAAAAATTTTCCATATAGTCACACGTTTATTGTGACAGTATAGATGTGGTGTTAAATCATACGGAAGTTGTCAAAAAGTGTTATTGCTTTCTTAATAACCTAGTAGATAAAAACGGGTGATTCAACAAACATATTTAAACTATAGGAATTGACTAGAATGAAATAATAAAAGACAATATTTTCATTAACGAAATCTGAGATACAAAAGTCAATTAAGAAAGCTGAATATAAATAGACATTGGTAAAATAAGGCGAGATCGAAATGGTGGGCGATAATTAAGTTAATAAGGTAATCAGACATTATCAACGTGGAGATTTGCACAAATGTGTTGGGCCCAACTTTTTATATCACATTAGACAACAAGATGAACAGTAAAGGAGTCAAAATAATGTAGCAACGGTGATGAAAAACAGTGAATATCCAGAGTATGCTCCGAAACGACAAAGTAGAAAGTTATGTATGAATGAATGGTGGAATTCAAGATCGAGAGGAAGATAAAGAGTAAACTAATCTGCGACATTGTGAACGATTATAAAGCATATCACTCAGTCTCAGTCTGTATCTACCAGAGTAGCTTAGACCAACGTTCAGTGACTTAATAGACTAACACTGTGGTTTATGCTACTTATGTCGACACACTTAAGTAGTATGTAAACAAATCGGAAGTGGAAAACCTGATAGCAGATGGCTAAGAAGATCGAGTTGAAGAGAACAGAAAAGAAAATAGAAAGCAATTGTGAATCGGAGGAATCATAGATAATGTGAAGTACAAATGATGGAAATTTGCAAATGAAGTATTTAATGTATGATTTTCACAAATTGCCAAAGAACTCTGTAATTTTGTGTTAAGAAATAAATTGGTCGTCCCCAACAACACTAAATCTTCGTCTTAATACCTTTAGCTTTCGTCCGACCCTATAGTTGAGTTTCAACTTCATAAGTTTATGATCTTTAGGATCCATATTTCAAAAACATTTGTGTTTTATATTATACTAATTTAGCAAGATAACTTTTGTGTCACATCATTTTAGTAAAAACAATTTGTTATAACGGGACGTATATTGAGAAAGTTGTGACTTTCAAAACTCATTTTTAAATGTTATTATTTCTATTTTTCTGTACTTAGTAAATTAACTGTATTGTTGCATTTCTGTATTCCCGTTAGTGTAAGCTTCCAGCAGATATTACTGAATATTGCTTTATATTACCTTAGTTATTATTAATTATGTAGTTTGCTAAAGTATAATTTATAATTTGGGAGACTTTGTGTTCAGTCGCTTACTATATGAGTTTTGACATACAGTTAAATTAAGTGCAATGAGGATCTAGTCTGTTTTCCATACACGTCTACTGATTAGCCATTCTACTAGGTTAGAAGGAGCTTCAGGACCAATAAGTGTTAAAAGCTTGGGTGTTAATTAATAAATAAAAGACCAATGGTCCAACTAGCAAAACAGGTGACCGATCAATAATCGAAATTCTGATTAGACAATATAACAAGTGATATCGATTAGTGTCTCAAGTCACAACAAATCGGTGATCTCCAGACAACACAATTAGGCAATCACTCAGTAGCGACCAGTGTCATATATTTTAGTCCTTAAATGTTGACCGAATCTAGACAACCAACCCCAACCATAGAACACTTAAATAAATGAAATAATGCTATTTGTTGTTATCTTCATCTTTAAAATCTGTTTATTAGGGAGCTTTGAATGATCAACCACTAGTCGTCTTAATCAACGTTATCGATCGCAATCCTCAAATATACAATTTTATTTCGTTATAACGATAAACCAGCCTAATTGTCTTTTTAACACTAAATTTCTATAAGAACGGTGGTCAAGTTTTACAAGTAGTATATACACGATTTATTTTTATTTATTTACTTAAACACATAAACATTGGAACAAGGAGGCACCAAATAGAGATGCGCTACATAAATCATTTGATTTATGTGAGGGCTTGGATACTGCCTGGGTGCTCAAACCGAAGCAGGTTTACGATATTATGTTTGGCATAATAATCAAGTAAAATACGAATTTATAAAACTCACCAAAATGACCAAAGGATGAAGGGGATAGTTCCTCTTTTGACTATATTTAATAGGATAAAAATCGTTCGTTTAAAACTTAATTATTATAGAAAAACCATTATTATGGAGAGGAAAATCAATTCATCGGCTTACTTGACTAATTGAATTCAATTGTTTGCTGTTGCCTTCTCGATCCTACTTCAGATAATCAAATGCAAACAAATTACTAAACAGTCTCAGCAGCTATTTATCGATTCATCAACGGATCACCACAATTATGAATAATGCTTTCCAGTTAGTATTTGATAAAATTTCGTAAATAAACCTCAATCTATTATTAGTAATATTTTTTACTATTCTGAATGGCTACTTATTAACAAAAGCTTCTTAAGATCCAAATGAATAAATCTTTGATTTTTATCTACATACATATGATGAATTAAAGCTATTAACTTTAACAGTTCACCATGTTATGAGAAGATAAGAATATCAAGGTTCGAGAAATCGAGGTCATTATTAGTCAATCGCTGCCAAACACATATTACAAACCTGTTACACTTCAAAATAAGGGGAATGGTGATTTACTCACTACTCAACTGAATAATGTACTTATATTTTAAAAAATTGAAATATATATGTCAAAGTTAAAATCATTAGTTCCTTCGATTAATTTCGATAGTGCAGTGGGTAGACGAAGTTACTCAGAGATGTGTAATACACTGACATATTACAACATTTTAAATAACCTGGGTAATTTGCCAAGATATCTGTAGGAGACGTAAAACGTTTTATAGAAAATCAATATCACATGGGTAGGTCTAATGCAGATAATAATTGGTTTCTGAACACACATATGCAAAGGGTATTTGAATCTTCGTACGGCTTAGGCTTCAAAAAACCTTATTTACCCTAAACCACTTCTACATAAACCCATTACAAAAGCTGAACTTTGATCAGTCCTGAGATTCATCAGTCAATTTATATGTTTAGTAACGGATAGGTAGTTTTTATAATTAACTCTTATTGCATCACTGCAATTTATACTTTGTGTGGCTGTAACTTTTTGTTTCAGAAGTTAAACTGTCAACAAATTAGTATATGAACACAGATTTGATAAACATCCTTTTCTCATTACATTAATCAAAGACATATATCGACAATCCTCGGCATAAACAGTCCTAAATTATATATATATATATATATATATATATATATATATATATATATATATATATATGAGAGAAATGACTTGAGGACAGGTAATAATATACCTTTATCACAACTAATCCGGCTACTTCAAATGAAGCTTCTTTGGAAACATAAAGTTCTCTACTATTTTGAACTACTTATCTTAGTCTCGTTTTCATTCGCACAGATAACCAAAATTAGTGTTAGCATGAATTACATGTTCTGGAACTATTCAACAAGTGTATGAGGACATATTTATGCATATGAAGTGAGAATTAGTTTAGTTACGGGGATAAGAAATATATTCTGATAAGAAATAAAGCAAAAAAGATCCAATGATAATTACAATCAATCCGTTTTTTTTGGAAGATAAAGTCCAGGAATCAGTTTTATAAGAGTAGGATAAAATAGTTTCTAAGAAAAAGGGAGAACAGTTGCTCCGTTTCAGAACAGGACACCTTAGTAGGGACATCGCTCCACTACTCTGCACAAAGGAGCAGACTTAAGGCCGTCAGATCTTGTAGCGAGCAATCGTACTACTGGAGGTGGACCTAATATTTCCGATGATTAACAGTTCGCCGCGAGACCTAAAGGTTTTAGGTTCGATTATGATGTGATTTTAGAGAATAAATTCCATACCGGGACGAAATGGTTCGGTAGTCGCCCTAAGTTTTTAGTGTCTGTGATAAAAACAACCTACGAATATCTGAGTAAGTGATCTACTGTTTGTATACAGAGCTTTGATATATGTCACTTGCAATATCCCCGTATTCTCCTTCTCTAGATTAGCAAGTTAAATGTAATCACACTTCTACCACTATTAGTATGGTAATAATAATAATAATGAGACTTGTAGAAAATCACTCACATTGGACAGAGATTTACTAATAACTAGTAAATGCTCTGATTCAGAGGCGCTTTTCACACGGATTCCTGGACGAGAACAAGCGATGCTACTAGGAAATACCTGACGACCTTAACAAAATCAAATAAGAAAACATTGGGAGAACAAGCAATTTAGTGTAATATCTTCACAAAGAGAAAATACCAATATTCAAGTATCATGACCACATATTTGGGTGGAGATAAACAAAGAAGGAAGTATTGCACATACTTAATACTCCTGTTCAATACGATATAACTTTATTCACTAGTTATATAAATATTAATTTGAAATCTTGGATTTCGCGATAGATTTATTAGCTATGAATTTCTATCCAAATAAGGTTTTTTTTATTTTTCAACACGAGAAAAACATGAAGACTTCAAAAACAGTACACAGGCTTGTTTCATCATGTTTTTTTAAATGGATTGCTGAGGAGTCC
This sequence comes from Schistosoma spindalis, assembly GCA_946903255.1. Taxonomy (NCBI): domain Eukaryota; kingdom Metazoa; phylum Platyhelminthes; class Trematoda; order Strigeidida; family Schistosomatidae; genus Schistosoma; species Schistosoma spindalis. Next base: position 9,950,083 of record OX336423.1, on the reverse strand, counting down.
CATACTAGGATGAAACGGTCGTCCAGTGCTTCTAGGTTTTTCATGGTGGTCTAGCCTCAATTGACTGATGATCTCAACTATTAAATTACTGTAATATACACAAAACCCTTCTCTGATTATAGTCATCTTATGCTCATTAGTGACGATCTCCAAGATGTATTTCCTAAAGTTCTAGTGAGAAGCAGTGACTAGTGGAGTTCAACTAGGCCTGTTGTGAGATACCAAATCACTGAAGACAATGGTGCTTCCAAGTTTTCCACGGTGGTTTGGCTTTAAACGAATCATGAATTTAATTACTAAACTAAGATAATCGAGACGACTCGTTACATTCTTTAAAAAGATGTTAATTCAACTCAAACTAATGTGTTAGCTAATCTCACTGCACATATATTTCGGTATAAACATTTGAAGATATTTTATTTTACTTTTATATAATATTTAAATAATGATTTGTATGAGATATATCTATCAACCTGAAGAAATAAACCAAGCAAACAGTTGATACTAGTGTGAACGCTGAAATTCAGTCGAATTTAAGCAAACTCAGTGATTTAGATATTTTGTTTGATTGTTAATTGGCTAAAGATAATCAACAGGAAATCTTAAACTTGGATTTTCGTGATATAACTTCGTGAACTTTCAATGTATTCTGATTATGATTGTGTTTAGGGAAAACCACTCAATTCATACATTCTAATTACTGTAACTGATGTAATAACCGATTAACATCAATGTATTTTCAATTGTACTATAGAAATCAATAACAGGGTTTTCATTAAGAAATAAAGCTTCATTCAATGATCGTATTAAATTTTAAGTTGTGAAATGTTAGTTTAGTATACAAGCATATCAATAAATAAACCTCCAAATGCCCAGGTACGGTCGAGAGTAAGGAGAGTCAACTTTCCATCTCGAAATGCTCTCACATCGCCACGCGTATATAGACACGGTCAAAGAAGTCATACTCATTGCCTTCTTGGGGCATTACTGTTGTTTACAAAATTGAGAGGACGAAAAGCGAATGTTCGGAACTTTAATCCGGTTGGTGGATATGGAGGATCCACCTAGAGCAGGTGGGAAATCCTGATTCTTAACCAGTGGTGCACATGAGCTCCAGGATTCTAAGGAAACAAATGATGTATGAACCGATTGTTGGTCAGTGGCTGCCATGGGACTGAATCCTCTAACGTTGCTCCACCACCTTGTGGATCAGACCTATAGGTCGAAGGCTCAAGGTGTGGCACCCTAAGAAAACCACCTGTTTCGGTCTTGGTGCCCGGGCAGTATCACAGTCCTCACACAAATCAAGTGACTTGTGTGGCACATACGCATTCGATGTCCCTTTGTACCAATATTTACGTGTTTAAATAAATAAATAATAATAAAAATGAAAATATAAAATTCAATAGTTTATATGTTTTTCATGACTTGTTAATTTATGATAACTTTAAATTAATGAAAATTTGGAAAAACTAATGTTTAACGTTGTACACTTTTTACACAGAGTCAAATGTACAAGTGTTAATGTTATGTGGGAGTTTTTTGAAGAAAAAATAATTAAAATTACCCGCTTAACAGTGAATTTTGATATAATCAATAGTAATCACTGACATTATTACCTACCACCACTACTAGTGATACAAGATATTGATACTTATAGAATATATATATATATATATATATATATATATATATATATATATATATATATATATATATATATATATATATATAACGCGTATGACAATCAAGATATACAATTCCGTTTCAGTAAAAATGGTAATATTTCTTTCACTCTTTCACTCTCTCCATCTCTCAATTATTTATTTATTTAATTATTTCACCTGATATAAAAATAAAGAAAGACTTTTGAAAACTTGCAGTACACAACTGATATGATCAAAAAAACACATGAAATAATTTTGTATAAACTTCCTAACTGAAATCACATGTAAATAAACTAATAACAATGGTTAATTAAGATTAATTCCGTCGTTATCGATAACGATTATGCAACAATAAAAATCATTAGCCAACCAGTATAATTAATTAATAAAGATATTGCACAATAATAATAATAATAATAATAATAATAATAATAATAATCGAAAAAAAAATACTAACCAGCTAAAATATTGACTGCACCTTGAATTTCTTCTACAACTGATGAACTTAATTGTGAATGATAATTTGATGAACCTTAAAATAAAGAGATCAAATAAGAAAAAATTAATTGCTGCATTTAAAACAGTTCAAAACGATTAAATTATGAATGCCGGTGACCAATTGAACCAATTTGACCACCAGTTTTCTTAGATCAACAATCATTTATTGCAACTAATTTTCCTAATTTAAATTGATGTGAATTGAACGATTGTTTGCTGACCACGTGTATTCACACGCTTTCAAATAATGTCTATAATCTATCGTGAATCTGATAATCGAGAATACTAAAAGTACCACAACAGTGATTTATATATATATATATATATATATATATATATATATATATATATATATATATATCTTTTATTCTATGACTATTAAAGAGATGATTAATATGGAATTGATACATGAGATATCACGAAAGCTGAACTGGTCGTAAGCATTAGCAGATAAATACAAAATTGCAGATAATCACTGTTTTAAAAGATTGTTTGCATATGTTTCTGAATATTCACGAGTTATGTGCCTAAAAAGGTTTTTTCAATTCATCATATTGTCGCTGACAATTTTCTAGTGCAATAAAGTATATGACATTTAACAAAAACATTATTAATATTGGTAACATTTTCAGTAGCAACTGTCATATTACTTGTGATGGTAGAAGTAAACAAGAACTTTTCGTACCTGGGTGGTGTTGATATGAGAAAATAAACCAGTCTATGAATATAGAAAGCCACAGAAGCTTAAACCGATGAGCCCCCCACCTCTGCCGTTGTCGTTATGTTAGCCTGTCTGTAAAGTTCACAACACTTAATTGAGAGTAGTTCTGCTTTGTGTTTGTGAAACCTAGGCTACCCGAGCTGAGGAAGTTTAGGAATTCAGTGTTTGATTATAGTTGTCACCGAAGAGTTGGAGTAGTATCACTGTGTTAGTAATACTGAGGTTTGGCATTGTGTGTTAGTATGCAGTGTCGATAATTCAGTTAGTATCACCTTGAAACATTGACTTCAGTGGCTTGCATATGTTTTACCAGTTTTATCTCAGAAGCTTTCACATAGTCCATCATTTGTCAATGGCCGGATGGGGAAAAATTGAACTTTCATAACTATTGCACGGGGAATCATATATATATATATATATATATATATATATATATATATATATTGATTTGTGTGAGCGCTGTGATACTGCCCGGGTGCCCAGACCGAAGCAGGGTGGTCTAGCTTAGATCGACTCGTAAATTCAACAGTGAAAGTAATTTAATGAATTAATAGTTGGTATAAATATAGACAACTTACAAACCTAAATCCTCTTATCGTATTATCAGCTAAAGAAATTTATATAAGTGCATAGAAATTATACATCAAGCATATTCATGAGAAAATTAAAAACGAAAACAACCTTAAAAATATATTTATAATATAACTTTATCTATTACTTAAAAGCCTTGCTGTTAAGTTGTTGGTGGTAGTCGACAGGAAAACTTGAAATTAAATTTTGTGATAACTTTCTCTCTGTGACAATCAGAACTACATCACTAAACATAACATTTTAAAACACTGATTAGTGATGAGTCAATGTAAAACTTTTCCTGTTGAAAAGTAAACTCCTTTCACATAGAAATAACTGAGTACTTGAACACAGCTGTCAATACAAAATAATTTACGTAAAAATTCATGTCAGTAAAACTATCAATTAATCTACGTAATAGTTCATGAAAGAAAAGCAATTTTTGTTGTCGCGACCTGGATCTAATTCAAATACGTTACTGTTTTCAAGCCTCAGTACTGATTTTTAGCAAAATAGAGGAAAAGATAGATAAAAACAATCATTCGATTTACATTAACTGTAAAAGTATGAACGAAGTGAGAAACAAAACAATGTAACTTCAACTACAAACTATATTAACACACAAAAAGTAATGACTGAGAAAAGTTGCCGATCACCAATCATATTTCGCAATAAATGATACAAAAACGCATAAAACAAAATATGATAATGTTGCTATCGTTTTACTTAAAAATGTTTTTGGGAGTTAAGTAAACAGGTGATCATATGAGCATGCGAGCATATGCACATATTGCAATCAGAAAATTATCATGTGACAGTAACTTTATATGTAGTAGATTTGTTGATTTAAAACTTGTAACAATGTATAGAAAAAAAGTGCCATTTTGTAGTTTTCTTACAAAATTCTCTAGGTGTAATTCATTCAGTTGACATTTTATCCTAATAAAGAACGATTATTCATCATTTCCTGTAGAACAATCAATTGAATGGAATTTATCACTACATCTACTTCATTGACTACGAAAAAGCATTTGATAGCGTGAACAGGACAACATTATGGAGGTTTCTTCGACACTACGGTGCGCATGAAAAGAGTCAATATCATACGGAGTTCCTATAATGGATTAAACTGCATGGAGGACAGCTGACAGACGCGTTCGAAGTAAAGACCGGTTTCAGGCAAGGTTGCTTACTATATATGTAGCTTCAGTGGACTAAGATACCGACCCTTGTAGTTAAGCCCTCACAGGCATTATACGTATCGTAATGTCGAATTATTGTTTTTTTTTCTCAACCAATACCCTTTACTATTATCAACATAACTATAGTGTTTTCTGTACAGGCCTGGTGAAATATCCTGTTATTAAAACATTATCCAAAGCTAAGTAGGACACGTGTGTCCAAATAATAGGTCAAACGAGTCTTGTTTTTTTTTGGTCATAGTTTAGGTGATACGGACAGTTTTAAATCCTCCACACACTGATGACGAGTGATTAATTTTTGTAAAATTAAGATATGCACAAAAAAACATTGACTCGTATTAATTGCAATGAGATAACAAACTGGTTGTATCAATAAGACAAGTGAATTCTTGAGCAAGTTAAAATAAATGTACAGATTTCTGTCTTACATTCTTCAATAACTTTGTTGATACAACAATTGCGTAATTGACAAAAGTCAGATATGAAATTTGCATGGCTCAACTTAGACTACAAACACACAAATAAGAAGACCGATTTCAAGAATACACAGACACACATCGGTACTTATGTTTCCTACACGATTTTGAAATACAGATAACAAGGTTCAGTGTGAAATAAGCTTAAGCAACATGTAGGAGAAGAGGTCAAATAACAATCAATGTCAGCAGATTTCCAACTTATATTCGGACAAAAGTCCTCGGGGAACTTGGACAGTGTAACAGTATTATTTTATAAGAACGGACTACTGAATAAGAGAGGTTGGTGAACCTAAAACATGATACCTCAATGGTCGAAAACAACAGCCCATTTCCCACATTCATGCAATAGTAGGAAAAGGGCACCAATGTTTCAGCATAAAGATCATAGCTTTAAGTGCTCATCTTATTGTTTTTCAGCTCCTACATCGTCTCATTCAACAGTTAGGTGAATGTTTCTCCAGTTAATTCTCTAGCCTAGTTCTTAGTACTTATCGAATACTATCAACCAAGTTGTATTACGAGCACTTGTCTAAGTGACTCAACATCTCTGCCAGGGAAGTCCTACTCACTGCCTTCTCGTGGCGGGGTTCTTGTTTACGAAATTGACAGGACGAAAACCGAATGTCCGGTGCTTTAACCGGATCCCAAACCAATGGTGCACATGGGCTCCAGTATCCTGAAGGAACAAATGGTGTATGAACCAATCGTTGGTCACCGGCTACCATGGAACTGCATCTCCTTACGATGCTCCACTGCCTTGTGGGTCAGACCTTTAGGTCGAAGGCTCGGGGTATGGCCCCCTAAGAAAACCACCTGCTTCGGTTTGGGCACCCGGGCAGTATCATAGCCCTCACACATATCAAATGAGATCTGTGCGGTGCATATGTATTTGGTGCCTCCTTGTACCGATATCTAAGTGTTAAAATAAATAGATAAAATAAATAATTCTCTAGTAAAATAGACCCTTAAGCTGACAAATGAAATGAATTCAGTTTGATAATACAATATAACAAAGTTAGAAATATGTTTAAACTAACCTAAAGTTGGATCGTCAGGTCCAGTATCACATGAAGTTGAATGACTGAACTGCATATAGAAACAATACGTTAAATATAAAAGGTTTTAAAACAAACAAACGCTATATCCACTTCAGTCTAACAAATTAAAACACTTATGGAATCATGAGACACAAATAGACACTTAAGCTAATAGTGATTAATAATAGGCAGCAAAATTCGAATACGATACGAGACGTTGAAATATTTGACAGGATAATTAGTTTTTCCTCTAATCTACTGTGTCAAAGTTGTCGAATTGATGTTAATAATCATAAGACTTCAAGAACGAAGGTAGTTAGAATGTACGTGGACGCCTGATGAGTTAGTTATACGATACATCAAGAAAATCTATTCAGAGTTTGGCAATAATAAGCAAGCCAAAAAAATTATACTACTTATAAGACGGGACAAGAATTAAACTATGATAATTAAAACTTAATTATATTTGGAAGTGAATGACGTATAGTCCCAATATTCTTCACTCGCTTAACAATCCAAAACCCGGTTATTAGCTATCATTAAACCATGACAATTATCAGCCCAAACAAAAAATAGTAGGATCCTGTAATTACAAACTTTACACGATACAAAATGGAATTAATTTCAGTAGTAAAAATTCATTCAGTCGACATAATATCCTCAGTTGTAAACACTTAATAATTTTTCTGCTGAAATTAATAGTTCCAATTGTTCTGTTTAGTTTTTCCTCTTCTTCAATTACAATTGAAAGTATCATTTTCATTTGGTTTTGATTTTTCTATCGTTGAATTCCTGCTTAAACCTACGTACCACCTCTGTTCAAATGTTGCAATAAACCCTCCTATTTTATATTTATTTTTAAATGAATAATGATTATGAACCCTTACTGTATGCACTCGAATGTATTTTTAAGATGCTTACTACAACTTATTACAATGTTCACTGCTGTAAAACTCAAACGAAAACACTCTGGTTGTTAATATACTTTCTTTCTTGTCTACCCTTTGAAGAAACGAGAGGGAATTAAATTGAAACTGCTTACTGTAACGAAATTTGTGGTATCAAACAAATTTATTATTACTATTATTATTGCTGCTAAGTACACTAAAGTTATTCACTTAAAATTGGAATAATCGAACAATCACCATGAAATCTAATGTTATTCTCAAACAACACATTGTCCCAAAAAGCGAATTCGGTGTATAAGCAAAAATTTTGTATTTTTAATTTTCAGTTATTTTTGTAAGCATGGCTTGAAACATACCCAGCGAATACGTTTTCTGTGTTTATTATGATTATTATTGGTGTTAGGAGATTGTAACGAATTCGATAGACTAGGAGACATCAAATCAGCATGTGTTGAAGATACTGGAATTGATTTCGAATGTAAATGGTTATTGGACTTTTGCAAAGGTCGTTTAGAAAATTCCAAACAATTACTTGCAGGTCCATGAGCTTTTGGTAAACGCCTTGGATCAATTACATCAGATGATATATTTACACTATGACTATGGTTACTGTTGTGCTCTTTGAATCGAAATAAAAATTCATTTTGACCATTAGAATTATGATGTGCTTTCGACTCATTAGTAGATGATGTTAATGATGAAGCTCGTAAACGTTCAAATATGCTACGAGCCCAACTAGATCTTGAAGAAACAGAATCTCGACTATTTGTATGATTATCTCCATGTCCATGAACATTTAAAGGATGGTTTGAAGACTAAAAATTATTTTGAAAAATATCAACGTTACTTAACACATAAAAACAGGGTGAATAATAAAAATCATGAAAAACTTCGATTAGTCAATTTACTGAAAAGTGATTTGTTGATATGATCCAGTCTGTTTGGTTTATGGACTTTTCGAAAACAACGATGAGAAGAAACCTACATTGAATGTTATCTCAGCTGACTACTTTTAAACATCAGAAACCAGTAACAATTGGCTGTAATATTCGGTTAGTTAAATTGACTGAAAACAAATTTCCTGTAACTATAATTTACCACCGTTACTGAGTAACTAAAAAAATGACCTTGATTATCTCCACCCAGTTATTAGTGATTCAGACTGAAAGTGATGTAAATGAATAATTGATTATAGAAAATAAAGAAAAACTAGATTGTATACATATTTTCCACAGAATTAATAAACATGAATAGGCTTGCAATAGGTTCATGCATCTGAAAATCACAGTACATAGGATCCAAAAACTGGAGATAATTTTACCTTTAAGATCTGTGTAAGGCCGATGATAGTTACTTCTTTAATCTTGAGCACAACACTGTTAGTATGGAAACAAGTTGACGAGTCAACGAAATGATGCATGTGAGCAATGACTCGATGATTATGACTGTATCTTTGAAAACACCTATACGCTCTTCAACCAGCCGTATAAATGGGAATAGTGAAAGTGAAGGTTTTGTAGAATTCTGTTCTATATCTTAGAAACTAAATAGTTAAATAAAGGAAATGACCATGTACTCATTTTAGATTAATATTCATAACTTTTATTGACTTTCGTCTTTGTACAACAATCCTACCGATACATCCATGGGGTAATTTGAAAATTACTATTACTTAGAAGTATATATCTTTGAAATATTGCTACCACTAAGCTGTTGACATATGGATAACATCTGTAAGAACAGCTGCATTAGTGACTGGTATTCTTATAATCTATGAAACAACTAGTTTCATAACCTAATGATGAAAGCATTCAACTTTCAAGGACTAAGTCCCAGGTTTTAACTCCTCTCCATCTACTTCAGCTCATAACCAAGTACCAAGTCAGTTTTATTTTTTTACTTCAATCCTTTCATGATCTGCATTGTGTTAGGCTTGAACGAGCAAAGAAAGTATCTGTTCGCACTAATTTCTCCAGCCAACACATACTGCACCTCAAAACTAGTTCAACTCATAAGTCCTTAATTTTCCTCGTAGTTGTACATTGTTTACAATCGCGTATAATGGTATTTCTAAATAATGCAACGACTCGTAGGGGGTGAGATTCAATATTGGGAAACTAACTATTACTAACAGTGACATTTCAAGTAAGCGACACGATCTTGAAATCACTAACTGAAATATGGTTGATTCGCAAGCAATAAACATTTTATTCAAACATTTGCGTAATATGACAATGGAAACAGTAGGTCAGTAGGGGGGTTGTACAAAAAAGAGAAACCTATCAAATTGGATTGGTTAGTGGTTGAACCCTGAAGCTTAGTTGATTAAAGCGATTCAAAATTTAACACTAAGAAGTATTTAAAGTGATGACATCTATTAATCGGGGAAACAATAAACACAAAGCTGTGCAAAATTTGATATTACTGAAGAAGCTAGGCAAACTACATAGTGTCTTATAATTACATTGTGAAGTAGATGCAAGTAACTTAACTACAGAAAGTTACCAAAAGTCCATGTTTATGTCGGGATCAATCTGTCTATAAAAAAACATGATTTGTAAGCATATCTGTCCAACATTCGACGATACAGCTCCTCATCCGGTCTTATTAGTTAGTAGAATACATAGTGGCTAGAAAAGACTGCAAATGATGTGAAGATTTTTCTTGTTACTGGCGAACAAATATATTCAAGTTTAATGCGAACTCTCCATTAATTACCTGTAAAATATATGTATGATTAATATAACTACGACAACTATCACACGTTTGCTGATAAGATGTAAAGGCTTTTTAGTACTCTGTGATGCACAATAATTAAATACCGTTGGTATTTTTTAAATGCTATTTCATTGAAATAACTAACATTATTATTTCAATGGACCTACATCTTAAGGACAGTCTATTTACTCCTATTTCTGTACTGGAGAGTATCACTAGCCATAGTATGGACATTTTAACTAACACACACTTATACCAGGTTTTACGTTGATGATGATTGACTGACTAGCGGTCATACATATACGTTACGGTTCACATCTGACTACCTAAATATGTACCTGGTGAATGAATTACATTTTAATGTCAATAAATGTAAAAGTAACAAGAATAAAAATTTGAATCCAGCGAACACAAACAAGTCATCATTACAACTAGTCAGTCGTAATTAATGTGGAGCCTGGTACAAATTTCCGTGAGTGATTTACTTTTGATCCAACGTTTATTCCCGGTGTGTGTTTTTTTAATTACTACGTCAATTTCTACTCTATGCAATCCGATATATGTTAAACTTTGTTCATCATAATGAGTTTAAGGATAAATTTTGATGAATTATTAAGAAAGATAAGAACAATGAAAGATTGAAATCCTTTTCAATTAGAAAACTATGTAGATAGTCAAACGTTCCATCGATTTGTCACCAGGCAGTATATTTTCCTGATAGATATCGCTCCTAAATCTAGTCAATAATAATTTATCACAGCAACTAATTGACTATATTCATTTAAACACATATATACGGGTACAGAAAGGCACAAAAATTTCTCTCAAAGAATTATATAGAGGATTGTACAATAATATGCTTAAAATACTTTTCGGTAAACAAAAACAAGTCTAGGTTCATTATTTTGGCTTGTTTCTATTTACAACAATCAACTATGGAGTGTTCATTGATTTATTCAAAAGATATACGAAGTATAGATAATCTCTCTCCATTTTCAAAAACACGCTTGAATGAGTCTATGTAACAACAGCTAATTCATGTAAAATAATAAACATATAGTCAGATGCAGTAATAGCCTAGACTCAATTCAAACTAACTATAACATGAATATTTACTATAGTACAGGTGAACCAAACTATACGAGTCATAAATAAGATTAAACAAGTATGTGGGATCCAATTCCCAATCCCTCTTTTAGATAATACATAACAATATTTTAGGAATAAGATCAAGTGAATCAAACTATAATTAGAAATAAAATAGTGAAAATCAACTTATTCAAGTTAAGATGGATAAAATTGAAAAAAAAGTTTAGGAGATAATGAACATTCTATTGATTATGAATTAATTTTTCATATATCAAGGTTATTGTCATAGTTTATATTGAGTCACATAAAAGGTATATGAGTCACATAGTAAGTAAACAAATTCACATTAATAATCAAAATAAACCCTGGACTATTTGACACAATTAATTGAAAATGTCATCTGCGCTAAGAAGAGAAATACTTAGGGTACGACTATTTAAAAGAAAACAACAAATAGGCTTGATGAATAAAAATAAATTGTTTGTAGATGGGTTTTATCGTTCGATCGATAAATACCAATGAAAACCAGAGAAAACTGAACACGACCTTGATACGAATTGAGCCTAGAAACTTCAGATTGCTACATTAATAATTTGCGATCAATCGTCGGTCAATTAACGAGATAGCAATCAGCCAACAATAATTGTATGCATATCATCGGCATCAAACAAGAATAAACAACTTTGCAACGCTTTCTAATTTCCAATGGTACTCCAGTTTGTGTTAATAGCTGGATAGTAAATCTTATAAGGCTTAGAAACTGTTACTGAGATCTATTTTGAATTCATTAAGTTTGTCAGTAAATCGAAGGAAGGCTGTATTCCACGTTGTTAAAATATTTGTCCAGTGCTCGTTTATCTTCAGTTTCGTTTTGTCCACAACCCGCTGATGATCTAAATCTGTGTTATTCCCGGTATTCTGAGTTATTAATAATCACAATAAAACCATCTTTCATTCAGGGAATGGATGTAACTGATAATTATAAAACTATTATTTACTAGCTAGCGAATACACAGTTTGGAAATTCACTTAAAATACTGAATTAAAAGTAAAAAAGGAGTCCTATTTAGGGTGAATAGAATAGAACTTTACTGACGACATTCACAGATTTTTGAGATTAACCAATTAAATGTTAGCCAGGATGCAGCAGTTGCAAATGAATTGAATATTGCGGGAAAATGGTAACCCAAATACCGTAACTCTTACATACGAACCCTAACAATCATAATACAGGTTATGTAAACGATTTATAAAGTCGATCATTCAAAACAGGCGTTTCCCATAGACGTCTTTGCTCAACATGAAGTGTGTTATAAAATAACCCCATCTCTGAAAATTATATCTTCTCTGTATGTCATTTTCTGTCCATAGTCATATAAGATATTATTTCTCAAAAGTCCGAAGTTCTGCAAGTCATCGACGACCATATAATCATCTTAATTAGCCAAAATACGAAATCTAGTAAAAAAAACATGGTTTCTGGTATTAGGCTATCCGTGATTGCGCCTAAAAAAACCGCTATTTTCACCAGGATTGGTCGTCACTTCAAGGCCTTGAGTATAGTTTAGCTTTACCGACAACAGTAGGAAACAATTTTCTTACTAGAACTGAAAGGTTTACATAAATATGCACCAACTTTATGGATAATTTAATGCAAGATGAAGAAATATTAGATGAAAATTGTTGAGTTGAAGAAAATTAGAACAGCACATATATACACGAACAATGTTATTTTTAATTAGATCTCATCGAAAACGATGAACACATCTTATGGTGCTAATCGGTATAGAAAGTAAACGCTTTCTAGAAGCATTTTTCTTTGCAACCAGTTAACGTGATTTTTAAAATTGAATAATTTCCCATAAGTTTGAAAAAACGTTTCCCATTGACAGATTAATCGAACGGAGCTTTTATGACTAAAACCTAATACATTGGGTCTTCAGTTATTATCTTATTTAAGTCGATGATATCTATGTGAATGCTGTAAACTTGGTAAATGGAACAGTTTATTGCTCCCAAAACTCAACAGATTAAAATTGAATGTCAAAACCGAGAAAATGCATGTATTTTGCCTAGACCCAACATGATATATGGCAAGCAGAAAAGCTAGTAATTTCATCAACGAATAAAAATCCTTACTTTCTTGTAGCTAGTAATGAGATTTTGGAGAGAATGACAACAAAAAAGACCACACCCACCTATCACAATTAGATGAAAACTAACCATTCTGCTACATCGCTCCATGTTTCCAATCTTAAGAAATTGAACAGACTAATTTCAGTTTACGCAAGACGTGTAGTAAGCCTAATATTAAACTGAAGAAATCTATAATACAGCATATTTACAATTGTGATCAGCTGCTAAAATACAAGGTCATAAATCAATCAATAAACTCTTTTCATAAAATTTATGAAACGAAGTTGATAACAATGCATAATAAGTATTTTCATGTGATAAGCTAAATTATCCATAAACTGAAAATATTCAGCTGTCCTAGTAAGCCTCACGGATAAATGGAAACGATTTGGCACTTGTCAGATAATGATTATGCTTTCGGTCAATTAGTTAAATCATTGATATAACTGAATGACCAAGTCAATACTCATGTACTTCATTTTGACTTATATTTTGTTTGAAGCTTAGTGATCACCTGATTGCCCGAAACAAAAGTAGGTGGAGTGTGTATTTGAACCTGTTACCTAGTGATTAAAATCTACACGCTTTAACGATTAGTCCACTAGCTTGATATTGACATTCTACAAATTAGGTGATCTAGTAGTATAGAAATGTTAACTAAATCACGAAGTATATCATCATTACATAGTGAAGTTAATGCACTGATAGAACAGAAAATTGGAAATTTCACTACCGACATTGTTCGCCTTCATTAAGGATACATTGGCAAAACAGAAATGCCCACTATAAAGAATAATTTTTGACAAATATCAAAGTATACACCAACAGTCCAACAAAAAAAGGGTTAAACTAAAATATGTAGATCAGCCAACACCAAAATTAAAACGACCCAGTAATTTTTAATCACTTTTCAGCCAATGAGCAGAATATATACAAATCGAAAATGTTTCGTAATAGGAGTGATGATACCTATAGAGTCTGGCAGTTTTAGGTAGTTGATTAGTATTTTTCTAAAGGCTTGTTGACAATTATGTAATCTAAATACTGTGAAAATATCACTATATGACCTCACGAATCTGTATGTAAATAATCACTCTTAAGGTTTCTTTTTGAATCTTCCTTATAATCATAAGTAGTTTCATAGAAAATTCATCATCCCCTCTAAGAACTCTGTACCAATCAACTTGTTTAAGAGCAAAGAAAACTGAATTATATCTCTATGTCGATATACGGAATTCATGCATGGAGATGGTCATCTATCTTTTTACTCAAACTTCACTGGATCGTCTACTATTTAATGAACATATAACAAATTTGCTTTAAATGTTTTGATCATCACCCAAATATATTTCTAATCGACTTTTCACGTGATCTAAGATAACAGTTATTCATCTTTGAACTTCATGCAAAAACTCAAGAGGAGATTTCCTCAATTCTAACTGACTGATTCACACATAATAGTCTAACTAAAGAATAAATACTTAGTAATTTTAATTCAAACGAGTAAGACGAAGGAGAGAAAAGTTTTTTAAGAAATTTAAACTAAAGATATCAAGCTTTCAGAACAGTTGTAATTAAGGTGAATAATAAGGCTTCGTACTATGATAATTACAATAGCAATGAGAAGCATAAAGCGAGTGATCAAACATACAGAAGGAAAACAGAATATTTAACTATTGTACCTACCAACGAAGAACACAAAAACAGTGAGAAATTCACATCTCATCTATTAATTTAATGTAGAGAAAAAAAACAACTAATTATTTCAGAGTATAGAAAAAGTCAAGTCTCCTCTAACTACAAATCACATGAGATAGTTAAGTACATGTTTAGTATCTAGTGTGATTTGCGTTGACTTCGTCTACAGGTTTGTAATAAAAGTACACAATTCCAGTAAATATGTTACACGGTTTAGTACGTTTGCATGTATATCTGATATTAATTTTATCTTCATTTTAAATATCAGAACAAAACAGAATCTCGACGCAAACGTTGATTCTGAAATTTCTATATAAATGATTATGAAGGGATGACAATATGATGTTAACTGTCAAATGGATTTTATACAAGATAGATGAATATACAACTTGGAGTGGTTATTTACTGGTTAGAGCATTGAACCTTTAAATGATTAGTCATAGGGTCCGGAATTCACTCTCCTTGAGTTCAGGCAGTTGGTTATTATTACTGATTTTCAAACAACCAAGGTGTGGATCAAAGCGGAATACATTAACTTGTGCAGTCGATAAATGAATAACACTAGAATGAGAAAATCATAAAATCAAATAAATATCTTGAGGTTCATAGATCACTAGCTGTTATACATTGCTGCATAAAGATAGTAAAAACAGGTATTTTTGATGGTATGCCCGATTATGCACAGCGGGCTTAAGTTAGTATGTAAATATTCTATATTGTTATTTATATGCAAAAAATAGAAAAAATACAGGTATTTAGTTAATACGTCTTTATGTAAGTATTAAAATTGGTATGTGAGCCTTCACCTATGAAAAAATTTATGCTAATGCCATAACACAGACTTTAATTAAACAACAGAATGTTGATTATCGACTGTAAAATGACTAGCTTCAGTGAAAAGCATAATTAAATACTTACAAGAAGTTGGATTGCTAAGGAAAATACCTATCTGTCGCTTGAATATGATTAAATCTAAACCAAATATGAAGTCTGGTGATATTGCCTCCAAATGCACTAGTACAGTCGGGGTGGGGAGGTCGCTCTCCTCGAAATGCTCTCACAGGGCGACACGTACACAGCCAGTGCCATTGCGAATGTTCGGTGCTTCAACCGGGTTGGTGGACACGGAGGATCCACTTAGGAGAGTTAGAAAACCTCAACTAATAGTACTCATGGGCTCTAGGATCCTGAAAGAATAAAGGGTGTATGAACGGATTGTTGGTCACTGGCTACCATGGGACTGCATCTCCCAACACTGCTCCACTACCTTGTGGGCCAGACCTTTAGATCTAAGGCTCTGGGTGTGGCCTCCTATGTAAACCACCTGCTTCAGTCTCACTACCACGGCAGTATCACAGCCCACATACAAATCAAGTGACTTATGTAGCGCATATCTATTCGGTGTCCCTACGTACCAATATTTATGTGTTCAAATAAATAAATAAATCTAGTGATATTTTGTCGCAATGTTTAATAAGGTTAGGGTTACTTAATACAAGCAATGTTGAATCCAAGTCAAATGAACGTAAACAAATCTAGAGAAGTTCAATAATAAGCAAAAACTAATAAAGGCTTAGTAATTTCCTTCATTTTACAACATAAATCATTCATCACATTCGTTGCTTTCTGAGTACTTGACTGTGATCAAGGGTTTCTTAAGGTCATTTTAAGAGTCCTTCAAGTTCGTTCACATAAATGAAGTTTACCAAAGTTTTTACCCTACTGTGTGGCTTGATGTAAAAGCTTGTGATTAACACTATAGTGGATAGAAATCACATTTTAAAAGTTATCAAGACTTTTATCTAAGTTACTAACATACAACATTTTAATGCGTTGAAAAGTTAACAAGAATTTTTCTTGCGTTATAGTTTATCGCCTTATCTATTAATAAAATTGCATTTAAAATATGATCTACATTCTCTCCTCAAAAGATCAGATAACTGTTTTTTAATTATCCAACCATGTACCTGTTATTTCACATATGATTGGTATGACGAATAATAACAGATTATTATAAATGCGTGAACACACACATACAAAGTCGTTCACAGTACCGAAAATTCATTAAAATAATATGAATTTTGAAAACTAAAACTTACAATAGTTTGCTTCGTGATTGTCTCTGTTATATTAGTTGTTACTGGTGTTATAGAATTGCATGTTTGTCCTGTGTCCCGCGGATAATTTCTTTGTTGTCTTACACGAAAATTGGTTAAACGACAAGGGCAACAGACTTCATTTTTCAATTGTGTTGTTGTATGATGATTAGAAGAGGAATGATAATTTTGTACGGTGAATTTTGATTCATCTAAAAAAGAATTAATTTGAATTGAGTGTATAGAAGGATGAATGTAAACTGTTTAATAAGGATAAGAAAAAGAAAAAAATCATCCTATAATGTATCTTTTTGCACCAGTAACCAGTTATTTAAATCCACCAAGCACAATTACAAGTTAGCGTTATATGCTACAACATGCAAATTTCGGATGAAATCAATAGATTGGCTTTTTTATGCACATCAAATATCCCATTGTCTAGTGAATCTGTTCCAAATGTGTATAACCTACAATACTGTTTTTCATTATTTTCACAGAATATATTCCAACGTTGAAAGTAATCCTTTATTATTCTTATTACAAAGTTAGATTTGACGCATATTCAGTAAACGTAATCTAAGAATTTTTAAGCTGCATCAAGAAATAAAAGTTTATGGCATTTAAAAGTGAACGAATAAAAAGAAAAGATGATAAGTGACTGATAGTTAACTCTGTTTGTCTTTTTTGATTCATTTAATCAGGTAATTATTGTTGACAAATTGACGTAATAAGTATATACTTGTTTAAGTGATCATTCAAAAAAGGCTATTATAGTGCATTAAAACAAATAATCGATTATCATTTACAATAAGCACTTATTCGCAACCACTAAATTCATTGGAAAATTAATCATACAATAAAGAGGAAAAACGACATGTCAATTATCAATAGAAATTATAATTTATGCATTAGGCCAACAATAACAAACTCAGATTATCAATTAGGGTATCTAATGGTACATATAATTCTTTTCCTTAGAGAACAAACTATTAACACACCTGTGGAAGTAGCCATCGAACCGACTGCTAATTCCTGACCTTGTGGAATAGGTTCAAGTATTGATGAAAGAAAAGATCCTATGGGTATAAAACGTGAAGAAACTTCATCTGGAATAATTGAAGACGAACAGCCAACAGAATCTTTAATGTTGGAAGATTTCTGTGATGAATATTGCCGTTTGATGTTTTCAATAGTGATAACGTAAACAGCCAATACAAGGAAAAGTGAATAGTACAATTACAGAATGTTAAAATAAATAGAAAATATTTGAGTGTATAAATCAGGAGACAACTTTAATAATCATGTACAAAATATTGAGCTTTACTCTGTTCGCTAGACAATCAAAATGAGTTCAATAGACTGACCTAATATTAGATCGTCACATGACACTGGATAATACAATATTTATTTATTTATTTATTTATTTATTGTATTTATTTAAACACAAACATTGATACAAGGAGGCACCAAATAGTTATGCGCCACAAATCATTCGATTTGTGTGAAGGCTGGGATACTACCTGAGTGCTCAAACCGAAGCAGGTGGTTTCCTTAGTAGGCCACACCCAGAGCCTTTGATCTAAAGGTCTGATCCACAAAGTGGTGGAGCAACGTTAGAAGATGCAGTCCCATGGTAGCTGATGACCAACTATAGGTTCATACGCCATTTGTTTCCTTAGAATCCTGGAGCCGATGTGCACCACTGGCTTGGAATCAGGGTTTCCCAACTCCCCTAAGCGGATCCTCTATACCCACCAACCTGGTTAAAGCGCCGGTAATTCGCTTTTCGTTCTCTCAATTTTATAAAAAACCACCGCCATGAAATGGCAGTGAGTCGAACTTTCCAGACAGTGGTTGTATATGAGTGGCCATGTAAAAGCATTGCGAGGGGGAGAGCGGACTTGATCGTACCAGGACATTTGGTGGCTGAAAATGCACTATAATCTGTTGTGATGAGTTAGTTGCACTCACATACTGTAATAAATTCGTACCCATAAATATACGTATCATATTTTCCTGTATCATCATCATGAAGCATGCCAGGATCATATTGGAAGTAATATCATGATTTGTTTTTTATTTGTAACCTCTGACAGATCTTTATGTATCTGTCAAAGTAGATTTTCACCATTCTACTTTCAAAGTGATGTCGTCTGAATTTATTTGCAGGATTGATACTAACTTGTGGTTTGTTTCACTAAAGTAACTGTGAGTGACTTTTATTTCATCATGTCATTTTACACTGGAATTTTCAGCAGCCTTCACATCCCTGACAATGGTTGGATAATACAATAACCTTATGCATATGACATCAGAATAGTCAAAGACTGAAATAATCAGGATTGTTCAAACAAGAAGCAGGGCATGTTAATTAGGACGTAAACTGAATACACTGTCCCATGATTTACAAGTCCTCGTATATATATATTATTACAAACAATGGAAAACTGGCTCTTTCAATGCAAATCTTCAACGGTCTAACTTCTTACTTTTAGATTAGACATCTGGATAAAAAACTATCGACCGCTCACTTTACAGATTGAAAACGCAAGTTGAACATTTTTTTAAAATTTGCTCAAATTTTTTGGAAAATGTTCAGTCTAGTCAGTGTCTTCAAGCAACAGCATGATGCAACTCATGCATTTTAGTTTTGTCAAACAGCTGGAAATCGATTCAATAAGTAGAAATCAAGAAATATTATCACCAATAACACGTTTATAGCAGACCGTTGAGAATGGTGTTGGAGCTGTGGCTTAGTGACTAGAGAAGCTGGCTTTCAACCAATTTGTTATATGTTTAAAACTTCCTAAATACATTGGTTTGGACAGTTTCACCAGCCTTCTTATCAATAGCGTGACCCAAGGCCGAGTACATATACCTAAACTTGACACATTAGTTACATTACTGTAAATAGCAACAGAGAATATCTGTGACGAATACCATTTGTAATGGTTAACCAAGATCATAAATCTCAAAAACTCTTAAACTAATAAAGATATAGCAAAAGTCATAGTTTGGAAACAATGAAATTTAACAATAGATAATCATTTAAAATGGTTTAATATAACTTCCAAGGTAAACACAAACCTGAATTGCATCTATCCCACAATTCTCGCTATCGGTAAGATCACATACTGATGACGGTGATGACGATTGTTCATATTTCTCAGCTTCCAACATTTCACTGTTGTTTCACCAGTTTTGGAAAGTACTTTAAAAATTCAAGGAAGAATAAGCGTATGCAAAGCATATACAAAGAGGAAACTTCACGAATACACAAATATATCATTAGTAAATATCCTATAGTGCAGTTATCTCAATCCCATCACTTTCTGTCTCTACAAGGTCTTTTTACTCCAAACAAATATCAAATAAAATTTATTGGTATCACATTTTAACTGCTGAATTACGAAACAAGGAGAATAAATGAACAACTGTTTTTCGACGACTAAATGCTTTTCAAAATCTTTCTACTAGGCATAACTATGAATAAATTTATAGAAAATAGTGAGCTATTTATGCCGATTTGTAAGTTGAATTATAAAAAAAAGTGTAGGGTAAGGAAAAACACTTAATAAATAAACAACAGTACAATGAAAAATGTAATGTTACCAGCAAAAGTAATAAAGGTAAACATGATAAAACAAACAAAATTTAGCATATGATAAAAACCAAAACGTAAAAAAGCAATCAAGATTACAAAACCAATAGAAAAGACGTAATGCATATGTAGATAAATCTAGGTTCAGCTATGGGGAAAAGATTTTGTATCCCATTAATTTACAATGGAATACAGTAAATAACACCAAATCCTTTCCTCTAGTCTACCATTATTGACCAAACTGGGTAAAATTAAATAATAAGTCGACTTAATTTATTCTTCTCTAGGCTACGGAGATCCCAG
The DNA here is from genome assembly GCA_946903255.1 of Schistosoma spindalis. NCBI lineage: Eukaryota > Metazoa > Platyhelminthes > Trematoda > Strigeidida > Schistosomatidae > Schistosoma > Schistosoma spindalis. The sequence goes on along the minus strand of OX336423.1, from coordinate 9,929,360 downwards.
TTGACTCGTTAGGCTGGCCAGTACCATGGTTTGTGCAGTTAGCCTCATATGGACATCTGAACTGATGTATTTCAATAAAAATAATACAACTAAGTGATTCTGCTCGAACAATTATAACCAATTGATAAAAAGTGTTGCTATTTTAAGAGCCTTCGATAATACCATGTACAGAATATTATGACATCTATTTTTCTTAAGTTAGAGCTTCAGAAAGTAACATTTTACAAATAGTCGACTTTTAGCTGTTCGCGGAAATCTAAGATGTTTTGCCTATTCCTCAAATGTACTGATAAGGCCGAGGATAACGAGAGCGTTCCCAAAAAACTGGAAACAGAAGTTCGATGTTTAAATTTAATTGGTTGATATCAAGGGTTTGCTCAAAGATAAGAGAATTCTGTCTTTTTAACATATCAGTGCCTTATCGTCGCCAGAAACATTGTGATCAACATGCTCTTAAGTAGCTAAGTGACTGCTATAGGAAAAGTGTTACTGAATGTGATGTCTTTTGGAATCATTCTCAAACAGCCGTGCCGCTCAAACTTATCACCTTCGGCATTTGTTCTTAATATCTATTGGTAAACAGGCAGGTATAACTGGGAGTGAAGGGTAAGTTCGTAGATGTTTTAGCACATTACAAATTCGGATTTAAGGGCTGCCATGAAGGAATAGAAATAAATCAATTCATTCATCAATTACTTGAACATGAACTGCACTCTAAGTGTGATGGTCAGTGATACTACCTGATTACCCAAACAGAAGTGGATGAGGTGGGGTTCGAATTTCGGACGTGATAGCTTGAAAGTCGAATGTCTTTACCACTAATTCATCCCCACCGATCGATTTGGAAAATGCGTTACTTGTGTGAATGTCCACGTATATTAGTGTACTGATTTTGGAGTCATTAAGCCATATTTATAAACTCGTAATATAACTCACAACTACATAGGTTCTTGAGTTTTGAAACTCGTCAGTTGTACCATATAACAAAATTACAATACAACAGATCTTTTCTTCCCTATCTATGGTTTTTAGGAGGCAAGAATTGGACAAAATTAAATAATAAACGGAAGTTGAGAAGAAACGTTTTAGAAACTTTTGAAGTAGGTAAACAAAACCACTCTTTTTACTGACTAAAGCAGTAGGAAAATTTAAAAATATGAGACATAGAACATTTAGTCCGTGGTTAAAATACATAACATGAGATGAACGACTCAATCATTGATAACAAAGTAAAAATATTGATTAGGACTCATAAAATTAATCTGAGTTACTTTATCTATGTGCACTTTAGTTCAGAAAATTTTATTTTTCTTATATGGTAAATGAACTATTTGATATATATATATATATATATATATATATATATATATATATATATATATATATATATATAGCGATCACATTTCGAGTCAATCGATATTATTTTTCTAGGTCACTATCAAGTGGATAGGTGTGTAAGCCAAAAATGATAGGATTTTGATAAGCTTGATATTATTTGTTTTGTAGATATACTGCGGTAAGATATGTTTAGTTTCCCGGTCAATCCAATGGTTGAGATAATGTGACAAACAGGTAGAAATTTACACCTTCAGATACCTTTAAAATAATATTTCAGAATTTAAGACATGACCTGTAGACTTCACTTGTATATTTAATGGAATCGAATATTGATAGACTGGAAAGCTGTTAAAATAATGAAGACGTTTTATCGGTGAGCAGCGTATAGATTGTTTCAGGGTCATATGTGTGAACGTAACAACTATTTGTGGGACAGATGACAAGACTTTTTTATTCAACTTGATTTCTTTATGGAGATGAGAATCAACTGCCTAATATTTTCCCAATCTTGATCATCTTTCATATTAAAACCTTGCCTAAACTGAGGTGGTTGGACAAATATTAGACAAACACAGATGCAGACAGTTTTATATTAATGTGTGGACAAACAACCTATTTTGAAAATGTTATTGTTATATACTAATTTTGATGTGAAAGCTGCTGAAAATTCCAGTGTAAAATGACATGATGAAATAAAAGTCACTCACAGTTACTTTAGTGAAACAAACCACAAGTTAGTATCAATCCTGCAAATAAATTCAGACGACATCACTTTGAAAGTAGAATGGTGAAAATCTACTTTGACAGATACATAAAGATCTGTCAGAGGTTACAAATAAAAAACAAATCATGATATTACTTCCAATATGATCCTGGCATGCTTCATGATGATGATACAGGAAAATATGATACGTATATTTATGGGTACGAATTTAGTACAGTATGTGAGTGCAACTAACTCATCAGCGGAGAAATAGTACTTTTGCACAGAAATAAAAACCAACAGATTATAGTGCATTTTCAGCCACCAAATGTCCTGGTACGATCAAGTCCGCTCTCTCCCTCGCAATGCTTTTACATGGCCACTCATATACAACCACTGTCTGGAAAGTTCGACTCACTGCCATTTCATGGCGGTGGTTTTTTATAAAATTGAGAGAACGAAAAGCGAATTTCCGGCGCTTTAACCAGGTTGGTGGGTATAGAGGATCCGCTTAGGGGAGTTGAGAAACCCTGATTCCAAGCCAGTGGTGCACATCGGCTCCAGGATTCTAAGGAAACAAATGGCGTATGAACCTATAGTTGGTCATCAGCTACCATGGGACTGCATCTTCTAACGTTGCTCCACCACCTTGTGGATCAGACCTTTAGATCAAAGGCTCTGGGTGTGGCCTCCTAAGGAAACCACCTGCTTCGGTTTGAGCACTCAGGTAGTATCCCAGCCTTCACACAAATCGAATGATTTGTGGCGCATAACTATTTGGTGCCTCCTTGTATCAATGTTTGTGTTTAAATAAATACAATAAGTATGTGTTTTTCCAAGAAAACAGTATCTTTCATCACTTACTGAATCTTCTGATTGGGTATGAATGTAAAATTTCGCAACCGACCACTTATTAATAAGTTCATCAAATGGCTATTAATGTTTACTAATAAACCTATGACAATAATAGTATTTCAGCTAATTGTTTTTATTCAGTAACACATTATACAACTAATAAAACAAAGAATTCTATCAATACAGTTGTTGAATTCATGAGTCGGTCTAAGCTAGACCATCATTGAAAACCTGTAAGCACTGGACGGTCACTTCGTTCTAGCTTGGGACTCCTCAGCACTACGCATCCACGACCCCATACGTGAGAACCGAGCATAGGACCTTCGGTCTCACGCGCGGACGCCTAGCCCCTATACGACTGAGCCGGCATCCAACGGTGTCAACGCCTAGCATCAAGACAATGGATCGATTAAAGCGTTCGCTCAAGAGACTGAAGGTCCTATGTTCGAGCCCCACGTGTTGGATTGTGGATGCGCACTGCTGAGGAGTCTCAGGTTGGTACGTAACGGTCGTCCAGTGCTTACAGGTTTTCAGTGGTGGTCTAGATTAGATGGACTGCTACAACCTGCACGAACTCCCATTCTCCTAATACAACTGTGTTGGTAGGAATAAAATAAATGTTAAAATAAGCGTATATTACTACATTCAACGTAAGGTGAAATTCCTGAATGTCACATCATACTAGAAAACGAACTAACATAATTCTAAATGAAAGTGGGTCGGAACACAATTTATGGACGACATCCCAAGGTGACCTTGAGAAAACTCATTTACTAGGGTCAAAAGAGTTATAAGTTGGTGAGGAATTAGGTCAGGAATCACAGTTAATGTCGAAATACTATATTGCCATACAGATAAATCGACTTCACGCCAAAATCCAAGACTTGATATCGTTAACTTTATTGGTTCGTTCAGAAATTGTGTTTTCAATCATTCAAATAGTTTGCCATTAAGTGCACGTACTAATTGTAAGTTTCCGACTAGGAACGTATTCAAGTAAATCTTGTGCAAAATTTCACACAAACAAAAACATATTCAAAATCGGATAGAGGACAATTCAGAAGTAACCTGAATCACAAAATATACAAAACAAAACATCGACTAACTTCTGGGTGAGCTGTTTGGTCCACATGCAAGCTAAGATCCTAACACTGTTTATTCGTTTGGCGTGGGCAGCACGTGTAAAGGAACAACCTTGAAATAAACTCTCAGCCAATCATAATAGTCTGTTATTACCTTTTGATAGCATGAACGAATCATTTTCGTGTATTAACTTGACCTACAAACTTCCATTTGATTGGTTAAGCTTGTATGTAATGATATGGGTTTTGTCACTAAAACAAAGGATATTTTGGCGTTTATGAAGTACTACTTTGTGGTGTATTAGGCACTACAGTATCTCGAAACACAGATTCAACGAATGTTTTCTTATACGGAATTCAATGTGGCATTTCTGTAAGTGTAATAACATCAAGGACTTCAACTGAAAATTACAGTAAGCTGAATTAGTAAGAAATCAGATAACTATTATGATAGATTTTCGCGTAGTCAAAATTGTGTAGTGGCATAAACTTATTAAATAAAACTAACGTTCGGGAATGATCTGAAGCTACTATTGTACAATAATGATAAACAATTATATTTCGTCATTGGACGCTATGAATATTAATTACCTGAAACAATTAATATGTCATATTTTAGTTCAAACACTTAATTAACAACTAATCAACCTCTGTTTGCATACGTAAATCCTGAGAGGATTGCCATGATATAGTCTTTCGTATTTATAGCTATGGGTTTGATTAACAATGCCAAAATATTTTTGGTATTCTTTATTTCTTACAGGTCTTCGATAGAATCACTTGTGGGCTGTAGTTATGTTGAATTGAAAATCAAACCTTACGAAATTTTACCGAAGATTATTTCTGAACTTCTGATAAAAGAACATGATAATCAGCTATTTGAAATACACAAGACTATTAAGCTTATGGAAATATCATATTATATTCTTATATTCAGTAAGCTATGTTGAAATCAGTAAATCTACTAAATATATTTTTTATGATAACATTTTAAATGTGATCGGAATAAAGAGCGTTTGAGTTAGATTGAATATTAACGGTTTCTGCTAAATTATTAAGTCATATACTATTGAACACAAGAAATCGTATTTGACATATTTTACAACCATGTTAGGAGATGATCTTGAAACTGAAAAATACAATGGTTAGTATGTAAAACATGATCATAACTGGAGTTTTTCGTTAAATAGATATGTTTGTTTACTAGAAATTCAGGTTATTAATAACAGTAAAGAAATTAGGTAATTTAAAGCCTTCTTAGAGCAAACACGAATATGTATGTATGTAAAATTTACATCAATTTCTATACAAAATTAATCTGGTCATTAAATTTCTTTGTCATCAGCTAATTGGATATACAAACTCAGTATAAAAAAGTACATTATTTTATTTAACCTGATTACTCATCGTTCTGGTCCAAGGACAAGGTCTTTTGAGTTAATGAAATTCCCGTTAAATTACCCTTGACTATGATTGATCTAATACATGAACTGTGAATATTAATAATATTCTTGTGATAAATTTTTACGTGATGAATTTTAATCAAATTCTGTGCATTAAAGATATGAGATACTGAATTATAAGTTAATCTCTAGACTTATACAATCTTTGATGAAATTAAAAGTATGGAAATGTGAATATACCACTTTCAAAGAATTCCTAATGTTCTTGAAATTCTTGAAGTTTAAAGGAAATACTAAGCTTAGTAATAAATTTATCGCTTGATGACTTAGACTAATGAACAACACCATGGAGTTAGTTACTAGATCATTACGAGAAGCTTTTAAAACTCTAAACATAATTCTGGGTAACTTCTTTAAATTTAAGCGATTTACAGAAGGATGTGGATATCTAACAATTCTTGAACTCATGAACCACGAATGTACCAAACTTGTTAAATTTTCTAGTGAAGATTTTTTAATTGCTGAGCTATCATTACTTCTGATTATATTGTCTGACATGGAGAACTCAGAAACGCCAAACAAATCATTCACTTGAGCTCTTAACGATCATTATCATTACATTATTTATTCCACCAGAGTGGATTTGAAACTGTGCTTAAGGAAAGCATAATGCTTAACATGTACTTTTCGTAAATCGACATTTTTACAAATCAATAATGAAACATGAAGCATCATAATTGAGGAAAAATAACATGAACATGTAAGTGTATTCTGAACAAGCTAGAAATTTTTTATCGGCAAATGTATACTAACATTCAGTGGAACCTGTGATAAACACCTCTATCTTCTTAAAGGCTTTGTTAACATTTATAAATCTTTGATGCAGATCATGTATATATTATCTAAATTTATAAATTGTATTATAAATCATCTTTTATTCTTATATATTGATGCATAATGTTTCCACTCAACGTATTTGATATCATAGGTTGGTTTTACTAGGAATACACTCATTTTATTATAGACTCAGTTAACTGTAAACACGATAACATTGATTTTTATTACTTATCTGATACGTTAATCAGGTCCTGACGTCATCGCATGGTTACGAATAACAATATTTATCGATATGGGTAAGTGTCATGATAAAATCTAAACATTTTCTACCAATAATGTTTTATTAATACGTGAGTAGTAATGACGACCTTCCTTTTATCGCATTTATTTTTTAAGTGATTGATTTTCCATTTTTATTTCAAATTGTCTTGGAATGATAAGTAATTTAAGATGGTGGTTGGAGGTAGTCAACAGGAAACCCTGGACCTAGGTTTTGTGCTACTCGATACTCGTCAGCAAGGTGTACCACCATCTTATATCAACATAGTGCACGCAATGTTGAATCACCTAGACTAGTGGCCTCATTGTGATTTGGTCGATAGGATTCGATTTGCACTAAGAAGGATCTGACAAATATGACATTGATCACCATTGACCATCAATCAATTGTAAATGCTAAATGATTAAACAAGTTAATAAAGTTATATAACTCTATTTCGAGATTATGAATAAATATTAGCAAGCTGTATACACAATTTTGAGAGCTTACTGGGGAGAGATTTGTAAACCTATGTGCATTCAACAAATTGGTTATAGACGGCACAATATTTCCTCCACGAGGGATAACAGGCGTAAGTAAGTAATTCTCCAACTGTTTAAATAGTTCATTTCATTTTCTAAAGAATCGTTCCAAACTGAAAAACTCACACGTAAATATCACAGTTGTTGGCATATTTTCCTTCTTGTTAGTCACATGTCAACTGTCCTAATATCAGCCGATTAGTGATTATACACAACAAATATACAAATAGGTGTTAAATGTTCATTCCCTACTTCAGGTTTCACAATTTTAATAATAAATCTAATTTGAAATTTCTTATTTAGGAATTTTAGATGAGTGATTTTATTTTACAAAGACTAAGATTGGAAAATATAGAACTGTTATATCCCGAGGAGAATAATGAATGGTAACTGTTGGGATCTATTTCTATATTAATAATATACGTATATTTTTATCGTATAATTATTAAATAACTAAACTATTCATATTCGTGTTCCTCTTATCATAAGCTTTGTTTTGACCTATGAACTATTATTATATGATTTACCATTCTTGAGTTATGCCCAGTTCATCAATTACTATCTCCCTTATTCACAGCTACATTTGGCTAAATCTTGCACAAATGTTGTTTCCTATTTTATGGTACGATGTGGTCTGTTCGGTTCGTATATAAACCCAGTATGTTTGAAATAAATTATTCATATCGCAGAGTCTAAAATTGGTGTTCTGGACTTAACAGGTAGGGCTAGGTGGGAAGCAGGACCGATAAGGACTCTAGACTTCTCGTACACGTTTTATGCGAAATTTGCCCAGTCGAAAATTCACTGTTCTCTAATTTGCGGTATCATTAATTTATACATTAATAGGACACAGGGCACAAGTTATAATAAAAACAATTTCAAGAAGGGATTTTGTGTAGAATTGTTAATTTCAATAGTTGAAATCATGAATCAATTGAAGCTAGACCTCCATGGAAAGCCTGGAAGCACTGGACGGCCGTTTCGTCCTAGTATGGAACTCCTCAGAAGTGCACATCCACGATCCAGCCCCTCGCTGGATTCGAACCCAGGACCTACCAGTCTCGCGCCACGCGCTTAACCAACTAGACCACTGAGCCGGCATCCAACGGTGTTAATATCTAACTTCACCCAATCCATGAAGTTGAGCCACCGTCACCATTGTCTTCAGTGAGTTACTATCTCACAAGAGACCTGGTTGAACTCCACTGGTGACGGCTTCTCACTAGAACTCCAGGAGTATCTCTTGAAGTCAGTCACTAATGAGCAGACGGTTATTACTAGAAAGGGTTTTGTGGAGAATTGGTAATTTCAATAGTTGAAATCATGAATCAATTGAAGCTAGACCACCATGGAAAGCCTGGAAGCACTGGACGACCGTTTCGACCTAGTATGGGACTCCTCAGAAGTGCACATCCACGATCCAGCCCCCCCCCGCGGGATTCGAACCCAGGAATCCCATACTAGGACGAAACGGCCGTCCAGTGCTTCCAGGTTTTCCATGGTGGTCTAGCTTCAATTAATTCATGATTTCAATTAATAAAAACAATTTGTTTGTGTAACAAGATCAAATAAGTTTACTTGATTGCATTTCACATGTTAATCACAAATAATTGTTGTTTTAAATAGAAGAGATAATATATTATAACTCAATAGTGTATTTTCATGTACAAGATTTATTGAATTGTATTGCATATTAACCTAAACAACGGTTGTCTAGTTTTGTTTGGTAAATTATTGACACATCCAATAACCGGATTAAAAAAAGAAAATGTAAGTTTACGCAAGATTAGCAACAAAATGTTTTTTAACTGAGTGTAAAAAGAATGCAACTAATATCTATGTAATGTAGTCGAATGAATTTAAGTACTTCATTACTGACAACTATCTTAAAGCAATAAGTATTCATTGTAATTTTTCCCCCCCTTTCGAAAAGTTTTTTCATCCCATTTTCCAAATTTTTTCATTCTGTTTCGTCCAATTAAATGGCTAGTAATTGAAATTACCGGATACGTTAGATTGGATACACTGAACTTTTGCTATCGCTCAAAATCCAGTCGAAGGATATGACGTTGGTAACTTTTACTGTGAAAGTTCTATCTACAGTTCAGTCTTGGAGAAAAGTTTTTTCCCTGAATAATGATGAATATAAGAGCTTCATTTAGGAAAGTAAACAAACTCAGACTTCAAATTACTGGTTAATATAGGTATTCAAATTAAGAATTTACCATATTACCTCATACATTAAGCTTAGAAAGTGGCCTCTTAATAAAGTAATAAGCTCCAGTTTAGTCATCTCAGTTTAAAAACAAAACACTTTTCAAATAAACTGTGACAATCCCGAATACGGAATTGTATTGACCTGGTGTATAAGTACTAACTGATTAATTGTTAGGATGGGATAAAAAGGATGAGTTCACGTAATTTCTGTTCAAGATTATTTTAGTTTTTAATTCAATCTATGAAAAGTACATTGTAATATTTGCTTTATTTTCAGTACAGTATTTGTTCAGTTAAACATTGATTTTATTTCATGTGAAGCTTATTCAAAATATTATTCTTTGCATCCAATTAAATATCAACTTTCTTCAACATGGTATGTAGCATGGGTTTTTATAATAATTCTGTGTATTTTCCCCGTATGTAATGTTAATTAATCTTTATTTGTCAGTACAAATGAATTTGATCATCATGTACAACTAAACTGATGAACAAACAGAATTTTGAAATATAATGGTGTAACTCACTTGAAACCTTACACTATGAACTTCTAGTTTTGATTATTAGGTTGTGATAATCTCACGCTTGTATTACTTTTAATTGTTGTCGATTGCTTTCATTATTAGATGTAAGTACATTATATTTGCTTACTGAATTGTTAGCTCACTTTTTCTCTCGGTTTTACCCCTCTATATTCCTTCAGATACTGCTCCTCACACTCCCACGACACACAAGGTATTTTTATGCTAGATAAAATTATACCAAAGGCTAAACGTTATAATAGTAGGATATGAAATTTGAAATAGGTAGTATATTGAATAAAAACAAGTCAGTAACAGACTAACAAATTAACGACTTAAATAGTTTGAAATTCTTGAAACCATTTAGTCATTATTTCCGAGTTAAATTAAAACAATTAAGGCATCAAACAACTAATTACGCGGCTGAGTACCACTCGATTAGTTCAAATACGAAAGTTATCCAAACCATTTCGTTTCTATGGTTTGGATAACTTTGTTGCATTGCTGAGCAACTGCTGCATAGTCAGTGTGATTGTATTTCACCGACCACTGGGTCTCAACAGAAATCCATTAGTTACCTCTCACTGGGGTAAGTCTATGATGTGAACTTTAAAATACAAGTTTCTATAAAGTTCAACTCTAATAGTAATTCAGGAAGTCGTTATCAGTGGAGTTCAGCTTAGTCTTACTGACAATACTTTAGGTCAAAATAACAACCTATAAAATATATAATTTGAAATTAAAAGAAACAAATGGATGAAACCCAATAGTGATACTTTGTAAGAGATTTCCGTGAACGCCTAGTAAGCAAAATGGATTAAATAATCCATTTCTAATCATTGATACTTTAAATAATATAAGCGCAAAAACACATATGGATATGCAAACTCATGGCAGTGTATACACTAATACTCATACTCTTGAGATTGATTGCTGAGGATATAGTTTGGTAAAATGGTAGGGTCAATTTCCGACAACAACCAATAAACCCTCTGGCCATATGCATTTATCAGTGACAAATAAATTCCATGACTTGGTGGCATTCTTTCCTTACATTTATATTTAATACATGACCTTTAACCTCTTTAATGCTGCTATAGGATTTATGATCTATGATTGGTTAACTTCACCTTATTTTAAAAATAGTCTAGACAATCATAATCAGCATGATTATTGGCTGTGAATATGGCTATCTCAACCATGGAAATTACTAAATTCTCCACAAAACCCCTTCTCATATTAATCAACACATGCTCACTAGTGACTCACTTCAAGATGTATATCCTGGAGTTCTAGTGAGAAGCAGTGATCAGAGGAGTTCAACGGGGTCAATTGTGAGATAATAACTCACTGAAGACAATGGTGGGTGTGTCGCTCAATTTCGTGGATCAGTTGAAGTTAAACATTAACACCGTTGAATGCTGACCGGATCAGTGGTCTGGTGGTTAAGCACTCGCTCGCGAGACTGGTAGATCCTGGGTTCGAATCCAGCGGGGGGCGGGACCGTGGATGCGCATTGCTGAAGAGTTCCGCACTAGGACGAAACGGCTGTCCGATGCTTTCATGTCTTTCATGGTGATCTAGCTTCGACTGAATCATGATCTCAACTATTGTAATTACTACAATCTCCACAAAGCCCCTTCGGATACTAATATTGCTATTATTTAGCCTTTATTAGTTCTTCTGGACTATTTTAAAGCGTAGTATATTTGGATGGTATCTAGGACTGGAATCCAGGACATACTTTTCCCCTATTTGAGACTCATCATTTGGGTATACTACCATCCGTATGTTGATGTCCATAATTAACCTATAAAGCAGTACCTACTGCTTCAAACATCCAAGCGTTATCCACCAAGCTACTGAGCCTTGATGGTCAATAATTTATTCAGTGAGTATGAATGTATGAGTAAGTGTTTATAATTTTTCATTATTAATTCTCAGGATTGTAAACTGATCTGTCTCTACTGATCAATGTTCATCCTGCACGAATGACCCCGATTTAGCCTTTCAGTTACAAGTTTTTTGTATGTTACGAGCAGTGAAAATCAAGAATATTCAATGAAATACCTATTTAAATGTTATGCAGTTAAATTTTGGTTTTTATTTATTCCAGTTATAACTTGCATTTCAAGTTACACATTAAAATAAACTAAATATCATTTGAGCTCATTTGATTTCATTCTATGTCTTTCCTAATTTAAGGGTAATATTATCCAATATATTTAACACATAAAAAGCAAAAAAAATTTTGATGGATTTGCCATATTTTCCTAATGTATATTAATTTGAGTAAAAATTATTCATCAGATATCTGAAATGTAAGATAACAACTCGATCTACACAACAACAACTACGACCTTGGTATCACGTGAAAAAATAGCAAACATCAAGTGAAAGTAACCAATCAGAGAACAGGGCAAAATTAATAGAGCAAAATGAATTATTTTTAATAGTGATCATCGACATCCTCGATCCTAACTAACTACCACTTATGAACAAAATTATAAACGTTACATAACTCAAGGCCTTTCTGGATGAGTTATAAAAAAGGAATTCAATTTATCTTTGAATGAAAATTGATAGTCAGAATAAAAATATCCGTTACTTGTACTAACTGATTACATGAAAATCTGCAGAGTAGCTCATATTATTACATACAGGACCAAAACGCCTAGTTATTAATGAATCTCAATTTTTACTAAAATAGGTTGTTTGTGATATAACTCTGAGTAACACGTATAGAACAAGTGAAATGTAAACAGTAAAAGAAATTTTAATAGTGAGTTCAATGAAAGTTTAGGTTGGGGATATCCAGAAAATTACTTGGAAAAAGCCTTAAGGGGTTCTGGAAATTCTGAGAAACATCTTATCCAATCAGTATTCAAGAGAAGTTTTGCTAGAAACATCTAGAAAGATATCGACGCTGATATACAATACAAAGTGGTTTAACTCTGTATGAACAAAACAAGGTGTTTATGCAGTGCAGTGCGAATGAAGCTTGGACCATATTGCTAGGCGAAACGTTAAATTTATTTCACATTCATTCGTTGAGATTTTACAAATACATTCTTCCTCTTTAATGTCTCACATCAACTCGTCGCCCAAATACTGTGAAACTATTCGATTAAATTTAGACGAAAGTTCTTATTTATGTTTATTATTGAATTTGTTTTGTGAAACTGTGCTACATTCTAATTTTATTATAGTTCATTTAACACAGTCATATGAATCAAAAGATATGTACAACTTTGAAATCACGCGATTAGATTTGACCACATGTCTAATCTCATAGTTTCATTCAATCAAAACGTCACTGCCAGAAGTGACTATCATTATAGATTCTAATTCCTCTAAAAATCAACAAACTAATGAGAGTGAAAATTTTTAAAATGTACTGTAACACTTGATATTTGACTTAACATTGCCAATTAAGACATTAACTAAAAACCAAGTCACTTCTCTAGATCCGTGTAGAATCTGTTAGGTAAAGTGTCTATATTTCTGTAAAATTCAGAACTGTTATCCTTTTGACAGTTGAGATCATGAGTCAATTGCAGCTAGACCACCATGGAAAACCTGGAAGCACTAGACGGCCGTTTCGTCCTCGTATTATCCTTTTAATTCACAGATTAATACACTAAAACATTTATAATACACCAATCCATGTAAATGTAAATACTTGGAGAAAACATATAAAGCATTGAATTAAATCATCTGAGATTATTCAGAATTCATCGGAGAGTATTTGGAAGATTTTATACAACCAGTTCTCTTCATCAATTTAAATCAAGTAATTAGTACAACAGTTGATCCAGAACAAGAAGAAATCATTTCATTTCATGGATTTCCATGATTTGCTTGAAACTATTCAATTTTATCAAATAATTCAATGTGATAATTACTGAGTGTAGTATTTGTTTTATTTTCTAGTGTGATATTGTATTCGTTATAACACTGAATTATTTAAGTTTAATCTTTATTCAAGATACAATATTCTTGTATTAAATTAACATGGACTATACTCAGCATGTGACATGCCGCATGTGATCTTGTTATATCTCTGGGTATTTTCTATATATGTGATTTTATGCTAATTGATATTCAACATGGGTTTACAGTCAATATATAAATGAGTGTATTTCCGACTAGAGTCATCGTATTTTGGAGGTTTAATCAATCTTCACTTGTACCAGACTTGGTATTTTTACTTCATGACGTGTTAATAGCAGTGGTTCCTCGTTTTTTTATGTATAAGTAAGAAGCGTCGAGGCGACGAGGATATCGGGAAAAAGAAAGCCATAACAATTGCCGAAGGGGTCAACCTACAAGTTTCAGCTTTTTAATGGTTCTGTCTAGTTTCAGTAATTACTCAGTTGTCAGTTCGACTTAACCCCGAACCCTTGTTTTTAGCTATAAATATTACTTCTACTTTTTTTACTAAGTCGCTGTTACAATAAACTACACAGTTTACTAGTGCAAGAACATGCCAATTTCATTTGTAGAAGTAAAATCAGTGTTTCAGTTTATGATGATAAGTTTATTAAGTTTCGTTTAATGCTCATCGGTGCATTGAACGAACACGTGCTTAAAAAAATCAAATCCGGAATCGCACTCAAAAGTTATGGATATATTTAACGAGGTTATTGATACATTTCGTGCTACAATTTGGAACAGTTTTGTGATGGAAGTAAAGGTTAACAAATTTCTAAAACTCTGGGCAATGCTTTTTTATCAGATTCCGCTCATTCTAGTTATCCAGTCACATCGAGTGAAATTCGAAACCATTATGATACAAACGTTTCAATTTTTAATCAAATTTCTGATGTCAAATCAGATTCTTATTGTATTATTGATTCATTAGTTTCTAATGAAGTTCAGTACGGGGGATTCACCTACAGCCACCTCTCTCCATTGTTCCATTCAAGAAATGGTGTTAGGCAGGGTTGCCTAATCTCACCATTCCACTCCAGCTTTGCTTTCGATGACGCTCTAGAAATAGCCCTGATGGATGTAGGTAGTGGTGCTATAGATCTGTTGCCTGGAGAAAGACTTTTCGACCTTGGCAATTAGTGTCCGTAGGTATGGTATGTACTTTACACCTTCGAAATGCAAAGTACTTTTACAAGACTGGCAGGACCCTGACCCTACACTCACTTTGGGTAGTGAGCAGATAGCAGTAGTTGAGAAGTTCATGTATCTGGGTAGCTGCTGGTGGTGGAGTGAGTAATGAGATCAGTTCACGTATAATGAAAGCCAGAGCGGCTTATTCCAATCTGGGCCATCTTTGGATGGATAGCAACTGAAAAGAACTGGAAAGGATTGCCCAGGACAAAGTTGGATGGAGACTACTGGTGGCTGGCTTATGTTCCCCCGATGAGGGGTAACATGACTAAGTAAGTAAGTGTTCAGCATAACATGCAGCATGTGATTTTCTCATAACTCTGTGTATTTTCCATATGTATGATTTTCTTATAATTATTAGTCAAAACGGGTGTACAATCAATCAAATACTCAATGAAGGGAGAAACGATTGAAACTGCTGAATATAATAAACTTGGTGAATATTGAAAACGTTTCAAGTAATCTGAATCTCATATTTAGTCCATCCAACCGACCTTGAATCAAACATTTGTTCAGTATCCTATAGGCGATGATCATTCTTCGTGCTATGTTCAAAATCTGCATACAAATCAATAAAGGGTACTATTTTATCCAATAATATGATCAAGAAAATATGTATTAAACACAACTCTTTTATTTGATTTCGTATTGATCATGAGTAAGTTTTTCTTACCCCCAGTTTTTTGTAAATTTTTACAAAAATTTCATGAAAATTTCTTAAAAAGCATTAAAATAATGATAGTGATAAGTTTTGAACATTGAATATACAGTTTCCCTGACCTGTTCACAAAAACAATTTAAATTGTTATGTAACAAACCCAATTTATAGATGAATAATTAGTACAATATGCAAATGATCAGAAATTATTTTATTTACCGTGTGTATGTGCGTGCGTGTGTGTGAAGTATTTCAGCCTAGTAACAGGAAAAGAGTGCAAATTAAAAAAACAACCATTACATGGAAACTTTCTTCTTGTAAATTTCATCTGCGAAAACGTGCTCTTTATACTGGTTATATATTTGTTTATTCAAATGGAAAATAATTCATTTTAAGTTAATACATTACGTAACAGGTTTTATGGTGTAAAATATCAATGTGATATTGCGGTTATCTATACTATATTAATAGAACAGTAGGACAAGAGGAAAAGAAATGTAGTATTAATCACTGTTTATTTGTCTATTGTATGTGCATCGAATTTCAATGTAATTGACTCAGTTTAAGTGTCATAATCAGTGAGGTGACATGGAGTCAGTTCAACAATTTTATTATGATGTTATCAAATATGAATCTGTATCCAGTCATAGTTGATTCTCATTTTACGTGCACATAGATGATTCAGAAACAATCTCAAACTTCAATTTTCACTTTTATTTTCGCTTGATATAAAGAAAAATTAACAGTGAAAATCATCTATTAATAATTATCAGTATAGGATTGTGGAAATTGTTAAGTTTAAGTTGACATCATGAATGGATAAATGTTAGACCATCATTGAAAAATTGGAGGCACTGGACAGCCGTTTCGTCCTAGTATGGGACTCCTCAGCAGTGCTCATCCACGATCATTCAGTTACTCACTGAAGACAATGGTGGACGTTGACGCGATATCGTGGGTTGGTTGGTACCGGCTCAGTGGTCTAGAGATTAAGTGTTCTTGCGCAAGATCGAAGGTCATGGGTTCAAGTCCTTTGGTTCGGGGTCGTGGATGCACACTACTGAGGAGTCCTATACTAGAATGAAATAGCCGCCCAGTGCACCCAGGTTTTCAATGATGATTTGACATTCATCCATTCATGATATCGATTTGAATTATTAATAACTCAATCCTACATATGTACACACACATTTATTCATCTTCACATTGTGAACTTTTCACATGATTCGCATATAATTGACTCATGTTATCCAGCTTACTAAAGTCAACATCTAAATATGATTGGATAAACACAGTAAAGATTTGATTTGATTTTTAAACACTATTTCAATAAATCCAGAACAAATATTAATGCAGAATAATATGAATTCATTATTTTCATTATATTATTATGCATCAATACTTGTTCTAGTTTTATTTACATTCATAAAGGGAACTAATTGCATGAACCTATCTATTTCTTTGATCATTTCGGTTTTGATTATCTTGAAGAAGTCAAAATAAGTTTGTTAGACGAAATGTTGGAATTATTTAAATTTCAACCGCTGAGATTAATTCAAATATAATTTCCACACTTAGTGAATTCTCAAAACTCGGCGCCCAATTTTTGTCAAACTATTCGTTATAAAAACTCCTCCTGGAGTCCCTTTCAGGGGGCTACTGCCGGTCCCAAGCCCGGATAAAGGAGGAGGGTTGGGCATGAGGTTAGCGACCTCATCCCGAAGAAAACAAACTCTCTAAAAAAATGCTAACCAGAAAAAATTATTCAAACCAATTAAACTCTGCCCTGAGAGTCAGGAGGTCTTCATTTAGAAGAATTATGACGCCTCATGATGAAAGCCGAGTTTCTTCGGAAGTCACGAGGCCGATACCTCTTCTGACAACCAGAGCAACCATTTATTTAGGTACATGGAAGGCTCGCACAATGTGGGAGACTGGGAGAGTTTTCCAAATTGCTGCAGAAATGAGGAGATACAATTTAGAGGTGCTTGGGATCAGTGAAACACATTGGACGCAAGTTGGACAACAACGACTAGCTTCAGGGGAGCTGCTGTTATACTCCGGACATCAAGAAGGAAATGCCCCACATACACAAGGAGTTGCATTGATGCTGTCCAAACAAGCACAAAATGCACTTATAGGATGGGAATCTCATGGACCAAGGATCATCAAAGCCTCCTTCAAAACAAAGAAAACGGGGATTACAATGAACGTCATCCAATGCTACGCGCCTACCAACGACTACAATGAAGACACTAAAGATCAATTCTACGATAGGCTGCAGTCAATTGTCGAGAAGTGCCCAACAAAGGACCTGACTATTCTGATGGGAGACCTAAATGCCAAGGTTGGAATTGACAACACCGGATATGTAGAGATCATGGGACGACACGGACTGGGAGAAAGGAACGAAAATGGTGAGAGATTTGCAAATCTATGTGCCTTTAATAAACTGGTCATAGGCGGCACTATATTCCCACATAAACGCATACACAAAACCACATGGACTTCACCGGATCACACTACACGGAACCAAGTCGACCATATCTGCATCAACAAAAAGTTTAGGAGGACGATAGAGGATGTGAGAATCAAGAGAGGAGCCGATATAGTATCATATCATCACTTGCTGTTCGCAAAGATGAAATTGAAACTCAAGAGGCACTGGACAACGGGGAGGACAATATCACAAAAGTTTAATACGGCTCTTCTTCGGGTTAATGACAAACTCAATAAATTCAAGATAACCCTCAGCAATGAGTTCCAGGCCTTTCATGATCTACTCAATGGAGTAGAAACTACTATGGAGAGCAGCTAGAAAGAGATAAATGAGACAACCACTTCAACATGTCATGAGGTTCTGGGCCAAAAGAAGCACCATCACAAGGATTGGATCACGATCGATACACTGGATAAGATTCACGAAAGGAGGAACAAGAAGACAGCAATCAATACCAGTCGAACAAGAGCAGAAAAAGCCAAGGTACAGGCTGAATATACAGAAGTAAACAAGCAAGTGAAGAAGAGCATCAGAACTAACAATCGTTAATATGTGGAAGGTTTAGCAATGACGGCGGAAAAGGCTGACAGAGAAGGAAACATGAGACAATTGTATGACACAACAAAGAAACTCGCTGGAAGTTATCGTAAACCAGAACGACCAGTGAAAAACAAGGAAGGCAAGATAATCACCAACATTGAAGAATAACGAAACAGGTGGATAGAACACTTCAAAGAACGCCTGAATCGACCAGCCACACTGAACCCACCCAACATCGAAGCAGCACTCACGGACCTCTCAATCGATGCTGGCCCACCAACAGTTGAAGAGATCAGCATGGTTATAAAAAAAGTCGAGTGTGGCAAGGCAGCAGGACTAGACAGCATTCCAGCAGAGGCACTGAAAGCAGACGTAGCGGCAACTGCAAGGATACTCCAAACTCTCTTCAGAAAGATCTGGGATGAGGAACAGGTACCGAAAGACTGGAAAGAAGGACTTCTAGTCGAAATACCAAAGAAAGGCGATCTCAGCAACTGTGATAACAACAGGGGAATCACTCTTCTCTCAATACCAGGAAAAGTCTTCAACGGGGTATTGTTAAACAGGATGAAGGACTACGTAGACGCACGACTTCGCGACTAACAGGCAGGATTCCTGTGGTGTTTGAATGAACTAATAACTCCTTTGTACTTGTTGAATGCCTGATTTCGAATTCTAAATACAGTACATTCGTTAGTGCTTGTGTAGTACTTCTTGATTCAATTGCGTTATCCCTGGGATTATTAGTTCATACTATAATTCAATTACTTCTAATTATCATAATTCCGTAAGGATAGATCGTGCACAGACCAAATCGCAACTCTACGGATCATTGTGGAACAATCAATTGAATGGAATTCATCACTCTATATCAACTTCATTAACTACGAAAAAGCATTTGATAGCGTGGACAGAACAACCCTATGATCTGGCTCTTCTATCGCATACGCAACAACAAATGCAGGAGAAGACAACCAGTGTAGCTGCAGCCTCAGCAGCAATAGGTCTCAACATACACAAAGGGAAAAGCAAGATTCTCCGGTACAACACAGCATGCAACAATCCAATCACAATTGACGGAGAAGCTTTGGAAGATGTAAAAACCTTTACATATTTGGGGAGTATCATCGATGAACACGGTGGACCTGATGCAGACATGAAGGCACGGATCGGCAAAGCAAGAGCAGCATATCTACAACTGAAGAATATCTGGAACTCAAAACAATTAGCAACCAACACCAAAGTCAGAATTTTCAATACAAATGTCAAGACAGTTCTACTGTATGGAGCAGAAACCTGGAAAACTACGAAATCCATCGTCCAAAAGATACAGGTGTTTATTAACAGTTGTCTACGCAAAATACTTCAGATCCGTTGGCCGGATACTATTAGCAACAACCTACTGTGGGAGAGAACAAATCAGATCCCAGTGGAGGAAGAAATCAGGAAGAAGCGCTGGAAGTGGATAGGACACACATTGAGGAAAGCACCGAACTGCGTCACGAGACTTGCCCTCACATGGAATCCTCAAGGTCGAAGGAGGAGAGGAAGACCAAAGAACACATTACACTGAGAAATGGAGATAGATATGAGAAAAATGAACAAGAATTGGATGGAACTAGAAAAGAAGGCCCAGGACAGAGTGGGTTGGAGAATGCTGGTCGGCGGCCTATGCTCCATTGGGAGTAACAGGCGTAAGTAAGTAAGTAAGTAAGTAAGTAAGTAAGTAAGTAAGTAAGTAAGTAAGTAAGTAAGTAGGTAAGTAAGTAAGTAAGTAAGTAAGTAAGTAAGTAAGTTAGTTAGTTAGTTAGTAAGTTAGTAAGTAAGTTAGTAAGTAAGTAAGTAAGTTAGTAAGTAAGTTAGTAAGTAAGTAAGTAAGTAAGTAAGTAAGTTAGTATTCGTTCTAATATTGATGAATATTCGTAGAAATACAACTTGACTTTTCGTATTTCATTTATTCTAGAAACACGTATTTACTGTAAGCAGTACAGGACTAAACAAATTAATACATATTTATTCAGGAACTATAAAGAAAAAGCACATATGCTAAACCATATTTCAAAGTCCAATTCATGAACGAATAGTAGTTAGACGTATTTCAGAAAAAATTTTCTTTTCACTGATATTCAATACCTTATTCTTTCATGATCTTACCATTTCTTCAAAGGTTTACAAATCGTAAGTGCCCATAAGGATAGTGCTGTTCACATTCTTCCTATTCTTCTTCGTAAAGTAGACAGTTTTCTTGATCATTTTTATTACAAATTATTATCTATTACTACATCAAAGACTATATAATCCTTTGATAATTTTCAACCAGCTTATTAATTGATGAGATACTTATCCATTTCTTGGACTTTTCTATTCGATAACTGAAACAACTTTTGACTATATTTGATAAATTATTTCGGCGAGACTATAATGTATGGACGAACCAATCTGAAGCGTTTTGAGGGATTTCAAGGTCATAGCGCCAATTTCAGTGCCTGATGCTAACGTACGATGGGTTCTCAGCAGATTTTAGAGAAAATGTGATAATTGAGCTACTACAACAAGTGGGACTATTAAGAAGCTTCTTCATTTATGATTGTGATAATCAAATGATTTGTGGATCTTGTGCAGACTACCGTGATGTTGTATTTCTATTTAATATGTGTTGTAGGAAGAAGTCTGCTAGAATAGGATTTTTCCGCTCGATCGAGATTGAGACTAAGGCAAATTATGACAATTGTTGCGAACTGGCTAATAAAAGCACCAGTAACACTGGTTACAACCAGGTGTTACAATATATACAGATGCCTATATTTACTTGGTTATGTGCATCGTGTCGTTATGCGCAAGTGGTATCTTGTGAACCTAACAACCGGAGTGCACACAAACGATATTGAAGCTATGTGGTCGAGGCTGAAAGAGTTTTTGAGATCTTGTCATGGCTCCAGAGGCCCACTATTATGGAGCCATATGGATGATTCCCTCTACCATATGCAATGCGATTTTAGAATGTCTGAACCTCTTTCTAACCTTGACACGTTTTTGAACCATGTAAAAGAAGTGTTCCCACTTTAATTCTTTTGTTTTATATAATATATAGTTTTGCTCCATACTGTTTTGTGATTGGCTAACATTTCTCAAGGTCACTCGAGATTTGTTCAAAGGTCGGCCATAAATTAGTCTCGTCATTATTTCAATAACGTAACACACCTCTTTAACATTACAAACCTACAACCATACTTTTTGTGTGATTAGAATGTTAGCCTAGCAATGCTTACTGAAGGCAGCCCACACTAATATCAGATGGAATGAGAATGATACGTGTTTTTATTATAAAACTTGACTGGATATGTGCAGAAAACAGAATTTTTTGAGTTTTCCAACTGAGGTAAGTGAATTATGCCATTTCTTGTATTAAATAATTAAAGATTTAATTCATTAATTTGTTTTGCTATCCCCGGAATGATAATATATTTCAGTCTGTTGTATAACTATGTTGGCAAAATGAGGAGAAATACATTTATATGCCAGCTTGCATAAAGGTATTTCCAGAGATGTTACATTTCGAACGATTCATTAAAACTCCGAAATAATTTATACTTTCTCAGTTTCATGCTCTCCAAGCTTGACAGTAATAATCACAGTCCTTAATTCCTATCTTTGGCATCATCAACTACATAAGTAACGTTCATAAAGAGTGAATTAAACTTATAAATCATTTATGTAACCAATGCATTTTGTACTGAAATAAGGAACGTATAAATAGTGGATGAAGTTAGGCATGTACTTAAATAATGATTTTCAAGCAATGATGCAGATAACTCAATGGTCAAGTTAGTTTTTCTAGCCATAACAGTAAAACAACGTTTAGGAATAATCCTAACTTTAATTTCATTTGATTTTGTTTCAGTACCGAAACAAAAGAAATATCCAGTAAGGAGTCATTGGGTTTACAACAAAATAGTGCCTACTGCGTCCACACCAAACGCTAGTTAGACGTCAGAGAAAACACAGTAATTACCCACACAAACATTTAAAAGTGCTTCACCTACTGAGAGTTGGAAAGTGGGGAAATGGATTGTAAGAAAACCACTCAATGGAAGTAAATTCATATAGCGTTCGAGATGAATTCCAAAGTACATGATGTAACGGCCTCTATTATGTGTTGGGTAAAGAGAATTTCATGAGGTAGTGATATAGTGGGCAACAAGTAGGCCTGATAGTCCAATCTTAATTTCGCAGATTGGCAAATGACCTATGAAATCGAATTTCATCAATCAGTCCAGTCATATTTACATATTTACATTAAATTTATTCAGTTTAAAATACCTTGTGTATAAATGTGTAACTTTTCTCACTCAAGACAACTCATGTTTAATCGATCAGTAATTCTGTTTCTTGACATTCTTGTATTGAGTGTTTTTAGAGTCAGTAACTAGGATCTGTGAGTAACCGTTACTCAGTATAGAAGCCCTGAAGAGTCGAATAAGTTGCTCAACTAAACGACCATCAGGAAGACCAACAAAAATAATAGTAATAATTACAGAGCTAATTTTAATTAAATTAATGGCGAATATTTAATGCCTAATCCATAAATCTTACGAATTACATGTTTATACATTCAGCTTTTTAACTTAATATTTGTGTGAGAGGTATTGATAGTTAATGACAGACCAAAAATGAGTTGGCAAAACGGGATTCGAACCTATCAAGTATTAGTTGAAAACCGATTGCTTCATCTACTAAGCGATTGCTTCAACTGTCGATAAACATTCTGCAGGATGACATGGTTTGCATTAGTTATTCAACTGGGAGTAATCAAAATCTTGTCAAAAGTAACTAGAACAGCTCACTAGTAGCATCTCTAAATAAGTCATTACGTACATGAACTGAAATGTTTGTCTGTAATAGTAATAAAGATAAGAATAATAACTTTGCTTAATACTATAAATTTTATTACAGTAAAAAATTCTCAACACCAATTATGCAATAATATCATAAATTTTTGTGCAACTTTCCATCAAGTCGTAATAATTATTCTAAGCCCAATATCAAGTAAATGGATCGCATCACAATAATAATTGGCAAGTTAAAATGACTCGATGTATTTTGATGTTGGACGGATAGAGTTCTTCGAAAAAAATCTTAAATTTCAGTAGCGTTTAAGTAATTATTGGCGAAAGACGTAGATATGAATGCATGTATCCCTAAAGCTAAGTCAGCATTCCTACAATTGAAGGATATCTGGAACTCAATACAACTGTCACGCAACGTCTAAAAGAATTTTCAATTCAGTCGTCAACATTGTTGATTCTATTGTACGGAGTCGAAACATAATGAACTACTACAACCATCACGAAAAAGGTACACGTATTTTATAAAATTTTCTACACATGATACTCCATATCATTTGACCGGATACCATCAGCAACAACCTACTCTGGCAGAGAATAAACCAGCTTCCAGATGAAGAGGAAATTAGGATAGTACGCTTAAGATGAATAGGTGGTAGTTTGTGGGGATCATCAAACTGAACCACAATGCAATACCTGACGTGTAATCCTGTAAGAAAAAGGAGAAGAGGAAGAGTAAAGCACGCATTACATAGAAGGAATGGATAGCAAGTGAAAACAGCTGGAAATCAGAGTCAAGAAGAGAGTTATTTGGAGAGTCTTTATCAGTGGCCTATGCTTCATGAGTGATAACATGCGCAAATACGTATCTATATAATCATCTGGGTCTGCAAACAATAATTTAATGTTGTTATGATGATGAAATAGAACATCCCTTTCACCGAATTAATATATTCAATTTACCAGTTAATTTGAATAACAAGTACTTATAGAGTTAAGGAAATGTAAGTGACTGAATGTGAACAATATAAGTGATATTTGTTAGTGGATAAAATAGAATCATGACCTGAAGAAATGTTTTATGAATAAAAACTTTAATTGTTGGAAAGACAATATCAATGGCTGTTAATGTATATTAGTATATTTATAAGATAATTTTCTTTACATATTAGTATTGCCTAATGTAACACTGAAAACTATTCAATACCGGTTAGTTGTTCCATTATAGTTTAGACTCCCTAGAATTGGTTATTGATAACTGCACATGTGGTTGTACTCATGACCGTCAGTTCATGTGGTAAGTCTGTTGTATCAAGCGCTCCCCTAAGGGATCTTGATCCTGCGTAAAACAACTATTTAGTGCTTGGCAATTTTCATCGACTCTTCAATTAACGTTTTAAAAAAATCCAATGTAAACTAATGAACGTCAACAAATTGGTCTGAAGTTTAAAAGTTCACACCAAAACCAGAAGGTTCTGGATTCGATATCTCGTGGGGTCGTTAATGCAGACCATCGAGACGTTCAACACTGAAATACAATGAATTTTCAATGCTTCTTGGCTTTCGAAGGTTGTCTAATTGAAATAGTTCTACAATGTAAAGCTACAAAAGTTAATTGTAGTTCATAAAAATCGATGTTAATTTAATGGGGTTTTAATTATTTAAAATTAGTGCTATTTCATTATAAATTATTGGTTCGACAAACTATCCGAATATAGACATTTGATCTAGTGTAAATACTGATTGCAGAGTAACAATATATTACCACATTTAGTAACATTAATGTATACAGTTATGGGTATATCAATCTATGTAAACAAAGAATTATGTAAATATGTACAACGAATAAAAATATAGAAAAATGATGCTAATTAATGTGGTCAGTAACTGTCAGACATTATAATACAGTTATATTGTCATCACCTGCAATACTCACTGATGTATATTCGCGAAGCTGACTATTGTAAAATTCAAGCTGAACCTTAATACCTGTCAGTACAATTTATTTTTATTTTGTACTCTGAAAAAAGTGAAACTGTAAAACTTACAAATTACATATATTGACCAATGATAAAAAAGTTATCTGTTGAGTCGGCTTCCAAGAACTACAACAGAGCCTCCAGAGGTCCTAAAGGAGCCGAAGAGTTTCCACGATGGAGCTTTCTAGAATATTACCGCGGCATGCTACTATTGGACAGTAACATAATAAGTTTCTTTGCGTATTGGCCGAATTATAATGTTGATTAAATACATGCTAATATCTAAAAATACCCGTGATATTCTGTACATTTCGATTCTTACCAAATAATCACTTCTCCAGCTTTTATTCTATCTTCTGATTTGCGACTGTAAAGTTCTAACGTTCGAATGTCGTAGTTGCAAACCGTATTCTGCGTTAATCAAGTAGCGAACTTAACATTATCTTCAAGGCAAAACTGGTTGTAAACGCTTACAGATGATGATAAATGATATATATATATATATATATATATATATATATATATATATATATATATATTCCTTCTAAGTGTCTTATTATTATATTTACAAGCATCTGCTACAAACTGTACAATTTGTCGTCTATTCGGTTGGGGAGTAGTCAAGCAAAGTAGAGATAATATGATAACACTTGTAAATTACTTTGATAACATATTAATAAACCAAGCTTTAAATAGCCTACATGCTAAGAAAACTTCTTTAGAGTTATACATTTTATTCTTTAAATGTTTAACAGTGTTTAGTGAATTCTAAAAGAAAGTGTAGGTGATTTGCATACATATTTATTTATGGTAAGGTAATAAGAGTAAAAATAAAAAATGGTTGTTTAATGCTGTGGTTTATAGGGATTAAATCAATTCTTAAACCTGTTCTTTTTCAAACACAGATATCATTTGACTAAACAACAAAGAAAAGAAACACTGAAACACTTCACCCTCGCATATGTCATTCAACTTTGTATAGTGTCAGATTCATAATTTTCAAGTCCAACAGCGAAAACGTTAATTGTCGGAATTAGTAATCGATACATTTCTAACACCATGAGATTCACAACACAGTGGTTCTTATAAAATTATGTAGTTTGTAAAAATCGAGTCCAGTCTTCCTGGCTTTCCACAACTCTCCAATGGTAGTGAGTTTACAAAGAATTCTATCTTTAAATTCATATGACAAAAAAGGTGAATAAATTATTCATAAATGTCTAGGACTAATTAGGGTATTATTTGAGTGTGACTAATAATGAAATATATCAATGTGCTTGTCAGTTAGATGTGAATACATTCCACTAAATCTGGTTGTTTTCAATTTTCATCAAACTGAATGTCACGTAGTTATTACTTTCAGTAAAACGTAATATGCTGAGCTGAATATTTTTAGTGATCCTGAAGATAACCTTGTTAAATGTTATCTATTCAGAATCCACGTTATAAAAGGGCTATTTATCATGTTAAGCCGGAAGGATTCTGGAAGATCAAATTTTTCTGCTATAGTGATATCATAACGTAGCGGAATCTTGAGAAATACACTAGGACGCCCTCTGAAGCTCTTAAAAATAAAAATCTAAGTAGCCCTAATCTTAGCGGTTTGTAAGCATAGTAGTTTTGTTTTTTTCACGTTGCCGACGTACAATTGTAGTGAACAAGAACGAGTGGAGACAATCGAATACATTTGGACACAAAATTACAGAATATCTCACTAAAATCTGAGAACCATACAGTAAATACTTAATTTGCAAAATATCAATCGATTGTCTCAAACTTGACTGTTTCCTTTGCAAATATCAATTCATCGTCTCAGATTTGATTGTTCCCGCATTTTCATACCAATTGCTATCCGTTCCCGTTCTTTGCTTTACGATTTTCTACTGAAATACATTCTATACCTGACTATCGTCATATACTACCTTTGTGGATATAAGTAGCTCACACTACATAATAACTAAATGACAAATACAATCCAAATTATTAGCATAATTGATTACCATTAATATTACATTCTCAAAATAAAGCATAGAATAGTGTGTTTTCGACAGATGACTATTATAAGTTACGCTTTTTTTTAAACAATCATTTACAAGTCTACCGTCAACAATTTTTGTTATGATCTGCTTCTCATTTCAAGACATGTAACTACATCTTACATTAAAATCCAATGACGTACAAAACAAAAAAAGCTCTATTTAATATTCATTCAAAATCAGAGGATTTCATTTATTATTATTATTATTATTATTATTATTATTATTATTGCTCTTGGTAATAATATCTGTCTTATACATTTTCATCTCACCGACAGTTACATTGATATTTACAAGCTAATCATATGATGTCCTATGTTTATCGGTACTATTGATTTAAACTGTCTCTGACATGGTGAAAAGAAACAAGATATTTTTTTGTATAAAGAGATAAGCTGGTATTATCATTCAGTAAACTTACGTCATTTTAGTGGTTGAATTATTTATTTATTTATTCGGGCATTTTTTTGGTTCAGTCGTATATTGCTAACGTTTTTTAATACCTGGTATGTTATTAATCCGTTGGAATATAATGCAGTTTATTTCGTCATGTTTAGAGTTTTTTAGATTTGTATTTAGCATGAAGGTAAGTTGTTGATGTTCTTGAGGGAATTTGAAACTGAGAATAACAAGCAGAAACATAAATCAACAACCTAGTGATCATATTAGGAAGGAGTTGAATATTTACCACCGAAACGTACAAGACAACAATTAACAATACACAAGCTTCTATTCAGTACTACTTGGTAGACAAAACTAGGTATTTAAACAGTAAGATTTTGAATTTCTAAAAATTTAGACAATAATTGGTTCACTTTTATCTTAATAACTCAGAATAACTTAGCAACCACTAAAGTAATTTCACATGTTTTCTGTCATCTGTAAATGTGTTGTAACTTGGACTTAATATCATTTTCCAGTCAATATTTAAATGATAAGAAAGGTATTTTTCTAAAAAAAAGGTAACATATAGCAAAATAACTGGTAATGAATATGCATTTTAAATATTTAAATGTAGATTTTGCACTACAAATTGATTTTATCAATTTTTCTTCAAAAATAACCAGGCAACACTAGAATACCTGGTTCGTTCTAGTTTCCAGATACCTTTATGATGACCATCCACAACCATTAGATTTACTGAATTTGATAATTTTGGAATAATCGATTGAAATTGATTGACCAATATGATTAACTCTAGTTAGTTTGTAACGTAGCATAATCTTTATTTTATTTTATTTTTATTTTCAAGTTGTCTGAGTTTACCCGATTTCATAATCTGAGATGCAATCACTAATTGATTGACATCCTGTGAGAGGAATATAGTTGCACTGACCGATTAATGATTAGTGATGTCTCAGATTATAAGGTTTGGTGATACGGGACTCGAACCAGAGACGTATCAGTCTCGCACGCGAGCGCTTAACCACTAGACCTGGGTCCTGGCTTCGAATCTCATGGATTAATCTGTGAATTAAAAAGATAACACGAGGACGAAACAGCCGTCCAATGTTGCCAGGTTTTCAATGGTGGTCTAGCTTCAATTGACTCATGATATCAATCATTGAAATTACTATAATATCCACAAAAACACTTCTGATATGATACAAATTTACTTGAAATGATAAAACCGGAGAGTGTAAATTTTCCGGAAAGATATAGTTGATATATTTCTTCAAACTGAGTATTTATAACATAGTTGTCAAGATCATGAAAGATCAAATGTATACAATTAACAATTTCACTAATTTTCACCGTTTACATTTTACTTATTTACTACTTACTCATAGTATTTAAACTGTCTTTTTTCACACAGTACGTCTTGTGTGACTTTAATTGGACATTATGTTTATCAGGTTCCATTCAATAAGTTTTGATTGAACATTGAAATGTATTTATTTGCTTTATAGTTCTGTCTGTACTATTTTCCCCTTAATTAAACTGTCAAATTTTTTAGATCCATTGTTGTATAATTGACATAACTGTTGCTGATGACTAGAAACGTATCTTAATTGCTTCAATGTTTTTCCACCTTAGATGGACAGACATCATCCTCCATTGCGAAACATTTGATCGAGACTGGTCATAAGGTTGACATCAAGTTAGCATTTGTAGTGTTATACAAAAGCCTTCAAGGACGTATACTAAGGTTCATTGAAGCCTTGGCTATACGAAGACTGAAACCCCCTTTATGCGTTCAAAAACAATTTGTCCTTACCCTCAACTACCCTTGTAATAATGATTAAATATCCAGAGTGGTTATCACATTGTTTTTGCGTACTTTATCATTATTATTATTATTATTATTATTATTATTATTATTATTATTATTATTATTATGTCTTTGTTACAGCTTACCTTTAACCTGTCTAGTTAACCTATTAATTTTCATATTAAAATGTCTTAACAAGTGCAGATGTGTAATCAGATTGTTCGAAATGTATTGCGCAAATGTATCATCACATAATTCTGACAAACTTCGTCTTCTCATTGCATTAACGAAATCTATCAAAGGGAATAATTGTTTTAAACAAAACAAAATATTTGTATAAAACTCGGAGGAATATTTTATTGAAGGTAATACTGTTTGTCTCTAGAACTTATTTTATAGCCCTATAAACTACTGATAAGTTCCAGTACATTTATTTACCATAATTATATTATTTTATTTTCGTCATCATTTCAATGATTGTTTGAACAAAGGCCAAAACAACAATAGTGGCAAAAATGCCATCAATTCATTATTTCGTGGATTCTTTTCATCTACTTATATCCTGGAAATAGTAGTATAACCAATTTAAAAGCAATATATGTAGATACTTAATAATATTGATGAAAAGTAAACAAAAAATTAATTTTGACTAGTGATATTCAAATGACTGAATGTTCACAATGTTAGCCAATGTGAAAACTGTGTTAAAATGATTTTAAAACACAAAGAATACGTCCCTACAAGATGAAGATTTCTGTCAAGATCCACGTCGAAATGTTTGAAATAATTGAATTCAAAGTATTCTACAAATGAATGTTGTTTCTGCCATATCTACAAAAAATGGAAAGATTGAATGAAATTTTCAGTGATAATAGTCATCTTCCAGATTTGTAGTAAAGCAACCTTTGAAATTCACGTGACGTTGGTTATTTGTATCTCCCCATTGTTATTGAGGACTGCAATTGGTCAGTCTCTCAATGGCATATCTGCATCCTGTGAGGACTGTCTCGATATTGACTTAATTCCACTGTTAGCCACTATACATCTTTGCTTATAAAGCAACCTTTATCAAAATTTCAGCATCTAGCATTACTTAGTCAATAAAAAGAAGACTGCTATCAACCTAGAAATTACATACGAATGAATCCAACTAATTATCGAACCAATTCGCTAACTTAATTAATAAAAGGACAAAGTTTAAATAAAATTCAAGTGAAGATTTGATTAGCTATGTTCATTATATTGATCAACTTATGTGTAGTTGTTCAGGTAACAATTTAAAGTTTTTAGATCACATCTTTTACAGAGAACAGTAAACTTTCGTTTAGTTGATTATCGATCCGGTTTTATAATCCACAAATATGTCTCATAATAGCGAATAATAATGATTCTTTTATTTAGTTTTTTGTTGTTTAGAGTAATCTCTACATAATATACTTGAATCAGTTGTGTTCACACTGTATCTGTGGTTTGAAAATTGAAACTCGTACATAAGTTATCAAAACTATGCATTTGAAATTCCTACAGGCAATATTAAGGTAGTTGTTCGAAAAGGCCATTTATAAACAAAGATTTATTAGATAAAATTCTTATTGATAATAATAATAACAAGGATGATGATGATGATGATGATGATGCTAATACTAATGATAATCGTGTTAAATATCATATTGGTTAAGCAAGTAAGTGGCCACCTGGACTTTGTAGCTCTAGAATATTGTGTTGATCATGGTAATGTAAGTAATAAGAAGCAGGCAAGTTAGAAATCATGGTTTTAAGTCAGTGGTCAATGAGTTGGAAATATTTTCACTTGAAATTTTGGTCGGTATAAACTTACTAGACAATCTTTTCTGATGTTAGACAAATCAACTACTTATTTACACCTATATTTGAAATTTAGGTTGATTAGAAAGTTGCATATGGCGTTATTTTTTCTAGATTTAAATTCTTTGCAATCACAGGTCAAGTCTTCAGTCTACTTGTGAATTATTCAAACATGGTATTCTAGAATGTTTATATTTTACCCTATATGCATGAATTCTGATTTATTAATGCCCCGTACTTTTGGAGCACAGACAAGAAAAAAATTTATGGTGGAACTGGACGACTTACATATTTGGATATCGTAACACTGATCAGTTATTTGGAATGTTTTTTAGAGTCACAAATTAACCAGACTTATGATCAAGTTAATGGATTAATTTATTGACTTCAACTGAAGGATTACGGACATTTGTGAAACACCGAAGTGAGACTATTCCAGCTCAGATGCCACTAGAAAATAGTCGTGCAATACTGTAAAGTGACTGGAGTTTGTTCAATGGATATCTCATGAGTGATTTCTGGGTGTTATGCCTGTAGTATAAGCAATGAACATTTTGAGTTCGATTTCATGCAAAGTTTTTTAAATAAAGTATTAAGGAGTCTCAAATTAAAACAAAATATCTAGCTAATGCTTTCTAATGTTCAATAGATTTTCTAGTTGATATACATCCATGAATAATTTTTCTTCTGGTTAGCGTTTTTTAGCGAGTTAGATTTTTAGGTCAAGTGTGATTCGATTGTTGCATGCTGTGTTGTATCGGAGAAGTCTTGTAGGTCGAGACCTTCACAAAGGGAAAAGCAAGATTCCCCGATGCAACACATCATGCAACAATCGAATCACACTTGACGGAGAAGATTTGGAAGATGTACAAACCTTTACACATCTGGGCAGCATCAATGATGAACACGGTGGATCTGATGCAGATGTAAAAGCGCGGATCGGAGAAGCAAGAGCAGCATGTTTACGACTGAAGAACATCTGCAACTCAAAACAGCTCTCAAACAACACCAAGGTCAGAATTTTCAATAAAAATGTCCAAACAGTTCTACTGTATGTGGCGGAAACTCGGAGAACTACAAAAACAATCATTCAGAAGATACAAGTGTTTATTAGTAGCTGTCTACGCAAAATACTTCAGATCCGTTGGCCGGATACTATTAGCAACAACCTACTGTGGGAGAGAACAAATCAGATCCCAGTGGAGGAAGAAATCAGGAAGAAGCGCTGGAAGTGGATAGGACATACATTGAGAAAATCACACAACTGCATCACAAGGCAAGCCTTCACATAGAATTCTCAACTCTAAAGGAAAAGAGGAAGACTAAGGAGAAACTTACGCCGAGAAATGGAGATAGATATGAGAAAAATGAACAAGAATTGAATGGAACTAGAAAAGCAGGCCCAGGACAGAGTGGGTTGGAGAATGCTGGTCGGTGGCCTATGCTCCATTGGGAGTAACAGGCGTAAGTAAGTATGTAATACATCTACGACTATAACTGTATTGAATTCAGTAGTAATTTTGAAATAAAACTAGATGTTTACTGACTATTATTATTATTATTATTATTATTACTATTATTATTACGTCAGTAACGATGGACACGTATGGTAGTATGCTAAAAAGTGTATTACTTTCGAAACTTGAATTTGTGCAGTTCATTTTCCTGACCAATATCAGCAATTCGTAAATATTTCTCTCTGTGTATACATTTAAATGTCTACATAATGTATGAAGATATGGTCAGTAAAACTGATGAAATATCATATTCCAGGTAGTTCAAAACAAAAAATGACAACAACTGAAAAAGAAAAAAGTGTTTAAATGAAAACACAATTGTTTTTTTCGAACGAAAAGTGAATAAAAAAGAAGGGAGGTGAAAGCGATTGGGACAAACAAACAAACAGACAATTGACTTTTGATTTAAGGCGCAATTTAAACAAAAATAATATCGGTGACAAATAAGATAAATTAAGTGCTCTGAATAAAAAATAACACTACTAACAAAGTAATAAAATGATAAGTCACTAAAACCATAATTCAGCAAAATAAGATAAAACAAAAGAATCTTTTTGCTCAGAGTTGATTATAACAGTATAGGACTATGGAACATTGAGTAGTATATATGTATATAAAGCATTCAAAGGTAAAGTCTACCGTTCATTGAGAAAATATGCTATTAATTAGCTCTCAATGGTATTAATGAAAGCTTTTTAAAGAGTTATATATCTCCAAGCAAAAAAAGAGAATAAAGAGAATTTCAGGTTTTTGTTTTATTTATTCAATTTGCTACTGTTAACGGTTCATTTGGAATTGTAATCAAATTTTGCTTAGAATATTGACCATTAGTTAGTGATGAAGAATTGGATGCTCTACGATAGATTTCGTGTCCCGTATCACTCTGTAAATAAAAGAAAGAAGAGAAAAATACGGATGCAATCGATCAACTGATTACGAATCATAAAATCAGAAAACTATGGTTTTTACTATAAGGCAATGGTAAGATGAAGAATGTTTACTGATTTATTTACTCGAAATTGATCTTCAGTTTATGGCGTTATGTTCAAGGACGACTATTTTATCATGCTTATGTAAACGTTAAATATTCACATGAATTAATACCGTTCATTTTGAAGTGTACGGTGCAAACAAAATTTAATTAATTAGTT
The DNA here is from genome assembly GCA_946903255.1 of Schistosoma spindalis. Classification (NCBI taxonomy): domain Eukaryota; kingdom Metazoa; phylum Platyhelminthes; class Trematoda; order Strigeidida; family Schistosomatidae; genus Schistosoma; species Schistosoma spindalis. The sequence continues at coordinate 9,895,218 of OX336423.1, read as the reverse complement.
ATTTATTAAGTGAATTGACTTTATAGTTTTCATCATAAACTGACTGATATTGATTAGGGAGTAAGTGACATTTGTCTCTATTCATTTCGAGATTTCCTAGGTTTGGTCATTCACAACCTTTGTAGAGACTTTAAGAAATTTAGATAGTACTTTTTGTTTGTACAAATAGTCTTCAAAGTTTGATGATTCTCAGTGAGTATGGTATCTGGTCGTAGGGACAATCACCGTTGAGGAGTCATAAAGTGAAACTAAACATCTGTACAATGATTCCTTGTTTTCACTGATTCTCCTACTGATGTTAAAGGGTAGTAAAAAAATAATCATCATCTAAATTTTTTAAAAACATTTTCTTGGAAATTTGTATTTTAGTTGAAAACGTGTACAGATTGACTTCAATATTTATTCAAAACTATTTATTGTATTTAGGAATGCAAATCGTTTATTTTTTTTCACCCCCTCTTATCATTTTGTTTTTCTTTCAAATATACGTTTCACGGTCCAATTATCTGAACACTTCTTATTATGTAATCTTACAATTTTTATGAAGGTTGTTTCAGTGTCTATATTTTTTTCTAATCATTGACCTATTTCCCAATATGTAACATTGATTCAAGCCCTCATTATTCTTATCACAACTAGTACATTTGTCATCACACTACCAATTTGTACTTTTCACTTATTTATGTAATCTATTCCATCGTTATCATAGACTATTAATTATCAATAGTTTTGACATAGTTTTGAGAAAAAACCAACATAACTATCATGTAAGCAAGTAAATTTCGTGTCAGAATTTAATTAACTTTGTATAAGTGAATAAGTACGGGACAATTTGATTAGATTAATTCAGAACTAAATACCTCCAGGGATCTAGGAGAGTATATTTCCATTTAAACAATTGGTTTGAAATCCACTGATACACATTACCAACTTTAGCGCCAAAATGAAATGAGATAACTGCATACTATTTTCTGCTTTTTGATAGTAATTCAGTTAAAGTCAGTTCATAAGGAAGAGTTGAAAAATGAAGAAATTAAAACAGAGCTGACATATTGACATCAGTTTTGGAAATATTTTGTACGCTTAAAGTGTCCGCTACTTATACAGACAGATATAAGTAGTATGTATCAGCAATTAGAAATGTAATACTTATCAACAGAAAGATGAAAGGAAAAGAAAGGAAAGGAAAACAGAGAAATTGGAATACTAACAGTATAGCAACTCACGTTCAATTGAGTTTGCTCTCACCTAATTCGGTTAAGCCCTTTTATTAACTTATTAAACGGACAAAGTCACCTGCACTATAATAACTTATTGTATCCTTATTACTGTTGCGAATGTATGTACCTTTATTATTGTTATCCTTGTATGAATATGTATGCTCGGCAAGCCTTACTGCCTATGCATTTATTCACGCTACTAGCTTTACTATTAACCGCTTAATTGACTTGATGATTCATTAATTTCACTATGTATATATATGTCCATGTTATTCATATTCATCACTCGATCGCTCGTTCATTCACTCGCTCGATCGCTCGCTCTTGCCCTTGCTCTCTCTCTCTCGCTCGCTCGCTTGCCTGTTTGCCTTTCGGCACAACTATTTCATGCTTGCTTAACGCATCTGTAATTTTGGATATCTGTGTGTGGTCCCTTAATAAACGTAATTAACGCTTCGTATTCGCCTTCTGATTAATATACCGTTGGAGCATTATTTGGTGACGGTTACCGAGACGAACTGTATACGGAGTTTAAGGAATATATCGAACACCGACCACCACAACAGGATTGAAAGAATGATGGACAATGTAAAGAGCAACTCAAGAAAGATGTGCAAATGATGTATTTAATATACTATTTTCATATTTCACATAGGGACTGTGTAATTTTCCATAAAGAAATTGATTTACCCTACCAAGTCTTCGTTCATTACGTTCTGGAATGATCTACCCTAAAATTCCTCATCTTAAGCTAGAAATGTTCCCCACTATTAACATCAAAATCAAAGGAAAGAAACTTTATAAAAATTGAATAAAATTAATTTACAGAAAAAACTGCGAGCCCACATTGTACACATAGATAACCAGTGAACGCTTGTCTTACTTTGACATATCTCGTATCATGTTACCGAAAGTCATTTTATATACTTAGGCAGCTAAATCCGACAGTTAACAACTTTATGGACCTATGATATATTTTAATATGAAGTCCCACAGTCTGATCCCGATCTTTTCCTATGAACTGACCCTCTTAGAACGATCCATACTACCTGGTTATAATCTACACGATGTCTTAGATCAATTATCTAAAACGCTAGGTGACATGGATCTGAATCGATTGCAATAAAACAGATGCATTAACTTTTTATCGTTCTCTAGACATTAAGTTCAATTAACTTTTCATAAATAAATTTTTTATTCCTTCTTTCCCAACAATATTCTCTACATTCGGTCATTCTGATTATCATCAATAACTTATCATTTCGACATTTTTGCTAGTCATATTCTCGAGTTCATTTCTTTGAGTTCATTGGGTATGATACCTTGGCCAAAGGAGATTTGTACCAGTAGTATTCTGACCGACTAACTGAACGACTACTACTTGACTAAATTTAATCAGCTTGTAATTACGGCGGACCTTTCCCCCAAATGCCCTGGTACGATCAAGAGTGAGAAGAGTCCACTCTTCCACTCGCAGTGCTTTCACATGGCCAAGCGTATACAACCATTGTCAGGGAAGTCCTACTCACTGCCTTCTCATGGCAAGGGTGTTGTCTAAGCAATTGAGAGAACGAAAAGCGAGTGTCCAGCGCTTTAGCCGGGTCACCGGCTACTATGGGACTGCATTTCCTAACATTGTTCCACTTCCCCGTGGATTAGACCTTTAGGTCAAAGGCTCCAGGTGTGGTCCCCCAAGGAAACCATCTGTTTCAGTTCAGGAACCCGGTCAGTATCCCAGCTCTCATACAAATCGAATGATTTATGTGGGGCATATCTGTTTGGTGTCCTCTTTTACTAATGCTTATGTGTTTAAATAAATAATAAAAAAATAACGGCGGACCTTATAGGTTTGTATAAGCATTAACGTATTGCAAGTCAAGTCTGCTGGGTGATAATATTAGAAGGAAGTGCATTCTTGACTTGAGTATGATAAATCTTTAAAATTTATGTATGAAAACAGTAAAAGTAAGGAATGTTATTCATCGAAATGACGGTTCATTATTTGTATTATTGTTTTGATATTGTTATTTTAGAAATTTAAATATATTCCTCCAACAAAATGACTTGCTATTCATTATTCAATAATATTCAGTAAAAGTAACGAATCAGTAAATGAATAACTACCAAAAGATAATGACAAGTATGATAAAGACAAATTCAAACATACCGTTTCAGAATAAACATATTTGCTTAGTCCAGTATTAAGTAAACTAGCTGGACAAGGTTCCAAGTGTTTCGGTGTATATTCCATACGATATAAAGTTGCATCATCGAATGGCGTTTGATTAGCTGTAACTTGACCATGTGGTTTGAAAGATTCCGGTGGTCGATAATTTAAATGAGGCACATAATGATCATTTGTGGTACTTTTACCTTCAAATTTTACATTCGGTATAGTATAAGTTGCTTCTCTACCTAAACCTTTGACTGGTGGTTCAATTGCCCAACACCGATAACTGTCTTTATAATCAGAAACTCCCTAATTATAATAGCAATAGTAGATAAATAAATTAAACTGTTATTTGGAATTGGAAAACTTTTCACCATAATTTAAGAAGCAAAGCATGTATACATTTATCATGTTTCTAAAAAAATAACAGAGGATAACTTTTTTCATATTCTATTCTTAATAACATTAAGACAAATATTCTTGTCACAAACTAAGAGACCACAAAAGCCACTAATAACTTTAAGTTAATATTTATTTCAGAAATTGGCTGCAACTAAACAATAAGGATCCACATTGTCTTGCCTAAAATTAGATAAAACAGCTTTGAAAACTACTCTATGATTTCTAGAGCTCACTCGCGAGACTGATAGGTCCTGGGTTTGAAGCTCGCAAGGCGAGATCGTGGATACTCACTGCTGCGGACTCCCACAATAGGACGAAACGGCCATCCAGTGCTTCCAGGTTTTCCATGGTGGATTAGCTTCAATTGACTCATGATCTCAACTATTAAAATTACTATAATATCCTCAAAACCCCTTCTGATATTAAATAATATTTGGCACTAATTTTTATAAAAAACTTATCAGTAATATAGAAGTCATATGAATTTAGCGAGATTCTTGTCAGCTGTTAAAATCAAGAGTTTAAGAAATAAATGAACTATTTTAATTTGATCGTTCAACGTTAACTAAGAGGCCGGTTATATTGAAGCAGTTTGTGAAGGAAAACGTGGGCATATATATGATAAAATCATTCGCAAGTAAATGAACGTTTCTATTAAAAGAAAGATCACGAGATTATTGAACTTTGAGAAACAGAGAGGGAGAAATTAGATCTTACCAAACTCCGATACGCACACATTTGAATAAATCAAAACAATTACTTGTATCAGTATGGAAAAAGTACTTCTTAGTATTTGTTTGTGGTATTCGTCGCGGAATTACATTACTCATGGAACCATCGAAAATCCTGAAACACTGAATAGGAATTTCCATGCAGTATGAGACTTCTCAACAGATCACCCTTAAAAAGTTTCAAGCGATCGTACCTGGGATTTTCAGGTCTGTAGGTGAGGGATTGACCTTTAGAACATTGGTTTGGAATCTAACTGTTCGTACTTCCGAATTAATTAGCTCGATGATTATCCAGTATGAGATATGAACGTTCTTCATTTAGTCTCAGGTGTGGTAGTTATTGTGAACTCTTCGAAATTCATATCGTTGGACGAAGTAAATTTCCAGTTTACGCTGGTTTTTACTGGTACTCCGATCCGTAACGAATACCACCTAGAATAATTAAATGGTCTCCACGTAACGTTTCGACAACATATTAATGATCATTATTCTTCGAAAAGAAATGATATAACTAGTAATTATCATAATATATATACCTGAAATGGTGGTAGTTCAACGCCACGACCGATTTTATCTACTTGATGAATTGCTTGACGATTCTGCAATCCAAACGGTATATAATCTTTGTTATAGGTTGTATCAGAACATATTTTTCCTAATGGTTCGGGATACGTTGACGCATGATTAGCCGAGATAGGCGCAATTCTATCGGTTAGTTCCCAAGCTTTATAGTCAATTCGATGAGTTGTGTCTTTATGAAATGGTTCATTATTTTGAATACCCGTATATTCCGGTTTACATGAGGCTGATGGTACTGATTGGAATAATGACAAAAAGAGTCAATAGAAATCATGGATGAATAGTAAGACGAAATCTAATTATATGCAGAAATTATAGAATTTGTTAATATCATCATGTATACGTAAGTAACTAATTCCTATAGATCAATTGGTCAATTGTGATATACGTTCCAGTGTTGGCGACACCATTTCGGCAAACGACTAGATAACGATTTATTTTCGACCAGAGATTGGAACTGAAGAGCAATTTAACTTATTTCAAATGGGCTAACAATAAAAATCCTGGGTCTTTTGGCAGTTAGATTGACGGATATATAAGCTAGAGTCTTGGAACTGGACGCGATCTCATCTAACTGGTCGTTATAAGAAAGGAGGGAAGCCCTCTCGTGATCCCCACACAGGAATCAGTATGACTAATACAATATCTAAAATATTAGCTGCAATAATGATAAGTAGGGCTCGTAATGAGCAGAACTATGAAAATCACTTTGCTTTCAGAAATGGATATGGATATGTAGATCAAATGTTTGCCCTTCATCAGATTTTGGAAAATAGACAGATCTAATAATTTCCAACCAAAGTTTTACTTCTTGACCTTAAGGAGGAGCTCTGTTTTACAGATCTGCAGGCATCATAGCAGTGCCTGTTACTGAATGATGTACCAAAAAAGTAAATTGACCTTACAGGCTCTCTATTCCAAGACTACTGGTTGAATTGAAGCTTGTAATGAACTGTCAACGGAATCAATAACTTCAGGTGGTGTTCGTCAGGGCTGTTCGTTTGATTCATGTTTATTTAACTTTCCCATAGACATTTTCTCATCATATGATTTTTCAGGAGTTGTTCTCATACCAAGAGATTTGCTTGTCGACTTAGATGACCAGTCGGTGAAGATATTGAAGAAATGCATTATTTTAATCGCCTTGGAAAAAATGAAAGTATGTTTGGAATTCATTTCGTTTTCTTTAAATTCTAAGAGTTGCTTCAGATTTGGTCTGCATCAACTCCTGTGCTGTCATTAGGAAGTGAAGTGCATTGGAGTTTGTTCTTTATTACTCCAGGGCTATGAAACATGGTCTATGAAAGTAGAAGATTTGTGTATGCTTCAAATTTCTGGTCATTGGTGCCTTCAAAGCGTTGCTCACATGTAATACAATGGCCTGTTGAACATTGTCGAGGTAAGGCATAACGTATCAGAGAAACGTGGTGAATCGGTTGATGTGATTAGAAACTTTTATCGACTGAGTTGGTTAAAGAATGTGCTACATATACTTAATCCCCGCCTACCTGGATAGGTGAAGTTAGTTGGTTTAGGAGTGAGTTGGAAGAACGTTTAAAGCACCCAAACCAAAACGTCACATCGGTCTATACAATTATTGACTATTAGATTAAGCTGTATTAGTAGATTTAAATAACTTGATTAGAGTCCACACAATGGTTGGAAACTTTGGGTGTTGTTACACAGAGCTGGTGGCGATGGCTTACATAAGTTCACTTTCGTCTTTCCTTGAATCTTGAGGTTTAAAGCTATCGCGTACTTTTACCCCAAAATTTATTTTCCCTCGATTCAAATCTTGTGTGCTTACTACTACTATTACTGTTACTACTTATACTATGGTGGCATCTCACTGTCCTGATGTGGGGTAGTAACTGTAATCAACGCACAGATGTGCCATATTTTAGGTTCCTTATCACAATGAATGTCATCAAAAAGGCATCAGTCCTCTGAAAAGTGCCACCTCGAATAGAACTCAGTTGAAGGTTTTCCTGTCGGTAGCCTACAGAAACTCAATATCAAAGATAATGCTCAGAGATTACTATCCACTCAATCTAGTGGTCATACAGCGAAGGATGACTGATAGAATTTGATTGGCACCTAGTAATAGACAAACATGACATCTACCTATCTATATTGATCTACACACGAAATCCATATTTTTTAGATAAAAATAGTTTGACCAAGAAATCTAAATCGTTTTAGGTAGCCAGTCACTTAGGGAAAAATATAAATTATGTCTGATAGTGGAACCATCTTAAGTATACAAATAACTCGGAGTTTATTTTTCTTGTTAAGACTTAGTCTGCTGACAAATTATTTTACAGTAGACTACTGAACTAAAATGATTATTTCTCATTTGATAGACATTAATAGATACGACAGGTATGTTGGAAATAAATATGTCAGCCTGTATTGATATATGAACATGTATTTGAATTACCAGTATTCTTTAGTAAAGAATATTTCAGAAAAGAATATCTCAATACTTATAACAACAATAATAATTCTAATAGGTGAATAAAATTTATCAGAAGGGGTTTTGTGAAGATTGTAGTAATTTCAATGATTAAGATCATGAGTCAGTTGAAGCTAGACCACCATGGAAAACCTGGAAGTACTGGACGGCTAAAATTTATACTCACAACATTATTAATAAACAATAAATTAAAGAATATTACTTACTCATAGTCTTCCAATAATAATCATGCATATGTGTTGATAAGTGTTCCATTGGTACAGTAACTTTATGTGTATGCTCAACATTTTTGATGGGACGGGCTCGTTCTGATAAATCTAATGTACGATATGAATCACGATAATCAGTACTATCTGGAAATGGTGTTTGATTTTCAAGGAAACACTGCATCGGTTTACAACTGATTGGAGGTTTTGCACTAAAACAATTGAAGATATATATATATATATATATATATATATATATATATATATATAATATTATATTACCATACAGAGGCGAAAATGATTCCTTGTTAACAAATAAAATACTTTAATAAATTAAAATTTTAATCTTAGGTAGCTTATAACAACTAATAAGTATGAGAAAATTCTTACTAGTGAATACATGTGCTAAATTGAACATAAAATATATGTAAGTCCACTTAAAGTATTCATGAATCAATTCTTAATAATGCTTTAACTTGTACCCATAAAAGTTATAATCGCTCCAGTCAGTCAGCTGCAACGTAGGACCAAGCACATATATGCATCGGTTTAAGTTGCCACACCTCATTAGCACACCAAGGTCAGCACCGGATTCATAGAAGTAGTTAATTGAGTGTTGGTAATCTATAAAAGAAATGTTGCATATGAGGACATAGTACGGGAAGAAAGAATTAGTTCGTAGAAAGAAAGATATGAAGTGATTTTAATCTCATAGTTTAAGGGAAGACTGAGAGTGTATACACCCACGCCATTGTGATAGATTCTGAGCCATGTCACCAAGAGTCTCCAACCATTGATTACGATAGTCAGGCGGACTCGAACCAAGTAGTCGGCATCTACAAACATGGCTCAGACCAGAAGTTGGTCACTTCAAGCACTGATGCCACGTTTTCGTTTGGCCGCCACAAACTTTCTTCCATCCACCCCAATCGTTTACAAAACCTATAGTAAGAGTTGCATTTTATGGATTAATCTGATTATCAATAGTTGTGTATCAACACAGCATACATGATCTCAATCACATAAAAAATATAATTTTCTGGATGAATGTAAAAACAACTCTTATATTTTTTATTTGTTGTTCAAAAGTAACGACCAAATCTTACGACGGTTTATTGGTCAGAAAGCTCAACAGCATTGTCATATAAATTAGATAGTAAAATTTCCAGAATATGTATGATACCATTCAAAGAGATCTACGGTTGAATACGCATTTAATTTACGATAACTGAAGCATTTGACATTTCATTGTATTTGTGGGAGTGACAGAATCATTACGTTGAGGTTATGTGTGAAGCACAAGGTGAATAATCTAAGTCTATTCATTAGATCGAGTCACAATAAGGATCGCTCATGACTGCATGTATGAGGCATAATCACTACCTACATAACCGCAAAGTAAGAGTAGGCTAATCCGACAGAGATGAGATATTAATCTAAAAACTCCCAAATTAACAAGATGAATTATAAAAAGATGCGTATGCGCAGGAGCTTTCAAACAGAGAAAATTAATTTCACTTGGTATTGTTTTGTTTGAATCTTCCCATTGAACTTTAAGACTGCAATTGATCAGTCTGTTATTGCAGGTACTTCCAGCTGACGAGTCCTAAACGGGGCGAAATGCGCGTCCTGGATTCCACTGATAGCTACTATCCATCTTTGCTTATAGAGAAAATTAATGTTTACAGATTATATATCATGTAATGTAAACTTGGTTGGTGTACTTGCTAATCATATCACTTTTTTCAGTTTCTTACTTTAGTTATGTAGTAAAAAACTAACCAAGTGACTAATTAACTAACAAACTAGTTTGGATCATTTGGAATCATAATGTACTAATTCATATATATTGATTGTTTGGAACTCCCTTTTGATATTTACGACTGCAATTAATCAATCTCTTTTGATATATGTTTATCCTGTGCTGATTGTTTCAATATTACCGTTAAGTCACAAAATTTTTAAGTGGAGATTGATAGTGCCCGGAATCGTAAGGGGATGATATTAGGGCTCAAGTTCCAGAGTGAAAATCAACTCTGGGATGCAGGTACATCCAACTGACGATTTCCAAATAGGGCGAAACGTGAGTTCTGTTTTCTACTGCTGGCCATCATCCATCTGTGCTTAAGATTTATTATTATGATAATTTTTATGAAACGTTTTTATTTTGGCTATACTTTAAGCAGCTTAATGTGATGCACTGATGTATATTGTGAATACGTTATTAATATTTTTGATGGAACTCAAAAAACCCATGAATTTCCTAAAGTTATTGATGGAGACTAACCCATTAAGAGAATTATCTTTCTTCTAGGGAATAAAGCATTTCACTGAGGGTTGTGAACGATGCAAAGAAAATGCAAGGAAAGAAATAGCACCAAAGTCCTGTATTCACAAACACTTGAACATATGTAGGGTCTTGAACGTTGATTCAATTTCCAAATGATTGGTAATAAATCGTATTTGGGAGAAATTCCTATGGATATGATTCTAGCAAAACATTTAAGATTGATAAAAGTATGTGAAACGGTGTAGGTAGGCTGAAAGGTTGTTTTCACCAACGGAAATTGTGATAGAACGAGATCATCAATACAGATTTTAGGGATTTCAGGGAGATGATTGATTTACCAAAAGTTTTGTAAATGACAATTTTATGACCTCATTTTGTGTACTTGTTGGACCAAGTAACATGCATTCGCCAATTTCATCCCCATTAATTTCTTAAAGACAAAAATATAAACTAATGCTAATTGAAGCCTTAACTCACTTATACGCAACATAATCAGATGTATAAGTGGGAGTTCCAGAAAATGGTAGACTAGGTTTCGGCCAGTTCGATTCTCTGCCTGTGGCGAGTTCACGTCTTTCCAATTTCCATGGTCTATAGTCAGCTATGTAATTTGGAATGTCAAAGGAGTAAGTTAGTATTTAAAATAGAAAACATAGAAAGTTGAAATGTATTTACAATTTACGTTTATCAATGAGACCGTTTAGTGTTATGAAATAGTATTCAATAATGAAGAACTGAATTTTATCATATTCTATTAAAACGTGTGCTCTCTGAATGGACAGTTGGATTGTATCAATCGGAACATACGTATCTTTGTGATTTTTAACAAACAAATCTGTTGAATTATGTAATGGTTATCATGACTCAGTAGTCTGGAGGATAACACGAGCATGAAGTGGTAGATTTGGGGTTCAGATCATAGCATGAAAATCAGCATTAGGGTGCTAGAACATCCATTTTTCCAGACTTATATAAGACAAAGCGCAAATACTGCATCCTACTATCCAATGATGTTATACAGATAATATTTAATGAATTCGAATTATGGTTAGCAGTAGAATGTAAGTTACACATTTTGTCTGATTAGGGACTCGTTAGCTGGTTAAATCTGTATCAAAGTATTGATATCGGCCTTGAGTATCGAACAAAGTACCTTTCGTTCCAAACATCAATACATTATTCTCTAACCTACTGAGTCTACATATAACTAGCTTGCCTAATAGATGATACGTTTATTCGTGATGTTTTGCATGATACGATTGCCTTTATTTAGGAGTGAATTTTGATCAGTCTTTTTTGGGATAAATGCATCCTGAAATGAAGGTACATTTATCTGATGTGTCTTAATTGGACGAAACCTGCACTCTGAATTCAATGATTCAAATATGCTATGTTTAAAACGAATACGAGTTCACCTAATCTATGAACGGAACAAAGACTCTGTGATCAAAGACCAATAAGTTATATATTCTGATGAGCCCCGGCCCCGCTTACTAGAGAGAGAAGTCGAAATTTGGAACGGGGAAGTATATTCCGCAACTCCGCCTGTAGCTCTTCCAGAGTTACTGCCGGTCCCAAGCCCGGGTAAAGGAGGAGGGTTGGGCATGGGGTTAGCGTCCCCATCCCGTAGAAACCTAACTCGCTAAAAAAACGCTAACCAGAAAAAATAACTCCAACCATTTAAACTCTGCCCTGGGAATTAGAGGTAATATGACGCTTCATGGTGAAAGCCGAGTTCCTTCGGAAGCCACGAGCCCGATACCCCTTCTAACAACCAGAGCAACAATTTTTATAGGTACATGGAACGTCCGGACAGTGTGGGAGACCGGGAAGACCAGTCAAATAGCAACGGAAATGAGGAGATACAACTTGGAAGTACTGAGAATCAGTGAAACCCATTGGACCCAAGCTGGACAACAAAGGCTAAATACGGGAGAGATGCTGCTATACTCCAATCACAAAGAGGAAAATGCTTCACACACTCAGGGAGTTGCTCTAATGCTATCCACAGTAGCACGAAATGCACTTGTAGGATGGGAATCTCACGGATCCAGAATCATCAAAGCATCATTCAAAACAAAGAAGGAGGGGATCACAATGAACATTATCCAATGTTATGCACCCACCAATGATAGCAACGACGACGTTAAAGATCAATTCTATGAGAGGCTGCAATCAATCATAGAGAAGTGCCCAAGAAAAAACCTCACCATTCTGATGGGAGATCTAAACGCCAAAGTCGGAATGGACAACACCGAATATGAAGACATCATGGGACTACATGGACTGGGAGAGAGAAACGAAAACGGGGAAAGATTTGCAAATCTGTGTGCATTCAATAAATTGGTCATAGGTAGTACAATATTTCGACACAAACGTATACACAAAGCTACATGGATCTCACCGGACCACACCACAGAGAACCAGATAGATCACATTTGCATCAATAAAAAGTTCCGAAGGACAATGGAAGATGTGAAAACCAGGGGAGGAGCGGACATAGCTTCAGATCATCACCTGGTTGTGGCCAAATTGAAACTGAAGCTAAAGAAGAACTGGACAACTGGACAAACAGCACCATAAAGGTTCAATACAGCCTTCCTTCGAGATACTGACAAACTCAATGAATTCAAGGTAGCTCTTAACAACAGGTTCCAAGCCTTACAGGATCTACTGAACGAAGAAGAAACTACTATGGAGGATAGCTGGAAAGGTATCAAAGAAGCATCAACTTCAACGTGTCAAGAGGTTCTGGGCCCCAAGAAGCATCATCACAAGGGATGGATCTCTATAGAAACACTGGACAGGATCAAAGAAAGAAAGAACAAGAAGACAGCAATTAACAACAGTCGAACAAGAGCAGAGAAAGTCCAAGCTCAAGCAGAGTACATAGAAGCAAACAAGAAAGTGAAGAAGAGCATTAGAGCTGACAAGCAAAAATACGTGGAAGAACTAGCAACGACGGCGGAAAAAGCTGCAAGAGAAGGAAATATGAGACAGCTTTACGATACGACGAAGAAGCTTGCAGGGAAATACAGTAAACCAGAGAGACCAGTCAAAGACAAAGAAGGAAGACCAATCACTGAGATTCAACAACAGCGCAACAGATGGGCAGAGTACTTCGAGGAACTCCTGAACAGGCCGGCTCCAATGAATCCACCGGACATCGAAGCAGCACACACAGATCTTCCTATAGATGTCAATCCACCAACGACCGAAGAAATCAGAATGGCCATCAGACAAATCAAGAGCGGAAAGCAGCATGACCTGGCAATATACCAGCTGAAGCGTTGAAGTCAGACATCGAAGTAACTACAAGCATGCTTCATCTTCTATTCAAGAAGATGTGGGAGGAGGAACAAGTGCCGATGGATTGGAAAGAAGGACACCTCATCAAGATTCCAAAGAAAGGAGATCTGAGCAAGTGTGAAAACTACAGAGGCATTATACTACTGTCAATACCAGGTAAAGTCTTCAACAGAGTGTCACTGAACAGGATGAAAGACGCAGTAGACGCTCAACTTCGAGATCAACAAGCTGGATTCCGTAAGGACCGGTCGTGCACAGACCAGATTTCGACACTACGGATCATCGTCGAACAATCAATTGAGTGGAACTCGTCACTCTACATCAACTTCATTGATTATGAGAAGGCATTTGACAGTGTAGATAGGAGGACGTTATGGAAACTTCTTCGACACTACGGAGTTCCTGAGAAGATTGTCAACATTATCCGGAACTCATACGACGGACTACAGTGCAAAGTAGTGCATGGAGGACAGCTGACTGACGCATTTCAAGTAAGGACCGGAGTAAGACGAGGCTGTCTACTTTCTCCCTTCCTGTTTCTTCTGGTGGTCGACTGGATTATGAAGACCTCGACATCTGAGGGAAACCACGGCATACGATGGACAGCTCAGAACCAATTAGACGACTTGGACTTCGCAGATGACCTAGCCCTCCTATCACATACACACGAACAAATGCAGATAAAGACAGCCAGCATAGCAGAAGTCTCTGCATCAGTAGGCCTCAACATACACAAAGGGAAAACCAAGGTCCTCAAACACAACACGGAGAACAGCAATCCAATCACTCTTGATGGCGAAACTCTGGAAGACGTGGAATCCTTCACATACCTGGGAAGCATCGTCGATAAACAAGGAGGTTCAGATGCAGACGTCAAGGCGAGGATTGGCAAAGCAAGGGCTGCATTCCTTCAATTGACGAACATATGGAACTCAAAACAACTTTCAACCAATATCAAAGTCAGAATCTTCAATACCAACGTCAAGGCAGTTCTACTATACGGAGCTGAAACTTGGAGAACTACAACAACCACCATCAAGAAGGTACAGGTATTTATTAATAGCTGTCTACGCATGATACTCAACATCCATTGGCCGGATACCATCAGCAACAGCCTTTTGTGGGAGAGAACCAACCAGCTTCCAGCTGAAGAGGAAATTAGGAAAAGACGATGGAAATGGATAGGACATACATTGAGGAAATCATCAAACTGCATTACGAGACAAGCGCTAACTTGGAATCCTGAAGGGAAGCGGAAAAGAGGAAGGCCAAAGAACACATTACGTCGGGAAATAGAAGCGGATATGAAAGGGATGAATAAGAACTGGAAAGAGCTTGAGAGGATTGCCCAGGACAGGGTTGGATGGAGAATGCTGGTGAGCAGCCTATGCTCCTTCACGAGGAGTAACAGGCGTAAGTAAGTAAGTAAGTATATTCCGCATGTATCCAGAAGCACGAGCGATAACAACAAACACAAATCAAACGTATTTATATGGTACAAAACTGTCCTTGAGAAGCGTTACAAAATAGAATACTAAAGGACGCAACGGACCAATAGCGTTTAAGATCCTTCCCAGTAGAAAATACGACATGAAGGAGACAAGAGCGCTTTTGGCGCAAAAACAAAGAAATTCAGATTTTCAAAATAAAATTACAAAAATAAAGTATTTATCAAATGAGTCCTGGGGATCTAACATCCCCAACAAAACATACTCAAAACCAGCAACGGATAGGCTTTATCGAGATGTCAGTTTAGGATACATATATCCTAACAAATATTGATCTAAATGTAGTTTTGAATATCAATGGCGGGATAATACTTTAGTGATTAATAACGTTTATAAATTTCGATCAAATTCAATCATTAAAATGTGCTCATGCTCCTGATCTACTCTTTATAGAACGATAGTTAAGAATCATGATAAGATCATTTGGATTTAGTAGAGATTTTAAGAACAAACATATAACTTTAAAATAGTTTTTATCAAAGACAACTATCAATTAGAGATGCACTGATAACGAATAGCAGACAAGTAAATAGATGTTTTGTTCGAAATTTTAGTATTTATATGTGTACACTATTGACATGATAGAAGACCGGACTTAAAATGTTTATACAGTCAAGTATATTGTAAAGAAATAACTAATGTGATTATTCGTTTCATTACCATCAGTGTTCTTAATCAGTACCGTACATCCTAACTGTATCTAAAAAGTGCTACAAACTTCTTTATAAGTGAAAGTTTTTAAGTGGCAAGTGTAGTATAATAAACGCATAAAATAAAACTGCTGGCCTCCTGACCGATTTTCTAGTTCTCTATATCTTCGACTCTTGAATGACGGATCAAACCATAAAGATGAAAATGTAAAAAAGAAAAGATTTCACTTGAAAGATTCATTGAAGGACAAAAAAATAAACAGGATTTATAAGTTTACAATTAACTTTGTAGTTTAAGAATGTTTTAGAAAAATTGGTCAATTTAATAGTAAATTTAATATTTGAACAATGAAATAAACGTTAAGATGAATTGGTTTCTGAATGACTTGCTATGTATTTTCTTATTGTACTCTTAGCCTATCACATTCTCGAATAAGTAAGTTGAACAATTGTAAACAAATTGAATATTTTTATCTTAATGTGTCATGGTAACAGAGTGAATATAAATGTTTATTTACTGATAACATTTATTTTACATCATTAGGAGTAATTGTATAATTTGTAAAGTTAATTAAATACATTTCTGTGCATACTATATTGTATACTCCTATTTCTCTATTAAGTGTTGATTAACATAGAAGTTTATCTGTTACATTCTTCTCTGGTTTGTAATCCTTCAACCATCACAGTATAACACTGCTCAATAAAAAATAGAACCAGAACGAATGAACGTAATATCTATGACAAGATAAAAGTGTGATCAGGTGCACAGATGAAAAAGCAGTAAATATATTTGAGAATTACATGGGAAACATACCATTTCTGAAAGAGCTTAGGTTTGCTGATTGATGGAAAAGGAACCAATCAATTTGTAGAAATAACTCACTCATCATCTCCCTAAATCTGAGCTCACGAAAGTAATTTACTACCAATCAATGCCTGTAGAGCTCATTCATGTCTCACGTTGTCCTAATCACTGTCAATTTTTCAGTAACGTTTGGAACAGGAAAGGAAGGTATAGAGTGGAAATGTTAGTTACGTTCAACCACTTTATCACTATACTTGCATTTTATGCATGTAGTGTATTACAAGCCCAAGTTTTATCTCACTATCACTCTCTCTTTCGCACTTAAATTGATATTTCTCTCTTGTTCCATGAGTATCCATCATAATTCCATTCCCTTATTTTCTTCTTTTCTACTTATTCTCGTCTTATGATTGACTACTTTCTGTTCTGATGAATGACCTACACTGTATAGGATTTAATGATGGTCATTTTAGTCTTTTGTTCTGACTCCACTTAGCTGTTGTCCCAATTACTTGTTTTTACATGACTTAATCAATCAATTAATCGGTCAATTCATCAATCAATTCAGTTGTGTAAACTACCGATGAGAGAAACTGAATTTTATTATTTATAAATAAAGTATATTTAAATATGTTTTGCTTACCAGTATAGGTGGCTTCACCATCAAATTTGGCTGTGGAACCTTTTCTAATAGTTGGTTTAACTGGGAAAACCAGCTGACCTGGTTTACCTTGGGTTAATAAAAGGAATACATACATTTATTGCAATGGTTTTATAGTAAATCAGTTAATTTAGCAACTACTCAATCGATAACAACACTAATCTAACAATTCCAGCTTTCTAGACGTAAAAAAACATTAAGATCTTTTTCTCGTGCGATCCATTATTATGAAACGGAAGATTCTCTACACTCACGGTTGTCTTATATTCAAAAGGTAAACGTAATACATTCAGGGGGCTTGAATTTGGTAAGGACACCTAACTGTTATGTTTTAAGCGCCAAACGATTTGTTTCATTAAATTTAAAGGTGGAAGCTGAGCTGTTAGTGAATGCGGCAAACCGTTTGACACTGGTCATTATTTAATTTGCCTCCTATATGGTCGAATCTGTTCAATGTTTTATTCTACTAACCACGTTTTTACCACAAATACTAAATTGCAATTATGACTATAAACTTAACATTTTCGGTTACCATTCAGACAGATGCCAACAACGGTATAAACATCATATCAATAACATATTCAATGGACAAGTACATAAATCAACTTAATTCGTCTTCATTTGTGAAAACAATATTTGAAATAATCTCAGAAATCAAAATCCAAACAATTCTGGTGCTTCATCCAGCATAATTTCCTAGACTTCTCAGTCAGCCACTCGGCAACAACGTAGGACTTTATACGTACGTACATCAGTTCGAGTTGCCATACCACATAAGCACAGAGATACAGCTGTCGACTTCTACAAGGTAGCAATCAAAATCAAAATTTTCAAAGAATATATAACGTTTAACAATCACGTCAAATCTACACTTATTCAATTATATTCAGAGGTTGAATTTATTAAGCAGGATAATATAAGTGAATGAAATATGGATCGTTTGAAAAGTACATAATATGAAAATGAGTGGATGTATGTTGACTATAGTGTGTCGGAAATTAGAATGGGGGATATGTGAAGACTATAGTGTTTTCCCAGTTGAAATCACGAGTCAACCTAAGCTAGACCGTCACTAAAAAACTGGAAACCCTAAACAGGTGTTTTGTTCTAGTATGAGACTCCCCAGCAGTGCACATCCACGACCTCGCATGCGGAACTCGGACCCAGGATGTTTGTTCTCGTGCTCGAACACCTAACCTCTAGACTGCGAAGCCAGCACACAAGTTAATTTGAATGTTTTAACATCATTATTATATACTTGACGAATCACACTTTACGTGCACTTTTAATTTTTCTTTTAAATAAACAAATGATTAATATTTATTTACTAAATATTAACCTTTAATAAGTTGCACATGTACACACATCCACTCATTTTCATATTATGTTCTTTTCAAACGATCCATATTTTATTCACTTATATTATCCTGCTTAATAAATTCAACCTCTGAATATGATTGAATAAGCAATTAGTGTAGATTTCACGTGACGACAAAGATCAATTTTATGACAGCCTACAGTAGACCGTAGAGAAATGCTCAGGAAAGTAAGGACCCGATCATCCTAATGGGAGACCAAACCGAAAAAGTCGGAATACACAACACGAATATGAAGACATCATGAGACGATATATACTAGGAGAACAGAACACGATTGGGGAAAGATTTGCAGATTTATGTGCCTTCAACAAAGTGGTTAGAGATGGTACTACATTCCCCCACAAATGCATACAAAAAGATACACGGGTTTCATCAAACCACACTACAAAGAACCAGACAGATCACACTCGCATCAATACAGGTTTGAATGATCCATAGAAGACGCGAAAACAAAGATAGAAGCTTATATAACCTCAAATCATTATTCGGTTGTGGTCAAGCTAGCAAACTCAGAGAATTCAAGATATCTTTCATCAAAAAAGTTTATTAGAACGGACAAAATATTTCGTTTTCTGCTGTGCCTACTTATATTTTATAAGTAGATAAAATTTGAAATTGTCACAGCTTCACATGTTCCGCGGAAGTATAATCGATTACTTGACGCTAATAATGCCACATAGCATCCAATGGATTTAAATTTGTACCCTGATTATATTCGGGAACCATAAAGCCTTTGGTTAAAAAGTTTTTGATTTACATACTACCAATAGTAGTACCATGTGATGCTGAAGTGTCCATTTTGTTGTACTGGTCGGAATGACATGCAAAATGATGTTAGTCTAAAATTGATTGTCATGAATGTAGTACTGGGTAATACGAATGATTTAAAACACCTTTCACTAGTAAGCAGTTTACTTTATCCCTGTACAAAATGATTTTGGTTTCGATTTATTCATGGCTTTAAACTAACTCATTCTACTTAGCATCTCTTTTTGCTTTTGGGTAAAAATGATAAATTATGAATATTCTAGTCATTGCTTAACAAATGTGAATATCACTGATTTACACTGCATACCAGTATATTCCTTTGTATATGTAGTTAAACCATCGAATGTTCCCTGTGGTGGTTGATATTGTGCTTCTTTTCTGCAACTATTTTGAATACTCAGTGGATGAGGTACAAAATCAACACTGTAAAAGAAAAATATACATCAAAGACAATCAGTAAGTAAATTAATTAAATGATAACTTTTGAAAAATCCTATCTGTTATCTCCGGTGGTATTATATTCTTATTATGAATGTATATTTCAATCCATTATTGTGTTAGTTTGAGATATTCAGTTAATAACAAGGGGTCATTAGAATGAGTAGATTTGACACTTGTGAAATAATCATAAAAATACATTTTAGCGATGTTTTGTTTTACGAGCTAGGTGATTTCATTGAGAAGCCTTCGATGTCGTTCTGAATGACAAAACCATTAGCGTATATTGTATGTGAACGAGTAGTCTTCAGCTTTTCCAAAAGGTTTCATTGTGATTCATTTGTTTTTGATTGGTTCTATTCATAGGTTTTGTTGTCGATATTTGTTTGTGTATTCAAACAGGCTGTCGTTTACTTTTACTTTGATTATAGTTTACACCATCAATCCATAGTTCTGTATAGTTTACCACAGCGAAAGTATAATAATCATTAATAGTGACTATTTAAAGTTTTCTTTTCAAATTTATATCCATTCCCACCATACGATTCAGTTGTAGCTAATCAGTCATAAGAAACACTTTTAAACGTGAACTTGAATTTGATAAGTCTGGAAAACTATTAATCCGACTGATATCTACTTACCTTAAATTCAGGACGTACAATCAGACTATTATAAATTTAATCATTAGTCAGTACAAACTTTGTACAGACTATTCATACTAATCATTTCTTCTACTTTTCGGATATCATTTATAGCTGATAGTTATCACGATTAAATCTCAGTTGGGGAACCAGTGAGGAATAAAAAGTGTCGGACAGCTGTTTAGTACAAGTACGAGGCTCCTCACGGTTGCACACTCATGATCCCACCAGTGGTAAAATTAAATTCTTACGGAGAACACTTAATCGTCTGAACTACAGGGATAGTAAGTATGTAATGATATACATTCCTAACCATAATCGAATTCTATTATGGTGATATGATCATCCAATCCCATTAGTGACAGCTATTTCATTGTAGATATATTTGAACTCTCCTATTCATGAATTTTCACTAAAATCTCGAGAACGCATCTTGAATGAAGATACTGACATCAGTGCGTGATGAGTACAACGTACAAGTTAAAATAACTGCCACAAAACCCCTCGATTAAAAAGAAATAAGATTTTATTTGAAAAAAACTAATTAACAATGAGAAGTTATAGTTACATATGAGTTGAACAAAGACTAATACCCATATGTTATTCAACTAACATTATTACTCAAAATATAGAAAGAATTTCGTCTTAGGTTGTATTTCGGATCATTCTTAGCTTTCTTCAAGCTTACTATATTGGAAATGGTAGTAGAATATGATTAGGGATGCTAACAAATCTCTCAGCCGATTCAGTCTATGAAGAGTGACAATCTCCTTGACATGTTCACCTGGTACCCTTAACCTGACTTCTGGGTCATTCATTCGGTAATTCCATAATATCAGGAACTCTTCAAAGACAGATATAAAGAGCTTGCAGAGATTTTGCTTCTTTTACTCTCTACAACGAATACATTGATTTTTGAAGCACTGAATAAAAGTTCAGTGATCCATGTTTTTAGTTTCACTGTATTGAAAATCATTTTCAAATTAATATTAATCAAGAAAGCACTAAATGTCAATAACTAGTTGATTAACTGACTCATTTATTTGTTCAAGTGTTTTACAGGATTACTTTTAACTAAAATAAAATAATTCAAAGAGGAAATTTTTCTTTTCTACGAAATCATTTACTTAAGCTGTACATACGTATTAATGGTTGCTCAGTAAATGTATAAGTCTACAGAAAGATAGAAAAGATTGTATCATTAGATTGATTTGAGGTTCCAAATGTCAAAAGGTGATTGCGTGATGATCAAGGGGTTAGAGAAGAATAGGAAGATGAAAATAATTTACGGATCAGCATTATAAAACGTAATTGTGCACTTGACAGATATGAAGGAAAATGAATTAATGGATCATTCTAAACTAAGATGGATATCCTGGAGTTCTAGTAGGAGGCTGTGATCAGTGGAGTTCAATCTATGTCGGGTAGAGACAGGTATCTATCTCACACAATGGATGGATGGTTACACAAGATTATGGATCCATTGAAGTTAGACATCAACACCGTTGGATGCCAGTTCAGTGGTCTCGAGTTCGTGTTCACACGCGACGCCAAACATCCTGAGTTCGAGTCCATTTGGTGCGGGACCGTGGATGCGCATTGCTGAGTCCCATACCAAGATGAAACGGCTGTCCAGGTTTTCATTGGTGGTCTAGACTCATTAATTCAACTATTAAAACTACTACAATCTCCACAAACTCCCATACTGATAATAACTAGATAACAATCATGAAAAATTGTTAGTAAATAATGATGACTGTTAAAGTTTAAACTTACAAATTAATAAAAAAACAAGACTAAAACATACTGCAAAGGGGAATTAGTGCTGAGGAATGATTTATAGCTTAAGTAAATAATTTCGTCAAAAACATTTCTTCTCTTCATCCTATTTTTATGTAATGACACAATGGATTACTTCTACTGGAAAGATAAAATAATGAAGGCACGTTCAGAACACAGTAATCTCTGATGATGTCTGGCAAGTTCTATTATTATTCACGAGAATGTGGTTCGGGAACAAGGAATGAATAGCTATTCATGAAGTAATATTAGAAATGTAAATCTAAGATGAAATAGATTCCTAATGCTTTCTAGTTTGCAACGATTGAACTTAGTCAAACTAGGTTGTAAAATCATAAAATTGGAATTTCTTTTAAATAGACTCTCTGGAAAAATTAACTAAATAGATAAAAATGTTTAGTTATTGAATTTTTGGAAAAAGAGTTTCAACTAGTGCAAACTGTCATCTGATCATAAACCCTGAATAGAATCTAGCCAATTGAGTCTATGGAAATGAATATCTTACGCTTTTCAGCATAACATTTTCAAAAAATAAAATTGAATAGATTCCGATTATATCTTTGTATTTTATTCAAATGTTTAGATTACATGTTAGTGATAATTACTACTAATACAAATAATAACATACTTACCGGTGTGTAGTATCCGACGCCATATGACCTTCAGCTTGTACACCTTTATGAGGTGGTTTACATGATTCCACTGGTGTAAGCTTATGAGTAATATATTGTGTAGTATATTCAGAAATTTCACATGGTTTAGTTATCTGAGTTTTACGTTTTTGGTGTGGGCATTTATGCCGACTAAAAGAGATTGAAGAATTAAAATATATGCATCTATAGGAACATAAAAACAGAAGTGAGGGTTCATCGTGCTATTTAAATTTACTCCAAACTAAAAAATTCCTAGTCGCGACCCTGGATAAAGAAGGGACGAAAATGAAGTTGACTACTTCACCGCGTAAAAGTAACCTTGCAAAATCAAAGGCTAATCAGAAAAATATTATTTAATCCATTCAAACTTTGCTCTTGGGATTAAACACTATCCATGTAGAAGATTTGTGATCACTGATGATGAAAGCCGAGATTCTTTAGAAGTCGCAACGCCGATACCTCTTCTAAAGGAATGAATAGCAAGTGAAAACAGCTGGAAATGAGAGTCAAGAAGAGAGTTATTTGGAGAGTCTTTATCAGTGGCCTATGCTTCATGAGTGATAACATGCGCAAATACGTATCTATATAATCATCTGGGTCTGCAAACAATAATTTAATGTTGTTATGATAATGAAATAGAACATTCCTTTCACCGAATTAATATATTCAATTTACCAGTTAATTTGAATAACAAGTACTTATAGAGTTAAGGAAATGTAAGTGACTGAATGTGAACAATATAAGTGATATTTGTTAGTGGATAAAATAGAATCATGACCTGAAGAAATGTTTTATGAATAAAAACTTTAATTGTTGGAAAGACAATATCAATGGCTGTTAATGTATATTAGTATACTTATAAGATAAGTTTCTTCACATATTAGTATTGACTTATGTAACACTGAAAACTATTTATTACCGGAGAGTGTTCCGTATTAGTTTTGCACTCCTTGGCAATGGTTATCGATTACTGAACATAGGAGTCAAGCTTAGGACCATCAATTCATATCGCAAGTCTATAGTATCTAGCGCGCCCCTGATCATTTTTAACCTGGGGTAGACTATATCTTATAAGGGATAAGAGGCTTAAGTATTTAGTAAGTCAAGAAAGATTGATTATTTTCTTGAAAATCCAGCTATATATATATATATATATATATATATATATATATATATATCATGGCACGACTGGTAAATCCACATATTCTTCGACACTATTAGCAACAACCTACTGTGGAGGAGAACAAATCAGATCCCAGTGGAGGAAGAAATCAGGAAGAAGCGCTAAAAGTGGATAGGACATACATTGAGAAAATCACCCAACTGCATCACAAGACAAGCCCTCACATAGAATCCTCAAGGCTAAAGGAAAAGAGGAAGACTAAAGAGCACATTACGCCGAGAAATGGAGATATGAGAAAAATGAACAAGAATTGAATAGAACTAGAAAAGAAGGCCCAAGACAGAGTGGGTTGAAGAATGCTGGTCGGTGGCCTATGCTCCATTAGGAGTAAGAGTCTTAAGTAATTTCTGAAGTGAATTATATTGAAAGTCAATGGATGAAATGGGTTGATGCTACTTTCTCCATCCTATACTCCTAGTTTAATCCATTTTTTGTTAATTATGTGGAAAAAGGATTACATATGACAAAAGTATTTTTGGTCACATCACGATAGTTTGACTTTAATTATTAGCGATAATTATTGACGATATCTCATTAATTATGAATGCAGTACAATGGCACAATTTTCAGAAAAACTGTATCGACAAACCTCTGTTATATAGTACAAATTAATAATGTAACTCATTGTCAAACTGATTTCAACAACTGATCTACTATTATTATTCAATGTACTACATTCATAAAACATACAATTTTTATCTGTAACCATAAAACTTAACGGCAACAATAAAAAAATTCCCCAGTCTCTAGGTGTCATAAATTTATACTAAGATTATTGTCTAACATTGGAGTCTAGAATGTGTTCTACGTCTTATTTGGTGGTTATAAAAAGAATATTCCTTCAAACAGTGGATAGGATATCTGACATGTGAATTCCAAAAAGAACAAGAATTTTCCTATTGACGATATCGTTTTTCTTAAACTTTTAAGTCATGTTTGTAAGTAGTTTTACATGTTGTAGTCTGTTATGTTATAGAGAATTGTTACATCATGAAGATAACTGATCAAGAATAGTCAAAAGTCACTTCAGTTGTCGAATACGAAAGTTCATAAAGATTTGAGGGATATCGCATCATTTAATAGGTGCTCGAAAATTATCGAAGGATTAGGTTATGTAATAGTCTTTGAAATAATATGAGGTGATAATTTATGGTAGAAATTATTAAGAAAACTGTCTGCTTTACGAAGAAGAATAGGAAGAAGGTGAACAATAGAATGCTTATCGGCACTTACGATTTGTAAACGTTTGAAGAATTGGTAAGACCATAGATGAATAAGGGATGAAAGGTGACTATTTTGTACACAGAGATTAGGTTTGAATTTATGGATCGTTACAGTTTGAGTCTGGCACGACTGGTAAATCCATATATTATTCGACCTAGTTCTTCTGATTTTGTGAATAATTTCCCTAAGTGGCATGTGACCATATTTGACAATATCCTAAAAGATCGAGCTATTAACTGACTTAAGTTTCTCTTTAGAAAGCCACACAGTAGTGATCAAATATCCTTGAAAACGTTTGACTGTCTTTAATAATCTTACCTGATGATTTAACACTTTTATATTTGATCATGTAATACCATAAGTAAAATTAAGCATGAATACGATTGTGCAGCAACAAAAAGTGACATTCTTGAAGAGGAACTCTTTCCTGAAGTGTTTTCATTTTCTTCAATGACTAAATAGGTCTCTATCACTATTTTAGGTTTTTATTGACTACTTTATATTCATTTAATAAATCACTTTCATAATACGTTTTTCAATTTCTTATAAGAGATTGTATTACCCTTCATTTTTAGTTATATTTGTTGGAAGGAGTTGCCAAACGATATGTCTTTTATTCAAGTAGCCGCATCCCATATCTTCACAAAAATATGTTCATGTCTTTCATACTATTAACAAGATTTATAGTGGCGAATCCATTAAAATATTACATTTGAAAATGGAAGCGAATATGCTTCAGTTTTTCCCTAGTTCATTATTGGTGATAATAGCGATTTGAATGCATTAGTATGTTGTTATACAGCAATCAGATAAACTGGTCGAGTTTTCCATATTTCAGTCTCTGCATAATCAAACTTGTTAAATGAGACTCAAAGCGAGATCATGTTTTCATGCAGTGTAGTTAATTATTGATATCTATTCAACAAGATATCTTGCTGGATTAATTTAGTGTGAATTTCATTTTGTGCATGAATGAATTCATATGGTGATCAAGTCGTTATCATGTTTTTCGAGATCAAAGGAAATCTTCATCTGCTTTCAGTTGGGTCTTTTCCGTTGTGGCGTGAGAAATCATAGTGTTTCCTATTTCAAAGGTCAGCTCTGTGCGGTTATAAAAAGAACTGGTAGGTGTAGATTTTTAGTCATCGATTGACGTGCTTTGCTTGATATCTTATTACGTTATATTGTAACACATCATAAATAATTCAACTTCAGCTGTTTTGAGAAGAGCAAGAATAAAGATTCTAGTAGAATAAAATGAATTCATTTTTATTTCATCTGGTTCTCGTCAGTTGCTTACAGCCTGTGATATTTAAAGGTCACAATTACATAATGGGTTTTAATTACTTACATGAAAGGATTTGGTTCGAAGTTTTATTGAAGACATATTCATTCGTATAGTATAGCAAGGGTGTAAATAAATTTAATAAACTGTGTATTGTAAATATATACCTTATGTGAAGGAACATTCCATGACATTGACTATGACAACAGTTCAAATAACCAGAAACAAGTGATTACATAATGAGTAGACATTGATAGGAATAAAACGAGTAGAGTGTTGATAAAATAAAATTGTCAACTTGGAAGATAGTTGAAAACCAAACACTACTCACTGTATTCCCATCATTGTTCATTCATTATGTAATCACTTGTTTCTGGCCGTTTGAACTGTTGTCACAATCAATGTTGTAGAATGTTCTTTCATATAAGGTATATATTTACAATACACAGTTTATTAAATTTATTTACACCCTTGCTATACTATACGAATGAATATGTCTTCAATAAAACTTCGAACCAAATCCTTTCATGTAAGTAATTAAAACCCATTATGTAATTGTGACCTTTAAATATCACAGGCTGTAAGCAACTGACGAGAACCAGATGAAATAAAAATGAATTCATTTTATTCTACTAGAATCTTTGTTCTAGCTCTTTTCAAAATGATAAAAGGAACTCTATGTGTATGAAGTTTCAGCTCTTTGAATCATATTACTAACTAAAATCATCTATAATTCTGATTCAATGTTTTAACCGCTCAACTTGACAAACTTTAAAGAAGCCAAAACAACGGAAAAATGCTGAAGAACTAATTTTATTTAAAAAATAATACACATTCTTAGAAACTATATCAGTCATTGTTTAAACGCCAAAAATCTAATCAAAATTTACATTAAAGTACTATTAATAGTACATTAATTAGTTGACAGATATTTCCTACTGTTGTTGTTTAGTTAAAAAACGCAAATTCACTTGTTATTAAGGACAGTTTATATTTAAGGACAATCAAAAAGTAAAATAAAATTGTATTTCAGGAAAGTATTTCGTTTTGTTTTTTAAGTCTATTTCATCGTTGAAGTAAACATACTTCTTACGTGTAAGTAGATAGTCAAATACAAAGTACTTAATACTTACAGTGATATTACTGAATGTTTTCTTTCGAAGTTAGTCAATAAATAAGGGAACTTTTAATGGTGATTATCAGTATTAAATTTTTTTTAAAAATGAACGAGATTATTATACGTAACAGATAGTATTACTTCAATAGTTGAGATCATGGGTCAGTGAAAGCTAGACCACCATGGAAAACCTGGAAGCACTGGACGGCCATTTCGTCTTATTGTGGGACTCCTCAGCAAACCACATCCACGACCCCGCCTCGCGAGATTCGAACCCAGGATGCGCATTTCTGAGAAGTCCCACAATAGGACGAAACGGCCTTCCAGTGCTTCCAGGCTTTCCGCGGTAGTCTAGCTTCAATTGACTCATGATCTCAACTATTGAAATGGTATTATACAAATAGTCGATGTGTCATAATAATAATAGCAACGACAATATCTTAACTAGTAGATAGTTACAATTCCTAATATTTTCTGATTTATTGAAGTCAATGTTTTTAGAGAAAAAATAAACCTTTTCTTTTTAAATGAACACGTGTTCGACTAGTACAAGGAATAAATTAAATCAACTATTTGGTACATGCATAAATAAATTTGATTATGCTAATGTAATGTTATAAATTCAAGGGCAAATCTATTTTTTTGCATTTATATATGTATGTGAGTGGGTGTGAAGATTATGTAATACTTATATACATCCTTGCCACTCCCAGAGTAAACATCAACTCCAAGATGCAGGTACATCCAGCTGACGAGTCTCAAATAGAACGAAACGCGTGTCCTGCATTCCACATATGCCAATAAGAGACTGGTCAATTGCAGTCCCAAATAGAAATGTGAAGATACAAGTAAACAACATCAAGTGAACCTGCCATATCGTGGTGATTTGTGTTTAAAACAAATTCCAATTAAACTCAGTTGTGAAACTATTTTCAACTGGCAATGAGGATTTTTAAATGTTACAGGTTATAAAAAGCTGACAAGAACCTAATGAAATACGGAGAAATTCATGTTATTTCACTCAAACCTGTGTTCTTTTTCTCTTCATGACTATAAAAAGAACCATGTGCATGTGTGCTTATGGTGTTATCTGGAATAAGTTACATGTGGCTCTCTGAATAAACTGTTTACTATCGTTGGATAGAATCAACGTTAACTTTAATGAAGTAACATTACCATGTACTAAAAGTATAATCTAACCTGATCCTTGGGCTAACTAGACTTCAGTTAGCTAAAAAAATTATTCATTCTGTAAAAAAAGCGACTTACATAGAGTCCCAAAGCATCAAACATTCAATTTTTCTACTCACTGGAATATTACAAATGTACTATTATTAAAAGCAATTTACTCAATACCTAATTTATTTAAAATTATCTAGTGAAATCTTGTTAGTAATGTTTCCTAATCCTGTAAATATCTTTTTATTCAAACGGAAAATAAAGGGAAATTATTTAGCCTTCAGACAACTGAGTTGAACTTTGAAAGTCCTTGATTCGATCCCTGGCGAGTTTGTAAATTCCTACTTCCTAGGAGTCCCATACTAGGACAGAACAGATGACCAGCGCCTCCTTGTTTTTTACAATTATCAAAACAAAGTCAGTCCATGATGTGAAAATTCAAACTTGACAATCTCTTTGACACTATAATGGAGGCAAGACTATGAAAAACGTAGTATCCAAGATATGAGGATAGTGTACTAGTAAGTACGAGAATTGGTAAGAGGAGCAAATGTCTTTCTCTTGACCCACTGGCTTACAGTCAGATGACAAGGCCCTTTTATCAAAAACTGTCAACTTAATATTAGGATTTCATGAAGTGTACAAAGGATACTTTATTTCATCATTGTTACACTGGGTGGTTTGTAAAAATTAATTTGATTTAAATCCTATACATAACTATTCCACGTTTTTTAGGTGATTAAAACTATTTCATTAAATATTATACTGAATAATTAATTTATTAATTAAAAACAACTTATCACCTATGTCTAGATATCACTTCAGTCAGTCAGTCAGTCAGCAACAACGTAGAACTTCGTACGTACATCAGTTTGAGTTGCCATAACAACACATTAGCACAGATATACAATTTTCGATTCAAATCCCATAGCAGTAGAGTTAGTAAAAGTATGAGCAATAATCGGAAAGATTAGAGTTTGAAGATGTTGTTCAAAGAGTATAATCAGAACTATTGAAGTTTTTCGAATTATATGTGTAAATTACATAAAATATAGATGAAGGTGGGTTGTCAGACGAAGGAAAGGATAATATCTTTCACAAATGAAGTTGTATCAGTTGAAGTGACTAGTACATGTGGTATGTATGTGGTGTATACTACTTATGTCGATAAAGGTTGGGTGTAGCGGTCGCTGTTGACGAAGAAGAGCAACGGGACGTGTGACTTCTGGGCGGACATCGGATTTAGATGACTCGGCAAGTCAACATTGCTACTGAGGTCAGTGCGCCGGCGGACTCGACATTTTGACAAGGATTGTGGCAAAGAAGAAAGTGGCACGACGAGCAGAATAACCACTGGGGCGACTGTTTAAGTGGAGGACGAGTGTGAATTATGTTACTTATCTCGACAGACATAAGTGCCATGTAACACCTATCAGAAGTAGAATGTCTGTCAAAAGAATACTGAGAAGATTGCACTAAAGAAAACGGAAAGTGATACATAAAGGAGTTAAGAGTTGGAAAGAACATGAAGGATGTAAAGTATAACTGTTGGAAGATGCGTAAATGAGGTTATTTAATGTATGGTTTTCATAACTTTGCACTCAACAATAAATTGGTTATCTCCACTAATTCTTCATTCACTACATGAACACTACTTTACTGTTTAACAAGAAGTATGATACTTGGATTCACATAACCACTTAGACTAGTTGGAGATATACAAGCTAACCCATGAAATACTTGACTATGTATATAAACCATGAAAGTGAGTGGTTTTCTGGTCAGCTTCTGGTTAAAGACATTATATTATACTTTAATGGCCCTTAATCTGACTCCAGTTCGATTGTGTGGTGATCGTTATCGACTTAGGCATGTCGCCAATTCTGATCTACAGTTATCTATTTAATTCGCGTTAGTGAATAACGAAGTTAAATAAATCAAAACGTGAATGAATTCTCATTGAAAATATTTCATACAATCGTTGATCCAGACAAATGATCAAAGAAAGGAAGCAAAGAAAGTGATGAGAAGAGAGCAAAGCGAAATGACGCGCAGTGGAGACGGCATGTAAGCCAACTCAATTTTATCAAATGTGACTCAAAATTTATAGCCTGATAAAGATAAATTACAGACATGTGATGCGTCAGATAGGAAATAAGCGCATATACGCTTACATAAAAACAATCAAGTTCGATAAGCGTATAAGTCACGAGGTCAAAATGTGGTTTAAGAAGAATGAATAGATTGGTATGTATGTGCTGATCAAAATTAATTTAGAAGATGATCACTATGGCAGGTATCACCGATGACGGTGGCTTATAGGTGTGCGTTATCTTGAAATGACTGAAGTTGAAGGTCAAAATCATTTTGGAGCCAACTCAGTGGTTTAAATTTGTAGCACCTTCAATGGGAGGCTTGAAAATGCTCTATTCAATCTGTAAATTTAGAACAACATATATAAGCGAACAATATTGTTTTCGATTAGATCCTCATCAGGCTTTACTCTAATATACAGTAATATTTATATGCATATACGAAATTATTAAACCAATCAAGGTAGTTTATAAATCAATGATAACGATGAATAAAACGATTACATAATAAGTGAAAAGTATAGATGGATAGTGTGATGACAGGTGTACTAGTTTTTATAATAATAATAAAGGCTCAAATCAATGTTACATAATCGGAAATAGGTCAGTGATTAGAAAAAATATAGATAGTGAGATAACATTTATAAAAATTATTATAAGATGACGTAATGAGAAGTGTTCAGATAATTGAACCGTGAAAAAATAAAAATAAAATGGTAGGAGGGGATGAAGAAGAATTAATAAACAAAGAGAAGGTTTGAAAAGAAAATAATAAATAAATTCATTTATTAAGGCCAAGGGACAGATAAGGGTGTTACAAATTTCTTCTGAACACAAAGACTCGGCTTGTTGGCTCGAATTCCTATAGCTTCTGCTATGTGTAAGAGACGAGATCGAACACCATAGGGAAAATTAGTGGGAATACGATAAATAACTTTAAATGACTTATTTCTGTTCACTACATGACCACTATCGATTAAGTGTGAAAGAACTGAGCTGCGTATTGTCTTTACGTAACCTTTTCCTAACCACGATGGGAGGTGTTCACTAACTCTCTGGTTCAGTTGCCTGGTTGTGCAAGGTCGTGGTTCTGGACTTCTGATAAGTTCAGTACTAGGTTGAAACAGCCGTCCAGTGATCCTTGGGTTTTCAATGATCACTTATTTACAGTTAACTCATGATGTAAACGATGAACTACATATAAACTTCTTCTTTTGATTAAGTGAAACGAACGAAATCGATTATTATGACACGAACTCACAAACATATTTAATCAAATTTATTTAAGAACTAAAGTATTTTACAGTAATCTTTGTTTGTACTACACTTGATAAAACTTTAAAACTCTGAAGCTTCTATTGGTCTCGACTCATTACTTAATTTTAAAGTGTAATACTTGCGACTAATATATGAATAAAAAGGATTGATTAATTTAAAGAAGTAAAA
Organism: Schistosoma spindalis; assembly: GCA_946903255.1. NCBI lineage: Eukaryota > Metazoa > Platyhelminthes > Trematoda > Strigeidida > Schistosomatidae > Schistosoma > Schistosoma spindalis. Next base: position 9,863,002 of record OX336423.1, on the reverse strand, counting down.
TGGAGGACAGACATGGGGTTAGTTTTAATGCATAATTTACCGGTTCCTGATGTAAACTATTCTTAACTAATATAGAATTGGAATGTAACTCATCTTGATCAATGACCATCTTAAGGACAGACTTTTCGAAAGTTGGTAATTCATATTGACCTATGGAGTTACTGAATCGAGACTGGAGCAGATCGATGACGGTTGCACCACACTGTTAAATGACTGAATTCAAAGGAGCAGATTAGGGCATTCTTACTTGGTGTTACAGAGGTGTTTTGTAAAGATCCATGATCTAATCCCTTCTGAGCTCGTTAGTGCAAATTGATGAGAGCTCGTCACTGGGATAAAACAACGCCATAGTAATTTTGAGCTTTACAGCTAGTGTCGATTCATTACTAAAATTATCTTTATTTTGAAGATAGGAATGCTATCTAATTAACATAACATGTTTTTTTTCATATAAAGTATAAGCCAATATATATGACACATTTAACTGTGACAAACTATTCTTATTAAACCGGTTATTCTACATTACGATAGACTATCATACATGGATTAAAATAAGGACTGGTAGTAATTTACGCTCGTGTACTACGAAAACTAAATCTAACAAGTCCAGCAGAGTTAATATATTTTATGGAGTTACTTGGACTACTGGCCACATGGCCTTTAATTTGATCCAATTCGATTAGCACTAAGAACTAGATATTCATGATATTGGTTACTGGGAAATAATTGACTATTTTTAATATTATCAGAATGAGTGTTTGTGGAGATTGTGGTGATTTAATAGTTGAATTCATAAGTCGACCTAAGCACATGATAATAACAATAATATGCTCATTAGGGACTGGCTTCAAGATGGATTTTCTGGAATTCTAGTGATAGGCTGTGATCAGTGAAGTTCAATCTATGTCGGGTAGAGACAGGTATCTATCTCACACAATGGATGGATGGTTACACAAGATTATGGATCCATTGAAGTTAGACATCAACACCGTTGGATGCCAGTTCAGTGGTCTCGAGTTCGTGTTCACACGCGACCCCAAACATCCTGAGTTCGAGTCCATTTGGTGCGGGACCGTGGATGCGCATTGCTGAGGAGTCCCACACCAGGATGGAGCGGCCGTCCAGTGCCTCGAGGTTTTAGTTCAGGGTCTATCTCAGATCGACTCATGAATTCAACTATTAAAATATTGTTAATATGTCTAAATATATGCGTAAGAAATTTTTCGCTAAGAAATAATGAGGGAAATTTGCAGCTCAAATGGTTGTTTTTGAAAGTGTTGCCATGATTCTCGCTCGAAATGAGTTATTTAACTGAGAAGCGTCCATTGTCGTTCGAGGCAGTATCATCAATACGCACTTCAACTAAAAGTGACCGAGAATCATAATTAACATAGGATTCAAATAAGCTTGCTATCAACAAGCATACTGACATAGATCCAACTTATCAGTCCGCATAGGAACGTCTGTCAACTACACATTAGGAAATCAATAATTGCGGATGCACACTGTTAAGGAGTTCCATACTAAAACAGAACAACCATATCGTGTTTCTGGTCTTTTTGTATTTGTCTAACTCTGGTCGATTCATGAAATCCAACAATCTCCACTAACCTCTACTGATGACTGTGTAGCAGTTGAAAGGTTTACTTCTAAACGAAGTTGGGACTGGTGATTTTATTGTCCGAGATAACAAAGGCTCCAAAATCTTAAACTACTGAGCAAATAGGATCCGAGACCATCATAGACTTTTCACTACTACTTTTATTAGTGTTTAAATAAAATAAATAGGTCCAATTATTTTTAATATAATAATGGGTCCAGTCGATTTGTCAAAGTACAAAATAGAAAAAAATCAATGTAGACCATTTTGATCATGTTAAATTTATCTCACGAAAGATTTTTTACCGCTTAATTTTAACATCTCAGTGAGATCAATAAGGGAAAAAATATTTCTCAACATAACCCATCACATTTTATAAATCCGTAATAAATTGTGACAATTCACCACATTTATTTGATTGGTAATCTCAAAAGAAATACTGAGTAAATTATCGGAAGAGATCAGTTTATTTGAGGAAATCTTCATAGGTATAGTGAAGATGGTTTTCTCACGGTCAAATATTAGTTGAGGGGTATTAATGAAAATCAGAAATGGTTACGAAGCTGTTTCATCTCAGTATAGGACTCTTTACAAGAGTGAACACACTATAATCAAACCGATGATAAAAACCAGGGATTTCATATCTACCAGCTGATGTTTAACCATTTAGACTATTGGACTGGAATTCGCTGGTAAACATTTCCAAATCCAATTTGTCAGCGATATGGTACAACAATTAATTAACTGCTTTACACCTGTTAATGGGATTGAAAATACATAAGTTTTGACTTCTCCCCAAAAAATTCAGGAATCCATTTCAAACTAGTCCACTAGTGAATACAAAACTACTAAATAATTGAGATGTTTATGTAAAGTAGCGCAATTTTAAAGTAGCTGTCCAGCGTTAACTGATTTTCGATGGTACTCCAATTGATGTTTAGCCATGAGAAACGTATCTTCCAAGTTGAAAACTTTAAGTAGTCATAGGTAACGCTGAACCTGATGCATATGTATATCGCTTCACCACTGCACGAGGATAGCAGGATGAAATCATCAAACAGTAGTGGTATCACTGGAAGCGAAAAAGGCCGTGGCTGCTATCCTAACCCGATGATCGACCTTTTTTCTTATGATGACCCAGTTGAGTTTTATTGGCCGAAACAATTGTTAGTTTAGGTCTTACTATGCTAGACAGGTCTGTTGTAAAGCGAGAATAATAAAAAAAGAAACTGAAGGTGCGATGGTGAAGTCATATTCTTGACTTTGGTAGAGTGTAGTAGCAGTAGGACGTTTCCTCCAGACATATAGAATTTAGAGGGGGTTAAGAAAGATTGGCTCTAGAAATAAAAAAACCTCACCATTTCCGCGGTTTTCGGTTGCAGGTGCTAAGGTATGGATTTAACACATCAAAAACTACTTTTATACAGGCGATGAGTGACCGGCCTCAGTCAGATGTCCCTCAGGCTTTACAGCCACACTCCCAAGCAGCCAAGACCACTATCAAAAGTAAAATCAATAATCACTAATGTTTGCAAAACTTTTCATCAGACACGGTGTGTATATATGTTAGAATTAATATCTCATTCCACAGATAATTTTTCTTTTTGTACCTATTAATTCGGATAGCACTGATAAAAATAGATTATTTCATTAAACAATAGTAACATACAGAGATAAAATAGTTTCAGTGTACTTTGGATTTAAAACAGCTATTTATTTGGTAAACAAAACAGCGATACAATAGTTTCCCATATATTTAAGGAAAACAATCGTTAATGTATTACAATGAGTCCATATAAACTAATTATAGGAAAACACCTAAGTTTTATATCGTTGATTAACATAATAAATAATTAACATTATAATTTGTCCTTCAAAAGTATAAAACTGATTAGAAACTTGACTATATTATACCGCTCAACCAATTATAACAGAGTAAATGGATTTTGATTTTTCTAAGCAAACTTTTATACATTGATACTATCACACATCTAACGCGTAGCATTTTGGAGTATACTTGTGCATAAAATCCTTAGTATTCATAAGAAAAGGTGTGTTATTTTATTGGTGTTACAATGAGTCCTCTGAGTTGGAAGGCTTAAAATTACAAAGACTTCATTATTGTTAAGGACAGTATTATGGATGTATACTTCAAATATATGTGAATTTTGTGTAAATCGTTCTACTATCACTAATTCAATTTTCCTTGATAACCTTATGATCAATTTACTGTCTTTGCATTTTCATTGACTATTTTGCTTAACTGACCTCTGAAAATGTAATCGATAGGCCTTTTCTGTATAAATTGGCGAGCTGAATTTATCTCGATGTGTTTGATGGTTGTAGATTGACATATAACTTATAGTTTTGAAAACCATCTGGAATTTTTGGAATTCCATCCACCTACTTCAGTGACGTTGTAAGTAGCTGGGACGTTTGTGGCGTACATATGTCTAAATACATCAAAATATCCGTATATTTAACTCCTAGACCGTTGTCGCATAAAATCATTTAACCGACCCCTCGTGGAGTTCTGGTATAGGTTGTGGAGTCTTGAGTAGCATAATTTAAAAAGCCTTTCATTGTACTTCAAAGTACTGGTTGAGAAACTGATACAGAATTTTAATGGGGCAGTTCCTATATAAAAAATACGCCAATTTCGAAAAAAACCTATCATCAATTTTGAAAAGACACAACCTATGTAAAAACGTTGTAAATATTGAGTTTTCTCATGGTTATTAGTAGTCCTTGTTCACCGGTTGATGTGCATCATAAAAATTCCAAATTTATTCTTGAAGTCACTAGAATTTACTGCTCTAACGAACTTGTATTTACTTAAAAGCACTATTTGAATCAATAGAGAAAAATAGAATTGACACAGCTATTAAGAAAAGTAATAATTCAAGACAGCATAAATAACGAAACAGGTCGATCGGAAAAAAGTGAGAAAACTTTTCACTGTGAAGAACATTACTGACATTTAGAATTTGTCAAATTATTTGCATTCTTTGGGCGCTATATTGCACACTGGTTGCAGTCACTGCTTTCGGACTTATATCATAACTAGTAAGCCTAAAGTCTACTCAGATATTTCAAGCACATATAAACCTAGTAATTCAGTTAAAACCAAGTCTAAACTCTTTATGGGTTTTATCGTATCAGACAAAAGTTCATCTAATTTTCTCACTTGAATTTCTCATCTTTACAATTCTTCATTTAATAAATACTTTTAAATGTTAATTATAAACATGCTATCATGGGATATTAAAATTCTTCAACATCGACTGACTTCGAATACTTAGAAGTAGTGCCTGAAGCCATCTAAGACAAAAATTCCTTTTATTAGACCGAAGTATTACTCAATAGGGTAATAGTATTTTACCATGTCCCCGCTTTTAAAAAAGAAATTTATTTTTTCAACCATCAGCTAACTTATTTTGTAATACCTTGCAGTTTTAGTAGATTTATACAAACAATCAAGTAAAATGTTAACCTTTGTTCTCAATAAATTTGACAAATGACTATTGTAGTTTTACAGCGAATGATTATCTAATGCGTCCACCAAATTAAGTTAATCTAAACTAATGACTGATGGTTTTATGTTATATTTGTCGATCAGTGAGTATTAACCACTATTATATAGTCTAGCTCTTGCCGATAGGTAAATTTTATCAACCAAATTCAGTTCAGTCACTTAACTAATTGGTACAATATTGAGGAGTAATTAGGTCTAGACAACATGAAAGTACCTACTGACTGACTAGTATGAAAATCTGATTCTGAAATGAGGACCGTTGTAGTTCAATTAACCTGATAACAATGTTTCTGTATGCCACACTAGTTTACTCGAGTTTGAATCTCACGCTTCGCTCTAGTTTAATCAAGAATGCACATCGGTTTTGCTGATTAATTGTCAAGTAGAACAACATGTGGGTCGAAAGCTTTTTTAAGTACTTCCAATCAGCTGAGAGAATATTTATTTTTTATTTGTTGTTGATGGCAGAAACTGAATTTTGATCACTCTTCTTTGGTGTGTGAGCATTTTATAAGGATTGTCTCTGCATAATTATCAAGTAATAAGTAATGAGGTAAGGGTGTGTGAGATTAACCATAGAATTTAGGACGCACGTTTCTTTCTATTTGGGACTTGTCATCTGAAATTGCCTGTATCACAGACTTGATGATTACACCGGATCTCAAACTCATCACCTTCCTTTCTGCATGCCCGTTTTGTTATATAAAAATCAGTACAAAGGTCTCTAAAAAGGTAGATGTCTTTCAACTGTATAAACACATTTATGGACTACTCCACAACCAGTTTAAATGCCATTATCACTTTTCGTTCGATAGTTTTTTCTGATTCTAGTTTACTATGATCATATTAGGCTTTGGTTCCAAGATACCTTTACGAATACGATAAAGGACTTTCAATAGATTCATTTGAATTCATATTTTTCATAACAGACCACAGCAAACGCTATTTAAATTTAAAATATCACCATAAGAATGTTGGTTTTGTTGCGGCTATGAAAAGTTAGTTGGAGTTGTTTTTAAAAACTCAATAGTTTGCAACTCCATGTTTTACCATAGCAAATCTAAATATTAGTCGAATATCAAAGTTACATGTTTGCTTCGAGGTTTAGTTTTCCTACTTACTCATAGCACTGTAATTCAGAGCTGAAAATTATTTTTGGGTACGGCGAGGATGTATCACCTTGGCAATAAACAAGAGACCCTTGAGTGGTATAAAAAATGATAATGATTATCGTAGTTCTGAATTATTGGGAAAAAATTGGTTTCAATGCAGACTTGCATAAAAAGAAGGTCTTGAATTCTGAGACAAAAGTGCTGAAAATAAGTTTCTGAAAGACCTTGAAATTTCACCATAAGTCACTCTGGAGATAAAAATAGGCACATAAAGACAAAAAATAAAGTTTTCTCGACGTAAATATAGTGAGAACCAGAAGTCATACACTATTTTACCTCACGTTTCGACAATTATCACAATCTACCGAAACTGTACAGTTTCGTAACAGTTGCGTAACATCTACAATTATATACATTATACATTTAATACACACACACTTTTATGCCTAACGATTGATCAAAAGCAGAATTCGGAGTGACATTGGATGAGTAAATTATTAATATCTCGAACACATAGAAAAGACGGATAAAAAAAGACTTAACCAGTGTTTGGAAATTTCGTTAAAATATTAGGTGTAATATGGCATTATCGAAACATAACTTGCCCACAGTTACATATCTGGCATATGCATAATTTGGACGATTCGTTTTTCATGACTTTGCTCAGTCGGATTTTATTTAATTTAAATCTGTCTTGAGGTTTGCTATTGACTACATTTGAAGCTGGTTAATTAAAACAAATGACCTTTTGATCTTACTCAATTTACCATTTTTGGACGTCAGAACAGCGAGTCAGCCAGAGCACATCAATTTTCAGGGTAAATGTCTTCATAAAGATTTAATTCTTCTCTGATGATAGCCACCTGAGGCAGTTGTCAGCTCTTATCTGTGTCGATTTCCACTGAATGGAAAGTGCATAAACTAACTTCCAGCTTGTCTATGAGGTAAAACCTAATGCACTCATTTAAGATACTAAGTAACGTTAGAACTTGTTCATACCCACAAAACTCCTCTATGTCACTGATGTTTATCTCTGGAAAAGTTTGGTAAGTCTTAGACACTGGTGATAACCAGTAATGTGTGACTGGATAAAGACACTTGGTCAAATATCCACACATAAAACGTCTTGATACGCCGTCTAGAGTGTTACTAATGAAAACTAGTCACCTTGGATACCATAAGCTTAGATACCTTGCCCAACAATCGGAATATACATTGATATCCTTTAATCAAATAAATTCTATTTTTTAGGCTTTGTTATCATTGTGTCAAGCAGAGATTCAAACACCAGAATTCTCTACATACCTTGTTCTCTTTAGCCTCTTCTACAATTAGACCACCGAAAAATACATGATTCCAGTGGGCACTCTTTCTTAGGACTCTTGTTGATTTAGTTAACCCCTGGTTTTAGACGTAATTGGGTAGATTTGTAAGATGCATGAGAATGAGCATACGAATGAATTTTATAATTTGTAGTATGCTTCTTAGTAACCTGAAGTCACTTGAATGGAAGGGTGTTTAGTGAATCAAATTAAGTGACAATGAATGATCAGAATATTTAGAATGCAGAACTAACAGGCATACTCCCTTTGGAACTTCCAAAGTAAATAAGGGTGATCAACTCCACTCTTATATTCTGTCTGCTTACACAGTCAAAGTGTGATGATTAGAGGTATTTGAATTACTTTACTAACAGGGAATTCCAGAAATAGTGAAATCTAGAGCATGTAGAACTAGATGAGCACAAATGAACGTATTTTGAGATTCAAAATCGGAAAATTACCAAGTCCAAAGAATCGTTAGTGCATGCAAATACCACACAAAGGTTATAAGCAATCAATACGGCAAGGACAGAGGAGCTATAAGGAAGATGTCAACCGACCCAAGGTATTCAACTATCCTAGGTGATACTGGATGTCGTCGATTGTAACTCCAGACAAATTTAGCACGGTTGCGTAAATGTTGTCCTAAGTCTAAATGCTCATTCTAAAACTAAATTTGGTCTAACTATAACTAATACAGGTGTTACTCGATAGCATCGAACTTTAGTATTTGAAAGTTAGGTGGCTGCCACATAAGTGTTTCATGAAACAAACCAGAATCTCTGAACACACGCGAACGCTTAATATTTGGATAACTGGTTCACTTAAAACGGCGAGCGACTTCAATATTTATTGGCTTGTACACAAATGTGAAATATATGTGCCCTTAAATTCATCTATATATGCCTTACAAAGTTCTATCATTTTTTTGTATTGTAGTCAGATGTAAATCTTAGGTCGCTAAGCTACATATGCTTTGAAGGCTACGACATTCATTCTTTGAGCTTGGACGTAACCGGCTGACCAGGCTAAAATTTTTATAATTTATGGCAGGACTGCGTTCATTATTTGTCAAGAAAGTCCTTAGTCATTGGCAAGTAACTGCTTTCATGTGTTTTAAAGGTTTATCCTATTGTTGTTATTGCATCAGGCTTTTGGGCACTAAACTTGGCTTTATAACTGATATTTTGTGTATTTCTTGTATTTTATATTCCTGTCTATGCTTAAACACTGACATCACTGTTGCGGAGTTTTCGCGGCTTTTGTTTGGTTCGCGAGTAACTAATTGATTGTTGGATATGTTTAACAGAATACCAGCTTTGAAAATTCTGAACGCTACAATGGTTGTGTTCAAGACTTGTGTAAAATTTGAAGTTTGAGGAAATCCAGAATATTTTGGTTTCCTCACTGTCTCCCTTAATAGTTGGAATAGAATAAAACGATGACAATAATCGACACCTTCCAAGAGGCATTGCCAGCTAAACGACAGATAAAACAGTCATTAAAATACTCAAAACCACTATGTAATTGTTCAATTTCAGAACTCATAGACCGTGATGCACAATACTGTAAAAGAATTAGATGATATGGACATTATATTTGTAAAGACAGATGATATAAGCACTGTTTATAAAGAAGAAGGATGAAGTGTTTCTGTGTAGAATGGATGCACCAATGAGTATGTAAGCACATACTTATGCGAAAACTGATAAGCCGAACCTCCAATCCCTCATTCAATGCAAAACGTCCTCGTAAAAATCAATAATGGATGACCCTTATAAATTCTACGATGTCTAGGGGTCAGGTTAGACTTGCAGTAGAACGCTTATCTATTTAAATTTTATCTGCATATCGAAGATAATCGGATTTCTCAGAGAGAAATAATTATACCATTGTACCATCCCTAATAAGTCCGTTCTTTTTGAAAACTGTTTCGCCACACAACAACCTGAAATATTCATAATAACTACGCCCTTCCTTTGAAATCATGTTCTTATGTCATTCATTTTTGGCGGAAAGTACATGCCCTCTCAATAATTTTCCTAGAAGTTATCAGCAAGGTAAATAACTTGTTCCCAGCATCTGTTACAATCACGGCTAATTGTACTTTCCTTTACATATCCGTCACACAAACCTTGGGTAGACAAGTCAAGTACATAATTGACGTCATATGCTTCGGGATCTCGGAGGAAATTATTGGGTTTCCTTCCCATTTTACAAGGTAGGTAGCTAACGTTTCACCAAGCAAAAATTATTTTTTGATAATCAGTGATAGCAGTAGACGTACACATCGAGACAGTGATCTCACACTACATATATTCCCAGATGATGGAGACTTGAAGTGCCGCTAACTTTACTTATTGGATAGCATGTCATCTATTTTCCGTTAATTCCATTGTCATACAAATTGTCGAAATTCAGAGGACGCACCTACCAAATTGTACATATTGTTGCTGTGTAGTTTCCCGGCCACACCTCTTAACGCAACACAATAATATCATTAAAAATTATGTGGACATATGGATGGTTATGTGGTAGCATTGGAGTCTAACCACAGGACCTTTGAAGCCGAAAGTATAATCATTGAAAAGGTTTGTATTCAACAAAGGAGAACGCGGGAACATTCATTCAATATAATTCGACGGCATGGTTTAGTAATGCAGGCGTGGTCACTCGTTTTCTGGCTGTTTTGCAGAATATACTTTTTATTCCGATCTTGGACTTTTCCCTCTAGCTAGCGGGGCTGGGACGCATCAATAGGTAGTGTAACGGAAACAGAACGATGAAAATCCCTCCACAGCCGTTTTTTGTTGGACAGTATTTTCATTTATTTGTTTCTTCTCCCTGTTATATATTTTAACCTTTGTTCAGACCTCGTTTGAGCTTTTATCATATGGTTTTGATTAAAGACTTATCTTTTTGTTACTTAATTTTTATTGCATGTTGCCGGACTATTGACAGTGAGGTCGTGTTGGACTAAGCTCAAAATCACGGCGTGAATAAGTGTGACTGTTAACCCTTTGACTGTCTGCTTGGGAGGATTTCTGGAATCTCTGCAGATAGATATTTGATCCCGTTTGTTGGGAATATATTTGTTGATTCTCAGCGCACTAATTTGCGTTAGAGGAACTTCTGACTGTATAGCACAGGCTGTACCGTTTGAGGTATTTTGTGTTTTTGATTTAATTTGTTCTATTTCTTAAATTAGAACCGTATAAATTGAGCACAGAATTTGTGTTTTGATATAATTTAGAGGGAGTGTCTCAAAAACGCTTGACGTGCTATACGGAAGATCGTAGTCTGGCCTATTCGAATACTTTTTGGTTCGTCAGTCCTGCATTCAAACTGAATACTAGTAGTTCGGTCGTTACAGCTAGCTTACTTGTTTTTCGTCACCGAGTCTTGTTTCTCGTTCACAGATTAAGTGAACTCGCGATAGCTTCATCAGATAAACTGTTAAGGGGTATAAGAGAATTACCGAGTGTAACAAATAAATTCTTCTATCAACATAGGGATGTCATTCTATTTCTTCTAGGTAGATTACGCGCAGACCGTTAAGAAACATAAAATATGATTTTTCATTTTCCGAAATGGTATTTCAATTAACAATCAGGGATACACAATTCGAGACAATTCTAGCAACATTATCGATAAAAGGGAGTGAATGGAAGCCAAAGCAAATAACCATTAACTAAAACAATATATATATAGTTTAGAAAAAACATGGAAATTCGGTGAATACGTGAGAAATTACAGTAAAATATAAAGCCCATCATCTTAAGTGGAATCATGAGTTCGATAAAATGTACATCTTAATTAATCAAGCAAACTACACCACAATAGTGTGTACGTGCAGAGATGTTCAAACACAAAACTTTCAAAGGCGATTTTACATTTATAGCTAATGTTTTAGCTTTATCCGGTGTAAATGACGATCTCAAAGTGAGTACGGTTCACTTCTTCTGATGCCCATACTAGTTCTGATATAGAACCTTTTAAATTTAAAGTCCATAGATGGACATTCTGATTGGTTAGAAAAATTAAAAGTTCACCTTCTTTCGAAAATTTGGGAGCTTCTAAACAAAATTCGAGGTCACTGTTCTTCCCTAATCCTCCGTCATCTTATCTTCTGGTTTATGTTCGGACTACACGTAGTGGTGCAAGTCTTCGACAAAACGATGACGAACTACAGGCAGCCGACGGGCCACAAATATACTGCTTGTACTTTGTGTCACTGATATAATTAAGCTTGTAAAATAAATACGAGAGATTGGTCTTTAAAATTTCGTACATCTCGCTAACTTCAGGCTTGAAACAGTGACTTGTTTAACTGGGGATACTCTAGATTTACAATCGAGCGGTATGCACTGTATAGGTCGTCACTGTAAACGGATGCGTGTGTTCATTGCTGCAACATTTTCAGCCTTTGAAGCATCATTAAACAAACGTATCCTCATCTTCGAACCATCATCCATATTTTCCTCTATGACACACATCGAGACGTAATCCAGGTGATATATAAACGAATCGGTTTTAAATCTACGGGCGGCAAACGGAAAGCCTGTCGCTATGTATGGCAAAAGGGACGTTTACCTTAACGTGGGTTTACGCAAACCCATCCACTGAATCTTTGTTATGGCAGATGTTTCTATGCCACTCATTGGTATGGACCACCTACAGCATCACAATTTAATCGTCAATACGCAAAAACGGAGGCCAGTAGACGGAAACACTGATTTATCTGTTTGTGTAACTTCTTTTTTGGTTGCAGATTATCTCTAGTTACAATTAAGCACACGATTAACCCATTTTATCAACCACTATTCAATAAGTATTCTGGCATTTACCAGTCACAACTGAAACTGCTGCGTGTAACCAGCAACGTTACACATCATATCATAACTACAGGACCACCTGTATTCTCTAAAGCACGCCGACTGGCCACCGAAAAGTTAAGGTTGGCGCAAAACGAATTTGACCACATGATAAACTTTAGGTATCGTTAGACCGTCAAACAGCTCACGGGCATCTCCGTTGCACATGGTCCCTAAAAAGGACAACAACGGTTGGCGTCCAACTGGTGACAATCGACGACTGAATGCAAAAAACATTCCCGACCGTTACCCACTGCTTCACATTCACGATTTGACAGATACTTTGAAGGGTACAACCGTTTTTTCGAAAATCGACTTGGTCAAAGCGTATAACCAAATTCCTATGGCTACAGACGATATTCCGAAAACCGCTATAATAACTCCCTTCGAACTGTACGAATTTTTGCGAATGCCTTTCGGTCTAATAAACGCCGCCCAAACTTTCCAAAGGTTCATAGACGACGTTTTTCGAGGTTTCAACTTCATACATGCGTATATTGATGACTGCCTAATAGCAAGTCCGGAAAAATAATCACAGCTCCAGCATCTCGATCTTGTTTCCAGCCGACGACAAAAGCATGGCATTACTGTAAACATTCAGAGATGCCAAATCGGAACTGACTCATTAGACTTTCTAGGGCACACTATCGTTGCCCAAGGCACCCGACCCCTTAGAACCAAAGTGGAGGCCATTCTGGATTACCCAGAACCGATTACCATCAAGCAATTACGCACGTTTAACGGCCTCGTAAGTTTTCACAGATGGTTCATACTGAAATGCGCGTCCCTTATGAAACCTCTTACCAACCAACTTTGTGGAAATGCGAAATGCACAAACTTTCTCATCCAGGTGTTTTTGCAGCCATCAAGCCTATAACAGAACGGATTTGCTGGCCCGGTATGAATAGAGACGTGAGGGAGTGGGCACGCTCCTGTGTAAGCTGCAAAAACCGAAGATTATCAGATACAACAAATGTCCTTTAGCCTCTTTCAAAACTCCTGACGCTCGCTTCGAGCATGTTCATCTGGATTTGGCAGGACCTTTACAAGATTCAAATGGATATTCTTATATTTTAACTTGCGTAGACTGTTTCACTCGATGGTCAGAAGCAATACTTATCAAGGACATCACTGCTAAAACAGCGGACCGCGCCTTCGTCGAACGAAGGGTAGCAAACTTCGGCTGCCCAACAACCATCACCACAGATCGTGGACGCCAGTTCGGATCTGAACCTTACCGTTGTCTAACCTGACTATAATGGATCACTCGCTTCCGAACGACCGTCTGCCACCCTTAAGCAAACGCGTTAGTAGGACGCTTTAACCGACAACTAAAAGCTTCACTATCAGCTGCAAACATTTCACAGTGAACCGACGCTCTTCCACTCGTCTTACTAGGTATTCACAATGCAGTGAAACCCGACATTGAATACACTTCGGCTCAACTCGTTTATGGGACGACACTTCGACTTCCAGGAGAATTCGTAGACCACCCATCTTCAATGAACATGGATCTAACCTCCTACACGAACGGGCTTACAAATGCAATGCGTTCAGTTAAACCTGCTTACACTCGACTGCAATCAACTGAACTTTTCGTTCAACCCGATAACATAATACACACTTTTTCGTTCGTCGAGACTTACCTTAACGACCTCTCGAATCAGCATACGAAGAACCCTTCAAAATTCTTCAACGCGAACCCAAGTACTTTATGTTCGATAAGAACGGAACCACCGATCGCCTCAAAGTAGCGTGTTTGCAAGGAAATTTCATTCACGTCGATTTTCCTTCAGTACAATCGCACGACGCGACTCCTAAACATATAATACCTCAATCGACAGCCAACAAACACGATGATACTTCGGCAGTATCAGAAAATAAACTTAAAACAACGCGTTCTGGAGGAAGAGTAAGATTTCCAAAACATTTAAACGATTATTGCACGTAAGATACTGGTTGACATTTTATATCATCTCGATTTTTCTTTGTACTATAAGTAATAAAAAAACGAAACAATTTTATATGCGTATATATTTATACTTTTTCCATTAAAAAAAAATAAAACAGAAAAACCATATTATGAAAACCTTTTTTTACGCTATTACGTGTGCATGAATTTATTTTCCATTTTTTCGCCCTCTTTGTGTTTTTACATGCGTACGAGTGTATTTCGACATGCAATTACATTTTTTCCAGGAAGGCTGTGTTAGATTCAAACTAAGGTTTGGACTGAAGAATAGCTGTCTAAGTGGGTTAGATAAGCGCCCTTGCCCGATTGAAACCGAAATAAGGTAATTGGGTAAAGTGACGGTCCTATAATTCATCATAAGTTTAAATGTGCATTGTAACCTAAACAAATATGACCACCCAGATACCCAACCAATAATTGTCCAATTAATCAAATCCAAATTGCAATAAATAAGGAAGTTGATAAAGTATGCGAGAAAATTACAAATCACAACAAATAAATGTTATTCTATCCTGTCTGGATAGATCACGCACAGATTCGTTCAAAAGATAATGTTTCGTTGCTTTATTACACCGAGTGTTTTCAATTCTGGAAGAGTGCCTCAACTCACAATCAATAAATGCACAATTCTAGTCAATACAAGCAACACAATCAAAAGGAGGAACAAACCAATATGGCTGCCACCAAGAATAAGTATCAAGTAAAACAACATAAAGGCAGTTCAAGAGGAAACACGGAACCTCCTCGCTTCTGTCTTTAGATTTCATTTGATGTGTACTATTCATATTAGAAGTTGTTACTGGTTAAAGCGTTGTTAAACTCCAAACATCTGCGGCATCTTCAAAGATAAATTTGGAAAGTTTGTAGTGACCCACTTTTGTCAACAGAACGCGATTGGTTTAATGGAAACAATCATTATTATAACCAATTGTACCAGTGATTGTTTAACAGTGCTCGTTTGTTCAACTGTACCAAAGACAGCCATTACTCTCCTCGATTACCCTTCCGTGGACTATGACCTTGTACATTCGTACTTTCGCCACTAATTCCACTTGTATTCCTTTTGGCACGATCTCGGTATTCGTTAGAGACCACGAGATTACCAACGAATAAATCTGGTTATGATCCCTCTTCGCCTTCTAATTTGTCTGGTACGCGCTCAAATTGTAGTGGTGTTCATAGTCAACCACGACCCGACCCCACGTAAAAAGTTCTTGATATGTCGTGAAGCGTTTGATACAAGCTGGCGTACCTACCCGTGATCTGGTTCGAAGGCATACTTTCAGCTAGAGTGTGTCCAATAAAACTAATGAGGTCAACACCGATGTGGAAGGCACACCAACATTTTTTTCGGGATTTATTTAGTTCAACAACTAGATAAAACAGTTCCTTAACGTAAAAAAACACATGGCTCACTAAATAATCTGTAAAAGCTTCCCTCGCACACAGTTTAAATCGGCCAGTAAGATATTACAGAGGACTTCTTGAGTTCGACGAAGGACGAAAGTATTTTGTTTTAATGAACCACAAACACGAGTGTCTTGTTGCTGTCCATGCCGTATTTTTGAGCTATTTTTTACATATCGTGTAAGTGATTCTTTTTGAAAACCAAATGGGTTAAAAGGAAACACAACCAAATACGAGAGGCTTCTTCGTGAGTCATTCAAACTGTTTAAAGCCAGTTTTTTGGTTCATCAGTCCTACATCTTATTATAGACTGGCTCTTTTGAGATGTATGGTAAATATGTAACGAAGGATTGTTTAAAGTATTCTGAAGGGGTGTATATGCACTTAGTTTTATTATAAGCTCATAGGTTCACTAAAAAGCTGAACGATTGGGTGAAGCCTGGCACAGATGAGCGGAAACTATTTCATGCTCTTGTTAATGATCTTGAATTAGATAATGCAAGATTTATACGACGAGAAGTGGGTAGCAAAAAAAGTCTGAGAGACATAAAGGTTTGGATGATGACTGATTTTGCATAAGCAGAATGTCGATATTTTGCTTTATGAAGCCACAGAATTGAACTCATCGAAGAAGGGTAATTATATCATATAAATACATCTAAGTGGAAATAAAAAGAACGTGGGAAAACTAGCGGCGTATAAAATAAAAAAATGTCTAAATAAATGATGGCTAAACCGTTTCGTTACACTAGGGTGCTAATGGGTGAGAGGAACCTGACTTTCTAGTCAAAACAAATGTCACTTGTTAACTATATATATACTCTTATTTTATATGTTGCCTAATGGGTCCAGTTGGACAACCAGATGAAATATATAACATAAAAATAAATTACTAACAATAATAAGCACTTAAAGGCGGTTCGCGTGAGTATTTTTAATGAGGAAAGGGAGTTAAAATGTTTAAGGTTAAGGCCACTTAGGTTTTTGCAGTGTCTCTCTAGTCATAACGAGCTGAGTGATAACACAGTGTCGACTTGGACAAATAAGCCCATTTCTAAAGTTTAAGTTTAGGGTTGTGAAGATTGTTCAATTTCATTGAATTCATGAAGTGATCGATTTGAAACCACAATCAAAAAACCTGAAACCGCTGGACAGCGGTTTTGTTTTAGTATAGCAATTGCTGGCGTTAGAGATTGGTGTCGTCAGATGCCAACTCGTCGTTTAGATGTTAACAGTTTGCACGTGGTGCCAAGGGTGCTCGGTTCGAGGCCCGCTTGCAGAATCGTGGGTGAACACTGACAAGTAGTTTCATACAAGGACGAAAACACAGTCCAATGGTTGCAGGTTTTTAATGGTCGTCTAACATTGATCGGTTCGTGATTTCAATTTTTTGAGGTTAACAACACGCTATACTGCTTATAAAGTGCTAACTGTACTACATAGCGGTGCATTAAGTACAAGTACCGATGAAAGCAAGTGTCACGAATGAAGGATTCACAACAACTACGAATAATTGGCATTTTACACTTTTGAAGTATGGGTAACTAAAATATAGGTCGCTAAATGCAGTTCGCTTACTATCGTGAGTGCGAATTGTTGAGAAGCCATAAATCACATCTAAATGTGTGTACAGTGTTCTTCGGTTTGTAATATCTGCCCACTAATCTGTGGTAAAACCCAGCCATATTTCTTACTAACTTCCACAGACTTATCAGCTGAATATATGCTTACCGACAAAGTACATACCACAAATGTCAGCATTTAATAATGACGTGGTACTGAACACTGTTTAAAAAGAATCGCTAAGAAACAGAGCAGTTTTACTCAGTGAGTAATTTGAATATTGTGGTATATTTGGATTCAAATTAACCAAGTTATGTTTATTCACCTTAAAAACTTTGTTTTTTTCAGGACTGAAATCATGGATTTAATTAGACCACCAAAAGAAACTTTATTGAGTGAAATAATTACGAGAAATCAAGAAGCAATATATGATTCAACTAAGAAACGGCCACTTGGTTGTTCATCCATACAAGATCTACCATCTCATTTGGATAAATATAAAACAACATTTGGAATGATTTATGAAAAAGGTAAAGTGAACGTGATAATGAAAAAAATGTACCGTTCGTAAAAAGGCAGTGGTGAGTGAACATATAAAATCAACACTGTTTATGTTCACTAAAAATCAGGGAGAAATATTTACCTTGGGTGTCATAATTTGTTATTAGAACACAAAACAAAAACTGATTTATTGATCTGTTAAATCTATATAATGGACTGACATGATAAACTATTCGTTCACCTCCATTTTATGGTCTATTCAACTTCACCTGTGTCCTAATGTTTTATGCTCATCTTCAAATTGAAGTGTCAGTCTAATTTTTGAAAATACATACACTAATTGGATATGTTAGAGAAAGAGTTACTCTTTAACAACAATGACAGCTTAGTTATCCTATTCATTAAAACGAAAAGTCAAATGACCATAAAGGTTAAAACACAAAAGTGTGCTCAGTTTGAGTGAAAAAGCATGCAATTAATATGTTTTAACAATAATATTATTATTGTTGACTTATCTTGTCAAATGAAATCATCTTTGCATCAAAGATCAAGTCAAGCAAGAAAATGAGTTCGGTTCTTTGTTTTCATGACGGCATTTTAAGTATAGAAAGTCTTACAATAAATCAAGTAGTTGTGTAACAAAATTAATGCCATCATCTTGATAGCTATGTTACCAGAATGTAACCGGAATTCTTGATCACAAATTCTCATTTATCTAGGGGGTAGAGCCGGAGATTTAATAAATCCACCAAGAAAACGTATTGATATTACAAATGAAGAATTAGAGAATCATCAACACTATCTCATTTCGCACAAACATTTATTCCCTGGTGAGCAGACGCATAGAAATTATAAAAAGTTAGTCAAGTTGTATATCTGCAAATAATTTTTACTGTTAAAACATGTATGGATGAGTGAGTTTACAGGATACACATTTCTTTGAAAGATATAAAATAATCAAGAAAATACAGTTCCTTAATTGTATCCCTATCATCATGGCTCTCAACTAAGATAAGTTTCATTTTATACTGACTGATTACTGAGTAGTGAATAATCATATTTTTGTCTACTTCTTCAATGCCAATTAAATTCTTTCAATAATGTTGCTGCGTGACCACTAATTCAAGTGGCTTGCTATCACATGAACTATTTTGATGTTAGGTTCTCGGAGGTAATCGAAAAGATATTATAAATCTAAGCTCCATACAAATGGCTTACCTGGAGTTTTACTCGTAAAATGTAGTCATCACTCAGGTTGATACAAATATAAAAGTGACAACAGTTTGGTTGCTAATCAATGCAAATACCTTAGTTTCACAAGAGATCCGCTGTAGTTTAAATGACTCAGTGGTAAAATCACAGACTGTGAGACTGGTTCATCTGGGTCTAGATGTTTAAGATGTCATCAATCCTTTCAATGCTCTAGATGCGCCTTAGTAACAAGTGACAACTAAAACGTAACCTGGGGTCACGGTCCTTTTTAGACTACCTACAATTACGTAACTCTATGTTGACTTGACATTTACGGACAAAAATAAACATAATACTAATGGTGACCAGTCATTTAAATGTGTACCACAAATTCGTAATAGCACCTTATTTGACAGAAAATGACGTAAATTCTCAGGTGACTATTTATTAAACTGGCTGCGTAAGTGGTAAAATAAACAGCGAACTATGAAGAAAAGCGTATGGAAGTTTTCTAAAAACAAAGATTAGATTTTTCTTATAAGTTCCTGACGCCTATGATTTATTTAAGAGATGAAATGTAGAAGCATACAACTGAGTAATTAACGTTAAATATATGACTTTAAATACTACCTTCATATGTGCTTTATTTTGATAAAAGGATTACAACACACTGCTATTTAAAAAATCGAAAACAAAATCGAACCATGAAAAACCTGGACTATTACTGATATTTGCAAACTCATGATTTGTCATTAGTCTAAAATTGACGAGTTAAAAAATAAACATAGACTCACTGGTGATTAATGTTGAGATAAACTTTCAAGGTTCTGGTGAGAATTTTTGACTGGTGGAGGTGGACCGTATTACGAGTAAGACTGGTATAAATGAGGCAAGCGATTAATCATCATGTTGTTTTGTGAAACAAATGACATTAGAAATATGATTCTCTGGATTCAACTTAAGTAATCTGAAGGCAATATACACTCTGTGAGACTTTAAATCCCAGGGTACACATTACTTAATAGTCTATGCTGTTCACTACTATTTTTTCTTCAGTAGTTTGTCGGTTGACGTATGCTCGTAGCATATGCGACGTGAAGACCAATGCGTTCATTTTATATCTCACATGAAGTGCTGTACACCAATATACACGGAAAAGAAAACTTTGAAATCAGTTTGTACGCCCATAAGTTATAGATTAGATGATGAACCACCCATTCAAAATCATCCCAGAAAGTTTTCACACATTGGAGTAGTCAGTTACCGAGATATTTTGTAGGTACTCATTTTGGTTAATAATTATAAGGGGTTATCGTTTCACGTTGCTAAGTTTAGCACTGAATCGATACGTCTTTCCGGGTTCAAGTCTTAGGAAGGAATATATACAACCAGATGTAGATTGACGAGTGTTCTACCGGAAAAAAATATTTGTAGGCTTTACTTTTAGTCATCGTCTGACAATATGCTTCGATATAATCTATCTAACTAAATATATTGATTTCGGGGACTTTTTCAATCCTTAATTTATTTAGCTGAGTAGATAAAAAAACTTAGGAACATTTTACACAATTTTATTGTTAAAATAAACATTACTACTGATAATATTGCTTTTTTTATTGAAATAATTAATACATCAAGTTTTAATGACAGACAAGTATTTGGTATGCATACAAATTGTGACCCACGTGGAATACACGTAGGTCGAGCTATGAATTGGACGTTCAATGATTCTAACAATCAGAATATAGCCCTTATGAACAAAACACAAATCGATTACAAAATGAAGCATGATAATGTTTTGGGTAAAGTTAAAGATCCGTAAGTTATTTTTTTAAACACGAAATACTTACGCACAAAACAATAGGTATTTCCCCAGTGATTGCATTTTTAAAACACATTAACTGTATTGGAACAGTGGAGAAGATTTGAAGTGATATATCTCTCTTAATGTCTTTTAAGAGAAAAGACATTACAGTAAAGTCTTTGAAATAACTGGGGGACACAAACGGTGGCTTCAATGGTTAGAATGATTATCCTACAACTGATGGTTTCAATAAAAACCTAAGGGAAATGAATTTTCCATAAATGTTATAAGACTCAAATAGTAAATTATATGCCGAAAGTTTTCATCTGAAAGTGCTTTTTATAAATTTCATTTTTATATATAATTATTTTATTATTACACCAAAGCTTTAGAGTAAACACACGTATTTGCTGATATTTCGAAACAACGTTGTGATATGTTTAAACTGGTACGTGATATCTTGGAGGATCAAGTGATCATTTGATTTAAGGTGTATATGTTGTTTGAAGAGAGAAGTAAGGTTCCAGAGAATATTTCAAATTATTACTAGACATGTGTATCGAAATGCCCCCCAAACAAAACACAAATATACTTAAGATGAGTAGCAGTTTTTAGGTATTTAATTAGGAATTCTAACAGTATATCACCCTCACCATACTGCATCAATAACTTTTTTACTGAGCAAACCACTTGTTAGTTACAATACCAAGTTAGTGATTGGACGTTTTATACTGTAAGGAATAATTTCAAGCCACAAGTCTACTTTTATAAATTGATGACCTTTGAACATCTATCACACTACCGCATTTTTAGTTGATAATAACTGAAATATTGATCATTCAGTAAGCTAAAATAACATAATACCTAGTTCAAGCAAACATTTGACTGAATTGTTGTACCATATAGACACAGTGAAATGAAATTAATGAGGTATATGGGAAATATCTAAAATATTATTGAAACTGAAGATCTAGTGGAGAAATAAGAATCTATTCATCTGTGCCACTGCGATAGATTTTAAACCATCTCATCTACTTTATTTGCATTGGCTGCTTGAATTTTCCGACTGATGTGTTAGGACTGAAACCGATCAGTCTCTTTTTGGCATATATACATCCTGTATAAATCGTCTCGATATTGCCAGTAAGTCACAAGCAATTTACACAGAGACGAATGGTGGCTAGTAATGGAATCTAGAGTGAATTATCGGACGAAACGCGCGTCCTGGATTCCACAGCTAGCCACTATCCATCTCTGCTTATATCCCATCCACTGTTTACAGCCACTGATCATTATCAATGATTGTATCTGAGATAAATCAGCAGATTCATGGAATGATCCCATGACTTAGTTTGGCCGCCTCAAGCATTCTTCCAACGTAATTTTGAGGAATAACCAGTAAGTATTTGAATGAAGTAATGTTCAGGACAAGATGACTGAATCTAGCGAGGCAAGACGTGTGTGCATGTACGTAGTTCGCCTTTCTTATTTTGGAATGTCAGAAATATTGTACTGACAAGGTAAAATGATTCGAGATGTTTAGGCGTACTTCATACGTTAACTTTTTACATGAGGTTAGTTATTTTAAATCCATCTTTAGATTTATCAGATGATCAATCAGATAACGCGGAATACTGAACATTACAATCGCATGTGTTAACTCAGTTTACTTATCAAAGTAACACCAGACGGTATTAGAAGCAACAGTATGTGCTTTGATCTTCATCTGTCAACCAAATTTCTTATACTTTGTGATGTATATAATTAACTGAAAATTTATATTTCAAAGATAATAACTATGATTGATGTGATGAATAGTTAGAGTAAAATAGTTATCTCAGTTTCCATATGAAAACAAATGAAGAACAAGCATTATAAAAGTAATACTTATTATTTTTATTTGCTTATTCGTATTGGTAATAATGAAGTGACTAATGACTAATTTTATGACATCATATTCTGACTGTTAAAAATAGGATACGTGATACAATGAAAATTCCAGATGATCATATATTTGGGTTAATTAATAAAACTAATGATATAACAGTTGGTCAGCTACTACATGGTTTATTACCAAGAAATATATCTGGATTATATACTGACGATAGTAGCATTGATAAACAAAGTGAATTCAACAAAAAAAAATACATGCAGTACAGTGATAGGTTCAAATTAATGATGTCGGTTATTCATCATGCTCTTAGAAAGGCACATTACACACATGGACCAGAAATTATCGCCACTCTTTGTCAACTAGCTAATAAGGTAAGTCAGTGAAGACGTACGTGGTTTTGATTACTTATTGATTTTATTTGAGGTGCTGCTGAAATTCATAGATCACTAGTTTATTAGGAACTTGCTTCCAGACTGATTTTGAAGAGATGATCAGTGGAGTTCAGTGATATCGGGAGTAAGACAATGATTGGTCATTCGTCTATACTACAAATAGATCGAACCTAAAAAGACAAACTATTAGATTCTGTTCCAGTGGCATAAGGGCTATGTGCTCGCGGGAAGACCTAGATGTAATGGTTTGAATTACTATTCGGTGGAGGGACAAAATAGATATATATAATGCTTCCTGATTAACAACGAGATTTCAACTGATATGAATCTATGATGAAATTCAGTAATAAAATAAAAGGATTTCCATGAACATCTTAACAGAAGAATATAATGAGTAACAGTGGTTCTGTGTTGTAAGTTTTGTATTAAGTAACGGTGATGAAGCTTAATTTGTATATGAATTATTAACCACAACATAATTATTTGACTGGTTGAAGAGGATTTATCACAGAGGAAGAATATCAGCGGTGTTGCTTTATCTGTGCTGAATGACTAAACTATGAAGCTCTCATTAGTTATAGTTAAACAACACCATCAATGGAAATTTTCAGAAATTTAGCCACAAATAACTGGTAGCATGTTTTGTCAAAATGCAATTTGAGTATATGTTACCAGTAACTGTGTTGTCATTGCTTGTGCATTTAGTTTGATGGAGTTGTTTTACATAGTTTAACATACAACATTTTACATCGTAGTCAGCTCTTTTTTATTCAAAGACGGACTGGTTCCGTCCAATACTATCCAATTCTATCGAATACTGAATGACATGAATGTTATGTCTTTGATAAACTCCCTAATCTTCTTTTCGCTCTATCTCACCAATTTTTCAAAGTGGTTTTTATAAGGACAAAGCTTTAAAAATAATCCATACAGTCAAGGGAACGAAAAATCACTGAAAAATATCTGATCATATATTTCCTTTGTAATCAGTGAAGATAGCTTATGGATGGAAAATATTTTTGTTCTGAATTCGGTAAAAGTCTGTTTTGTGTTTGAAACAATACGCAACAATTGAACGTACTTACAAACATTTCTCGTTGAGGTCTATGTGTTTTTATAAATTAAAGAGATTGCTTATAATCGACTATAACTAGGTAAAAAGATCACTGTCAGTAAGACTGAAAACTCTGAACCTGTGTTTCATGCAAGTGGATACTCCCTAGCCTGATGTTTTAGAGAACATATGTGCCCTGCCTTTCAATGTAGCATTTGAACCCCTTGTTACAACCGGAATCGTGTTTTAATCGTATTTCTAACTGTTTCATTTAAACATCAGCATATAGTAAAATCACTAAAGCATTTCGCAGAGCACTTTACAACTTGGAAATTAATTTTGTCCAAAATGTACATCAGGAGAACTAGTGAAGTCTAGAAAGCAACGGACAGCTATGACATAATAAATTGGGACTAATCACCAGCTTTGCAGACGACGTTTTTGGGTATTGAAATCAAGATCTGAGAGTTTTGAAGCAAGCGCGATACTTTAAAAAACCACTGTCAGAATCACCCGATTTTTAACTGATGTAATCAGGGAGCGTTGGATTCGGGGGTCTGACTTAGTCGCAATAAATACGTCTTAAAAAGCTGCTGTCCGAAATTAGAAAACTGAAACTGATAAAGTTTCCAGAACCAAATTTGTAAATTTATCCTTTTGCCCCAGACGCAGACATTTTGAACCGGCATCTTAGCTCAGACATTTTTACCTCCTCCAATGTATGCCTCCTCAGAAATCTCTCATTTGTGACTTGAGATGGGACGTGATTTGTTGTTTTTATAAACATCACGCGACCTCACTAGACACGCCCAGACTTTCAGAGAACTAATTTTCCATACCTCGTGAACTGATTACCGATTTTAGAACAAGAGAAGAAAACTCAATCTTTTATAAAGCTTTTCATCATAAAGGTGCTCTTGTTGCCGTTTTGGATGAACTCGAGAATATTTTGTTTCACAAATAGAGATATGACAAGCAAATCATTTTTCGTTGAGCTACTAATCTAAATGATTTGAGTAAAATAAATTGTGTTATCTAAAAGATATTAGAAAATGAGCTAATAAGTTGCAAATTGAAACAGAGCACACTTGTTCTTTATTCCCTAAGAGTTTATAATTATCAATTGTTATGAAAATAATAATATAAGCTGTACATTAGATTTCATGTACACACATCTTTTTTCTTTCAGTCTTGAATATTGAACTAACTAAACATGAGTTTCTAGCACCGGAGTAATTATGTACATATATATATATTTTCTTTTTTTTCAAAACAACACAGTCAAATCTTATTCCAATGATTGATGCACGTCGAATTTATAATCATTTTCAAGTACCATTAGATGAAGAATTAACAGAACATTTATTTGATTTAATTACAGTACCAGCGTCAAATGAAATGATTGAACATGTTAAACAATGTATAAAGCATAATAAAGAGAACGATACAAATAATGAGAAAAATTATCATATTGAGAATGATATGATTAATTGGGCAGTTGATTGGTGTAAATTAAGTGAATTATTGAATTGGAATAATGATAAATCTATGCGAAATTGTTGTTCTGGTTTTACTACTATTACTAGTAATATTAATAGTAGTAATGTTGTTAAACCAGAATGTTATGAGGGTACGTCAAATTCGAAAAGTATTTCATTAAAATATAGTTCCGTGTGGTAGTAATAATAACCCGAAAGTATTAGTTTCGCAGTTTAAATTATTACCATAGCACACCAGTAATCGATAACTCCTTAATGATGTTTGCCAATATATTCAACACATTTTGCTTTATCTGTTTTTTTGTAGATGGATGAGTGACTTTCCACAAAGACCTGGTGCACCATGATTTTAAATTTCTAAAAGGATAGCAAAAACTATTTTGCAAAAGATCTGTGTTGGCGTGCCTTTCCAACAGTTGAAGTGTTCTTGTTGTATATCATTAGTTTGGTTGAGTTAATATTCATTCTCTATCCTATAAGTGATGGACATTATGTTATCTTCAATACTTAGATTATTTTTTGACTGGGTAAATTGGTGACGAAAATATGGCGAAGGAAGTTACTTCTAATATACAAGCCGATTTGATACAACTAGACTAATCGGTGAGACTATAATTCATGGACGACCTTTGAACTAATCTTAAGTGACCTTGAGAAATATTAGCCAATCAGAAAACACCTAGTGTAAAAAATATATTATAAAAAACAAAAGAATTAAAGTGGACATACTTCTTTTATATGGTTCAAAAACTTGTCAAGGTTAGAATGAGCTTCAGAGGTTCTAAAATCTTAGTGTATACGGTGGAGGAAATCATCCATGCGGCTTCATAATGGTCGGCCTCTGGAGCCATGATAAGGTTGCAAAAACTCTTTCAGCCTCGACCACATAGCTACAATATCGTTTGTGTGTACTCCGGTTGTTAGGTTCACAAAATACCACTTGCGTATAACAACACGATGCACATAATCAAGTAAATATAGGCATCTGTACACTCTCCAATCATCTGTATATATTGTAATGCCTGGTTGTAACCAGTGTTACTGGTGCTTTTTTATCCAGTTATAGTATGCCATAGTCTCAATCTGGATCGAGCGAAAAAATCCTATTCTAGCAAAATTCTTCCTCCAACACATTACCTGGAAAGACAACATCATTACGGTAGTCTGCACAAGGTTCACAAGCCATTTGATTACCACAATCACAAATAAAGGAACTTTTTAGTAGTCCAATTATCACGTTTTCTCTAAAATCTGTGAACCGATCGTGCGTGAGCATCAGGTAGTGAAATTGGCGCCATGACCTTGAAAGCCCTCAGACGCTTCTGATTAGCTCGTCCATAAATTATAGTCTCTCCGATAAATTGGACAAGCACTACACAACGACACGCTATGACAAGTCCCGAAGTATGAAGAAAGGAAGAGCAGTTATGTTTCAAAAAAGACATTTAAACTGATCAACATGATAACATAGTATTTTAAAAGCGAGTATCTAATAAGAATAGGTGGCAAAGGCATGCATTATCAAATACAAACATTTTCGAACTGTTGAAGATCCGGTTGATAACGTTAAACCTACTATTATGGTCTAAATGTATTTACTCCTCATTGTTTCAGGTTAGAAAATATTATTAAAGTAGGTTGATTGGTTACCCGCCAATCTATTCAATAATTCTTAAGGTTAATGCATGAAGAAATTTTAAGTTTATAAACTTGTAATAATAATTTCTATCAAGAATTAGCATGATTAGATAGGGATTTGTCCAGTTAAAGCAAATTCTCATCATGAAATGTTAACATTTAGGGAAAGTATTGAGAATGTAGTTCCTATCCGAATGAAACTTTCATGTATTGAAGTGAATGCGACTCTTTTAGACCAGTGAGTTGGCTAACACTCAAAAGTTCATGTTTATGTCTTCACTTCATGAGTAAAAAAAATGAAAAAACCAATTATTTCTGTTTCATTCTATACACTTGGTTGAAATCAAGTGGTTATGATTTCTCAAAAATTCTTCTCTAAGCAAGTCATCATCAAGGATTATAGTATTTTAGAAATACCAGGGAGGTTTATGAACGAAATTATCTTTTATCAATAATGACGTTTTTATATAACTTTATTTATCAGCAACTCGCAGCTTTCAGAATGAAATCGCCCCAAAAAGAAATCTATTCGCTTAATCACTTTCTCTTGTTTATCATTCATTTTATCGTTGATTGGATTTTCATTCATTCTGCTTTTTGATCATAAATATATTCAGATTTATATTTCGAACAGTCGCTTAATCTAAAATTGGAAACCTAAGCGCTTTTAGTGTTCATCAGATTGATTCATTGATATCATGGTATCGTTGGTACATTGAGATTCTAATCCTGTACTCATCGTTTCAAACACAGGCGCTTTATTCACTAGTCGACTGAGTTATGTTAGCCAACAATATATCACAAATAAGTATAAGTTTTTATAAATGACTATCAATATTTAATTTTATTGAAATGTAATTTTTTTTAAATAATAGATACTGAAAATATCCGCATTCGTCTTCAACGTGCTATTCAAGCAAATATTCATCATTGGACAACAACAAATTCCATATATACTGGTAATCTAAATGGATTAATTAATACAGATAATTGGGAGATCCTTGGTGAAAGAAGTCTTCAACTTGATAAATTAGTACCTAAGGTAAAATGATAAATTTTTTCAAGGTAAACAAAATGCTACAATAATTAGTCTTATCATAATACGAGAATTTTTCTCTTAAGTAGTAAGCATTGTTTAATGATCACGATATGTTAATTTTGTGAAAAATAATCATTTAGTAACTTTAAATTCTATTCCAAGAGGCGATTTTGTGGATATTATAGTAATTTTATTAGTTAAATTCATGAGAAGTCCCGAGGAGTTCCACACTAGAACGAAACAGCTGTACAATGCTCTCAGGTTTTCAATGGTGATCTAGTTTTAATTGATTCGCCAATTTAAAATATATATCAATGAGATTTATTAAAATCAACTACGCAACTTGAAAACTTGGTGTTTACTTGGACTATTCATCTAGGTGATCCGGTCCAAGAAAATACGACTCGTAGATTGAAAAAGAAACCAGGTCTATTATATGACATTTACTAATGACCTATTGATAGAGACTGGAAGAACCTGACAACATACATTGCCCCCAAATGCCCTGGTACGGCCGAGAGTGGGGAGAGTCTGTTCACCCTCTAAAAGTGCTCTCACATGGCCACGCGTATATAACCTCTGACAGGGGAGTCCTACTCACTGCCATCTTGCACCACGGGTGTTGTTTACGAAATTGAGAGGACAAAAAGCGAATGTCCGGCGCTTTAACCGGGTTGGTGGACATGAGGATTCCACCTAGGAGAGTTGGAAATCCCTTATCCCAAACCGATGGTGCACATGGGCTCCAGTATCCTGAGGGAACAAATGGTGTATGAACCAATCGTTGGTCACCGGCTACCATGGGGCTGCATCTCCTTACGATGCTCCACTGCTTTGTGGATCGGACCTTTAAGTCGAGGGTGCTTCGGTTTAAGCACCCGGGCAGTATCACAGCCCTCACACAAATCAAATGAAGTTTGTGTGGCACATATGTATTTGGTGACTTCTTGTACCAATATCTATGTGTTCAAATAATAATAATAATAACAATAATAATAATAATAATAATATACACTTCAACATTTTACTTGGTTTTGAATATATGACAATGAATCTTCTTCAAAATTTGAAGGAATAATTTGTTAGAAACTGGGCGCCCAGTATGTAAAAGACATAAAATATCAATATCATATTGAAATGATGTCAACGATTGAAATTTAAACAATTCCAACGTTGGGATCATCTAAATTTCAATCACTGATATTATTTCAAATATAACTTTTGCATTTAACATTTGTCATTGATGTGAGCTATTCTAAACCAATTATATTGGTCACAGACTGATCTCAAACTGATATCGAAATGACTGGAGCTGAAATTTTACCATTTGAAGGCAAATGAATGGTTTCATTAATTAAGTGCTTGTCATGAGAAAAGAAGGTTGTGGGTCTGATCACTGGAGGGACTCGAGTTAACAAAATGCTGGGAAGTTCCATACCAGAATGAAAAGGAGTTAAGAATCTCAGTGGTTAAGATATAATAACAAGCTTTCCATAGAGAAAATCGAACAACTGTCCAGTACTCCGTGGTTTTCAAGCGCACTCCAACAGATATCGGTCGTGAAATACAAAATATCTTCAAATTAATCAAAGTCATTTTAAACCTCTTCAACAAATAGTAACTAACCTTTTTTGAACTGCAAAGTGGAAACAATTAAAATATATACCGTTTTATTTGTTGGTTGCATTCCAATAGACCAAATAATATATGCGTTTATCTTGTTCCTTTGTACTTTATCAGTTTCGTAGAAGTACAGACCATGCACATTACGGAGATGAAGCTGGTGTTGGATCAATTATAAGTCCGAGTATCTTCACAGACTATGGATTAACTAACAGAGATCTACTAACTCTACGTAATAAACAAGATGTTAGTTTGTTTTCTTTAACAGTTTGATCATATTTAAATTTTTAATAGCATTGGTATTAATGTAACTAATTAATCAGTTACAGGGTCGTGTACTAAGATTTAACCTCATAGTATTTCGTCTGAAGGCAAAAATGTGACCGTCGGATGGCTCAGATCGAATTGATTGACACACTCAGTAGACTCGCAATCACTTGAGTTTATTCCAAAGAGAACAAGATTCATTTTTTACGTTAATTATTTATGAATTGTAAAAAATTAGATTAGAAAAACAAACTGGTGGGCTGTGATTTCAATTAATATTGGGCGATTGAAGACAGGAACCCCATATATTCATTGTTAGTTATGACTAACTGGAGTGATATACCTGAAGTCTTTAAGGCTTTGGTTGAATACACATCAATCAGTGATCAAGAAAAAATGTTCTAGATTTTATTTTCATAGGTGGTTTTATAAATATTTAGTAAATTTCATATCAGATTTGGTTTTATTGATAAATCGCCCGGTTAATTATAATATCACAAGATGATCTATCGAAAACTAAATGAGTATGGAAATGTTGGCTCCCAAATGTTCTCGTACGGCTGAGGGTGGGGAGAGTTAGCTCTCCCTCTCAAAATGCTCTCATATGGTCACGCATATATAGCTACTTCCAGGGAAGTCGTACTCAGTGCCTTCTCGTAGCGGGGGTGTTGCTTACGAAATCGAGAGGACGAAAAGCTAATGTCCAGCGCTTTAACCGAGTTAGTGGATATGGAGGATCTACCTTAGGGAATTGAAAACCCTGATTTCAAACCAGTGGTGCACATGGGCTCCAGGATCCTGAGGAAATAAATGTTGTATGAACTTATGGTTAGTCACCGACTACCATTGGACTGCATCTCTCAACGTTGCTCCATTGCCCTGTGGATCAGACCTCTAGGTTGAAGGCTCCGAACTTGGACCTCTGAGAAAACCACCTATTTTAGTTTGTGCACCCGGGTAGTATCACAGCTCACGCACGAATCAAGTGATTTGTGTGGCACATATGTATTCGGTGCCACTTTGTACCAATATTTATATGTTCAAATAAATAAATAAAATACAAGCATTATTTTCGTAATCTATAGTACTAAATAAATGTTAAATTTACTAGGAATAATTTAATTTCAGTAAAACTACATACAACTTGACTGAAAAGTTTTAATCTACCACCCGGAATAATTTAATATTCATGAGTTGATAAAAAGTGTCAATGACAAATATGAATGAACTGATTATTTAGTTTTCCTTATTGAGATTAATAAAATCAATTCCAGTAGGTAAAAATAAAACTCAGTGATGTTGATTTAATTAAATAAAATTAGATGAAATACATTTTAATATGTATCCTAGAGTTTTAACTAGCTCTGAGAGAAACAAGTCAGGATATAGTGATACACAACACACTTATAAGAATACCATGCAAGAGAATAATTTTAAATTGGTTTTCAGTAATGTCTTAAGCCTTTTACTCTTTTTAGTATATACCAATGATATTTGTGTTTGCTTTTGTATGGGTAAGCCTCTTCTAAATGAAGATGAGCTTAAAGTAGTGCATTCATTTTCTCCTCATGAGTTGAACAATATACAAAACTGCATCAGTATGGAGCTCAACAAGGTAGCCTAGTTGTGCTCAACATGGCAGTTGGAGCTTAAAACGCTTAAATGTGGATGGATGTGCTTCGTTCATACATCAATCAACTTAGATCTTACTATAAATGGTCAGGTGTTATCTAAGTTACATTCGCTAGTGGACTTGGGACTTAGATACTCTTACAATTTGTCCCTCACGGAACAGATCTCGAAATAGTCCTCCAAGTCCCAACGTCTTATGGTTTGCATAATTCATAACTTCCATAACAACGAGTAACGTATTTTAATGCATCAAGTATGTGTTCGACCACTCCTAAAATACTGATTGTTTATTCTTAGAAGAGTTCGCATAAAGGATAAATTAAGGTTGGGATTCGTTCAGAGACGATTTACGCTTTGCATTCCTGGGACAGATTGTACCTTGAATTACAAGTCCAGATGCAATAAACTTGGAATGGGCCCCTTTATAGAAGAGCAAACCCAAACTAAGTCAAATCTATTTCTCCGAAATGCCTAATAAACTATCCTTTACATGCAGTGGAGTAATTCAATAAGCAGGAATTCCTAGTTACAGTATCCAAAACTATTTGTCCCTAGAGAAACAATCACATTTTAAATCTTATTTCCATATGAATTACATTACCAGTAAGTTTTCCAGACATGAATAATTTATCACAATCTGTCCGTGACATGAAATTACTGACATCCTTTGCCCTCTGTATCGATACTTACTTTTATTCTAAAAATAGCTCGGATATGCTGACACCTGTAAGTATATCTCATTACACAAGTGAGATTATAGTAACTTTAAATACCTAATCGTTTTTATTACTGAATACGCTAAGTAAACCCTTACGCCGTTGTTACTTTACGCTAAAATCGTTCCTGATAAACTTAACTAATTTGAGCAATAACCTGACACATGTTATGGTAGACCTGACTGACCTATCGTGGAAATTATTGTTTTTATTTTCCAGTGCTCTCTGCTTCCGTTTTGTTTTCTCTAGTTGTAGGTGGTTATAACCAATTCGTTATAGCACAAGAAATTACCTCGAATGCACTGTTAATACAACAATAGGATGTTCACTTAAAATGATTTAAGGTTCCCGACTGATTTCTTTCATTGCTATAATTAATGTGAAAAATGCATTACAGTGAACAAAGCACTTCAAAACAATTTAATATTACATATCTGTTCTCAACTTTTTGGTTATTTATTTTTTATGGAATCAAGTCAGATAAGCGAAGCTATACTTTATGATTTTGCTAATATTATAACATTCATATTTAAACTGTTTTTCAGTAGTTACGTTCAAGTCTTGTTAGTTACGTTAACAGAAATGCAGATGAATCCGGATAGTTAATTGTTATTAGGCTCAAATGTACAGTTGGAATTTCACTGTTAGTCATTAATTAAATTATAACTAACTTGCTAAAAGTTGTGTTTGGTTTTTGATTTGAGAACACTTAGAAAACGTTATACGTCTTAATCATTCATAAAGTTGTTATTTTATTTAATATTTTTCTGTAGTGACAATTATATTTGCTTTCATCTTGCAGTTATTCATCATATTTTCAAGGTGATAAAATCAATCATCTTACAATAAATAATTAACTAGTCTAAGTTACTCAATGTCCTTATATCAAATATTAGTTACTATAGATACATTAATTAATGTAGGTGTAGATAGTATATAAGGTCATTAGAAAATAACTAACAAATTATTTAACTGGATATTAATTGAATAAATAGAACTTTTTGGACTTTTTTTTTGAAGAAATAAAGGAAACAAATTAACCGTTCAGTTTACAAGATTCGTAAAGTCTATATATATAAGCTACAGTTAATACTTAAATTTAGTAGTTGAATTGATGAGTCAATTGAAGCTAGACAACCATGGAAAATCTGGAAGCACTGGACGGCTGTTTCGTCCTAGTTTGGAACTCCTCAGAGATGCGTATGCACGGTTTCGCCACTCGATATTCGAACCCAAGACCTATCAATCTCGAGCGCGAGTTCTTAACCTCTAGGCGGGATCGTGAATGCGCACTACTGAGGAATCCCATACTAGAACGAAACGGCCGTCCAGTGGTGGTTTAGCTTCAAATGACTTATGAATTCAATTACTAAATTATTATAATATCCAAAAAACCCCTCTGTGATTACAATATTTATATGTAAAAGATTGTCACAAACCGTTTAAAAGCATGAAATTCAGCAAAGTGATCGTCTTTTCAACGACTTGATTATCAAGTTGTACAATCGTATAAATATACATGAAAATTTTTGTTAAAGTATCAATCTCATCAAGACACGTATTTGTATGTGCACATACACACACACAATCTTTTAATACTATTATTATTCATAACATGTCTAGTGGCTGGTCCTGTACCGAGCCCACATAGCTTATTCTAGCTTAGCGACATACCAATTTATCCATTATTTTTGAGTCACGTTTTGACCATGTTAATCATTCGCTGATCAATCTTGACTGTTCTTATATGAGCGCATGTGTGTGTACACTTCTTATCCTACTCATTGTCTGTAGCTTATCATTGTGTGGCCATAAATATTGATAAACGCTTGATTAAATAGAGTTGGCTCACACGTCTTCTCTACTGCACGCCATCTCACTTTGCTTTCTTCGCTTCGTACCTTCCATCGTTTTTCTCGATCAGTAATTGTACGAAATATATGTATTCATAATCCATTCTCGTATTTGACTTATTTAATTCCGCTATTCACTAACCTAATCTAAGTCGATAATCATATACGAGAATAGGCGACATGTATATTTCGATAGCACTCATTCAATAGCGATCAAAATATGGTCTAATTGAAGTCAGATCACAGGTCACTAAACACGTAATCTAGTATTACAATCTTTCTATTACGTCATCATGTTTATTTCTTTTTCATATGTCTTCACGGAACTTGCAAGTCATAACAAACTGTATGTCAAATACTTCTTAATCTTGATCAAGTTCCCATCTAATTTTAGTTAATAATGAAAAATATCTTGAAGATAGGTTTTTGTTTGTTATCTCGGTGGTGATCAACAACAACACGAACAATTTCTCACTTTTAAACAGTATGGAAATATGATAAGTGTTTTACTGTTTGTATTCATGTTTCATTTGATTACTGTTATTTCTAAAAGCTCATTAGATCGTATCAATTTCTGATTTGTTATTGAAGTCATTAGGAGTCAGAAACCAATTAGTATGACGCATACCTTTTACTGACTTAACTATAATGTTTAGCAAACACAGGATGATTACGTTATTCATTTCAAGCCTAGTTTATCATTACGCTATCCTAGAAAAGTTCAACTCGTATAACCAAATCAGGTCAGCTAATTTTAAAAAACTGATATAACAAACAATATAACAGGTACAAATCGAAACTAGTAGTTTAAATTTTAAAGTCTGTTGATCACTGTAGCCTTTATTTTGTTGTTAAACCATTTCTTGTCTAGACTGAAGCTGTTCTAAGAAACACAGATAAGTATCCCTTGTGTGATTGTATATATGAATGTTGTATGTATATTTAAATACATTTATGTTTATAAATATATATGTATGTTGGTACACCTTATATAAATTATTATACTCTATGAAAGAACTACTGCACTGTAGGTTTCAAACATTTAAAGCATATATGTAAGTCTTTCGTAACTATAACCTAGAAAATGATTTGACGACACAGTCAACATCGCAACTAATTTCTATGTAGGGGTGACGATAAATGGGATCCTAAGTCTGATTTTATTCAAAGTAACGTAGTTAAGTTTTCGACAGATAACTCATATTCCCTGAACTCACTTTTTGTCCAGTTGTTTGCTTACTCAGATGCAATCTTCAAGAATTTTTACTTAACTTTGATAATGTATTTCGTTTTCACATCGGTTATCTTGATAAATAACATGATTAACTGAATGATTCAATGCAGTCTCATTCAGAGTTGAAGACTATGAAATCCAGTTGAATGGAAAACCCCTTGATGTCACTTTGTTTTCTTTGATAACAGTTTTCTTTGTAACTAAAACGTTTGGGTAACGTCATCCATCCATGAGATGTATAAACCAATAATAGGAGATTATTGTCGATAACAGTTATTTTTTGTTTTCCAAAGACATTTTCAACTGTAGTTGTGGGGAAATTTTTCCAGGGCAGATTAAATTAAACATTTATAAAGCCAGTTATTATTACATCATGATAAAATATCTGTGTATATTGTTTAATTTGACTAAAATTTACATTACAGACAGAATATAGCTGGCAAACCAAGAAGGACTTGGTAGGTTGAAAGTCTTTTATAGTAGAGATAAGTGACTCTGCTACATATCAAACCTAAAGGCTTTAATTCTAACCATCAGAGTATTGGCATGAGATCACCGTTGTGCGATCTAGTGATTCTAACTTCATTTGATTCATTATATTACGGAACTATAATTCCATACTGTAAGCGATGCTTTTTCCACACCAAGTGAGTTGACTTCCACTATCCATTCTCAATCTAAAGTCAGTACACTGATCACTATTTTGAAATAATCTATTCCCGAATTCCAAATTTTTTACTCGTACATTTTTCCATTTCTGATTATAGACATTGGATTTGTTTACTCAAGCTAATTTGTGTCATTTATTCAACACTCCCCTAAGTTTTGACAAAGTCTGGCAAGTGGCACTGAGTTTGGATAAGGGATTGTTGTGGAATAAACAGCCGACAACAGACGACCAAGTCACTTTACATTCATTTAAAAATGCGTTATTTAAACTTCATAAGGACTCATATCAGCAAGAAGATCGATCGTGAATACATACAGGAAAATGTTGTTAATTAGTAATTTATTATTATCATTATCATTATACAGCAATTAAGAAGGCACAAATCATTAATTTATAGTAAGTTTCCGTATTCAAGTAACAATTCAGTGGGGTAAAATATATACTTGACCAATATTTGTATATTATTCCCTTCTTCTTCACCTTATTTTTTAATACTTGGAGATAGTTGTTGATTGAAAATGAAAAAAGGCTGGATAATTTAATATAACAGTATAATAATAACGTAATATAAATATTCGTTTCATCACTCGCCTGACACAGGTGAAAAATAGTACAAATTAATTTAGTTATTTACTTGATTCTACTTAAATTAAAATAAGTAGCACAATTGGCTATAAAAAACATATATGTAAATTATATTTCGATAATGTAATAAGACGGAGATTATTAGAACTATGTGATATATTATTACATTATCGATATTTATAAAAGGGACTAATCGCTTTAAATTATATTTGAAATAATCTCAGCGATTGAAATTTATATAATTCCAACGTTTCGCCCAGCTAACTTGTCTGGACTTCTTTAGGGTAATAATGACTTCTCTATACTCGGCGCTTAATATCTGTCAAACTATTCGTTCTAATCTTGAAGAATATTCGTATATAAAAAACATAGTCCACTGTTTCATGAACGACGAACTGCCGAAAACTTATATAGAATCATTAAACTTAGCAAAGAGGTGGCCAAAGATAGATTCATATTGAAAATCGCTATGCTTTTCCAGTTGAAAATTGCTCTAGTTTTGGACTTCAAGTTTTGTAAATGTCAAACTGTTATCAAATATCGTCGGAAATTATTATTGGTGGTGAGAGTGGAATATATTTTATTGGATTAACATTATTGATATGATTCAACAAAAATGAACATTTTTTTCATGGTCCCGTATACAAGACTTATTGTCAGCAATATAGAAGCCCATACAGAGTATTTGGGGAGTTTACCACATTTAAAAACAGTTTTACATTATGGAATGTCTTAAGCTGAATAAACATTGAAAACTTGTAAATATTAAGCAGGAATTCTCTATTTTACATGACTTTTCATGGACTATAGACGAAACAAACTACTGACCTTTAGGTTTCGCGGCGAATATATGATCCAAAGACCAGTGGGCTAATGTTCAGTTATTCACATTTCCAATTTCAGTTCATACTTGATAAATATCTCACACCTAACTTAAATGAACTCAGTCCACAACGGATGACTAAATGGTAACGTAAAGATATATAGCACAAAGGTTTACTTAGTGGTTCGCTGCTTAGGAAATAAATGACAGTGATTGAGTCAGAAGCGATAAATAATCTGAAGCTAATCAACTGATCGGAATATTTTCAAAGAATAACATTGTACTTTACGAATTTCGATCAATCATTCACATTAAAATAACGCAAAATGTTCATTATCGATAAGTCAATGAAATTTTAGTTGTATATGGATCATGAAATGTTCTTAGTAATCAAATTGACGAAGTATTTTTGGAAACTAGTAACCTCCGTGGTTTGCCTATTCAATTAAAAAGTTATGAAGCTAAGCAATTTCGTGTTATAAATGCTGCTGAAAGTATAACAATTAGTATGTGTACGATTTTTACCTGCATATTGTATCACATACTTGTCGGATTCTTCTTTCTCTCCTTCATTTAAATGATATGTGAATTTCTATTCATTCTTTAATTTTTCTGATATTATACATACTGAATCAAATAACTTTAATCTATTCCTAAGTGAACTTAATAGAAAACTGTAAAAATAAATTCATCATCTTGTTTTAAACAGGTTTATTAGACTCTAGCTATAATCAGCCATGAGAAGTGCATAAAAAAAAACAAAAACAAATCCATTATCTATATAGAAAGTTAATCTGTATATTTACAATCTTTATCATGATAAAATAACTAATGACTTTGATTAACTTTAACAAAAATAAAACATATGACAAGGCATAATCTAAGTTTTTGTCAATCTGTAATGAATATTCTTGCCCATTGATTAATAGCATTTGTTTATTACTATGATGCTTGAAATGTAACAATGGTTATGTCAATATTGCTAAGGGTTCGAATTATCTCAGTGTTGATATTAAAGACTAAATGGATATCTCGATATAATCTCTAAAAGAAGCACATGTATCAAAGAAAAGCTTATCAAATTTCAGTTCTGAATATCAAATATCGGATAATTCGATCCCTTATCAACGATTAATGTATACATTATACTCACCGAGCAAACCAGTGACTCAGTAAATAATTTTCTGCTGCTTGAAGCGAAAGGTACTGAGTTCGAGTTGTTTGTGCACAGCAATGTACCCGGATATATTCATCAGACTGGTTATGAATAATAAGAAATGAGAATCTTTAGTTCCACTCCACATTAAAGTTTATCAGTTCTATGTAAAATTCTGTTTGGAATGTCTTTAAATATGTGCAAATTCTTTTAATTTATAAGTCTAGTTACAGACCTGATAATACACACTTACTTACGCCTGTCACTCCTCGTGGAAGAGCACCAGCACTCTCCATCCAACCCTGTCCTGGGCAATCCTTTCCAGGTCTTTACATTTGCTATTCATCCTTTCCATATCTGCTTCCAATTATCAACGTAATGTGTTTTTCGGTCTTCCTATTTTCTGTTTCCCTTCAGGATTCTAAGTTAGGGCTTGCCTCGTGATGCCGTTTGGTGATTTCCTCAATGTGTATCCTATCCACTTCCAAAGTCTTTTCCTAATTTCCTCTTCAGCTGGAATCTGGTTTGTTCTCTCCCACAGTACGCTGTTGCTAATGGTTTCCGACCAACGAGTATTGAGTATTTCGCGTATACAACTAATTATAAACACTTGAACCTTCTTGATGATGGTTGTAGTAGTTCTCCACGTTTTAGCTCCTTATAGTAGAATTGTCTTAACGTTCGTTTTAAAAATTCTGATTTTAATATTAGTTGACAGTTGTTTTGAGTTTCATATGTGCTTCAACTGTAGGAATGTACACAAGTTGTAATAAGATATCTAACTCGTACAGAATAAACAAGACTTTTGAAAACATAACTAGATCTATCTCAGTCCAATACATTTTTTATTACTAAGCATACAAGTTCTTCGTATCCTATTAATCCTTTTTCACTAAAATATCCTACAACAGCTGTTTTTTAATTGAATTATCGACTATTTCCTTATCAAGATGGTAAATCACTTATTAATCTTCATTCATAAGCTGCAAAAACATGAACACAAATGGTTTGTATTGGAGCACACAAAATGAAAAACAGAATCGTTTCACGTTTTTGGTAAAACAAAATCAATGCCTTGCTCAAGTTTACGAAATTGATTGGTAATTAGGATAAAATTTTGTTATAATCTGTTCCAATCGGCAAAGCTGCATTCATTCTTCTTATTTTCTTGTAAATCCTGAGCGTGTTATCATCTAATATGTATTTCTTATTTTTCTGCTTCCTTTAAACTGCATTTTCTTCTATCTTGTTTTGTTAATTCTAATGTATATTGTCTTAATTCACAAGCATTATCAGTAAACTTTACATATGAATTTAAACTTCACCTCATTCCACAAGCAAGTAACTATCAGGACTCAGTAGCTAAGTGGATAACTGGATGGCATTTGGAGCGAAGGGTACTGGGTTCGAGTCCCAGAGTAAACATCAACTCAGATGCAGATACATCCAGCTGAAGAGTCCCAAATATGAGGAAACGCGCGTCAAACTGGGTTCCACTTCTAACCATTATCCATCTTTGCTTTGAATGATAAACAGATTAGAATAAATGATTTGACAACAATATGAAAACTACGTTAAATACAAATTGTCTTATAAAGTAGAGAACATAGTTTACCATAGTATAGGGATAAGTTTGTAAGAAGCGAACAAACAACTTTGAATTTTTGCATAAAAGTGGAAATACATCGGATAAAACATGGAGTTGAAACATTTTTGTTTAGTGCTTAAAACAATTAGAAATGCCAGGAAATATTTCTTTTTTAACATTATAGAGTAGATAGAATAGTATTAAACTGATCAAATATTCAATTTTCTATATACAGACTATATATGGCAGACAAATTAATCCTATTCCTAAACCTAAACCCTAATCAGTATTATTACGAGAAGGCCTAAGCTACTTACATCATTATAATGCTTTAAGAAGTATGGTTTTTATAGATTAATTTATAAATTATTTCTTTGATTTGCAAACAGAAACAACAATAGAATGATCTGATAAATTTATTCATTTATAACCATTTATGATGTTTCTTTTCTATAGACTGTTGATTTATAGGAACTGATTTCCGAAAAACTAATAACGACCTAGAGTACGTTGGTGTTATTTGAAGAATTGCATAAGCTCGTATCTATACTATTTCTTTACTAATAAACGATTAGTGTTAAAGCAAAATAAAATAGATTAGGATTAAAAATTGAAATATTTCAACAACCCCTTGAATACTGATAGTGTCTTTCAATGTTTAAACTAACTAATCAGTAATTATGCAACTGGAACATGAAAGTGTTCATATAAAAATAAAAAAATCTACTGTTTACATGTTAATAGACGAAAGCATAATCTTGTCATTTCTCTTAATACATAAAATGCTTCCCGTTTCAAGTAGTATACCAATTTATTTAGTTTACAAAAAGTGGTTGGTGCTCGATCTTCGGTCTTTTCGCTATACATAGTGACTAACTTCGAGAATTATTCGTGGATTGCTATCCTACTATCAACCTTGTTTAACTTTTAAAGGTCCTGATCGACAGCCGGTTATTCAGTGAGGATACAATTTACTTTATGTTGCTGATCTGTTAAACATTATTCCATTTATATACTTTGTAATGGGTGAGGCACCTATCAAACAATTGCATCAGCTAGTGTTCATATTATATTAAGAATTAATCCAACATAAGAATGCGGAGCCATTGATATCAACTCAGTAGTCTAAATGTATGTTGCTTCATAATTTTCATGAAAGACTTAATTAGTCAACCATCAAAAAACAGGAAGCACTTGACAAGTATTTTTTCCTAAAACGGAACTGCTGAGCAGTAAATATTTACGACCATATTGGGGATTGAACCCAGGATATCTGGATCTCACAGGGAGCGCTTAACATTCAGACCACTGAATTTGAACTCACAGGTTTGTATCTCAAATTTCAATAAGATCGTGATACTTTGTTACTGTAACTACCTTCAAAATGCAAATTACATGACAATTAAGAAAAGTATTTTTAAATGATAATATCAACTAGGTTTTTTCAGTGATCAATGTTTTTGCATTTAATACCTAGTTCATTAATTCATTCAATCACTGACTAATGATCTTATTTATTTATTTATTTATTTGAACACATGAATATTGGTACAGGGGGGCACCAAATATATATGCGCCACACAAAACAATGATAATTTGAAGAGAAGGAGAAAAGAGAAAAAAAAAAGTAATGAACGTGGGGAATTATAAAAAAAAAGGGGAGAGAGAACAATGGTGGGGGAAACGGAAAGGTACAATCAGAAGAGATCTTTCAATTAAGGAAGATATAACCACTTTCTATGAAGAAAGTAAGAGGTTACAGCACGATCGCCACTGGCTTCTATTCTTAGCCATATCTGATAACGTCTCTAGCCACTGCGTTACACCGTCTCTCGGACCCCAACCAGGGAGTCGTGAAGGACCAACAGAAGCTAGCCCTTTGCAGCTTTCTTTCATACCACGACACCATGTCATATACTGACCACCTCTCCGCTTTTTCCAACCAGTCCCAGAGTCGGCAAATAATGCACGACGTGGAATTCTCTGGGACGACATTCGTAGAACATGTCCAAGCCACCGAAGTCGGTGTTTCAAGATGGTGACACCAATTTCATTATCGTCTCTGTGACCGAACACTCGATGCCGAACCTCTGCATTACTGACATGGTGTTGCCACTGGATGCCAGCAATCCTTCGGAGACAACGATGATCGAACACAGAGAGTCGTCTAACATCCTCAACTCGGAGAGGCCAGGTTTCACAAGCATAGAGCAAAACTGCTCTCACCGTCGCGTTGTAGATCCGACCTTTTACAGCCAGACTAACATCACAAAGGCGCCAAAGATGGCGCAGATTGGCATAAGCCGCTCTGGCTTTCACTATACGTGAATTGATCTCATCACTCACACCACCACCAGCACTTATGCAGCTACATAGATACACGAACTTCTCGACTACTTCAATCTGCTCACCATCCAGAGTGAGTACAGGATTAGAATCCT
The DNA here is from genome assembly GCA_946903255.1 of Schistosoma spindalis. NCBI lineage: Eukaryota > Metazoa > Platyhelminthes > Trematoda > Strigeidida > Schistosomatidae > Schistosoma > Schistosoma spindalis. The sequence continues at coordinate 9,820,017 of OX336423.1, read as the reverse complement.
GCCAGTCTTGTAGAAGTACTTTGCACTTCGAAGGTGCAAAGCACATACCATACCTACGGACATTGATTGCCAACTGATTAAGTGCGGATTGCATAGCTTGGGCATTCTCGCACAGTAAGACAATATCACCCGCATACTCAAGGTTGAGAAGTCTTTCTCTAGGCAACAGATCCACACCACCATTACTTACATCCGTCAGAGCTGTTTCCAGAATGTCATCGATGGAAAAGTTGAAGAGGAATGGTGAGATTGGGCAACCCTGCCTAACCCCACTGCTCGAATGGAATAGTGGAGAAAGGTGGTTGTATGCCCTCACTCTGCCTGAGGTGTTTGTGTATAGGGCTTTTAGGATGTTAATAAACTTCTCAGGCACACCCTTCTTCAATAGACAATCCCAGAGAACAGTTCTGTCCAACGAATCGAAGGCAGCCCTGATATCAAGAAACACTACGATTGTTGGCCTTTGATAATTATGGTGGTGTTCTAACATTTGGTTGAGGATGGAGATATGATCAATACATCCTCGACCGGAACGAAACCCAGCCTGCTCCTCGCGAGTCAATCCTTCTCGGGTTCTGAACAACCTACGAAGTATGACGGAAGCCAATAGCTTGGACGCAATCGGAAGTAGACTTATCCCCCGATAGTTGTTACAGGAACAACGTGAACCCTTTTTAAAGATAGGGACAACTATCGACTCATTCCATGACGTTGGTACACAATCTAGTTCCCAGATCTTTGTAAACAACGTCGTCAGTCCCTTAGTCAGAAAGTCACCACCATCTTTAAAAAGAGCCGGAGGTAAGTCGTCTGGGCCCGGTGATTTGTAACGTTTCAAGAGTTGGAGTTCCTTGCGGACTCCCGCCTCATTTGGTGGATCAGTCGTCACCGGCCATGGAGGGCAGGACAGTCTGACCGATGTTGCCGGAGCAGCAGGCCAGTTGAACTGCCCTTCAAAGAATTCTGCCCATCGTCCAAGACGTCGATGGATGTTAGTGATTGGCGTTCCGTCATCCTCGCAGATTGTTTCGCTCACACCAAACTTCTTGCTGCCAGTGGCTCGGATGAGTTGGAAGAGCTTCCGGTAATTACCAGATGCAGCTGCTGCTTCCAGCTCACTGGCACGCTCCGACCACCAGGCTTCTCGGTCCTTACGCAAGCTTTGCCCGATTTCATTACGTAACATCCTTCGTCTGAGGTCAAACTCACGGTCACCCGGAGTAGACCGACGGGCTTCAATCAGTTGTAAGGAACCAGAAGAAACCCAGTGCTTGTAAGCGGGACGTTTCGCAAACCCACAACAGACTGTACCCGCCATTTTCATGGCGTCATGCAATTGCAACCAATGCTTATCTATACTTTTCGGTGGAGTGGTAGCTAGCCTAGAAGCTAGCTCGCTTCGGTACTTACTAGCAACAGAAGTTGCAGCCAGCTTGCTAACATCAATCCTTTGGTGGCGGTCACTTCGTTGTCCACTGAAAAGTAAGGTAAGATTGGCGCAGACCAGAGCATGATCAGATTCCAGATAGATACTCCAAAAGGAGCGGCAGTCTTGTACACAACCGCGCCAGCGGTAGCTGATCGCGATGTGATCAATCTGAGTCCAGGCTTGAGATGCAGATGGGGGACGCGTGGTGGCACATCGGCGATGACTGTGCCGAAAGTTAGTGCTAGCCAGAAACAGGTTGTGGTCTGTGCATAGTTGCAGTAGACGTTCCCCGTTATCTGTCCTGCGACCAACGAGTCCCCATCAGCCACCTAAACGACTCTCTTCTGTGCCTAGACGCCCGACCTGAGCATTCAAGTCTCCAGCTAGTACTACAATATCTGTCGAGCGCACTTTCTGGAGAAGAACAGTTAGCTGATGGTATAACTCGTCCTTGATTGCATCCGGGCTGCAATCTGTCGGGGCATAGGCGGAGATGACAAAAAGACATCGTTTCTCACGCCGATTTCTTCTCACTTTGATGGAACTTTCTAATCTAACAGCACATAACCGACTGTTAATGGGGATCCAGTCGACTAGTGCTGCCTCAGCTCTTGCGCTTAGTGCGACACCAACGCCAGCAAGACCAGACGAAGATCCCACAGGGTCCCCGGATAAACGCACATAAAACAAGCTTTTTGAAGTGACAGATGGAGAGCGAATTTGTAGTACTTCACTAGAGTCTTGAATACGGGTCTCGGATAGACAACACACGTCAATATAAAGACTTTCCAAAGACATAGCCAGTCCTATCTGTTGTCCGACCTGCATAAGTGTGCGAACGTTGAAGGTAGCCAGTTTGAATGGTGCACGCGGTTTCAGAAAAACTGCTTCAGTACTCATGTTCGGTAGTAACATACAATTTTCAACCAGGCAGTGACTCGGGAACGTTTAGATAAAGCTGAATTTTCACCATAGGTGAGCTGCTGTCTAGGTCGAAACGCATATATAAAGTAGGAATAAGAGAGGGTGAATAAATGACGTGGTAGAGTAATAATAATAATAATAATAATAACAATAATAATAATAATAGTACGAGTTATTTCAATGTTAATCAGATAGAAAGGAATATTTTCCATAAGCAAATTGTTCATCATAGTTTTAGTGAGTGGGCTGGGATACTGCCCGGGTGCCCAGACCGAAGCTGGTGGTTTTCTTAGGGGGCCACACCCCGAGCCTTTGACCTAAAGGTCTAGTCCACAAGGCAGTGGAGCATCGTGAGGAGATGCAATCCCATGGAAGCCGGTGACCAACGATTGGTTCATACGCCATTTGTTCCCACAGGATACTGGAGCCCATGTGCACCATAGAATTGGGATCCGGTTGTAGCGCCGGACGTTCGCTTTTCGTCCTCTCATTTTCGTAAACAACACCCCCGCCACGAGAAGGCAGTGAGTAGGACTTCCCTGGCAGAGGCTGTATACGCGTGGCCGTGTGAGAGTATTTCGAGAGGGAGGGCGAACCCTCCCCGCTCTCGGCCATACCAGGGCATTTGGGGGCACTAATGATCTAAGCCATGTCATTAGATAAAGTCTTCCTTACGGTCACCAGTATAGCATGTTACCGATCGTCTTATAGTTTTCCCAACATTTTTGCTGGATCTGAGACTAAAGATTACATCGTACTGCATAAAATGTTGAAGGCTATCAATAAGATGAATGGTGAATCCTTTGACGTTATCATGAACATGGCTATGGATAGACTTTTTAAATCGTGGAACCAACTAATAATCGGTACCCTATCAGGTGGAGAGCAGATATTAAATCTTCCTAACACACAGCAAAATGGATTAGATTTCTAAAAACTTGCCGCTAATCGATTAGTTGTATTCAAAAATGAGATACATTTGATTGTGACTAAGTAAATTATTTATCGTGAGTTCAAAAAGTCTCAATGAAAAACCTATCACTAAATGACAATATCCAGGCACTCCTAGGAGAATGTGATTATGACAAATAAAATTAATCAATTGCAATCCTAAATATCAATAAAGGGAAATACGAGAGGTTACTAGTACGAAGGCAAGAGAAAATATTGGCAAACATACTTGGTATATACAACAATTCATTTCAGACAGCGTTTCCTGAATAATTTTATGAAAACTGTTATAACTTGTTGGCTGTGCGCCCTGCTAATGTATAACGTAATGATACCGTCAATTAGAGAGCAGTGACTTATTGATCGAACCAGTGACGCATAAACCCGTACGAGCAGTCTAGAGAACTTATTGGTCCTGCTTCCTGCCTACTCCATCCAGTTAAGTCCAGAACACCAATCTGAGACTCTGTATTATGAATCATTTATTTCAAGCATACTGGGTTTATATACCAACCAGACAGACCACACCGTACCATAAAATAAGAAACATTTGTACAAGAATTAGCCAAATGTGGCTGTGAATGTGGGAGATAGGAATTGATGGACTGGACATAACTGAAGAATGGTAAGTCGTATATTAACACTTCATAGGTCAAAAAAAGCATATAATAGGTGGAACACGAATATGAATAGTTTAGTTATTTGATAATTATACGATAAAAATATACGTATAGTATTAGTCCAGAAACAGATCCCAACAGTTACCATTCCTTATGCTTATCGGAACATAACAAAAACAAACGATATATTAAAAAAATACTGTTTTTAAACCTTAGCTTTGAGCCTAGTGAATAGTCTGGTGATTGATTCAGTGTTTATTTCATTAAACGTGCAACAGATACCGTGACCTTTAATTATATCATAAAAGAAAAAAATCTACAAAGAGATTTCACCCCTGAAATTTACATCATTCCTAATATTATCAAAGATCAAGATGTAGTGGATCGATGAACTCCGCCTGGAACCCCTCTGGGGCTACTGCCAGTCCCAAGCCCTGATAAAGAAGGAGGGTTAGGCGTGGGGTTAGCAACCCCATCCCGTAGAAAACTAACTCGCTAAAAATACGCTAACCAGAAAAAATAATTCAGACCATTCAGATTCTGCCCTGAGAGTTAGGTCTTCATTTAGAAGAGTTATGGCACCTCATGATGAAAGCTGAGTTCCTTCGTAAGTCACGAAAATGATGTTCCTTCTGACAACCAGAGTGACCATTAATTTGGGTACATAGGATGCTCGTAGAATATGGGAGATCTGGGGAGCTATTCAAATTGCTGCAGAAATGAAAAGAATGGATCGGTGGTTTATTCATTTTTACCGAGTGAACATAATTAGGATAGTTATGCATGTGATTCCTTTTCTGATATCAGTTAAATTCTTAAGAGAAAAAATTTTTCATGCTTATACAATTAACTCATTCATTAACCCAATTGCTTGATATAATAAATTAATAAGTTCACTATAGTGGTTAAAAATGTTAATGAAATCAAAGATAATGGACTGGTATTATAGCTTGTAGTAAACAAGGGAATAAATGGGAATTTTTGAGGATTTTACTAAAGTCAACTGTCATTAAAAATAGTGAATCGCTTGCTTAATTGATCGAATTAGTAGATATGAAACATCTCTAATTAGAGGATCATTAAAGGCAAAAGATAAATAGTAAGCTATGTGTTTTCAGTTTGGCAAATCGTGTCAAAAATAATGATTATTATTTAATAAATGAAATGATAAGTCGGTTTTAAGCTAGGTTACCATGGAAAACCCGGAAACACAGGACAACCGTCTCATCCTGGTATGGAACTCCTCAGCAGTGCTCATCCATGATCTTGCGTGAGGGACTCGAACTCAGGACCATCGATCTCGCGCGCGAACATAACCTATTGACCACTGAGTCAGCAACCAACGGTCTTACTGTCTAACTTCAGCCAATTCAAGTCCCACATGCGGGATCGCGGATGCATGTTGCTGAGGAGTCCCACACTAGGACCAAATGGCCGTCCAGTGCTTTCAGTTATTCCACGGTGGTCTAGCTTAAAATCGACTCATGATCCGAAATATTAAATTACTACAATCTCCACAAACCCCATCCTGATTATTATTTAATAAATTATAAAAAGTAGTCTATCCAGTACACATACGAACTAAACTACTAATACGCTTAAGATAACAGTTTGAAAATTTATAAAATATCAAGAGCTTTTTATAAAAATAACAGATGAGAGAAAGTAATTTTTTCGAGTGAACCATGCTTTTTGGTGAAGAGCGTGTTTCCTGTAAAGAGAACGTAAGACTGAGATGACTTTTAACCTCCCATGTTGATGAAAACACTGAATATATGTCGAATGATTTCTAATAATGAATTTACTTTTAAAGTGAATACTGTTGAAGTGCAGTGGGGTTATGTATACATTTGTATTGAAATATTTGAGGTTGAAGTTTGTATGAAACAATTGGTTAACTAAAGGGACAGAATTCTTTTAAGAATATTTTAGTTGACGGAGATAAATATGAACCAACTGTCTTATCATAAAAGAGGAGTATTGTAAAGGAAATAAAATTGATATGCTTTGAAATTTCGTATGTAAAGTATTTAGTTTAAATGTTAGTTCGCGTGTTTACTGGACAGGTTATATAGATATGCATCTATCAAATTAAAAAATCTTATGAGAAAAAAATTCTCTAAAAGGGTTGTATGATTCTTTAGAAGACAAAAAAAGGAGACAAATAAACAAAAAATTAAGTAAATAAACAAATATGTCGAAATCTTTCCGTTGCTCCTGTTTTCTTTATTTAACCCATCATATGGGATTCATTTGTTCAGCTATATAAACTTAATTGATCTATGTAGATAAGCCAGAACACTTGGGCGTGTGCTTATTTATACGTGTGTGTGTGTTTATAAATAAAGGGTTATTGACTGATAATTTGGAATTGAATTTTTTGCTTAAAAATAATTTAGAGACATATATGAATTAGCTGAATAGTTCACTATGGACATGAAGATCCCAAACTAATTGCCTAGTGTTCGTTCATTTGACTTGATATGCATAGCTTAGCCGAGTGATGATTTTGTCAGTTACAATGATACAGTTATGAGCAAAATATTTTTCAAGAAATAAACATAAATGAAATTCATTGAAAATGTACTTGCCTTTAGAATTTAGTTTTTGCATGCCATTTGTAAACCAACAGCATGATTTCTTAGCAGTCATGCTAATTTAGTCGCTAATATGTTTGGAAAAACCAAGAAGTTTTACTAAATTTCTGGATTCTGATTAGTAGTGGCATCCAAAATATTCATTTCCTCTTCCTTGGAAATAATCTTCTGGGTGAATGTATGTTCCAACGTTGTTCATACGGCGATAAAGTCATTCAGTGAGATAAAGAATGCAAACAGACTAAGATACTTTGTCCTAATCCCAAATTACTACCTAAAAATTTGTAGAAAGCCAACTGATAAAGAACCTGATTCAAAAACTTGTTTTCATTGAGATCATTAACAAATCAACGTTAGACCATCATCGAAAGTCTGGAAGCACTAGACAGCCATTTAGTTCTAGTGTGGGGCTACTTAACAATGCATTTTCATCATCCCGCACGAGGGACTTCAGCCAAAGACTTTTGGTCTTACGCACGAACTCCTAAACTCTTTACCACTGAGCCGGGATCTGACGGTGGTATTGTCTAACTTCATCCAACCCATGATGTTGAGCGACCATAGTTCATTGTCTTTGGTGGGTAGCTGCCTTACGCCTGACACGGTAGAGCTACACTGGGTACGGCTTCTCATGATCTCAGTAAAAACCTAATCTCCAAAATTCTATAATGATAATAATAACCCACCTTTAAAGAACTAAAGAATAAACACTGTACAGAAAACTTTTATTACTATGGGCTTACTAGATTTACCAAAATGACCTAGACAGGAACATGTAGGTAGTAAGTTTGATCAGAGGAATAATCTACCTACAACAGATTCCCATACACTATGTCCTGTATAAGATGTCATACAATATATCTCACCCCCCTCCGAATTTCGATATGTAAACAATTGATTTCATACATTCTCACATAATCGTTATTATCAGTAATAACTTACTCCTGTTACTCCTCGTGAAGAAGCATAGGCCGCTCCGCCTGTAGCTTCTTCAGAGTTATTGCCGGTCCCAAGCCCGGGTAAAGAAGGAGGGTTGAGCATGGAGTTAGCGACTCCATCCCGTAGAAAACTAACTAGCTAAAATACGCTAACCAGAAAAAACGCTATCAGTAAGAAGTTATATTGTAATTTTGTAGGAGTGTCTATTAAAGATAATCTAACAATTCGAATATTCGAATAGTTGAGATCATGAGTCAATTGAAGCCAGACCACAATGGAAAACCTGGAAGCACTGGATGGCCTAATGTGGAACCCCTCAGCAGGGTGTGCCTGGCGGGGTTAAAACCTAGGACCTATCAGTCTCGCGCACGAGCGCTGAACCTTTAGACCACTAAAACGGCATCCAACGATGTCAATGTCTAACTCCAACTAATCCACGAATTTACGCGATACATTCATCATTGTTTTCAGCAAGTTACTATCCACAAAATCCCTTCCAATATTAATTTGAATATTGTTGAAAATATTTATTATTATTGAATATTATATGAATTAAGAGGGATTTCGAATAATAAATAGTAAAATTATTTCAATAAATTGACAAATATATCGTATGAAATTGATGTAATACGAATTGTAAATGGAAAGGTAGTGAAAAGCAGTAGTGAAGATTGAAAGATAAATTGAATGATTTTGTTGTTCTAAACAACATTATCATCAGTCTATACTTTATATGGAAGTGAATGTTTCCGTTATACTGTTCACTTCTATACAAATTGGAAGGTGATAGTGTTATCATTAAGAACTATAATAAAAAATCTAGAATCAAACAATCTACTGAAGAGAATATGATACCATTAAAATGAAAAGTGAGAAATAGATTGGAATATTATAATAAGAAGTTTTTAAACAAAACAAGGATGCACATAGAGGCAGCTTTACAATCCTAAATTTAAATCATTGAAATCATTATCATCATAATAATGTCCGAATAGAAATACAAAGGAATCTAAATTAAAGAGAATCAATAGTAGTGTGATGTTCATATAGATCAAGATTTCATTTTGAACGCATTATCCGTAAATGTATAACTTCAAGTCTTAAGGATCAGATTACATAATTAATATAAGTTAGAAACAGATGAAAACATTGAAATACATATGATTGAATGATCTTATCTCGGTAATAATTAAAATTATGGTTGATGTTCTATATCATAATTATTATTTGATAATAATATTGTATTTGTTATAAATGATTGTTTTTGTTGAATACGTTCTGATGATTGAATTTTTAAAGTTGGGCATAACATACGCCATCTTGTACGAAGGACACGTTGAACCTTGAAAACAAAAAATAAAATGATGAAAGATATATATATATATATATATATATGTATTGAACAGATTGATAATAAATTCGTTGAAAAGAGATCCCTTCACTGAACTTTGTGTTTTTATTTTTATTATTATTTTACATTCTAATGTAGTTCAATGCTGAATTAATTAACTTGATAAAGGGAATTTAATGTAAATATTTTTTTACAACAGAATCCTATTTAAAATTAAAATTCTAAACAAATCTTTGCCCAAAATATAGTTTTCTAGATCTAGATACTAAAGTCTCATTCTAGGGGGGGGGAATATATTTCATTGACACAATTAATGTAAATAATTCAATCTAATTTGGATACAGAAAAATGGTTGTATCTAAATGGTTTAAAAATGTAAATTCTAACAAGATGTAACCTCTTTTTTTTAAATGAAAATCAAAGTATTTTCAGCTCATTAGGTTAGATATTATCACTGCAATCGATTAGAGTAAATAGATGATCAGTTTACAAATACAGTAGAAAAATGGGTGATAGAAGTATATATATTTTTTAATTTCTAACAATAACATGTCGGTGCTTATACCATAACAATAAAAAAAGATGATTAGAAAGACCAGATGGAAATTGTTTTCAAGGTACTTTATGACATATATAAGATGATATTCATTTCCTGAATTTGATATGAGAATGAAACTGTGAGAAAAGCAAGTTAGTATTTCCATTTGAATAGGTGGAACATTCGGAAAATAAAGTAATTGAAAGTAGGTAATAGTGATCCGTGAATCTAGATCATTTAATAGTTAGTTATTCTATTCATACTCTATCTATAGGTGGATAATGGTTAATGTTTATTAGGGAATCCAAACATTATTGATAATGTAGTGTCGGTTATTATGTTAAGCCCATATGACTTATTCTAGCTTCTTAACAGGCTAATTTATCCATTCTTTTTCAGTCACGTTTTGAACTTGTTGATTATTCTCTTATCAACCCTGACTTTTTATACGAGCGTTTGTGTGTGTACACTTTTTATCCTAATCATCAGATATCTATAACTTATTTTTGTGTGGCTATAAATATTGATCAATGCTTGGTTTAATCAGTTGGCTCACCCGCCATCTCCATCTTCATTTTATCATAGTTGTTATCAGATTCATAGAAAAGAAGTGAAGTAGAGAGTGTTTATCACAATTTGATTTTTTGACATAAAATAAGAATTTTAAAACAAAAAATAATTCGAGAACTAATTTTAAAAAATGAAACAAAATTATTATTAGAAACAAAGACGGATAGTAGCTAGCAGTGGAATCCAGTTTGACGCACGTTTCGTCCTATTTGGATGTGTCTGCATCGCAGAGTTGATGTTCACACCTGGACTGGAACCCAGTACCGCTCGCTTCAAACGCCATCACGTTATCCACTTCACTTATGTTGGTACACCCAGCTGATGAGTTTCAAGTAGGACGAAACGCGCATCAAACTGGATTCCACTGTTAGCCACAACCCATCTTTACTTATAATGCTTGTGAATTAAGGCAATGTTGAGGAAGTACGCGCAGTATGCATATATGCCAATAAGAGAGTGATCATTTTCAGTTCTAAACATCAATGGGAAGATTCAAGTACCAAGTGAATTATTTTTGGAAGTTTTGAAGTATTAACAATAAATACTGTAAACAGAAACTTTTACCTCAGTATTATTGAAATCGCTTCTTCATTGTTAATCTTGATTGTAAAATTTTATTGCTAAATAGTACTTATGTTCAGTTTTATTTTTGTTTGCGAACCCATGATTTTTTCGAAGCTTGAACTCAACTAGCTTAGTCATCGGAATGTATACCGCTTAATTTCGATAGATTAGCACTAAATTTTGGTGAATCACTGTTAGCTTATATGTATCATAATTGTGTGCCTCAATATGGTACATAAGTGCAAGTCTAAATGCTTTTGTAGATTGTAACGAGTGGTGGAGTCAAAGACATGTTTTCTAGTATTTATGGTCCCCTGGACGCCCTAATACAGCCGAAGGTGAAGAGAGTTTGCTCTCCATTCCTAAACGGTCTAACATGGCCAAGCACATACAGCCACTACCAGGAAAGTCCTACTCACGGACTTCTCGTGGCATGGGTAATGTTTATGAAATAGAGAGGACGAAAAGTGAATGCCTGACGCCTTAACCGGGTTGGTGGATACCGAAGATCCACCTAGGTGAGTTGAAAATTCCTGATTCCAGGATCCTAAAGGAACAAATGGTGTACCAACTTACTGTTTGATATGATGGAAAGAAAGTCAATATTCGATTGATTTACTCATTATGAGTTTTATTCAACATTACTTCTGTTTTGATTTAATGTAATTATTACTCAATGTAGTATTTATTTTCTTTTCTCGTATGATATTTTATTCTGTATAATATACGATATTCTTGTATTTAATTGACATGAACTATGCTCTATATGTGATTTGTGATAACTGAGTATTTTTCATGTATGTGATTTCATTCTAATTATTAATCGAAATGGTTGTATAATCAATATATAAATGAGTGTATTTTCGACTAAGGTCGTCGTCGTCATCATAGTGTTTTGGGGCTAATAAAACTTCGCTTATATCAGTCTTGTGTTCTTACTTTCGCGTCGTGGGAATTGTGGAGGTCCCTTCGTTCCGAGCATAAGTGATCAGCGATTCCGACATAACAATCAGCGACGACCAGATACAAAGTAGCATTCGATTCACAAGTCATAACAACTGGGGACGAGGATTTTGGAAAACATTCACAAGACATAACACTGTTAGTCACCGACTACCATTGAACTGCATCTCCTATCGTTGCTCCACTGCCTTGCGAATTTGACTTCAGGGTCAAAGACTCAGGGTATGGCTCCCTTAGGAAACCACTTGTTTCGATTAGGACCCCAGTCAACACCACAGTACTTATACTAATCAATGATAACTATTACTGGCCTCATTGTTATTGTATGGTGCCCTCTTGTACCAATGCTTATGTGTTCCAGTAAATAAATAATTAATTACTTGGGACATACATGTATTAAACAGATGAGTTTCAAAGGTGAAAAGTACATCTGTTTATATTTTACAACATATTCAATTAAACCAATTAGGGGGAAAGAAGAAAGAAAATAAAGCTTGTCGTAAAATAAATTTTCATTTACATTTTTAAAATACTTCATCACTAACTTACTTCAGAATTTAGAAAACAATAAATTAGCGCGACCCAGAAACCCTTTTCAAATTAAACAAAACAATAAATGCTTATTATAATTACTAATTTTCTTTATTGTTAATGCATTACAAATAAAAACGAGTTGTTTATTCTTATGAAATTATATGTATGCTAATTGATGTGAACAGAGAAACAAGAACCCTTGACAAACTACGGAAGCTATTTTTCGGGACTTCATTTCGTTTAATTCAAAGCTTGTAAAATATTAACATTTATTTTTGTCTCCAGTCTATTGTACAGAACATGAGCCTTCGTCTGATGTATGATTCACTGCCGTAACCCTTCTAGTTCCAAAGCTACAGTAATTTAAACATAATATTTTGTATTCTATTTTCTACGCTAACCTTCAGTTTTGGACATAATTGTATTTTCCTAATTGTTGTGCGTTGTGTTCTGGTTAATTATCTATTTATTCATGTATCTTTTTACACTGATCTGAAAACGGGAACCAGATCGGAATCGGGAATAAATCGAGTAGTGTTCCAGTTGACTTGTCTTCTCTCGCTCGCGTACTTGTCGGCCAATCAGGTGATAGAATAGTTTATCCCAAGCAGTTGATCTCACTTCAAATTCACGCATGCGAACTTCAAGCTTAATCCAGTCAGCCTATCGCGTCAAGGTCTTAATCTAGATTAGACAGATTATCCTCAGCACCAAAAGTGGATAGACAGATCAACGACGTAACACTTATTCGGATAAATCATAGTTTATAAGTCTGTGAATGATTTATTTATATACTTGTCACTTTTTTGGCGTATTTGCATTCTGAGTGAACTACCCTGATATTAATAGACATTCATGAGTATCAAGGAGAAGAAACAAAGATTAAAAAAGTTGAATTTGGCTCCGTTGCTCAAATAAGAGGATATCTGAACTCAGTAGCTCGTTAGCATTAGCATCTGAAGTGAAAGGTACCAGGTTAGAGTCCCAGTGCTTGAACATCAGCACTGAAATTCAGGTACATACAGCTAAAGAGTCTCAAATAAAGAGAAACGTATTTTATGATTTACATTGCTAGTCACAGTCAAACGTTTTAGTTGTAAAGTGATAGCGATCGATAAGATTCCAATTAATGCAATACTTAACCTACTCACACAACCAATGAATTTAAACTTGTTGAGTAGAGTAGACCATGACAGAACTCTTGTTGACGGATTCCAGTAGCTCTATCAATCATTTGTGGAGTGACGTTTAATTGAGACTGAAGTCGTGTGTTAGTGCTTTATGTAACACGGTAATCAAATAATGCCTTTAATGAAGTGTTTCGTTTTACTAACCGAGTCTACAAATCAAAGTGATGAGTTGTTTGTAATCGTGACTCACTGATTGAAAGTTAACTTCTGAAACTAGTTGGTCATGCCTGACGTGTAGATTTTGAAAAAGTATTTTTGAGAAAACATCAAAAGATGACATAGCAGAATAAACACTGGAGTGATGTAATATTCGAATGGTTTGGATTTATTTTACCATATCATAATTTTTAATTGTTTTGATTTTATTTTAAACAAAAGTTGCTTTCAAACATGAACTGGAGAATCACTAAAAACCAGATTGAACTGGTAACCATCTTATTCGGGTTTCAAACTTATCCACAGCAACAATTATAACTAAATCTAGAAAACAGAAGTTTTGAACTGAGTCGGATAACTTAAAACTATTGAGATTCACTCTGAAGAGTTGTATTTCTAATGTGAGATATGATTATTTGACTGTAAAAGGACTCATTATTCCCTTCTGTTGATTTAGCTCACAGATAACGATTAAACAGCATATGACTGGAAGATTTGATTCTCCACCTTGCTACTTATTGTAAATCTGTTTAAAGCAACGTAATACTTACCATTATTATAACTCAAAGATATACCTCAACTTCAAGTAGAATGCATAGTTCATTTAGAAATATGGAGTGTTTTGTTAACTGACTCACTAAATTATTGTCATGTATTATGTTCAAATTAAATTATTTTACAATTAAACTCAATAAACAACCTAATATAATCTTACCTGAGTAGAAAGCATAACTGCATTGATATAATCAAATACTCTACCAAATTCTTTACTATAAGGTATTAAGAATATTAATTGAGAAAATCCCAACAATGGCATCAGAAATATTATAGCTTTAATGGCTTTCCTGTAAAGAAAGATTTGAGGTATTTTATTTTTAAAAAAACGACAGAGAATTAGTGATACTAAGAGTTTGTATACATATACTGGAAAATATAGATAAACTAATGAATGTGGTACTGGGTTCGAATCCTAGAGTAAATATTAACTCAGATGCAGGTACATCCAGCTGGCGAGTCCTAAATAGGACGAAACGCACGTCAAACTAGATTCCACTACTAGCTACTATCCATTTTTGCTTAAAAAGCTTGTGAATCAAGGCTATATCGAGGCAGTCTTCACAGTATGCACATATGCCAATAAGAGACTGATCAATTGCAGCCGTAAATAATAATGTGATGATACAAGTAAGCAACATCAAGTGAAATGTGTGTAACCGTTTAGAGATATGACGTTGTGTGAAGAAAAATGAATTCCAACAGTGTAAAACCAACCTTTTAACAGCTTCATCTGCAAGGAACACGACAATTCGATATGAAAAAATATATTTCAATACACAAGTAGTATCAGTGTCAGTGTTAAGTCATACATTTCTACCGTCAAACAGTTACAAAACCATGAATTCAATATACTCATTGAGAATTTTGAGAATTTACTATTATTTTTCATTTGTTCTGTCTGATATTATTAGTAAACTTCGAAGGGTTTCAACATGGGTTATAATGGAAATATAATCTTGTTATTTAAGTACTTATGTACCAAACATTGAGACATAGTTTAAATGACACTCCACCTGATCCAATGTGGACAACCTGGCAATAAACTACCCTCAAAAAATATCTTTAACTAAAACCTAGCTACGATAATTTATGTTTGGTTGCCTGAATAACTGAGAATCTTCCTTTCATAATCCCATCGGCAAACCAAGAAACCGTTTACATCAATCATTCATACTTTTTCAAAAAAAAATGAAACATTTACCTAATCTCTTTAATACGTATTGCAGGGGAAGATAGGAAACTACTATCAATACTTTTACGTTGAAAATGTTTACTAGTTTTCCATCGAATAAATGAAGAGTTTTTACAAGCTTTTTTATCACAATTGTTTGTATGTTCATTATTAATAATTTTATCTTCCATAATAATTGTTATATCAGATTTCACTGGCTGAGTTCCTGAAACATTTGAATTTACGGAAGAAGTGATACTGGCAGCTGCTGAATGTAATGAAACATTTGAAGTTTTTGTAGATGATTTTTGAAATTTCGTTTTCATCTTCTTGTTTGTTGTTACCTGCATATTATCTCCTGCTGTCTTTTTCGTTGTAATTGGTTCTAGGATTGTTTTTGGTGGTATAATTGGTGATTGTGTATCTAGATTAATTATTTCAGCAGTGATATTAATTCTGTTATGATTATTACTATTGGTATTAGTAGTAGTAGAATTATTGTTATTATTGTCTACTGTTTTAATCCTTTCTTGCTGTACACCAGTTTTATCGTTTGAATGTAATTCAACCTGAAATTTGTTTACTCTTTCTGACTCTGTCATTGTTATTGTGGTTCTTTTGTTACTTAGTGTTATTGGATTATTCGATAACAATCCTAGTTTGCATGTCCCACGTGAACGTTGACGTTTTAGTTCAATTGTTCTATTACCTTTTGTTTTTTGACTAGCCGCTATTCCAGTTGGTTGTCTATGAAGTTTTGTCAATAGCATGAATAATGTGATGAACATAATAAAAAAATTTACCTAATAATAAGAATTAAAGAGAAAAATCGTTAAAAATAGGCACATAAGGGATTGTTGGTGTTTACTTACCCTAACCCTATACGAAGTAAATTTCTTTTTATAACATACCAAAATCAATAAGACATCTTTTGTGATGTCTCTGCCTGCATATGTCAATAAAAATCCATACATGATAGAATAAGTGGGGGAAGTACATGTTATTATCTCTGATAATATTTCTGCTGTCATTTTCTTCGTAAGTTATTTGCGTTAATTACTTATTCGAAACAAAACATATTTGTTAAGCTTTTTTGAGAATGGGTATGAAAGCATTGTAACTTTGTGCAGTCATCTGCTAGTTCGTATTACATACTGATGTATTATACATAACCGATTTATTTTGAGCACGAATTATAATTTGCAGTTGATTGATTACTGGGTATTGACAAATCTTATGTGTGTCAGGTCCTTCTTATTGCACATTAAATTCTATCGATCAAGTTGCAATATGGCCACTAGTGTAGTTGACTTGAAATCGAATGCACTGTGTTGAGACGCAATTTTAATCTTATATTCATCCATCTAATTATCTCCAGTTAGTTGATGCTTCCTTCTTCAGTAAACAGTCTTCGTATTATTATTATTATGGTATGCAATGGAAATTATTGGATTTGAATTTTCTCATAAAGGATAACTATACTAGGAGGAAACAGCTGTCAAGTTATTCCTCGTTTTCAATAGTTTCTTAATAAAAGTCAGTTCATGATGCGAATTCTTTTAAACATCATTGATATTTCTAGTGACTGAAGTGATATGCATTAGTCAAATGCAAATTGGTAACTATATGAATTATTGTCAAAAAATTCCCAATCTACATCACGTAGTGTCACAATGGGCGACGTTACAAATGATCTATTTGGTTTATAGAAGACCTCATCTTCCAATTAAACATTCAGGCACTAGTTGATGATAAACAGGTATTTATGCCTTCTTGTTTATTCTTTACTACTAATGGATATCAATGCACAGAGTTTTGGTGCAATCATAAAAATAAATAACCTGTTTTGCAGTGAAGGCCGTTTGATATTAGGTGATTACGAATCACTTGTCTGGTAGCATCTAAATCTTCAACATTCTGTTTGATCGTTTTGAAAAGATCACTCAAATAACTTTTTATTTGTCTTATACTGCTTTATACACATGTTTGTTGTATAAAGGGTTTACGTCACCTATGCAAGAACTATTAGGCGATAAGTCTACTTCTGATTGCATCCAAACTATTGGCTTCCGTTATACTTCGTAGGTTGTTCAAGACCCGAGAATGATTGACTGATGAGGAGCAGGCTGGTTTTCGTTCTGGTCGAGGATTTATTGATCATATCTTCACCCTACGCTAAATGTTAGACACAGTCATGTTTATCACAGACCAACAATCATAGTGTTTCTTGACATCAGGGCTGCTTTCGATTCGTTGGACAGGACTGTTCTCTAGGATTGTCTATTGAAGAAGGGTGTACCTGAGAAGTTCATTAACATCTTAAAGGCCCTATATACAAACACCTCAGGTAGAGTGAGAGCATACAACCACCTTTCTTCATTGTTCTTATTGTGGGACTCATCAGTAGTGCGCATCCACGACTAAGCCTCACGAGATTCGAACTCAGGATCTATTGGTCTCGTGCGCGAAAGCTTAACCTCTAGACCACTGAGCAGGCCAGCATCCAACAGTTTTAATGTTAAATAATTATGTAAAACTTCAAAATACTTCTGGTGATATTGAGCTGAAATCTAATTGATTATATAATCATTTTATGAACATCAGTTAACCATAATTTGTGTTGATGATAGATTATTTAATTAACAATACATGTAGTCATTGATTTTAATGAACTAGAAACAATGTGCTAAACATTTTTTCAAGTAAACAAAAAAATGAAATTTAACCAAAAATCTTTGCCATTTTTCTTATTCTCATGATTAAGTCATTACATATATTATTCATTGTTTCTTAAATAAGGCATTTATTTTGGCTAATGTCCAAATAAAATGTCCATAACGTTTTGGAATAGTCACTCAAGAGCATCAGAGTTCTTTTTCGAAATTGATTTCTCATTGATTATGGGAATTGCTTACTGAACAATACGTCATTAACAATAATAATAAGTAGTAAATTATGTTCAAGTAGTATTTATTTAATTAATATTTGAATTCATGAGTCAATTGAAGCTAGAACACCATGGAAAACATGAAAGCAATCCTTCTGATATTAATCAACATATGCTCACTAGTAACTGGCTTCAAGAGATATTTTCTGGAGATCAAGTGAGAAGCAATGACCAGTGGAGTTCAACGGAGCTTGTTGTAGAGGCAGTAACTTAATGAAGACAATGGTGGATGGGTCGCTCAATTTCGTGGATTATTTGAAGTTAGACATTAACACCGTTCGATGCAGGCCGGCTCAGTGGTCTAGAGGTTAAGTGTCCTCGGGCGTGAGACTGATAGGTCCTGAGTTGGAATCTCGCTAGGCGGGATCGTGAAGTCCTAAAATCGGATGAAACGACCATCCAGTGCTTCCAGGTTTTTTGTGATGGTCTATCTTCAATTGACTCATGATATATAGAATTACTGTAATCTAATTAACAATAAAAAGAATACAGTATTCATTAATGATTCACTTTTAAATGAATATTATAAACGTTTAATGAATATCCATGAATAATTTCGTGATTTATAAGTTAAAACACATTAAATTTCAAAGCACTATTATCTTGATTTGAATGAATAGTTTCATAGGAGTTATATGTATGAAATCATATATTTATGAAAATGTTAATGAATGAGTTTAAATAGTTCCAACGTTTTCAAATAAATTGAAAAAAAAAAACACAACTTCATTCAAAATTACTTACTGCAAGCGTAATAAGAATTGATGTGACAACAAGTATCCCTTCAGGGTCAGATGTGGTTGGTTCAGTCCATAGACTAGATTTATATATAATACATAGAACAGAAGTAAATACATCGATAGAAATAAAAGGAAAAAAAAGGGGAAAATTTTTTGTATTATTGTTTTTTAAGATTGTTTATGCTCAAATAAACAGATTAATAAAATGATTATTCTATTGGGGAAAGGAATTATATTAATCTTGTTTGGGATTACCAAACATTACTAGTATTATATAAGGAGTAAAATGATAGATGTTGTACTTTGAAATGTTCAAACTTTGACTTTTCGAACATTTTTATTCATTTAAACCTTATACTCCGGACAGGAATGAAATAAGAAATATATAGAAATTTTAAACATTACAAAATAATGGTATCTATAAAACAATAGGTGACCTAGAGATTTCAAAATTTTTAGGCTAAAACACTTTATATCAGAAGGGTTTTCGTGGATCATATAGTAATTTCAATGGTTGAGATCATGAGTTAATTGAAGCTAAACCATCATGAAAACCTGAAAGCACTGAACCGCTGTTTCCTCCTATTGTCTGGGTTTGTTAGGTCTTTTGTGATATAGTAACTCCCTGAAGACAATGGTGGATGTGGCGCTTAAAATACTTGAGTTGATAATTAACCATTTGAAGTTAGTTGACTACAATGAGTTCTCTTCTGAATCTTCCTAAGAGGTTTCACATGAATGTTGATTAATCAAAGTATTTTCGGCAGTTAGTTTCTAAAGACGATTTCTAGAAACTAATAATGACTTCACCAATAACTTTTACTCAATGTTGTAAATAAATGTGTTATTTAGTAGTAGTTTAGGCGTTTTATCTCATAATCTCCGAAGAGTTAAAAGAGATGTTTGGATAATGTTTGGTTTTATATTTTTCTATTAGAGATGTGATGTTTGTTGGTTGATTGATAATTCTGACAATCAAACAAAACCAGTTTCTCACGATCAAGTTCTTATTAAATTTGTAGGTGGGAAACAAAGTCTTTCAATATTTAAGGATTTTTATTTAATATGATAAGCAACAAATTGATTATAGAAGTTTTTTTTAAGGAGAATTGAATAGTGGATCGTAGTGTAATCCAATATGCGCTTTTTTTTCCTTCTTGGAACTCTTCAACTAAATGTATGTACACCCTATAGTTCATGTTCACCACAGAAATCAAACCCAGTACTATTCGCTTCAAATGTCATAGCGTTATCTACTTAGTTACTGAATCCAGAAAGCCACTGGCATGTGCAGTGGGGTGAATTTCAATGCACAAATATTGGTTATTTGAATCTTCCCACTGTTGTTTAGGACTGTACTTGAAAAGTGCTTATGACCTAATGAATATATCGAGGAGATCCGCACTGGATGCATGTACATAAAAAAACTGATCATTTATAGTCCTAGAAAATAATGCAAATATTCAAATAACTAATATATATGGAAATTACATAAATCTTTTCACTAAAGTTTGGCTTTTCGCAAACCGTATGCTGCTGAAACAAACATCAAAATAATTGTTTGAGAAATACCTCTTTCAACCAAGTTGTGATATGTCTTTAATCTGGAATTATTTAGCTTATCTTAGTCAAAATATTATTTAGTGTTCAGCCTCTGATGTTTTGAAAAATCCTGGAAGGACTATAATTTCATCAAGACTGGGAATACGAGTTATTGATGAGTACTGACTTGCATGAAATATAAATTGAAGGCTCTTCACTGGTTGGCTCCAACTAATAACATCTCTATATATTATAAATGAATATTAAGAAAGACAAATAAAATAGCTTACTGTATATGTCCTAATTTCACTGATTTTGCGGTTGCCCACGAACACGTCAATGCAGCTGGAATTCCTACAAAATTAAATAAAACACGTGAAGTAAATTACTAAAACTGTGATGAAATATATCAGATATTTTAAAGTAGAAGCGTTTTATTGAGACATTATTTCATTTTAACTAGACATAGAAAACTAATTTTGATGTTTCATGACTGCTGATTATCGTATAAATACACGGATTAATCTTAATATTGTATCGATAACTGTCAATATGCATGAATCTTACGACCCAATAGAGGACTGGATCTTAATCACTCAACTACACAGCCAAGAACGCTATGATTTAGTTTATCGGATATTAGAAGAGGTTTTGGTGGATATTATAATAAACCCAATAGTTGAGATCATGAATCAATTGAAGCTAGACCATCACAGAGAACCTGTAAGTCGCTTCATCCGATTGTGGGACTCCTCCGTGGCAATGCGCATTCACGATTACGTCTCGCGAGATTCCAACTCAGGACCTATCAGTCTCACGCCCGAGGACACTTAACCTCTAGACCACTGAGCCGGCCTGCATCGAACGGTGTTAATGTCTAACTTCAAATAATCCACGAAATTGAGCGACCCATCCACTATTGTCTTTAGTGAGTTGTTATCTAACAACAGACCCGATTGTACTCCATTGGTCACTGAGCACTGCTGAGATGTCCTATAATGGAACGAAACGGCCGTCCAGTGCTTCCAGGTTTTCTATGATGGTCTACCTTCAATTGACTCATGATCTCAACTATTGAAATTAACGGATATTGTCTGAGTTTGTGTTTAATAGAAATGATTCAGGTTTATGCTAGCAGTTATTCTGACACAGATATAATTTTGTTATTCTGTAGATGACTTAATATAGTTAAAATTGATAAGCCGAAAGCTTAAAGTTCTAAAAATATTATACCATAACTACAACATGGTTAAAATACATTTTGAATAACTTACCCCAGCCAATGATACTATAGCAAGTGAAACGAAACCTTCTAACAATAAATGGTAGGAATAAAATATTCATTAAATGTATTCCTTCAATAAGCATCCAACTATAGACTGCTATCATTCCAAACGCCAAAACACATGTTAATATATTATTAACAACTTGTGAATGTAACTACAAAAGACAATATGAGAATGTAGTCTATTTTTAATTGGATGATACACAATGATAAATACTAAATAGAAAATTATATAACCAGTACAATTTATTAATAGAATAAGATCTATCAACTTACCACCAAATAGATGTGTGATGAAATTCAGGAAGAACTAATTAGTTTTTTCATCTTAGTTTCGGATCCCTGAACAATGTGCACTAACGATCGGGCCAGTAATCGTACGGTGAGAGCGTTAGGTACTAATCACTGAACTTGGATTAAATAATTTACATTTCTGGCTACAATCAATGTACAATAGCGGATAATATTATCCGAAATCAATGGTGAGTAACTGTTTTATTTCTTACATCATTGAAATTCACCTAACATAGTGTACCACTAGAAACATCAAGATTCTTCACTAAGACAGTAACTTGTGCCTACATTATTACCGTTACTACAATGGGAAACCTCTAGAGATCCTCTAGTTTGCAGGAAATTTACATCATAGGCTGACTTTGCTTACACTACTCACTAACTGAGTACAACATCTATTATGCTTAATTCACAGATATTGTATGTAGGATTAAAACAACATGACTGAAGAAACAATATTAGAAGTAACAGGTAATATGCACATGCTTCCAATAATTAAAAACCAAACGTAAAGAATAAAATCTTCAAAATGAGATTAATCTATCATGATTCGAAGTTTCTTATCAGTTACAAACGGCGTAAAGTTGAAATTAGTTCTATTCTTATAAATAGAATTTCATATATATATATATATATATATATATATATATCATAGAAAATTTGGAAGCACTGAACGGCCGTTTCATCCTAGTATGGAACTCCCCAGCGATGTACATCATCCACTGCCGTCCAGTGCTTCCAGGTTTTCCATGGTGATTTAGTTTCGATCGACTCATGAATTCAGTTATAAAATTAATAAAATCTCCACAAACTCCTTCAGGTAATAATCATCGTATGCTCACTAGTAACTGGCTTCAAGAGATATTTTCTGGAGATCAAGTGAGATGCAATGACCAATGGAGTTCAACGGAGCTTGTTGTAGAGGCAGTAACTTAATGAAGACAATGGTGGATGTGTCGCTCAATTTCGTCCCATAATAGGATGAAACGGCCATCCAGTGCTTCCAGGTTTTCTATGATGGTCTAGTTTCAATTGACTCTTGAATTCAATTATAAAATATTTTTTATTTTGTAAAGAAAACCCTCTGCATAGTTGGCAAACATTCCTGAAGCATTAATTCACATGTTATTAATTTTATTTTCGCTATTAACTAACTTCAAGATAAGAATTGCAATATTTAAGTGGAAAGTTATGACTTGAAGTATGAAACTTCCTCACTAACAGATTAATATGATGCTTTACACAATAACACTCATTAATTGAGGTTTAAAGTGTCAATCAATAAACTCTCTCTAAGTTGTTCAAATGTAGAATATTCACCAAGAGGTTTGAATATGATATATTTGATCGTATGTGAAAATGTTGTTATACATTAGCGTGAAAAATAGTTGAGAACATACACAAAGTTCCATTTCATAAATTCATTACTATAGAATAAGAACTACTAGTGTAATTCATCATTTACTTTTATTTAGTGTAATAATGAATTGATTTTGATTTGTTGATTTTTTTTACTAAACAATCTCCACAACCCGTTATGGATAAATATTTATTTTTCTTTCTTATTAACACAACGTATAGTTGATACAAATAAATAAACAAATATAAATGATCAAATAAATAAACAACTGAATCAATACTGAATTTCATAAACAGAGAAACATACTTTTATACATACACATATATGTCAATTAAAATATCATCCACTTATGAATTTAAGTGAGTTTATAAATGATTTTAATAAGAATAAATATAATAAAATCTATTTATATGGTTTAAGGATAATGGAATCTTATTGACAACTGTGTTTATTTTCTAAACATAACTGTTTATCGAAGCAAAAATGGATAGTGGCTAGTAGTGGAATC
Source organism: Schistosoma spindalis (assembly GCA_946903255.1). Lineage (NCBI taxonomy): Eukaryota > Metazoa > Platyhelminthes > Trematoda > Strigeidida > Schistosomatidae > Schistosoma > Schistosoma spindalis. The sequence continues at coordinate 9,796,286 of OX336423.1, read as the reverse complement.
CAGTTTTGACGTGTATTTCGTCCTATTTGGGACTTGTCAGCTGAATATATCTGCATCTCAGAGTTGATGTTCACTTTGGGACTCGGACTTAGTACCATTCGCTTCAAACTCCACCGCGTTATCGAATTAGCTACTGAGTCCTGACAACCATCTGCTTGCGCAATGAGGTGAAGTTTAAATTCGCTTAGGAGTGTTTGTTTGAATCTTCCCATTGATGCTTAGAACTGCTATTGATCAGTGTCATATTGGCATATGAGCATACTGTGCGTATTGCCTCGATATAACTAAGTGAATACGCCTTGGCGTTTGAAGCGAACGGTACTGAGTTTGAGTCCCAGAATAAACATCAACTCTGAGATGCAGGTACATCCATCTGACGAGTCCAAAATGAGACAAAACGTGCGTCAAACTGGATTCCACTGTTGGCCACTATCCATCCTTGCATATAATGCTTGTGAATTAAGGCTATATCGAGGCAATCCTCACAGGATGCATATGTGCTAATAGGAGACTGATCAATTGCAGTCCAAACATCAATGGGAAGTAGTTATCATTACCAAGGTTTGATTTGATGATTTCGAATAAATTGAGCATAGGGTTGATTGTTATAAATAAATAATATATTTGTAATATCCCAATGAGTAGAAAATTAGATTTTCTGACGTTTCGTGACTTAGTATAAGTCACTTCTTCAGAGGATAAATAACCAAATTCTCTGCAGAAGTGACTTACACTAAGTCACGAAACGTCAGAAAATCTAATTTTCTACTCATTGAGATATTACAAGTATATTATTTATTTATCAATGGGAAGATTCAAACAAACAATACCAAGTGAATTTATAATTGTTTATCATTCATTCCTAAAAGAAAATATTATATACTAATATCAGAAGGGATTGTGTGGAGATTTTAGAAATTTCACTAATAGTTTAACATTGTGTAACCGTATGTCACTGCTTAAAGTATAGTTATTAATGTAAACATTTGAATATTATAATCAACGCTTTCATATCAGCTGATCTTATATAGTTCATAAAATATAATGAAATTTATTAGTTTATTTCCACTCCCTCAATAGTCATCATTTGAATATTCTAGATTAAAAAGATAAGTTTAAAAAAATGCTTATGAAAAAAACTGCTTAGAATTCCAGCATAGGCACTGAAAGCAAACGTAACAGTAACAGTCAAGAAACTTCACATTCTCTTCAGAAAGATTTGGGATGAAAAACACGTACCAACAGACTGGAAAGAAGGACACCTGATCAAGATATCAAAGAAAGGTGATGTCAGCAAGTGTGAAAACTACAGGGGCATCATTCTTCTCTCAACACCAGAAAACGCTTTTAACAGGTTATTGTTAAAGAGAATGAAGAACTCCGTAAACGCCCAACTTCGAGACCAGCAGGCTGGATTCCGTAAGGATCGATAGTGTACAGACCAAATCGCAACTCTACAGATCATTATGGAACAATCAATTGAATGGAATTCATCACTCTACATCAACTTCATTGACTAAGATATAGCATTTGATAGCGTGAACAGGACAACACTATGGAAGCTTCTTCGACACTACGGTATTCAAGAGGAGATAGTCAGCATTGTACAGAATTCCTTTGATGTATTAAACTGCAAAATCGTGCATGGAGGACAGTTGACAGACTGGTTTGAGGTAAAGACCGGTGTCAGGCAAGGTTGTTTACTCTTACCCTTTCTCTTTCGCCTGGTGATCGACTGGATCATGAAGACATCAACATCTAGGGGAAGCATAGGATACAGTGGACAACCAGGATACAGCTAGACAATCTAGACTTTGCAGAGGACCTGGCTCCTCTCTCTCACACGCAACAACAAATGCAGGAGAAGACGACCAGTTAAGCGGCAGTCTCTGCAGCAGTAGGTCTCAACATACACAAAGAGAAAAGAAAGTTTCTCCGATACAACACAACATGCATCAATCGAGTCACATCTGACAGAGAAGCTTTGGAAGATGTAAATACCCTTGCATATCTGGGCAGCATCATTGATGAACACGGTGGATCTGATGCAGATGTGAAGGCGCGAATCGGCAAAACAAGAGCAGCATATATACAACTAGGGAACATCTGCAACTCAAAACAACTCTCAACCAACACCAAGGTCAGAACTTTCAATACAAATATCAAGACAGTTCTACTGTATGGGGCGGAAACTCGGAGAACTACGAAAGTCATCATCCAGAAGATACAAGTGTTTATTAACAGTTGTCTCTTTCGGATTCGTTGACCAAACACTATCAACAACAACCTACTGTGCGAGAGAGAACAAACCAGATCCCAGTGGAGGAAGAAATCAGGAAGAAGCACTGGAAGTGGATAGGACATACATTGAGGAAATCACCCAACTGAATCAAAAGGCAAGCCCTCACATGGAATCCTCAAGGCCGAAGGAAAAGAGGAAAACCAAAGAACACATTACGGCAAGAAATGGAAACAGACATCGGAAAAATAAACAAAATTGGATAGAACTGGACAGGAAGGCCTAAGACAGAGTGGGTTGGAGAATTCCGGTCTGGATGATGGCTTTCGTAGTTCTCCAGGTTTCCGCCTCATACAGTAGAACTATTTTGACATTTGTATTGAAAATTCCTACCTTGATGTTGGTTGACGAATAAGTCACTTGTAGCAGACAGTAGCCACTATATACATAACTGAATAAAGAACCCCAGATTGCTAGAATGATTACGATATCCAGAGTTCTTGGGTTTGTATAACGAAAAATTCTCTTTAATATTGACTATCTTTCACGAATCATAAACTAATTATCATAGTACTAAATTATTTATCTTGAATTACTATTTAATTAGTAACAATGTATTATAATTATTTCTTAGCTAGATCATATTATAAGTAACAAGCTTTGTTCCAATCTGTTTATGTATGAACCATATGTTACAATTATGTTAAATATGATCATAAAGATGTTAGGATATATATCCCAGAATAAACTAGTTTAATTTTATATTTTTATCTTATTATTACTAACACTTTCCGATTAACTTTCACATGATCTTATATGTTATTACATTCAAAATAATAGTTGTGTTATATAGTTGTATGATGTAAGAAAAACAGTGAATCAATCGATATATAAACAAAGAATAATTATGTAACTCTTGTTTTAGAAGAGAACATAATAAATTTGAATAAGAATGATAAAACAACTAATATTGAATTGATGATAGATGGTTTAAGGTAGTCAATAGAAATATATGGAAGTAGATTTCGTACCAAGTTGACAATAGGCAGCAAGATATGTGTTAGGTTGAAAGCTTAACGAGTTCACTTAAATTTGCGAACGAGAACGGGATTCGGTGATCAAGGACCAGTAAGCTGACTATTGATATGTTCCAGCCCCAGCTATCTAGAGGGAGAAGTCCAAGCTCGGAATGAGAAGTGTATTCTGCAGCAACCAGAAAATGAACGATACCAGCAAAAACAATTTAAAACATATATATACTAATATATATAATCGATATTGTCATATATAAATTTTTAAACTTTCATCAATAAGTTCGTTAATTGACTGCTATTCAAATTTTTAAACATTTAATCGATAAGTTAATCGATAAAATTAAAAACGTGAATTTTTATAGGGGATTTACCGTCCCCAACAATATGTCGGCAATTTTAAAGGCAATGATATTCCCTGATGAATCTGAACTGCAGTCACTAAGTAACATAGTCCGAGACCTTATTGCAGAAAAATTAGAGATAATGCTAACTTCCTGTAAGAATGAGATGCTTACAATATTTAATCACCAGATAGAAAATAATCAGTACAACTTGGGCGGAAGCATTTCTAAATGAAGTTTTGATAGTGGGTAATAATGAAATCCATTATGAGAGTTTCTTCCTACTCGGGACTCAACAGTTTAATTAATCTGCACTTGTGTCGATGTTGATATCAAAACTTGAACATACTATTGTTAAGCAAGACAGCAGACTGAAGGAATTCGCGAGAATTTATAAAGTACTGACTCAATACAGAAACATACCTCTCAATCCTCCGTTTGCGTATTTTGATGTGTTCTGCAGTCTGAATTGTCTACTCGACTGGCCTCCAACTATTCTGCTGACGCCACGCTTTCGGTACACTGAAACTCATTACCCTGTCCGACAAGTTTTACAACTTAGATGCCACATTCCACTATACACTACTTACAAACATCCTTGTGAGGAGCGTCCAATTCATTACCATTAGCTTAAAGTACCCATATGCGTTGTGAACTTAGCTACGAATAGAAAATCCACATGACGACTCCCAAACAGTACAAAACCCGAGACCTAAATTTCTCTGTTAGTAACTTTCAAAACATTGGGTTTAGTTTATAGTTTGAAATTCCATATCACAGTCTGGTTTATTTAGGCAACCAACGAAAACCCGAGGCATCATACAATTACTTCACTCTGGTGTGAAAATCCTCAACATTTCATTAGCTATTTCATAAATAATTGGAATGAACTCTTTGACTGTTCTTGATTCACTACAAAAACAGTTGAATGCATTGAACGGATTTAAATGGGAAAATTAAATCGCTTTATCTACGAGAACACAATTACACTGAAGTAAATTCAAATGATATCTTAATCTTAGATTATTTTAGGAGCCCCTTGATGTCTTTTGATTAATATCGAACTTTAAAACAATTAGTCTCTCTGATAAATTTTGACAATGCAGTGAGAAGACGAAGTTTATCAGAATTATGTGATGATTTATTTACGCAATACATTTCGAACAATCTGATCACACATCTGTACTTGTTAAGACATTTAAATATGAAAATTAATAGGTCAACTAGACAGGTTAAAGGTAAGCCGTAACAAACACATAATAATAATAATAATCATGTACACAAAAACAATGTGATTACCACTCTGGATAATAAATCAGTATTACCAGGATAGGTTAAGTGTAAGGACAAATTGTTTTTTAGAACGCATAAAGGGGGTTTCAGTTTCCGTACAGCCAAGGCTTCAATAAACCTTAACATACGTCCTTGAATGCTTTTGTACAATACTACAAATGCTGACTTCATGTCAACCTCATGACCAGTCTCGATCAAATGTTTCTCAATGGAGGATGATGTCTGTCTATCCTGTGATCTTATTTGACTATTGGAATTCATTTGTTTCTGCAACCATTTTGGCATGTGTTCACCCATATTGAACTGTTCACATTATTAAAACCAGCATAATTAGATACCATACATGAGCAAGTTTCTTTAACTAAAAATAGTTCTTATCAGAAGGGGGTTTTGTGGAGATTTTATTAATTTCAATGGTTAAGATCATGAGTCAGTTGAAGCCAGACCACCATGGAAAACCTGGAAGCACTGGATGACCGTTTCGTCCTATTATGGGACTCCTCAGTAGTGCACATCCACGACCTCGCCCCCTGCGAAATTCGAACCCAGGACCTACTGACTCATGATCTTAACCATTGAAACTACCACAATCTCCACAAAACCCCTTCTGATAATAGTCAACATATGCTCACTAGTGACTGGCTTCAAGAGGTATATCCTGGAGTTCTAGTGAGAAGGTCTGTTGTGAGATAATAACTCACTGAAGACAATGGTGGATGTGTCGCTCAATTTCGTGGATTAGTTGAAGTTAGACATAAACACCGTTCGATGCCGGCCGGCTCAGTGGTCTCGTGGTTCTAAAAACAAAGGGGTATACATAGATTACTCATAAACACATGATCTTTCTTAACCATTTCACAATATTTTGTGTAATATGTCTTACATCTATTAATATATAGAAACATATCCATCATTTATTTTTGGTGAGACTATAATTTATGGATGATCTTTGGGCGACATTGATGTGACCTTGAGAGTGGACACCTACTAATTAGAACTAAATGTGAGTTATAAAGCAGTTAGAATTCTCATTTATAGTTGATGGTTAGGGTTTAAAAAAATTAGATTTTGGGGTTTTCATCACGAATTGACATCAGCTATAATGCCAGAACTCTATTTAACCAAATGTATGAATGAATTTAAGCTAAAAATTTATTATTTGTTATCTCATATCTGATTGGTTCTTCCATAAATTGTAGTCTAGTCTTATTTTTCATTTTTGAACTCTTAGAAAATAGAAATAGTAACAGTAACAAAAATTCTTCTAAGGTTTGTAGATCATCAGATATTAGTAATTTTTATTTTTATTATAAATATATTTCTTTATTTTACTATAATTTTCATGTATTCTTCACATATTAATCCGCTTAATAGGGACAAATCCATTAAAAATAATATTAAAAGATGAAAGTAGAAAATCAGTGAAATATAATGTACCCATAAGTGCGTATGTGTGTATGTGTGAACAATGACATCATGTATAAATGGTATAATAATAATAATAATCTGATAAGATATGTTGTTTATATAATATTAAAATGAGATTGGAAACACACATATTGTAGAGATTATATCGACTTATAACCAAATAAATAGTTAATTAGAATAACGACAATCCAATAAGGTTTTCAAATAGATAATAAAGAAGAAACAACAAGGTCATCATAGATTTAATAATTTCTGCAGAAATGTGCAAAAAAGAAAAGAAAATAATTTCGACATCTCTCTAAAACAGCAATTAATTTTTCAATATTTCATACTTATCATTTCTCCCCTTCTCACTCTCTTGCTCTCTTTTTTTCTTTTTTTATAGATAGATAGATAAATACATAGATAGATGGAAATCACTATTCTTTTAGCACTAATGAAGACAAACCTTGATTTATTCAATAGAGATGTTTTATTTCTATACACTAGATAACAGTTGTTTAATTTCAATTCAATATATATAAGAAGAGAAAAAGATAATATAACCGGTATTGATTATGTTTTTCTGTTTGTTTATTTCTTTCATTTAGTCAGTGTAAATAAACAACTAAAGTAAAGATAATCTTTTATTTTTTTAAAAGTGAGTTATCCAACAATCATACAAAGGATAAGAAAGACTCTAAAGTTAGCCATATACTGCAATGAATGAATCTTGTTTAAATTTACTTTATTCGCATTTATTCTTTGTACTCTTTAAATTTATGTTAACTTAAAAAATGTTTATTTATTTTTAGAAAAAAAAAATCAATCTATGGTATATAATGAAACTATCAGGTTTACAATTGTGATCTAACAGTGATCGATTCATGATTTGAATTTTAAAAAATATGGTGAAACATTGAAAATTCATTTTTTAAAACTCTATATTGTATTATGAATATTATAACTGTTATTTATTATTAAATGGATCTCATAAAAGTTTATAATCCCAAAAGGGACAGCCTAATCGTGTTGTGCTGTGTGCTACTTATATCGTCGTATGTAGTATATAACGATAGTCAGGAACAGAATGCCTGGCGGCAGAAGCTTTAGTTAGTTTAATGTTGTCTAAGTGAGATCACATAACATGTATGAAATATATATATATAGTTGATAAATTATTCTGCTTAATATCACTGCAGTCTATTTTGTATGGCATCATCATTTTATATTTTTATTCATATCAATATGTAGATTACTGATATTTGATTAATCAGGATCATGCAAATATACTTAGCAACGTTTCATTTTATTACTTTGAATAAATTCAACAATGGATATTATTAGGTTGTGGAGATTATTAAGTTTTTGATTGATATCATGAATCGATTGATGTTAGACCACCATGGAAAACCTGGAAGCACTGGATGGCACACGATTTTATGAATATTCGATTTATACAAATTATTTTTTTTTAAAACACATTTCGCTTAAATCAATCGATGAAGTTGCGCCACCGTCCACTATTGTGATCAGTGAGTAACTGCTTCACAACAGACCCGGTTGAACTCCACTGGTGATAGCTTCTCACTAGAACTCCAGGAAACACCTCTCAGAGACCTTCATTAGTAAACTAATGATGATTATAATCTCTGATTCTATTTAGCTTAGTTGAAGTCAGTCAAATTTTCGCATACAATTGAAAAGTGAATACGAAGGACTTGAATATGTTTTCACATGAGTCATTCAATTGTACTGAAAAATATAACATCGTGAATTCAATCAAATTTTGCTATATTTCAGTTATCATACGTCTAGATGATTTAAGGAACTGCTGTAAGAACATGTTAAACATGTTAAAATTAAATGAATTTCTTTTCTTTTCAAACTTACCAACATAGTTGTATTTATTAAAGCTAGACAAATCCATGTTGAAGCACGTAATAGTATGGCAATCATTAAATGAGTATGAATATTATTACGTACACATTTTAGTGACCTGAAGAATAGATAAAAGTAATCTTTAAACATTAATGCAAATATTTTACATTGACATAAATTCAATGATCCTATATGATATAATAATAAACATCAATAAGCAGATAATGGTTGGTTTCAAACAAGACGTTCACTTTACTGTTAACTTGAGACGTTGCATCACTACTCATCCGCACATTACATGAGATAGAAAACTAAGCTTTCAGTTTTCATGCTGAGAATTTCCTATAGACTATGAATCAATTCCTTACATTCTGTTTTTACAATACATTCATGATATACCATCCATATATATATATATATATATATATATATATATATATATATATATATATATATATATATAAATATATATATATATATATATATAATTCAATGCTATTCTTGGACAATTCCCTCATTCTCAACATGATTGAATTCAATCGATCAGTAGAACATCCAGAATTCATCTTGACACCAGCTACTACTGAGAACAAAATAAGTTTTTAATAGGTTACCATTTAAAAGTACTGTATATTTTCTGTTACCATTTAAATCAAATATGTCTTGAGATTTTCTTCAAGTCATTATCGGCTTACTGATTTTATCTCATAATAATAAAGGAATAACTTAACCTGAACACTAAGATATATTTTCCGCTTTCAAAAACTGATTACTTTCATTCCAATCACTTAGGGATACAAATAAATAGAACAAAAACTACTTGTCTGCGCGTCATTTTTCCAATATTTTATTACAAGTTAATTAACGTTTAACGATATAAGCTCTACTCTTTTATTATCTTATACATTAAGTTCAAGATTATGTTGCTATGTTTGAAATATGATGCTAACTATTAGCATCTTGATGAGTACTTTCTAAAGACAGATCAAATATAGTGACTTTTGAAATCGATAAGCAAGTGTCGTTTGTGTGACCATCAAGAAAAAGTAATGTCTATTAAAACCAAAGTTATGTTATTTATCTTCTTGTTCAGGTAAACTGTTTGTTTGGAATGATAAACAGTAAATTCTACTTCTTTATTCGGTTGTTCAAATATTAGTCACATTGAAACTATGGAGGTGCTAACAAACCGACTAATGATTCAGCCCATACTTTACAGATATGTAAAAGTAATTGACGATTCGCTTATCTGATTTTCAGAACTAAGAAGATTGTAGATATACAAAGCAAAAACTTTTAGACGGAAAATGATCAGCATTCGTGTGACGATTCAGTAAAAAATTATACTTTAATTGAAGAATTCAAATCACAACAAAAAAGCAAAAAAAGGTAAATAATGGTACATGTTTTACAATATTTATGTTCTAAAAATAGAATAATCAATCCATCTGAATGGCTGATAGCTTACATAAATTGAGATGACATCATTTTCATTTTGAATATGACTTAATTTCATGAATAGAGCACAGATGCACCATCTATGATCCCGCGAGCGGGATGAGCACTGTTGAGGAGTCCCATAATAGGCCTTCCAACCCATTCAGGTTTTCAATGGTAGTCTAACATCAATCAGTTCATGATTTTAATCAAAAACTTAATAATCTCCACGACCTAATTCTGATAAACTAATTCAGTTCATCTTGTGTACTTAGTTTTACTTGAAATGAAACTTCTTTATAATAAATTGCCACGATGTTACTAGTTTACTCCTGGTTATTATGATTCTAATTTTATCGTTTATATGAAATTTTACTTGTTTGTTTCAGATAAAATGTTAAATAATTGATCGATTTAAATAAGTTCATAAACATAGATGAGGTGTAAACGCATTATGTACTTGGATTTACTTTTGAAGATAGTTACCTATGTCCATAAAATCGCTTGGATATTCAAAGGAACCTTTTGAAATTACATGTGAATTAGTTTTAATGCACTCTTAGAGTAAACAGTTGCTTATTGTAAGATAAAAGTCGGTGATCAGATGACAATTGTTTTTTTGTCCTAAAGTATTGCTTTGTGCAACACACATATTTGATCTGAAGTCATAAAGTTTTGGTTTTACAAACTTTAAAATGTACCTTTAAATTTCCTCCTGATTGTTTCGGCACACTGTTTCTAGCACCGTTTCCGATTTTCTAAACATTCCACAAAATCCTCAGAATTCAGATTATCTAGATAATTCATCTTTGTACACTCCATGACTTTTAAATCGTCCAAGTACAGTCAGTCTTATGACAATTTTGAGATTTGTGAAAAAAAAAACAAATAAAAGCTCGAGGCGATAAGATTCTATGAGTGAAGATGTTAATTTAATATGATGATCGAATCACAGTCTATGGACTCGTAGATAATCATTGCTCTATGTGCAAACGAATCATTGTGATGTATCACGTATTAGTTATCATTATGGTTATTTCTCGAAAGTCTAATTCACTTAAAAAGATTTGTTTTTCATTGACAGCTTATCTTATACTTCAATTTAATGCAGTTCATTCACTAGATATATTTCTTATATATCAAACTGAAACGCAAACAGTATTTAATGTACACATTTTCCTTTCAACTCCGAATAAAAACATAATGTTACTTACCGAAAAAATTGAAGTATGAAAATTCCACTAATAACACTTATCATAGATATAATATAACCAATGAGAAAGCATAAAAAGATGAAGAATTCATCAGTTAACTAAAACAAGAAAAAGTAAATCAAAATTAAAGCAAACAAAGTAGGTTTTATATGAAAAGATGGATAGTGGCTAACAGTGGAATCCAGTTTGACGCGCGTTTCGTCTTATCTGGGATTCGTCAGCCGGATGTACCTGCATCTCAGAGTTGATGTTTACTCCGGGACTCGTACTCAGTACCGTTCGCTTCAAACGCCATCGCGTTGTCCAGCTAACGAGTCCCAAATAGAACGAAATACACGTCAAAACTGGATTCCACTGTTAGCCACTATCCATCTTTGTATATAATGCTTGTGAATTAAGGCTACATCGATGTAATCCTCACAGGATGCACGTATATCATTAGGACGCTGATCAATTGGAGTCCAAACATCAATGGGAAGTTTGAAACAAACAATACCAAGTGACAGTGGGTTTTAGATTATTTATGAGCATAATTATTACACAAAAAAACTTACTCAAGTACAAATCACTTATGAACATACATATTCTGTAATGGATTAAAAAGGGGCTAAAATGTATGACATCATAGTAACGGAAAGAAAAATCTAAAAATCCCTCCACAGAATTTCATTGGACAATGTTGTCATTTATTTGTTTCTTCTCCTTGTCTTGTATTTTACACTTTATTCAAGTCTCCTTTTAACCATACTTTTTATTATTGAGTCTTCCTTGTCAGGGCTTTTGTTATGCGATGCTGGCTAAAGATATATCTTTTATCATCTAATTTAGTGTTGCATGTTGCAGGACCATTGACAATAAGGTCATGTTTGACTAAACGGCGCGGTTCAGTGTATGACTGTTAATCTTTGACTGTCTGCTTAGAAAGATTACTGGAATCTTTGCAGATGGACATCTAATCCCATCTTGTTTAGAATATTTTTATTCACTCTCAGGTATCGAACACTTGTTTATTAACTATTCCTGTTGTTGGTATCAATACGAAAGTTTAACTTGATAGTCTCAATTTGTGTTAGTTCAATTTCGGTTACTTATTTACTCTAAAGAAGTGCCTTACATCAAGTCATGAAACGTGAAAAATACAATTTTTCATATTGGAATATAACAAAAATATATTTATTATATTCCGTTTATCGTTCAGTGCATTATTTTGTGTTAGAGAAACCCTTGACTCAATAAAACAGGGTGTATCGTTTGAGGTATTTTTTAATGATTTATTCTCCTTATTAAATAAAAACCGTTTAAACTGAACACAGAGTTTGTGCTTTGATATAATTTAGTACCAGTCAACTCAAACGCGTTGAACGCTATACAAAAGAACATAATGTGGACTAATCGAATAAATTTTGGTTCCTCAGTTCTGTGTTCAAACCGAATATTGGCATTTTGGTCATTATAGTCATACTATAATTAATTATTGAAAATTACTAAATCTCTATAATACCGTCTAGAGCCCCAAGCCCGTATAAATAAAGAAGGTTAGGCATGGGGTTAACAACCTCATCCCGTAGAAAACTAACTCGCTAAAAATACGCTAACCAGAAAAAGTGATTCAAACCATTTAAAATCTACCCTGGGATTTAGAAGGTCTTCATTTAGAAAAGTTATGACGCCTGATGATGAAAGTCCAGTTTCTTCGGAAGTCACGAGGCTGATGCCCCATCTGACAACCAGATCAACCATTAATTTAGGTACATGAAAGCCTCGCACAATATAGGAGACCGGGAGAGTCATTCAAATTGCTGCAGAAAATCTCTATATTGACAGGGATGTTGAACAATTTTGAATTATAAGATAATAATAATAATAATAATATTATTATTATTCCCCATGTATCTACATTAGGTATTTAAAACATTAATATTCATTGCTATAATGGGAGAATTTTATCGTTTATTTTTTCTTATTTGCTAATTATATTATATCTATTTTTCGTTTTTATTTGTTCACAAATGTTTTATTGTACATTATTAGTGGGTTTTTTTTAAACAAAAACTCATCTCATGACCAGAACATCTGTACAATCTGGTTGAATGAGCATCTACTTTTTATCAGAAGGACTTTTGTGGAGATTTTAGTAAATTCAATGGTTAAGATCATGAGTCAGTTGAAGCTAGACTACCATGGAAAACCTGGAAGCACTGGATGACCGTTCCATCCTATTGTAGGACTCCTCCGTGGCAGTGCACATCCACAATCCCGCCTCAAGGGATTAGAACCCAGGACCTACTGGTCTCGCGCGCGAATACTTTACCACTAGATCACTGAGCCGGCCGGCATCGAACGGTGTTTATGTCTAACTTCAACTAATCCACGAAATTGAGCGACACATCCACCATTGTCTTCAGTGAGTTATTATCTCACAACAGACCTTCTCACTAGAACTCCAGGATATACCTCTTGAAGCCAGTCACTAGTGAGCATATGTTGACTATTATCAGAAGGGGTTTTGTGGAGATTGTGGTAGTTTCAATGGTTAAGATCATGAGTCAGTAGGTCCTGGGTTCGAATTTCGCAGGGGGCGAGGTCGTGGATGTGCACTACTGAGGAGTCCCATAATAGGACGAAACGGTCATCCAGTGCTTCCAGGTTTTCCATGGTGGTCTGGCTTCAACTGACTCATGATCTTAACCATTGAAATTAATAAAATCTCCACAAAACCCCCTTCTGATAAGAACTATTTTTAGTTAAAGAAACTTGCTCATGTATGGTATCTAATTATGCTGGTTTTAATAATGTGAACAGTTCAATATGGGTGAACACATGCCAAAATGGTTGCAGAAACAAATGAATTCCAATAGTCAAATAAGATCACAGGATAGACAGACATCATCCTCCATTGCGAAACATTTGATCGAGACTGGTCATGAGGTTGACATGAAGTCAGCATTTGTAGTATTGTACAAAAGCATTCAAGGACGTATGTTAAGGTTTATTGAAGCCTTGGCTGTACGGAAACTGAAACCCCCTTTATGCGTTCTAAAAAACAATTTGTCCTTACACTTAACCTATCCTGATAATACTGATTTATTATCCAGAGTGGTAATCACATTGTTTTTGTGTACTTGATTATTATTATTATTATTATTATTATGTATTTGTTACGGCTTACCTTTAACCTGTCTAGTTGACCTATTAATTTTCATATTTAAATGTCTTAACAAGTACAGATGTGTGATCAGATTGTTCGAAATGTATTGCGCAAATATATCATCACATAATTCTGATAAATTTCGTCTTCTCACTGCATTGTCAAAATTTTTCAGAGAGACTAATTGTTTTAAAGTTCGATATTAATCAAAAGACATCAAGGGGCTCCTAAAATAATCTAAGATTAAGATATCATTTGAATTTACTTCAGTGTAATTGTGTTCTCGTAGATAAAGCGATTTAATTTTCCCATTTAAATCCGTTCAATGCATTCAACTGTTTTTGTAGTGAATCAAGAACAGTCAAAGAGTTCATTCCAATTATTTATGAAATAGCTAATGAAATGTTGAGGATTTTCACACCAGAGTGAAGTAATTGTATGATGCCTCGGGTTTTTGTTGGTTGCCTAAATAAACCAGACTGTGATATGGAATTTCAAACTATAAACTAAACCCAATGTTTTGAAAGTTACTAACAGAGAAATTTAGGTCTCGGGTTTTGTACTGTTTGGGAGTCGTCATGTGGATTTTCTATTCGTAGCTAAGTTCACAACGCATATGGGTACTTTAAGCTAATGGTAATGTATTGGACGCTCCTCACAAGGATGTTTGTAAGTAGTGTATAGTGGAATGTGGCATCTAAGTTGTAAAACTTGTCGGACAGGGTAATGAGTTTCAGTGTACCGAAAGCGTGGCGTCAGCAGAATAGTTGGAGGCCAGTCGAGTAGACAATTCAGACTGCAGAACACATCAAAATACGCAAACGGAGGATTGAGAGGTATGTTTCTGTATTAAGTCAGTACTTTATAAATTCTCGCGAATTCCTTCAGTCTGCTGTCTTGCTTAACAATAGTATGTTCAAGTTTTGATATCAACATCGACACAAGTGCAGATTAATTAAACTGTTGAGTCCCGAGTAGGAAGAAACTCTCATAATGGATTTCATTATTACCCACTATCAAAACTTCATTTAGAAATGCTTCCGCCGAAGTCGTACTATTGAAGCGGTTCTCTTAGCAGACACTTATTGTTGAAAGACAATGATCAACCGCATTCTATAGCTGCTTCAAATGTCCTGAAGTTTTCTGTGAACCAAACACTAATTAATCGACGTTAGAAAGCAATAACCAACTAATACTTGTCTAACTTAGATTAGTCCGTGATTATTATACGATTTATCATTCTTGAGTTATGGCCATTCTATTAATTTGTCTCCCACGTTCACAGCCACTTTTGTACAAATGTCATTTTCTATTTTATGATAGGATGTGGTCTGTTTGGTTTTTATATAAACCCAGTATATCTAAAATACGTGATTCATATAGCAGAGGTTGAGTTTGGTGTTCTGAACTAAACAGGCAGGGCCAAGCAAGAAGAGGGACCGATAAAGTGTCTAGACTGCCCTCACGGGTTTTATGCGTCGTCGATCCAGTCGATAATTGGCGGTATCATTACGTCATATCTTGATAAGTCAACAAGGCCACAAGTTATAACAGCGTAATTAAAACATACAATAATTACTCATGAATGCCAAGCTAACGAATAACTTTCTAATCATTTAACAAGATAAAATGTGGCTGTTAACGAATAAATCAAGAGTATGGTTTCTTAAATTTATGATTCTGTTTTCATGAGATACAATTAATTGGTTGAATTTCAAAGTTATTCTCAATTCATTCCACTTAACCGTTTATTGAATATGTAACTGTTAATCAGTAGAGATTGAGAAGTAATTCATACTTTATAGGTTAAAAACTTCCAACTGATTTCTGCACTTGTATTGCTTGCATACATAGAAAGCTCTGAATAAGAAAATTATTTTGGGTTTAGATCATACTAAGTAGCACTTACTAGTATATTAGTCAATGAGATGTCGCTTCTCAAGTTAAAAAACTTACTAGATTAGTGTGATATATTAATTTGTTCAAAGCAAAATAAAACGAATACTTAAACAATCAAAATAAAAAATCAATTCATTATCATTTGAGCAACTGATCCAACAATTACTCTTATGTTTACTAAGTTGGAATGAAATAGTGAGATCACATTTTCAGCTGAGTGTAGTAATCAGTATGATAATCGATCGGTGTGATATTTCGTCCAGTAAAACACTAATTAAATTATAGTGTACCGTTTATTCGGTATGATATTCTTCATATTAATTTAATGTGAACTTTGTTCACTATAATTTAAAGCACAGATTTTGTAGTAAGTCTATGTGTTTCCCCTATATGTCATAATTTTTAACTAATCACCAAGTGTAAGCACAATCATCATGTTATCGACGCATCAACAGAATCTAAATTTGTCACTAGCTTTTTGTTTTTCCTATTGTATCAATCAAAATCTTAACGGATTCCTGTCGAAAGCATTCAGTAACCTCATTGCTTCTATAAAGTACAGATTAAAAAAGTGATTTTTCATTAGCTTAACTAGTCTTATTTCAACGATGGTGTAACTATAACGAATAAAAATGGTGAGAGATTGCATCAGTGATGACATTTTTCTCAACAGAAGTGTTAACAAACGAAGTGAAAGATTTTTCAACACTTCGGAACAATTTAGTCTTAATAAAGAATAATATTTTGAATTAGTTAACCGGCTTGTAAAAAATATATAGATGTGCATTCGCAAGCATACTTCCTGATGTGGAGCAAATTATATAGAGTACAGAAAACAATCTTTCTCGAAACGCATCACTGTTCATTATCTTACAGGCCACTAAAGTCAGTCAGTAGCTCAATTCTCAAGCGTCTTGTAAATATTGGTCATACCTTTCCGCTTTGATGATCCTCCAAAGTTATTTATAAAGCTAAAAGTAATGGCCTAAAACGATTGAAAACCAGGATCTTATGTATAGGACAGGAGTAAGAGGTTCACCTATTCCAGCCTAACCTCTGTACATAAAAGTGATATGACCAATCTCTGATCTTACCGTAGTCTTCGGTCTTCGATAACCTATTGTTACCATTCCTTAATTATTTCTTCATGAATAATAATAATCAGGTAAGGTTAAGAAATTCGATCATTATGATACTCATACTCACCAAACGAACGATTATCGCTTTTCTGCCAAATATCCTAATCATGTCTTCATTAGTCGTTAGATCGTTACATAACTTAAATTTTATAATTGATTATACCAAACAATTTATTAATAGGTTCTCAATATTCTTCAAATGAATGTCAATCAAAGGCGATTTTCGTAAAACCAAATCCATTTGGTTTATGAAAACATTTTTAAAGTCTTGTTATAAGTTACATTGTAGCATCTTCAGTTACTAGTACATATTAGACTATATTTGTGCCATTATTCTTAGAGTTGTTTCTGTTTTAATGTTGATAGTTTCAGTACAGGGTTCACGATGTATTGTGTAGACGATTACTTAGGTGATTCGACTAAATCATAGACTAGCATTCATGTTGTCTTTGAATATGGTTCTATTTTTCTGAATACCTCACACAACTCGAAATAAAGTAAGATGATGTCCTTATTTGTTTCGGTCAATTACGATTGTTCATTAATATAGCAACTTCGAGAATGAGCGGTTGATCGTTCAACCTATACGAATATTATTTATTGACTAGACCAGTCATTACTGCTGATATAAGTTAATACTTTTTCTCATTAAGAACACAAATCGATACGTAAAGCGCTGATTAGAAATTTTGTTCTAGTGCAGGACTTTTTATACTAGGACGAAACAGCTATTTAGTACTTTCTGATTTTTAATAATTTTTTAACTGGGATTGATTTTATTGAAATCATCAACTGATATAAGTCAGACCACCATTGAAAACGTAGAAGCACCGGAAGGCTGTTGAATTCCGATTCTGAGCGAGACCAAAGGTTATGGGTTTAATTCCCGCGTGCCTGAATCAGCACTGCTCAGGAGTCCTATATTGGAAAGAAACTGTCGTCCAATGATTCCAGGGTTTTTAAGGTGATTAACTCATGATTTCAATGAAATTCAATTGTTTCCACACCCACTTATTAACAATCAAATCAACCAGATCATGATCTCAATAATATTCAACAATCTCTATAACATTTCTACTGAAAACAATCTTTCACTATTTCTTTGAAATGTCATATTAAATTGAGTTATTCTACAGTATTGTTCCATTCTGAGGTTTTTTTATAATTAAATTTCGTGTTTGTTATTATTATCGTTAACTCAAAAAGAAAACACTAATTATTTTTTTCTTTCTTACACTGAATCGATATTTTCCATAGAAACGGATTATCAGATTGTGGTTAATTAGTTTTTGATTTCTGAAATTTTTTTTGAAAAGTGAAAATGTTTAATTTCAGTCATCGAATAACTTCATTCTATGTTTACAAAATACTGTTTATTTATCCAATCACTAGAAGTAATTATAAATTATTCTTTATTACATTTGCATTGATTAAAAGAAATGAATGGAGAAAACATCAGGATAGTTTAGTATTATATAAATACTTCAGAAAGGTGCAGTGTAACGAATCTCTTTTGGTACATAAGCATCGTAATTGAATTACCCTGCTACTACCATTTAGTAACAATATTTAGTAATGTTGGATTAGGGGCAGTACCAAGATCAAAGATATCTGTTTTGTCCTATTGAAGACTAATCTTCGACTGTATTTATTCTTACGCCGGTTTCGATATATTATTATTTCAAAACATAAACACTGGTACAAGGAGGCACTAAATACATATGCCGCACACAATAACAATGAGACCAGTAGCAGTTATGATTGATTTGTGCCAGGGCTGTGATACAGCCTGGGTGCCCCGACAGAAGCAGCTAGTTAATAATAAATAATTTTTTTGTTATATCCCAAATAATAGAAAAACTGTATTTCTGACATTCAGCGACTTAATGTCATCCGCCATTCGGAAAGATCGGAATTTCGTAAAGGGAAAAGCCAAATACGACGTAAGGAGATTAACTGTCAAATTCAAATAAAGTACTCATAAATCATGATTCGTTATAGATAGAAGGATTATTCTAGATGGGGCTGTGTTGCCTATAACTTTGTTGTAGTGATTAGTTCATTTTCTTCCCTCATTCACGCTTAAAATGCAATTTTAAAACATTCATTTGTAAATTTAATAAATAATAAGGTAATAAACATTTAATAATCATGAACAATTAACAATCATTAGTATTTTGTGTATATGTTTATTATGAATTATTCTTACTGGATAAATAATGGTACATGCTGAATAATCAGCAAATTCAGCCCAACTTCCATTTGTTAAACATTCACGAAAAGAGTCATCTATAAAAATAAACAAAATAGAAATAAACTAATGATAATCAGTAATCTTAAGAATAAGTTCATTTAAATAGTTGTATGTAATTTTGATGAAGTTTTGTTCTCTGAGATGGATGGTTTGGTCGTGGAGCTTTCATTGTTCTTCTGAACGACATCATCAGCACAAACTTCAGTTAGAAGTGAAGTGTTGGAATTTCTCCACATATAGTCCACAGCTTGTCCTGTACACATCGATATTGATTGGTTCTTGTTGACCTTAAACCTGTGGACCACATGTGGAGAAATTCCAACACTTCACTTCTAACTGAAGTTTGTGCTGATGATGTCGTTCAAAAGAACATCGAAAGCTCTACGACCAAACCATACAGCTCAGAGAACAAAACTCCACTAAAATCATCCACCTGAGCTACAAAGTTGTCTATAATCAAAGTTGACAATAAATAAATTTTAATTCAGATGGTTTGTTAAGTAAATTATAAAAATATATGTCTAGAATACCAGTTTTTAGTACTATCTTACTTCAAACAGTACTACTTGATAGGTGAAAAGTGACAGTCGATAGAAGATGATTTTCAGCTATCTTCATCAAGGCACATTTATAATAATAGACCACTTGGTTTATTCAGGAAGATATTAAAGAAGTAATCGTTTAGCTATTTGATTCACAAAACATCTTCCGTAGGATTTAAATATCTCCACAATTATTTCACTCATTAATTAGGAAATTCATGTTGTCTGGTCTTCGAGTGATAGCAGACATGTTTTAATGTAACCGCTAAATTGATTCCCTCAATATCACAGTACGTATTGCTTAGTGTTGATTAATTGTGGTACAGCAGTGTAGTCAGCTTCATTAGGAAAGAAAAAGTTAGCAGCCAGTATCAAACATTTAAAAGTCCTAAAAGACTCTTCATTAAAGACCAATTATAGTGACGTATAGAATGGTATCCCGCTAGAGTTTGAAGCGATCATTATTGAGTGCGAATATTATAGACGGAGTGCTACCGAAGAAAACGAAACATGAGTATTGAATTCGACTGACATCTACAATCCGAAAATCTAAAAACTTCTTATTTACACACATTATTATGATGTTCTCCCAATGAGTTTATATATTAAAAGAGATTAGTCAACTTCAACACCAGGAAATGAATAATTACGTTAGTAAATAGTAAATAAGTAATAAAATCCTACTAATTGAGTATTAGTGTTATCATGGGATGGTATGTTATCACATATGACAGAAAATAATATCGACCGTTTAAATGAGTAACCGAAAAGAATATATGGTAATTACAATAATCAAAGTCATTATCTGTAAAAATGGAAAATATATGATGTAACGTTTCCTAAACAAAACAATAATTAATGGAAGAATTAACAAAGTATTATGATAAAAGTAAAGTGCTTCCAGGTTTTCAATGGTGGTCTAACATTGGCCCATTCATAATATCAATCTAAAAGTCAATAGTTATATAAGCATAAAGAGAAGAATATTGAAATTTTCTGAAATAAGAGTGAAAAAAATTTAGAAAACTTTTTAAAATGTCAACTGAGTCGAAAATCTGTTACAACTGACTCTGGTATGATCTATTCCAATGACTAGTGTAAAACGTTTGTACTAACATTTATTGATTACAAATTTTAGCTTTTTCTATGTGTGTTCCGATGACTACAGTCGTATTCATGAAATAAATTTGGTAAAATTTGGTTGACTACTCTGAAATCTTTATTCAGGCTCACTTAATTTCTTTAATGATACAATGACGGGTTTACTGAACTATACATCCACTATAGCTGCTCCCACAGGAACATTTTAATTAATAAACACATTTAGATGTGATGAAGTCAGGGTGTCTGTCTTTATTGCTAGTTTCTATTATTGGATAATTCTAAAAACAATTTGGCATTGGTAAATGTCTTCTGTACAGCTTTTCTCAACTTCAGAGTTGATATTTTGCAGGCTGTCATTAGTGAACAGTAACTTCAAGAAGAGTAAGGACATCGTGGGACTTGTTATTATCTGCCCTATATCTATCTCATTCATTTGTTTGTGAATGAGTTTAAAAAGTGATCATTCATACTAAGACATTTACAGGGAATGTTACAATTCAACTTCAATAGTTTCATTGCAGCAAATCGCTCAGACTTGGTGAGTCAAGCACTGCTTACATTACAGTTCTATATTAAGTAAGAGCTCGAACAGATCAGTGGTAACGCTTCAGACTGCTTGTCCAGAGTTAAAGTCGCACAGGGAGCATCACTTTCTATTCAAGAGCCCAAGTACTTCTTGCCGACAAGTTCCAATTAATTCCAGGGCTTTCTGTGAACTATCTTTAACCACCTATCATCAATATAATTGTATTCTCATAGTTTATATTAGTAAACACATCAACATATTTCTATTCTATTCTAAAAGTATATACATTTCACTATCCTACAAGGATAATTTCCTTATTGCAAAGATTTATTAAGTATGATTAATGCCTTTATT
Source organism: Schistosoma spindalis (assembly GCA_946903255.1). Lineage (NCBI taxonomy): Eukaryota > Metazoa > Platyhelminthes > Trematoda > Strigeidida > Schistosomatidae > Schistosoma > Schistosoma spindalis. The sequence goes on along the minus strand of OX336423.1, from coordinate 9,774,474 downwards.
TGATGGAATAAGCCAAACATTATTGGTATCATTTGTAATTCCATTTTACATCATTGTAGATTAGTTAGTATTTAGTGATAGTTTAAGAATTATCACCTAAGAATTCATTGTTCATTAAAATGGACCGAATCAAATGTACTAATAGCAGACTTTTGATTATCCAGGAAGTTAAAACATATTTTCTTCTTTATAAACCGATAAGAAAAATTCAAGATGAAATAATTTACAATCCACTATAAAAATATTTAAATATTACTTGTATCTTCCCATTGTTATTTAGGACTGTAATTTATCAGTCTCTTGTTAGCATATGTGCATCCTGTACGGATTGCCTTGATATAGCGGGCACATCCAGCTGAAGAGTCCGAAATAGGACGAAACACGCGTCAAACTGGGTTCTATTTCTAGCCACTATCCATCTTTACTTGTTAAACAAATAGATCAAACATTCAATAAATCTATCCTCTTCATTAGTTTTAAAGTTTTATTTTTTTCGCAACATTATAAATTAGTTGCTTAGAAACTGTAATTATTCATGTAAAGTTTTGTGTTAGACCGGTTGAAATTTAGATTTAAAACTTGACAACCAATCAACATAAATATAATCTTTATTAAAATAGCTTATTGTAACATATTTATTATGAGACATATCTACATTTTCTATATCGCAATGCGCAGAAGTAACTAAATTATTTATCCATTCTCTCTGAAGAAGCGACTTAAGACGCGGAACATTTGAAATTATGATTTCCTACTCATGGGGAGTTTTGTTGTCTGAGCTGAATGAAGAGAACAAAACTCCATCAAAATCATCCACCTGAGCTATAAATCTTCTCCACCATCTCAAGATTCTATTCACTGATCAATTTATTCGAAATTATCAAGTTAACCCTCGATTATATTGATTATAAATTTTCATTTATCTGTCTTTTCCTTTTCTTTATATTGTCATCACTATATTTATATATATTTAAGACTATTATTTGAACAGAAATATAATGTTCTTGTTATTCAAAGAGAAATTAGATTTATAATATTTTATAAGATAGTTGGCAGTTTACTGCTTTTCTGTTATTAAACAACATGTGATCTAGTGTACTTGATTACTGTCTCTCAAAATCTTTACAAGATTCAATCCTTAACTTTTATATTGAAAGAAGTTGCATTCTTTTATTTTATTATCAAATCAATATCTGTTAGTAAACCATAGGAAGATTAACTGTTTTATTAGATATCTGTTCTCTCTTTGATCGATTTTCTGTTTCTGTAGTCATCTATACTAATTCTGATCTACTTTACTCATCAGACTTGTGTAACAAATTTTATTAGAATAGGTAACAGAATTATAACGCTGACACAGACATTATGTTGTCGTATTATTAAACTATAATGTATTCAATATATTGTCTATAACAATCATTTTCGTTGTAATTGATGTGTAATACTATGTCATATAACTTTATTACCAAATCATAGATAATTCATTAATTCCTCTTAATAATACTGCTGGTATTTGCGAAAACGTAGTCATGAAGATTCAATCGACTAATATTCATTGACCGAATTTTCTTTTCAGTCTTATAAAACTTCAGTTACTACCAGAATAAGAAAAGGGTAGTTTTTTTTTGAAGCTGTATTTGAAAAAACGTTGCATGAGTTTTTAAAGTGAAACTATTCTACTTCAAGTCAAAAATCCTATTTAATAGTGAAATCTCATAGCTACGATTATATAACGACGCAGAAATTAATATAAGTTTAGCTGTTAATAATGTTGTCTTCATATATGAGTGCAATAGAATGATGTTCATGCTATTATAGATCGAATACGTTTGAAATTTAGTGTAAGTTTGAGGTATATTAGATTAAATGTGCAATTGGTTAATAACTGTCAGAAAACATGAAAGAAATGTTCATAACCTTTCGCCAGATTACACCAAAACATCTAAAACAGGGAAGAATTAGAAGTTGACAGAAGATAAGGTCTTGTGTCACCTCAGTTTATTGTCCCACTATTTATTATTAGAATGCATTGGAAACCTATTGAAACACAATGTTTACACGTTTTAGCTGACGTTAGTTGCTGGACTTGTTACCAATCTCACTTTACTTAAACCAGTATTTAAGGTAGGTAAAGAATAAGCAAATAAATTTGTTTTAAGAATCCGTAAATGGTTTAAATTTGAATCTCTGATAAAGAATCAGTTTCCTCATGTGTTACAAATACGTTTTGCATATCACACAGGGAGGCAAAGTTCCATTTTTTACTTCCTCTTATTAATGAATATTGCCATAATGTTGTATCTTCGACATGAATGGTCTTATTTCAAGCATAAGTGACAGATTAATATAGAGAATAATATGACACAACATTTGTAATGATTCCAGGATGGATCAATGCAGTTTATAAAGTCCTCATATATAAACGAATGAGTTTAAAGTGTTTACTAAATAACACGAATACAAATTCACGTTGACACATTGAGTAGACACTTTGAAATACACTTTTCTATACGGTCCATCGTTTTCATGTATGACTTCAGTTATTTATTTTCTTCTTCATAGACTTCTATTGAATATATCTTTAAAGGTAACTAAAACGTCGATTACAAATGTGGCCAAAAGGAAGTAAGATGAAATCGAATAAACTAACAGATAGCCATTTCATCCTAATTTGAGACTGATCTAAAATGCATATAGTGATATTTATGAAAGAGCTGATATATTTTTGATTTTCTCATAAATTTTTAAAGTAAAAATTAATCAACTGGTGACACTCATACTGGGTAACCCAAAGATTCTGGTGGGTTCATGAAAGAGCGATGTTTAGAGTTCCATACTACAACCCAACGGCTGATCAATGTTTCCTGGTTTCCACTCGCGGATTACAAGATATATGATCAAATTCATAATTGTCACACCATATTTTGTTTATTTCATATCAATAACAGCTCTGATTGTATTAAATCGAATATTATTCTGTTCATGGAATTAAAATCTAGATTGAGTAATTCTATCGTAAATTTGTGTATAGTTTACTTTTCTTATATATATATATATATATATATATATATATATATATATATATATATGTATACGCCAATATAAACATATGCATGTCAACCCCTGTTTTTGTAAACATCAAGTTGACACTGATATGTATTCAATAGCAATAACAATACCAGCAGTCAATAACTGCAATTGAGCTATAATGTTTCACTGTTTTCGTTCTTTTTTTAAAAAAACCAGGCAGAATATATCAATAAAACAATATTCTTTTAGAATATTCAACTTAAGAGAGAAAAACAACATATTTACTGATTTTAAAAATAGATGTATATCTGACTTATTCCACCAAATATTTTTTATAATTCTACTATCCAAATATTCAGTTTGGTTTACCCTCTTATCATTCTGCATTATGAAGATTTATTTGTTCCAAAATCTAGCAATCCGATCGGATCAGAAATATCTTGAAATTTTTTTCTTTATATTTGGTAAATTACAAACACAAGTAAACTGCCGATTGATATGTTTACCATTCTTGATTTTAAAAAAGTTGGCCTCAAAGTTCAATGACTAAAACTAAGAATTAGTTTAGAGTTGTGGAGGTTATTAAGTTTTTGATTGAGACTATGAACTTATTGATGTTAGACCAACAGTGAAAATCTGGAAACACTAGATCTCCATTTCATCCTATTGTGGGACTCCTCATCAGTGTGCACCCGCAATCCCGCTGGCGGGATTTGAACCTAGGGCGCGAACGCTTAACCTCTAAACTACTGAGTCGGCATCCAATGGTGTTAATGTCTAACCTCAAACAATTCGTGAAATTGAGAGACCATCTTCCATTGTACTGAAGAAGATACTATGAACAACCTAAGAAGGAAAACCCAAATAAATCTATGAGAAACATACCAAAAAATCATGAAGCTAATAACTGGAAATTGATTCTTATCTCAATGCTTAATAATAAGTATAGAGAACTGCTGAACATATGAAGAAGTGTGTTTTAAAACAATTTCTCTCTTAATGTGAAGTCGTGTAAATTAATCGTAAGCTGCCTGTTCTAAATGAGAAGGTTTAAGAATATTTTCGAACATAGTTGCAAACAGACAAGCTCTTGACAACATTGACTATATACTTAGAATCATTTAATCACTGAGATTTCCCGACGAAAGCAGTACTTCATTATTCTCTCTAACTAAAGACATTTTCTTACCATATAGAATCTCGGAAAATGTTCATAGTAAATCTAACCCATAGGTATCAATTGTTTCCTTTGTACTATCTAAACTTGCGTTAATTTAATTCGGTTATTTATTTACTCTAAATACGTCGCTTACATTAAGTTACGAAATGTCAGAACTACAACATTTCTACGCATTGAGATATAACAAAAATATAATTATTATTAAATCTTACTCATGTTTAGTTTTTCATTAATTCTTATCTCTGTCATTTTCGCGGAAACAGAATCCGCAATACAATTTTCAAAATGAAGCAGTAGAATACAATGAATTGTATTCAGTGCTATACATTCACCAGTGAAAGCGAAGAAGACGATGATGATCAATTTTATGAGAACCTACAACCAATCATAGCCAAGAGCTCAGAACAGTAAGGAACTGGCAATCAAGATAGTAATGACCTTTTACGTGATAACGATTGTTTAGATCATGGAACAAATCTGATAGTTGAAGAGATTTTTCACCGAAAATACTTCTGTTGTATTTTTACTATAAATATAACTGTTATCAAATTACAATTCTAGTTTGTGACGCTGTTAAGATGTTTCGTAATGATACTCCGCATTTAGATCAAGGTTGAACATTGAAAAATTCTTTTTAATAAACAGTCTATTTATATTCGCAAAGTACATCATTCTCCTTCATTATTATTGTCTTATTTTTTTCTAAGTGCTACTCAATTCTGGTTGATTGTTATTCAAAAAGAAAAACTGAGTTGGGTAGCTCCAATCAGTTCCCCTGACATTTATTTATTTAAAACATATGTACAAATAAATTACTACTTAATTTCATAATACATCATCAAACACAGTACACTTTTAAATATATACGAACTGAAACTAACCATTTTCATTGTAATGAAAATCGGTGACATTTGATGGACAAGGTAATTTCGCAAACTGTCCAGCTAATGTAGGCGGCCAACACTGATGAATTGAATTTAATGTTGCTTGACAGTATGACATGTTCATACCTAAAACAAGTATAAAAGATTAAAAATAAGAGATCACTTAAAAAGAAGAATATTAAATAGAGACCTACGATTTAAAGGAGTTAAATTACACAATGATTAACCAACTTACAACGTAGATTGATCTTCTTTAGGCAAATCCACGTTTTGTTTCAACATAAGACTTATCAACACCGTTGACTAACAATCACAGGACCCTCAGGTATAGCTGTGGAATTTCGAGACCGTACAAATAAGTTACTTATCTAACTTCAAATAGTCTAAGGTCAGCCCATGACTCTAACTATCAGATCCAACAACCATAATTACCCACTAAATAAAAAATGACAACAGTTCTTGGTACGACACATCTACCGCACGTTAAAGGTAACTTCAGGTGTCTGGAAATTTGTCTCACACCCAATATGATCAAACTCTCTTAGAAACGGGTTTGCAATTGAACTGAGAAAAGAACAATATGTAGCTAGGCAGTAGTGAGTACATGATTATAATTAATTTAGAGTTATGGAGATTGTTGAATTTAGTAGCTTCATTCAGAAATTGAAGTCATTTGAACAACCATTTATGACCAAAAGCGCTGAAAAGCTGTATCATTTTAGTATGGAACTTCTTAGCAGTCCACATTCATGTTTCCATCAGTGATAGAACTTAGGACCTTGATCTCCAAATGCAACCGCCTTACCTGAAAAGCACTTATTTGCTTACAATGACCCATATTTCTAGCTTCAACATATATAAGCGAACAATACTTTTTTCAGTTAGGCTGTCATCAAGCTTTACCCTGATAAGTTACACAAGTTCTCCATTTAATGTACATTTACAAATTCATCTGCTTTTGCTGAAGTAGCTACAAAGGTCGTACTGCTAAGCAACCCAACAAACGAATGAATGAAATTCTCCCTATTTAATTTAAAAGGAGAAGATACAGATGATACGTTTCTCGACTTCGATGCACACAGCTTACTGTGGTCATATGATAAAAGCAAATCATTTTGAGTGATCTTACATATACCATTATACTCTAACAGCGGGATTCGATATCGTTTCCTGAATATAACAGAAGCTATAGCGATCCGAATCCATAACCTTATTTTATATTTTCAGAAGAATTTGGTGACTCCTCTATCTCTTACTTTGCCGGATATGTTTTAATAAGTTATTTTACTAATTTTTTTCATCCTCTGTTTATTTGTCGTTCTTCAACTCCTTCCGTTTACATTCTTCACTATCTGATTATTTATGCACTTCATATTCCGTGTTTGTAAGAATCGTTAGTAATCATGATTTCAGTGTTTACAAATCGAAGTTTGACTTACTTTTTATGTTGAACCATTGGTCAAACATTTTGCCATTTTTATAATTCTTGTCACTATTAGTACACCTACCCACTCAAGAGTAATTTATACATTTTACTTATTACATATAGTAATACATACTATTTCATTGTGATCATTTGCTCATGAATAGCTTCCATTATTTTAAAATCTTCATAGTTTCATACAAATATTACTGTAGACCAGAGTAAAACCTGATGATAATCTTCTTAAAAACACTATTGTTTGCTTACATTTGATTTTTTTAAATTTTCTTAATGGATATCTTTAATATTCCCATCTTGAATTAATAATACGATTAATGTTCTTACTATTCACCTAGTTTATCAAAGTTCTCCTAGCTGATATAATAATTATCATGATATTATGGTAACCATTTTTAATCATTTACTCTATTCATTTTCTCTCCTTTTTTTTCTTTTTCTTTTTTACATTCGATGACCGTTAATAATGATGATTCCATACTTCTTTTATTTTTCTCTTATCTACCATAATCTTAAGGAAAATACGTGTGATATAAAAAAAGGAATAAAAAAAGAAAAATCAATTTTCAGTACTAAAGAAATGTTCACCTGGAAAATTAACTAACTCGTATAGTATAAACTAATTTACGGTATTCAATTTAAGTAAATGAGATGTGATAAATGAATGATTCTTTATTCCAATTAAATAACTCATCAATATTATTTTATCTTAGTTCTAATGTAAGCATTAACTGAAGTAATCAATTGATCAAATGTATTTCTCACATTGATGAATAACAATAGAATTGATTTTTGCACTTTCATTATTAACAAGCAATAACTAAATAATACTACATGGTATTGAATTTTTCATATAAGGGAATTGCATTAAATAAGTAGTTGTTTTGTACTGTGTACTACTTATATATACATAAGTAGTATATGACGATAGTCAGGAATAGAATGTATTTCAGTAGGAGATCGAGAAGGAAAGAACAAGAACGGAAAGCAATTTGTATGAAAATGCAGAAACAATCAAATCTGAGACGATAGGCTGATGTTTGCAAAAGAAGCAGTCGGATTTACTGTATGGTTTTCAGGTTTTAGTGTTCAAATACATTCGGTTGTCCCCACTCGTGTTCTTGTTCACAACGGTTTCTCTGAAGTTTGTAACACTATCAATGAACATTGATAAAATGACAAATAATCAAGATATACAGTGATTAAGATACTACTTAGAGTATTGGAACAGCATTCTATTGTCGCGTTTTCCAAATTTGATTATTTACATCTTTAACAGAAATCTCTTGAAAAATGACATACGCTAAAGTGAATTTTTTCTTGATCATAAGTCAAGGGTTCTTTTTCCCATGATAACTAAAATTATTATATACATATTATATAACACCTACATAATAAGCAGTTATGTTTTCGACTTACCAAGTAGTAAACACTAACTCATAATCGGTTCTATTAATTTGGCTTATAATACAAAGCGGTAATAGTAGATAACAACGATGAGAAAATTAGATATGTTTTAAGCAAAACCTTTAAGTAATATATATATAATTGATCATATATAAAGAAGTTACGTACATATTTTTAAATATAGACACAGGCCTTTATGTACATTTAGCCATCTTCTGTTTCAGTATATCTAGGTATCTAAAATCACAGTAGAAAGAGGTGCTTCGAAAATATTAAACCAGTTTTAGAAGTCACTAGCTTCTAATTTAGGCAATTTAATTAACCGCCTATCAACCTACGTGGTGTTGATAATCATGGAGCGGAAGATCTAATAGTCTTATGTACTAAAAACAAATTGAATGGTTCAAACGGTTTCAGTCTAATTTAAGACTTTTCAATAATGCACGCAATCGAATCAAAAATTTATTAATCATCAGATGAATACATTATCTATTAAATCATTCAGTCACTACTCGGCAGTCTACATTTTTGTATTTAGTGAACTGTGCGTAATAAGCGACCATTATTCTTTGTTATAGTTGATATTTGTCTTATTCTCAACATTATGACAGTTTACTGAATGAATTAACTTATTATTTTTACTTCAATCTCTTTTCAAATAATTGCAATCTTTCGTGTTTTGGCATTTTTATTTAAACGTTTGTAGACGAGTAATAGAGGCATCATTGTGTTTCAAGTCATACTTTTTTGAAAATTTATTTCTTTTTAGTATGGCATTTCTCAGCCGTGTTTACCTCCGAACCCAACACCGTAGATCGTACCAAAGACCTGAATATCTAACCACTAGACCAGTTGCGCACAATACCTATTTCAGTCACTTCGCGATACTTTAAGGCCATTTTCCATTGTTTCGGACGGGTAGCTACTGTACAATTGACGTATTTGAGACCTCTTGGTCATAACATCTCATTAAAATTCTGGAAATACTTTCAGTACAGTGCTTTTTGATTTCCAATTACTGTTAAACTTAGGTCGCTTCATGGTATCAGTAACATTTAACAGTCTCCACACACTCGCTATACAGAAAACGGTCATTGATTCGGAATCTAAGAACATTATACTAACCTAATTAGATTTTATTAAGTTCAACCTTAAATCTGAACATTTGAGAACATTAAAAATCTATCTTCTTTTTTAATAGCCGTAAACGTATAACCTAATTACTACCGATCTCATTAATCATCACAAATATTTATTAAAAAACCAAGCGTATAATTGTCAAAAGTAACCACTACAACAAAAAACTGGGTTTTTTCCAACTCCTCTCAATAAGATACTAATTTCTCTAATTTTAATTATTACAAACTTTATTCATAAACATACAAAACGTTTACTCCTCTCATACAAAGTCTTACACTAAGATCTTGGTTTCTCATATAATACAAATGTATATTGAATGCTACTTGTATCAATAAAAAGTCAGTTACGATTTACTTCTAAGAATTTTGGGCAGTTATAATAGCCTAAGCCATAAATGGTTTGCGTAATGATTGAAAGTTGAGCTTAAAGTACTTTTTAATCTTTGATTCTTTCCTACCGAAAAGAAGGTACGTTGGTCAATCGGCTAGAAATTTTAAATCCCTAGTCTAGCAAGTGTTTGTTAAAAGTTGTATGTACACAATCTAGTTATGGAGATTCTTTTATATCCAAAAAAGATGGAATTGACTGGTTACTGCGTATTAGTGACTACCGTTATGTTTATCTAGTCCGTAATCCTCAAGGCTGGATAAACATAACACCTGTTGCTACTCGATGGTCAATCAGAGTCAACATCTCAACCTTGCATAGGGTTAGTTGAGGCATCGACAGCTCAGTGTTATTGTTTCAGAAAGTGACACTGAACTATGAGATTTTCAGTACCACAAAAACCATCAGTTTTTTCAAGATTTTCTTGATAATGATTATTAACTAATACACATCCTATGTCCAAATTTTCTTACCGGTTGCCTCCAATTGTTCAAAACAAAGATATATTAAATTAGCTAAGCTTTTATTAATTTATAACAGCCTATAGTTTTGTGAAATTTAACGACTAATCACTCATCTCTATTAAATATTACTATAGAACTTTAATTGCTAACAATTTAATATGGTTTCCATTGAGATAAAACTATGTGAACATATATTTCAACGTATTTCAGTTGCAAATATGTGAATACATTACGAACTCTACTGCCTCGTATCATTATTTCATAAATAAAATTATTAATTAGTTTAGTTGTATCTACCCTGAGCATTTAAATGTGAAGCTTCGTTGCTATTCTAGACAGTCATCATCATATATTTCATGTTGGAATAATTACTTAAAGTAAATGTTGTTGATAATATTGTCCAGCATGACAACAAAAACTTCTTAACTAAACCATTAATCCTGGTAAACACAACACAGTTAGAAGTGTTTTGTATTAACGTCGGTTTTCCTCACTCTTTTTTGTGGAGGGGGGGTCAACATTGCTGGTTTCCACTCATTCCCACTGTAAGAATTTTCATGAAGCTACAAATAGTTATCTATGGTAAAATTTAAAATGAAATACAAATGTCTAAATTCAGAGACCATTATCACCAACACTTAATTCACATTTATGCATTCATAAATTTTGGCAGAAATAATGCATAAGAACACTTCCAATATAAAATGTGTCTAGTGATTGTGAATACGCAGTACTGAGGTTTACCTACTTGGCATGAAATAACTTCATAGTCCTCCGTAGGTTTCAATCGCTCTCTGAATGATATCTTTGTTCTAAACTTACTTACTTGTTACACAGGATGACCTAACTTTATTTTATATTAACAATAGATTCACTTATACTATTCACATATACTGTTCAGTATCTGGAACTCATCTTATAACAATTAATTAAATAAGTAAATAACATAATAATTTTCAATTTAACAAACTAATCATACTGTTCTGAAACTTTCAAGAGATATTCTTTTATCAACTTTATTATTAGATAAAGTATATTAGATCTTTTCCAGAGTTACTGGCGGTCCCAAGCTTGGGTAAAGAAGTAGGGTTGGGCATGGGGTCAGAAACTCCAACGCCAACCAGATTAAACAAATAAAACCATTTAAACTCTGGTCTAGAGGTTAGGCGTTCGCTCGCGAAACTGAAAGTTCTGGGTTGGAATCCCGTGAGCGGGATCATAGATACGCACTGATGAGGAGTCCCACAATAGGACGAAACGGACACCCAGTGCTTCCAGGTTTTCAATGGTGGTCTAACATCAATGAGTTCATGATCTCAATCGAAAACTTAATAATCTCCACAACCCCATACTGGTGAAGATTATTAAAATATGACTTATGATTGTGTGCAGATAGACGAACGTTTATTATTGAAAATCTGGATAAACTATTCCAGGTAGGCTTTTCTGATGAATGCCAGCTAATATAAATCCAAGATCGAGGTTTTCCTATCAAATATTTGCAACCATCCGACACTTGGGAAGTGCATTTTTTGAACACGTCTGTTTATTCAATGTCTGCGGTTTTATTGAAAAACATCTGGTCTAACACTAAGAAATGAAATTAGAATAATTTATTTTGGCGAAAGATTTCATTAATAAGAAGTAACAGGATTTTCCATCTGATGTTAAGGACTGCAATTGATCAGTCGCTTTAAACATGAGTGCATCCTATATGGATTGTCTCGATAATACTTTCAAGTTGCAAGCATTTTAGGCAGCTATGGATGGTAACCAGCAGTGAAATCCAGGATTCACATTTCTTCAAATTGATATACTCGCATTTCAGAGTCTATTTTTTTTCTGCAGGACTGATCAAATGCAGTTTAACACATCAGTGAGAAGATCAAAATTACAAACATATATAATTGAAATTCACCCCATGAAATAAGTGAGTAGCTTTCTGAACTCAGTAACTAAGTGTACAATATGATCATATTTGAGGAGAACGGTACTGGGATATAGGTACATCCAGATGACGAGTTTCAAATAGGACAAAATGCACATCTTTGGTTCGGCACTAGCAATCATCATTCTGTACTTAAAACACAAACATTTATCTGTTTATTTATCCCTGTAGTGTGTGCTACTTATATCCACATAAGTAGTGTATGATGTTAGTTAGAATCAGAATGTCTGGCAGCAGAGAGACAAGAGGGTCGAACAGTAAAGGATGGAAACAGAATGCAATTTGAATGATAATGCAAGAACAATGAAGTCTGAGTCTTTTTAAGACAATTGATGAACATTTTGCAAATTAATCATTTACTATATGCTTAGTAGATTTTATTATGAAGTTCTGTAATTTCCTGTCAAATATAATCGATTGTCCCCACCCGTGCTCTGTTCACTACAATCTTCATTTTACCCGTGCTGTGGAATATTTGATTCATATGGTCTTGCAAATTATCTAAACTTATCAAATTCTTAATCGGATATGAAATATTATCAATGAATTTTTCTTGCATCAGAGCCACATACACATACATACAAGAGTTAACTTAACACAATTTCCCTACACTACCATAAATTTCACATTCAACACTCTTTTTATGATTGGACGCCTTGTTTAGTAAACAGTTAGCCGGTGGACCATGTACTTATATTCAATAGTTCCTATGTTTGATTATATTTTCTTGAAAATGCTTGGGCTAGATTGGTAACCGAAACTTTGGATTTTTTTTAACGTAATCACTATGAATTCACTTGGTGTTGTTTGACTTGAATCTTCCCATTGTTGTTCAGGACTGAAATTGATCAGTCTCTTGTTGGCATATGTGCATCCTGTGTGGACTGCCTCAATATTGCCTCAAGTCACAATCTTTGTAAACAAAAATGGATAGTGACTAGCAGTCGAATCCAGTTTGACTCTCATTTCGTCCTACTTGCGACTCATCAGCTGCACGTACCTGCATCTCGGAGTTGATGTTCACCCTATGACTCGAACCCAGTGCCGTTCGCTTCAAACACCATCGCGTTATTCACTTAGCTAATTAGTGACTGATCAATTGCGGACCTAAATAACAATGGGCAGATACAAGTAAACAATACCAAGTGAATATAACTTCACCCCATTGCACAAGCAGGTGGGTATGAGGACTCAGTAGCTATGTGAATAACGCGATGGCGTTTGAACCGAATGGTACTGCGTTCGAGTCTCAGAGAGAAAATCAACTCTGGGATACAGGTACATCCAGCTGGCGAATCTCAAATAAGTTGAAACGGGCATCAAATCATATTATCAAATCTACTACTGTTTATATTTAAAAATTGCAATAAGAATGAAGAATAAAATGATTGTAAAATTAAGTTTTATCAAATAGACGTTTAGTAAGATTAAAAGAATTTCACTTGAAGGGGAACCGCCTTTGATATTATTGCTTTTTATACCGCAAAAGATTATAACGTAACTTTTAGCGTTATTTCAGTAATCAGAACCTATATGTAGATTTTTTTATTATATTTCACTTATCTAAATCATACCCATCTGAATTTTAAATAACTTACTATTTAAACTATTATTCAAATCATTAAAGTAGTTTCTGTATTTTAAATTTCATATTTTTTCTCAACCTAATTCTCCATGGATGCTAAAATTGATTAGAAACAATTCTATATTATCAGAAGCGGTTTTGTGCAGATTTTAGTATTTTCAATAGTTGAGATCATGAGTCAATTGAAGCTAGACCACCATGGAAAACCTGGTTTAGCTTCAATTGACTCATGATCTCAACCAATGAATTTCTATATTAGTTATTTAACGATGTTAAAAATAAACAAATTCACTGTATTCTAAATTAGTTCAATTGACACACTTACGCACTACTAATCATGCATACACAATTATATTCTCATATGATATAGATAACTCATGTTATTTAACACCGTCTAGTTTACTCTATTAAACCTTGTTTCTTAATTAATCAGTATCAAAAGCTTTTCTAAAAAGAATTGACCTAAATAGTTTGTGTATGATCTAAAGCCTTCGTGTAGATTTTATTCTTCTAAAGCTAGAAATAAAAATGGTTCCAGTTTAATGTTAACCGAAGAAATTAGTAGATAATATGTTCGAACCAATCTAATCCTTCGGGTTAAAATATAAAAAGACTGTTAACATGCATAGTTAAATGATTTGAGCTTGACTATGCTAGAATAAACTTCGAGTCATTGCATAATTACCACATTGAATTTCATCTGATATTCTATATTACACTGTATATATTACATTAAGCAATATTTTATGCATTGCGGAGGCATTGGCAATCCAGGAACTCAAGCCTGAACTTTACATGCAGAAACGATTCGTTCAACCTTTCATCTTTCCTTGGACCTAATTTTCTTAATGGATGTATCTACCACAAAGAAAAAAATGTCCTAATCATTAAATTTACCCAAAATCGTATTTGATTTAATGTGACTACATCATTTATTAAGATTTTGCTAATTTAAGTTCTAAACTAATTTGTATGTAACTGCAAACAGAATGTAATTGATTTTTACAGGATCGTTCTATTTAACGACTGCAATCATCTATAAACTAAACTACAACTCTGTGTTTATTGATAATTAACTTTCATATGATATCCCAATATTCCGATGAAAGTTTATCACTGTTACAGAGGGTAGAGTAAAATGATTACACAACATTGGTCTTAAACGTTTATCTCGTTACATAAAGAATTGATATAACCTTGAGATGTGGACGCTGATTAATTTTATGTTTATGGTTTCAATCTAAATTGATTTATCACAAAATTTGCATGTCCTGGAATCGATCACAAAATTGTCCATTGAATGTTGTTGTTTTCTTAATGATATGATCATAACAGAAAATAAGAAGGCAGTTATCGATTTTATCTACGAACATACACATTCACAATTCACAAAATGAAGTAAGGACAAATACAATAATAATAATCATTATAATTATTATTAGACCACCATGGAAGACCTGGAAGGACTGTATGGCCGTTTCGTTCTAGTATGGGACTTCTCAGCAGTGCGCATCCACGAACCCAGGATCTATCAGTCTCGCTCCCGAACGCTTAACCTCCAGACCACTGAGCCGACCGGCATCCAACGGTGTTAATATCCAACTTTAGCTAATCCACGAAATTGAGCGACACATCCACCATTTTCTTCAGTGAATCACAATCTTACAACAGAAATCTATGCAATGTCACTAATTCAAAAAGAAAATTAAAGTCATTTCCTTTATTGAAAATCATACATTTTCAGTCAGGGAACATCTATCACTTTTTCAAAGTTTAAACAATACACTTTGTATTCCCCGATTCTGGCTAGGTTTTTTCTTTCATTCAATGAATGAGTACTAAATATTCGAGCGAAAATTTCATTCAGATTTCGATTTCCCTTCACATGTTTGAAGTTATCAGTAACTGTTTTCTATGAACAATCGAAAAGACAGGATATCAAACATAATCATATTGATATTTAGGTTCTTGAAATGAAAACTATAATGAAATTTATGCTGTAGTATATATCAATTGTCTTTTGAATGGACGAAAACAAGAGGACAAAAATTCTGTTAAAGATTGTGAAAACGTGACATGTAAAATCAAGCAATTTCATTCAGACTATTATTTATTTTCAGAAGGAATTTTGTGGAAATTGTAGTAATTTCAATGGTGAAGATCACGAATCATTTGAAGCTAGACCACCATGGAAAACCTGGAAGCACTGGACGGCCGTTTCGCCATATTATGGGACCCATCAGCAGGTCTGTTGTGACATAGTAACTCACTGAAGACAATGGTGGATGTGTCTCTCAATTTCGTGGATTAGTTGAAGTTAGACATAAACATCCTTCGATGCCGGCCGGCTCAGTGGTCTAGTGGTTAAGTGCTCACGCGCAAAACCGGTTGGTCCTGAGTTCGAATCTCGCAGGGGGCGAGGTCGTGGATGCGCACAGCCACGAAGGAGTCCGATAATAGGACAAAACGGTCATCCAATGCTTCCAGGTTTCCCATGGTGGTTTAGCTTCAACTGACTCATGATCTTAACCATTGATATTATTTATTTATCATTGATAAATGTATTAAACATACAATCAAAAAGTTTCTTTGGTTTTTGTTTGGTACTAAACATAAAAGATACTTCCATTGGTAACTGAAATAAACTGAAATAAACAAATTTCGATTATATAATAAGAAAACGGAGATTATCAGAACTATATGATGACATATTAGCGCAATACATTTCCAACAATCCGATCATACAGTATACTTGTTAAGAACATTTTTGTATAAAAATTAAAGGTCAACTAGACTGGAAACGGGGTAAGAGGAGATAAGGATAATAATAATAATAATAATAATAATAATAATAATAAGAGTAATAATAATAATAATCTGAACACAATTCAAAACCTAATCACTCTGGATAATAAGTCAATATTACCAGGGGTAGGTTTAAGGTGATAACAAACTGGTTGTGAATACACAAAGGGAGTTTGAATTTTCGTATGGTTAAGGCTTCAATAAACCATAGTATACGCCCTTTTACACCTTTATACAATACCACAAAAGCCGAGATAAAATCACTCTTATGGCCTGTTTCGATTATATGTTTAGCAGATCATACACCATACTGAGATGTTAGGCGTTTGGAGGTTTCCAACTGGGAACCCTGGAACTCGGTACCCTATTGAATAACTCCAATCAGAAACATAATTCGAAATGATTTGGTTGATTAGGTGGTGGAAACTATATTTTATATTATGACAAAGGTTTTCTTAATGGACTAAAATGAATAAGGTGATTACTGAGAATAAGATATATCACTCAAACATTAAATTAGAGAGCGCGTCAGTGTTTAAAGCAATTTGTACTGAGTTCGAATATCAACATAAACATTAAAATTGTGATGGTGGTAAATCAAGTTGATAGGTTAATGTTCTCACTGTTATCCATAATCCAGTAGTACACATCATTCAGTTGAAGTCATATTCTGTGCATAAATCAAACTATCATATCTTCTTGAATATTGACTAGTCATAAACTATTGAAAACAAAACAAAAATGCTAAACAATCTTTCATTGAGATCAAGAACCGATTGATGTTAGACCAGCATTGAAAACCTGAAAGCACTGGATGGTAGTTTCGTCCTATATTGAGACTCCTCGGCAGTGCGCATCTACAATCCCTCCGGCGGGATTTGAACTTAGGGCGGGAATGCTCAACATCTTGACCACCGAGTCGGCTGGCATCCAATGGTGTTAATGTCTAACATCAACCAATCTTTTTGAGCTAGTCATAGATTTATTCGTTTTGCTTGTTTCTATGTCAAATGAATTCTTTTTTCACTTAAATTTGAACTTTGCACTTAAAATTATCGACTAATATCCATTTAATAAAACAAAAATTAATTGATTAGAATAGTGTAAAATCATTTTATTTATTAATCGAAATCAGATACCGAAATCAATTAAGGAATCTATGACAACCTAATAAACATTTGTTTTACATGATTCTCTTTTTACTTATATTCTTCAATGACCTAAATTAACTATTCTGTATATATATATATATATATATATATATATATATATATATATATATATATATATATAAATCTTAATTAAAACAATTGATAATTGTCAATCATTAATTATATTGATTTTTATTATGAATTATATCCCTCTTTATATATATATATATATATATATATATATATATCGGGTATCGGGCAAATTATTGTACTGGTATAATTTTCTATTTACAGTTATAAATGATAATTTAATTAATTTCGATAATTTAATAAGAAGACGAAGATTATCAGAATTGTGTGATGATATATTAGCGCAATACATTTAGAAGTGTTTCAAATAGCTTTTTATTGGAACAAAGGCTTATATCAGTCATCAACAAAACGTATTGCGCAGCAAAGGTCATTATCAAAGAAAGAACAAGGTGCATGTTTCATCCAAAACCTAAAAGACATGAAAACGATTGTGTCACATCCCACTGTATTTACCAATTTAAATGTGTGTGTGTAGTCACATACCCTAGGGAAGAGCAATCGTGATCTCAAAATTAGGGTGTGTGAATATGTGCCAAAATGGTTGCAAAAACAAATGGAATCAAGAGTAGAGGATAAATATCCATGATCCTCTATTGCTAAACATATAATCGAAACAGGCCATAAGAGTGATTTTATCTCGGCTTTTGTGGTATTGTATAAAGGTGTAAAAGGGCGTATACTATGGTTTATTGAAGCCTTAACCATACGAAAATTCAAACTCCCTTTGTGTATTCACAACCAGTTTGTTATCACCTTAAACCTACCCCTGGTAATATTGACTTATTATCCAGAGTGATTAGGTTTTGAATTGTGTTCAGATTATTATTATTATTACTCTTATTATTATTATTATTATTATTATTATTATTATTATCCTTATCTCCTCTTACCCCGTTTCCAGTCTAGTTGACCTTTAATTTTTATACAAAAATGTTCTTAACAAGTATACTGTATGATCGGATTGTTGGAAATGTATTGCGCTAATATGTCATCATATAGTTCTGATAATCTCCGTCTTCTTATTACATTATCGAAATTTATCAAAGGGACTGACTTATTATTACTATAATAAGTTCTGTTAGCTATCTTTATAATTGCTAGTTTACGTTTGTACACTAATGGAGAATAAATTATAGTGTATAAAATGTGCAAAATATGTTCTACATTTTAAAACAAGAATATTTAATAGATACATCAAATAGAGAAGAATCTGTCTATTTAATCAATCGATAGATAACGTTCAATAAGGATGGATTATTTGAAGCTATGATTAATTTGATTACAAAAGGCTAGTAAGAATGATGGTGCAAAATCAACATTGAGTAAGTAAAATCAAATGTTTCAAGATCTAAATTGATAAAAACAAAAACAACTACAATAAAATTATATGATTTGATGCAAATAAACTATTAATTTCAATTTATCAAGATCTAATGAAAGAAGTTATGATCTGAATGTTTTATTAGATGGAAAATATTTATTTTATGATTGAGTTAACTCAGTTTTTATATTACAATCTACTTTTAGTACAATGGTAAATAGAACTTACATGTGTTCACTAGTGTATCATAAGTAGTCGTTGTATTGGTTGGTTATACAATCGGTTTAACCGATATTCTTTCACGTTTTCAGCTTTTGAATAAAATTTTTTTTATTAAAAATCCCGGTGAATATTGAGACTGATTCCTGAAAAATGTTGTGAAGAAAGTACCTTTTTACGATAAGGTGTACGACTAAATTTAACAAAAAATTGCTGAGTAGTCCCAAACTAGGATGAAACGACCGTCCAGTCCTTCCACGTTTTCATTGATGGTCTAACATTGATCGGTTCATGATCTCAATCAAATCTCAATAATCTCCACAATTTTATACTGATGAGAAACAAATTGATAAACCGGAAATACCTGATAAAGACCACCGGAGGTTATGCATTCTGATGAGTGTTATTTTTAATTTTGAGCTTGAATAAAAGTGCTTTATTAAAAATTATACGGTACATCTTTCAATGAGAAACACTGTCGTAAGATGTCTTCGTAAAGTTTTTTTAGACTTGAGTAGTAATTAGACAGACAGAAATCCATGGATAGTTCATACATTTACATGTGTTCAGTAAAAAATAACGAAGACAGCAGCATTCACTCGACAAAATGAATTCATTTTGCTGTCATTGATTTCAGTTAGTGTAGAGTCACATTCAAGAACAATCATATCCTTTATCATGTATTCGTAAACTTAGTTTAACGCATGGTTTGATATTCGAACAATACATTGTATTAATGTATGTAAATTATACTTGTTGTTATGAAAAGTAATTATCTGCCTATTTATCTATTCAGGTCCTATAAACATATAGTTTTGAAAATGATTTCTTAATTTCGGAAAATTATTAGGTTCTACTAGTTGTAAACACTTACTGATTATATATATTCTTTACTTTGATGGCAATAGTCAACACAAGACAACAAATGATAGGAAAACGTCACTATTATGATAAACGATCTCGATCTTATCAAAACTTACAGAATAGGTTGATAAAATGAGTAGTTAACATTAGAGCATTATAACAGTGTTATAAATTCGTTACCCTTTGTTGCCAGGTTGTTATGACTTTATTTCCTTACTCACTAAAATCTGGTTAGCTAAAACATTCAGCATATTTACTCTGAACGCTTTATAACCCCTGCAAAATTTTGATCTGATCTCCACAGCTTTTCATCAGAAATCTAGAAAAACCACCTAATTACCTCGTATTATTCTGCATTATGTAGAATGATTTGTATGCATATAAGATACAAGAACACAATATACTATAAATAATAGGTCTCAACATCTAAGGTCCTGATAACGATATCATAATCTAGTAGTTCAGTAAATGCACACTGAATAACTACAAACTGATGATTTGATCAATAGTTCCCAAATTCTTACATTTTCACATATTTGCTTCATTCCAACACACTAATTTGCATATTGGAGCATAAAAAAGACGTCATGGAATAACAGATACACATTTACAGAACTAAAAATGAAAATCTTCAAATGTTGCAAAAAGCTGGAGTTAAATTATTAAGAATTACAATGTATTAGAACACTTTAGTACTTTAAAGACATTGTTCTTGTGATTGAATAATTTTGAGCATGAACAATCATCGAAATATCACTGACGATGAAACCAGAATTGGAATTAAACAACTGTCCAATAAGTTTTACTTTTCAAAAACTATCTATCAGCTTAAATTAACCCATATGAAGAGCTATATTTCATTTACTGGGTATTCCTTACTTATATCTTTTTATTGTTATTTAGAATTGCAACTGATCAGTCTCTTGTTGGCATATGTGCATCCTGTGTGGACTGCCTCAATATTGCCTCAAGTCACAATCTTTGTAAACAAAAATGGATAGTGACTAGCAGTCGAATCCAGTTTGACTCTCATTTCGTCCTACTTGCGACTCATCAGCTGCATGTACCTGCATCTCGGAGTTGATGTTCACCCTATGACTCGAACCCAGTGCCGTTCGCTTCAAACACCATCGCGTTATTCACTTAGCTAATTAGTGACTGATCAATTGCGGACCTAAATAACAATGGGCAGATACAAGTAAACAATACCAAGTGAATATAACTTCACCCCATTGCACAAGCAGGTGGGTATGAGGACTCAGTAGCTATGTGAATAACGCGATGGCGTTTGAACCGAACGGTACTGCGTTCGAGTCTCAGAGAGAAAATCAATTCTGGGGTGGTAGTTCCTAGGACTGCTCCTGTGGAGCAACTTAAGTGTTCGAAGTTCTAGGAGCTTACATTGGCCTGCCTACGAATACCTACCAACGTGGCTAAGCAAAGGTTTAGCGATGCAAGTGAACAGCTCGATATTGGCCCATTTAGTGCAAACTGGTCATAGTGACAGTATAAACCAATCCTTTTCAATTATTTATCGGGTCAGTAATTTTCTGTCAATGCTTGAATGACCTAATTTGACTATTGTACTTACGACCTTACGTAGTCAAATGTAATTGTCTCTTATCTTTATTCTTAAATCTTAGTATAATAATAATAGTAATTATTATTATTATTATTATTACAATTGGTTAATTATCATTATTAACCTCCGCAATACATGATTAATTCACTTCGCATTCATCTCATCTTATTACGTCTTACCATAATATCCACAATACCTCCCTATAATATTGCTAATATTTTACAATATATATAGTCTTCCATTAAACATTTGGTCGAATTGTAATTGCACTATCATTTCTCTCACCCTATCTGACCCATATTTATTCTGATCATGAATATTAATATTTTCACTTCACATATATGCAGATTCAAGTTAACATTCTTTACTAGTGATATCAACGTTAACAATTTCATTCTATTTTGTTTGACAATCCTACAATTCACATGCTTTAAACAACACAGTTTTCCCTTAACCTGGTCATTTTTCGGATTATTAATATAGATATATAATTGTAGAACCTGAAGAGAATTTATCGTAAAGAATATTCTTCATTCAAAATATTAGTCTTTTAATATGATGGGAATCATTAAACGATTAAAATATGAATATATAACAGCATCATCATCACTGATTAAGCATATTAAGATTTCACTTGATTTATTGACATGTGAATCAAACATACACCATTTTGAATGCAAATAAATAAACAATTATTGATAAGTATCAGAAGGGGTTTCGTGGGTATTATAGTAATTTTTATTAATTCCAGTGATTGAGATCATGAGTCAATTGCAGCTAGACCACCATGGAAAACCTGATAGTACTGGACAGCCGTTTCGTCCTATTATGGTAAACCTCAGCAGTGCCAAATTTCCGTTCACTAGGTCAATATTTTTTCATTATTTCATTAATTCATGGATAAACATATAAAATCTCGCAAACTCCTCGCAGGTGTTATCTTATCAGATACTCACTATATACTTCATCCACTTCAATACACTAGATTCCATACACGCAAGCAAAGATATGAAAGTTCCCCAATACCTTAACTAGCAAGTATACTCTGCGACGAACAGATTGTTAGAGTTAACCTAGTCAGTAAATTGTATCTTCAAATATGTTTCTAATTAAAAAGTTGTACAGAATATAATCTTTCTGAAAGAAACATTTCATTCAATTTCAGGTAGTCTATTTCGTTCATTTATGTAGATATGTATGCAGTTATTAGGTTTCTTTATCTCTTTTCTCTTTTGTAAAATAAACTTGTTGAAATAATTTGGGTCGAGAATTCTATATTGTACGAGATGTATAATATTGAGTAAAGCTATTAATAATAATAATAATCAAACATGATAAGCTATTAAAATTCAGACGATTTTTTCCATTAATCGTTTTTAAGTTAGTGGTTAGTGCTAGTTTAATGCTACCAATAGTTAGATAATACGACATAAGTGAATACTAAGAGATAGATCAATATAATCAGTGGTTGTTAACATTTTTGACTGCAACATTTTGACAGAATGGATTTAAAACTCTAGGAAGAAATATTACTTAGTTGGAGAAACTTTCGGAAGCAGGGAGCTGTAACTAACGGTTTTATCATAATATCTCAGGTAACCTTAAGGTGGATTTTTAGAAGTTAGTATGAGCAATTCTAACAATTGGAATGAACCATATCTAAATTGAGATAGTAACTTACTAGTGACTATGCACGAAATCAATGAGTAAGTAATGTTGAAAATATGATTTAAATGTGAGTTTATTCTGTGATGGGTTCGTGAGTGTGCACTTCTAAGGTATCTCAAACTAAAAGACCAGACAGTTATCCAGGACAATGCATATAAACTAGCTATGATTATTCACACAATATTTCAGCACAGATAACAACCAACCAATAGATATATCTAGAGTCTATCAACTGAATTAACAAGTAAATCAACTCGATAATCAAACATACTCTATAAATTGGCACTAGAAAATAAGCCCGGTAAAACATGCTTTTAGTTAAAAGATTATCAGAACTATCTAAATCTAAAAGAACGTAAGACGGACTCATATTGATATGATTTTCATCATAGTAACTGCTCTAGATGAAAAAATCTTTTTTTCTTTTTAATAATATTATTTACAATAGAATTATATTTATGTAAATACAATCAAATTCAAATTTCTTGTTAGCATTCATTGTTTACATAATATGATTTCCTATGCATTGCCTTCATTGATGAGTGGATATTTATTCTCCACCAAAAAACAACGATGTTGTGAGTATATCAAAAAGAAAGAAAAGAAAAAAATTTAAAGCTTAATATCATTTTTCTTGGGTATGTAAAATTCTATCAGTTGAGTAATAGTTAGCATTAAGTAGTCCGAATAAACGCAAAAGACAATGTCGAGACAATCGAATGTATTTCAGACCAAAATTACAGAAAATATTAGTAAAATCTGAGAACTATACAGTAAATACTTCATTTTCAAAATATTAGTCAATCATCTCAAACTTTATTGTTTCTTCATTTTCACATTAATCATTCTCAGTTCTCGTTCTCTTTTCTTCCATCTTCTTAATCTTCTGACTCTAGATATTTCACTTTTGATTGATGATATATGCAACTTATATCTGTTGACATCAGTGGCACACAGCACAGTATTACCCTCAGTTAGAGAACTATTAAAAACTAAGAAGCTTTAGATGTCTATTTTATCTTAGTATGGGATTTTTCAGTAGCAGTGGAGTCCAACCACGTCGACAGAACGAGAGATATTATCAAGGGAAATAAATGATAGTATCGGTATTGTGAACTGACAAAAGCTAGAAATGTAAATAATTGGAAGGCAACTCATTGTTATCAGGACTTAAGTTTCAAATGATTTACTAGTAAGTGCACGATGTGTGATTTGATTGATAGGTAATTTATTGTGAAATCATCATAAAAGTGAAATTTCCATATTCAAAATTAGGTTTTAACAATGAACTATAGCTTTATAAACGATAACGGATAGTGGCTAACAGTGGAATTCAGAAATCGAGTTTTGTAATATTTGGGATTCGTCAGCTGGATGTACCTGTATCCCAGAGTTGATTTTCTCTCTGAGACTCGAACGCAGTACCGTTCGGTTCAAACGCCATCGCGTTATTCACATAGCTACTGAGTCCTCATACCCACCTGCTTGTGCAATGGGGTGAAGTTATATTCACTTGGTATTGTTTACTTGTATCTGCCCATTGTTATTTAGGTCCGAAATTGATCAGTCACTAATTAGCTAAGTGAATAACGCGATGGTGTTTGAAGCGAACGGCACTGGGTTCGAGTCATAGGGTGAACATCAACTCCGAGATGCAGGTACATGCAGCTGATGAGTCGCAAGTAGGACGAAATGAGAGTCAAACTGGATTCGACTGCTAGTCACTATCCATTTTTGTTTACAAAGATTGTGACTTGAGGCAATATTGAGGCAGTCCACACAGGATGCACATATGCCAACAAGAGACTGATCAATTTCAGTCCTGAACAACAATGGGAAGATTCAAGTCAAACAACACCAAGTGAATTCATAGTGATTACGTTAAAAGAAATCCAAAGTTTCGGTTACCAATCTAGCCCAAGCATTTTCAAGAAAATATAATCAAACATAGGAACTATTGAATATAAGTACATGGTCCACCGGCTAACTGTTTACTAAACAAGGCGTCCAATCATAAAAAGAGTGTTGAATGTGAAATTTATGGTAGTGTAGGGAAATTGTGTTAAGTTAACTCTTGTATGTATGTGTATGTGGCTCTGATGCAAGAAAAATTCATTGATAATATTTCATATCCGATTAAGAATTTGATAAGTTTAGATAATTTGCAAGACCATATGAATCAAATATTCCACAGCACGGGTAAAATAAAGATTGTAGTGAACAGAGCACGGGTGGGGACAATCGATTATATTTGACAGGAAATTACAGAACTTCATAATAAAATCTACTAAACATATAGTAAATGATTAATT
Organism: Schistosoma spindalis; assembly: GCA_946903255.1. Classification (NCBI taxonomy): domain Eukaryota; kingdom Metazoa; phylum Platyhelminthes; class Trematoda; order Strigeidida; family Schistosomatidae; genus Schistosoma; species Schistosoma spindalis. The sequence continues at coordinate 9,748,993 of OX336423.1, read as the reverse complement.
TGCAAAATGTCCATCAATTGTCTTAAAAAGACTCAGACTTCATTGTTCTTGCATTATCATTCAAATTGCATTCTGTTTCCATCCTTTACTGTTCGACCCTCTTGTCTCTCTGCTGCCAGACATTCTGATTCTAACTAACATCATACACTACTTATGTGGATATAAGTAGCACACACTACAGGGATAAATAAACAGATAAATGTTTGTGTTTTAAGTACAGAATGATGATTGCTAGTGCCGAACCAAAGATGTGCATTTTGTCCTATTTGAAACTCGTCATCTGGATGTACCTATATCCCAGTACCGTTCTCCTCAAATATGATCATATTGTACACTTAGTTACTGAGTTCAGAAAGCTACTCACTTATTTCATGGGGTGAATTTCAATTATATATGTTTGTAATTTTGATCTTCTCACTGATGTGTTAAACTGCATTTGATCAGTCCTGCAGAAAAAAAATAGACTCTGAAATGCGAGTATATCAATTTGAAGAAATGTGAATCCTGGATTTCACTGCTGGTTACCATCCATAGCTGCCTAAAATGCTTGCAACTTGAAAGTATTATCGAGACAATCCATATAGGATGCACTCATGTTTAAAGCGACTGATCAATTGCAGTCCTTAACATCAGATGGAAAATCCTGTTACTTCTTATTAATGAAATCTTTCGCCAAAATAAATTATTCTAATTTCATTTCTTAGTGTTAGACCAGATGTTTTTCAATAAAACCGCAGACATTGAATAAACAGACGTGTTCAAAAAATGCACTTCCCAAGTGTCGGATGGTTGCAAATATTTGATAGGAAAACCTCGATCTTGGATTTATATTAGCTGGCATTCATCAGAAAAGCCTACCTGGAATAGTTTATCCAGATTTTCAATAATAAACGTTCGTCTATCTGCACACAATCATAAGTCATATTTTAATAATCTTCACCAGTATGGGGTTGTGGAGATTATTAAGTTTTCGATTGAGATCATGAACTCATTGATGTTAGACCACCATTGAAAACCTGGAAGCACTGGGTGTCCGTTTCGTCCTATTGTGGGACTCCTCATCAGTGCGTATCTATGATCCCGCTCACGGGATTCCAACCCAGAACTTTCAGTTTCGCGAGCGAACGCCTAACCTCTAGACCAGAGTTTAAATGGTTTTATTTGTTTAATCTGGTTGGCGTTGGAGTTTCTGACCCCATGCCCAACCCTACTTCTTTACCCAAGCTTGGGACCGCCAGTAACTCTGGAAAAGATCTAATATACTTTATCTAATAATAAAGTTGATAAAAGAATATCTCTTGAAAGTTTCAGAACAGTATGATTAGTTTGTTAAATTGAAAATTATTATGTTATTTACTTATTTAATTAATTGTTATAAGATGAGTTCCAGATACTGAACAGTATATGTGAATAGTATAAGTGGATCTATTGTTAATATAAAATAAAGTTAGGTCATCCTGTGTAACAAGTAAGTAAGTTTAGAACAAAGATATCATTCAGAGAGCGATTGAAACCTACGGAGGACTATGAAGTTATTTCATGCCAAGTAGGTAAACCTCAGTACTGCGTATTCACAATCACTAGACACATTTTATATTGGAAGTGTTCTTATGCATTATTTCTGCCAAAATTTATGAATGCATAAATGTGAATTAAGTGTTGGTGATAATGGTCTCTGAATTTAGACATTTGTATTTCATTTTAAATTTTACCATAGATAACTATTTGTAGCTTCATGAAAATTCTTACAGTGGGAATGAGTGGAAACCAGCAATGTTGACCCCCCCTCCACAAAAAAGAGTGAGGAAAACCGACGTTAATACAAAACACTTCTAACTGTGTTGTGTTTACCAGGATTAATGGTTTAGTTAAGAAGTTTTTGTTGTCATGCTGGACAATATTATCAACAACATTTACTTTAAGTAATTATTCCAACATGAAATATATGATGATGACTGTCTAGAATAGCAACGAAGCTTCACGTTTAAATGCTCAGGGTAGATACAACTAAACTAATTAATAATTTTATTTATGAGATAATGATACGAGGCAGTAGAGTTCGTAATGTATTCACATATTTGCAACTGAAATACGTTGAAATATATGTTCACATAGTTTTATCTCAATGGAAACCATATTAAATTGTTAGCAATTAAAGTTCTATAGTAATATTTAATAGAGATGAGTGATTAGTCGTTAAATTTCACAAAACTATAGGCTGTTATAAATTAATAAAAGCTTAGCTAATTTAATATATCTTTGTTTTGAACAATTGGAGGCAACCGGTAAGAAAATTTGGACATAGGATGTGTATTAGTTAATAATCATTATCAAGAAAATCTTGAAAAAACTGATGGTTTTTGTGGTACTGAAAATCTCATAGTTCAGTGTCACTTTCTGAAACAATAACACTGAGCTGTCGATGCCTCAACTAACCCTATGCAAGGTTGAGATGTTGACTCTGATTGACCATCGAGTAGCAACAGGTGTTATGTTTATCCAGCCTTGAGGATTACGGACTAGATAAACATAACGGTAGTCACTAATACGCAGTAACCAGTCAATTCCATCTTTTTTTGGATATAAAAGAATCTCCATAACTAGATTGTGTACATACAACTTTTAACAAACACTTGCTAGACTAGGGATTTAAAATTTCTAGCCGATTGACCAACGTACCTTCTTTTCGGTAGGAAAGAATCAAAGATTAAAAAGTACTTTAAGCTCAACTTTCAATCATTACGCAAACCATTTATGGCTTAGGCTATAATAACTGCCCAAAATTCTTAGAAGTAAATCGTAACTGACTTTTTATTGATACAAGTAGCATTCAATATACATTTGTATTATATGAGAAACCAAGATCTTAGTGTAAGACTTTGTATGAGAGGAGTAAACGTTTTGTATGTTTATGAACAAAGTTTGTAATAATTAAAATTAGAGAAATTAGTATCTTATTGAGAGGAGTTGGAAAAAACCCAGTTTTTTGTTGTAGTGGTTACTTTTGACAATTATACGCTTGGTTTTTTAATAAATATTTGTGATGATTAATGAGATCGGTAGTAATTAGGTTATACGTTTACGGCTATTAAAAAAGAAGATAGATTTTTAATGTTCTCAAATGTTCAGATTTAAGGTTGAACTTAATAAAATCTAATTAGGTTAGTATAATGTTCTTAGATTCCGAATCAATGACCGTTTTCTGTATAGCGAGTGTGTGGAGACTGTTAAATGTTATTGATACCATGAAGCGACCTAAGTTTAACAGTACATTGTAATTCTTAATAATTTAACTCCAGCTTTTTGCAACATTTGAAGATTTTCATTTTTAGTTCTGTAAATGTGTATCTGTTATTCCATGACGTCTTTTTTATGCTCCAATATGCAAATTAGTGTGTTGGAATGAAGCAAATATGTGAAAATGTAAGAATTTGGGAACTATTGATCAAATCATCAGTTTGTAGTTATTCAGTGTGCATTTACTGAACTACTAGATTATGATATCGTTATCAGGACCTTAGATGTTGAGACCTATTATTTATAGTATATTGTGTTCTTGTATCTTATATGCATACAAATCATTCTACATAATGCAGAATAATACGAGGTAATTAGGTGGTTTTTCTAGATTTTTGATGAAAAGCTGTGGAGATCAGATCAAAATTTTGCAGGGGTTATAAAGCGTTCAGAGTAAATATGCTGAATGTTTTAGCTAACCAGATTTTAGTGAGTAAGGAAATAAAGTCATAACAACCTGGCAACAAAGGGTAACGAATTTATAACACTGTTATAATGCTCTAATGTTAACTACTCATTTTATCAACCTATTCTGTAAGTTTTGATAAGATCGAGATCGTTTATCATAATAGTGACGTTTTCCTATCATTTGTTGTCTTGTGTTGACTATTGCCATCAAAGTAAAGAATATATATAATCAGTAAGTGTTTACAACTAGTAGAACCTAATAATTTTCCGAAATTAAGAAATCATTTTCAAAACTATATGTTTATAGGACCTGAATAGATAAATAGGCAGATAATTACTTTTCATAACAACAAGTATAATTTACATACATTAATACAATGTATTGTTCGAATATCAAACCATGCGTTAAACTAAGTTTACGAATACATGATAAAGGATATGATTGTTCTTGAATGTGACTCTACACTAACTGAAATCAATGACAGCAAAATGAATTCATTTTGTCGAGTGAATGCTGCTGTCTTCGTTATTTTTTCCTGAACACATGTAAATGTATGAACTATCCATGGATTTCTGTCTGTCTAATTACTACTCAAGTCTAAAAAAACTTTATGAAGACATCTTACGACAGTGTTTCTCATTGAAAGATGTACCGTATAATTTTTAATAAAGCACTTTTATTCAAGCTCAAAATTAAAAATAACACTCATCAGAATGCATAACCTCCGGTGGTCTTTATCAGGTATTTCCGGTTTATCAATTTGTTTCTCATCAGTATAAAATTGTGGAGATTATTGAGATTTGATTGAGATCATGAACCGATCAATGTTAGACCATTAATGAAAACGTGGAAGGACTGGACGGTCGTTTCATCCTAGTTTGGGACTACTCAGCAATTTTTTGTTAAATTTAGTCGTACACCTTATCGTAAAAAGGTACTTTCTTCACAACATTTTTCAGGAATCAGTCTCAATATTCACCGGGATTTTTAATAAAAAAAATTTTATTCAAAAGCTGAAAACGTGAAAGAATATCGGTTAAACCGATTGTATAACCAACCAATACAACGACTACTTATGATACACTAGTGAACACATGTAAGTTCTATTTACCATTGTACTAAAAGTAGATTGTAATATAAAAACTGAGTTAACTCAATCATAAAATAAATATTTTCCATCTAATAAAACATTCAGATCATAACTTCTTTCATTAGATCTTGATAAATTGAAATTAATAGTTTATTTGCATCAAATCATATAATTTTATTGTAGTTGTTTTTGTTTTTATCAATTTAGATCTTGAAACATTTGATTTTACTTACTCAATGTTGATTTTGCACCATCATTCTTACTAGCCTTTTGTAATCAAATTAATCATAGCTTCAAATAATCCATCCTTATTGAACGTTATCTATCGATTGATTAAATAGACAGATTCTTCTCTATTTGATGTATCTATTAAATATTCTTGTTTTAAAATGTAGAACATATTTTGCACATTTTATACACTATAATTTATTCTCCATTAGTGTACAAACGTAAACTAGCAATTATAAAGATAGCTAACAGAACTTATTTATAGTAATAATAAGTCAGTCCCTTTGATAAATTTCGATAATGTAATAAGAAGACGGAGATTATCAGAACTATATGATGACATATTAGCGCAATACATTTCCAACAATCCGATCATACAGTATACTTGTTAAGAACATTTTTGTATAAAAATTAAAGGTCAACTAGACTGGAAACGGGGTAAGAGGAGATAAGGATAATAATAATAATAATCTGAACACAATTCAAAACCTAATCACTCTGGATAATAAGTCAATATTACCAGGGGTAGGTTTAAGGTGATAACAAACTGGTTGTGAATACACAAAGGGAGTTTGAATTTTCGTATGGTTAAGGCTTCAATAAACCATAGTATACGCCCTTTTACACCTTTATACAATACCACAAAAGCCGAGATAAAATCACTCTTATGGCCTGTTTCGATTATATGTTTAGCAATAGAGGATCATGGATATTTATCCTCTACTCTTGATTCCATTTGTTTTTGCAACCATTTTGGCACATATTCACACACCCTAATTTTGAGATCACGATTGCTCTTCCCTAGGGTATGTGACTACACACACACATTTAAATTGGTAAATACAGTGGGATGTGACACAATCGTTTTCATGTCTTTTAGGTTTTGGATGAAACATGCACCTTGTTCTTTCTTTGATAATGACCTTTGCTGCGCAATACGTTTTGTTGATGACTGATATAAGCCTTTGTTCCAATAAAAAGCTATTTGAAACACTTCTAAATGTATTGCGCTAATATATCATCACACAATTCTGATAATCTTCGTCTTCTTATTAAATTATCGAAATTAATTAAATTATCATTTATAACTGTAAATAGAAAATTATACCAGTACAATAATTTGCCCGATACCCGATATATATATATATATATATATATATATATATATATATATAAAGAGGGATATAATTCATAATAAAAATCAATATAATTAATGATTGACAATTATCAATTGTTTTAATTAAGATTTATATATATATATATATATATATATATATATATATATATATATATATATATATATATATATATATATATATATATATATATATAGAATAGTTAATTTAGGTCATTGAAGAATATAAGTAAAAAGAGAATCACGTAAAACAAATGTTTATTAAGTTGTCATAGATTCCTTAATTGATTTCGGTATCTGATTTCGATTAATAAATAAAATGATTTTACACTATTCTAATCAATTAATTTTTGTTTTATTAAATGGATATTAGTCGATAATTTTAAGTGCAAAGTTCAAATTTAAGTGAAAAAAGAATTCATTTGACATAGAAACAAGCAAAACGAATAAATCTATGACTAGCTCAAAAAGATTGGTTGATGTTAGACATTAACACCATTGGATGCCAGCCGACTCGGTGGTCAAGATGTTGAGCATTCCCGCCCTAAGTTCAAATCCCGCCGGAGGGATTGTAGATGCGCACTGCCGAGGAGTCTCAATATAGGACGAAACTACCATCCAGTGCTTTCAGGTTTTCAATGCTGATCTAACATCAATCGGTTCTTGATCTCAATGAAAGATTGTTTAGCATTTTTGTTTTGTTTTCAATAGTTTATGACTAGTCAATATTCAAGAAGATATGATAGTTTGATTTATGCACAGAATATGACTTCAACTGAATGATGTGTACTACTGGATTATGGATAACAGTGAGAACATTAACCTATCAACTTGATTTACCACCATCACAATTTTAATGTTTATGTTGATATTCGAACTCAGTACAAATTGCTTTAAACACTGACGCGCTCTCTAATTTAATGTTTGAGTGATATATCTTATTCTCAGTAATCACCTTATTCATTTTAGTCCATTAAGAAAACCTTTGTCATAATATAAAATATAGTTTCCACCACCTAATCAACCAAATCATTTCGAATTATGTTTCTGATTGGAGTTATTCAATAGGGTACCGAGTTCCAGGGTTCCCAGTTGGAAACCTCCAAACGCCTAACATCTCAGTATGGTGTATGATCTGCTAAACATATAATCGAAACAGGCCATAAGAGTGATTTTATCTCGGCTTTTGTGGTATTGTATAAAGGTGTAAAAGGGCGTATACTATGGTTTATTGAAGCCTTAACCATACGAAAATTCAAACTCCCTTTGTGTATTCACAACCAGTTTGTTATCACCTTAAACCTACCCCTGGTAATATTGACTTATTATCCAGAGTGATTAGGTTTTGAATTGTGTTCAGATTATTATTATTATTACTCTTATTATTATTATTATTATTATTATTATTATCCTTATCTCCTCTTACCCCGTTTCCAGTCTAGTTGACCTTTAATTTTTATACAAAAATGTTCTTAACAAGTATACTGTATGATCGGATTGTTGGAAATATATTGCGCTAATATGTCATCATATAGTTCTGATAATCTTCGTTTTCTTATTATATAATCGAAATTTGTTTATTTCAGTTTATTTCAGTTACCAATGGAAGTATCTTTTATGTTTAGTACCAAACAAAAACCAAAGAAACTTTTTGATTGTATGTTTAATACATTTATCAATGATAAATAAATAATATCAATGGTTAAGATCATGAGTCAGTTGAAGCTAAACCACCATGGGAAACCTGGAAGCATTGGATGACCGTTTTGTCCTATTATCGGACTCCTTCGTGGCTGTGCGCATCCACGACCTCGCCCCCTGCGAGATTCGAACTCAGGACCAACCGGTTTTGCGCGTGAGCACTTAACCACTAGACCACTGAGCCGGCCGGCATCGAAGGATGTTTATGTCTAACTTCAACTAATCCACGAAATTGAGAGACACATCCACCATTGTCTTCAGTGAGTTACTATCTCACAACAGAATTTTTGTCCTCTTGTTTTCGTCCAATTGGTATATACTAGAGTATAAATTTCATTATATTTTTCATTTCAAGAACCTAAATATCAATATGATTATGTTTGATATCCTGTCTTTTCGATTATGCTTATATGGAAAAAAATTATTGCTAAAATGATATTATGTAACTAATTCACTTGATATTCTTTACCTTATCACCCCATTGTTATTTATTACTGCAATTGATCAGTCTCTTGTTGGCATATGTGTATCCTATGCGGATCGCTTCTATATTGCCTTAATTCACAATCTTTATAAGCAAAGATGGATAGTGGCTAACAGTGGAATCCAGTTTGACGCACACTTCGTCCTATTTGGTATTTGTCAGCTGGATGTACTTACACCTCAGAGTTGATGAAGCTCTTATCTATTCACAAAACGGAATTTTTCATATGCCAGTCTAATGTTGATAAATCATAAAATTATTATATTTTTAAACATTGTGAGCTAACTACGAGTAGCATAAATCTTTGTAGAAATTAAATTGATACTCACCTTCAAAATAATCTGATTCATTCTTGTAAAAATTCGAGCATAATAAGGTATTCGTATACATGTTGTAATGATTTTATCTTTAATCGGTCTACATAGAACTTGGTTATGTAACTATATAAAGAGCGTTTATTTGATAACCATGATCAGTCTTCTACAAAGTAATCAAACATGTAATAGTTACATAAATCATACAGCCGATTCTAAAGTAATTTTCACATTGAATACAATTACTATTTGAATATATTCCAACTTTTAATATCAAGCAAATGATTTAATTAATATGATATCCAGATTTCAACTCTTTCATATATTACACAGTCTAATTCGGTGTGAATTTCATTCGTCTATTGAATAACAATTTCTATTGGTTTAAAATAGGTAAAATTTTAAGAAATTAAACTGTATCACCATGATGATTGTATAAACCATTTAGAAAAGATAAATATGGATATACCAAAAGAAATGAAAGTAATTCAACTCTATTGAACCTAAATGAAATATTACTAATTGTTATGAGATAACAAGCAAGATTCAAGTGATAAAATATAAATAATGCAACAACAACAACAACAACAACAACAACAACAACAAAGAAACATGAAAACCTACGAAGTCAAACAAAAAAGGAGCATAAAATGTTCTGTAAAAGACAGAGAAATGCAAAAGTAAGACAAAAATTATATGAGGAAAGAAACTTTCGGAACAATCAAACAGACGGAACGAAAAAAACAAAAGAAAGTGAAAGGAAAACAATAAACTAGACATTGAAGCAAATGATATATAGAATTTTTGAGTATTAACATAAATCAAATCCGCTTCCAAATTATCGACGATTGTATTACTTCATCTTCCTTCTTTCATCACTCCACACAAAATAAATCACTTGTCTTATCCACCTCATTATGCTAAATAGCAAAATCACTTCAACTCTACTACACACAAACAACACGCCTCATACTACTTAATTCAAAATATAACTACTTATTGCATTATTACTCACAACATCGCATCTATCCACACGTCTGTCAGTGTACGCGCTGAAACGTATATATATGTGCACAATCATTGATTCACTCTGGAGTATGTTACTATTAACGAAGTATGTTATATCCTCGTTATATCACTTATACTTGTAAGGTCGGGGAACTAGTGCTATTCTCATGACACGAATTAAGAACACTAAAACTGGTACAAATGAAGATTTATTAATCTTAAAACAAGACGACGATCCTAGTTGAAAACACACTCATTGTATATTGGTTGTACAGCACTTTTAATTATTATTTAGGATGAAATCATATATATGGAAAATACCAAGAGTTGTGACAAAATTACATGATATTGCATGTCATGCTGAACATAGTTCACTTTACTATAATACAAGAATATCACACTCAAACAAATTAATCTTGTGACGAATGAAATATCACACTGGAAAACAAAAACAAATATTACTCTGAATAATCATCATCGTGGATTAAAAAGACAAACAGAAGTAATGGTAAGCAAAAATCCCACGACAAAACTGCTTGAGCTGGATGAAATATTCTGGTTTTGACACGGTGCTATTTAGTGCACTGCGGTTTCTTTATTTTCATTACGTTCGATCTTGATATCACATCATGTAAGACAATCCGAATTGTTTGCCCAAACATGTTTTCCTCTGGTGATAGTCCGTTAATTGTCTCTGGACTTGCTGTTGAACGGTAACTTAGCAAGAACCTTTCTCTTATTTCTTTTACCATCCCCTTCCATTATTCCTTTCGAATAGTCCTTTTAATGAATCACCAGAAAGCTCCAACTGACCATTTGTTTGTGGGCTGCATAAAGGCGACCAAACATGAGCAATACTGTTTACTCTATCGAATTTATCGAACTGGTTTGAAGTGAACTGTGTTTCACTATCAGAAACTATGGCATATGGTAGTTTGAAACGGCTAAATACTTCCGTAAGCTTTTGTATCGTGGCAATGGTAGTCACACAGGCCATTATGAAGACTTCTGGCCACTTTGAAAATCCGTCGACGATAATCAGGAATCATTTACCCTATATCAAAGCGTGCCCAAGGTTCTTCCGGTGCTGGTCATGGTCAAGGTTCATATTTAATGGGTAGCTTAGATGACTGTGTAAAATTGTAGCATCGAATTTCCGTTTCTTGAATGAGTTTATCGATATTCGATCAGTATAAGTAAGCACGGGCTGGTGACTTCATGCGACTCATGCCAGAATGGTAAGAGTGTATAAGCTTCAGGACCTAATCCCCAAAATGATTAGGAGTGACAACCCGATCACCAAACTGGATGCAGTTATCAACAATTGAAAGAGAGTTTCTCCTTCTGTGGAACAGTTTCAAGTCTTATGAAAAACGATATAAGGGTCAGTCATAAGGAAGGTAGTGTATTAGTTTACAAATTATTTGATCGTTTTTGTTGAATTCTGTAAATTCTCGTGAAGTTAAATTTACGGAGTGAAAAGCGTTAGTGAAAATACCAAGAACGTCATTTTCTGCTGTGTACTTATCTCCCAGATTCTGATTACTAACCAAACTGAAAAGGCCATAAACATGACCAAAAAGTTTGCAGACTTATACATGATATGAAAATTATAGACTAGTAAGGTCAATGCCTACCTATGGAGGCAGTTTGTTGTGTAAAATTGGATTCGTTTTTGAGCCGAAAATTGCCACTAATGGTTTATGGTCTGTAGACAACCTGGAACATCGACTATGGAGCATTTAATGAAACTTCTTGATTGCGAAAACTAGGTCAAGTCCTTCCTTCTAAATTGGACTATAATTACGTTCTCGCCGAAGAAATATCCGTGAAGCATGAAAAATGACCTTCTCTGTACCACCGGGAAAACATGTGGGATAATTGCTCCGATGCCATAATTTGGGGCGTCCGTCGCTACCATAATTTATAATTTAGCGCTATAGTGGATTAATAGTAAGTCAGAATACAATATGTATTTTATTCTGTCAAACTATCGTTGGCATTCCTTTGACTCGCGCCATTTCGCACCATTTAACAAAAGTTGATTCAATGGGTTGTCTCGGTTGGTGTAGAAAAAGATCATGAGCAAGAATGACGTAACTTGCCAACATTTTGTGGTACTGGCATTCGTCTAACTTAATTGATACTATCTAAATTGACTTTAAAACCGTCTTTTTCGATCACGAACTCGAAATACTTGATAAAGAAATTGCACTAATAGTCACGTAAGTGTAAGCTAGACTGTTTAAATTTTGACAGGAAACTATCAAGTCTACGGAACAGTTCCTCCTGAGTAAGTTCAGTAAAAATGATGTCATCCATGTAGGCACCAACCCCTGATAGTTCACCTATCACAGTACTAATAATTTGTCGGAATATTGCTGGAGCTGTCTTCACATCTAGGGGCAATGTCTGGTATTGATACAATCTCTATTGTGAGTACTGATGGTCAAGAATTGTTTTAAAAATTTATCCATTTTAACTTGGAGTTCATTTTTGCAATCTATTTCCCACAATTAGGTTTTGTGAAGATATCTTCTGGTACAAGAATGATCATCCGATGCATTTAGTTCTTAATACCTAACCCTAACACTTCAGTTGGTGGAGAAAATCCTATGGAATAATAACCTTAACTCAAAAAAAAACTAGCTCAACTGGTAATATGCAAAATGTAGCCTTTTTCTTTTACTGCAAAGTATAATTCGTAATGTGACAGTTGATCATTCAGATCAAATCTATCATAACTAGGCAGAGTTTCCTGAGTGGTTAATAGGTCACTCAGGGTCGTCAATATATCATACTTTTACCGTAAAACCCAAACAAGAGGGGATTTCGATTATTTCCCCAAAGTCAGGGAAAATTGTGGGAAGGAAATCTAATGTCATTCGAACATGAGACAAATAATACTGTAATTCACACCACTTTTACAACTAACACTTTGCATGAAGCACAAACTTTCGTTCTTTCTCAACAACCAGTAGTGAACGTCAAGTAGAATTCTGCTTTCCTGGAGATTTCTCAGCAAAACCATTCTTGAAAAAATAACGGATAACGATAGATTGGCACTGTTAAAATTTCGAAGTTAACGTAAACTTATTAATTTAATTACTTGAAACGTCTTTACATTATTTTCCATCTGTTTGTATTACACATCAATACTTACTTTCCCCTGTTTTGTACTGTGCCCGAAAATTCTTGTCTCAGTCGATTTGGTGAAAACAATAAAGTTAAGTTTAATCTACTGAACTCAACCAGTTTTCAAAAACGTGAAAAGTATTGTGTCTTCTGTCGTACAATATGTATCGCTTATCGCGTTTGCCTATAGTTCCAGCTGTTTCTATTACGTACAAATACATCGTATTTCTGTGTTCTAGTATCTTATTTTATTAAGACAAGGCTTTTACTGTATCCCGACTTCCCTGTTTTATGTAGTTTCAGGCCAACATATACTTCGAAGAACTCTTGGCCATAATTGAAATACACACCTTCATACAATCCGTCCTCATCAGGTTACTTGAAAAAATATAAGTAATTGAGTGACCTGATTTGATACATATTCTACTTGCTTTGTTACTTATTACTATATATATACCTGTAAACAAACTTCAAGTGAAAAGTTACTGTACACTATCTTTATTTCGTTTATATTCTTCTGCTATTATAGTTGAAACACCTTTAACCAAGGCTAAGAAATTCGACAGTGATGTACATCTATGATTAAATTTTTGTATTGTGGCTAGTACTAAAGTACATAATGTGCATTTAGTTTTAGATTAGTTTAGTTGTGAATTTACCTGCATCTCAGACTTAAGTTATACACAAAGACTAGTTCACTGCCTGGTACCAAAACCCTCATAACATTATATACTAAACTAATGAGTTAAGATAACTTCTAACATGTTTAACGAAAATAACATTGATGTCTTATTCTTGAAGTCATGTGTATGATCGTCCTTGTTGTTAAGCCATGAATTCAGATCGAGTCTCACTGTAAAAATCGACATAAAGACGCATGCACACTTTACTGGAGAGATTTTTTTTAAACAGAAACTAACATATCATCTGGATTTTGTTGTTATCATGATTCTAGTTATAAGCTAAGATTTTCAACTACAAGAAATATCAAAGACAAAACACATGACATTAAGAACAGTGTGCATTTATAATTATATTTAATGTAATGAGCAGATCTACTTACCAAGAAATCGATTCACAATATATTAACAACATTTATACCTTATAACTTTAGTCGTAATAAGGCTTTTTTATAATTATATGGACTCTTCACGAGCTTATATCTCATCATGCCTTGTAGTGTCTGGTACTATGCCAAGCCCATGAAGGCTATTCAAACTTCTGGACGGGCAATTATATTCATTCTTCTCAAGCCCCATTTTGACCTTGGCAACTATTTGCCTATTAACCCTATTTTACATGGTCGTATACGTGTTAATTACTTACCCTATACATCGCAAATCTGTAGTTTATTTTTTCCTGAATATAAATACTGTCACGTTTGATCAAAACCAATTGCTTCACTCGCTTATCCTGCTGAACGTCCTTTCATTTCGCTTCGCTTTCTCTATTTGGTTTCCCTGATTGTATGTTCAGATCAATAAGTGTACGAAACACACTTATTCAAACTTTATTGTCGTATTTGACTTATTTTATCCACTTATTATCTAATGCGGATTAAGTCAATAAAAATATACGGGAGTCGGCAGCATGTATATTTCAATAACAATCATCGAACGATTTAACTGGAATCAGATAAAGGGCCACTAAAGCCTTCAAGAAAGATGTAATTCATACTTAGTCACCGAGACTAAATGCTTAGAAAAAAAACAAAGAGTAATTATCATTTGTATCCCAAGTAATAGGATGATAGACTCAACATCTCTTTTCATTGGTGATAAACTGTAAAAATGTAAAACCAAAATATTAACTATTCCCTAGCACATCTAGTGCCGAAATTACCGGAAAATAGGAATTTTAACAGGCTGGTAATTGTAGTCATTACTTTATTGAATGTGCATTGGGAAGCAGCTTCTGATGCTACTGCCATGTTAATGAACATGGTTTCATAAAACAGAAAATAAGATAAAATAAGTACCATAAACGAAGTTAGAAACAGTGAAAATATGCACAGAAGTAATATTGACATTTACAATTTACAAGTCATTTACAGGAATATAACATTCACAATGACGACACTTGTTTTTCATTCTGGAATTAACTTGCATTTGCACTGAATTCCAGTGTTCTTTTTATAAAAAACATGAACTACTTAATCATTTTAAGTAAATAGATTAGAATAATGAAAAATAACTGAGCGTTAGAGTTCTGAACTGTTACTACTAACGCCCCTCCGCCAGTTGCCACTGTAAATTAAAGTCTTTGTATTTGAACATGCGATTTGTGAACATCTGAACCTTGAAAGTGCACATCTCGCTTACGATTGCTTTCCATCATAATTGTAGTATTAGCTGGCCTGTAACAGATGAAACCATGTATCAAAAGTAATGATTTTAATGTCATTTAGAATTTTAAATTTAAATAATAAATCAAGGGAAAATGTCCAAAGTTGTCTGTAACTCGTAATTTGAAAAATAAAACCCTGTTGTAAAGAACAAACAATTAAACTGACTCACTGAAGGTAATGAATTAATAAGTTCAAATGTTTGCTGTAAATTAAGATAATACATTATTATTTCATACATCCTGAGATCATCAACATGTATTTCATAGAAATGAGGCCACTAGTGATAGGCACCAAATAGTCTTACAATAGATGATAGATTTTTTGGTGACACGACGTAGTATTAGGAAGTGAAATTCAAATCTCAAGAATTCTTATACTTCGTTTAGTTCTAAACCACGAACTGAATTCTCCACATTCAAATGCTTTACTGAATGTCTGCTGAGATACAAAAATTACAATAGCCGGTGACTGAATAGTAATCAGCGACTTGCTTTTTGTAACTATGCGATTGGTCAGCTTGATATAGTAATGTTAGATAGTTATTGTTAAATAAGTCATGCAATCATCAGTTTCATTTACATTTGAAACCATTTCACCCCTGACACTTTTATGACGTTACGTACGGAATCAAACTAATAATCTAGTTTATTTGTTTGTGTATATTTTATTTGGTGTGCTGTACTTATTAAGAGTACTAAAACTTTGAGAAGAATATTAAGATGATCTGCTATATGTTGAGGTTAGTGTGTAAGTTATCAAATAATACTGAATGATGTAAAATTAACAATTATGAGAATGAGGGATACCGAAGATAGTATTTGGTCACATTTTTCCGGTATATTTATCTTGATAGTAAGAAAACATAAAATCATATTTTGCTAACAAATCTGGATTGACATTCATACTAGCTTATATTGTGAACTACTTTGGAATTTTATACAACAGAGATATTGTAGGGAACCACATTTTCATAATATCACTTGAGCTAATGTCGGCCCATGACAAAAACTGTCTGGAGACTGAAATAATCACCCAACTGACCATGCATTTTCAAATGTTTTCTTCAGGAAGATTCTGTAAGTTGATGTTGTATACTTTCAAACAGCCACATGTGAAGTGTAATTATGATCTAAATACAACATATCATTTCTTAATAATCGCGATAAGAATTGTCAGCTTAAAACAATATCAGAGACGTAACTTGAGTTCATTTATCTACAGTTGGAAACGTAATGTAATTAATTGATTCAATTAATTACAGTTTCATACTGAATACCTTACACTGCATTCATCATATATTTAAGTATCAATTACAAGTCTAAATTTTCAAATAAATGATTTTGAACTATGTTAAAGTAGTTTTACCATTATTTTTAATATTATCAGAGAGAGCTTTTGTAAATATTATAGTAATTTAATTGTTGAATTCATTAGTTAATAAAAGCTAGACCACAAAGGAAAACCTGGAAGCACTGGACGGTGATGATCAGTGGAGTTCAACCGAGTCAGTTGTGAGATAGTAACTCAATGATGACATTGGTGGACGGTGGCACGATTTCGTGAATTGGTTAAAGCTAGATATTAACATTGTTGGATACCGGCTCAGTGGTCCAGAGTTCAGGTGTTCGCACGCGAGACCGATAGGTCCTGAGTTCGAATCTCGCGAGGCGGGATCGTGAATGAGCACTGCTGAGGAGTCCCATACTAAGACGAAACGGTTGTCCAGTGCTTCCCGGTTTTCCATGGTGGTCTAGCTTCACTTGACCCATGAATATTTAATAATTAGTTCACTTACCTGATGAATATGGTGGAATGTTAAGATGTATTATTTTTGTATTATATATAGGATCTTTAATCACAGTAGAGAAATCGTTAGAATTTTTTTGTACAGTCAGTAATTAATCGGGAAATAATAATAATAATAATAATAATAATAATAATAATAATAATAATAATTGAACTTTTATCCAACTTTATTTCTAGAAGATTCAACCAACCATAATATTCTAAATCAGTATGAAATTGAATTGAACTTAATTGTACATTTGGTGCTTTCATCATCATCACAGTCATATTAATTGGATATTGTGATTAATATTGATTTGATTGTTCTATTGATGCACAATTATGGAAACTGATATGATTAGTGAAATTTCCATTGGAAAAAAGAGGGAAATAATTGGTGAAATTCGTTTTTATCATTATTAACATAATTTTGTTGTTAAATTGACTACATATTCTTGTATTGCATTACTTACTTACTTACGCCTATTGCTCTTAATGAAGCACAGGCCGTCGACCAACATTCTCCAACCCACTCTGTCTTGGGCCTTCCTTTCCTGTTTTATCCAATTTTGTTTATTTTTCTCATGTCTGTCTCCATTTCTTGCCGTAATGTGTTCTCTGGTTTTCCTCTTTTCTTTCGGCCTTGAGGATTCCATGTGAGGGCTTGCCTTTTGATTCAGTTGGGTGATTTCCTCAATGTATGTCCTATCCACTTCCAGTGCTTCTTCCTGATTTCTTCCTCCACTGGGATCTGGTTTGCTCTCTCTCGCACAGTAGGTTGTTGTTGATAATGTTTGGTCAACGAATCCGAAGTAGACAACTGTTAATAAACACTTGTATCTTCTGGATGATGACTTTCGTAGTTTGTAGTAAGCCCATTCCATTAATATATTATTTGTCTACACAACTGTGTTAATTTCCATATGAGTATGATTGAGCGTGTGTCTGCACTTCAATCCCTATTCTATTCCCCATTGGTTGTGACACATAGATAATCAATAATTTATCTACACTTGATTGATACTCACAAATATGTATGGATCTTTTAACACAGACACACACACTTTGATTTTTGTCTCACTCGGTGCTTGCTTGCTGTATGTTTGCGGATTTTACCAAGCTTTAACAATAAACTATCTCTATAACTGATATTTGGGCTTTTGAATGATCTCGAGTAAATCGATAATTCTACTAGGAGATTAAGCCTGTATTAAATACTCGGTTAATGAGATATCTTTATTTGGAGTCGAATATAGAGGAAATTTATCTCAACAAACTTGGTTAACCTCTACAAATTGGTGAGCCGCATTTAGAACACGCACCTGTTTCTCTACAAAGTCTGCTGCATATTCTCCAATCATAAAGAACTTCATATTGGAATTACTATTGCAATTATTAACAATACATTGACAGTCAGTAAATTCACCTATAACATTGTTTCTTTGGAATTATTACTTTATATTTGCCTATTTAAACTCAAAGTGCCTTTGTTTTCGGTGAGTCTCATATATATTTCTTGTTGTTATTTTCGACTTATTCATATCATATATTTCAATCCTCAGCTTATTATTATTGCTATTGTTATTATTTCTTCGTATCATGTCATTTGATAATTCACCAAGCCTTTCATCTAAGTCTATTTCCGTGGGTGCCATCTCTGTACCTTTACCTGTCTTTAATCCCCGAAAGGCCGAACTCTGGTTTGCACGCTTAGAAAGCTTTTTTGCAAACAGAATCACAAGTCAGAACACAAAATTTAGTTATGCAAACTCATTGCTGCCAGACGATATTATAGAACAAGTATCTGACGTCATTTTTAAACCGGATCCAGACTCACCATACGATTGTCTAAAAAGAGAGGTCATTCGTGTTACATCTCTCACCGACCAGCAAACAATTGATCAATTTTTAGCTAATGTAGAGCTAGGTGACAGTACACCATCTCAATTGAAACGCCACATGACAAATTTATTGGGGAATCGTACAGTAGATAAACGTCTGTTGTATCAATTGTGGCTCAGACGTCTCCCACAAAACTGTTATAACGTGTGATCCGCCTATTAAAGAGCAGCCTATTATCGATCGGAACAGTGCGACCAATAAGAAGATGACACGTTGGGAGAATGTTGACCAATAGGGAAATGACACTACTTCTATAGGAGATATCTGGGGTATTCTGAATACCCAAAAAACATTCAACAGATACTAGCGATCGGAGACGAGGATATAAATTTTGATAGGCTAGCAGATATAGCCGATAGAATTTACGAGCGAACTAGAAGGCACCCCGTATCTCACATACAATCAAACTCATCTGACGAGATCGCCGAGTTGCGACGAACAGTCGAAGTCCTCGCTAATCAGATAGCTCAGCTCCAATTTTTGAATACCTCCCACAGCAAGCGGAAAGGAAGGTCCAGAAGCCGTAAAAGTCGTAGTCCAAGCACCACTCGACATAACATTTGTTGGTACCATAAAACGTACGGTAAGCAAGCTAAAAAATGTACTCCTCCCTGTAATTTCGCAAACACACAACAAAGAGAACATCATGAACGTCGGTTAATGACGACTGCAGTCGCTGAACACAACTCTCAAAGCAGTCGTTTGTTATATGTTACAGACAAAAGGACTGGAACACAGTTCTTAGTCGACACTGGGGCAGAGGTTAGTGTAGTACCACCCACTACACTTGAGAAAAACACACCTGACATCAAACTAAAACTACAAGCCGCAAACAGATCTGAGATCAAGACGTACGGCAAAAGGCAGTTACAATTAAATTTCGGTCCTAAATCCAATTTTTCATGGAACTTCATCATAGCTGACGTCCTCATTACTATAATCGGCGTTGATTTTTTACAATCCCATAAAATACTCGTAGATGTAAGAAATCGGAAACTTGTCCTTGCTAACCATAGCAGCGAAATTAGAGGGATTATTTCTAACGAGACGTCCATACATTTATTAATCAAACCTCATCGCGAGAATGACAAGTACGTTAGTTTACTTAATCAGTTTCCAGACTTATTACGACCGAATTTCAAACGGGAAAAACTGACACATACCGTCGTACATCATATAAAGACAGAGGGTCCACCAGTGTTCGCACGTCCAAGACGCCTTGACCCCTCTTGTTTGGCTCTAGCAAAGAACGAATTCAACAAAATGATAGAGTTGGGTATCATACGCCCCTCCGATAGTCCGTGGGCATCACCGCTCCATTTGGTACCCAAGAAAAACTCTTCCGAAGTTAGACCTTGCGGTGACTATAGAGCTCTCAACAGCCGTACTATACCAGACAGATATCCACTTCCACATTTGCATGACTTCACTCATAGTCTATCTGATGTGACGATTTTTTCAAAAGTTGATCTCGTCCGCGCTTACCATCACATTCCAATTCACCCGGACGACGTTCCCAAAACAGCCATTACTACCCCATTTGGATTATACGAATTTGTTCGCATGCCTTTTGGATTAAGGAATGCTGCACAAAGTTTCCAGCGTTTTATCGACCAAGTAGTACATGGCTTACCTTTCGTATATGCTTACATAGATGACCTTCTTATCGCAAGCAAAAATGAAAATGAACATCTAACTCATCTGAAAATGCTTTTTGAGAAGCTAAACGAGTATGGGTTAACAGTCAACCCTGACAAATGTGAGTTCGGAAAACAATCCCTCACCTTTTTAGGTCACGTAATTGATAGTCAAGGCATCAAACCAGTTCCTGAGGCAACACAAGCCATCAAAAAATTATCCTTTACCAGATTCATTCAAGAAACTACGACGTTTCCTTGGGATGATCAACTTTTACAGACGTTTTATTCCGAAATGTGCAGACATAGCAAAACCGCTAACTGATTTATTAAGGGGACGAGCTAAATCATTAACAATGACACCGCAAGCAATTCAAGCATTCGAACAGTTAAAAAGCACCTTAAGCACCGAGGCATTACTAGTACGTCGAAAGGTTGATGCACCTTTAGCAGTAATGACCGATGCCTCTAATGTAGCAGTAGGCGCTGTTCTTCAACAACATGTCGATCAACAATGGCAACCCCTTGCATTTTTCTCAAAAAAGCTAAACGCAACGCAAACAAAATATAGCACATTCGGTAGAGAACTGTTAGCTGTCTACCTAGCCATCAAACACTTTCGGTATATGTTAGAAGGCAATTCTTTTACGATATATACGGATCATAAACCTCTAACTAAGTCCTTGATGCACAATCATGATAAATACAATCCGCGCGAAATTCGTCAACTAGAATTCATTTCGCAATTTGCAGCTGATATACGATACATAAAAGGCAATGCAAATGAGGCAGCAGATGCACTGTCGAGATTAAGTATCAATACCTTCTCGATCCCTGATATAAACTATCAAGACAGCAAATATTCAAAAGCTCACTGCTGTTAGCATCAACAGAGTAGAACCACCGTTTTTAAAGTATACTGAAAAAAACACAACCATAAAACGGTCTAAACCTGCATCAGAGCAAGCACCATACAGACTAACCGCAACAAACATTACTTCACTCCGAAGTACGCCAACAACAGAAACCACAACAAGATCAGGTAGCAACCACCATATTTATCTAGCTAGACCAAGTCCTGAGATTGCTCTTATAACACAAAAATCCTTCTTTATTTTCATTACTATTTTTTATTGGCCCCACAGATCTTCATCATGCTTACATTTTAACTTTATGAAATTCGTTGATGTTAAATATACGTTTATACATACATGATACAAAGCGTTTCAACACACAAGCTGTTATGACAACTTAACGCTTACTCATCATCATATCAAGTTGTACCATTTATTTTAAAGACAATTTCGTTTTTTATCTCTTTGTCGAACATAGATGTTAATAAGAATGTTCTTTTTTGTAAATAAAAACATCAATGTTCTGGATGGGAGCTTATGTAGTAAGCCCATTCCATTAATGTATTATTTGTCTACACAACTGTGTTAATTTCCATATGAGTATGATTGAGCGTGTGTCTGCACTTCAATCCCTATTCTATTCCCCATTGGTTGTGACACATAGATAATCAATAATTTATCTACACTTGATTGATACTCACAAATATATATGGATCTTTTAACACAGACACACACACTTTGATTTTTGTCTCACTCGGTGCTTGCTTGCTGTATGCTTGCGGACTTTACCAAGCTTTAACAATAAACTATCACGTCGGGCTCACCAATTTGTAGAGGTTAACCAAGTTTGTTGAGATAAATTTCCTCTATATTCGACTCCAAATAAAGATATCTCATTAACCGAGTATTTAATACAGGCTTAATCTCCTAGTAGAATTATCGATTTACTCGAGATCATTAAAAAGGCCAAAAATCAGTTATAGAGATAGTTTATTGTTAAAGCTTGGTAAAATCCGCAAGCATACAGCAAGCAAGCACCGAGTGAGACAAAAATCAAAGTGTGTATGTCTGTGTTAAAAGATCCATATATATTTGTGAGTATCAATCAAGTGTAGATAAATTATTGATTATCTATGTGTCACAACCAATGGGGAATAGAATAGGGATTGAAGTGCAGACACACGCTCAATCATACTCATATGGAAATTAACACAGTTGTGTAGACAAATAATACATTAATGGAATGGGCTTACTACAAGTTCTCCGAGTTTCCGCCCCATACAGTAGAACTGTCTTGATATTTGTATTGAAATTTCTGACCTTGGTGTTGGTTGAGAGTTGTTTTGAGTTGCAGATGTTCCTCAGTTGTACATATGCTGCTCTTGTTTTGCCGATTCGCGCCTTCACATCTGCATCAGATCCACCGTGTTCATCAATGATGCTGCCCAGATATGCAAGGGTATTTACATCTTCCAAAGCTTCTCTGTCAGATGTGACTCGATTGATGCATGTTGTGTTGTATCGGAGAAACTTTCTTTTCTCTTTGTGTATGTTGAGACCTACTGCTGCAGAGACTGCTGCTTAACTGGTCGTCTTCTCCTGCATTTGTTGTTGCGTGTGAGAGAGAGGAGCCAGGTCCTCTGCAAAGTCTAGATCGTCTAGCTGTATCCTGGTTGTCCACTGTATCCTATGCTTCCCCTAGATGTTGATGTCTTCATGATCCAGTCGATCACCAGGCGAAAGAGAAAGGGTGAGAGTAAGCAACCTTGCCTGACACCGGTCTTTACCTCAAACCAGTCTGTCAACTGTCCTCCATGCACGATTTTGCAGTTTAATACATCAAAGAAATTCTGTACAATACTGACTATCTCCTCTTGAATACCGTAGTGTAGAAGAAGCTTCCATAGTGTTGTCCTGTTCACGCTATCAAATGCTATATCTTAGTCAATGAAGTTGATGTAGAGTGATGAATTCCATTCAATTGATTGTTCCATAATGATCTGTAGAGTTGCGATTTGGTCTGTACACTATCGATTCTTACGGAATCCAGCCTGCTGGTCTCGAAGTTGGGCGTTTACGGAGTTCTTCATTCTGTTTAACAATACCCTGTTGAAGACTTTAACTGGTATCGCATTACCGTATTAATTACAATATTATAATAATGATATTATTATTATTGTTATCATTTTGTCCTGTATTATGATGTCAACCGAATAAAGTCTGTAAAATACAGAGAATCACTGCTTCATAGTATCTTTGTATTGTAGAAAAAGAAAAAAGACCAATTTCTGTTCAGATGAGTAAAAGGTACCGGAAGTGTAAAACTTCATTAAAATGATTAATCATATCTGATGAAATTACATAATTCTCAGCACCAGTTGCGTAATATTACGAAACATTTCTGTTTTAAAATGTATTCAAGTTGTAATTAATTAAAAATATATTTTGATCCAACACCAAAAAAGTCTTTTATTTGTTCGAACGCTACAATTGTATTTTTTTTCCATTCAATAAAAATAGGCTTCATGAATTCTAATTTATTTGTCACCTATGTTTCCGTAAGACAGATAAGGATGAAAATATGCCAGCAACCGAAGTGTTTTTCTCTGAGCTTTCCAAGATTTAGTATCGGAATATTTTATAACTCTTTTATAATTCCTCATGAGTAAAGATACTTAACTATTCAATTCAATCAAATCTGAAATAGATGAGTTAATTACAATATTTGCATGGTTGAGTATATCTAAAAAGTCCATGTATTGTGAAAATTCTACAGGGTAAATTATAAAACATTCATCATTACCCATTGTTGTCAACCTTGAAAAATTGTGAAAATAGATCATGACAAAAATTGTTCGTAAACATAATATTGATGGCTTAAGAAGATGATATTGTTTAGATCAATTTCAGTTGCATAAACTTAGTCAGGTTGACAGATATGAAGTTTGTACAGTGATATCTTGAGGACAATATTTTTTTATCAATTTACATGAACATTACTCTACCAGACATGTATTAATTCAGATGAACGATACTCTTTCTCAATTTAAGTGTTGTGGAGATTGTCAAGTTTTTGATTGAAATCATGAGCCGATTGATGTTAGACCATCATTGAAAATCTGGAAGCACTGGACGGCCGTTTCGTCCTATTGTGGGACTCCTCAGAAGTGCGCATCCACGATCCCGCTCGCGGGATTCGAACTCAGGAGCTAATCCGTGTCCGGTAGAAACAGGTGTCTACCTCGGTACAATGGAAGATGGTCGCGCAACTTCGTGGATTGGTTGAGGTTAGACATTAACACCGTTGGGTGCCGGCTCAGTGGTCGAGTAGGTTAAGTGTTCGCGCGCGACACTGATGGCCCTAGGTTCGAATCCCGCGAGCGGGATCGTGGACGTGCACTGCTGAGGGGTCCCAAAATAGGACGAAGTGGCCGTCCAGTGCTTCCAGGTTTCCAATGGTGTTCTAACATCAATCGGTTCATGATCTCAATCATATACTCTTTCTGTTTTTTTTAAAAGTGACTGTACGAATATCTTCTCTCTCTCACTTGTTACTTATATGTGTGTTTAGAATTTGTTAAATAAATAACTGCATTGCGGTATAAGGATTATTTGATTTTGGATGTTATTAAGGACTTGTTTGTCATCGTGTTTTGGAATCAATAAATCTTTATTGTACAACTCTTTCGTTTTTCACTATGGTTCCCGTCTCTGAGTATACAAAATAGAATAAAGGAATTGCAGTGGTTCTCGATTGTAAAGTGAACGTCATGAGACTGAGAACTCAGGAATGTCGGTACGTACACAACAGCAAAGATACACCAGTTATAACAGTTAGTTACGAAGTTACAATAGTGCCGACGAGGTAAATTTTTGAGTCACAGTAAAACTCAGCACAAGTTATTTACAGGGAAAGGATTAAAAGAATGTTATTTAAGGTCTTTTAAACAATCTAAGATCATAGTGATACACAAACTAATGTCATTACATCATAAGAGTGCCTCCAAATGCCCTGGTACGGCCGAGAGTGGGGAGAGTCAACTCTCCATCCCTAAATGCTTTCACATGGCCACGTGCATACAACCATTGTCAGGAAAGTCCTACTCACAGCCTTCTCACACCACAGGTGTTGTTTACGACATCGAGAGGATGAAAAGCGATTTCCGGCGCCCTAATCGGGTTGGTGGAGACGGAGGATCCACCTAGGGGAGTTGGAACACCCTTATTCCAAACCAGTGGTGCACATGGGATTCAGGATCCTGAGGGGACAAATGAAGTATGAATCAGTCGTTGGTCACCGGCTACCATGGGACTGCATCTCCTTACGATGCTCCACTGCCTCGTGGTTTAGACTTTTAGGTCAAAGGCTCGGGATGTGGCCTCTTAAGAAAACCATCTGTTACGATTTGGGCACATGGGCAGTATCCCAGCCCTCACACAAATCGAATGATTTATGTGACGCATAACTATTTGGTGCCTTCTTGCACCATTGTTTATGTGTTTATATAAATAAATGAATAACACATAATAAGAAGCGCTTACACATCAGGTTAATCATCAAAACACTCTTCAACGTAAATATAAGTTCAGTTTACCTGAATAGTATTATTGAATGCCACACACGAAAAAACCGAAATTATAATACAGGTTGCAAATTGATGTATACAAATAGTTTGACGAAATTACGACGTCTATTTAGAGTATTTTTTAACTTTTGTGGGATATGTAACGGTTATTTCATAAATTTTTGAATCCCTCTTTCGATAAAATAATTTTTCTTTCACAAATTATGTTATTTTCAATACATAAAGTTCGCTTGTAAGAAGTTGTCGATGGTCGGTAGTTGAATCGAGGAATTCTAAGTCGTTTGAGACAATTGATGAACATTTTGCAAATCGAGAATTTAATATATGGTTGTTAGATTTTACTAACTAGTTCTGTAACTCGTTGATCCCAGAAAAAAGGACGAATTGACTGAATAAAAAAATACAGTAATTTTAAAACTATAGATCCAAGGGAAGACAAATAGTGAATGGATCCGAACCATTATGACAAAATCTGAACTATGTCGTCCAACGTCTCCAATTACTGATTACTACAGTCTTGCACACTTAACGTAGAGCATAAACAATATGTCGTGTTAAAATCAGATTACTCGAAAATAATTACAAGTAGGTTTATTGAATGAATGAATGAAGTTTCTTTGTTCTGTGTGTTAATAGACTTATAGCAACTATCCTACAACCAATTTCAAGTATGGCTAATCTTAGTTAAACTTGTTTATTAACTCACTTAATAGACAATGTTATTACAACAGCAACAATTCGCATATTTCTTTGTACCGTTATGATCACTAGATCACATGACAGACTCAAGCTAAAATGTTGGTTACTTAAATATCACTCGATGATTCATCCTCCTTCCCATGTATATGTGTACTCAAAT
Organism: Schistosoma spindalis; assembly: GCA_946903255.1. Taxonomy (NCBI): domain Eukaryota; kingdom Metazoa; phylum Platyhelminthes; class Trematoda; order Strigeidida; family Schistosomatidae; genus Schistosoma; species Schistosoma spindalis. The sequence goes on along the minus strand of OX336423.1, from coordinate 9,722,222 downwards.
CTTACCATTAGCTTTTGCTTTACCTTGTTGTGCATTTATGCAATTTGACTATAAATTTGCCTTTGTATTCATTCTCACACACATATTCACCTCATTGCTTCAAATTCGCTTGATGTGTTTATAGATTTGTGATCTGCGCTATCCGCTAATAAACTGTAGTTGCCGCTTCGCATTGCCTTTTAATTTCAAACACCGTTGAGATTTATATTATAACGGTTATCGAGGTGATCGATTAACGAAGCAAAGCCATTACAGATTTTATCCGACTTCCGTTTATTTCACTTCAGTCAACGTGGTACTATTTTCTTCTGCTTTCATATTATAAGCTCACCCTAATATTAACTCATTTAAATGTTAGACGTTAGATTTATAACGATACCATCAGAAATGTCAGGCTGTTGAAGAAATCAGCAGGAAGCTTTAAACTTATGTTTTAAACTAGGTGGTATCACTTCAGCAAAGCATAACCTGTAATCATGAAATGATTAACTCTACTCATTGGATTTAAACCAGGTTATCTGATTTCAAAATCAAAGATTGTACCATTTGGCTTTCAGGAATAATTGTTTCAATTACTTACTTGGAAATTTAACCAGTTATATAATATACCCTTGTAAGCCAGGGTAATTTTACATTAATTTTCAGAACTAAACACCATCCAGACTTTCACTTGACAACCCAAACAGTACAGTTCAATCCCTCTTCACAAGAAAACCAGACACCGTAAAAGCTTTAACGCTGTATAGTACAGCTCAATCCTATTGCGCAACCAGACAGGTACCAAACACTCTGATGGACCATGGAAGTTTAACCAGTCGGATTTTTAAATGGTGAATATAATAGAGTTCCATATAAGTAAACATTTTACTCAATTCAATAATTAAGTAAAAGAGAAATGATGGTATTTGTAAAAGACTGATTATCCAAACGTTAAACAACAAACCAGTGTCTTGTGCAGAAAAAAAGAGAAAAATTAAAGCTTACTTTATTGGATTTTGTATAATTTCCATTATATGGTATTGTAACTAAAGCGATATCGTTTACATTTATTTGTTGTTGTTGTTGTCGCTGTTGCTGTGGTTGTTCTTCCTGATTATGATGAGGATTATTTTGATAAGGGGATAGAATAGAATCTGATTGAGAATTTTCTTGATGTATTCTAGCCAATCGTTCATTCATTGTTTGATGTAAAGAAATAGATTGAGGAATAGAGAATTTCGGTATTATACAATGATTTATAGATGAACAAATAGTTGGACTGGAATTTTGATGTAAATTCGATAAATTAGGATAGCTGGAAAGTTTTAAACAGTCAATAAATGAAGATGAAGTTAGTGGAACTGTTATGAATGAAGATGATGGTAGTGAAGATATATCATAAGGATGTTGATGATATGGTAAAGATGAAAAAAACTCGGTACGACTCACTTTTGAAATATTTGTTGGTTGGATCAATTTTGTTGATTCCTTTGATAACTTTTTATGTGCAGAAAAACATGTTTTATTAATTAAATTTCCAAGGGATCTACTACTAGTAGAATGTGTATTACTGGTAGTTGACATGCTAGGTTTTATCAGAACAGGGCGTGAAATAGTAATATGAACAGGATGCTGAGACATTCTAGATTTCAAGTGAAATGAAAAAAACAGAATAAAAATTAAAGAAGCTGGTAATTTTTAATAAAAGATATTTGAAGTATGAATTTATACCAGGCGAGACTATAATTTATGGATGAACCAATCAGATTTAGAGTGACAGGTCTAGGATTTTGGCGCGAAATTCATTCAACCAATTGTTTAAATAACGTCCTGGAATTTTAGCTGATATCAGTTCATGATGAAAACCATAAATCTAAGTCCTAACCTTAATAATCTACTGTATATCATATTTTTTACTCTTCACACTGCTTTATAACCATCATTTAGCTCTAGTAAGTAGGTGGACATTCCCAAGGTCACTTTAGCGTCGCTCAAATGTCATCCATAAATTATATTCTCACCATTGTTAAAAATAAGCGTTTTAATAGTAAAATATTTAAAGCACATTTTCACAGTGTGTTAACACAATTTGTATGAACGCTTCATTTGGAAGCGTTTAATATTAATCGTAAACGTCGGTGTGATTGATTGGCTAGAATGGTCTGAAGACTTTGATTCCTTATTTTTAATAATCTGGATTCATATTGGTTAAAGTTCTTAAGTTTTCCAAATATAAAGAGTTTGATTTTCCCTAATGATCTTAACTTTTCTTGGTGTTTTACTTAGTTGCATTGCAAAATGTTTGCATCAAAAGAAGAGAATTGTCTTTGCAGTTGTAAAATTTTTACAACTGGATTCTATGGTTAAAATCTAATAAACAAAGCATAGTGTAACTGGATAATAGTTTTGCTTGTATGTATGCTCATATATATAGCAGTAAAAAGGAACGATATTTAGTTCAATAGATTTGTAAGGTGTTTAGCATGTATGTTGATTGATTACTGGGTATTAACTAATATCATGTTCATCATGTCCTTAGTACTGATAGGATTATACTGGTGAAGTTGCAATGTAGTAAACAGAATGAGCAAATCAGTATCATGAGTGCTTTATATCAATAGTATGTTATCAAATCATTTAACATCGTAGTGAATAAGCCACTGTATAAATAAATGTTTGGAAGTTAAGGCTAATGATTTTTTAAAGGTCTATGATTGTAATAGTCTTTCTGCTCCAAAATTATAGGAAGAGCTCTTAAAAAAACTTACAAAATGTTGCTGATACCTTTCCAAACTTGTATCCTTTATCAGTAAATGGAATTCATTTTCTTTAGACTGAAGGTGACATTAATGAAGAAAGGCAAACTTAACATCATGTATAAAATACGTAGTACTAAGGGAAAACCTGTGTTGCTTTCGCCTACGAATATGAGGACACAGATTATCAGTTAAACGTAATGATATATATGCACTTATATCAATGCCTGTAAACACCTAACAGCACGAGTTGAACTTGGGGAGTGTCAACTGTTTGAATAGAGGAAATGCTTAGAGTTTCAGTTATGAGACGTAGATCAACTTAAATTCAATAAATAACTTAGATCAAAGTAATAGCTTAATGTATATGAATTGAATCACTTGATAATAGGTTAATTTAACAGAAAAAGAAACAAGAATGAAAATGAATGCTGAAATGAAAACTTCCGACTTAGAATCATTTACAAACAGGGCTAACAGGGTTGACCGCTTTGTCTCTTGTGTAATAACTTTGGAATAGTTCACTTCCAGTTCAAGCAAAACTTGATGGTATATCCAGAATAATATTAAAAAATTTAAGGTTAAATTATCCAGCTCCAAGGATGTGTCATCTTAACGTTATCATAAAATCAAGTTCATTTATGTTACCTCATTGATAGCCATCGTTTTTAAACCCTTCACCAACTTTTTAATACACACTAACTAAGTTTCGTCAGAAACGTCTAGAAAGTGTAACGTCACATGTCGAGTTCCTGATTGGATGATTACTTATGCAGCTACTATGTTTAGTAGCATTCCAGAATTTTCGGGAAATGCAAGGACATCTAAAATACTATAAAAACCCTAGATTTTCTGTACATTAATGAACCTTTGGAATAAAGTATTTCTTACATATTTCGCGCCTTTTCTCTCGTGTTCAAGTCTCTGTGTAGTTCTAGGCTGGGGTTACTAGAAGAGCTCAGGAACCAAATCAAGAGTTCAATTAGCAAGAATTATTGGTGATATCATCATTTTATTTCTTTCTATAGATTGAAACTATATAGACAATTTAGAGCCTACCAATTTGGATTCGAATTCAGTCATTTACAGGTTTATGTGATTTGATAATGTGGTTTACTCTTATTTAAAATAACTGAAGGTGGTCGATATGACACTGTAAAACTCTTGTTTTGTGATGATTATAATTATTATTAAAGTGTATATTTTGGCTCAGAAATTCGCACCCGTATCATTCTTAATGCAACAGTCATAAATAATAATTTTGATCTATTCAAAACAGTTTATACCACACTTGACACAATTAAAAAGATTTTGTTTAAGAATTCTACTCACCTGAACATGCGAACAACACTATTACTTGTAGATCGTGATACATTTATGTTATCAATTGCAACTATAAAATCACCAGCTTGTATTCCACACTGCATTGCCGGTGAACCCGGTTCCACATGGCTAACGTAAACTGGACAATTACCACATAAAGTAAATCCGTATCCTTTAGAACCTTTTTGAATAAGAAACTGAATTAAGAAAAAGTAAGATACAGTAAAGTAATGATTAGCAAACAAGAACGAATTAATTGTTTGTTATGTGGACATCAGACAAAAAATATGGTAATTAAGACAGGTTGTCAGGTTATTATAAAAAGTTATGTTATGTTCGTAACATTCTGATGACTAGAGGATTGAAGAATATTCGAGTTAATATTCGAGTTAAATGAATACAACTTTAAAAAATACAAAGGAGCAAAACAACAAATCTAGGACAAATAAAATAATTCTAAATAAGTCAATGACACGACATATGGGTCAAGGGGATTCCATGCGAGATATGTCAATATGAAAATGTGATATTTCTAACGTATAAAACTGTTTAATTGTAGTTTGCTATTGCCCTTCTGTATAGAATCCTATTTTCACACTGTCAGTGAACTTTAGAATGGAATATATTTAAATTCTGTAAAACGTTTTTATAACACTATTTTAAATGAATTATTACTATGGCTAATTTTAAACGATAACTGTAAAATGTTACGACAAAGGAAATTGGCTTGTGACTTAAGGCTATATCGAAACAATCCGCACAGGATGCACATATGCCAATAAGTGACTGACCAATCGCAGTTTAAAATAACAATGGGAAGTTACAAGTAAACAATACCAAGTGAATATAACTTCACTCCATTGCACAAGCAGGTGTGTATGAGGACTCAGTAGCTATGTGGATAACGCGATGGCGTTTGAAGCGAACAGTACTGGGTTCGAGTCCCAGAGTGAACATCAACTCTGGGATGCAGGTATATCCAGCTGATGAGACCCAAATATGACGAAACGTGCGTCAAACTGGATTCAACTGTTAGCCACTATCCATCTTTGTTTAAAAAGCTTGTGACTTAAGACGATATCAAGGCAATCCGCACAGGATGCATATATTCCAATAAGTGACTGATCAATCGCAGTCATAAATAACAATGGGAAGATACATGTTAAACAATACAAAGTGAATTTAGATAACTGTTAGATGTTATGGCAAGAAAATTGGTGAAGAATAATAGTTACCTCATGAGATTCATAAAAATATAAAAGGACACCATGAATCGAAAGGATTAACTTAATTATGTGGCATGATAGAAATGTTTTGCGAATTGAATGTATTAGATTTTAATCTATGAAGGATTTAACGCAATTAGGGCGTTCTTTATTCTTCAAAATTTTTATTTACTATTTTTTTATTGATCTAAAAACCCTAATGACCATTTTTGTTTATCATCAACCTCTCGAGTTTGAAAGAGAGCACGATGAGTCTGAATTACTTAGCACAACGGTTTTATCATTAAAATGATAATGTAGATGATGCCGGATTGAAAATGGCTATGTTTAATTTTATCTGAGTGCAGTATGTCCCTTTTTAAGTAGTTTAAACTAGTATTTGAATAAGATTTATTTATTAAAACACATAAACATCGGTACAAGGAGGCACCAAACAGATATGCACCACATAAATCACTCGATTTAGATGAGGGCTGTAATACTGCTCGAGTGCCTAGACTGAAGCAGGTGGTTTTCTTAGGGAGACACGCCCCGAAAAGTATGTGTCAGAGGTGGGATTCGAACCCATGTTCACATCGTGGACCAGAACACTCAGAAGAACACTCTTGAGTCTGGCGCCTTAGGCCACTTCAAATAAGAATAAAAGTAATTCTCAGTTTCATTAAATGGATAGAAAATTTTAAAGTAAGACAATACAAATCAAAATTTAACTTTTAAACTCAAATTGAGCTGATGTTGAGTTGATAAAAGCGAATTAATTTCATTTAACACAGTTGTAAATTTTCTATGAAATTGAACAGAAGCACATCAGACTAAAATGAAACAGGCTCTTCTAATTGTTGCCCAGAATAACAATGAAAGCATTTTAATGATGTTTTCTACCTCAAACAATTCAACTCCATCAAAAGTATTATATCGATTCTTACAAAATACGAAATGTTAATGATTTCAATAGCATTTAATCATCATGAGAAATTATATATCTGTTATATCCTAGTGAAGATTAAACTACGAGTAATTTCTGTGATCTATTAATCCACTAATATTCTATATATATATATTCATATTGTATAACTATTCAGTAACTAGATTATGTATATCTACATTCTTCTTATTATAAGCTTTATTTTGACCTATAGATTACTATTATTATACGATTTATTGTTCTTAAGTTATGTTCCGTTAATTGATGATTACCGCCTCCCACGTTCACAGCCACTTTTGGCTTGATCTTGTATAAATGTTATTTCCTATTTTACAGTGTTATGCGGTCTGTTTGGCTGACATATAAACCAAGTGTGTTTGAAATAAATGACTCGCGTAGTGGAAGCTGTTATTGGTGTTCTGGACTCAACTGGAAGAACCAGGAGAACAAAGAATTAATAAGGACTCTAGGCTTCTCATACCGGTCGAACGTTATTGATTTTGGCACAGTACTAAGGTTGCATAAGTTGTATTTCGATTGACGAATAAATCACGTGATAATTAGCCAGACTTCAAGTCACAATAATATCAATCTTTTCCTTTCTTCTAATTTTATTGTTAATTAAAACGTCTTGTTTTACTATTCAGGGTATTCAAAGTCCGAGTTTACAGAGTCGTAAGCTTAGCGGTTCTAGTGTGGTTTGGTTTATTCAACCTGCATTTGAATGATACATTATTTTATAATGTATATTCCACAAGTCTACTGTAGTCGAATCTTATTTTATACTGTGTAACATAACTTCACATAAAGAAAGCAATATTTACAAATTCCTATGTTTTGTTATCATGAATGTTCTATGTTTCTGAACATAAATCATACAACCAATATGAGATCTTTCAGTAATTCAAAAAGCAGTGCAAATCAAGACTTATGATTACAATTAATGGCAAAAGAATCTTTTATTATTATCCCTAAAATTATAATCAGTCATATGAAAATGTCGTTCAACAGGATCTAGTGTCGGAAGATTGTTAAACAATTTGTTTATTATTTATTTATTTGAACACATGAATATTGGTACAAAGAGACACCGAATACATATGTGCCACACAAGTCACTTCATTTATGTGTGGGCTATGATACTCCCCGAGTGCCCAGACCGATGTAGGTTGTTTTCTTAGGGGGCCACACCCGGAGCCTTCGAACTAAAGGTTTGATCCACAAGAGAGTGGAGCAATTTTAGGAGAGGCAGTCCCATAGTAACTGGTGACCAACAATAAGTTTTTACACCATTTGTTACTCCAGGATCCTGGAGCCCATAAGAACCATTAGTTTGGGATCAGGGTTTTCCAACTCCCCTACGTGGGTCCTCCATATCCATCAACCTGGTTAAAGTGCCGGACATTTGCTTTTCTTCTTCTCAATTTCGTAAACGCGTGGCCTTGTGAGAGCATTTGGAGACGGAGAGCTGATTCTCCCCATCGTCGGCCATACCGAGGCGTTTTGCGGCTGTTCAGCATTTAAAACTGATTGATTCAGTTCTACAAGGAAACATCTATGGAATACATTTACGTTATAATGAATTTTTTACTGGGTATTTTGTTCTTTGATATTAGAGGTTGAATTATTCTAGAAAACACCGTCCGATAATTCATAATTAAAACACAATATTATCAATGTGTTCTACTTGAGCTACCTATCTGCATAAATTGATCTCAATCAATGAAACTAACAATTTTATTCAATAATGATATATGACTGTTTAAAACACTTTTAAACTATTTTTATACTGTGATATTTACATTATACTACTTAACGCTAATTTCATCAACAAAACGTAGTTTGTTATGATTTGCTAAGTGTTACTTATTTAATCATAATCCAATCATCACATCATTACATTGAATTGATCTAACTTAGTACTCAGAAACAATTATTAATTTGCCATTGATATAGATTTGAATTGATTAATGTAGGTCCGCTAAATCATTGCTATCATAAATTTTTTCAAAGTAAATAGTCTATTTTTCCTAGACAGTTTTTTTCCTAGATAGTAACTCAATTAAGACAATGGAGGATATGCTGCTGAATTTCGTGGATTAGTTGGACTTAGACATTAACACCGTTAGATGCCGGCTCAGGGTTCTAGAGTTTAAGCGTTCGCGGGAGGGACTGATAGGTCGAGGGTTTGAATCTCGTGGAGCGGGATCGTGGATGAGCACTGCTGAGGAGTCCAATATTAGGATAAAACGGCCATCCACTGCTTCTTGGTTTTGCATGGTGGTCTAGCTTCCATTGACTCATGATCTCAACGATTAAAATTACTACAATCTCCATAAAACCCCTCTCTGAACAAAAATTATATTTGTGACCAAAAGAATGTTATTGGGTTACTTTTTCAAATGATATTTAGATTACCAATCAATACTGTCCTTTTTTTTCATTTTTTTTGAGGATAATTTATGGGCAACCTTTGAGCGACTCTAAAGTGACCTTGGGAGTGTCCACTTAAACACTACGGCTAAATGAAGATTATAAATTAATGTAAGGAATTAGGATTAATATTTACAGTTGATGATTATAGTTAGGGATTAGATTTCGGTTTTTCATCATGAACTGATATTAGCTATGATGTCATAACTCTATTCAACCAAATTAATAAATTTATTTCGCGCCAAAATTTCAAGATCTGTTATCATAAATCTGATTGGTTTATTCATAAATTATAGTTTCACCACAAATACTTTCATGTATATTGTTCACAATTCAAATAAATCATTTAAAATAGAATAGATTTATTATCCTTTTCATTTTATTGGTCATATTTTAACAGAACAACTGTTGTGGTTAATGTTGCACTAAATGGTTATTGTTTGAATCATCATTCTAGTTATGTATATTTGAAAGTTTTCTTGTTTTTTTTTTACATTATTCATGATTATTGTGTGTAACCTATGAAAATTATTGATTTATTTAATCTAATAATAACCATAAGTGAAGCTTATAATTTGTGTAATAAAATAAATTGATATAAATGATTCTTGGGTTTCTTATTTACTTTCATTCTCTTATTTTCTACTTAATCTATTTGTAATATATTTAGCTCACAGAGATTAAGCATTATTAAATGTTATATTTAGTGTTGCTAAAAGCTGAGGGACAAGTTACCTGGTTATGCCATTTTTATGTGTATCTACGAATTCAGTTGCTCCTGTGAAGAGAGCTACATTGGTCGCACTACCAGACAACTGAATCAAAGTGTTAGTGAACACCTCCATTCGCGGTTAGGGAAAGGTAATGTCAAGATAATACGCAGCTCGGTTCTATCACAGTTGATCGATAGCGGTTATGTAGTAGATAGAAACAAGTCATTTAAAATTATTTATCGTATTCTTAATAGTTTTCCTTATGGTGTTCGATCTCGTCTCTTACACATAGTAAAAGCTATAGGAATTCGAGCCAACAATCTAAGTCTTTGTGTTCATAAGAAATTTGTAACATCTCTATCTCTCCCTTGGCCTTAATAAATGATTTAATTTATTATTATTCTCCATACTCTTTGTTCGTTTATTTTTCTTCATACCTGTCCACCCTTTCCTCTTCTCAAATATACACTTTACGGTCCAATTATTTGAACACCTCTTATTACGTAATATTACAATCTTTCTATGAATGTTATTTCAGTGTCTATATTTTTCTAATCAATGACCTATTTCCAATTATGTCATCACGCTAACAATTTGTACTTTTCACCTACTTATGTAATTTATTGCACTGTTTTCACTGACTAGTAAACTACCTTGATTAGTCTAATAATTTCGCATATGTGTATAAATGTTACTGTATATTAGAGTAAAGCCTGATGAGGATCTAATCGAAAACCATATTGTTCACTTATATCTAAGATGGGAATTTTTCAAATTTTCAAAGAGATTGATGAGCAAATGTTATATTATGTGTTGCTAAAAGAAAATCTGTTAAAAATAACGCGATACAGTTAAGGGCAGTACTTCATCACATATCTTTGTAATAACCTATTCTTTTAGGGTAAGATCCATTTTGAAGGTTGTGTGTGTGTGTGTGTGTGTGTGTGTGTGTGTGGAAATCCCTCCATATATATACTTGTAATTTAGTTCTATTAATTCCTTCAATCGTACAATTTGTTAGTCTGTTTGATTCCATTTGAGAGGGTAATATATGTATTTTATGATAGTTTTTATTTTTCTTACACCTTCACTGAGTTTTCATGTTTCTTCCTGAACTGTATTTATGTTGTTTTAGTTGATAATTAGTCTTGGGGGAACCCATATTGATTTGTTTCTCCTGTGATTGTGTTGCTTGGATTGACTGGAATTATGCATCTTTGATTGAGAATTGAAGCACTCTTCCAGAATTGGGAACATTCTGTGTTATAAAGCAACCAAATATTATCTTTCGAACGAATCTGTACTTGATCTATTTAGAAAGGATAGAATTACATTTATTTGTTGCGCTTGATTCGGTCACTGCTTGAACATTTATTGGTTGAATACCTGGGTGGTAATATTTATTTATAACTATAGAATCCAATCTAAGGTTTAGACTAAAGAATAACTGTTTAGGTAGTTTAGATACTCGCTATTACCCAATCACCTTGTTTTAGTTTCAACTGAGCAATAGCGCGTATCTGAGCTACCTAGATAGTTATTCTTCAGTTCAAAACTTAGTTTGGATTCTACATTTAATCTGATGCTATCATCATGTATTTGTAGTCAAATTCTGTGTTAATCTTTCTCCATAGTACTAAAGTTTACAGGTTATAAATTAAATTACTGTCTACCTAATGACCTCCGATTTTTAAAGACCTTCATATTTGAAATATTAGTCAATCGGGATTCACAGATTTAGTTGTATATTTTGCTAATGGTTGGGTCCAGAAGGATTATTTTGTCTTATTTACGACTCCTCATCTTGAATTGCCTAATATTGATGTTCATATTTAGACTGGAATCCAGCACTTATAGCTTCAAACATTAACGCACAGTTCGTTTTGTAGTTAATCTGATTAACAGGTTTAAGATTTATCTTGTGCAGTCCTAAATATCCACAAAACACTTACAAATGACAAACTTTTAGTAATAACGATTTCGTATTACCAAGACGAGTATTAGCAATTTAAATGTTGTGGTTTGAATAGAGTAATTGTTTCATACAATTAATGTACATGTTTTTCAAAAACGATCAGTTTTTTTAAACTAACGGACACAATTGAGTTATTCTAAAACTTGACGCAGATTAGAGGAATTCCACACTAAACTTTTGAAATGAATAATTAGTTTTTTTTGGTGTTGACGGATTCGATATTCACATGTGTCATAGTGATGTTACTAAATGAGCTTTCAGTTTATCTGGCATGCAATGAAATGATGGAAATTTTATTAGTAACCAGTAAAAGTTGTTTTTGGTCTTACACAATAATAAAACATTATCAAAAAGGTGTTGGTTGACAAATTCCTACTTTCAAACTGTGTTTTACGTAATCGTAGTAAATGCTTTCTCTCATCCTATCAGGAAAAAGCAAAAATGTAAATCAGTAATTTTAATTATGTTCGTTAGTTAAAAAAGTTCATGTATTGATTTATAATATGTACGTCAAATTATTGATTATTTAATATCGATTACTACCAGCTAGATTTATTCAACTTCAATTGTTGACCGAATCTTTAGGAATGATTTACACCTCATTGTAATATTTTGATGTCGTTTTAAGCAGTTGTGGTTGTATAGTTGGTTCATGAATTAACCTTCATCTGAACTTTTCCTTCCTTTCTCCAAATGTTATCAATATTTGTTCCGCTACACAAAATAGCAAGTGAGTTTTTCTCAGCTATCACAAGTAATAGTATCTGTATATAACGAGATACAAGAAATCCAATTGCACATTTTGTATAATTTAACATTAGTTACTCTCAACAAAATAAGGTAATAACATGTAATTAAACCTTACTGGATTTCGCATACAAATAAATGATCGAAGTTTGCTTTTCTATAGTTACTAACAAATCAAACTTTCTTAATACATTCACAAGTTCGTTTCGCTCTATTGACTGAATCAATAAGCAACAGCTTTTGTGTCCGTATCCATATTTCGACGTGTGAACAAGCTTACATGAAAGACCTATGTAAGGTTGGATTGTGACTAAATGTGGAACCAATGACATAGATTTAGTTAAAGCTCATTAAAACTTGTGTCTAAATGTCAACATCGAGGTGGTAGATATGATTGAAGCTCAGGAACATTCAATTAACTAGTCTTAAATAAGACAAAATGCATATCCTAACTTTCACTGTTGGTCAAAATCTAATCTAACTAAAATTTGTGACTAAATATCAAGCAATACAAGCAATTCATTCATGGTGTAAAGATGCCAATCTAAACTGATCAGCTGAAAACAAAATACAAGTATGAAATCTGATAAATTATTTGACATAATTTGTACATTGTACTACTTTGAAATTAATACCGAATATTGGAAAAAATGAAAAAAATGAAGTTATTATTGGTAGGAAAACAATAAAACTAACAAAATAGAGATTAGCTAAAATAAACACACGAAATATATACCAATAATAATCAAATAAAGATGTGGCTATTTTTTTATACTTTAGAAAGTGTAACTTGTGAGGACAGTTTATGGGTGAACTCGAGGAAGCTCTGAGAAGCTCAGAAAGAGCCGAAGATATTTCATCCAATCATCTTCTGGAAGCATAATCCAGAACCCTTACGTGGAGTTACTCTATTGGACAAGTGCTAATAACCCTCTGTATGCGGACTGGAGGACTATAATGACGATTTCGTTTGTACTTAACCTATAAATGCTTCACAGTTTTGTACCATAATTGACACTGTTTGGAATAGCATTCCTTTCATTTGTCTTCTGTCTTCTGATTTGCGACTTGATAGGATTCCAGCTTTTGAGTGCTCAAATTATACGCGGTATAATAAGAGTCAAAGCTCATGATATAACACGTAATACACGATATTTATTCATGTTCAGTGATGAATAATACATAAAATACGAAGTACAATATCATCAAATGATTACAGGTTCATTTTCAACTTATGTTTATAGACTGTTACTGTTGAACTACCTACAGATACATCAAATAAAAATACTAATCTCCTCCCAATATTATGAATATAGAATATCAGTATACTGAGATGATTACAAAAGTTACAATTATAGCTCAGTAATGATGCTCAAAACTTATGTAATAAACCATTTACTACATTTTTTTATGCAACAGTTAGTTTCAAATTATTCAGTATGTTGTGTTTGATTAAGTTTAAAAACAAAAAGTCATTTGAAACGAATCGGAAAAACAAAACTAGAATGCAGGGCAAGCAAACATTATGACAAAAAAGGAGGACATCAGATCTTTTTGTGAATTCCTTTACAGTTACTTAAAAGCTAGACTAATTGTAACTTGCAATAAAGTAAAATAAATGTGAATACTACTATAAAGTTGATTAGGAGGTGATGCTTATAAAAAGAAACAACAATATCAAATAACTTGTAAGACTGTTAGTCCAATTGGAAAAATTTAGTAATGTTGAATTCTCTAAAGTGAACTTGTACTACTTCCCTAAAATGAATGCTGAATGATAGTAAGTGATAATTATGTCGTCCAGAACGAAAGAAAAAGCAAATTTAGTTAAACCAGCCATTTCAGAGAACTCAACAAAAAATAGACAATGTAATAAGAAGACGGAGATTATCAGAACTATATAATGACATATTAGCGCAATACATTTCCAACAATCTGATCACATAGTATACTTGTTAAGAACATTTTTGTATAAAAATTAAAGGTCAACTATACCAGAAATGAAGGGTTAGAGGAGACAATAATAATAATAATAATAATAATAATAATAATAATAATAATAATAATAATAATAAGAGTAATAATAATAATAATAATGTGAACACAATTCAAAACCTAATCACTCTGGATAATAAGTCAATATTACCAGGGGTAGGTTTAAGGTGATAACAAACTGTATGTGAATACACAAAGGGAGTTTGAATTTTCGTATGGTTAAGGCTTCAATAAACCATAGTATACGCCCTTTTACACCTTTATACAATACCACAAAAGCCGAGATAAAATCACTCTTATGGCCTGTTTCGATTATATGTTTAGCAATAGAGGATCATGGATGTTTATCCTCTACTCTTGATTCCATTTGTTTTTGCAACCATTTTGGCACATATTCACACACCCTAATTTTGAGATCACGATTGCTCTTCCCTAGGGTATGTGACTACACACACACATTTAAATTGGTAAACACAGTGGGATGTGACACAATCGTTTTCATGTCTTTTAGGTTTTGGATGAAACATGCACCTTGTTCTTTCTTTGATAATGACCTTTGCTGCGCAATACGTTTTGTTGATGACTGATATAAGCCTTTGTTTCACCTCTGAATGGTATGGTGGTGTAGACAGACTTTTTTCTACCGAGGCTACAGTACGTCTCACTGTACCATGGATTTTCCATCTATTTATGGATTTCAGAGGGTAAACATTTTCTATTAATGTTTTGTTTAGCAACTCAACATCATCATCAATGGCGTCATTTCTATAAATACGATCAAGCCTGTTGAAAAGACACCTCATCAAACCATGTTTGTATTGCACAGGGCAATATCTAAAATAACTAAGGTAATGACCTGTCCACGTTGGTTTTCTAAAAATCAAGTGACCCAATAAGAGCAGAGGATAAACATCCATGATCCTCTATTGCTAAACATATAATCGAAACAGGCCATAAGAGTGATTTTATCTCGGCTTTTGTGGTATTGTATAAAGGTGTAAAAGGGCGTATACTATGGTTTATTGAAGCCTTAACCATACGAAAATTCAAACTCCCTTTGTGTATTCACATACAGTTTGTTATCACCTTAAACCTACCCCTGGTAATATTGACTTATTATCCAGAGTGATTAGGTTTTGAATTGTGTTCACGTTATTATTATTATTACTCTTATTATTATTATTATTATTATTATTATTATTATTATTACTCTTATTATTATTATTATCATTATTATTATTATTATTACTCTTATTATTATTATTATTATTATTATTATTATTATTATTATTATTATTATTATTATTATTATTATTATTGTCTCCTCTAACCCTTCATTTCTGGTATAGTTGACCTTTAATTTTTATACAAAAATGTTCTTAGCAAGTATACTGTGTGATCAGATTGTTGGAAATGTATTGCGCTAATATGTCATCATATAGTTCTGATAATCTCCGTCTTCTTATTACATTATCGAAATTTATCAAAGGAACTAGTTGCTCTAAAAAATAGACAGCACAAATGTAGATTATTCAAAGTGTTGAAATTCCTAATTATTGTTTAAGGAGATGACTATAGGACTACAATATAAAGATTATGGTAAATGTAAAAGGTGATAAAAAAAAAAACAATTCCGACATACAATGGTGATTACAGAGAGAACTGAATAAAATAATTAGAGGTTAACTAATAACAAGTGATTACTTACATAAATCAGATTATGAAAACAAGGATAAGCTGTAATTTAATTGCTAAATTCTAATATAAATCTTTAAAAATTGAAGTTAATCAATCAACCCAAGAAGTGGCACACCTTCGGATACATACAATATTTATAAATTCTTTCATAATTACAAACACGTTTAAGTTTATTAGTGTTAAAGATGATGAAGACGTTTATTTATTTACTCTTAAAATTGACAAGTGAGTTCAACGATTTGTACACATTGATGGATCATATAGTAATAATCAATGCTATGCCTTTTAGGCCTTAGTAACAACGGAATTCCACCAATCAAGTTGCAATATGCCCAATATTCTCCAAGTTATTCGACACGGTATGCACTATGTCATATGGTTGGGGCAGGTCGACAAAAGCCATATTTGATCATGGTTTCACACTATTCGGCACTCTTCATCTGGTTGTGTATAGTATTCTGAGGAAGCTGATGTTTCACGTGAAATTCGAAATCATATTACTCAAAGTCACCTAATGACATTACCAGTGAGTTGATCTAACTTCTTGCTAGACTATAATATTTATACTGAATAATTAATGAGGGGTAACCAATGTGATGTTCTTCTTATCGTCAGTACTGTTGAATAGCTCAGTAGCAAAGTCCTTGTCTGTGGCACTTGGTGGCATTAAACTGAATTCTGTATGTAGTATCATTTTTCTCTGTACTGGATGCGTACCTCGATGATCAGTGTTAACTAAGACAAAATCGAAGTTTAGGGCTTTCTTCCACTTGCCTACAATCATTTAACATGCTGCCAAGTACTAGTACTCAATGAAATGATGATAAACTTGAATTTGCTACTAATATAAACTCAAAAATATAAAAGGAACGAATTGAGCGATGTCCAAATGGGAATTTTCACTATAAACTCAAAAGTTAATGGAGATTTTTTGCTTTTAGTCATAGGTCTGTTGAATCTGTTCAATCTGAACACGGAGTAAGAATAAAAAGTTATTGAGCAGTATTACTTTATTCAGTCTTTCAAAATTCAATGAGTATCCTAGCTTAGATACGTATATGATGAAAACTATAAAAACTTAAGTGAAAATAATTTAACTCACTTGAAATATTCTCATATTACTTAAAGCTTTATTCGTATTTGGAAATGAAATATTTGATCGTATAGGAACTGGTGATGAAAATTGTGGCAAATGTGAATTAACTGGTGGGTTACTGATTTGATATGGTAACAATGTATTAGGGAGATTTTGTGAATAAATCATAAAGTTAGTAGGTGACAGTACTGGACGAAATTCCTGGGAACAATAATTATTTATATTTTGATTATTACTAGCGAAATTACGATTTATGTTAGGATGAATTTCATTTGTTCTTCGATGTGTGACATGTTCATTAATCGATGTTAGAATAATAGGAATTTGTTGATTTGTTGTTGATGTGTTTGTTGTCACAGCATCAGTGACAGCTTCGGTTTTCATTATATCTGATACGATTAATTCATTTGTTGCATATAAAACATTTTCAAAGTTGGTGATAGGATCTAAAGCAGTTTTGAGGTGCTTCTTTTTAAACATTTTTTCATCTAATAAATAATACCAACCTGAGATCTATGAACAATAGAGTAGAAGAAAATTAAAATTTAAACATGAATATATGTTTGTTCAATTAGTGTGCACTTTAGTTAGACACGTATCACTGATGGGATAGAATTATAGTCACACCATATTACAAGCTAACTAATGTTACAGCTATAAACATTTGGACTTCGAAATAACGGTATCAATTTATCATATTATTACCATGACCTGAAATCGATAGCATTTAATCCACTTTAGAATTATAAGCATACATTAATGAGTAATTTCAGTTCACATCGAAATACCTGTCTGATATTTCTTTTTTGGTTTCAATGATCTTCCTAGTGATGACGATGCGAAACATAAACTAATTTGATTTCACTTGAGTTGACTACATTCACTTTACACAAAATACTCAACGTTCATTGGCCGGATACCATCAGCAACAACCTACTGTGGGAGAGAACGAAATAGCTTCCAGCTGAAGAGGAACTTAGGAAAAGACGATGAAAATCGATAGGACATACATTACGGAAATCACTGAACTTTATCACGAGGCAAGTGCTAACTTGGAATCCTGAAAGAAAGAGGAAAAGAGGAAGGCCAAAGAACACATTACGTTGGGAAATAGAAACAGATATGAATAGGATGAGTAACAACTGGAAAGAGCTGGAAAGGATTTCCCAGGACGGAGATTGCTGGTGGGCGGCCTATGCTCCTTCACGAGGAGAAACAATTGTAAGTAAGTAAGTGTGGTGTGTTTTAATAAAAAGTTTGAGTTTTCTGTCATGAGCATAAAATAAAATTTATGTTTAATATACAAATAAGTTGATTTTATCAAAGAAAAAAAATAAAACATTTGATATTTAGCATTGAGTGATAAATTGCTCAGTCAAATTCTAACCAATACGTTGATGTCTATTTATGTACAACAGAGGATTTGTGATTTTCAGCGTGAATGAAATCAAAACAAAATGAATATTTGTTGCTTTTTAATAGTTGAATTCATGGAAAACCTGGAAGTACTGGACGGCATTCTCGTCCTATTTTAGGACTCCTCAGCAGTGCGCATCCACGATCCTACCCCACGATATATATATATATATATATATATATATATATATATATATATATATATATATATGAAAATTCATTAAGAAAAGCATTCACAAAAACTAGATACCACAACAAAAAATGTAAATATTTTTACTTCTTTTAAATCATAAGCATCTAGTTGACTTACATGTTTCTTGTTTTGTATACTGGGAATTCCAAAAGACATTCCACCAAGAAATTCACTTGAAATGAAATTTTAAAAAAAATTAATCAAATTAAGTATTAACCTTTCCAGTGATTATTCAATTAAATTAGAGCCTTAGTATTGTGTATATAAGGCATTTTAATATTTTTGGCAACTTATACGAACGAGAGATAATCAGAATAAATTTGAACTTAATAAACTCTCTAGCTTGACAACAAACTTTGTTATGTCTTATCGTTCAACTGATTTACATTTCAATTTCTCGATTCACTGGTTAATTTGTAGAGTTTTCATGAACACAATTTTGTCATTGCTTTATTAAATTTTACACCGGAAAACACCTAAAAATGAATTTTTTTTAATTGCAGAAGAAAATACTTACCTGGTTTATTAATGAAAAGCTTGATGTTACATTTACCAATTGACTGGAAGAATGTTACGATCTTTGGAATCAGCCATGATCTCAGCTAATCAATTATTCACTGAGGAAACTAGATGATTATGTTTTATGTCTAAACTTGATTAAAAGATTTTAATGCACACTTTCGATTGTGACTCATTAGTTAAAGTATGGTGTACCTCCCAGGGGACTTGAAAATACCAGGTACAAGATATTACTGGATCATAAATTTGCGCTACTGAGTAGTTCCACAATAGAGCGTAATAACTGTTTAATGTTCCACGGTAGTTCCACAATAGAGCGTAATAACTGTTTAATGTTCCACGGTATTCATCAGTTGACATCAGTTATTGTTGTAAGCTATCTTCAAAGCTCATAAAAATATAAACAGAGTCACCTTACTGACAAATGGGAATTGTGACGTAACTGACTTGTTAATTTTCTCTGAATTATGTCACTTCGTATAAATTATGCTGGAGTTAACAATTATTTATTATACACATCATTGTTAATTTAACAACTAAATTGAATTTTAAGTTACTACATGGTAATTGAACTAGCAGGACTCATAGCGATATATATCAATATATGAATACTTTTAGAAACTAGAAAAAAACACTCATTTACTTATATTATTACAGGAGATAGAAGATATTTAGAATCTTTATTTATTTAATGTTGGATTATGTCCATTATAAATATTACCCATTTAAACACTTCTAGTTCACCACCTCACCAATGTCTAGTGAACTACAAATACTTATTTTTTGAGCAAATTAAATAAATAATCAAAAACTGTTGATTAATTTGTTGAGAGAGTTTCCGAGATCTACGACGGAGCCGAAGAGTTTCCATCCAATCAGAACTCAACGGAACTTTCTAGGATATCAAGGTGGCATGCTACTATTGGGCAGTAGCATAACATGCCCCTTTGCGGATTGATTAAATTATAATGTTGATTTAACAAGCGCTAATATCTATAAATACATTTTGATTCTTGCCCAACAAGCACTTCTTCATTCTTTTTCTGTCTTTTGATTTGCGACTGTGGAGGTTCTATATGTTCGACGGCCGTAGTTGTATACTATATTCCGCATTAATCAAGTAGCAAACTTAACATAATACGACAATACGACAATTATTTAATTTGACATTTAATGTCAATCATCAATTATCTCAGTATGCTATTCTTATTGTATGCTGATAATTCCTGTTATCTATTCACCCAGTTTTGACATTGGTTCAGAATGAAATTCGTTTTAAAGTTATAATTATTGAAGTGCGATTAATTTTCACTGTCAAGAAAATTTGTGTATAAAGAGTGGTATTATTCTATAAGAAGTTGTTTTTCGTAGGTCAAGCGTTATCTTCCTTATGGTTGGTGGTCGATTTCATAGTCTTGGTGGCATAATGCTGAAGAATATTTGAAAGAGTTCCATGATAATATTATCGTTGAGTTGATATTTTCAATTTGTGTAGCAAAAAGCAGATTGCGACAAACAAACAAACAAAAACTTACGGATTTACTACTTATGTATGATGTGTATAGAAAGTATCAAGTATTTGACTTGTTCGGCGCTATTGGTTTTACTCCCTGGTGTCAGGAATCAACTTTTGATAACAATTTCAAACCTTCTCAGCACTACAAAAATATTTTTTCATGCAAATGGTTTCTTTAGTCATCTTATAGTGAACAAAACAAAGGGTTGAGCAGAATAACATTTTATTTCTTTCGGTTCTTATTAGCTACTCGCAACTTTTAAAATTTAAAAAATCATAATTATAAAGGGATTTGAAAATACAAAAGATCAGAGGGTTATAAATAGGTAGTCACGTAATAAGCGTACACTAATTATGCATAAGAATAAAAGAGCTATAGGTGGAAGACTTAAAATAGATTTACTGATCTAAACACGAATCGAGAAATGACGTGACAGTGTAATCACATTCAAGAGTTAAAAAGAATTTCATAATGTAACGAAACAGCTTTAAAGGCCATAAAATGTTAACAACTATATCTTTTACAATACATTAATCTGGTTTCTGATGCTTAATAGGAATAGCGTTAGCAAACATTCAAATAATCATCAATATGTGAACTACTGTATAACAAAACCAAAATTATCTTAGACTTTCATTAAACTTCAAATGTTTCCGAACATTGAAGAATAAAACTTCAGTGACTCCTAACATTTAATTGAAGTAATTACAGCTATCTATTTACTGATCTCTCTATAAAAATGCTTGAGAAAATGGAATTTTTTCTTTCAAAAATTCAACATTTCAGCCTACAATGGAATGATCTAATGGAACTTCAAATAGAAAGAATGTATTTGTCAAGTCTCTGCGAAAGGATACATTCTTCCTCTTTAATGTCTCACATTAATTCGGTGCTCAAATACTGTGAAACTAATCGATCAAATTTAGATGAAAGTTCTTAATTAATGGAACTTTGTTTTTCAACAGATTGTTACTAATGGAAATCAAACGTCTTTTAAAAATCACACTTTTGATTCTCATTAAAATAGGTTGCAGCATAAATGTTATGAAGATTGTTAATTTATTTGGTGTTGTTTACTTGTATCTTCCGACTGCAATTGATCAGTCTCTTGTCGGCATATGTACATCCTGTGCGGACTGTCTCGATATTGCCTGAAGTCACAAGTTTTATAAGCAAATATGGATAGTGGCTAGTAGTGGAATTCAGTTTGATGCGCGTTTCGTCCTGTTTGGGATTCGTCAGCCAAATGTTGATGTTCACTCCGGGATTCGAACCCTGTACCGTTCGTTTCAAACGCCATTACGTTATCCACTTAGCCACTTAGAGACTGATCAATTGCAGTCCTAAATAACAATGGGAAGATACAAGTAAAACAAGTGGCTATTACTAAGTTTTATGACGTAAATGCGTTTTAGTCAGAAAGTTTAATTGCCCATAGAATTGTTATCAACGTTTTATGACAAAATGTCTTCATGTTAGCCAGTTGTCTAAATATCTAAGTATAAGATTTGAAAGATTCAGTTAAAAATACCCAGGTATTTCATTGATTATCTAATTTTCACTAAGTATAAAAACATCCCGAATAATGATGTAATCCATAGGTCAACTTACCAGTCTAACTCTTTAGTTAATTGAGCATAGATTGCAAGATGAATTCTTTTACAATATTTTATTTTGTTTAAATTTAACAAAAATTCTTTGTTATAACATGGTGTTGCTGAGTTTTCAATTATTTCAGTAGTTTGTTCAAATGTAACGCCTTTGTCTGGAGTGGCACTTATCTGAAATCGTAGAAAAAAAAAGATACATCAACTTAACGATGTAATTCGCAAAGCTAATAATTACCTAAGTAGATCATTCCGGTTTAAATGTTAGTCTGTTGGAGGCAAAATTCGATCAGTAATGTTGATCAGACAAACATGATATTGGTTAATATTTAATAATCGATTGGTGATAACATTATTGGCTAATTAATTTCATAAATTTTGGTTAACTATGGTGTTTTAATTAGAGATTCACTGGTTATTAACCCTCGATCATATTTCATAGTAAACGTGTTCAGCTGAAGTGAACTATTTAATCATTTAACATTTAGTGCTTAAAAAATTCCACAAATTCTGATTCATATATATAAAAGTAAATGTTTAAGTATGTTTCTATAATCCGAAAGTAACATTTATGAATTGTCTTCTTTATAGATGTCGTGAAATCAAGATCATGACTTAATGATGATATATTGTCAAAGAAAAAAGGACTACTCATAGTATTTTTGAATAAATTTGAATGATCACTTCAAATAGTGTTTTATACTTATTAATTATAATCAGAGAGGGGTTTTTTGGATATTATAGTAATTCAGTAGTTAAATTCGTGAGTCAATCGAAGCTAGACCACCATGGAAAACCTGGAAGTACTGGATGGCCGTTTCGGGATCGTGGATGAACACTGCTGAGGAGTCCTACAATAGGACGAAACGGCCGTTCAGTGCTTCCTGGTTTTCCATGGCTGTCTAGCTTTAATTGACCCATGATCTTAACCAATAAAATATACAGATTTGCGGTTTTTTCACATCAGGATTTGAGAAGATAATTGAAACTTTTTATTCTGATTACCTGAACCGGTAAATATAACAGAATTTCAGCACAAGTAGTATAAATTAATGGATGATAATACTGATAATGTTTTTTTACAATAACCATTCAAAAATACTACAAAAGTATTTAGTTTCACAAGAAAGAATCCTATAAAAGACGCTTACTTTCACGAAAGAGTTGCAGTTCTGATTGTTGGTAGTACGAAGTCCTTTGGCTTCAATTACTGAAGTGAAAAAAATATTCTAGTTACTGAGGTGATAATATGGAGAATATACTCACACAATAAAGGTGCATTCTGCAAACATATTATTATAACTTTCCATTAAAATAAAATAAGCAAACAACATCGTATAAAATTGGGAATGCTGGACACCTTTGTTATCGGAGATTAGTGATTCTCTCATATTAACCACCTCTTTAAGATAGTTGAGTGTTCATCTTAAAATTCAATAAATAAACTTTAAGTTACTGATCATTAAATTTGAATTAACAACTAGTATTATTAAGTTTATATAACCACTTCTCTACCACTGTTGAATTGTTCACATATCAATGGATAAATGGCAAGGAATTTCGACTTATCATTCAGTGAAGTGATCTGATCAAGAATATATAACTCTAATTTTTCTTCCATCCTGCTTTGTTATTCAGTCTTACAATAAATATGGAGTAAAGTTTCTCTTTATTCTAATCTTATTGAAAACATCGAATGAATCACCTACCCTCCTGGCCTACAAGCTTCATATACTCAAATAATTGTGTACTGTTTGTGATTACATCTTAGTCCTTTATGATAAATAAAAGTAGTAGATTTCTACACTTGGTTCTCTCACTGTATCCAATCACTATATTTATGCTTCCTTTGATTGATTTATCACAGTATTATAAAAACATTTTCTTTATTACGGAAGAATAATGCCTTTACTAACCATAACTGGATTGTTGATTTGTGACCATGAAAGCCAAATATCTGCACAGTTATTAACTCAAAATGAGCTTTTGGCTTATCGGAATAAGCCGTCGCTGTTAAAACGGTTACGTTCTATTGTAAAATTATCATGTCGAATTAGAAATCACAATGAGTTGAATATGTAACTTTGCCCCTTTATCCTGTCGAATCACAGTCTTTTCCATGAATTTCTGCACGCATAACTATAACTCAATAGCTAAAGTGAGCCAATGAATAATATAACTTTCATCATAAGGTTCATGTGCTTACGGCGTCTTCTAGTGGCCGGAGATGCCAACTTCTGACGAGTCCCACGTTAACAGTAATAAATTTTCTGACGGTCCTCAATTTTCGACGGTGCCTGGTTACAATAAATGCCACATGTAAATTCCTTAAAGTTTTTTAGGATTGAAGGTTAGTGATGAAGATCCTAAAATATCATTATTGAAAATTTACATAGTTTACTATGTTGACAAGTTATTTATTTGTACAGGGTGACCCAGACCAATCGGAGATCTATTGCAAAGTACATACTACATATCCATAAAATTTTAGTAAAGAATTATCATTTCCTTTTTTCATAAAATTATTTCAAGTTATGCTGGGAGTCTGGAGACGTTGTGGTGTGAGCTACTTATATTCACATAACTCGTATATAACGATAGTCAGGATTAGAATGTATTTCAGTAGAAGATCGAGAAGGAAAGAACGAGAACGGAAAGCAATTGGTATGAAAATAAAGAAACAATCAAATCTGAGTCGATGGACTGATAATTGCAAAAGAAACAGTCAAGTTTGAGACAATTGATTGATATTTTGCAAATTAAGTATTTACTGTATGGATCTCAGATTCTAGTAAAATGTTCTGTCGGCTTCGTCCAATAGTAATTGGAACAACTTTATAAGTATGCAATAAAAAAGGAGATGAGTTATTTTTTTAAATGATTAATATTTATGACAAATTGCATAGAGATAAACATCAATACTTGTACTGGATGAGTATTAACAAATTACAATAAATTCTAGTGAGAAGCAATGACCAGTGGAGTTCAACTGGGTCTGTTGTGAGATAGTAACTCGCTAAAGACGTTGGTGGATTTGTCGCTCAATTTTGTAGATTAGTTGAAGTTAGATAATAACACCATTGGTTGCTGGCTCGGTGGTCTAGTGGTTAAGCGCTCGCGCGCAAGACCGATAGGTCCTGGGTCCGAATCTCGTGAGGCAGGATCGTGGTTGCTCACTGCTGAGAAGTCTCATACTAGGATAAAACGGCCGTCTATTGCTCCCAGGTTTTCCATGATAGTCTAGCTTCAATGGACTTATGGATGAAATTATTAAATTACTATAATATCTACAAAAACCCCTCTCTGGTTAAAATATTGGTTTATTTAATCTTATTTTATCATTACTATCATAGAACTGAAAATACTGATTATAACCTGTCACTTAAGTTTAAATCACCATTAATAAATGATTTAGTTAAATATTTCAAAGATATAAAAATGTTTACACCCCTTTACCTTGACAAGAAATTGAAACACTTTAAAGTCGCAACTACAATCCCACTATATTTGAATATCTAACAAAAGATTAACCAGAAATTTAACTAAAACATAAATTTACCGTGTAATTTAATTGAATGATTTTGATATTCTATATCCAGTAGAAGTTTTCCTATCAGTAAAATGAAAAGAAAGAAGGGTAACTAGTAATGAATGAAATGAAGGTTTGATTAATGAACTTGTGGAAAAACATACAGGATTTCTTTGGTTTTTCGTCATTTTAACTAAATGTCAATTAAGTCTTTTGAACGAGATAAAATCTATTCCTAAAAATATTCATCCGAACAGTATATTTAATAACATCTAATGAATCAATGACAAAGCACTTGGTTCTCATCGCAACCTCAGTACCATTCAGTCATTTAACTGAAATACAGTGTTAAAAAATATTTCCAGTTAATTCAGCTTATGACAGTTTTTGCTGTCTTTTGGTAAACAACGTTCCAATATTTAACTTGAAAAGATTTAAATGTCATGGCTTTCTGCAAGTAATTCCAAATATCTATTCCAATACTGAAACTATGACCGAATGTGTCAAATTCTTCTGAGTTTACTGATTCTTATGAAAGCTCACCTTTAAACTTTACAGATACCTACACAATCATTTATCTAAAGTAGATAATTCATTTAAATAAGAATAAATGATATAAGATTACTATAAAGCATCAAGTTGTAGACGGTGACTATCATGACTTCAAAATTATATCCAATTGACGAATCTATTCGAGTTTCTTCTAGCCTTAAATTCACAGTCGACTGAGGTAAATTTGGCATTGAGATCTTAATGTATATATAAATATCAGCTTACTCCTAATTCACCTTGAAAAATTATACGAGATGTCTAAGCTTGATGTATATTAAGAGGGGCACTTCACGAACTATTTCATATCAAATAATTCATTCGAAATCTCAAATTAATCAATCACTGCAATCACAACCATATAGTTTCCAGATATATTAACAATACATTTATACACATCTATATAAAGTTGATGTGAGGTATTTATCTTCAGGATCTGATATATCAAATCAGATACTTAATTAAATTGGTCATTTACGAAATTAACAAAAGCAGTCATTCTGAGATGGTTCATAAAATACTAGCCAATAGGATTATTAACTATGGATTTTGAACACAATGATCAGTTTAACTATCTTGACATGAACATAAAACGGAAAAACAATGGACAAACACCAAATGTTCGTCAAAACAATCAAGAGTGGATCATTACCACCAAATGTATTTATGAAGTTAAGTTTACTCATAGCAGCAGGTAGAAAAGAAAGATTAAGAGGGCATCTACAAGGGTTTTTATTAAACATGTTCCTCGACAGCCACGTTTAAAAAGAGGTAAGTTGTTCACAAGCGCAATCACTAGATATTTAAGTGATAAGGGGCATAGCATGAGTATCGCAAAGTGGTTTAAAATAAGTAGGAATCAGAGAACATGGCTTTTACTCTGCTTTGTAAAGGCCATCGCCATGATGGTTTTGTCACCTGAACGTTGTATACACAAGAAAATTATGGTAAACCTTACGTTGCCATAGTAAACTAAATATATTGTTTTAACGTCTGTCAGTTATATAGTCTGTTTATTTTTTGTTTTATATTTAAGAGAAATTGGTTGAAATTCACATTAAATGTAAGATTGAATGCTACATAAGTTAGATGTATTGATCAGTATTTATTTGTTAGAAATGTCTTCTTATTTATGATATGATACCTTTGTATATATAACTTCATTTTCAACCAGATACTAATGGAAAACTCATTCATTTCAAGTTATTTCCCCACTGTTGTACAGAATCAATGTAACTACAAAAGTAAATCTTCATAAGGAATATTGCAATAATTAAATACCAACTACATACTATCAAGGACGTAAGGTGATGGCTGGAGATACTCGACAGGAAATGTCCAATCACCATCTTACATCTCAACATTATGCACGTAATGTTGAGTCACCTAGACTAGTAACCACATTGCAATCTGATCGATAGAATTCGATCGATACTATGAAGAACATGACGCACATGAAATTGATCACTACTCAGTCAAGGACTTATGTTATAAGAGGAGATAATGTAGTTTATAAATAACTCAATATCATAAGTCTATTTGATCAACAAGGAAAATTTGAAAATGAAAGGGAAACAAAACAAATATTGTTAAAATTCAACATATATGTTTTGGTATGTTATATATGAACTTACATTTTTGACTCGCCATATTTCTAGAAAACACCATAAAGTTATTTACTCTTTAAGACCAGACCAAAACAAGTCAGTACAATAACATTATTTTTTAGACTAGACATACTTAAAACTTGGGGATTATTGATGTCATCAATAAGATTTAAAGTTGATACTATTAACGTTGAAAGTGTTATCGACAAAGGAGTCTCTCGTACAAACAACGTTTTCTCTAGCGTTTAATTACCCACTCAAAACATTAATAAAAGTGTAAATTATTTAAACACGATATGATTTTAGTTTATTTAATAATTGATAAAATCATATTTTCATATTATTTTAGCGAAATTACATGAATATAGGCAAAGATAGACAGTGGCTAATAGTGGAATCCAGTTTGATGCGCGTTTCATCCTATTTGAGACTCGTCAATTGGATGTGCCTACATCTCAGAGTTCATGTTCACTCTGAGGCTCGAACCCAATACCGTTAGCTTTAAACGCCACTGCGTTCTCCACTTAGCTACTGAGTCCTGAGTCCCAGAGTGAACATCAACTCTGAGATGCCGATACATCCAGCTGAAGAGTCCCAAATAGGATGAAAAACGCGTCAAACTGGATTCCACTGCTAGCCACTATCCATTTCTACTCATAATGCTTGTAAATTAAGACAAAGCACAGTATGCACATATTTCAATATGACACTGATCAATTGCAGTCCTAAACATCAATGGGAAGATTTAAGTAAACAATACCAAATGAATTTACATGAATATGGTTGAAGGTATTGAAACGTACGTTTTGGGATATGCGGTAATAAGTAGTTGTATTTAGTTAATGTGTATTCACAGAATTTGTTTTCATTCCTGACATTATTAAGATCCATCATTTATCATATGATGTAATTATTTTGTTTTGCCTTATTATATAATTATGTATTCTAATTCCTTATTTCTTATCCACTGACTCAAAAGCTCTCTTTTATTCCTTTGCAACATCTCATATTATCCCAAGATATTTTCATAAAAGATTCTTTTATTCTTGTACTAATCTTTACATTTCTACTCGTCAGAGACAGAGATAGAGAGAAAGAAAGAGAAAGAGAAACAGCTAATAATAATAAAAACCAATTTGTTCAACACTATAATTTGAGATAAAATGAAATGCCACAATTTCCTTAAAGAAAAATTTCCCTTCATCTTGTCAAACGAAATGAAATGATGAGAAAAAGAAAAAAAACAAAGCCATCTCAGTTTCTAAGGTAATTATTTTAAACGACATATTAACTTACTATAAAAGAGAAACTGTTCATCTCTATGCATGTAAACTTGTTTGTATGTGTTAAAATAGAAAATCAAAATGAATATTTCACTGATTTTCTTTTCAGTAAATGTATAAAATTGAATAAAAGATAGATTTATTCATTACAAAATCAACTGCATTTTGCTTTATCTTTGCTTTCTTTTTTTTTCTGCATCTTATCATATGCAAACAGTAACTGTACTTAGAACAATATATGAAAGGTTTCACATTTATGCCTTTTAGTTCATAACAATTCAATGGTGAAACATTGTAAAAATGCTTAATTCAATTTTATCAATAAGCAAACAAACATACAAGTACATTCATTGGAATATAAAAGTTATTTTTCTTTTCATCAAACTATGTATCATATAGGAGAAATAATTCTGACAATAACATCTGTCATCATATTAGTAATAAGTTGGTAGTAGTGCTACCTGAAATCCAGATCATTAACCTCAACTTGAAATTTTCAAACAAAACCACTATAGTGATATACAGTGACAGTTGTTGTAAATCAACATAAATTTCTATGATTGTTTTCTTACATTTATACATCGTTTTTATCTTTTTTTTTGTTTTGCTATAGTTTCCCTTTAGTTAAGAGAGAAAAAGAAAACGTGAGATGACAGTCAATGTTGTTCATGTCATGAACTGTGTGTTGTATGTGAAGTAAAAAAAAGAAAAATGCATAAAACACAAATAATAGAAAAGTGTGCACCTTTAGATACTATACTTTACAAAATCAAAATAAATACGTATAATTTAACAGTGGATGTACAAATGTTTAAGAAATGTAACTTAAAAACAATTACGTATATATATATGAAATTAATAGTTTCTTCTTTTGTAATCTAATAGGTTATGCTTTCAGTTATATATTCTTATGTCTCATAGTGAGTCATTGGTAAAACATTAAACTGAATTTAATATTCTATTTTTATTCTAGGTTGAGATGTACTATAATAGAATTTACGTTGTTTCTTATTAGGGAAGTGACAAACCTAAATGTTATCGTGTGAAGGAAAAATCAATCGTAAAATTAAGATTGAATTCTGTTCACTGACTCGGTGTATTTTCATTTGGATCATTTCATTCATCGTGAAGTGAGGAGGATAAAGGCAGAACAACAATACGGTCAATTTTCACTTGATAATTGAGTTACATAAAGATATAACTGTACTCCTGGGTTACTAAAATTAGAAAACAAATACATTGGATTCTCGATAATCATGAGTGAATCTCTATCTTCTTCTCCATGGCCGTTATCTAGGATGAGAAGTTCCATAAAAGTTAAATTAATACCAAATTAGTTTGATTACATATCGATTGTGTAATAATTGTTGACTGCACTATTTTATCAACTGAACATTTGTCACTAAACACAGAACCACAATAAATTAATCAATACAAGAATAAATTCATTGAAAATCAAGTAACACACCTCCTAATGAATGAAATAATACACTGAGTCAGTGAACAGAATTAAATCTGAATAACTTACCACAACGAAAGTACACTGAATGTAGACAGAACTAAATTTACTTTAAGTCGAAATGAATTTTAAAATGGATTTTTTTCTTTGTATGATACACGTGTAGGTTTAATCATGTCTAACAATCAGAGAAATTCCTCCTGTATTCCTTATAAGGTTAATACCAGCCTCAATATCGGATAAAAGAGAGGGGTTGGGCATGCGATTGGCTTTCCCATCCCGTAGAAAAGAACCTTGCTAAATAAATGCTAACCACAAAAAATTATTTAAACTATTTAAATTATGTCCTAAGAGTAAAAGGATCTTCATTTAAAAGAATTATGATACTTCATGGTGAAAGCCAAGATTGTTAGGAAATCCCAAGGTCGATGGCCCCCCATGACAGCCAGAGCAACAATTAATATAAATACATGAGATTTCCATACAAAGTGGGAGACTTGCAAAACAAGTCAAGTAGCTGCAAAAATGAAGAAATGTATCTTGGCGGTTCCCGGAATCAGTGAAACCCATTGGACGCAAGCTGGACAGAAAATATTAGATTTAGGAGAGACACCGTTGTACTCTGAGTATAAAGAAGAAACTTCCCCGCACACACAAGAAATCGCACTGACGCTATCCAAAAAGCACGAAAAGTACTTATAGGATGGAAATTCTATTGATTCGGAATCATCGAAACATCATTCAAAACGAAGGAGGGAATCTCAATAAATGTTATCCAGTGCTATGTACCCATTAGTGAAAGTGAACAAGATGCTGAAGATCAGTTTCATTAGAGGCAAAAATTAATCGTAGAGAAATGCCCCGGGAATGACCTGACTATTCTGATGGTGTAGTGGGCATTACTCGAAAAATTATAAATAAATAAATAATATGTTTGTAATATCTCAATGAGTACAAAAACTCGATTTTCTGACGTTTTATGACTTAGTGTTAGCCACCTCTTCAGAGAATAAATAACCAAATGAAAACTAATCCAAGTTTAAATAGTTCTATTTCTACTAATTGTACTATTTAAACTTGGATTAATTTTCATTTGGTTATTTATTCTGTGAAGAAGCTAGGGAAACAGCATTATAAAGATTTAATATGGCCTTCCTTCGAGACAGTGACAAACTCGGCGAATTCCGGATAGCTCTTGGAAACCAATTCAATCCTTACAAGATCTACTCAAAGAAGAGGAAAGTACACGGACAACAACTAGAAGGGGATCAAAGTAGCACTCATTTCAACGTACAAACAGGTTCTGAACCGCAGAAAGCTTTATCGTAGTGAATGGGTGTCTATCGAAACCCTGGGCAGAGTGTTATTGAATAGAATGAAATATTTCACGTACACTCAACTTCGGGATCAACAGGGTGGTATCCGTCGTACACAAACCGCCACACAACGCTACGGATCATTTGTTGAATAGTCAATGCGATGGAACCGGTGTTAGACAAGGCTTCTTACTCTCACCATTCCTCTTTCTTATGGTGATCGATTGAGTAATGAAGACCTTCACATATGGGGGGAAGCTCGGAATAAAATGGACAGCTTGGATGTAAATAGACGATTTGGACTTTGGACAGTATAGGAGTAGCCTCCGCAGCAGTAGGCTTCAATATACACATGAGAGAAAGCAAAATCCCAAAATGCAATACAGAGAGCACTGAACCAATAACATTCGATGGTTAAAAGATACATAAAAAGTACTCATGCCACAGATCAACAGTTTTACGATAAATGATAATCATCCGCAAAACGCGTTTACAACTTTTGATGCGATCTTTATATAATAATTAATTTCAGGCTACTTATTCGTCAACTATCTGTCGAGAAATATTCCAAATATACTAACATGTACTGTTACCTAAAGAGGCTCTTGTTTATGTGATAAGGCCCTTGACAGTGAAATTAGTTAGTTCAGGTATGAAGTATCGGTAAATGATGAGTTTATTCAACATTAAATCCCCTTAATATATAAACCTAAATGTGAAATTATTTGAGGGATTATATTTAACTTCGAGAACTAAGCAACGTACGTTATGTTTTCAAAGAATGTTCTTGCTGTAAAATGTAACGTTTAATACAATGCTACAAAATTTCTTACCTTTACACGGTGAAAGGACATCGAGAGGTGAACGAAATACACGTGCATTACATTCGTTTGGATGTCTCATGGCTGAATGTGATCTAATGCAAGTGTGTTTGTCCGGATTGATATATTTCTCGCATTTACTCCGTCTGCTTTTGATACTACTACCTCCATAATTGTTACCACCAAAAGTAGTTTTATTATATTGATCTTCTGAACAATTATTATGTTGATAAAGGATATTATTACTACAAATTGACATAGGTGATGAGGAAACACGAATAGCTAATTGATTAAATGAACCATTCATAGGATATAATATATCTGTATCAGGTTTAGAATGAGATCCAGTTGAACTAAGGGAATCTAATCGGCGTAAGTGAAAAAATGAATGTGAACGAATTGGAAAATTCCCATTATCTAAATTAATATAACTACTATTATTAAGAATAGTATAATGTTGTAAATCATCTAATTTTTGATTTTCTAAAGAAGAAGATAGACATTCACTAGATGTTAACAAATTAACTTTATGGTCATTTGTAATAGATTGATTTGAAAATGATCGATCAGTAATTTGTACTGGTTCAGTTACTACAATACTATTTTCATTTAAAGCAATATCAAAATCATTTAGAAATTTACGATTTAAACAATTCTCATGATCATGATCATCATGAATATCATCATTCGTCAAATTTACTGTTGATAATGTAGGTAATAATAATTGTAATTGTTGGTAATTCATTTGTTCATTCTCTTTAATCTTTTCACTTTGTAATTTTGAACATGTAGTAGCTATCGCACTAGATATAAGTGAAGATGGAGCACTAAATGAATTATATCCAAATTTATTCTTAATATTAGATTTTATATTTTGTGAATAACAAATGGGACGATGACTATTATGATGATTTGCTACACGACGTTTAAAATGACGTTTTATATTTGAATTTATTACTAAATTATCAGAAGATTTTTGAAGTAACCATAAATTTTTTGTATTATTTATTGAATTATTTGGAAGTATAGGTATTAATGATAATTTAGTAATATCATTGATTTTATTATAATTTCTATGGAAATTATTATCTGAATTTATTGATTCTAGGTCAGATCCTCGTGAAGAGATTTGATGTTCTTGATCTTCTACAGAAATCTGTGATGATTGAGTTATTTGAAGTGTAGAATTTGACAACGATGTTATAGTTTGTAAATGTCGTTGATCAGTTAAGACTAATATAGGTTGTTGTTTAAATTCATATATATCGGGTATATATGTTGTTTCATTTAAATTAAAATATTGTTGACAGGTAATATTCTCTTTATTTTTATTATCAATTCCAGAATTCATTGTGAGTGTATTATTCATGATATGAGTATTATTTTCTACAATAGGTAATGTAAGATGCTTTTTTTTGTATTGATAAACTGTTCACCTTATTTTGTAACATTGTTTGAAGCATATTTTATTCAAGTTGAATTTCTAAACATTTTCTTATTTAGTTTAATTACCTACCATTTATCATTGCCATTATTAACTAGATGGTGGAAATTAAAAAAAAACTGAAACAAAACAAAAGAGATTTTATACAAGGTTATAATGATTTACAATAAAAAAGTATTTTCTTAAAAAGTAACACTTTCAGTTAAATTATTGTAATATCTATAATAACTATTTCATTAAAAATGTATTATTGAATATTTTTTTGATCATTTTCGCAATGAGATCCATTTATCTAATTATGTTATGGAGAATAGCTCTCAAATGCCTTGGTACGGCCGAGAGTAGGTCGAGTCAGCTCTCCATCTCCAAATGCTCTCGCATGGCCACATGCATACAATCACTGTCAGGGAAATCCTACTCACTAAATTCTTGTGGCAGAGGTGTTGTTTACGGAATCGAGAGGACGAAATGCGAATGTCCCGCACTTTGACCGGGTTGGTGGACATAAAGAGTCCACCTGGGGGAGTTGGAAAGCCCTCATTTCAAACCAATGATTCACATGGACCCCAGTATCCTGAATGAAAAAATGGCCTGTGAACCAATTATTGATGACCGGTTACCATGGGACTGCATCTCATTGCGTTGCACCACTGCCTTGTGGATCAGACCCTTAGATCAAAGGCTCGGGGTTTGGTCCCATAAGGAAACCACCTGATTTTCTTTGGGTACCCGGTTAGTACCCAACCCCCACACAAATTGATTTATCTATCCAGTGCCCCTTTGTTACCTCCTTGTACCAATGTTTATGAGTCGAAATAAATAAATAAACATGAAGCATAACATTATTAGATTATTAAATTTATTTGATTTTTCATGTAAAATGTGTATACTGGTAAGAAAATAAGTGTAATAGTGTTGATATTTGAATTCTCATTATTAAATTATAATGCAATAGTAAAAAAGTGTCAATAAACTTAAGGCTATTCGTAGAGCAACTAATCAATCTTTAAATTGTAGCATGTGGCTGTTACTAGATATTTGTCAACTTGAAAATAGTTCTCGAGGGATATTTTATCAGATAAAAACTACCAACTCTGTTTACACATTGCTCTACACAAACAAACCTATCAAAAAATCTATTCAATACCAAATTCAACACACACACTTTGAAATAAAGATGTAGTGAAGGTTGTTGACCTATACTATACACCTTATCCAGTTGAACATGTCAAGCATTTTATTGACAAGTAAGAGGATTCTTCTTTTCTTCAAGAAATTTTATTTAAAAAGTTTCTAGTTACTTCTTAAATTTTCGATTGAGATCATGAACCGATTGATGTTAGACCGCCATTGAAAATCTGGAAGCACTGGACGGCCGTTTCGTTCTATTGTGGGACTCCTAAGCAGTGCGCGTCCACGATCCCGCTCGCAGGATTCGAACCTAGGGCCTTCAGTCTCACGCATGAACGCTTAGCTCTAGACCACTGAGTCGGCATCCAACGGTGTTAATATCTAACCTCAAGCAATCAACGAGGTTGCGCGACCATCTTCCATTGTACTGAGGTAGATACCCGCGAGCGGGATCGGGGTTGCGTACTGCTGAGGAGTCCCACAATAGAATGAAATGGCCGTCAATCGCTTCTAGGTTCTCCATGGTTGTCTAGCTTCGACTAACTCATGATCTTAACCATTGAAATTACTGCAATCTCCACAAAACCCCTTCTGATACTAGTAAACATATGCTCACTAGTGACTGGCTTCAAGAGGTATATCCCGGAGTTCTAGTGTGAAATAGTGACCATTGGAAGTCAACCGGGTTTGTTGTGAGATAGTAACTCACTGAAGACAATGGTGGATGTGTCGCTCAATTTCGTGCATTAGTTGAAGTTAGACATTAACACTATTAGATGCCGGCTTAGTGGTCTAGTTGGTTAGTCGCCTGACGCGAGACTGATAGTTCCTGGGTTTGAATGTCGCGAGTCGGGATTGTGGATGCGCACTGTTGAGGTGTCCCACAACGACCGTCCATTGCTTCTAGGTTTTCCATGGTTGTCTAGCTTTAACTGACTCATGAATTCATTTATTAAATTATTTTAGATTTGTAAAACTTGTACCTTATTTATTACGTACAGATCTACATATTTGATTTTGAACCACACTTTTTCTATGCAAGCACATTACACAACCCAGTCGCCTAGACCAAACACGGGTAATGTGAAATTCTAAAGTATATCTTATTAACTTAAACATGTATTCTATAGTTGTTGACCCACCTCTAGATTTTTACTGTTACTGCGAAAGAATCACCCTCTTATCAATCCAAAACTATCGTTTCTCTTTTTTTTAATAAAGGATTTATATTATTATATTTTCATTTATTTTTTACAATTACACATTTAATCAGAACCACATGAAAACAGACCGAATATGATTAATTAGTTTAAACACTACTAACTACATAAGTAAGAATGTTATTATCTTCTGAATAGTTGAATAAAATTTGCATAAAATTTCGTTATTTCAACTATCCCTAGTAAACTTGAAAGGTGAGCAAATAATATACAAAGTTTAAGCTTTTCATCAATACAATTATCAATGGATTTGAAATTATCACTGATTCATTCAAAGTTATTTATTCCTACTAATTTTATGTAAATAACAGTTATGGTGAAGAAGAATTGTAGCTCATGTGGATGATTTTGATGAAGTTTTGTTCTCTGAAGTTTGTGCTGATGATGTCGTTCAGAAGAACGATGAAAGCTCGGCGACCAAATCATCCAGCTCAGAGAACAAAACTCCATTAAAATAACAGTCATATTTTACACTGAATTCAGTTTACAACACTAAACAATAATTAATTGTTTCACGATATAATGGAACTACACAATAGTTACTGATTTTATTAATTTCTGTAAATAAAAAGGAAGACATGATGTATAAGATTAAAATAGATACCATTATCGATACAAGTCTCCACTTTTCCATCATAATGTTTTTCGGTACCATGCTTTTTAGGATAGACAGTACTCATCAGAGAGTGAAATTGATTTTAAAAAGGAATTTACCGAATAAACTAAGGTAAATAAAGTTGTAAAGAAGTCATTTAAAACTGTAGTCATATGTACAACTAGGCCTTTTTAAAATAAATATTGTATTATATAAGGTTTAAGTTAGTTGCCCCCCATCGACATCAGATTATTGTCGTGATGTACAATACTGATACAAGGTCAGCTATATTTAATAGATTATGATATTCATGTCTGTAATGAATTCAAACATAAGTAAATAATACTGAAAAAACCAACATTGCATAACATCTCTATTGTAATAACACAATAAAGGAAAAAACTACTTTGTGACAAGTCATAAAACAAACAGCCGTAGTGAAAAGGTGATTGATGAACAAAACTATAGTTTAGATTTATCTGTATATGTTTAATGGGCAGTATTGAGGTAAACACTGGTCAAAGCTTCATATCCAAGTTGGTAACATTCATTCTGAAGATAAAGCGGGAAACAACTAATTATGACGTAGATTAGATTCGAAGTGAAATGAAATGTGATGTTTGGTTTTGGTTATTTTCATAATAAGTATAGCTACTTAAAATAATACGTTCTTATAGATGCTCGTTTTAATCTTATAGATATATTCCTCTTGTAGTTCTATGAGCGTCTGCTGAAATTTTCACATCAGATTTTCACTTGAATAACTTTGTTGGAGAACTCTAAAAGAAACAATTTTTCATTGACGATAAAATAATTTATCGTCAACTTCATTCATACTGAGAATCACTTGTATACCGATAGGAGTGGTATCAGCTGGTCTGCTTCCTATGCTGTGAATAAAACTAAAAGCCCCTGGGTTTGCGATGATTTGAAACATTTTATGATACCTGAGTTTTCAAGATAGACAACCACTGAAGACAACGAAGTACTGTATAGCTGCTTCGTGTTAGTATATGACTACTCAGCAGCGGGTATCCATGGTCTCACTGAAAATCTAACCCAGGACCTTCAGGTTTCATTGCTAGCGCTCAATATCTAGATCACTGAAATGGTATCCAGTAGTTTAGATGTTTCAATTCAATATGTAATTTATTTAGTAATAATTAGAAGCAAAATTAAATTGTAATTTAATACTCCTCCAAATTTTTCCTGTAACAAAATTAAAAGTATTAATTAAGTTTTAAGGGGGATAAAGTGAATATACTTTACTAGAGTCAGTATTATCCACACAGGTAATGTCTTATTGCAACTATATAGCTTTAGATCAATGTTGCCACGATTGAAAAACCGAAAATTAAGAAGTAAACTAATTATGATTGTTACAGTAAACCTCTAAAATTTTTCTATTCTTGCTTTACAATATGAATTCTAAGGTCTGGATGTCAAACACCCTCCATCTGTTTTCTTCGTAATAACATTCGCTGATTCTTCATTTTCTGCTTGCCCCCTAAATTTCATATGTTATACGTTTTGAAAGGTTACAGATAAACTAAAACATACTAAATTTATTATCTTTTCGGTTGTTAAACAGACAGAATCTGTCACTGAGATATGGTGAAAACCACAGGAACTTATGACAAGGGGGCCAACCTTTATAAGTAAACAATGCTTTTACAAGTTCTTTATTCACCTTGGTCATTTAATTAGTTACTTATACCTTTCTTACAATATTCTTTTAACTTCTTTCATAATCTCTCTTAATAATCTGATGATCTAACTATCTTCTCACCCACATACTGAGTTACTGAGTGTTTACTATTTTTAGAGAAAATACTGAGATGCACTACTTAGTTAATTTACCATTATTTATTTGTTATTGATTCTAGATTTAATTTAAAAAGCAATATGTCAATGTAGAGCTTTGATTGAGAAACTAACTGAAATAAAGAAATATTCCTCCGTTCAACTTGTATCCATTTAATTTCGCAATGACAACAATAATTTATTTATGTTTACGCATAACGTACACATATGCTTTCATGAAAACTTTACAACCCTCCATAACCTTTAGAATTGATAAATTTAAGAAGAAATATTACAATGGAAGTTTAAATCTGAACGAAATTAATCAATTCATTTTGATCAGCATCTAAAAGAGACAATGCAAAAAGTGATGCTGATAAAATCCGAACTAAGATAAAACATCTGTTCAGTGTTTTCTTGTTTTTTTTTGGATATTTGCCCAGTAAAGTTTGTCATAGACAAAAAGCTTTTTAAGCAGAGATGGATAGTGGCTAACAGTGGGATCCGAGGTGGACGTTTCGTTCTACTTGGGATTTGTCAGCTGGGTTTACCTACATCTCGGAGTTGACGTTCACCCTAGGACTCGAACTTGGTGCCGTTGGCCCCAACCGTCATAGGAAGATACAAGTAAAACAACACCAAATGAATTTTAAAAGCTTTCTAGATTAAAGAAAGTTTTCAGTATCATATTTTTCCTTTCTAACTGACAGAAACAAAATGACAGGTAATATCAGCATTCGGACAATTCGTGAAATCATCTATGAACAGGAAACAGTACGATTTAGTAACGGATATTAGAAAAATTGTTTAATAATTTTAATTTAAAGGAATAATTATCTACTTAGATCTATACAATTTTAAATGTCAATCTAATTATCATTTATATGATCCCTTACATGAAAAAAGTTGTTGGAGGTCATAATAAGACTGTTAAACCTTTTTAAATTGATGTGGCCGACAGAATCTCTACATAACTCATAAATCAACTATAATAGCCATATGAATAACTACCCATCAAACGTATGTAAGTTATGATAGTAAAAAGGGGTAGCAGGAACACAAAAACCCTTGCTGTTTCAAGTACAGATAACCATAAAAACAAGACAGATATTCACTTATTACAGCTGTCGTACATCTAAACTGTAACCACCTATGAAACTGATCAAACGGCTAATGTTTGAGAACGATCACCATGCACTGGTCAACACGAGACCGTAAAAATGTATGCAGCTTTATATGGCACTATTTAATTTTTTCGAGAGCGATAAGCTCCCTTATCTAATTTCCATTATATGTATTTGCCAGTTCATCTACCCATGTGAAACAAAGTACATAGGAAGTAATCAAGACTTGCTTTGAACACAGTACAATTCTACAAGAACGAGAAAAAAGTGGTCAAAGGTTATATCACTAAAACTTTGATCGACTACGATCACTCAAATAATCAATAAATTCGTTTTAATGTTGCTGATAGAATTCATCAAAATCCATTGAGGTTTCTTAAAATTGAATCTCTTAAAACAGAAGAAATTTCTACTATCTGCGAAACGAAGCCTTAACTTTGTGTACACATAGTATGTTTTATTTATCTTCTTACCTTGGTCTTTACTATTATTATTATTATTTTCGTTTCACTTACTTTGCATTTGAAAATATCCACCTCTCTCTAAGTATTCCTCATATCATTTCATTTGATCCCCCTAATACTTTTAATTGTTTTGACAGGACCGTTTCAATTATCTTGCCCCATTCATACTGTATTCCAATGTTAGCTTATTGAGTTAACTATCATCCATTATTTACATACATCCTAGATAAGTTGTAATATATGACCTAGTATTAAAGTCGCTATGACGTCATTATGTTTATTCATTGTTAAGATTACCTCATAAAATAAATCTTTAAGATTTAATAAAAATTAATGACAATGTCGTTAAAAATTGATCATGAAGTTTTTGTCTTATGTTACGATGGAACTTATAAATCAATTTTCAAAAATATCTTTATTCATTTTAATCACTTTTTGATAAAATTTTCGTTAGTGATGAGCTATACCTAATGGCTGTTTAGAATCATTTATCGTTTCCTTCCAACCTTGCCAAAACATTTACACATACAAAAGTTGTACATCTGGATCGTAGGACGTCATCAAAAATCTTTACTGTCTCATTTATCTCTTCCGAATACTACACTAATGATGTAATACCTTAATTTTATGTTATTCTTTTCCATATTACGGTACGAGTTATTACTTGATCTATATGACAATCTCTAGTTTCTTAATAAATGGCTAAGATACTAATCATTCCAATGTATTTTCCCGTAACAAATTTATTAGTGTACAAATATCCATATAAAAGGTCAGTTTTTAAAAATATAGATTCCTAAATATGGAAATTTGGCTTCGTAAAACAAATACTACCTAACCTTTCCAACAGCATAATGATTTGCTTCTCAAGTAATCAGTATTTACATACTGATGTTTTTCCTTTATCGTTTCACTTGACTAAAATCTCATATTTTTAGTAAAATTTTATAAATATATATTGTTGCTTCTATATGGATAATTTACTATCATCAAACTGTTTTATGGTAAGAAAAAGAAGTTTTCAGTCAAATAGTTTCTGTCTTTTCTGTCTCTGGTGGTCGGTGGTCGATATATTCCTTAAACTCCGTATACAGTTCGTCTCAGTAACCGTCTCTAAATAACGCTCCAACGGTATATTAACCAGAAGGCGAATACGAAGTGTTAATTACGTTTATTATGGGACCACACACAGATATCCAAAATTACAGATCCGTTAAGCAAGCATGAAATAGTTGTGCCGAAAGGCAAACAGACAAGCGAGCGGACGAGAGAGAGCAAGGGCAAGAGCGAGCGAGTGAGCGAGATAGTAATAAATATGAATAACATGGGCATATATATACATAGTGAAATGAATGAATCATCGAGTCAATTAAGCGGTTAATAGTAAAGCTAGTAGCGTGAATAAATGCGTAGGTAGTAAGGCTTGCCGAGCATACATGTTCATACATTCGCAACAGTAATAAGGATACATTGATATAGATAAGTTTTTGTACGGATGACTCAGTTCGTTAATAGATTAGTAAAATGACTTAACCGAATTAAATGTGAACAAACACAATAGTATGTGAGCTGCTATAATATATATATGGTATCTTAAATATCTATTATTATTTAGTAGCCGAACTACAGAAGCACATTGAACGTTAATCCACAGGAAATTTAACGATTTATCACCCAACTAGTTTGTTGTTGAATACACAAACATGAGGTTTAGTTATTGGAGAATTTAATATTTAGTATTAAAAAGGGTTTTTTGGATATCATGGTAATTTTTAATAGTTGAGATCATGAGTCATTTGAAGCTAAACCACCATGGACAACCTGGAAGCACTGGACGGCCGTTTCGTCCTATTGTGGGACTCCTCTGAAGTGTGTATCCACGATCCCACCTCACGAGATTCGAACATAGGAATGAAGACAATGGTGGATGTGTCGCTTAATTTCGTGGATTAGTTGAAGTTAGACATTAACGTCATTCGATGCCAACTCAGTGGTTCAGAGATTAAGCGTTCACACGCGAGGCTGACAAGTCCTGGGTTCGAATCTCGCAGGCGAGATCGTGGATGCGCACTGTTGAGGAGTCCTACAATAGGACGAAACAGTCATCCGGGTTTTCCATAGTAGTCTAGCTTCAATTGGC
Source organism: Schistosoma spindalis (assembly GCA_946903255.1). NCBI lineage: Eukaryota > Metazoa > Platyhelminthes > Trematoda > Strigeidida > Schistosomatidae > Schistosoma > Schistosoma spindalis. Next base: position 9,679,619 of record OX336423.1, on the reverse strand, counting down.
TCATGATCTTATATATTAAAATTTAATAATTCATTAAATTATACATTAATATATTTTTTGCAGTCATATTTCTCTATGTCTATCAAAAATTAAATCTTTAGAAATACAGAAAAAGCGATTACAACATTTTAACTGTTTGTAAAAACAAACGTAACCCGAATCTTGGTTACGAGATATAGATCGAAATACTCACCATACATTAACAAAGATTTCACAGTTTCAAATGAGTTAAATTAATCCTTATTAAATCTCAAATTTTTTAGTAAGTTAATAATTCATAGAATTTTTTAGAAACACTATTGTCCGTTCATTTAAACATTAACTTAAAGTAAAAGATTAGAGTTGTTATCACAACTATTTTGTACTGTATTCAAACTGATTTCTAATTGGTCAATTCATTAGAACGTATGCACATTCAAAAATTACCCATTGTACATTAAAAGATTTGTGGGTGAGACTTTAATTAATGGACGACCTTTGAGCGATGCTAAAGTGGCCTTGAGAATGTCCACCTACTGACTAGTGCTAGATGAGGGTTTTAAACCTGTGTGTAGGATAAGATTTGTGATTTACAGTTAATGGTTGGGGATAGGTATGAGATTTCGGGTTTTCATCACAAACTGACATCAGCCAAAACGCCAAAACGCTATTTAACCAAATGGATAAAGAATTTCGCGCCAAAATCCATAACCTGTTATCTTAAACCTGATTGGTTCGTCCGTAAATTATAGTCTCGCCGATTTGTGGAATATGACTGGTTAATAATATTCAGATCGTTCGAAATTGAATTGTATAGAAAACCAAAGATATTTAAAGAAGAGAAGTTATTATTTTTTTATGAGGATTAGAGATAATAACCACAACATATATTCAACACACTAATAGTTAGTAATTGTCTGTACTTTTTTTTAAAGTAAAAAGCCATTTTGATCATTATTATCATTTATCAATTATTACCAAACTTCATATACTTAAAGTATGTGTGCCTGTATTACTGAATATCGTACCATTGATTCACACTGTTTGTCACTAATCTATAAACAAATAGGAAAACATTCTTTACAAACGTTTCCATCACAAACATACAAAATATGTATACAATAAAGATTTGTAAGCCACTTTTGTGTTGGAAAACGATAAAAGGTAAATAATTTCGTGACATTTTTTTGATGATAAGAAATTTTACTGAATTAGTACGCATCTTTTTCTTTGCACATCTGTATATAAATAAATATTACATTTAGTTGTAGAACCTCTTGTTTAACAGAACTGTCATGAGATAGATGATAATATGAAATACAAGCATAGACAGAGAAATTAGCCTTTTGACGCCAATAATTTTACATTCGTAGTTTTTAGAAAACGTTTGCTTTAAATGCTAAGGTGGAATTCTAGCTGAATTAGGCACTAAAAAACAATGTTTATGCATAAATGAATACAACGAGTATATAAAAAAAGATAGTGATATGACGCTTTTAATGATATGATTCGCCTAATTAGCTAGGCCTGTTACTTATCTCAGAATAGGTTGGCGAACAGAGACCAGCTGTCGACTATATCCTTGGAACTTTCCACCTGTTTTCAAATGCTATTCATAGTCTTGATGTCCGGCTCCAGCTTTTGGCTCGAAGAATATAAGTGAGGGCTTAACTTGTAATATAGTTTAATGGTTTCCGTAAACTGTATCCGATCCACCTCAATCATCCTATCGCGATTTCTTCCTCACCCAGTAGTTCATTTGTTATCTTGTCTCTGTGTTGGGGTATTCAGAAAATACCCCAGAAATTATCTAATGCTATTCCTGAATGAGAAGTAGTGTCATTTCCCCATTGGTCAACATTCTTCCAACGTGTCATCGCCTTATTAGTCAATATTTATTTGTGTCACTTCCTGAAGGTTAAATCTTGTACAAATGTTACTTTCTATTTTATGGTACGATGTAGTTTGTTTGATTGCTATATAAACAGAGTATGTTTAAAATATAATGATTCATATCTCCGAGGCTGAGACTTGTGTTCTGGACTCAATTGGCTGGGCTAGACAGGGAAGCAGGACCAATCAGAGCTCTAGGCTGCTCGCTCGTGTTTTATGCGTCACTGATTCGATCGATAATAGGCTGCTCTCTAATAGGCGGATCACACGTTATAACACTCTGCCCAACGGATCTAGAGTATTATGAGCAGACGACTGTTCACAAATACCTGTACTCCATTTTAGAAGCTTGTGGTAGCTCTCCAACTTTCGGCTCAGTACAGTAAAACTGTTTTGACATTTCACATGTTGGAAATTCTGACCTTGATCATGCATGATAGTACTTCAGAGTTTCAGACACTCTCCAACTGCAAGAAACTTTCCCTTACTTTGACAATTCGAGTCTTCACATCTGCATCAGATCCTTCCTGTTTATCAACGATGGTGCCCAGTTAGATGAGGCTTCCACGTATCCCAGAGCTCCGTCATTACGTGTGACTTTGGTTGTGCTCGCTATGTTGTGCTTCAGATTCTTGCTTTTTCCCTTGAGATTGTTGAGACTTATATCTGAAGAGGCCGCTGCTACACTGGGTATCTTCATTTGCATTTATTACTGTGTGCGATAGGACGACTAAGACATCTGCAGAGCCCGGTAGTCCAGCTGTGTTCAAGATGTCCACCATATTATGTGCTTGTCGTGAGCTTTACAGGTCTTCATAATCCAATCTGTTATATCTCAAAGGATAATAAATGAATGGCAACTGGTTGGTGTTATTTATGAACTTTTGTTATATATATATATATATATATATATATATATATATATATATATATATATATATATATATATATATATATATATATAATTCAATAACTAGATTATTTATATTCACACCGCTTTTATCATAAGCTTTCACTTGATCTACAGGCTACTACAATACAATTTACTATTCATAAGTTATTCCCAGTTTATTAGTAATAGTATCATACGGTCACAACCACTGTTATCTTGATCTTGTTGTTTTCCATTTTATGGTGTGATGTAGTCTGATTTGCTTGTATATCGACTACGTATGTCTGAAATATATTATTCATATAATGGTGGTTGATATCGTGTTCTGGATTCGACGCGCAGGGCTATGCAAAAATCAGATTTGACACAGCTGCTAGTTCTGACTAACGTGTCATTGGTTTAGGAGAGAAAAAAGTCGCACAATTCGGTATTCTGACAGGTTATTTTGTCACGTGGTAATTAGCAGGGGCAAAAGTCAAAGCAATCAGCTTGTTAACGTCGAAGCTGGGCATATACTGAATCGTGCAATAAGTGGAGGTGTATAGAATATGCCTTGCGGAAACCATTAGAGTACACGACAGACTAAGCCTTGACTCGTGTTTTTCAATACAGAAGGAGAAAAACACTTGGCCTCTAGTAATCGGATGCAGACATCAACATCATAAACAGCACTTGGCATCAGCTGAAAATGAAAACCCAAAACAGAGTTGCTAGGGAATGTCCGGTTAGTGACCTTTGGATTAACGTGGGAAAAAAGGCTTTCATGAGTTAGAATTGTTAATGTTGTTAGAATAATCTCGTGAAGTGTTGACTCAAGATAAAAGACCGCCTAATAATCCTGTAAGACTTGAAAAACTCCAAATTGAATCGGCAATAGCGATGCATGTTATTTTCAGTAACCAACATGCAGATATTATGGATATCAAAGTAATACAAAAAGGCTTTTCTTACTACAAACAAAGACGAATAGTTGAAGCTTTCCATATATTGCTAAATCCTACTGCCTTGAATAGAAGAGAAGGTCCTGTTGTCTGTCCGACTTGAATAATTTATTCGAGCTACCATGTCTGACTCTATTCACATCTCGCACTTTTATTATACACACAAATTCAACTCTATCCTTTCACATTACAAATGTCACATTTTTCACCCATTAGCACACACAAATACACAAGCATATCTCACATAAATTACCTTGATAGGAGTAACATGATATTGACTTGGTCAGACCTGCTTTTTTTCATTAATCGTAAAAAACATTTATGCTTTGCTTGTTTGTACTATTTAAACCAAGATTAATTTAATTAGTTTATTTACTCTCTGAAGAAGTGGCTAACACTGAGTTATGAAATGTCAGAAAGTTTAATTTTTCTACTGATTGGGATATTACAAATATATTATTTTTATAATTATCCATTTTTTTTATTATTTTCCTAATGTACCTTCTTTGCTCTATCTCTTCACAACTTTATTTTTATTGTGTGGTGCATTTATAAATTGGGTCCATTTTATACCAATGTTTATAGGTTTAAATAAATAAGTAAATAAATTTTCGGAAGATAAATATTGTAGTGTAAGATATAAATGAAAATATGCTATTAAAATCAATCTGTTCTGAAATTATTATTTGTTATGTGAACTCAACTCCGTCCGGTGCCATTCTAGTTACTACCAGTTTCAAACCGAGGTAAAGGAGGATGGTTGGGCATTCATTAAGTAACTCTATCCATGAATAAAGAATTTCGTTTTGAAAAACACCGTACAGACTTACTACTTTCCAAACAGTATTTGAAACAAATATATTATCTTTATTTTATTTTAAACTGCTTCTTCTCAAAGAATTCTAATCCAACGAAATACATGTAAGAAATTTGACTTTGAAGGAAACGTAGATGCAGTTTAAATTATATGTCCGATTGTAATTTTTAAACGAAGTTTTGACTCATATCAGCTCTGATATACTGGACCCCTGAGTAATTTTATGAGCAATCTACAATCCTCTAAAAGCATTGCCATCAAGAAGTTTCTTCAGGTTAACGAATTTCTTGGTGTGTTATATAAAAAGTTTCAGGAATAGGAATATTTTGGTGTATATCGAAAATCTAGTTTGGATTCAAACAAACTGATTGAACAACTTAAAACTGTGGGAGCATTTACATTATCTCAACAACACCCGAGTTGTCAATGTAGCTTGCAGCAGGTTGGACATTAATGTAGTGGCCTAACTTCGTTAATCAATCACCTTGATAACCGTTATTATATAAATCCCAACGGTGTTTGAAATTAAAAGGCAATGAGAACCGGCGACTACAGTTTATTTTTGGATAGCATAAATCACAAAGCTACAAGCACATCGAGCAAATTCGAAGCAGAGAGACGAATATTTGTGTGCGAGCGAATATAAAGGCAAAGTTATGGTCAAACAGAATCAAAGCTCAGCTATGCAAGGCAAAGGCTAATAATTGGATTTGAGTACATATATACATGGGAAAGTTAGTTAATAAAAGAACTTTGCAAAAATTAACCATAGTCAAAATTGACTGTAGGAGAGCTATTATATTAAAGAGGCTTTGAATAGTGTTACCAAACTTTTCAGTTTTGTACTTTTATATTAGTAATATCATAATTTATGTTTCATTATACACTTCTATTTCACTCCTATTTGATGTTAAAAATATAGAAATATATATAAGTAGTAACTGGTTCTAAATTGCAGTCTTATCACAAACATAACAGGTAACTGGATTGTGTTTGATATCATCACGAGTTAAATTCTGATTGGTAGTATCAGTTTAAAAAAAACAAAAATTACTAATTACTCAAAATGGTTATGTCAATACTGTTTATGCTTGTCTTGATGTCAGTCCAGTAACTATAAATTCACCTGTATCACGGGTGAAGTTTAAACTTGGGATAAATTGTGATAAAATTAAGCATCAAGTAGAATCATTCTCATCAGAGTTTTGTACACTAAACTTTTAACAATCATAACAAAGTCAGGATGGCACTAAAGATGACTTAGACTGCCATAAGTCACTCTGAACTTCATCATATTTAGATTTATTTAGTCTTACACGCTACCGTTAGCATACACATAATGATCTAGAAACAGGTTGTGTTCAATTGTTTGCAATAACCCAGCGAAAAGGTGAGTACAGGCACGGGCCCCCGCTAGTCTTGTAGAATTACTTTTCATTTGTAAGGCGAAACGTGTACAACGCACCCGCAGACTCTGATTGAACGGTGAGTAAACAGGATGTGGGTAGTCTATTGTTTCGCCTGGTAAAAAGTGTTACTAGTACGCTTGACGCTAAAGAAGCATCCTCACCTCTTTAAGGCAGTAGGCAAAACTTTCTTGAAAAAGTTAAGAATACCTAATCGTATGAAAACATTTAGAAAGGAGATCCTCTGTCATCCTCGACACATCAATTTTTTTAACTGGTAATTAGTAACTGGTATTCATACCGAAAAATCTCATGGTGGTCAGCAAACTAAGGAATTCGACTTTAGGATTAGCCATGTTTGGTTTATATACTGGAGAGAAGGAAATCAGCTGAAAATCGTGGACTTATGTTTTACCCATTTTGTTTTCATAAGAACACTGACTCAAAGTCTGATCACATAACTTACTTCTCACTATTTTTAGATTTTTTGATTGAAGTTATTTAAACTTCATTAAAAATGTTATTCTTCAAAGAAATGTGTCAACCGTTTTTAAAATTAACAGTTGAAATGTAAAAGTATTTGGAAATGTAAACTCTGTCCTACAATTTTGATGGAGCTTTGTTGTCTGAGCTGGATGGTTTGATCGTGGAGCTTTCATCCTTATTCTTAACGACATCATCAGAACAAACATCTGCCTGAAGTTTGTGCTGAATCAATCCTATTTTCCACATAGCTCAATAAAGCAACATTTAACCAGTTATTGTTTATTTCTTTATTTTGATTGTATATCCTATTGATTTGATTTTTGGTCCTATATTTGTCCATAATTCTTCTGGTTGATCAATAATTTGGATTGATTTCAATGTTCAAAAATGAAGAATATTTGAGCGGACTTAAAGCCCACAACAAAGGTCAAACATAAACGATTCAAAACCACGCTGGTTGATTGCTGTAACCAATTTAAAAGCAACAAGCATTACACAAATAATATATTGACAGATAAACATCGGTGAGGCTATCCGGAAACTCAAGTTGAATGAACACATTCTTATCACTAAACCTGATAAAGGATCGGGCACTGTAATTCTAAACAAGACAGATTACATAGATAAGATGAATTCCCTACTGAGTGATTAAACTAACTTCCAAAAGCTTGGGTCATGTAAAGACCTCAATGAAAAGACCGAACATCAACTAACTGCAGCATTAAAATTTTTAAAACAACATCAATACATCATTGAGCATATCTATAATGCGCTCAAGCCTTCTGGAACACATACCCCTCGACTATATGGTCTACCTAAGATTCATAAATCTGATGTTCCTTTATGCCCGATTTTGGATATGGCAAACTCACCACACCATTCAACAGCAAAATGGTTAGTTAAATTATTAGAATCATTGCACCAAAAACTGGTTAGGCATAGTTTTAAAGACGTATTTGAATTTGTGAATACAATTAAAAATATGAATATAAATGGCAAAACCATGTTATCACTAGACATAACATATTTGTTCACTAACATCTCTCTGGCTGAAACTATCGTTTACATATGTGAACAATTGCTAGAAAAGAAAATAGAGATACCGATCCCAGTAAGTAAAAAGAACTTCTGTTGAAATGCACTATGAATATCTACTTTAAGCTTAACAATGAATTTTTCAGACAAGTAGATGGGGTAGCAATGGGATCACCTCTAGGCCCAATCCTTGCTGATATTTTTCTGACCAAACTAGAAAATGGACCGCTTAAAGACATCCTAAGTAAGCTTGATTATTGCTGTCGATACATAGATGACACAATAATCATATGTGACGAAAATATCCACAAACAGGAGATGTTGGACTCTTTCAATAATGTCCACCCAGCCATTAAATTCACCAGCGAGGAGGAGAAAGACGATAGTATAGCTTTCCTGGATGTCCTACTTTCTAGAAGGATAGAGGGTTCCATAAAGCGAAATATATTTAGAAAGAGTACATGTACGGGTCAGTATACCCATTTCCAAAGCTTCACACTTCAATATAAAATAAATTTGGTTAAATGTCTCAACCACAGAATCAAGTTATTATGTTCTGAGGACAGTGTGGATAGCGAAATAGATATACTAAAGAATACATTACGAAATAATGGCTATCCAGATAATTTCGTTAAAAAATACCTCGTAGAAAGTACTAAAAAAAAGAAGAAATTGTGACACGGTCAGTAAAAAGACCTTATATCTGAGACTAAACTTTAAAGGGGACATAGCAGGTGATATTTTAACGCGTCGACTCAAAAGATCTGTCGAAAGGACGTTCCACGCTGCCAAGCTACACATGATTTTCTCAACGAAACCAGTACTCACACAACTAATCAAGGATAGGTTACCGAAGATCGGCTCCTCCATGTGTGTATACCAATTCAACTGCTCCTGTGGAGCTAGTTACGTAGGCCGTACTCAGAGGGGATTATCCTTGCGTGTTCGTGAACATATACCAACATGGTTGGGAAAAGGAGTTACCAAATCGATTAACAGCACTATTCTTTCACACTTGGTAGATAGTGAATATCATATCAAAATAGAGGAAGCTTTCTCTGTTTTATACCAAGTTCCAAAATATCTACCTCAAGGAGCTAGATTACAACTGCTTTACATAGCCGAAGCCATCTGGATCGACTCAAGAAAACCAAATTTATGTATCCAGAAAAAGTATATCCAGCCTCTATGTTTACATTGGCCCACTACTGGATCACCGAATACCTAGACTGAATATTATAAACTTCTTACCCCCTTCCTTTATATATTTATTTTTTCCTTCTTCTTCTTCTTCTCCTTATTATTATTATTATTATTATTATTATTATTATTATTATTATTATTATTATTATTATTATTATTATTATTATTATTATTATTATTATTATTTGGTTACCTCTATCTTAATCTTGACATCCATCATTCCCAATTCGTTTGTCCTAATAACCTTGATAACACCCCCCTTATTACATATTATATTCACACAACAATATTAGTATTATTATTATCTCAATTGACAAGATTAAATTCTCCTACTATGCATTTTATTCACACAATTTTTGCATTTTCATTTTGCTATAGTATTATTATACTTATTGTTACTGGACACTTTACTCCAAATCATCCTGACCTTTATTGAATGACCTTTCTAAATTGCAAATGATACAATTTTGAAGTATATATATCGTAACAGATGCAAACGTGCACTATTTTTAATACATAATATCGTCAAATTCATTAATACATGACTTATTTTGGCCTTTGTAAACTATTATAATTATGGACTTATAACTGTAGAGCCTCATGATAAAGTTATTGAAAACAATTGTTCGCTCAAATATCCTTCATTTTTAAATATTCTATGGGGATTTTCAAACTGCTGATTTCAATGTGTTTGCTGATTGCTTATTGACCTGAGTGTCAAACTTCTAAAAATTCTCTGGTGTTTTTAAGGTTGCTTCTATCAAGATGTCAAAATTTTTCCAGCCGAATGTGTGTTCACAGTTGTCCACATGCATTGATATAAGCGGGGATATGTCAGGGCGTTTGACCGCTAATTGATGTTCGTTTAGGCGAAGATGATGTGGACATCTGCTTTGTCTGATGTAGAGTTTTTCGCAGGTGGAACAGTTTAATTTGTAGATGATGTTCGGTTTTTCTTCTTTAGTCATCCAGTCCTTAGGTTTGCCTAGGATTGATTGAAGTGATTTCGTTGGATTGTATGCTACACCTTTTCTAAAACGCTTCAAAAATTTCTTAGATGCTTTTTTATATATGGTAGGATGATTCGTTTGTTGGTATCTGTACTTGATCTTGTTTCCGCTGGTGAGTTTGGTTGGTATTTTTTGATGAAGTTGATTTGTTAGCCGTTCTTTTAAAAGATAGTCTTCAAGTATTTTGCTTCACTTTTCAGCGCTTCAATTGTGTTGCAGTGTATCTTCGCTCTCTTGAACAAAGTTTGTACGCAGTTGGTTTTGTGAGCTCTTGGGTTGTTGCTAGTGTAGGCTATTATTTGAGTACGCACTAACACTAGATACACAAGTAAACGACCAGTATCTTACAGGTTAAACAAAAACATTTCAAAAGCTTATTATCAGCCAGACCAACATGCATATTATGACAATTTACAAGGCTATGAAGATAAATAACAAAACATAGCTATCTGTCTACATTCATTGGCTAATCAGATCTTTTGACTGGACGCACATCAACTCACTGAAGTTTGTTTATAGAATTCGGCCTTTGGATTCAACTGGAAAAATTACGTCTGTTTTAATATTCTTACTGGCCTTCCTCTGTCTTCTAACTGAGATTCATCTCTTTACACTTTACTTTGTGGTGGTGACATATCAAACTCCTCATATAATGTTTTTATAAACAATTGTTTAGTCTGTGTTAACTCACTACAATTTCCTCTACTCGGTAATCGACTTCTATGTCTTATAATTAATAATTAATACACTTAGTCTATTAATATTTATCAGCTTTATCAATGATTCTAAAACTGTCTACTCAATTTTTATTTTTATGTGAAACTATTGTTTTTCTACTTAGAAACTATGCTTTCGATTTTTATTGTAAACACTATGCATTGGTTGTATTGTTTTGCGAAGGCATGTTGATCACAATTTATCGAAAATTGTTTACCAATCTTAATGAATTGTGACTATTTTTAAACAAAAAGATGTACACATTGACTTTTATAACATGGAAACAGTCAAAGGAACGCTTCCAATTCTTCCACTTCTCGTTCTTCCAACACTAGATTTACTACAAAACCAATGATCCAAAATTAGACAGGTTAGTTATGATAATTACTATTTCATATTGTTTAGATAATATTTTTCAGATAAAGACAGCCAGCATAGCAGCAGTCTCTGCATCAGTAGGCCTCAACATACACAAAGGGAAAACCAAGGTCCTCAAACACAACACGGAGAACAGCAATCCAATCACTCTTGATGGCGAAACTCTGGAAGACGTGGAATCCTTCACATGCCTGGGAAGCATCGTCGATAAACAAGGAGGTTCAGATGCAGACGTCAAGGCGAGGATTGGCAAAGCTAGAGCGGCATTCCTTCAACTGAAGAACATATGGAACTCAAAACAACTTTCAACCAATATCAAAGTCAGAATCTTCAATACGAACGTCAAGGCAGTTCTACTGTACGGAGCTGAAACTTGGAGAACTACAACAACCACCATCAAGAAGGTACAGGTATTTATTAATAGCTGTCTACGCATGATACTCAACATCCATTGGCCGGATACCATCAGCAACAGCCTTTTGTGGGAAAGAACCAACCAGCTTCCAGCTGAAGAGGAAATTAGGAAAAGACGATGGAAATGGATAGGACATACATTGAGGAAATCATCAAACTGCATTACGAGACAAGCGCTAACTTGGAATCCTGAAGGGAAGCGGAAAAGAGGAAGGCCAAAGAACACATTACGTCGGGAAATAGAAGCAGATATGAAAAAGATGAATAAGAACTGGAAAGAGCTTGAAAGGATTGCCCAGGACAGGGTTGGATGGAGAATGCTGGTGAGCGGCCTATGCTCCTTCACGAGGAGTAACAGGCGTAAGTAAGTAAGTAAGTAAGATAATATTTTTGTGCATGTTAACTAACTATCAATTTTGAGGTATGTTATTATAAATAATGATGTCCTAGTGCGATTCATAATTGTCAAAATAGACCTAGAGATTTGTTGTTCGATTTCTTGTTAAACGTATCTGCGTACTCCTAATTTGTCTCAAATCTTAATTATTTATGCTTTAATCAATGATATATTTTTCTAAGAACTGAGTTGTAGTAACTTAAAGATTTTTCTCCTCTATTAGAGAGTAACATTTTTTCACATCATCCTTTAATTTTTTAAATTCTCGATGAGACTATAATTTATAGGCGACCTTTAAGCGATGCTGAAGTGATTTTGAAAATGAACACCTACTACTTAGGACTAAATGAGAGTTATAAAGCAGTTAGAATTATGATTTACAGTTGATGGCTAGGGTTAAAAATTCGATTTATAGTTTTCATCACGAACTAACATCAGCTATAATGTCAGAACTCTATTTAGCTAAATGTATGAATGAATTTCGCGCCAAAATTCGTGACTTGTTATCTTATATTTGATTGTTTCGTGCATAAATTATAGTCTCGCCATGACACCTATTCGGCAGTTAATAAATTCTTAACACGAATACCAGATAATTTTTGACTTCAAGGACTTACTGTATAATCCAAGGTGTTGTGAATTTAAGTCCGGCTAGTTATCACGTAAGTTATTCGCCAATCGAAATACGACTTATTCACTCTTGTACTGTACTAAACCAATGACATTCAACCTGTTTGACCAGCCTAGCGTCCTTTTCGGTCCTTTGCTCTCCTAGCCCGTCCACTTGAGTCCATAACACCAATAACAGCTTCCAATATGCAAATCATTTATTTCAGACATACTTGGTTTATATACCAGCCAAACAGACCGCATCACACCATAAAATAGGAAATAACATCTATATAAGATCAAGCCAGAAAGTGGCTGTGAACGTGGGAGACGGTAATCAATAAACTGGACATAACTTAAGAACATTAAATCGTATAATAATAATAATCTACAGGTCGAAATTGAGCTTATAATAAGGGGAATATAGATATATATAATGTAGTTACTCAATAGTTATACAATATATATATATGATATTAGTCCATTAATAGTTCTTGGAAGTTCACTGTTCATAATTCTATTGTTCTTTAATTCTGTGCTGTAGATTTTACTGGAAATATTTTCATATCTTTTATCCTAAGTTGGCAAACGTTTTCTCCTGGCTCCTATTCTAATTCATTTGTTTCATATTCTGTGAAATTCTCGATAGAATTGCGTTACTCACATCTCTTACTATTAGCACAACCAGTTGAAAACTTTTCCACAAATCAAGTTTGTCAGTAATCTTTTTTGTGCAATAACAAACATTTTTAATCATATTTTTGTTCAGATGTTTATGTTTACTTTGCCTGGTGAAAGTTATCACAAAATTATTCACTGTCAGTGGATCAATGATTGACTGTAGTTGTTTCTTCATCAGACAAACAAATTTTAGATTTCATATGATAAAAGCAAGAAAATGTTTCCATACGAAACTTCTAATGTCCTGGTGAGGAAACCCAGGTATTCAATTCAAATCTTACTCCACCTACATAAGTTTGGGCAACTAGTTAGAATCGCTAGCCATCGAATTAAAAGTGTGACTAAATCGAATGCATAAATCTGTACCTGATAAACGGGTTACTAAAAAATTATTTTATTTAACTAATACTCTACAAACAGACAGTCCTACAGCACCAAAAAATAGGTTATTCGCACTTCCTATACAAAAGGATTTCAACATTTTAACTGAATAGGAAACCAACAGTTTATTTTTGATTTGCAATACGTGTTTTTGTCAAGACATCGCTTCTCAAAAGGGTTAAATACTTTTGTGCTTAGTATTCCATATCAAGGTCCTCATCCTGAACTCTTAACAAATATATAATCTGCAATTAGTCATCCGTTACAACCAGTAAAACTAAATGCCAGACAAACTAATGATTCGGGAGCTAGATGTTTATTATTAGGCACCAAAGATACGATTCCAGAAAATATATATTAGTGAAGTGATAGGAAGTTACGTAGAATTCAGAAGCTAAAAATTTTCAGGACGACAAAGTGTGGATGCACTTGCGAAATAGAAAACGATTTTGAGCCATGTCATTCAAGGTCTCTAACCATTGGTTACGATAATCATGCGGACCCCAACCAGATTGTCTACATCTATTGAAATGACTCAGTCTAATTTTCAATAACTTCGCAGACTGATACCATTTTCCGGTTTGGCTTTCTTCCAGCCTACTCCTGCACCAGACAACATCGTCCGTCGAAGTAGTTGGTGGTTGGGCATGAGTAATACATGTCCCAACCACCTCAGTTGATGAATATTCGCCACCTCATTAATTGGTTTCCCGTACTTATTTAGTACTCGGGGTCCAAAAGTGCACGGGCAATGCTTCGTAGACACCTATGATCGAATACTAGTAACCTACGAATAACCCCGATTCCTAGTGAGCATGTTTTACACCTATAGGGTGGAACGTAGCGGTGTTCTGACCATCGGTCCAATTTCCTGGATTGTGGTTGAACAATAGCCACGTCATTATTCGAGATAGTCTCACTAACAAACGGATTTTAAACCCATGTTTCGGACAGTTACGTACTGTTTCATATCGAATCTGTCTTCTGAATATCTTTTGTTTTCGTTACGCTCCACTGTTCATGATCCTTGGGTAGACTTTATATCAGCTTACTTTTATACTGCCTCCACTTCTCATCGTGTTCGAGCCAGATGTGGAGAGATCCCGAGAGAACTTCTGATTGGGTTCTAATGCCAAAGGTTAATATCCATTAGGAATATGTACTTATCGAGATAAACTGTTGTTTGAATGATATTGTTGGGGACGATAAATCCCCCAAAAAACTCACATTTGTAATTTTATCGATTAACTTATCGATTAAATGTTTAAATATCTGAATAGCAATCAATTGACGAACTTATTGACGAATGTTTAAAAATTTAAATGACAATATCGATTATATATATTTGTATATAAATGTTTTAAATTGTTTTTGTTGGAATCGCTCATTTTTCTGGTTGCTGCAGAATACACTTCTCATTCCGAGCTTGGACTTCTCGCTCTGGATAGCGGGGCTGGGGCGCAGCAATAACTAGCTTACTGGACCTTGATCACCGAAACTCGATCTCTTTGGTAAATCTAAGTGAACTCGTTAAGCTTTCAACCCTAACAACTTGGCGATCGTGGTTTTTCAATTATGGACCCTTCCAAGCTTGAACTGTTACTTGAGCGGCAGCTGAAATTGATGCAAATATTGACGGAGACCACGGTCACGTCTCTCTCACAGCTAAGCACGTCTAGTTCAACCACAGCACCATCGGTAGATGTCATCGCAAATAGTATAGCTGAATTCCATCACGATCCTGATGCTAATGTTATTTTTGAGATGTGGTTCAGGCGTTACGAAGATCTATTTAAGTTCGATTTCGCCAATCAAGATGATGCTTGGAACGTGCAGCTGCTACTTCGTAAATTGGGTGCAACTGAGCTGGATAAGTATTGCAATCTGATCTTGCCTTTGAACCCACGTGACCGATCTTTTGCAGACACAGTTCAAACATTAAGCCAACATTTTGGCGATAACTCGTCACTGTTTAATACTCGTTATCGATGCTTGAAGCTAACTATGAACGAAGATGATGATTTTCTTACGCATGTGGGCGTCGTCAACCGGGAATGCGAACACTCGGTTTAGATTGGTTCGATCAGTTAAATTTAGCTAATGTCCCGTTGAATGCCATATGCAACCTGGTATCACAACCCCAACTACGACAACAACCACATGACGTGGAAGCATATACAAGGAACTTAGTGACTCATTTTTCAACTATTTTCCAACCTGGATTGGGTCGGTGCTCTGCCATGAAAGCAACACGTCGATTGAAAACGGGGGCTAAGCCTGCTCTTCGTCCAAAGAGACCTGTGCCTTATGCAACAATGCAAACAGTAGATGAAGGATGGAATCGCCTTCAACAACAAGTAGCTATTACTCCCGTTTCCTATTCTGCATGGGCAGCAACTATAGTTGTTATCAAGAAGGCTAACGGCACGATACGTATGTGTGCTGACTTTTCAACAGGTCTCAATGAAGCTCTGGAACAACATCATTATCCTCTGCCTGTTCCCGAAGACCTATTTACCATGCTGAATGGAAGAAGGTTTTTCGCTAAACTTGATCCAGTTGATGCTTATTTACAAGTGGAAGTAGATGAAGCATCAAGAGAGCTGCTAACTATCAATACCCATCGTGGTTTATTCCAGTATAACCGTCTACCTTTCGGGGTCAAAACTGCACCATCTATTTCCCAGTAACTAATGAATACCATCCTATTGGGCTTATCTGGATGACATTTTAATTGTAGCAACGATATTAGAACAGCTACGAGAACGCACGACGTTGGTACTGCAACGCATCAATGACAACGGGTTCCGGTTACGCCCAGAGAAATGCCAGTTTAATTTGCAGCCGGTAAAGTACTTGGGGTTTATTTCCGATGCCGATGGCCGCAGACCGGATCCTGAGAATATCCGAGCTATCAAACTGATGCCCACTCCAACTAATGTCGCGGCACTACGTTCCTTCCTGGGACTTGTCAGCTACTACTCAGCGTTCGTTCCATCGATGCATGATATTCGCGCTCCACTGAATAGCTTACTGCAGAAGAACAGCTCTTGGTACTGGACTAAACAGTGTGATGCGGCATTTTGTAAACTGAAGTCCATTATTTGTTCGGAATTGCTGTTGACACACTACGATCCAGCCATGCCGATCATCGTAGCTGCAGACGCTTCAGCGTATGGCCTAGGCGCTGTTATCTCAAATCAGTTTCCGGATGCGTCGGAAAAAGCTGTTATGCATGCATCCCGCACACTAACCCCAGCAGAAAAATATACAGCCAGATAGAAAAGAAAGCTCTTGCGCTTGTGTTTGCTGTGCGCTGTTTCCACAAGTTCCTATGTGGTCGGGGATTCACGCTTCTCACAAGTCACAAGCCTTTACTCGCAATATTCAGGTCGAAATCTAGCATTCCAGCTCATTCTGCAAATCGTCTTCAGAGATGGGCCTTAGCACTCTTGGGGTATGATTTCGAGATCCAAAACCGACGCACTCAACAATTCGGTCAGGCGGATGCCTTATCACGACTCATTAGTGACCAGTTGGCGGCTGAGGAAAACACGGCAGTCGCATCTTTGCTAGCGGAAGACCACGCCGAATGTTATCTGACGACCGCAGTACGAGCTTTGCCGGTATCTGCAACCGACATACAAAATGCTTCTAAGAGCGACCCCATCATCAAGATGACTATGAGCTATGTCACCAACGGTTGGCCATCTAAGAAGTTTGATGGTGACATGAAACAGTTGTATCAGCTGCGGGATTCGCTAAGCATTGTAAACGACTGCTTGATGTTCGGAGAAAGAGTGGTTGTGCCAGAATCCTTTCGTACAAAAGTGCTGGAACAGTTCCACCTTGGTCATCCGGGGGTTAGACGAATGAAATCCATAGCCAGGAGTCATGCATATTGGCCGCTAATTGATCAACATATAACAGAATTGGTTGGAAAATGTATGCGATGTCAGCAAGCGGCAAAAGTGAACACCAAAGTTCCACCAGTTTCATGGCCACAACCTGATCATCCTTGGTCCAGCATACACGTCGACTTTGCAGGTCCGATTAACGGAACCATGTATCTAGTTGTAGTCGACGCCCTTTCGAAATGGGCAGAAATCAACCCTATAATACCGCCAACGACGACTAACACAATGCAAATTCTTACAGAAATTTTCTCCCGAAATGGTATACCGGATGTCATTGTATCTGACAACGGTTCACAGTTCACCTCCAGCCAGTTCGTCATTTTGTCAACGGCTAGCCATAAAGCACTTACGGTCGCCACCATATCACCCGCAGTCGAATGAGCAAGCAGAAAGGTTTGTGGATACGTTTAAAAGAGCTTTGGTTAAGACAAAAGGGGAGGGGATGCCAGCGGACGCGTTGCAAAATTTCTTATACGTGTACCGAATAACACCAAGTGAGACGTTGTCGGAGCAGAGATCTTCATGGGAAGAAGACTGAAGACGATCCACAGCCTGATGCATCCAAGTAATGCACCGACACCAGTACGGACAAAGTTTGAAAAGCAATCCACGTACGAAGTGGGATGTCCTGTGTTTGCCCGTGACTATAGACCAACCCATGGTCCATGGACGGAAGCGCGAGTGGTCAGGAGGGTTGGCCGAGTCATGTACGAAGTTGAGGTAGGCTGAGACACGTGGCGACGCCATCGGAATCAGTTACGCAAACGGTTAGCCCCAGACCGCTCATCAGCCGAAGCAAACATTCCTCTAGATATCCTGATAGACACCTTCAACTTATCGGCAACCTCACCACGAGAAAAACCTCAGCCACAAGCTGAAACACGTTCAAGAAGGTGGCACCTACGACAACGACGAGCAACAGTCAGGATGCAGGTCGACTCCAGGGAGGCACGCTATTAAAAAGAGGAGGAGTGCTGGGGACGATAAATCCCCCAAAAAACTCACATTTGTAATTTTATCGATTAACTTATCGATTAAATGTTTAAATATCTGAATAGCAATCAATTGACGAACTTATTGACGAATGTTTAAAAATTTAAATGACAATATCGATTATATATATTTGTATATAAATGTTTTAAATTGTTTTTGTTGGAATCGCTCATTTTTCTGGTTGCTGCAGAATACACTTCTCATTCCGAGCTTGGACTTCTCGCTCTGGATAGCGGGGCTGGGGCGCAGCAATAACTAGCTTACTGGACCTTGATCACCGAAACTCGATCTCTTTGGTAAATCTAAGTGAACTCGTTAAGCTTCAACCCTAACAATTATAGTGCCTATTATTCAAGGCGAATGTTTTATTTTGACCAATCGATGTATGAACATTCATATATTATCGTTTACACTTTACTAGAGAACAACCAAGAGATCAAAATAACCTTTCACATTGACTAAAAAAACCTCAAGCACCTTTTTTCAGAAAATTTTTCATCATTTTTATGAAGTCATTGTAGTGTTTGAATGAACTAATGATTCCTTTGTACTTGTGGAATGCTTGATTTCGAATTTCAAATACAGTACATTCATTAGTGCTCATCTAGTACTTCTTGATTCAATTGCTTTATTTCTGATTCTATCAAGTTGAGTATTTATAATGATCATTTATCTTTATCAACGATTTCAAAAGACAGTATAGAGTCATATCGCAGTTCAGAGTTAAATAAATCTTAGAATCCTTGCGAGACAACAGTTTCTAATCAGTCAACTTATCAGATTTCTCATGTTATTGTACCAGATATGATTTCTCCTAATGATTCACACATTTCGGATTAAATTTCTTACAAATCTGAGGAACATATGCTGGGTGAACCTAATCATGTTATAGAGCCTGAAGTTCAACATATCTTAGCAGATTAGTTTTCAATCCGATGTGATAGTAAACCCCACTGCTAATGAACTGTGGCTTGACACTTGTACACGTCCGTAGAATGCTTCTGATGCTCCTTGGTAAGTCCGGAACCAGGTCTCTTAAATCATTCAGAATTCTATCAGCATCACTGATGCTGAGAGAGGTGTTCGTAATTAATGACATCAACACGTTGTTGATTTGGTCTTTGCGATTAAGGGACTTTTGAGAGCATAAAGTAACGTCAGTTGATCCTACAAAAAATGTATTCGCGTATTAACTTTATATACATACCATTATTATCTGGAGCCCTTGGATAACTGCAGCTAGTGGATGGTGTCATATTTGCAGTCTCATTACTAGTAATTTTTCTCTCCACTGCTGTCAATTAAACGTGCACTACATAGAAAGTCACTTACCTGGGATTGTGCTTTCACTAGCCGACTCACTAAATGAAAGCAAGTTATGTTTTTTCATGAAAGCTATTCGTATTTTATTCCATCGTCTGTTATAAGTCGATCTATGACAACCAAGAACGCTTGACAGGTTAATAGTTGCCCTTCGTCTACGAGCTCTATCGGTGACTTCAATGGAACTAATGTTATTGGACTAACAAGGTAGTAAATTGTAATGAACATGAAAAACGGAGAGCACGTCACTCACTTGCATCACGTTAGTTATTTGTGTTGGATACCAAGCATTTCCGAACACTTTAGCTAAACAAAGATTAAAGTCAGTGAATATGAATGTCGGCCTAATCACTGCGTTCGTATTTTGTTAATTGTTTTCATGGCAATAGTGATGTTTCTTTCGTAATGTCTTAGTTTTTTTTGACGTTTATGAAAACATAACAACTGGAGGCGGCATATTCAAGAACTATGCGTAACGTATTTTTGTCTACAAATATCGCCTAAATACACGCTGTAAAGGCGAAAAAGCGACATTTCCACTAAATAACCGACGTAAATGCGAAAAAGCGACATTTCCCCTTTATTTACGCTTTCGTCCTCTTTATTTCCCCTTTATTGGTTGATTGGGTTAGTTTTGATAGATGCTGACTTTCCTAGTGATTCTTTACTCTGCAATGACATTCTTAATAAATTTGAGGAAACTATTTCAGAAGAATCAAATCTTGATATCATATCAAATATTATTTGTTTTCATGATGCATTTGTTTCTTGTGGGAAACTTGTTCAGTGCGAAGCATAAGTACTAAATGAGCTCGATTCTGACTACAATTCAGATAATTCCATATCAACTGTTGTTTATCCTTATCATGAAGTCACTTCCAATGTATACTCTAGTCAATGTGAGAAAGATGTTTTGAATGAAGCCACATTATTCATAGCTTGCGGATATGAAGATCCGACATTATTTCGTGGGGCATGATAGTGAAAATGTCTATGGTTGAAATTCTAGGTAGCAGTCGTTTCAGTACTCAACCGACACGATGATTGTACACAATCCCAGGAAGCAAATGAGTCTGTTCCGATTTTATTACTAATGAGTGCATTCTAGATAATACCGAGTCTTTATACAATACACTGTCGGTCGGACACAGGATGAACTTAAGAAGACGTGCAATCAATTACAGACACTTAGACTTCAGTTTAAGCTGTGGTGGGTGTGGTGTTTGAATGAACTAATGATTCCTTTGTACTTGTGGAATGCTTGATTTCGAATTTCAAATACAGTACATTCATTAGTGCTCATCTAGTACTTCTTGATTCAATTGCGTTATTTCTGGGATTTTTAGTTAGTACTATAATTCAATTACTCCTAATCATCATAGTCATGCAAGGGTAAGACATGTTTAAGCCCAGAACTGAGTGTAAAGTCAAGGTATTCTTTAGATCTTTAAACCCTCTTCACTGGTCAATGAGAGAAGCCGTCCCTAAAACATTCTTTAATTTTCTAGACCAGGGATAGGTGTTCCATAATAAGTGACGAGGATTCCACAAGTTAGGATTGAAATTTTATCGTCTCAGTTTAACAAATCACAACACTCAAAAATAGGAAGTTTATGACCGGTGTATTATACGGAGACTATCATCCTATCTTGTACATCGGGTACATTTAACCTGAAAAATTAAAAAAAAACTTCGACCGATACTTACCAGCTTCTATTATTCCGATTTTGGACTTAAGTCTAAAATAGATCTAAAATTTATTATATACTCATAGTCTCCGATCCTTGTATTAGCCAGGTTAATACTTAGCAACTACTAATACTCTGATATTATATTTGATTTAACGAGCTCTGAACCCAGTTTGAAATCATGGTTAATAACTCTAGTAAAAGAGAAATTTCACCAACTTCTAAGCCTAATAAAAGGTCCAAATCCGTAACCTCTATGACTGACGACTCAGTACCTGACAATGTCAAACCTTTAACAAATGAACAATATGCGCATTGTACACAAATGTCACTAACATCACCTGAATCCTCATGTTACTGCCCCTCCATCTCTGCATGCAGTATGCCAACGGTAAGACTGGTGGACATACAAGACACTATACCCATGTGCATCGAAAAGTCAGCACAGTCTACCAGACAATACGTTCTACCAAGGCTTAAATCTAAAATTTCAAAAACTAAAGAGTCCAGTAGTTCGTCTCATACACATGAAAATATTGATAGATGTATTACTGACGTCCGTCAACTACAAAACTCCCTAGCCGAAATAAACGGCAGACTTCAGCAACTAGCACCCCTCACGCACATATGGGGCCTTGACACTGATAGGAATCTAGAGCAACTCACTAAAGCTGAGTGTATTTTGGAGTTTGTGGCTGAAGAAGTGACGAAAAGAGTGATGTCCTCCTTCAATGCAGTTGCGTATAACCTCCCCGACCGCATACACCCATCTAAGTTGAGGGATATTTGCCTTAGAGCATGCGGTATGCTGAACGTTAACTGCAAAGTCAAACGCCTTAGAAAAAAGTCAGACAGATCTACTTGCCCCCTCCTGTTTATGTTTGGCTGTTGTAATGATGCTAAACAGTTTATTGATTCCAGCAAAAATATTAGCTCACTCATTCCATACAAAAGTATAAAAGTCACTCCAGACCTTACGCCCTGTCAACGTCGTGTAAGAAGACATGAAGCGATAGGATTGCATGGTAGTATTACAGTGAATAACCAGCCAGAGTCAGTTTGCAACAATAAGCATGACATCACTCCACGAACAGTCGATCACTGTTGATCTAGATGAGTCTGCTGATCAGAAACCTTTAGATATGATACGTACCCCAACTGTCACCAAAAAACATAACAATATGTCTAGTCCCAGCTGCTCGCTCAGTAATGTACTAAGATGTGAGGCGTGCGACAACACGCACCCGACTAAACCTATACACCTAAAAGTTAGTCCCCCTGAAGATACTTCACAGGTTGACTCGAATAAACCTAACTTCATCTCACAGAAACAACGAAAGACTCCAGCTCCGACAAAAAACGGTGGGATGACAAGACTCACGATACCGAGCAGGGGAACACATAAGGTTGAACCCAACTGTTCTATAGGTATCCCAACAACAGTGAACAGGTTCTCCCCGCTGATACCATATAACTTGCCTTCAACACCTCTAAGTTGTAAAGTGGGTAGTGGGCTACAGCGTAACAAGCCTTTTTCCACGCAGACTAACAAATACTATCGGAGTACTGATCACTCCAAGCATCCCCTAAAGCTTAAAACCATTAATAAGAATGGTAATAATAGGTTTCTCACCTCACACCCTATCTACATTCCCCAGGATCATAATTGTAACTACTCTCAGAAAGAAAACTTTTCACACCCTTTAGTACCAACCCACCACAGAAACGACTCCCACTTACAATAATAGTCGCAACTCCTTCCAGTTATGCGCAGCAGACCCTTCTCACGCTAGCGTAAATAGTTATAACAGAGGCTACGCGCCTAACCACCAAGACTATTTTGCAAACAACCATACACTTCACAGCAGGCCAGTACAAGATTTTTTTGGAATACGACCTCTAGTGACACCTCTGTTGAAGAATATAGCTCAAGTTATTTCAAACCACATGCAAAACATAAACGCGTTTCCCCCGTACAGTTTCCATCAGAGAGTACTCCCGCCCTTTCCTCCTGGGTAAACTCCCCAATCAACTTCACTAGCTCATTTGATACATCCCCCACTAAGTCTAGCTATCAAAATATCGAGCTATTGAAGAGCACCCAATCCCTCATTTTAAACCCATATCACACCCGCGAGGGTTACAACGACTTTATTCGAGATACTTCACTCATTTTAACCTAGTAGGCCATTTGTTTAATATATGTCTCATCAACGCTAGGTCGATCTGCAATAAAAAGACGGATTTAGCCCTGTTTGTATCCATATATCAACCATCACTTATTATGATATCTGAAGCATGGACTAACAGTAATATTTCCGACCTAAGTATATCTCTTGACAACTATTTACTATATAGAAGTGATAGATTGAAGGGAAGAGGCGGAGGATGCCTGATTTACGCTCACTCTAGCCTAAACTCACTACTATGTGATATGCATGAACTAAACAAACTGAAGGATTCGGTGTGGATTGTATTAAAGCCGTCGAATTCCGTTACCTTACTGTTCGGCTGTGTTTACCGTCAACCCAACGCACCAATAGATGACATAGCAATACTATCGGAGGTATTCACACTAGCATCATCTCTTCCATTCACAGGCAAGCTTATTTGTGGTGACTTCAACTTGCCCGAAATTTCTTGGTTCCCAATCAGGGCACCGAAGCGTTATGAATCATTTATAGAATGTCTAGAGCTCGGACAATGGACTCAGTATGTCAATGGCCCTACCAGACATCAAAATATCTTGGACATGGTCTTTACCAGTGGCCTCACCCCCAATACTGTGTATATTGGAAAAACGTATCCAGGTAGTGATCATAACATTGTCATATGCAGCCTTAATATAAAAACCACAACCGGTAGACGTAAAACCACAACACTTCGTAGAAACTATCGCAAGGTTGATTGGAATAACTTCCACAATCACCTAAGAAGCACTGATTGGGGAACTTTCTTTACTGCAAACAATACCGACACACTAACCAATATATTTTATCTCAACATCAGAAGTATCATCAACAAAATCGCACCTTTAGAATACTGTAGACCTACGGTCTCCAAAGATCTTTATATACCGGTCGGTACACGAAGACGTCTTCAAAGACATTGTACTCGATTCCATAACTTTAATGACTTCTCCTCTTTGGTGACGATGACTGAAATAATTATCCGAACAGAGGCATTAAGTACACAAAAAGCAGTCGCACAGGAAAAACGTGCAGTCGAACTTAACAATAACTTCTCTTCACTCACCATACTCCTTCAAAATAAACTTAAACGTTCCAAATCGAGAGGGAGCGTATTCATTAAAGACAAACAAGTATACGAAGACCCTAAACTTGTTGCGGAACTATTTAGTGAACACTTTTGTTGCTCACTAACTAACGAAAAACCACTAAACGATTCAGAACCAATCCCAGTACCTCCTTATGAAATTACTAATGTAAACTTTAATGTACAAAATATCTCTAAGGCAATCAGTACATTGAAACACTCATACACTGATGGACCAGATGGTATTCCAGCTAGCATGCTAAAACGTGGAGGGGATGATATGTGTGTTTTGCTTCTCAAACTGTTTGCGATATCACTCTCTACAGCGTGTTACCCTACTGCCTGGAAAACTACACATATCATTCCCAAAATTAAAACAGGACCTGAAGCAAATATTGACAATTACCGACCCATAAACATAACTTCAGTGGTATCTAGAGTGATGGAAAAAGTAGTTAAGGCGGCTGTAGTCCAACATCTACTTGCTAATAGTCTCATCTCGACCTCCCAGCATGGATTTCTTAGGTCAAGATCATGCGATACATGCCCAGTAGACTACCTGAATGATATAACTCTGAAAAGAGACAACGGACTACTTGTATCAGTCCTCTTCTTAGACTTTAAAAAAGCCTTTGATAAGGTCCCACATAAAAGGCTTCTCGTCAAACTGAAGTCCTTCGGAATAAACGACCCACTGTACTCATGGTTCGCTTCGTTCTTAACAGAACGTAAACAGATGGTAAAGTACAATGACTGTCTCTCATCACCTAAACCCATAACTAGTGGAGTCATCCAGGGAAGTGTATTAGGCCCACTCTTGTTTCTTATGTATATAAACGATATATGTAACACTATAACATTTGGGAAACCATACTTATATGCTGATGATCTCAAGATAGTATACAGTTATAAGCCTGAGACCCTAAACGAAAGTGTACCCTTGATCCAAAATGACCTCAATAACTTAACTATCTGGAGTGAAAAATGGCAATTACCATTTAACCTCAACAAGTGCGGGATCATGCAGTTTGGAAAGCGTCCCTATGAACTGCAACTTGATTTAAATAAAAGTAGAGTCCAGACACTCAAATCAGTACACGATCTAGGTATTAATTACACAAGAAGTCTGAACTTTGAAGAACATGCATCATCTATTATTTCTAAATGTAGACGGCAAATCGGTTTCATAATGAGAAATTTCTTCACAACAGAGGCTAAGCTTACTCTATATAAAATATGTGTACGACCTTCCCTGGAGTACTGCTCTTTTATCTTCTCTAACATGAATACCACTGACAAGATAAGAGTAAAAGACGTTCAAAAACGCTTCACACGCCAACTGCTAGGAAGTAACTCTAATGCCGACTACACAGATAGATGTAAGCACCTCTCTTTAGAACCTTTATGGCACCGTAGGCTAAAGAATAATTTAATATTTCTCTACAAAGCGATATATGGACTCTCATTTCTAACCTCCTGCCCAACTATGATTCACGACCCAGCCTATAGACTAAGAAACAACGCATATACACTACACACCGTAAAACACCAAAAACAAGTGCGTTGTAAGTTTTTTACAGTGCGATATAGTTTATTGTGGAACAGGTTGCCATTGCCTATCCGTAACTGTGACACATTTACCAGATTCAAAAGGCTAATAACCCTGTTTCTAGGCTCTAAAGAGCTTCAATCTTTCCTTGAACTCCCGCCCACCAATGAAGCACTTTATTATGGACCGCCTAATTTCTAGACTGAACAAGAATATAACGAGCCCAACTATTATTAATATGAATACAACTAAATTATAGGACATACGGTTTGCCGTTTCCTATTATTCATTGTGCATTAATCCAGGCCTAATGCTCCTAACCCTCACTTTCAGTTCCCAAATCCCTCTACTGGTTAAATATACATTTTTCTTCCTAAGTGTCATGTCTTTTTTTTTCTATTGCAAGTAGACAGATAACTCAGTAATCTTATGGATGCTGATCTGCTAAGGCCGATCATACGAAGCTCAAAATTGATCAGAAAATCTTGTGAGTTGCTCTGTGTTTTATTTTTCTTACCCTAAAAATTCTACAATTTTATACTCTTTCATATCATTTGATTTGCTACTAGTCCTACTATCTTTAAACCACATATAATCTAACCTGTTTTTTTTTCTATCTTTCACCATTAGTTATCTTCATAGCAGTGTGATATACTAAATGGACATCTAACCCATAATACGAACGCTTTAACTATATGATTTGCTTGTAACATGGAACTAGTAGAGACAGTGTATTCCAACCATGTGCTTTGATTAAAGCAGTATGCATACTTACCGTAAACGTAAGAGAGCCTATTATCACAAAAGGAGGGAGGATGGCGTTACTGACCATCAAACATGATGGCGGGGAGATAACCTCAATCCACCCATGTCTGTAGGGCAGAACATTTTGTTAAATTACGGCTCCTTATGGTCTACTGGAATGTCACGAACTAGTGGTATTGATGATGACTTATCATGCAAAATACCTCTTTAAATCGTGTTTAGAATGTTAAATTGGTTTAACTTCCTACCCAGTAATCCTATTACAAGCAAACTAGACGATTCGATAAAAAAAACGAAGCCTACTCAAGACCCTACAAAATCTAAAAAAGGCTCCAATAGCGTCGACAAAAAAAGGGAGATAGCCATTTGTGTATCGTAACACTGCTTTTAGCACTATATTTTATAACTACATATTGTCATACTCTCAGTTTCTTTCTGAACCACCTCCATTTGTCAGTTGATTATTCACTCATACCTTGTCTACAGTTATTTCCTTTAACCTATTAGGATGATCCTGCTTACTGAAATACTTTAATGAAAGAGAATCAGACTGAGTAGTCATACCTCAACCACTTCTTCATGAACATTGTCTTCTCTGCCTTTCGTCCTTTTTTTTGTTTTCTTGAACCGTTTTTCAGCCCCCTTGAGATACGGAACGAGTGACCCCGTCCTGCACCATCTTTAAAGACTCAAATATTCCAAAGGGATATAAGATTGCGATTTCTAGAAGCCCTCAACTGCACATGAATCTAGTATCGACCGTCAGTTGCACGTCGCAACGCAACTCTAATGAAGCGCGCTAACTGTGATACTGACTAAAACCATTCTACATTCATATCTTATAAATTATAGACCCAGCTGATTAATTTACTACAGTTGGGAATTGTATCATTTGTAACAATTTGATCTTGCCTGTAAACTGGCATGACTCATGTAACAAAATGTTATTTGAGAATAAATTATTATTATTACTCGGGATAGAAAGTGCTCAACAAAAGTTAACCACAATCAAAATTAATTTTAGGAGAGCTGCTATAACAGGGTGCTCCAGAAAGGGTTAAACGGGTAGCTCACACTTCCCAAGATAGAACCTCTGAAGGTTACTCGGCTAACTCGGGGGAAGGGCTTCAAACACTGAAATCACTCAGGACTCCTTATGGCGTTCACTAACACTGCCGGCGTAGAGGATGTTCTGCTGGTTAGTCATTTACTGAAATCAGACGGAGATACAAGAATATTGCCTAATATACCATATTCTGAGCACGATCCCATCAAAGACATTCCTGAGAACTCTTGAGGGACATGCCTCCTCAGAAGAAATATCATTGTGCGAAGTGCATTGGAAAACACGGACCCTGACTACTTAGACTTTAATATTCCAGGGTAAAAATTCATCAAGTAGTCTTTGAAGCTCAAAAATATGTTGATTCAACAAGTGGTGGGACTAGTCAAGAGAGACGGTGATCCTAGACCCCAGCTGATAATGGTAGTCTTTCTATCCTCTCATATGATGGCTACCACTCTCGAAGCATTTTGTGTTGACAGACGCTGGATGCCAGCTCGAATCCACATGCATCCGGATAGACCACATGATGCCAGTATCAAGCACAGAAGCAACTTGGGGCTTACTATTCCACTTGTGAACTGCTAAGACTATAAAAAAACGTAGAAAGAGCATGAGCTGCCAAATCGGAAAAACCTTTGTAGGTAGGTCACCTGTTCACTTACACAAGGCTCATACAGATAAACGGTACGCGAAAGCTCACGCGTTTCAAATAAAAGGCGGGGACTGCTGCGAATTCACCAAACAAGATGGATGAGATGCGTGAATTGAGTAACACCGATAATACTCACCTGATAGGAATATTTGAAATACAGTTACCTTCTCATATTGTGAACATGAAGATAGCAATACCCGGGATATCTTTGTTTCGCAGCGACAGAAAAGCAGAAAGGGGGCGAAATAACCCTATACCTGCGACCGTAGTTAGAAGTATATCAAGTTCACGACCAAGAGTTTATCAATCTTTATAAGTCTTTATGGTGTTCAGTAAGATTGCATAATACTTCAGTGTGTCTATTTGGAGTCATCTGCTGGAAGTCCAGTGCTGATACGCAACTTGACAATCGTATGCTGAAAGGATTATCCCGCTCTGCTCGTCTCGGACATGCTCATATTCTGATTCTAGGAGACGTCAATCTTCTTAAAGTCAACTCCTCTGAATATGCATACATTGAAGACAACACTTCTACTGAAGCTTGGTTCTTCAACTTCACTGAAGATCTGGGATTATTCGAAAATGTCAAGTCAGCAACTCACTGGGAAAACAGTGAGATGCCGTCGCGCTTAGACTGCGTATTTGCAAATGAGGAATTCCTGATTGCCAACATTTCGACGCCGGCTCCCCTGAGAAAGAGCGATTACGCCGTCATACTAACGATAGGAGCTGTAATTTGGAACGGTTAGGTTTATCATCTTTACAGAGCAACATACAGCAGATGAACTGGGAAGTTCACCCTCGACTTGATATGGATGCTCGTTGGAATTTCTTAAGGCACACGAAATCTGTTCCGCTAACGGTTTCTGAAATCTACAATCAACATACTGTCAAATCGAATTGTTCGACTTCCAAACCGCGAAAGGTCCAACTGTGTGGAGTACAAGTGGACTGGTGACAACAGCGCATACATGCGATTCAAACAATCAAGAAACCTATGCACAGAGGCAATTAAAGAAGACACTCGTCAGTATCAGATAAAACTTACCGAGAAATTTGTTTCTAAACCGAAAATCTTATTCCGCGTTTTGTTCTGCGGCCTCTTTTCGACAAGCTAAGATCAGGGTTTCCCAACGGTCAGGTCATAACAGCCCAACCAACGACGGTGGTGACACCAACTACCTTCTGACAAAACCGTGTTTTCGAACATTTTAACAAACCCATAATAACTATAATGATGAGGGCTCCACCATACACTCTGCAGGACTCTCGAAAGTGAATTTGAGTGCTGAGTTGGTGTACCGAGAAATGCAGCACTCAAAAAAGATGCTTCCCCTGGCCCAGATGTGGTTTATTCTACTATACTGAGGGGAGCAGCCTCAATTTTAGTAACACCGCTTAGTGTGATGTCCTCATACTCGCTAGGCTGGGCCACATTACCAGAAAATTGGAATGTGGCTCATATCACACCAATTTTCTAAGGAGGTCGACGCAGCGAACCTTCAAGCTGACGACCGGCAGCACTTTCTTCAATACCCTCGAAGATTATAAGGTCCCTGATGTGAGACGGTCTGCACGATTATTTATTATCCATAAACTTCTTTTCATTCCAAAAACACTCTTTAACGACCAACCCGCTGACCTCGATGGACAGATGGACCACCATCCTTGGTCGTAAGGGGAAGGTTGACGCCATATATCTTGACTTCTCAAAAGCTTTTACTAGAGTCAACCATGTGTGTTTTGTCGATAAGCTCAAACGACTAGGTATCAAATACCTTTAACTGATTGACTCACTTTATATCTAAAAAATCGACGTTTTAATGTCAAAGTTAAGCTATGGAATGTCTTAGTGGGTTCCGTCAGGGTTCAGCACTAGGACTTATTTTTTTCTTGATTTATATAAACGCTCTTCCAAAACAGGCATCGTCAGTTCTATTACCTTTCGCTGATGATGCGAAACACGGAAGAGAAGTATGCAACCAAGAGAATGAATTGGCACTTCAGAAGAAACTCACTTGAATTCAGAGTTGAGCAGATAACAACAGACTTACCTTTGACACTTCAAAGTGTAAAGTAGTCCATCTGAGACATGTTGCAGACTACGCATAAAACTTTACCGATTTATTGTTGAAGGTATCTCAATTTGAAAAAGATCTAGAATTGTTGGTACTCTGTGATCTAAATTCTTGCGCCAACCGCGACTATAATGTCTTTCGAACAAACGTTTCAGGGTAATGTCGAAGCGCATTTTTGGCCGAATCGACAGTAGAACTTGCCGCTTAATATATGAGTTTTATTCGTCCCCATTTAGAGTAGGGAAACACAGTATTTTTTCCTTACTCCAATAAGATAAGCACACGCTGGAACGTATCCAACGGCGAATCACGAAATCAGATTATGGACTCAAATTCAAATCTACCCAAGCCTATTCCCAACACAAACTTTAGGGGTAGCGCCCAAAACTAGAGACACGATGTATCAAAACGGACTGTTGACACGCCTTCTACTCTCTAAAGGTAGTCAAATATTAGAAACCGTTGACGGCTTAGGTGGTCCAAGTGACTTTTCAGGAGTCCTTTAAGCTAAAATTTAACATATTGTTGGGAACTAAGGACGATTTCTTATTATGTTTTACCAATACATTTTTCCTCTTTCATTGTATAATACTTAGGTTCTTGCCTGGGAGGATCGGTGATTCACCTGCATTCGTCCAAAACCGTTTGAACTATTTTAATCAGTTGCGCGACCCCTGGGCGGCCCTGGGTTGGAATCCGGTGAGCGGGATCGTGGATGCTCACTGCTGAGGAGTCCCACAATAGGACGAGACGGCCATCCAGTGCTTCTAGGTTTCCAACAGTGGTCTAACATCAATCGGTTCATGGTCTCAATCAAAAACTATTTAAATCACTTGATATGGACAAAACGACCTTGACCAATGTTTTACTTTTTCAGTCCCAAGCGGTTGTTAATCAGACTCCCATTCTTGTTGTTGGGCCACATAGTGCGTATTCAAAATGACTAAAAATACAGGCAAAAATACGTCATGTATTCGGCAAACTGGCAACGGAAACCCAATTCACTTACATATACCTGGTGATACACCGATCCATCTCCATGTCAATCAAAAAACACAGGTATCTCGTATACCTAGTTCGGCAACTCCAAAAACACCAGATACCAGTCAGTACCAAGCACCATGGGTCCCACCACCAGGGAAAACAAGTTCAGGTAAATGTCTGTTAAGTAAAATATTGCATAAACACGTGTATTGTGTACTTGGTGAAAAGGCACTTCCATTACTTACCTGGTTATTCAATTTGTTTTGGGTTAAAGTCGGCCCCCAATCCCTATATTTTGGGGAGATTTTTTGGGATTTTGTACCATTTCCCCATAATTGGGAGATTGGAATGCCAATTAAACAAAACATGAATGTTCTCTTTGTGCCATAAATAATATTTCCACTTATCCATTCGCAGCAGTACGACACATTCTTGGTTGAAGTAGCAGGTTGCCGATTAATGTGCATCTGGGAACATGCTCTCTTTGTTGGTTTATTTAGATTAATGAGTGTTCGTATCGACACATTTTGGCTGCATTGTAGTAGAGCTAAGTAGCATTCCTACCCCTATTTGAGTAGACTAATTATAATTGCTCTTTCTACATAACTTTCAATAAATATGCCCCAACATAGTTATTTTTATTTCATTGTATATATACGTATAATATGACGAATCTTTGTCGATAGGTTACTTCTGCTAACGACTTCCATTTTCTTAACTTGAAAGACCTGTGGATACGAATCCTAAGCTCTTCCTTCCGATTCTAACTCTAATCCTAGTCCTATCAGTATAAGTCATTATTTCATATTTGGTATTGTCTGGTTGGCTGAATGAGTTAAGAATTAGTCAGGGCTATTTAAAGGATTGTTCAAGCTAGTCGGTGCAGTTCAGTTTTACTGCGTCTATAACCACTTTTCCACTTCCGTCTTCATATTTACGTAGATATTTGGTATTATGAAACCCTAGCTCTACAATTTGTTTTGATCAAAACTACTGTCATCATAGTCGCTTTGTTGAAGTAGGCATTGGTCTTGACTCAGAATGCATCCGTGAGCTTCCTTCCATGAAGGACTTCGCGATTTACTTCCGTGTAGGAGTTCAATATGCTATCAACAATCTTTCCAGCTACTTAAAAATGTCGGGGAAGATTTCGCAAGGCTTTTCTATCTACAATGTCGAATGCTTTCTCTTAATCAGGGAAGTCGATGTATAGTGATCAGTTCTGTTTTATTGATGGTTCAACATTGTCGCGACTTGTTCGATACATAATCGACGCATTGTAAAGCCATCCTGTTTTCGAAGTTCGGCATCTACTGAATCTGCAATGTCATAAGCAACTTTTTTGTAGTTATTCTTTTTGTCTAGATTGTGTCCAGTGGGTTTATTTATTTATTATTTATCTGAACATAAATATTGGTACAAAGGGTCACCTAATACAAATGCACTACAAAAGGGCTGGGTTACTGACCGGGTGCCTAAACCGATAATTGGTTCATACGCCATTTGTTCCCTTAGGATCCTGGAGCCCATGTGCGTTATTGGTTTGAATGAGGGTTTTCCAACTCCTGGGTGGACTTTCTGTGTCCACCAACCCTGTAAAAGTGCCGGACATTCACTATTCGTCCTCTCAATTTCGTAAACAACAGTAATATCGCTAGAATACAGTGAGAACTTCCTTGTCAGTGGTTGGACGCACATGACCATGTGAGAGCATTTGGAGAGGGAGAGCTTACTCTCTTCACTCTCGGACGTAACAGGGCATTTGAGGACCCAATGGGTTTCACTTATTCCAAACACTGTCAGGTCGTATCTCCTCACTTCAGTGGTTATTTAAGTTACCCTTTCGGTCTTTCACGTTGCCTGTAAATTTTATGTACTTACATTAATTGTCGCTCTGATTGTCAGAAGAGGCATCAGCTTAATGGCTTTCAAAGAACATAGGCTTTCACAATAAGGCGTCATAACTCTTATTTGTTATTATTATTTAGTTCACTCTGGTTAGCGCTTTGTAGACATGTTCTTTTGTATGAGCTATGATTACTAACTTTTCGCTCAATCATTCTCCTTTCCTCGCTCTTGGGACTAGCAATAACTCTAAGAGACTCGTGACGGAGTTTGCGGCAGTCAAGACTTGTTTAAGTCGACTTATATCAAGAGAAATCTGGACACAACACAATTATTTCTTAGCTTTTATATCAGTGATATTGGTTAATGTTCATCACCTTAAGTGAATGTGGGATGTTGCCAGCTTATGTATTTATTCAACAAATACAAAAATTTTGTTTGCCGTGTTAAAAGAGATGTTCAGAATTAGCAAGCATGTGTCATAGTTCTTCGCCTCAGTAGCTTGGGAAACCGTGGGGTATATTTTGTCTGGTATTGGTATCATAATGACTATACAAAATGAATGTTTGTCAACTAAACAATAGTAGGCTTACTATCTTAGATTCCTAACTTTCAACAATAGGTTGGTGTTTTTATCTCCTATTTTGGCAAATAACGTACATTTTATCTAATTGCTCAGGTTAATGGATTGTGCAGTATACATTTCATTCGATACTTGAGCATGTTTTTCTTAGCAAACAATGGATACTGACCTACTTAAAAAATCATTTACAGGGAGGTACGTATACGACCCGACACGTCGTGTAAGAATGAAGTCTAATGAAAGGAAACCCCGATCACGTTCTGTGGAATCTATTAATGATGTACATAAGGTGAGTTAAGACGTTCAGTTTGGATATCATATATATCATTAACATTGTTCATCAATTAGTGTTCTGATTCATCAATTCGCCTCCTAAAGCAAGCAGGAATAATCTTCGGTTGTAATATTTCCACGATATGTACTTAAAAAATAGGTGTGACAGAAGTAAGACCTAATAATACTCTCTGAAGCAAATACTTTAAATAATTGGTTTATACTCTCCGTTTATTTTTTAACATATCTTTTGTCAGACTAAACCATTACGTCGCTACTTATAAACTTATTTTGTTTGGTAAACTAAGTGTTTATATGTAGAGTATTTCCTCAAAACTGTTTGCCAAAACATATTGCATAATTAAGCTCATATTTGTTACGTGTTTCAAAACCCGTGTATTTGAGGTTGATAATCTTGAGTACTTAACTGGTTTGAATTTAAGTTTTATTAATCAAGGATATTGGTTGAAATATCAAATGGGCATGTTCTCCAATAGACTTGAATATCTTATAATTATTGCTGACAGATGGAGAGTGGAAAATAAAATGTGTTTGACCCGAAAACGCACTGCTGGGTAATGCACCTTGGTTTCCAAGGGTTTAATTTTCCGTCACTCAGCCTTACGTAACTTAGAATATGGCACAATATTCATCGATCTTAGTTCCCACACCACATCAATACCAAATTATCAAGGCAAATACCAGAGTAGCTGAAATAGTAAATGCAAGTAGAAACAAAAATTATTAGGCATAGACATTATGATTCTAGAAGGAAGAATAAGAAGTATGACAACTTTAAAACTCAGGATCTGAGTTGCACTATTGTGACTGATTGAATCAGGTAACTCAAAGTCTCTAGCCATTGGTTCCGATAATCGCGCAGATCCTGACCGGCTGGAACATACCAACATGACCCGGTTCAACATTCGATGGACTGGTTCCACGTTTGGTTTTTCCTCTCCTAGTTCCCTTCTAACCTACTCCTACGCCGCCAAACATTGCGAGCTAAGGTAGGCCGTGGTTCGATATGATTAATACTTGTGGTTCCTTTTTGAAAATATATCAGCTATGTTCTAAAAGTAGTTTCGTTCAAGTTTCTAATTCTATATCAAATATACGGATAAGTAAATATATTTTTTTCTCATTCATATTTAATTGTTTACATTCAGGATTTTATACAGTTAAATGATATGGAATCTGATAAAGAGCCGCAAGACCAGTACTCTAAACAATTTAGTCCTCATGATACTATTTCGATGCAAGAGCAACCATATAGTTTTGTGAAGCATAAGGAAACAATGAAGCCTACCTATATCGTAGGAAAGAACAAGGGTTTTGAAGGCAGACTAAATGATGGATCATTGTTGACAAATGTGGTTTTAGATGAATGGATTAAAGACTTGGATACTGCGACTAATCATATTGCGAAATCAGCAAGAAATATAGTGGATTGTCTAGAACAGGTAAGATTAAATATCTTTGGGAAAGTTTCACCTCTGCAAAATGACATCGCTTACAAATATAAAGGTAGAATGGAACTTTCGCACTTAAGACTGAATAAGTTTAGAAATGAATAATAATTGGCCCATTATAGTGCTATTTTCAGAAACAAGTATTCAATGTGGATACACATCAGTCAGATTGTAGCTTTGAAAATTGTACAGCAGGAAAATTCTTAAGTACAGAAAAATATTACATTTGAATCATGAAGTCAAAGTGACAAGTAACGTATAATCATAGTGTAGCGTTTCTCGCTAAGAACCTCCAAAATGTTGAATAGTATATTTTGATAGTCTAATTCTATGCCAGTGTTAAGACAGTCAGTATTTTCTGGAGATCATGAGGTTAGACAATAACACTTGGATCCCGGCTCACTGGTCTAGAGGTTATGTGTTCGCGCGGTACCAAGGGTCCTGGGTTCAGGTCCTGCGTGCGGGATCGTGGATGCGCACTACTGAGGAGTCCCGTACTGGGACGAAACGGCCGTCCAGTGCTTCCAGGTTTTCAATGGTGGTTTAACATTGATCGGTTCATGATTTCAATAAGAGCTCAACAGTCTCCACAACCCTATACTGATAATCAGTATTATTATTCAATGGTGAACATCTGTCTGTTTTCTTTCAACGTTTATTTACGGTTTCGAGTGGGTACATGACTTCACTATCCTTATATGCAATCTTTCTTTTATGTATTACTACCATTGAGGTAACTACTGTGAATTCGGTGTTCATCTTCTTGTGCTAATGAGGTGTAACAACTTGAACCGTTGCATATATTTGCCCGGTCCTATGTTGTAGCTGGTTGACCGACATGACTTGAGTAACCAAATCATTGTGAATATGCTATTAATTATACTTTTAGTTTATGTGTAGACCTTTGAGTTTAGCTCTTCCACTACACTCATTGTAGCATCACCTGCTTCGGTTTGGGCACCCGGGCAGTATCACAGCCTACACACAAATCAATTGAGATTCGTGTGGCGCATATGTATTTGTTACCTCCTTGTACAAATGCTTATGTGTTAAAAATAACAATAAAAAATAAATTGTAGCATCAGATTTAGATTATTAATACCGAAGTCAGAGTAAGGTTTGAAAAATCAATATACAGGAGTGGGGAATCTTTATCTACAACTAAATACCACGACATCTTAAATTTCATAATCAGTACTCTGTCTATAACGTAAGATTTACAATGCTTTTACGTGTTGACTACTTAAATTGGGCTCTTGTTCACCAAAACGTCAAGTAAATCCTCATCTTACTGTGATCACTTAAAAGATTATAAAATTCTCCTTGCACTATAATAAGACCGTCATTTTTAAGTAGGTGGGTAAACATGATTGTAATAAATATGTTTTGTTTTTAGCACCTCACAGAACAGGATATAATTATTAACCAGTGTGCCAACTTAAACTTTACATATTTGTGTCTAGTTTTTCGTTTTCGGATGCACAAACACTTCCGTGTTTATGAAGTAAAATCTCCATATTTTGTTGTAGATGTTCATTATTAAGGTCTATATTCCTGATTATATTGCAGAAAATCGGTTACATACTGTTAACTTTTACATGGATTTACGTTTACTACAAAGATTGGTTTTGGACCTGAAAAATCTTATTTTAACTGAAAAGTATCACAGGAACACCCATTAATTGTAGTTTTTACAAGGTTTCATTTCTTATATTTATTAGATTTGACTAACAATTCCCCTGTGAATATGATATTCTTCATCTTAGGTTGCATATGAAGGAAGACGTGTTGACTCACATGATATGTCACGTCTTGTTCAACCACGGGATGAGTTACTATTACATGCTGAAGTCGCTGGGTGTGCAGGACGAGAGTTATGTCGCTGGGCTTTAAGTATTCAACAACAACAAGATCAAATTTTAAATAATCGCTTAGCTCAAACAGAAAACCGTGAAGCCACTTTAACCTCTGAAGTTCGACGTTTGACAGAAAAATTGGGCCAAATGGGTAGGTTCCATGTGTCACTTATTATTTAAACACATTTACTATTCAAAGATAGTTTTAGTCATGAAGTGAATTTGTCTGCGAAAAAACGGAAACATAAATAGATGCCTAATCTGTATATTCCTAGCAGTATATACCCACGACTTCACTCCGAATCAAACTCTAGACCTTCATTCCTTTCAGTACACACGTTACCGTTAAACCACTAAGTAGAGCGGTCGATTATTCGTTTTAATGGGTTCTCCTTTCAACCGCTATGTTGTACGTCTGAAAATCCTACTGCCTACTTCAGATCGAGGAACTAGAGCCGTCACGCAAAAGTTTTCCTGAAAGTCAAATACGTAAATGAGTTACATTCATCCACTGAGTCACCCATGTCAGATGTGAGACACTTACCCATATTTAAAAGCATTGAAGTGAACTTTACCTTAATTCTCACGAATTTTTAATGGTCTGATGATCTGAATCCGATTCGAAAGAACGTTTGAATATGCCATAATTCCGTATAATACCACCTAGATTAGAGTTGTTTGTGTGACGGCGGTTATGAGATGCTAAATACAGGTTGCGTTGGATTAATTTATTTCAGGCACTCGTTTGCTCAGACACATTAAGAATGAGAAGCGGGAAGACGAGGCGCAGAAAGCAGGTGTACCAGCTCCCATTTTTATGAGACGTGACTCAATATTTGTAGCCAGACAAAAGTAAGCTATATGAGATATGTGATTAATAGGGTAAACGATACACGTACAACACTCATGCAAAACAGTCTAGTTAATAAGAGAATAATTGACAAGGTCAAAATGTGACTGAAGAAAAATGAATAGACTGGTTTGTCTGAAATTTAGTATAACCCATATGGCCTTGATCTAGTATTAGACACTACATATTATCACATATTGAGTTTCATACATACTGTCTCTGCTTTATCATAGATAAATTAGTAGTGTAGTTAACCTCCATATGCAGTGTGAATTTGATTCATAACTTAGTAAAAAGTGTATGTAGTTTACTGGGTCGCTATTGTTTGTTTACTTATACGATTATTACATTTAATTCGTTTTCCTCTTTCGGTTATTTAGAAGTTGATTTGGAATTAGCTCGAAAACAATTGGATGAACAACAAAATGAAGGCTTAAAATTCAATACAGTACATGAATCCATGGAGTCTGTTAAAAATCACTTGCAACGTCAACTACGTCAACGTGAATCAGCATGTAGCCGGTTAGTTTTTTTATTATCTGTTCATGATTGATCCTGGTTTCTATTTTATTGCTTCTTGTGTGCTGTCTACGACTCTTTCGAATTAGGACATTTACCAAGCTGTAATCACTTCATTGTTTCTTTATGTCAAACATACGATCTCAAACCTCGTTGCAACATAACATCGTTGATGCTTATCTTCACAAAAGGACGTTGGGGAACCAAACCTTAGATTCAAGAAAACCATCTGGCTTTGGTTGGTCACATTTTTAATTACATCTGTTTGCTTTGATAATTAGATCTCATTTGTTAAAATTCAATGGAATACATCCGACACAGTTGAAAATACAATGCTGTTTGAGAATAAATTTTAACTGAGCTCTAAGACTTCCATTTCACTATCATAATTTAGTGTTTGATTTATTGAGCTATGGGAAAAATAAGATTGAATCAGCACAAACTTCAGGTAGACGTTTGTGCTGATGATGTCGTTTAGAGTAATGATGAAAGCTCCACGACCAAATCATTCATCTCAAAGAACGAAACTCCATCAAAATCATCCACCTCAGCTACAAATCTTCATCTCAAGATAGATTCCACAAGTTACATCTTAATATTTCAAATTTAATTGTGTATAGACTTATAAATCATATCGTATTGTTAAATTTTAATTGGTTTCTAGACAAAACCTTTTTTACGGTTTAGCTGTTACACACTTGTGTTTTGTCATTGTTCTAGCTTGTCTGTCCAAGTACGTAATTTGGAAACTCGTCTAGCAGAACAACAAGCACAGAATCAAGCTCGTCTGGAAACAGCTGAAGCCAGTTTAGAACGTATGCGAGAAACAAAAGAAGCATTGAAACGGGCCGCCAAGTCACAGAAACGTCGTGCAGATGAAGCTGAAGAAGCATACCGTGAAATTTCTCACAAACTTGCTACTCAGGAGTCTATTATAGCTGGTTTTCAAGTAAAAGATAGTGAATTTTTGAAAATGAGTTGTTTGCATATTTAGGTTTGCTCATAAACATATTATGTACTGGGACCCAACATAAAAGTTTTTATTTTTTGCATGAAACCAAGGGTGTCAATAGTCTATCTAACGTGATACGATTTAAAGAAGTTACTCTGAAGAGAACTGAAGAATCAACGAAAACCAAGAAAGAATAAACAATTCTTTTTTTAGTATGACGTACTCACGATGCCTACTAGAGACCTATCCCATGATCTCCGGACCTCGCTGTATTTACGACACTTCAATCTTCATTATTCGAAATATTGATTTGATTTTGTGGTCTTGAAACTGTATATTGCGCATTAAAATGATTAAAACTCACTTAACATATTACCTTACGTGTATGATCAGAATCCATAGGCTGTCTTTCACTTAGATTTCGTTTAAATTATCGTGTAATCAAACGTAAAGTTCTGCTGTAGCGTAAGTGTATGTACAACTACTGAGTTTTTTAAAGAAATTATTCATCAGCTAATAAACAAAATGATTATCAGTGTTGAACGATGCAAGTTTGAAATACGTTTCTTGTTTGACTGTAAATACTCTTCATTGATAAGCTTCACAAAGCACTAAATTTTCGAATGTATTTGATATAACGGTAAAAAGACTGAGTTTCGCGTCCATACATTTGATGATAAATAGTACAATTTGACAAACCTAACATGCTTGGTCACGATATCACATAACATGCCAGCTAGTTATGTGGTGTGTGCTACTTATATCGACCTAGGTAGTATATAACGCGAGTTAGGAATGTAATGTGTGGCAGTAGAAGAGTGAGAACATCAGGAAAGGAAGAACGGGAATAGAAAGCAATTAGTATGGAAATACAAGAACAATGAAGTCCGAGAGAATTATTGAACATTTTGCAAATTAAGTATTATAATATGACTTTTCTATCTTACCAAGTAACTCTGTAATTTTTTGCTAAGTCTAATTTGCTTGTCCTCACCTGTGTTCTACTTCACTACAGTTAGACAACCAGATAAAGCCACGTGATGTACAATTCCAAACAGAGATTTAGAACCAGATTATTAGCTAAAATAGCTGTTTATGATCACAAATTGTAAGCTGTTGCACAGCGTGAAATACAGAACAGAATACCTTGGAATGCATAGTGGAACAAATTTACAACATTGTGTAGTCCCGATATGCCTTCTACGTTCTGACGTGTCCACCTTTGCTTGTTGATTAATAACATCCTGCGACATATCAGTCTCCTAATACGTAACTTACTGTTGTATGATACCTTAGTCTAGTACAATTCAACGAGCAAACCGGCTATCATCTAAAAGCCGATTCTGTTTTTTTCATTTGTTTCAAAGAAAACTCAGTTTTCGTTGCTCATTCTTTTCTCCATAAATTTACAGCATGAATCGGAATTGGTGATTGTCTTTATTTTTCCAGCATTTATAAGACAAACTCAACTTTATTGGACGGCAAAACGTTCAATAAGTTTTATAGAGTGTAACGTGATAAGCAACCGGTTTGAAAGTAACTTATTTTGATTTCAATCTTTCTTGAATGGTCAGTAGTTGTAGGTTTATTTTTATTTATTTTAACACATAAATATCGGTACAAGAAGGCACCAAATACATATGCGCCACACAAATCTCATTTGATATGTGTGAGGGCTGTGATACTGCTCGGGTGCCCAAACCGAAGCAGGTGGTTTTCTTAGGGGGCCACACCCCGAGCCTTCGACCTGAAGATATGATCCACAAGGCAGTGGAGCATCGTAAGGAGATGCAGTCCCATGGAAGCCGGTGACCAACGATTGGTTCATACGCCATTTGTTCCCGCAGGATACTGGAGCCCATGTGCACCATTGGTTTGGGATCCGGTTATAGCGCCGGACATTCGCTTTTCGTCCTCTCATTTTTGTAAACAACACCCCCGCCACGAGAAGGCAGTGAGTAGGACTTCCCTGGCAGGGGCTCTATACGCGTGGCCATATGAGAGCATTTCGAGAGGGGGAGCGGACTCCCCCCACTCTCGGCCGTACCAGGGCATTTGGGGGCAAAGTTGTAGGTTTGAATACCTTTTGCAACCCATAAACTTGTATATACTCATAAATTTAAGCTGTAACACTTGTTTCCCTTTGTGATTTATTCTGTGTTCACAGACGGAATTGGAAAACTGTGCTCTTAGATCTAGAAGTCGTAGCAAGGAGCGTCAGTTAAATGATGTAGGCATTATGCATGATGGTGGAATAATAGATTCAAATAAATCTATGTATGGAAATGGTGATAAGAGTTTAAGAGAGGTGAGTAAAACAAGGTTATATGACGTGCCAATATTTATCTTTAATTTTGTTATCATACGATTGTGAAACAGTGACTCACTAGTATGACCAGTCAGCTTTCATTTAAACAGGTTGCTGGTTCAAATCCCCACTACCTGGTGGTGTCCAGGCAACCAAATAAAATAGTACATCAACTTCCGTATAACAGCTGTGGCTTTTTATCTCATACAAGCACGTAAATAGTTAAATATCAGGGAACTAGGTATTATTTTTATCGGGTTAATTATTTATTAAGATTTTTAGGATTTTTTGGTGGTAGGACTGAAATTCTAGTAATATTTAGATACATTTTTCCTATTAAGGTGATCATCATCAGAATCACAAGAAGACGTTGGGTACTAAAAACCGTAAAGCAGTTAGAATCATGCCATCATTTAATATCAAACATATTGAGCACGGATCTTTTCTATTGGAATCTGTGACATATTAGTTTATGAAAGATAAAAGTTGGTCAAGTTAACGAATGACACAAATGCATAAAAGCACTGATTATTTGTTTGAGTTATGAGAAATTAATAGTCTAAACGTAGCTTTAGTAATGCAAAATCGTCCTTTTATTTTTCTATATATTCTTAGTACCCCACAACTCGTTTGTTTATTTCTCTGCTCATTTAGTTGGTTCTTTAGTGGCCCTTTGACCTGACTCTGATTTGGATGGACGTATGAACATGCTGTGTAACACGTTATCGGCGTTTATTTGAAGGCAGGCGTGATCTAAAAACAACTGTATACAAACCAGGGTCAGTGAATCTCCGAGGAGGAAGAACACGACGTGCCAGCAACAACGCATATATTTCGAAAATAGAACATCGCGGTTCTGTCACAAAAACGGAAAGCTGATTTGTAAAATAGTCTCACTAATCATTTTTCAAGGCCATTTTACACAGGGCTTATTCTTCTGGCCTATCCACTATTTGTTCCCCTGCGATATGAAAAAACAGATTCACAATAATTACATCACGCATAATGATTTTTAATATTGTTACAATGAACACAAGTCTTCAATTTAACACCTAGACTAGACTTGTTTATGTGACGGCGGTTATGAGATGCTAAATACAGGTTGCGTTGGATTAATTTATTTCAGGCACTCGTTTGCTCAGACACATTAAGAATGAGAAGCGGGAAGACGAGGCGCAGAAAGCAGGTGTACCAGCTCCCATTTTTATGAGACGTGACTCAATATTTGTAGCCAGACAAAAGTAAGCTATATGAGATATGTGATTAATAGGGTAAACGATACACGTACAACACTCATGCAAAACAGTCTAGTTAATAAGAGAATAATTGACAAGGTCAAAATGTGACTGAAGAAAAATGAATAGACTGGTTTGTCTGAAATTTAGTATAACCCATATGATCTTGACAGTACTAAACATTACAGGTTTTATCATTCCTTGTATTGGCTTTCTATCTATTGTCTTAATGCGATCTTTATATCTCATTGCTGGGATGTCAGTCTATCAATAATTTTTTTTCTTATCTGTTAAAAAGGAAAACCTCCGATTACGTGAAGCAGCTTCGAAATGCGAACAACGTTTACATGCAGCTGAAGAAGAACTAAAGCATCTGCGTACCAGTTTGTCCACTTGTGAAGCTTTACTAAATGATTATCACGGAGATGCTGCAATGCAGGCTAGTCGACTACATACGTTGAATGAACGATTAAAAGTAATTTGGTTTTGTCACAGTGTTTAATTTTTTAATTCTTTCTTCGTGATCAAATAATCTGTATTACATTGTTATACGAATTCTTCTCACCACATAGACCGCTAACTAAATTATGGCAGAGTAAAAAAAACAGCGAAATAGCTGAGTAGAACCATCATTTCATAAAGTCAAAATGCTATTAACATGTGATTCAGTTTAACATTGTTGATGATCGGAGAGAGATTTCATGCAATGTACTTCAAAATCAAACTCCATGATACTAATGATCCATATCGCATGATTACTATATCTTCGTTTCTTCTAGTTTGGGTTTTGCTGACAGATTATTGTTAGCTATCTGACGAAAGATACCTTCTTAAATGCGTGTAACATTTATATTCCCGTAATTAGATTTAAAACGAATTCTGTTCAACCATTATGAGATGCGTAAGGTGTTTTCGCAATGTTGATTCAACTGAATATTGTTAATTATATACAGACTAATTGTCTTTTTATGGGGCTTTTTCTGGTCATCCCCAGATTCACTACATTTATTTTCCATTTTTCTATCTTGCCCTTCAAATAGTGGTATGTTATGGACTTCAACCACACTAGGGTTCATATGGTTATCTGGTACCGTATGTAATCTGACACTAACACTAGTTTGGCCCGTTTTTGTAAGTCAAAACCTTTGGATTGAATTATTTACATTGGTCTTTATTTTTATGGAATCAGAGAAACAACTCTGCATATTTCTAAACTGTAAAGTTTGAGAATAAAGCTTCTCTTTAGTAGGTTGAGTA
Organism: Schistosoma spindalis; assembly: GCA_946903255.1. NCBI lineage: Eukaryota > Metazoa > Platyhelminthes > Trematoda > Strigeidida > Schistosomatidae > Schistosoma > Schistosoma spindalis. The sequence goes on along the minus strand of OX336423.1, from coordinate 9,634,939 downwards.
TAAATATGTCTCAGTTTGTTGATGAATAGTGTGACTTGTGTTCACAGATACAGTTTGTTGATAGATAACAGTAATTTAAAAAAGTTGGGTGTACCAACGCCTTCTGTGAGCCGTCACTTTATAATCTCTTGCTCCCGTGTTTTTTTTATAATCTGATGAGGTATTAATGTTTTACAGAAAACAGAATCTGACAGAGAGCGTAGTCAGATTCAGTTGGATGATGTAGAACAGAGATTGCTTGAAGCAGAACACCGTAATCGTATTCTAGAGGATGCGTTACAATCAAAGGAATCCCAGAAAGGCGATTATGTGGCTAGCACTCCGGTCAATATAAAACAATCATCGAAATTAGGAGAATGCGACCAACAATCGCACTTGGATCGTGAGGATTATTCTGATCAGAACAGTCACTTGAATGGAAGTTCTGTAAGTGGTTTGTGTATGATCTTTGGATTTTCTCTGTGAATAATTCACTGTTATACAAAGAAAGGAAAGATAATAATATGAATTTTACTACAAAGAAGTATAAATACGGGTTTGTGCTTGAGACTAAAAGTTACATATATTGTGCGATGACTAGTAATGCTAAAGAGCAATCAAAACCTTGATAATATGCAACAAAATTCCAAAATGTAGCTCATTTGCTTGTATTTTGTTAACTCGGTAAAACAGTGAATTACACTAATTCCAAGCAGAAAATAATATGTGCTGCTTTCAAATGAAAATGGCATTATAGCACATACAAATTACGAACTATTAATTTATTAATAAACATTTTTTGGATTAAATTGACCAAGTTTATTTGGCTTAGTGAGTAAGGAAAACAAACAATTGCATTATGTTCTATCCAGATGACATGATATTCCATCTGGATGTTCATACTTATAATAAGAAAAATGTGACTAGATGAATGTTAATAAACGCGTTGTACATTTAAATCTTGAACCACTACTATTGGTGGGTCTCAAACAATCGTATATTAAGTTACTCAGTAAATATACTTCAGAAGATAAAACTGCTGATATTGTGGAATTATTATTAGAATTGCTGAAAGACGAGATGTATTGATAAGTAGATTAAAACCGATTATTAAATAGTAGACAATACAAAATAAATCTGTTATCTCATACTTATTCAATAGTTCTTCAAACTAACAATGATATAACTCATTTATCACATACAGGTAACTGTACTTACTAGGTTTTGAAGCATATGGCTTGTATGAATGTAAGTGACACTAACCAGCTTCCCAGACGAAACTCGGAGAACGGGTTCCAATCTGTGGCCTAATGGTTGAATGTTGAGTTTTTCTGACTATTAAATCATTACTCACTTCCTATTAATCAGGTCAAATTTTATTGTTATTATGCATATTTTCCGAGTGGTTTCAAAATTAATTTAGTTATAATTGTTTCTTGTTTTGCTAAATTCCATTCTACTTGTATTCAGAATATAGGCATATTAAAAGATCAAAATATACCAGGCACAACAAATAATGAATTAATTCAAGAACTAAGAAGAGAATTATGTGAAGCTCAGAACGAAAAAAAGCAAATAGAAAGTCGTACTGAAATACGTTTAAATGATTTGAGAGCTCAATTGAATCAAGCTGATGCAACAAATCGAAGTTTACAGGCATATTTGACATTTTTAAAGCGTTCATATGCTAGTGTATTCCAACCAGACATGTTAATAAATCCTTCATTAATCAGTCCTTGTCAACCTATTGCATGTTCGTTAACAACTCAATTGACTACCAATAATACAATGTCAAAAAATACACATCGTGAATGTGTATAACCTCTAAGACTATATGTATACAAACACACAAAACAGTATTTGGAAAACGTGCTTCCTCAATGAACATCACTTAACAGTGATTTCTATCAATTCTTGTTGCTATCTTATTTTATGAACGCCAGTTTATAAAACGATGCAGGGGAAATTTACCTGATTCGGTATATAAGTTTCTCTTGGCCTTTTTTGAAGTTTGTTCTTATTTTCTTTTGATCATAAATTAAGTTTATTGAAACTTGAGAAAAAAACTAGATTTCTTTCTCCTACAATCTCTAATATACAAAATATATAATACTCGTTGTGTTACGCATACTTCAATTCTATTACCTGTGATAATTTTGTTATGGAGAATTTTTTTTATGCTTTCATCATTATTACCTCTCTTGGAATGATATTTAGTATGATCATTACTAATGGCTAATTTTTCTCTAATAATTTCCCTGTTTATGCTAATCGATTTTTAAAAATCAAATTGTTAGTATTGGTCAGTTTGTTATTTATCCGTTTTGTTTACTTCTATACTTGTTTACACACGAACGTAAACTTATCTAGCATGTTGGAGTTTTCGATTCCTATAGTAACGCTGGAAAAATCTTACTGTCTGAAGTTTAGTGATTATAGGTTAATACTCTCATTTTGTTCGTTTTTTTTTGAAAATTTTGTTGTAGATAGATTTTAAAGGTAACGCTTTCTTCATTTGACTTTTCAGGAATTGATCTACTAGAAGATGCACCCTATTTACTTAGAACACACATGTAGCATAATTTTGTTTAGAAAAGTGACCAACAAAGTACACCTTCACTAATAATAGAAATATGGTTGGGATGTGTCTCTCCTCTTTTAAATACATAATGTTGCTTCAGGACAGTTATGGGTCAACACCTAAATTAGTCATAGGGAGTAAGAGGGTTAAATGAGTTGACTGCTTCATCGATCTTGAAAGCCTCATCAACCCTGATGGTTGGAGCAGTTCAAGCATGGAAACAAGAATCATGCCTGAGATATTTTCCAATTTGCGTCACTTGTGACTAAGTCTGGCGTAAACTAGGATCTAGTATGAATCCGTTAGTAAAGGCACCCCAGTTGTCTTAATGATAATTTTCCTTACTGTGACAGTTAGTGATTTACGTCCGAGTTCAACGGAAGTGATAAGTCCTCCCAACCATCATCTTGAAAAGAAAACTACATAGATTCACTGATGGAATCATGAATTTTGTAATATGTCCGTTAATAAATCTATTTGACAGGAAAGTGGAGGATCCACTAGTAGAAACTTCATAATATAAATGTTGGATAAGCTCAATGTAGAAACCAAGTATTTTATTGATGTATAGGACAAAACGATATCATTTAAACGTAACAATTTTAAATAATACCGATAATTCATTAGCGGTCAGTTGCTTTATGTAGAATATTGGATTTAGATTGCTATGCAACCGAATATATATAAAGTAAAAAAGGAAGAAAGAAATGCCATTCGACACCTACTTGTCTCCTATAGTGTAACCGTAGTAACTCACAATGAAAAGGTTGCTCATTTGCATTAACGTTTCTAGTCAATACAAATTACGTTATATCTGTAGTATATGCATGCAATTAACCAAAACCTTGACATTAGAAAGAAAATTTGTTTTGATTACTTATTAACATATAAACATCCTCCTTTTAGCAGATCTTTGTTTCCTAATCACTTCATAAAGTATTTCTCTTAATCTCTCCGAAGAAGAATAGGGTTGCTAAGCAACTAGTGGTTTTATCTCTTATATTGTAAACATTTCGTTTTTCTATCATTTAATAGTTGTTAACTGGTGATTAACCAAGCAATTAATCAATACAGAATACAATAGGCATAACTATTCTGTTGGTCGTTTTAGCTCAATAATTTGTGCATAACTTATGCGTTTTGTATTGGGGATAATAATGACAGTGGTAATAGCTAAAGGACGTTTAAAACAGTGACTAATGATGTAATTCATCTGAGGAGCATGTATACTGTTTAATTTAGTCTAATAGCATAATATAGTGTCTTAATGAAGACATGCAGTTTATAATAGTGATACATTTTAAATGTCAATTCTGGAACTTATATATTGCCATTGATGGGTTTTCTTAAACTATTATTTGGTCTACAGGATGCTTTCAACTTGAACAGATCGTACTGTTTTATAGAATAGAATCAGTACATAATTACTACACAGAGATGTATCGTCCAGTTCTCCTCGGTTTTCAATGGCACTGTGACGAACACCAATCCAACCTATAAACTAAACTAATCTCCACAAGATTCACCCAACTAAGTTACATAATCTTTGAGTGATCCTTAGATAGGCCTTATTACAAGTTGATTTTAGTTGGAAGAAAGCTGAGAATCTTCAAGTATGTGATAAGATTTCCTATTCTATGAAGTGGTAGATTTTTAGGCATGTGACATTCATGTTATTTGTAATCTAAAGATGAGTTTGTCTCAATAGATATGTAAGTCTATTAATCATATTAGTGCTATGAAAAGTGGGTTTGGGCCAGCTACTTCTTGTAACACGTTCAAGCACGGTCGGATATTCATCGCCTTGGAAGTATGAATATGATATTCAGAGAACCCACTGTGGCTTCTTTCGACCCCAGTGTTGCATTAAGCTCTTCAGTCGACACGACATTAATAAACTAAATTCCTATTACAGTGATTTATGTGCTGTTAAACTACAAGGTTCAAACAGAATTAAAAGGAATTGTCGTATGGAACGGCGTCTTTTCGTTACCTCCCCAGACATTCGAACAGATCCCGGCCGAAGCGCGATAAGGAACTGGTCTTTCTCCATCAAAGGTCTCCGGGTATATTTTATAGGGCTAGCACTGGGCTTAAATGTAATCCGGCTTTTAAGCCTAGACGAAAGTCGTTTGGATCAATGATGGGCACAAGAATATAGTTTCTTTCAGATTACGTATATCGATTCTGACCACCGTCTGGTTTAGTTGTCATAACAACATTCTTAGCGGAGTGACGTAAGCTGATTAGCTGCACCCAACGTCTCAACCAAATATCAAAATGAACTAGGTTCAAAGCTGACTAATTGTTCACTGGAAAGTGTGAATGAGAACTCGTTGCATTTACAAGACATTGAGACTATGATACCATTTTGATCTAATCGAGAAATGAAAATTTACGTTGATAGCATTCATTACAGTATATGGTTAAAACGATTCAGATAGCTATTTATTTTAGATTAAGAGAGATTCTGTGGTTTTTGTATGAACAAACGATTTCTCTGTACTTGTTGAATGCTTGATTTCGAATGCGAAATATAGTACATTCATTAGTGCTTATCTAGTACTTCTTGTCCTGATTGCGTTATTTCTGGGATTTTAGTGTACGCTATAATTCAGATAATCCCAATTATCATATTGGCGTCGCGATGGGACAGTTAGATATTCATTCATGCTACTCTTAAGAAGCTATTATTAAATCATGTAAAGTGCACTAGTTTTGAATTCTGTGAAAGGGCAAAATTTCATAAGGCGATTCGTCGAAATGACCAAGAGGTTAGGGAATTCCTTGAATTTCAGAAACAAGCTGCCAAATGTAATTTAGGTGCAATGTAATTTTATGTGCAACTGTGAGGTCGATTAATTGCAGGAATTAACATACCGGGTCTGGAAAGGGAGCTGTTAAGAATGCTGAACTGTTCCTTTTAAGATGCCAGAGCTGCATGTATTAACTACGAAGCAGTGAATGAACTTGATATCCAGTCAATGAAAATTTCTAGTACTTTGCTTAGTCGTCATGATGAAATGCAAACTCAGGGTCAATCAAACTTGAGTTCCTTCAATAGTGATTCCTATTCTCGTGTAAATATGAAAGGTGTCCCAACAAGGAATTACAAAGGAAATCACAAAGGTGAGATCAAGTTTGTTAAATATTTATCCTGTGGCAAATTTCATCGACGTAAATCATGTGCATTTTGTAACGCTAAATGTTTTAAATGTGGTAAGATAGGACACATTCAGTCAGTATGCAAAGCTACTGTTCATTTTGCTTCAAGTGGTACTAAATCTTTTAATTTAGATTCCAATAATTCGGTTGTTCCTAATAATCATTTATCTTTGTCTACCATTTCGAAAGGTAATGCTCATATTCAAAAGCGATTATATACATCGCTTGTTTCATTTCATGACTTTATTGTGGACACAGACAGGCTCTAATTTATGGACGGTTTGAACGAATCGTAATTGACCTTGAGAATATTAGCCAATCAGCAAACAGTAAGTATAGAGTGAAAATATATTATACAAAACCATGGAAATAAAGTGGATATACTTCTCATACGTGGTACAAAAACTTGTCAAGGTTAGAAAAAGGTTCAGATGTTCTAAAATCGTAATATATGCAGTAGAGGAAATCATCCATACGGCTACAGAATAGCCGGCCTCTGAAGCCATGATTAAGTCTCAAAAACTTTCAACCTCGACCACATAGCTTCAGTATTGTCTATGTGTACTTCGGTTGTTGAGTACACAAAATGCTACTTGTGGATAACGGCACAATCCACTTAACCAAGCCTATGTAGGGGTCTGTACGCTCTCCAATCATCTGTATATATTGTAGTACCTGGCCGCAGCCAGTGTTACTTGCGCTTTTACTATCCAGTTCGCCATAATTGTCATAATTTGCCTTAGTTAGTAATTATATATGGGGGTTTTCATCACGAACTGACATTAGCTATAATGCCAGAAAATTATTTGTATTGTTTCCTATTTGAACCATTTGGATGAGAGACCTTTGCACCCAAATCCGAGATCTGTGATCTTATACCGGATCGGTACATCCACAAATTATAGTCTTGTGGTTTTATTTGTTATAGCCGCTAAATTATCACGTTTTTTTACAAAGTCCCTTATGAATTCATCGTACGTGGCAACGCTTCAGAGGTATCGCCCTTCGATGATTGTTGCCAGGACCTCATTGAGGATTTGGGACTGCACGAAAATGTGAAGTTGACTACTCGTTGGAGGAACAGTCAGACACCGTCACGCTTAGACTGTGTTTTTACAAATGAATAATTTCTAGTCGACAACCTCTCAATTCTAGCTCCCCTGGGGAAAAGCGATCACGCCGTTATAGCCTTTAGTTTTGTCAGCAAAACTGAGCCAAAATATCCCAGCAACAACAGGCGCTGGAGTTTAAACAATTGAATGCGTCAGCTCTGCAGGACTATCGACAACAGTTGGATTGAGATGTTCACCCTCAACTTGATGTGGATGCTCACTGGAACTTCCTACTACACATGCTCTTATGTGCTACAAAGCAGTCAGTCCCTCAAACGGTCCCAAAAAGCCACAAGCAACCTACAATCATCAAAAACCGCACTCTTCGTTTGTTAAGCCCTAAAAGGCACTGTTGGGCAGAATACAAACGAACCGACAACAAGGGCGAGTACAGGCAATACAAACATATAAGGAACATATTTACGAAGGCTATAAGAGAAGACAGGCTTCAGTACCAGTTAAAGCTTATGGATAAATTTATTTCCAATCCGAAAAGCTTATTCCGTTACACAGCCTTTCTTCGTCAAGCCAAAACTGGAGTTTCTCAACTGCTAGGTCCTAATGGCCCGATTAATAATGACGGTGACGCGGCTAACCTTCTGGCTGAGCAATACTGCCGGACATTTCAACCGACCCACATCAACTATACTGATGACGGCTCTATCTGCAACTGCACAGGACTTTCCGTCGTGAAACTAAGCGCTGACTTGGTGCTCCGAAAACTACAGCACCTAAGGACAGACACTTCTCCTGATCTAGATATGGTCCACTCTGCTACACTGAAGGAAGCAGCTTCAATCCTGGCAACACCGCTTAGCGTGATGTTCTCACACTCGCTAAGTCGAGGCAAACTACCGGATATTTGGAAGCTGGCTCATATCACACCAATCTTCAAAGGAGGTCGACGCAGCGAACCTTCAAGTTACTGACCAGTGGCTCTTCTCTCTATACCTTCAAAGATCATGAAGTCCCTGGTATATGATGGTATACACGACTATCTGCTGTCCTCAAATTTCTTCTCACCCCAACAGCATGGTTTCATGAAGGGTTACTCCTGTATGACGAACCTTCTGACTGCAGTGGACAGATAGACAAGCATTCTTGATCACAAGGGGAAGGTGGATATTACTTACCTTGATTTCTCAAAAGCTTTTGACAGGGTTAACCACATATGTCTTATTAACAAGCTCAAACAATTGGGTATCAAACCATCTTTAATTAACCGGCTCAGTTCATATCTGACAAATCGACATTGTAAGGTCAGGGTAAACTTCAATTTCTCACACGCTATGGACTGTCCTAGTGGGGTCCCCCAGGGCTTAGTACTAGGACCTCTCCTCTTCCTGATTTATATAAATGATCTACCCCAACGGGTAACGTCAGACATATTGCTCTTTGCCGATGACGTGAAACTTTAGAGAGAGATACACAACCAGGAGGATATACAGGCTTTTCAGGAGGTTCTGACTCGACTTCAAAGTTGGGCAGACGACAGCGGACTTACCTTTAACACTTCAAAGTGTAAAGCAGTTCATCTGCGACACGTCGCAGACTACAGTTACAACTTGAGAAACTCCTCTCCAGTAGTAGTATGCTGAGTCGAAAAAGATTTAGGAGTTCTGGTGCCCTACGACTTGAAGTCTTACGCCAACTGTGGCAGAAATGCCTTTCGAGCAAACCTAGCACTGGTAACATTGAAGCGCATTTTTGGTCAGTTTGACGGGAGAACTTTCCAAATAATCTTCAATAGTTTCATTCGTCCCCATTTAGAGTACGGAAACATCGTATTCCCTCCTACACTCGAAAAGGATAAGGACACTCTGGAGCGTATCCAACGGCGAGCCACGAAATCAGTTCGGGGACTCAAATTTAAACCTTACGATGAGCGCCTCCAATCACTCGACCTTTACCCATTAGAGTATAGGCGTCTCAGAGGTGACCTTCTAATGGCTTACAGTATCCTTAACACACCTGAATATCCTCTTAAACACCTACTTAAGCTTAGTCCCAACACTAACCCAAGGGGTAACACCCAGAAATTAGAGATAAAACATAGTAGAACGGTCTGCAGGCACAACGTCTACTCCTTAAGAGTTGTCGAATGCTGGAATTCGCTGCCAGCTGAGCTAGTCCAAGCGAATTCCTAGGAGTCCTTTAAGAGGCGACTTGATCTATTCTTAAGGACTAAGGATAGTATTTTACCATGACTTACCAATTTCTTTTTTTTCTCTTTTATCGTTAATATACCTAGGTTTTTGCCTGGAGGTATTGGTGATCCCCTGCTATTAGACACGGAAGCCTGTTAAATGAAAGCTTCTATTCCGTCCACAACCGTTTGAACCTTTTGAACTTGAAGGTCAAACCATCGCAGGATGATTGGTGCGTCACATCAACAATTCATGAAGTTTTTCAGAAGCGGTCAAATCAAAACATTTCTAGATTTGAATTGAGTTCAGCCACATCATGTCTGATAATGTCCATCTTTCAAGTAACGAAGACAATGCCATCGTGATGATGCATGCATATAGGACGAATCTTCAATGATATTATATTATCTCGAAGATTTACAAGTTGGGACAATTTTGAGACCTGTTTGAAAGAAGTACATAAGGTAATATGACTTCTGTGGTTAATAATCATTTTCATAGTATACGCATACTAAGTACGTTATGTCACTATGTAAAAAGAACAGTGATGACCCAACTTTAAAGTATTTTTTTGTGAGATATGTCTGTACATATGGACGTAAACTCAGTTCGTGAGTCAGATGCTTGCGTTCAGGATATAGATGATGATAGTGATCATCATTCGTCTAGAGAGCATACAACTTGTAACTCACCTCCACAACCTAGACAAAGAATACATCGATCATCTATAGATGATCGATGTCGTATACGTATGCTTTACTTCAAATTAATTTATCCTTCAGGCCGAAATATTGCCATTGTCAATCTGGATTTTGGGTTCTTTCAGTAAACTATGAGCTGAAAGCCACCTCTGTTAAGACCGTTCACATCCATCCTTGCACAGGATATATTTCTGTCGATCCTTCGAGACGGCAGTTGACGTCAAGTGAACGCTTATATTTAAGGACGTTTCTATTGAGTAGTACACCAACTCGTAGCTTACGGCATCTGGTTTCTTGGAAGTTCCATAAACAGCTTACCAAGGGCGATATCTCCAAAATGCGTTCACAGTTGTACCCAGGTTTTTGAATCTATTGACTCAACTTATCAGACAAACAGTTTCAATGACTACATGCTGCCCTGTGGTCATATTCTGTATGCACATTCTAAAGATCTAGTAAGTGAAGGTAATTGTGTGTTCTTTTGTCTCTAAAAGCATTGTAAACTTATTTCGACATAGCAGCCGGTGGACAAAGAAATACATAATGGCTTGGTTCTTCGCGCACTTACTTGCTTCGGTTTGGGCACCCGGGCAGTATCACAGCCCTCACACAAATCAATTGAGATTTGTGTGGCCCATATGTATTTGGTGCCTCCTTGTACCAATACCTATGTGTTAAAGTAAATAAATAAAATAAATCTTCGTGCACTGGACAACATGTCAATCTCTACTGGAAGTGATCTGCTAGAGAAGTTCACTAAGAACTACCACTCAATCCATGCTCTTAGTGAACCTTTGGCAAGTAAACTCATCCATTCATGCCTCGAAGCATTGGAAGACATATGCACACAAGTGATGAGTTCAGTAAATGCTAATGATGAAGTTATATCGTCAGAATCCATTGTTAACACTGACCATAGCTATCCTTCTTGATAACAAGAAGTTTTAATATTGCAATCTTTTGGGTTTTACATAAATTCCTTTATGTGGCCATTACGTCATTCTTACAGCGTTACTGCAGAGAGAGTGTATCGTGCAGTCTTATGTGGCTGCGAGATAGGGATGTTGTTTCGCATTCTTGTGTAATAATTACCAGTTTGGTGCAGACGCGATTTGTCATACAGATCGTTTGCCAAATACTGCAACATTGAACATGGTGTACTATACTACTGGATCGAATTTCGACCTGTCACGATAGATAAGCATTGCCGTAAGTAAAAGACTGGTGCGTTATAAATGAAAACGTTTATTAAAGTTTAAATCCAGCACAAATGATCTATTAATATATAATTCCCAATTCTTAAGAATTGTTCCAGTAAGCTCTGTGAACGTTTGCGAAACCAGCTAGAAATAAGATAGACAGGAAATAATTATTGCAGTATAAATGTCTACCAAAAACTAGTGTAGAAACAGAAACCGGCATTCAATTACAGATCGGAAGTGCATTCAGCACACCCTTTCTTTGGATAGTCAGTCACACTTATTTGCTTTATCTCCTGCGTTGCTTAGGAAAGCCTGGGTTGCACCATACATGGCCTGTATTATTCAGCTTTTTGGACAGGTTGCAGTTCGGAAACTTAGGCAATGAACATAAATAAATGCTACTATGTGAACTTACTATGAATCGTCCTGTGTAACCTGCAATTATTGATGCCTATTTTATTTTAGTCCCACGTAGGGTATAAGTAATTGTCATTTACGGCATCAGCACATAAGCTAGACAAACCTTGGTTGCTCTACGAAGATCATCATATACGATCTCAGACAGCTAATATTTTCACTATTAACCTATTTCTATCAGTGAAAATCGGTCAAAATTATAATAAAGAAGGGAAAAACGATAGATCTCATAATAATAGTAATAATAATAACAATTTAATCTCAAATAACAGTTTGTTACATGAGGCATGCCAGTTTACAGGCAAGATCAAATTGTTACAAATGACAGGATTTCCAGCTGTAGTAAATTACTCAGCTGGGTTGGTAATTTATAACATGAATGTAGATGATTTAGGTCAGTATAACAGCTGGTGCGCCCCATGAAAGTTGCGTTGCGACGGACAAATGATGGTCGATAATAGATTCATGTAAAGTTGGGGGCTCCTAGAAATATCAATCTTATATCTTCTTGGAATATCTGAGGCTTTGATGATGGTGAAGGACGAGGTCACCCGTTCCGTATCCCAAGGGAGCTAAAAATGGTGCAAGAAAAAAAAACAAAGGATGTGAAGCAGAGCAGACAATGTTCATGAAGAAATAGTTAAGGTATAACTATTCGGTCTCATTCTCTTCTATTAAAGTATTTATTAAGCAGGAGTATCCTAACAGGTCAAAGAAAATAAGTGTGATTAATACATGAGTGGATAAAAAACTGACAAATGGAGGTGGTTCAGAATAAAAGTATGGGAATATGTGTAGTTATAAGATATAGTGCTAAAAACGGTATTATGATACACAAATGGCTGTCTCCCTTTTTTGTCGACGCTATTGAAGCCATTTTTAGATTTTATAGGGACTCGAGTAGGCTTCGTTTTTAGCGAATTGTCTAGTTTGCTGGTAATAGGATTACTGGATAGGAAGTGAAACCAATTCAACGTTCTAAACAAGTATTTTGCATGATAAATCAGCATTAATACCATCAGTTCGTAACATTTCACTAGACCATAAGGAGCCTTAATTTAACAAAATGTTCTACCCTACAGACATGGGTGGATTGAAATTATCTTCCCACCATCATGTTTGCTGGTCAGTAACGCCACCCTCCCTCCTTTTGTGATAATAGGCTCTCTTACGTTTACGGTAAGTTTGAATATTGCCTTGATCAAACTCATAGTTGGAATACATTGTCTCTACTAGTTCCATGTTACAAGCAAATCAGATAGTTAAGGCGTTTGTATTATGGGTTAGATGTCCATTTAGTATATCATACTGCTATGAAGATAACTAATGGTGAAAGTTAAAAAAACAGGTTAGATTATATGTGGTTTAAGGATATTAAGGACTAATAGGAAATCAAAGAATATGAAAGAGTATAAAATTGTAAAATTTTTGGGGTAAGAAAAATAAAACATTGAGCAACTCACAAGACTTTATGATCAATTTTGAGCTTCGTATGATCGGTCTTAGTAGATAAGCTTCCACAAAGTTAGTGAGTTATTTTTCTACTCACAATAGAAAAAAAGACATGACACTTAGGAAGAATAATGTATCTTTAACCATAAGAGCTCTTATGGTTAAATCTCTAGAGATTTGGGAACGGAAACTGAGGGTTGGGAGCATTAGGCCTTGATTAATGGACAATGAATAATAGGAAAGAGTAAATCATATTATGTTGTAATCATATTAATAATAGTGGGACTCGTTATATTCTTGTTCCGTCTAGATATCAGGCGGTCCATAATAAAGTGCCCCCAAACGCCCTGGTACGGCCGAGAGTGGGGAGAGCCCGCTCTCTCTCTCAAAATGCTCTCACATGACTATGCATATATAGCCTCTGTCGTGGAAGTCCTACTCACTGCCTTCTCGCACCATGGGTGTTGTTTACAAAAATGAGAGGACGAAAAGCGAATGTCCAGCACTTTAACCGGATCCCAAACCAATGGTGCACATGGGCTCCAGTATCCTGAAGGAACAAATGACGTATGAACCAATCGTTGGTCACCGGCTACCATGGGACTGCATCTCATTACAATGCTCCACTACCTTGTGGGTCAGACGTTCAGGTCGAAGGCTCGGGGTGTGGCCCCCCTAAGAAAACCACCTGCTTCGGTTTGGGCACCCGAGCAGTATCACAGCCCTCACACAAATCAATTGAGATTCGTGTGGCGCATATGTATTTGGTGCCTCCTTGTACCAATACCTATGTGTTAAAATAAATGATAAATAATAATAATGTGCTTCATTGTTGAGAGGGAGTTCAAGGAAATATTGAAGATCTTTAGAGTCTAGAAACAGGGTTATTAGCCTTTTGAATCTGGTAGATGTGCCACAGTTACGGATAGGCATTGGCAACCTGTTACACAATAAACTATACCATACTGTAAAGAACTTACAACGCATTTGTTTTTGGTGTTTTACGGTAAGTAGTGTATATGCGTTGTTTCTTAGTCTATAGGCTAGGATGTGAATCATAGTTGGGCAGGAGGTTAGAAATGACAGTTCATATATTAAATTATTCTTTAGCCTACGGTGCCATAAAGGTTCTAAAGAGAGGTGCTTACATCTATCTGTGTAGTCGGCATTAGAGTTACTTCCTAGCAGTTGGCGTGTGAAGCGTCTTTGAACGTCTTCTACTCTCATCTTGTCTGCGGTATTCCAGGGAAGGCCGTACTCGTAGCGCAGTTTTGGTAGTCTCGACGACAATACAACTTTTATGACGATATGTGCTTGGGTCATGTTATTTCATACAAAGATAAATGATTTGTCTGCTCTCGGTGTATAGTTAAGTAGAAATAATTGCCAGTCTGCGATGCAAATACGAAAAAACTATTATTGCAGCACATGAATAAGAATTTTCAAAGACTCCGCGACATCATGTACCGCAAAATGGAAAGCCCTTTTCACTTAATTATGAAAACGGAAAATAAACTTTCAAATTTATTTATAATTAATTTCGGCTGTGTACAAAGCAGAAATGAAAAGGTAGCGCAAAAAATATCGCGATACCCCTGGAGCGTTGCCATCGTACGTTAGCATTAAGCACTGAGGTTGGCGCTGTAACCTTTAAATCTCTCAAACGCTTCTGATTGGCTTGTTCATAAGTTAGAATCTTGCCGAATGGCTTAAAGTGGAGCTGTCTTTCCTAGTTTCTAAATAAAATTCTGATGCCTTACTTAAAGATTTGGTAGCTACATGTGCTAAGTGCAGTGGAGATATGAAAATTCAGCCTATAAAACTCCAAGTACGGGATGATCTGGTCTCTCTCAAAAGACGAATAATTCCTTATCGTCTTCGAGAAACAGTACTAAAGACACTAAACGATTCGTGTGAAAAAGGTATAATTGAACCGATTCAGTCCTTAACATGAGGTCCTAATATTTTTACGCGATTGGAATTGAATTGCAAGACCCCTAGTATATGTGGTGACTGTAGATTAATACTGAACTTCCATTTGTTGAAGCAAACGTGTACAACGGTAGAGGCTAAATATATTTTAAATTGACTTCATGGTTCTAAAGTGTTTTTGAAAGTTGACCTAAAAGATGCTAATATTGAAATTCCTTTAGATCAATTAACACTCCATTCGGTCTGTTCAAATATGATTTCCTTCCATTTGGTCTAAGTTGTTCTCCAGCCATAATTCAGGAAGTCATGAATAAATTAGTTAGTTGCAGAGGTAAATAAATCGACATTGGATGCTGACCACATTTGTTTTATTAAGCTCATCCAGGTGAAGGCGCTCGGTCATGCATTTGCACCAGATCACGTGTGGGAACGCCGTGCTCAACATCTACTGCAATCGCTAGCCAGATTAGGTCAGACGATCCTCGATATATTGATGGCCTATCAAATATATCTTCGAACCTCCTCACTTCTGTCTTTTGATTTCACTTGATGAGCACGACTTATATTGGATGTTACTGGTTAAAATGTTATCGAACTCCGAATATCTGTGGCATCTCCAAACGTAAGACTATTTTGACTACGAGAAAAGTTAAAAGGGATAGGTGTTTTGACAGATCACTTCAAGACTTGACAATAATTAGCTCAATTTTTCACTGTATCGGTTAAAAAAATAGTGCATTTTAAAAGTGATGTCTTGCACATTTGAATGCTTTATTCGGTTCCTAAGCTATTCTGGTAACCCTCAAGCTAGTACTACACAACGACCTGAACGCGATAGAAAAGGCGCAATATATGCGAGAAGCACTCACTCCAAAGGTTCATTTTAATACAGAAAATATAGGGTTTTTACAATATTTTAAATGTTCTTGGGTTGCTTGAAAATTCTGGAATGCTACGAAACATAGTAGCACTATAGTGACCAGCCAATCAGAAACTCTACATGTGACGTTTCACTTCCTTTATGTTTCTAGTTAAAACTTCGAAAGAACGCTGGTTGGATTAAATGCTTCTTAATGTTTCCTGATCTTTGCTTGTCTTTTGCAAGAAATTTTGTGGATCACCTCAACAAAAAGCACTTCAGATGACCGTGTTCCACGATGAAGACAATGTTATATGAAAGCTTAAATATGTCCATTACATTATAAAACAATTGGGCGAGGGAACCCCTTTCGAGAAGTCCGGTTTTAAAGCTATACAGTTGTATGCATGTGTGATAAATTATAGGTAAATCAACAATTTAATCTGTCAGAATTCGACTACACCATTTTCAAAAACATATGTGTCTGTGATGTTTGTATGAACTAATGATTCTTCCATACTTGTTGTTTTCTTGATTTTAAGTTCCAAATAAAACAAGTTTATTTGTGCTCAGCTAGTTCCACTTGGCTTAAATAGCGCTATTTCGGGGACTCCTAGTTCGTATAATAATTAAAATACTTCTAAATATCACATTGGCTTCGCGATGGAGCCTGTGATGGAACAGTTGGACGTACATTCAATTTATGAAGCTTTCAAAGATTACATGGAAAGATTCGAAATTTAGCATGGTCGGGAAAGATGTGAATAATGACAAAATTCGCTCATTTCCTCAAATTCGTTGGAAAGGATGCCTACTGCTTATTAGAAACTTTGGCATTTCCAGAAAAGTCTACTTCACTTCCTTATGCAACTCTTGAGGAACTATTATTAAATCATATCAAATATACTTGTTTCGAATGTCTCGAAGGAGCAAAATTTCATAAGATGATAATTTGGAATACCAGAAGGTTAGAGGATTCATTGTTGAACTACAGAAAAAGCTGCTAAATGCATTTTTGGTGACCAACTTCATGTGCAGCTGCGGGATCGATTGATTGCAAGAATTAACATGCCAGATCTGGAAAGAGAGTTGTTAAAATGCTGAACTGTTCTTTTCAAAATGCTAGAGCAGCATGTAATTACGTCTGTAACTCTTCTAGAGCTACTGCGCGTATCAGGCCCGGGTGAAGGAGGAGGGCTGAGCATAGGGTCGTCAACCCCACCCCGTGAACAGAAACCTTTCTAAAAACGCTAACTAGAGTGAACAAATCAAAGCATATAAACTCCCCTTTGGAAATTGAAAGATCTTCTTTCAGAAGAAATATTAAGCCTCACGGTGAAAGTCGACATTCTTGCGAAGTCACGGGGCTGATTCCTTTCCTAACAAACATAGAAACAAATACTGCAGGTATATGGAATGTTTGGAAAATGCGGAAGACCGGGAAGACCAGTCATATGGCAACGAAAAGGATTAAACACAGTAGATAAATTTAGATTTTTGATTTTTATCTGTGGGTTACAGGATCCAGAAGACGTCAATATTCGTAAAAGGATTTTAGAGCGTTTTGATCTGGAACCAAACATGACTCTGAAAGTGGTCACAATCGAGTGCCAACGGTTGCTAAATCCCAAATATGATACTGCGATGGTGCTACGAAAGGCGTAACCTTCCGACTTCGTTTCAGTGAATGCACTGAGACCCTCTAAATCTTCTGAGCAAAGCACTGAAAACGAGCAGCAACCTTCTGGCAAACCGCCATCACCATGTTTGCCAAGTGGAGCGAGACATGTAGTGAAAGTATGCCTGTTCAAGAATCGCAAATGCCGCCAAGGTCACCGCATTGTTCATAATGAAGGCCTCTGGTCGTCGAAAAAAAGCTAGTCTAATATCGTAGCGGAAATGCGAAGCTACAGCTACAGAGTGAAATCAAAACCACGTTAGCGACTTCCGAAGTAAACAGAAGTATGTAAACTTATTGGTGAATTGAAAACCTATACATCTTCAGTTGGACCCGGCTTCCGATATTACATTGATTTACAAGAACACGTGGTGTAAGTTAGGGTGCCCAAGCATCCGACCAACAGAACATGTTGCTCGAAATTCCTCCGGGTATACAGTGAAGCTAACAAGAGAAATCATGTGCAACGTATGATTCAAGGAATATAAGTTCACTGATGTTTAGTGTCTTATGAATCGGCATGATTTAGACCTATTAGGATTAGACTGGTTCCGGAAGATTTATATTTTGAATAGTTGATTGAATGAAATATGTTCTCATGATCCTTCCTCTGAATCTAACCGAATTCCCCATGATATTTATGAATTGAATGCCTCCGATGTATCATGTTCTTCTTATATTTATCAATCAAATGCTTCCGATGAAACATGTTCCTGCAATATTTCTAAATCAAATACCTCCGATGTTACATGTCCTCACAATGATTCCCAATCAAATGCCCCAAACAAAGTATGCTCTCGTAAGATTTCAGAACATCAGGTACTTTGTTCTAGTGTTATTTCCATACCAAGGTTCTCTATTTCCCCTCAAATGTCAACTGCATCTCACAAAAATGATCTTTAACAAAAGCATGTAGGTGAATTCAAAAACAAACTGGGCTGGTGTAAGTTCACCAAAGTATTTTTGTCGTTAAAGCAAAATACAAAGCTTATCATTAGACCGAAACGACTAGTGTCTCATGCTGTTCTATCAGTCGCTAACCGAAAACGTGATGGGTTGGAAGCACTAGTTGTTATTTAAACAGTAAATTATCCACCTTGGGCTGCACCCATAGTAGCTGTGAGAAAAGCATTTGGGACTATTCGCATATGTACTGATTTTCCCACTGGTCTGAACAGTGCCCTAGAGGATCACCCTTATCCACTTCCCATACGAGAAGATTTATTTATCAAACTAAATGGGGGGAATATTTTGCTAAAATTGAACTTGATGACGCATATCTTCAAATAGTAGTTGATACAGCCTACCAATCATTACTGACGATTAACACCCACAGAGTCCTCTACCATTATCTTTCGGCGTGAAACCAGCACCAGCTATTTTTGAACAAATAATGGACACTATGTTGGCGAATTTGCCGGGAGTCGCTGTCTATTTGGATGATGCAATCATTACAGGTTCTAATAAGTTCAAGTTATTCGATCGACTCGATGCTGTTTTAAGCAAAATGTCTGAGTATGGAATCTTTCTAAAAGATGAGAAAAGTAGATTTTTCATGGACTTATTAAAATACTTTGGTTTTGTTTACGACAAGAATGGACCACGCCCAGATACAAAAAAACGCACGAGCTATTCAAAATGTGCCTCATCCAGCTAATGTAGCAACACGACATCCACTCCTCGGTCCCATCAGTTATTACAGTAAATTTTTGGCACAATGGCATCGCCTCCTAGCACCCATAAACCATTAGTTATCTAACAATGTAAAATAGAATCGGTCCATTGAGAGTCAAAAATGTTTTGACAAAGTAAAGTCATTATTAGCGTGCGACCTACTTCTTACATATTTTGGTCCCTCACTGGAAATTGTTGTTGCCGCAGATGGTTCTGACAACGGTATCGATGCCGTTATATCCCACAGGTTTCCAGATGTCAAAGATAAAGCTATTCCACATGCTTCAAGAACGCTGACTTCGGCAGAACGCAAGTACAATTAAGTTGAAAAAGAAGAATTAACATTAATTTTTGCAGTTAAAATGTTTAACAAAATGCTGCATGGTAAAAAACTTACCTTATTCATCGATCATAAACCCCTATTATTAATTTCTGGATCTGTAAAAGGTATACTGGACTATACTCCAAACCGACTCCAACGATGAGCTACAATGCTGTTAGGTTATGAATTCACTATCAAATACAAATCATGCCGATGCATTACCGCACCTGATGGGCAATCACAAGCTTGAAAATCAACGTGCTGTTATTGTTTCTATATCAATGGAAGAAGATATAAGCAACATATTGCTCAATTCAACGCAAATTCTTCCAGAGGCAGCTGCTTCAATTGCTGATCACACTCCCCGTGATCCAACCTTGAGGCACCTAACTACATTTATTCAGCGTGGTTGGCCTCCACGTATAACATCTCATGAACTAAAGCAGTATTATCAACGACGCTAATCTTAATCCATAGTAGATGACTGTATTATGTTTGCTGATCGCGTGGCAGTTCTAACCTATTCTCACTAATCCTGCAACAACTGCACACAGCTCATCCAGGCACTGAAAGAATGAAAGCTGTTGCTCGAAGTTATGCATACTGGCCTAACATTAATGAACACATCAAAGATTTAGTGCGTGTGTGCAGAAAATGTGCTGCAGCTTTGGAATGTCCACGAAATCTGAACTCTACAATCGACCATCTCCAAGGGAACCTTGGTCGCGTATATATTTCGATTTCGCAGGCCCATTTCAGTGTACATATTCCTTTGTTTATGTCGATGCTTACTAAAAATAGCCGGAGATTCTTCCTATAAACCAAATCACATCGCGAGAGACTATTATGAAGTTATGGCACTTACTCTCTAGTGTCGGAGTCCTAGATATTCTAGATTCGGATAACGGAACTCAGATTACTTCTTCCATTTTCTCAGATTTCTGCAGCAGACTTGGAGTTAAACATGTTAGTTCACCTCCATACCATCCACAATCGAATGGTCAAGCCGAAAGTTTTGCGGATAACTTCCAAAGAGCGTTACCGAACACAAAACGGGAGGGGAAAGTAAAGAAAATTCTTGGTGATTTTCTGTTGATCTACTGAACAAATCCAAATCCATCAGCCCCAAATCATTTGTCTTCAGCAAAAATTACGTTTGGCACAAAAGTTAAAACTGCTCTCGATGCTATAAAACCAAAGCGAAACGACATAGAAAAGATAAACCGAAAGATGGAAACTCAATTTAATCGCCATCATAGGGCGAAACGTAGAATTTTCCAAAATAATCAAAAAGTATACTTCCGTGTCTTTCGATATTCGCCTCCTTAATGGACCAGTAGACGCATATTTAGGAGACGATGAAATGTAATATATGTGGTGGAAGTTGGAGGTCAAAAGTAGGTACGTCACGCCAAACACATACTGGAAAATGCTGACACTACAGAAAATCGAGAAACTGGGTTCAATGTGGGAAATCGTCTTCGAAAGAAGTTCAGCGACTCAAGAGATTATGAAGTCCGAATAAAATCCTGTTAAGAGACCATCACAGAAACGCAGACGACCAGATATCCTGCAAGTGGACCTAAAGAGAAGAACATATGTTTCTGAGAGGAGATATCAATGATGATATCTTAGCTATTACTTGTGACTAGTGACCAATCATTTTTATCGCTTTAATTTATTCCAGTTAACCAAATTGGTCACGTTTTACAAAGATCACAACGCCATTCAGTTTCCCTTAATTATGCACTCAGCTGAATGGTGGTCATAAGTTTTTTATGAAGGTAGATGATGATGTGAACAGAGAATCAAAAATCCTTGACAAACCACGGAGGTTATTTTCCGGGACGTTATTTCGTTTACTTCAAGGCTTGTAAAACACTAACATTTATTTTTGTCTCTGGTCTACTTTACTGATCATAAGCTTTCATTCGACGTATGATTCACTGCCATAATCTGTTTGGTTCCAAATCTATTGTAATCTAAACGTAATATTTTGCATTTTATTTTCTACTTCAATCTCTAGCTTTGGACATAACTATAATTCTCTAATTGTTTGTTCTTTGTGGCGTGGTTAGTCATGTATTTATTCATGTATATTTTTACACTAATCTGAAAACGGGAACCAGATCGGAATTGGGAATAAATCGTGTAGTGTTTCAGTTGACTTGTCTTCTCTCACTCACATGCTTGTCAGCCAGTCAAGTGATAGAATAGTTTTCGTCTCTCTATCCTAAGCAGTTGATCTCACTTCAAATTCACGCATGCTAGCTTCAAGCCTAAGCCAGTCAGTTTATCACATCAAAGTCTTGATCTATATTAGAATCGAAGAAGCATTATCTTTGACGTTTCAGGAGCTCCTGGGCTACAAAAAGACAGCAATTAACAACAGCAAAACAAAAACCGAGGAAGTCAAGTCGCAAATTGAATGCGCTGAAGCAAACAAGGGATAGTAACCGCTATGAGTTATATATATATATATACATATATATGCATCACGAAATCAGTGCTAGCTTGAAACCTTGAAGAGTAACGGAAAAGAGGAAGACCACGGAACACACTGTGCCGAGAATTGGATACAAAAATGAATAGGATTATCAGGAGCTGGAAAGAATTGAAAAGGACTGCTCAGGACAGAGTTGGATGGAGAATTCCGATGAATAGCCTGTACTCCTCTGCGGGGGGTATCAGGCACAAGTATGAGCGGCCACGCCTGCATGGCCGAGCCATCCTATACCGATTGACCATTTTGAGTTCATCATTCTCAACCTTCACTAAGTGTTGCCTTTTGAAGGTAAATTTTCTCATTTATCACACGATATGCTTCAGGGATCACGTAGTTAGGAACCAGTTCCGCCGCACTTGTAATTTATTGAACCTATGATTTACCAACCCTTCAAGTGATGTTCAAAGGCTTTAGGGTGGTTAGAATAATTTTACTACCGAGAAATTCAGCATATCAAAGTGAGAAACTTGTATTATAACACATGAATATTTTATTGTCCGATATAGTATGATCAAAATTATAATGCCCATATAAAATAAACGATTGAATAAATACTAATGAGTATAATTTTTAATCTTAACTGAAGATCTAGGGAAACTTATCCGTCTATGGTATTTATACTAACTGATGATTCCTTCATATTCCAATTCACTGGCTGATAAGAATTCCAAATATAATGCGTTCAGCACTGTAGAAAAGCGACTTCTCCCATTTTTGCTCAGGCGGAATGTATTTTCATGTATATTTTAAAACCTATATGACCTCGGGCTAGTTTCACAGAGAGCTTAGACACCATCTGAAACTACATTGGGGAGTTAGCTGAAGCCAATGCAGCTCTTCACTTTATGCAAAGACAACTTAGTGCAATCACCCCATAATTGTTTCCTTCACTTTAACACGTACCCGAAACATCACTCCAAAGTCTACAGTATTGAGTCTCCACACCTCAAACGAGACATAAGTGTCTCAAACCAAGTATGATGACAGACAACTAAGCAGGTTGAAGAATAATCTTACAAAGACAGACTACGACACTTGAAATTATTCTCGCTGAGCTATAAGAGGATGAGTAGTGATCTGATAATGATGTACAACATAGAGTATGCCGAGTCGCTCCAACACGTGCATCCCACCAGAACATTATCAACATGATTAGCAAGCCAACCACTGGAAAACTGCACATCAAGGAGAGAAAGCTCGGTCACGCTCTCACTTGTTCTCATTGAAAGACTCTCCCATTTGGAGTGTTCTCCCAACCGAAGTGGCCGCAGTCTCCTCAGTGCATACCTTCAATAGGAGATTTGACAAACACACGCTCACACATAGATCAACATCTACCACTTTGACTAGCTGTACTGGATGCATGTCTCGTGACTTATCTACTATTATCGCTATCAAATATCATTAATTTATTTCTAACTTACTTTTTACCAACTCCATCTCCCCTTTTCTTCCGACACTTTGGTCTGCTCACGATGTTTCCATTGCTAATTAACCAACCTATTTATTTATTTACTGCTTGAAGCGGTGGTTCACTTATAGCATTCGAGTTTTCATCCTATTATTTCTCACATTGCAATTGTCAAACCCGCTTTCTGGTGATGTGACATTTTCTGGTTCAAGAAACCTTAATGCTCTGAGACAAACCCACTCACTAGCATTAGATGTAAAAATCTACAACTAGATACCAAACTGAGTAGAAATAGTAATGTCGAGTGGCTAGACTGTCACTATCAAAGACCTACAAGCGTACCGAATTAACAAGAAGTGAGGACAGAGAAATCGATCGATTTACATAAGCTCATCACGAATCAGTTGGAATTTGGATCCAAGAATGTGAAAATCCCTGTCAAGGCCATTGTTACTGGCTTTTAAAACGTTACTATTGGATTGTCTCTATCTCACTCTTGTGTTAGTGCTGTTTTTTGTCAGTCAGTCACTTGTACACCAATCATTCGGAGGAGTAGGATGTATCGTGCAGACAGATGAAACGGCAGTGAGAAAGCGAAAATACAACAGGGGACGTAGTATAAAGTAGGATTGTGTAAGTAGCATTTCCGTAAATATACTCGACGGGTACTTGGAATTTATGACTTTTTATACCGTATGCAATATGATTTCAAAACATCTGAAACTTTAGCAAACCTTGATAAGTTTTTAAATCACGTAAAAGAAGTATATTCACTGTAATCCATTAGTTTCTTCTAATATATTTCTACGTTATACTAGCTGTCTTCTGATTGGCTAATATTCTCAAGGTCACTTAAAATTCGTTCAAAGGCCGTCCCTAAATTAGAGTCTCGCCCAGTCATCTTCAAATGATGAGTTTGGCGCCGGGAGTAAAGTATCTCCAAAGGTTCCTGCCACCGCTTAACTCGAAAACGTAATAATTTGCTTTCTCACTATTCCATACATTTTAGTGGTTGCGTACATATATTTTTCTCCACTTTGGTGATATACTCGTGCTATCACTTATCCCGAAAACCGATTAGTATTGTAAAGTCAGTACTTCATCAGAATTGTTCTGAAGAAGCCCACAATGAGGGGAAAATCATAGTTCCTGGGAATGAAACATTCTGTGACTGGGCCCCTTTTGGTATGTGCTCGTAAACTGACAGCTTTGAATCTTACTCCTTGTGTTAGATGGTCAAAATTATGATTCCCTTTTCGGGACACTTGATCTTATTTTCCTCTCATTTTACGCCGTTAGCATGTTTTTAAGGTATGTTGGCGATTCATTTTTGTAAACATGCTGACATAGTTGTACGGATCTACTATTTTATTGGTCCTATGTACTGAAATTTCTTATACAATGTTTTCGGCTACTGAATTAGACTATTACTGCAGAATCACTTTCAAGAACTATCTTTTTCAATCTCATACAATAAAGCGAGCAGCACATAACAATATATAATCAGTGTAGTGCAGAACCTGAGTATTCTTTAAACAGCGCTAAAAGACATGTGTCTACAAGAGATTTATGGGCAGGGGGTGTTTTTTAGTTTTGATTTTTTTTAGTAAAATTGGCCTTTATGAAAGTGAAATATTTGTGAGGTTATTGGTAAAACCAAGCTGTTATAGGAACAGTGAGTCGATGGTCAGTCGCTCGGTTATCAACTGGTAGGCCATGCTTCCGGCACTCGTTCCACCTATTTCGGTTTGAGCGATTGGGTTGTATCGCTATCCATCATACTAGTGTGGTTCAAATCTAGATATGTAAATCTGTATTTGGTTTATGGTTAGGTCATTACGAATACATGAGTCGTTAGAAGCGTTGAAAAAACAACGTTCTTTTTAGTGAGAAAAATACCGTAGCAGTTATGGTTTCACAATGTACTAAGTTACATCATCGAATTCTTTTCTTCTGAAGATCGAGCTCCTGCTTCCATCAATCGTATTGTATTTGGACGCATAAACATTCATACGAAGGGTCACCCAAAAATGTGTCCTACTAAGTGGTCATCATTCAATTTATGTGGGCTGAGATGCTCCCCGAGTGCCCAAACCAAAGGTTGTTTTTCTTAGGGGTTACCCCCCCCCGAGCCCTTGACCTAGAGGTCTAATCCACAATGCAGTGAAATTGAGTCAGATGCGATCTTATGGTAGTCGGTAGCCACGAATAAAATCATCCACCATTCGATCCCTCAGGATCCTTGAGCCTGTGTACACCACTGGCTTGGAATCAGGTTTTGCGAACCTCTTTAGGTGGATCCGTCGTAGCCACTAAATCGGTTTAGGCTCCAAATATCCACTTTCTGTCCTCTCACTTCCGTAGACCACATCACGGCGAGAAAGCAGTGAATAGAAATTTCCCAGCATTGGCTTTATATGTGTGGTTACGAGAGCATTTTAAGAGGGAGAACGAACTCTCTCTACTCTTGACCGTATTAGGGGATTGTGGGGCACTTACATCAAACGATATTCGCTACCTTGCAACATGTAGAAAATCAGTTACCCCAATCTCAGTGTTATGACGGCTCGTTAGTATAAGTAACTGCAACGTTCAGAGAATGTCACATCATTTCTGATAATTAAATATTTTAGTAGCTTCAAATTAAGCATTCTTTAAGTAGTGACAATCAGGAACAGAAGACTAATAACATTCAGATAAGTTGTTTTTTACACAGGTCCTCCCATTTGAAATCAAAGTCTAGCAAAGTTCGTATCGTGAAAATCTCCAACAACCAAACTTGTCCTTCAATGTTCAAAAGCAGTCTTCCATTTATTTCCTATAGTGTTGGTTTACTACTACGTGCCCTTCAAAATGATCTGTCATGAAGTTTGCAAACGTCTAAACATATTTACAGTAAATTATGTACAGTTTAGTGCTTCTCTGTCCCAGTCAAGCATTTTTGTCTGTGGTTTCACTACGTGAGCAGTTTTTGCAAAGCTATATGTAACCTTTCGTTTTTTTACCATCAACGGTTATACCTTGAAATCAGAGTTCAAAGAACTGCTGCAGCTTGGCATACTAGTTATTTAGAGAAAATCGCTGTCTCGAGCGTTACGTGTAAGAAAAGTTAACAAATAACGAGAAAGTTCTTTCATTCCTAATAAGCTTTCACTGGTCACAATTCGGTTAGGATTAACAGTACTCAAATAAGTGGAGGAAATATGACATTTAATAACTTCACATATTAGCGTAAATGTTGGGGTAGGTCAATCCTAAACTATCATTTAGAAAATTTGTGACAATATGCTTTTTAGGGTCATTTCTCTAGGTGTTGCCAAACATTTCCAGCTTGATGTTTAACCCAAAAAACCAAGTCAACTGAAAACCACCAATTTGTACAACTTGAAGTTGCAAAACATGTTTTGATGAAAAGAACCTAAATGTGTGCAAAGATCGTTCATAAGGTCCTATTTCATAAGGGTGTTACGATTAGATTTACGATAGCATTTTCAGGGTGAGTTTAACCAGCTTCCATCTTTCCAGTTCGTTCTGTATGCATAAAACTGAAGTCACGTTAAAAATATGACGTTTATACATTGGAAAGTATGACAAAGCCCCTCATTTTTCTATTGAGACTCAATTTAGGTTGTCGGGCAGCTGAATATAGTCTTAGTCAACGGAGTTATTGTAAGCAGTGATCAGAGACTTTGAATGATATGGTTCAAAATCGTTTACCATATTGCAAGTGTACTCACCCTTTGTCTTCTACGAAATTCTGAGCTTTTGAATTCTCTATAACGTTTTTGTTTCACTAATTTATATTTTCTCGAATCGTATCTTTGATGTCTAATCTTTTCTATCACCACTCATACCATTACTACCTCTACTCTTCGGGGGCCTGGCTTGACAGTTTAATCCTTCTGTGCTTATTGTGTGTCAGAACTTAAACCAATGTACATACGTACCAGATTCCACATTTTTACTGACTGACTGATTGAGTGTGGTCTCAGTATATATATATATATATATATATATATATATATATATATATATATATATATATATATATATATGAATTTTATTATAGTGGACATGTTGCCGATAAAATTGACCTTAGAATTTACCTATGTATTGGTACTCTTCTTTCTGGTGTGACGACAATAGCCTTTGGTCTTGGATACTTTTTCAATGTTCACTCGTTTGCTTACTATGCAGTTACTCAGGTAAGCAGACATTAATAACATGTGTATAAAAAAATTTTCGGTTATGAGTTGTCGTAGTAGTTTCTTTAGTATATTTACAGTGCGGTAACCACTCATTTTAAGCTAATATTGACTTGGTAATCTTCATCATTTAGTATCATATACGTTTAGATGTTTGTATACTCACTATTGCCTGTTAGAATTGGTAGATTTTGAAGTGGGTGGAAAGTGCATAAACACTTAGATTAATCCAGCTAATCGGTTTGTCTCTAGTTTATTCTGTGATGCGTTTATGTATTATTATATTGTTTAAAAAATAAAATAAACCAATAAGTGAGTGTGAATATGTCTATGAATCCATTGAAATGGATTGATTGGATCGTTTGCTTTATTTATTTATTTATTTGAACACATAAATATTGGTACAGGGGGGCACCAAATATATATGCGCCACACAAAACAGTGATAATTAGAAGAGAAGGAGAAAAGAGAAAAAAAAAAAAAAAAGTAATGAACGTGGGGAATTATAAAAAAAAAAGAAGAGAGAGAGAGAGAACAATGGTGGGGGAAACGGAAAGGTACAATCAGAACAGATCTTTCAGTTAAGGAAGAATACGACCACCTTTTTATGAAGAAAGTAAAAGAAGGTTACAGCAGGATCGCCACTGGCTTCTATTCTGAGCCATATCTGATAACGTCTCTAGCCACTGCGTTACACCATCTCTCGGACCCCAACCAGGGAGTCGTGAAGGACCAACATAAGCTAGCCCTTTGCAGCTTTCTTTCATACCACGACACCATGTCATATACTGACCACCTCTCCGCTTTTTCCAACCAGTCCCAGAGTCGGCAAATAATGCACGACGAGGAATTCTCTGGGACGACATTCGTAGAACATGTCCAAGCCACCGAAGTCGGTGTTTCAAGATGGTGACACCAATTTCATTATCGTCTCTGTGACCGAACACTCGATGCCGAACCTCTGCATTACTGACATGGTGTTGCCACTGGATGCCAGCAATCCTTCGGAGGCAACGATGATCGAACACAGAGAGTCGTCGAACATCCTCAACTCGGAGAGGCCAGGTTTCACAAGCATAGAGCAAAACTGCTCTCACCGTCGCGTTGTAGATCCGACCTTTTACAGCCAGACTAACATCACGAAGGCGCCAAAGATGGCCCAGATTGGCATAAGCCGCTCTGGCTTTCACTATACGTGCATTGATCTCATCACTCACGCCACCACCAGCACTTATGCAGCTACCTAGATACACGAACTTCTCGACTACTTCAATCTGCTCACCATCCAGAGTGAGTACAGGATTAGAATCCTGCCAGTCTTGTAGAAGTACTTTGCACTTCGAAGGTGCAAAGCACATACCATACCTACGGACACTGATTGCCAACTGATTAAGTGCGGATTGCATGGCTTGGGCATTCTCGCACAGTAAGACAATATCATCCGCATACTCAAGGTCGAGAAGTCTTTCTCCAGGCAACAGATCCACACCACCATTACTTACATCCGTCAGAGCTGTTTCCAGAATGTCATCGATGGCAAAGTTGAAGAGGAATGGTGAGATTGGGCAACCCTGCCTAACTCCACTGCTTGAATGGAATAGTGGAGAAAGGTGGTTGTATGCCCTCACTCTACCTGAGGTGTTTGTATATAAGGCTTTTAGGATGTTAATAAACTTCTCAGGCACACCCTTCTTCAATAGACAATCCCAGAGAACAGTTCTGTCCAACGAATCGAAAGCAGCCTTGATATCAAGAAACACTACGATTGTTGGCCTTTGATAAGTATGGCGGTGTTCTAACACTTGGCGGAGGGTGAAGATATGATCAATACATCCTCGACCAGAACGAAACCCAGCCTGCTCCTCGCGAGTCAATCCTTCTCGGGTTCTGAACAACCTACGAAGTATGACGGAAGCCAATAGCTTGGACGCAATCGGAAGTAGACTTATCCCCCGATAGTTGTTACAGGAACAACGTGAACCCTTTTTAAAGATAGGGACAACTATCGACTCATTCCATGACGTTGGTACACTCTCTAGTTCCCAGATCTTTGTAAACAACGTCGTCAGTCCTTTAGTCAGAAAGTCACCACCATCTTTAAAAAGAGCCGGGGGTAAGTCGTCTGGGCCTGGTGATTTGTAACGTTTCAAGAGTTGGAGTTCCTTGCGGACTTCCGCCTCATTTGGTGGATCAGTCGTCACCGGCCAAGGAGGGCAGGACAGTCTGACCGATGTTGCCGGAGCAGCAGGCCAGTTGAACTGCCCTTCAAAGAATTCTGCCCATCGTCCAAGACGTCGATGGATGTTAGTGATTGGCGTTCCGTCATCCTCGCAGATTGTTTCGCTCACACCAGACTTCTTGCTGCCGGTGGCTCGGATGAGTTGGAAGAGCTTCCGGTAATTACCAGATGCAGCTGCTGCTTCCAACTCACTGGCACGCTCCGACCACCAGGTTTCTCGGTCCTTACGCAAGCTTTGCCCGATTTCATTACGTAACATCCTTCGTCTGTGGTCAAACTCACGGTCAACCGGAGTAGACCGACGGGCTTCAATCAGTTGTAAGGAACCAGAAGAAACCCAGTGCTTGTAAGCGGGACGTTTCGCAATCCCACAGCTGACTTGACCCGCCATTTTCATGGCGTCATGCAATTGCAACCAATGCTCATCTATACTTTTCGGTGGAATAGTGGCTAGCCTAGAAGCTAGCTCGGTTCGGTACTTACTAGCAACAGAAGTTGCAGCAAGCTTGCTAACATCAATCCTGTGGTGGCGGTCACTTCGTTGTCCACTGAAAAGTAAGGTAAGATTGGCGCAGACCAGAGCATGATCAGATTCCAGATAGGTACTCCAAAAGGAGCGGCAGTCTTGTACACAACCGCGCCAGCGGTAGCTGATCGCGATGTGATCAATCTGAGTCCAGGCTTGAGATGCAGAAGGGGGACGCCAGGTGGCACATCGGCGATGACTGTGCCGAAAGTTAGTGCTAGCCAGAAACAGGTTGTAGTCTGTGCATAGTTGCAGTAGACGTTCCCCGTTATCTGTCCTGCGACCAACGAGTCCCCATCGGCCACCTAAACGACTCTCTTCTGTGCCTAGACGCCCGACCTGAGCATTCAAGTCTCCAGCTAGTACTACAATATCTGTCGAACGCACTTTCTGGAGAAGAACAGATAACTGGTGGTAGAACTCATCCTTGATTGCATCCGGGCTGCAATCTGTCGGGGCATAGGCGGAGATGACGAAAAGACATCGTTTCTCACGCCGATTTCTTCTCACTCTGATGGTACTTTCTAATCTAACAGCACATAACCGACTGTTAATGGGGATCCAGTCGACTAGTGCTGCCTCAGCTCTTGCGCTTAGTGCGACACCAACGCCAGCAAGACCAGACGAAGATGCCACAGGGTCCCCGGATAAACGCACGTAAAACAAGCTTTTTGGAGCGACAGATGGAGAGCGAACTTGTAGTACTTCACCAGAGTCTTGAATACGGGTCTCGGATAGACAACACACGTCAATATTAAGACTTTCCAAAGACATTGCCAGCCCTATCTGTTGTCCGACCTGCATAAGTGTGCGAACGTTAAAGGCAGCCAGTTTGAATGGTGCGCGTGGTTTCAGAAAGACTGCTTCAGTACTCGTATTCGATGGTAACATACAATTTTCAAACCAGGCAGTGACTCGAGAACGTTTAGATAAAGCTGAATTTTTACCATAGGCGAGCTGCTGTCTGGGTCGAAACGGATACAAAAAGTAGAAATAGGAGATAGTGAGTAAATGACGTAGTAAGTAATAATAATAATAATAATAATAATAATAATAGTATCAGTCATTTCAATGTTAGTCAGAGAAGAACGAATATTTTCCGTAAGCGAATATTTCATCATGTTTTGGTGTGTGGGCTGAGATACTGCCCGGGTGCCCAAACCGAAGCAGGTGGTTTTCTTAGGGGGCCACACCCCGAGCCTTTGACCTAAAGGTCTAACCCACAAGGCAGTGGAGCATCGTGAGGAGATGCAGTCCCATGGAAGCCGGTGACCAAAAGTTGGTTCATACGCCATTTGTTCCTTCAGGATACTGGAGCCCATGTGCACCATAGAATTGGGATCCGGTTATAGCGCCGGACGTTCGCTTTTCGTCCTCTCATTTTCGTAAACAACACCCCCGCCACGTGAAGGCAGTGAGTAGGACTTCCCTGGCAGAGGCTGTATACGCGTGGCCGTGTGAGAGTATTTCGAGAGGGAGGGCGAACCCTCCCCGCTCTCGGCCATACCAGGGCATTTGGGGGCGTGTGCTCATTTTCAAGCCGTATTGTTTTGCTTACTACCAGTAATGCTCCTATTATCTCGACTCCTTTGTTGTTCATCTTGTCAATTTCATTTCAATGTACTGATGTGGCATGGCTGATTGGAACACATGATAAGGCCATTGCTTTTATCTAATTACATCCTCACTACACACAAACTTACAGGTACTTTTAGTGCAGACAGAAATGATGAAGAGTTCTTTTTTGTTGGTATTAAAAGATTACTTTGTGAACTAGTTGTTCCAAGCGATTCCTAAAATGGTAAGCAATAACAAATAAACCATACGATAGTGATCATCAATCGAAAAGAAGTCCGGAAGAAAAAAGCACAGATGAGATACTACACAACATTAAGAAAGAGAGAAAACTATGACGTAATACTTCGTTGGATTCATGCACGCTTCACATTCAGTCAAACATTGCGATACTAGAAGAAATTAGTAACAGGCAGTACGGTTCGCAACCGCAAATATCTATACCAAATTGAAGTCTTGTCGAGGTTCATATAATTCGAATGTAGTTTTCGTCATTGATACCTGTCACAATGCTACTGGAAACTGATGAATAATTAGTATTCACTTTGTCCAACCTTGAGACAACATCACAGTATGTATTATCGACCGAAACAGGGTCAAGTCAATCGGCTTCCAAGTCTCGTGATCACCACGATATTCTTCAATCACTATATTAAAACTCAATGGGTCATAGTTTGTAACTCTTATCAATATGAGATATATCGTGATTATCGTTTAGTGTCATCCGATGAGCATCCGTTTCACTCCATGCATGACTAATTTCATGGTTTCTAACTAGAGGTTCGTAGACGTTCTCATTTGAGCCATCGATAGTTACCACAAAATATTTAGATTTATAAAGGATGATAACTTAAACAATCTTAACTAGTTTTCATTATGGTGATGGCATTTCTCTCTTGGTGAGAACATCTTCCTTGTGTGTGTGGTAACGAGAAAACAGAAAGTATACTAAACCAAAAAAATCGGATCCCGACTAATATTTATTCGATCATTAGGGTTTAAAATGTAAAATCTGTGGATTGCTAGTAGGAACTAACAAGAAATAAATTGATTTTAGAACGATTTCATGTCAAAAAGTACTTAAAACTAGTTTCAGTAGTACAAACCCTTATATATTTCTTGTCTTACTATCTATTCGTGTAAGCTAAGGTGCCTTAAACAGTGAATTTTATTGATCAAGCTACTCCATTTTTGATCGGAGCTAACACAAAAACTACTCAAAAAGGTCGTGTGTGACCGACCTCAGGTAGTTGTCCCATGGGCACTGCGGTCGCACTCTCAGGTCACTATGACCACCTCTAATCCAATTTCCTTTTCAGGTACCTCCTGAAGAACTCTTTCATGGTGTGGGAAACCGGGAAGTGATAACCACCCTCATACCTCTTACAACACTCAAGACCACTGTATTCATAATCAACCTCCGTCTTCAATTCCTATTATTCCTCTTACATCAACTTTCAACGCTAAACTTCCTCTTTCGGTTTCCTCCCCAAGTGTCACCACAGCCAACGATTCTAGTGCGTAAAGCACTGTCCCAGGTCTACTGAGACATCACTCCGAACTACATATTAAAACCTTCGACGTACGCACCTTATGGCAAATCGATCAGCATAGTTCCTTGGCTAAAACCCTAGAATCTCGTACCATTGATGTATGCTGTGTCTCCGAAACACGCATACAGGATCCTAGTGTGGTCATTCACTTGACCTCCCCTCGGCAAAACGGAGAGCTGACGAGATACACTCTCCGTGAACCTGGTGACCCAATGGCCAGTTCTCGTGGAATGGCAGATGTAGGCATAGCACTAAACATGAGGGCGGAACAAGCACTGTTAGAATGGATCCCCGTTGACAGTCGTTTATGTGCTGTTCGGCTAAACGGCTCCGTAAGAACTCGGAAGGATAGGGACATACGTTGTTGCTTTTTTGTCGTTTCTGCCTACGCTCCCACTGACTGCAGCTCGGATGAAGTGAGAGATGAATTTTACAGAAGGCTCTCTAAACTTCTTCAGAAAGCTAAATGTTTAGACATAGTACTCGTAGGAGGTGACTTTAATGCCCAGATAGGTAGTTTAAAGCGAACAGAAAGGTATTTAGGTAGGCATTTTAGTATTCCGGCACAGCGAACAGATAACGGTGATTGTCTGCTGCAATTGTGCTTAGACAATCGCTTATTTTTAACAAACCAATTTTAAGCATAAGAAGAGACATCGTCTAACATGGCGACCCCCTACACCAAACCAACTATGAACTTGAAAGGACCATATTGACATCAGTCATCGTTAGAAAGGGTCGATAGAAGATTGTCGCTCATTCTGGAGTACCTGCTTGGACTCCGACCATGCCCTAATACGGGCACGCATCTGCTTGCGCCTCACTGGACGCAAAAATGCCACACTAAAAAGAACCATTAGAACTGAGTTGAGTAACGAGAAAACCAAAAGTAGGTTCCAGGAACAACTGAGGTCACATTAGGTAGTTCTGAAAATGAGGCTGACCCAGATGTTGCTTGGAAAGATATACAAACAGCTTTGGAAACAGCAATGACATCTATTAGTAATTTAAACCACAGGGTTACAAAGAACCAATGGATTTCTTCAAGGTCTATTGCACTGATGGATTCTCGTAAACTCATCCCATCAGGTTCTGAACACGATAAAGAGCGTAAACAAATCAGATCTAGGTTAAGCAAAAGTCTAAGGAACGATTGTGAGCAGTGGTGGGCAACGAAAGCAAAAGAGATGGAAAAGGCGGTTGCCGTAGTTAACATAAGACAGCTCCACAGACTAATAAAAGAAACTGGAATTAATAAGTCAAATGTGAGACTATCTCGGGAAAAGACGACATTCTTATCTGCTCTCAGTCCAGACGTTTAGAACGATAGGCGGAACACTTTAAGGAGCAGTTCAGCTGGCCTTCAGCTACTCTACAACTACCCTCCATTCCCAGGCAGTGTGGATGGAACATTGAAGTAGATCCCCCAACTCTAGCTGTAGTTCAAATGGCTATAGTTAATCTGAAACGAGGAAGGGCAGCTGGTCCGGATGGATTAGCTCCAGAGTTCTCTAAGGATGGCGATCCAATTTCAGCGATTAGGTTGACTAATATTTTAGCTAAAATCTGGGAGATGGACGTTATCCCATCTAACTGGTCCCAATCACTTATCGTCCCAATATATAAGAAAGGGTCAAAATCATCCTGTGACAACCATAAAGGGATTAGTTTAACTAATATAGTATCTAAAATACTAGCCTCGATAATTATCGGACGCCTAAATAAGACTCGTGAACTGCAAACATGAAGGAATCAAGCTGGCTTCAGACCTGGTTGTGACTGCATCGACCACATATTCACTATTCGTCAGGTTCTAGAACACATACATACTTATCGGCGTCCGACAATGGTGGTCTTTCTTGACGTAAAAGCATCATTCGACTCCGTAGACCGAGAGGTTCTGTGGCAGTGTCTGTCACTGAAAGGCATACCTCAGAAGTACATAAACCTTGTGAAGGCTCTTTACTCGAACACTACTAGTCGGGTCAGAGCTTATGGCGAACTGTCATCTACTTTTGCAACTTCAAATGGTGCCCGTCAAGACTGTCCACTTTCCCCATTTTTGTTCGATTTCATCATAGACATACTGATGGAAATAACGTTCTCGTCGACTGAATTCTCGGGCATCGGTCTCCTTCCAGGAGGTCCACTTATTGACTTAGAATACGCAGATGACATAGTCCTGTTTGGTGAAGACGCTGATGAAATGCAGAGTCTTTTGGTAGCACTGAGCAACAATGCCAGAATGTTTGGGATGCGTTTCTCTCCCTCTAAATGCATGTTATTGCTTCAGGACTGGTCTGCA
Source organism: Schistosoma spindalis (assembly GCA_946903255.1). NCBI lineage: Eukaryota > Metazoa > Platyhelminthes > Trematoda > Strigeidida > Schistosomatidae > Schistosoma > Schistosoma spindalis. The sequence goes on along the minus strand of OX336423.1, from coordinate 9,599,398 downwards.
TCAACATCTGGACTAAGGATAGGGAGTAAAGTAGTCGAACGCGTTGACAACTTCACTTATCTTGGAAGTCTGATTAGCCCTAATGGGTTGGTGTCTGACGAAATTTCAGCACGTTTGGCCTTTGCCAACTTACGTCACCTATGGCGCAGGCGAGATATCCGTCTATCAATCAAGGGACGAGTATACTGAGCGGCCGTTCGTTCCGTTCTACTATACGGCTGCGAAACATGGCTTTTAAGAATAGAAGATACTCGTAAGTCACTAGTATTTGACCACAGGTGCCTTAGAAATATTGCTGGGATCACCGGGTAAGTAATAGTGAGGTTAGACGCAGGGTATTAGGGAATGATGGTAAGTCAGTTGATGAGGTTATGAATCTTCATCGACTGAGATGGTTGGGCCACGTGTTGTGTATGCCTGAACACCGATTACCACGACGTGCAATGCTAACCGGTGTTAGGGATGATTGGAAGAAAGTTAGGGGCGGCCAAACCAAAACGTGGCACCAGTGCTTGAAGTCACTAACTTCTGGCCTGAGCCATGTTGGTAGATGCAGACTGCCTGGTTGGGGTCCGCGTGACTATCGTAACCAATGGTTGGAGACTCTTGGTGACATGGCTGAGAATCGATCACAATGGCGTAGGTGTATACACACTCTGTCTTCCCTTGAACTGTGAGATAAAAATTGCTTTATATCTTTCTTTCTAGGAACTAATCCCTTCTTCCTTTACTATCTTACTTTTATATATTACCACCATTTACTTAACCGCTCCTGTGAATTCGGTGTTCATCTTTCTGTGCTAATGCGGTATGGCAACTTGGACCGATGCATATATGTGCCTGGTTCTACGTTGTAGCTGACTAACTCGTGATGATCACGATATTCTTCAATCACTATATTAAAACTCAATGGGTCATAGTTTGTAACTCTTATCAATATGAGATATATCGTGATTATCGTTTAGTGTCATCCGATGAGCATCCGTTTCACTCCATGCATGACTAATTTCATGGTTTCTAACTAGAGGTTCGTAGACGTTCTCATTTGAGCCATCGATAGTTACCACAAAATATTTAGATTTATAAAGGATGATAACTTAAACATTCTTAACCAGTTTATACGAATATTCGTCATCATTAGAACGAATAGTTTGAAAAAAATTGGGCGCAGGGTATAGAGAAGACATATGTGAAAATTATATTTAAGATAACCTCAGCAATTTAAATTTAAATTATTCCAACGTTTCGCCCAGTAAACTTGTCTGGACTTCCTCAAAATCATCAAAGAAATATATAGCGTTAACAATGTTAATCCAGTCATATTTGGATGTTGATTTTAGTAAATAGGATAACATGAGTCAGTTTAATGCGAATCATGTGAAGAGTTCACGGTGTGAAACTGAACAAATTGTGTAAGATTGAGTTATTAATGATTGACATTCGGTGTTAATATGTTTTATATGAAAGAAAAATAAAAGTTTCGATAGTGTAATAAGACGAAGATTATCAAAACTATGTGATATATTAGCGCAATACATTTCGATCAATCTGATCACACATATACTTGTTAAGAACATTTATGTATAAAAATAAAAGGTCAACTAGACTAGAAGTGAAGGGTTAGAGGAGACAAGGATAATAAAGAAATGTGAAATTTGAAACCTCATCACTCTGGATAGCTGATATTACCAGGGTAGGCTCAATGTGAGAACAAACTGTTTTTGAATACACAAAGGCGGTTCGAATTTTCGTATTCAATTATCTGGATGTTTCTCCCACATAAGCTGCATTACAATCATGACAGTTGATCTCATAAACAATATTTTGTTGTTCTTCCTTTGGGAACCTATCCTTAACTTTCACTAATGCCGATCTTATGGTGTCACACGCCCGAAAATACACTCTTATGTCGTGTTTGTTTAGAATCCCCTTGATTTCTTCCGATGTTTCACTACGGTATGGGATGACCACGGTGGACTTCCAGTCTTGCAGTATACGTCCTAGTTTAATTTTTCTTTCATTTCTAATAATCTTTAAAAACTCTTGGAAAGTTGTTATCCCTAAATGTAAACAAAACTCTGTTATATCCTAGTAAAGATTAAATTACGGGTAACTCCCGAGAACTATCAATGGACTAATATTCTATAAATATTCTTATTGTATAATTATTCAATAATTAGATGATGTATATTTATATTTCTCTTATTATAAGCTTCATTTTGACCTATAATTTATTATTGTACGACTTACTGTGTTCTTAAGCTATGTTCAGTTTATTGACTACTGCCTCCCACGTTCACAGTCACTTTTGGCTATACTTTGTACGAGTGTTATTTTCTATTTTATGGTGCCTTGCGGTCTGTTTGTTTGATAATATAAACACAGTATGTCTGAAATAAATGATTCGATTCACATAGGGGAAGCTGGTATTGATCTGGACTCAAGTGGACGGGTTAGACGAACATAGGACCAATAAGGACACTAGGCTGCTCATACCGGTCGAACGTCATTGGTTTGGCAGTGCTAAGATTGTATAAGTCGTATTTTGATTGGTGGATAATCACGTGATAACTAGCCGGGCATAAGGTCACAACAAACTCTATTCAATTCAACTTGTTAGTCTTCCTTATCTGTAACGAGCTTAACACTTCTGTTGATTAATTTTTTTACAACAGTGACCTTCGTGCATAGCGTGTGAGCCGAACCATAATATAAGTATCTCTCAGAATGTGTTGATTTCCTGAATACATTTATTTTCAACTTATAACTATTATGTCTTCGTTCAACCAAACAATCGAGAAACGCTAAATTGTGGTCACTGGATTTTATTTCCTTTGTTAGTTTAATGCTCTCCGAAATGTCGTTTACATTTCCAAACAATTCTTCTAAATCATCCCACTAAGTGATGATAAAAATGTCACAAAAATGACACACTTCTCGCGATTGCACTGGTTTGTAGGGAATGCATGAATAAATTCGCTACAATCAAGGAAACTAATGAACCCATTACTATACCTTTTTTTGTCTGCAAAGATCTCGAAATATGAATAAGGTAGACCTTAAACATGATTCCAAGCATTTGATGACCTCAGATGTATCTAATGGGCATCGTAAATTCAAATCTGAGTCAGGTTCTAAACAACCAACACTATTGACAGATGCATTAGTAAATAAGGAAGATACATCAAAACTTACCAATATTTCATCCTCTTCTATATCGATGGTATCGATAATATTCTTGAATTCCATAGTTTTTAACTCCATAATTAATCAGTTTATCATACGGTTTAAGTATCCTAGCTAAGTATTTCGCTAGATTGTATGTCGGTGAATTTGTAAAATCGACTACTGCTCTTGGTGGAGTATTATTCTTGTGATGATGATCTGATGCTATATCGGCTCCTCTCTTGGTTCTCACGTCCTCCATCGTCCTCCTGAACTTTTTGTTGATGCAGATATGGTCGATTTGGTTTTGCGTATTGTGATCCGGTGAAGTCCATGTGGTTTTGTGTATGCGTTCATGTGGGAATATAGTGCCGCCTATGACCAGTTTATTGAAGGCAAATAGGTTTGCAGATCTCTCACCATTTTCGTTCCTTTCTCCCAGTCGGTGTCGTCCCATGATCTCTTCATATCCGGTGTTGTCAATTCCAACCTTGGCATTTAGGTCTCCCATCAGAATGGTCAGGTTATTTGTTGGGCACTCCTCGACAATTGACTGCAGCCTATCGTAGAATTGATCTTTAGTGTCTTCATTGTAGTCGTTGGTAGGCGCGTAGCATTGGATGACGTTCATTGTAATGCCCTCTTTCGTTGTTTTGAAGGAGGCTTTGATGATCCTTGGTCCATGAGATTCCCATCCTATAAGTGCATTTTGTGCTAGTTTGGACAACATCAATGCAACTCCTTGTGTATGTGGGGCATTTCCTACTTGATGTCCGTAGTACAACAGCAGCTCCCCTGAAGCTAGTCGTTGTCCAACTTGCGTATAGTGTGTTTCACTGATCCCAAGCACCTCTAGGTTGTATCTCCTCATTTCTTCAGCAATTTGGAAAACTCTCCCAGTCTCCCACATTGTACGAGCATTCCATGTACCTAAATAAATGGTTGCTCTGGTTGTCAGAAGGGGCATCGGCCTCGTGACTTCCAAAGGAACTTGGCTTTCATCATGAGGCGTCATAATTCTTCTAAATGAAGACCTTCTGACTCCCGGGGCAGAGTTTAATTGGTTTGAATAATTTTTTCTGGTTAGCATTTTTTTAGAGTTGGTTTTCTACGGGATAGAGTCGTTAACCCCATGCCCGACCGTCCTCCTTTATCCGGGCTTGGGACCGGCAGTAGTCCCCGGAGGGACTCCAGGCGGAGTTAGGATCGTCATTATGGTTCATATTATATTCACTGACTTCAGGAGAACGTTTACTGTATTCTGGTCATGGAGAAAATGTTCCTCATCAACTTCACTATCCAAAGAGACACAAGAAGCATTTATGATATAAGAAACCTATGTCTCTAGGGTCATAGGGCATCCTTCAAAACAAAGAAAGAAAACATTAAATGTCATTCAGTGCTATGTACCCACCGATGATGGCAGTGAGGACGATAAAGACTAGACAACGGGAAGCTACAGTTTCTTCTAGAAAGGTACGCGTGAAAATACTTGACCATTTTGATAGGGAACCTAAATGCCAATGTCGGGATGGACAGCATTATGTAGGAACGCATCATGGGGCTCCATGGATTGAAAGGAAGGGACGAGAGTGGTCAGATATGTGAGGAATAAAACGTGCCATCAAATTTTTAGGAATAACACCGAAGAAACTAGGTCGTAGTAGGTGCGAGAAGCACAGGGGGATCACACTACTGTTAGTACTAGGCAAGGTTTTTGACAATCCTACCAAACCTAACGGTAAATTCAGTTGACCACTAAGCTGGCTTCAGAATGGGTCAATCATGTACCGAACAAGTCGCGACACTGAAGATCATTGTTCAACCATCGATTGAATGGGACTTATCACTGTACATCAATTCCCTTAGTTATAAGAAACCATTTAGCGTCATGGACCACAAAACCCTTCAAAATCTTCCTCACCGTTATGAAGTAGCTGAAAAGATTGTTAGTATTATATCGAATTCTTACAATGAAGTGAATTGTGAAGTCCTGCATAGAAGGAAGCTCACGGATGCATTCCGAGTGAAGACCGGTGTCAGACAAGGCTGCCTCATCTCACCTCTTGTCTTCCTGTTGCCTATTGATTGGATTATGAGGACCTCTAAAGCTCACGAGAAGCACCAAATATCATGGATATCTTGAGCACAGCTGGACTACCGGGCTCTGCAGATGTCACATACAGCAATTAATGCAAGTGAAGATACCTAGTGTAGCAGCGGCCTCTTCAGATATAAGTCTCAACAATCTCAAGGGAAAAAGCAAGAATCTGAAGCACAACATAGCGAGCACAACCAAAGTCACACGTGATGACGGAGCTCTGGGATACGTGGAAGCCTCATCTAACTGGGCACCATCGTTGATAAACAGGGAGGATCTGATGCAGATGTGAAGACTCGAATTGTCAAAGTAAGGGAAAGTTTCTTGCAGTTAGAAAGTGTCTGAAACTCTGAAGTACTATCATGCATGATCAAGGTCAGAATTTCTAACATGTAAAATGTCAAAACAGTTTTACTGTACTGAGCCGAAAGTTGGAGAACTACCACAAGCTTCTGAAATGGAGTACAGGTATTTATGAACAGTTGTCTGCTCAGAATACCCTAGATCTGAGATAACAAATGAACTACCGAGTGAAGAGGAAATCGGAAAGAAGATGATTGAGGTGGATCGGACATAGTTTACGGAGACCATTAAACTGTATCACAAGGTAAGACCTAATCGGTAAACTTCAAGACAAAAGGTAAGAGGCAGACCAAATAAACGTGTGGCATCGACAATTGGGGTCGAACATCAAGCTCATCGATCGCACTTGGCAACAGTTGTAGAAAGTATCCCAAGACAGATTTGCGTGGTGATTCTTCGTCAGCAGACCATACCTCAATAAGGATAACAGTCTCCAATATTTGAGTGATGAAACGTCAGGAAAATATTAACCCGCAAATTTTTCTTATTCTTAATTCTCACTGTGAGGACGGACCACGGGTGAACTCGAGGAAGCTGTAAGAGGCTCAGAAGAAGCCGAAGATATTCCATCCAATCACCTTTCGGAAGAATATTCTAGAATTCCTACGTGTAGCTTCCCGATTGGACAATGCTAATAACCCCGTGTATGTGGATTGGAGGACTGTAATGATGATTTCGTTCTTACTAAAAACTAGAAATTCCTGACAGTTTTGTACTATAACTGACACTGTTTGGAATAATATTTCTTTCACTAGTCTTCTGTCTTCTCATTGCGACTTGGAAGTGTTTTGGCGTTCTAGTGCTCAGTTATACTCGGTATATCAATAAAACAACCTTCTAGATATAACAATCACTTGTTTCAGTCCTCTGTGTGATGACGATGAACGTGTCTGGATCTGTTAAAATGAATATAACGCACACAGATATATGGAATTTAGTAATACTAATTGCTTGCAAATCAGTTTTTCATTAAAGTGTATTATCTGTCTGAATCTCTGTATAAACTGGTTTTAAAGGCAAAGTTACCAACCAGATAAACTGGGTTTCCATTCAGTAATATGACATGCCTATATACAAAATATGAACATGGAAGCAACATGATTAGATATTATAAGCGATTAGAGGGTTTCATATTTGTAGATCGTTAATTTCCAGTGAATTAGCGTTGGGCTTAATGCTTTCACACTACCAAGTTTACACGTATTTTAATTATACGTACATGTCTACTCCATAAATTATATTAGTAAAGAGATTCCTCTTTAGTATGTTCAAATACTGAGTGCCGTGGTGTGATTTTACAATGTAATGTTTACAATACATTTTTCTGGTCTTTAAACCTTACAATTAAGTTCGTTTACTCATTAAAATAGGATGCACACAACTTATATTGATGTTTTAAGTATATATATATATATATATATATATATATATATATATATATTGAGTATCCAATAATTCAAATACCTGTCAATTATCTATCCATCATAACAGAGACTAAACTCTAACATCATTAAACTTATAACTTTATAAAGGTTCATCGTCATATTGGAATATCTTATTATTGAATTCAAAATTCTACAATAATTCACTGTTGTTGGTACATATTTATATGAGAACAAAGATAAGATTAATAACTTGTTTGTAACATCAATGTATTATTTGATTAATCTTTTTTTGATGTTCACTTCCTTTGGAGACTAAGTGTAAGTCTCCTTGAAAAGTGTGGATTCTTATCTGTATAACATTCGCCACTTATTATTGAAAAAACGATGTTGAAATTGAAACTTTCAAGTTCCCATAATTTTTTAATTATGAACAACATAATGTTTTCCAATCTTTGCAATATTGTACGCTGACATTTTTTAGGGTGTTGCTGGAATAGTTCAAGCATCTGGTTGGCCGGCAGTTGTAGCTTGTATGGGGAATTGGTTTGGCAAAAACAGGTAAGCAGCTTTTCCAATTAGTATGAAACTTATTAATTATTAATATAGTTCAGCTTTACCATTTTTTCTTTTGTACATTCCCAAACTTTGTACAGTCCTGCATCACAGAAATGTCTTAATATCATGTCTTGACGTCTACATTTCTATATTTAGAAAACTCATACCTTTCGAATTGATCCACCAAGGTTCTTGATACCAGTGTGATTACGCCACCGGATTGAGCTGTGCCGTTCAGGTTGTAAGGAGTTTGAATGGTGTCTGGTTCTCTTAAATACAGAATGATATAACAGTCAAATAGAAGTATTTCCTCGCCTCTAGGATACATTTTTACTGTACGATAATGAGACCGGTGGCTGATATTATGCTACCATTAGACTATATACTGGATTGATGTTTGCCCCTAAATCCCCAGGTACGGCCAAGAGTGGAGAGAGTTCGTTCTCCCTCTTAAAATGCTCTCGTAACCACACATATAAAGCCAATGCTGGGAAATTTCTATTCACTGCTTTCTCGCCGTGATGTTGTCTACGGAAGTGAGAGGACAGAAAGTGGATGTTTGGAGCCTAAACCGATTTAGTGGCTACGACGGATCCACCTAAAGAGGTTCGCAAAACCTGATTCCAAGCCAGTGGTGTACACAGGCTCAAGGATCCTGAAGGATCGAATGGTGGATGATTTTATTCGTGGCTACCGACTACCATAAGATCGCATCTGACTCAATTTCACTGCATTGTGGATTAGACCTCTAGGTCAAGGGCTCAGGGAGTGACTTTTTCTACCTTCTTAAACAACTATCGCAAGTACTTAATGACATACAAAATCATTTTATGTTCCCTTATCCTTCTATTCCTTACTGTTCCCATTCTATGTTTACTTTTATTTTCCAGCTCATACAATAGCTCAATTATGGTGGAAATTCTGTCTTGTCTAAATGATCTCAAGTCACTCACTTATCAGAAGTTGAATGCTGCCACCGATTACAACTTCTAAACCATTCTTTCTTAAACCATGCGTACTTTTCAGACTAGTTTTCTACACTAACGCATGTCGGATAATAGATATGGGGTTGGTTGTGTCCTTAGAAAATCTTGACATGGATGTCAGTTGTCTATCAGAAACCTGTATTCAAGATTCTAGTGAAATATTACATATTTGGTCTCCATTTAATAAATCAAGAGGCTTGTTTTGTATATGTTTTTCTGGAGACTCTGTGGGATCTTCGTCCGGTTTGTTGGCCTTTGTGTCACACTACGCTCCAGAGTAGATGCAGCACTAATAGATTGGATCCCTAATAACAGTCGATTATCTGTTGTTAGATCAAAATGGGCAGAACGATGTCTTTCGTAATATTTGCCTACACCCCGACAGATTGCTATTCAAATACAATCAAAGATCAGTTCTATCACCAGTTAAATAGTCTACTCAAGAAAGCGCGTTCGACAGATACTGTAGTATTATTTGGAAGTTTAAATATCCAGATGGGGTGTTTGGGCACAGAGGAGAGTCTTCTAGATGACCGATAGAGAGTTATTGGTCACAGGTCAGACAGCAGCGACCGTCTCCTGCAGCTTCGTGGAGACTACAACCTGTTTCTGGTTAGCACTAACAATCGGTACAGTCATCTCCGACATGTTACATGACGTCATTTCTCCTCAACTCGAGCCTGGACTCAGATTGATTACATCGCGACTAGTTCTTGATGTTGTGGTTGTATACCAGATGGCTGCTCTTTTAAACGCACTTATCTGGACTCTGATCATGACTTCTTTTTCTCCAATCTTATCTTACGTTTCAGTGGCCTGTAAATTCATAGGATTTGTATAATCACATTTTCTGTGCCCAAATGTTAAGGCGGGCTAGGTTCGAGACTTGTTGTCAACCTATCGTAAAGCATAGATGAGCATATGACGTCATGACAGTGACGGGTAAAGTTGCTTGTGGTTTGGCAAAGCGTCCCGGTTTTAGGCACTGGGTTTTTACAGGCAGGCTCCTTACAACTTGAGGCACGTTGGTCTGCGGCTAACCACTAGTTTAATGATAAACGTAATTAAATTGTGGAAAATGTGCTTAAGGACCTAGGAGTCTAGTGGTTGGAGTGTGTTACCGAGTTGGAAGCAGCAGTTGCATCTGGCAACTCTTGAAAGCTCTTTCAACTCATCCGAGCCACTGAGCTCAAGAAGTCTAGTGTGAGTGAAACAGTTTGCGAAGCTGATAGTACGCTACTCAATGACATCTGACGTCTTAGATGATGGACAGAGTTCTCCGAGAAACAGTCCATGTGGTCTGCTGCCCAGGAGACATCGACCAAACTGTTCTTTCCTCTCTGGCCAGTCTCAACTAATTCACCTAAGGAGGCGGAGGTCCACAAGTAACCTCAACTTCCGGAAGCACCATAAATTTCCAGACTCAGATGATTTACCTCCGACCATTTTTAAGGATGGTGACGAATTTCTGGTTAAGAAACTGGGCTATTTGCAAAGGTTTTGGAATCAGAATATGTCCCAAGATTCTGGAATGAGACAATTGTCGTCCCTATCTTTAAAAAAACATTTACTTCACCTATGCAACAACTAGTGGGGGATAAGTCTACTTTCGATTTTGGGCTCTTATTTATTGGGTTCTGTCGTACTTTGTAGATTACTCAAAACCAATATAAGGTTAATTCACAAGCAGCATGGTGGTTTTCGTTCTGATCGAGAATATATTGATCGTATCTTCACTCTCCGCCAAATTTTAGAACACTGTCATACTTATTGCATGCCAACAATTGCAGTTTTTCTTGATATCAGCGCCGCTTTCGATTCGTTGGACTGGACTGTCCTCTGGGATTGTCTGTCCAAGAAGTGTGTGCTTAAGAGGTTTATTAACATCTTGAGGAAACCTCGTCTCTCCGGGTTAGGGATGTTAAGTAACTCTGTGTTTGATAATTGCTATCTTTAAAGGATTGGTGACATTCAGTGGTAACACCATGTTAGTTATGCGGATGTTCGGCGACGTGTGTTCGTTCACGGTGACGACGACTCACTTAGTACCACTATCTTGAAAAATCGACTTCGGTGGCTTGGACGTGCACTGCGATTGTCGTCCCAGAAAATTCCACATCGTGGATTATTTGTCGTCACTGGGAACAGTTGGAAAAGGCTTTTAGTTGGGCTATTTATTATTATTATTACTGTTGTTATTATTATTGTTATTACTATTACTACTGCTATTATTGTTATTACTGTTGCTACTATTATTATTACTATTTCGGGCATCACTTTTTTCATACTTGTCGATTGATTGGTGCTTAGTGTTGGAAATGAACTGATATACTTTTATGCTAGATCCTAGGGTATTTCTATCTGAGATTATGGAGATTAGTAGTATTGTGGTGTGTGCTACTTATGTAGACATAAGTAGTATATGACGTGAGCACTGAACAGAATGTCTGGCGGCAGAGAGATAAGAAGATTGAACAATAAAGAATGAAGACAAAAGGCAATTTGTATGAAAATGCAAGAACAAGGGGATTCTGAGTGATTTGAGATAATTGATGAACAATTTGCAATATATGGTTGTTTGATTTTACTAACTAGTTCTGTAATTGGTTGTTATATACATTGGATTGTCCCCACTGGTGTTTTATTTCACTACATTTGGTGTCGCTGCCAACCAGGAGAGGAGGAGGGTGCTGTTCTGCGGACGCCGTTGCGGGCCTGGAGCTGAGGCGCAGGTTGGGGCAGTCTGGTGCGGAGAAGTGGCGTCTGGTGGAGTGTTCTGGCGGCACGGCGTTGGCCGTAGCGGGTGCTGTCGACGGAGAGGAGCGGTGGGACGTGCGGCTGCTGGGCGGACATCGGATGTAGATGGCTCAGCAGGCCGGTGGAGCACAGGAGTAGACGTCCCAGGTGCCGGGTGGAGGTCGGATGTTGGTTCTCCGGCAGGTCGACGTAGCTATGGAGGTCAGCGCGCCGCAGACTCGACATTTTGACGGAGGGCGTAGCACAGACTGCAGATGGAAGAATGTTGCACGGCGAGCATGAACCACCGCAAGAACGAATGCTTTTGAAGGGGGCACGAGTGTGGTGTGTGCTACTTATGTAGACATAAGTAGTATATGACGTGAGCACTGAACAGAATGTCTGGCGGCAGAGAGATAAGAAGATTGAACAATAAAGAATGAAGACAAAAGGCAATTTGTATGAAAATGCAAGAACAAGGGGATTCTGAGTGATTTGAGACAATTGATGAACAATTTGCATATTAACGATTCAATATATGGTTGTTTGATTTTACTAACTAGTTCTGTAATTGGTTGTTATATACATTGGATTGTCCCCACTGGTGTTTTATTTCACTACGGTATCACTTCCATTCATTTTTACCTTAATTTTCAGGAGAGGATTTTTTATGGGAGTTTGGACAGCTCATTCTAGCATTGGGAACATTTTGGGTTCCTTAGTTGCTGGTGCCTTTGTAGAAATAGCTTGGGGATGGTCATTTGTTGTTCCAGGATTAATAATTGGACTTCTCAGCATACCAATTTATCTGTTTCTCGTACCGTGTAAGTTTACTTTGTTTTTAAGCACTTGATTTAAACCTTCGTGTGATGTGTTTTATTGTTGTAAACTCGCTACGCAATTCGAAAATATCGATACAATAGTGATGGAAAGGGTTAACTCAGTGAATGCAAATTAATCGGATTGAGTTAACCCAACAACGCTATGCGTCCACAATTCAAAAGTCAAAGTTTGACCTGCGACTGTGGTAAAATACACTTGACGGAGGAATGCTACTGTTGATGAATAGATTTCCTTTTCAGTAATTACTATTTGCATTTAAATATTAACTTAGCAGAATTTATTCTTGGATTATGATTGATATCAGTTCGGAATAAAAATCTTAGTGGTTCATATATAAATATTTATTCTTGTCAGAAGGGGGTTTTGTGGAGATCTTAATAATTTCAATTGTTGAGATCATGAGTCAATTGGAACTAGACCACCATGGAAAACCTGGAAGCATTGGACGGCCGTTTCGTCCTATTGTGGGACTCCTCCGTGGCAGTGCGCACCCACGATCCCGCCTCACGGGATTCGAACCCAGAGCAACAACAGGAAATCATATATTTGATAGATAGTAAGTTGAGTGCCTATTTGCCTACGCTCAGTGGTTAATTATATTTACTTTCACTATCGTACAAATTTACCAAGTATAAATTGATGTCCTCAGTGCTATGGTCCACACTATACAACCGGCTGTATTCTTTTATATTTAGATCCTGAATCTGTTGAAGTTCAACCTCCTGTCCAGCATAACGCAAATGTATGTTTAAGCACTTTAAATGTATTTGAAAAATGTTTTTTTTAAACTTTTTTAAACTTCCAATGTACTGTAACTTGTACTTAACCGTTTAAAGTGATAATAGAAAGTTACGAATGTTTTTTTTTTGATTGTGTATTAAAATGTTCCGAATAGAGTGTTACACTAATCATGAAGAGCGTTTCACAGTAAATGTAATCCTTTTACTAATTTTAGATTTATTTAATCGGGTTTATGGCAAACCGCGTGTATGTTTGTGAGAGTTAATAATAATACCTTGCTCCCCAAACTCAAAGTGGAGTGTCGTTTCAAGCCCTATTGAAAGCTAAGTCATTTAAACAGTTACTCCATTCATCCATAGTTGGACTTTATGATCATAATTATGAAGAGTAATAACTTTTGACAAGTTATCACAATTCACGAGAGCATAGGATAAAAAGAAGAAATAATTATTATCTCAGTAGACAATATATAAGTAGATGCAAAGTAATAAATTGTTCAATATTCAGTTGGAGGTGAAAGACAAGTATATCTGTTACTGATATTAAAGCATTTCATTGAATGCCATCAACTGATTTCTAACATATTGAGAACCTTTTCTCAACTGAATTAGGTAGCTTACACTGTCCTATTTGGCTTAAATTAACGCTCGATGACTTTATTATTTAGTATGTGTAGATTGGAGACTCCTTTACAATTATCCGATTTCATTGTACGTCAATCAGCGTTACTAGTTTTAAGAGAAGATGGTTTGATATTTAGCCCCTAGATGATCTGATACGGCCGAGGGTGGGGAGAGTAGGCTCTCCCTGTAGAAATGCTTTCGCATGGCCACGCATATACAACCACTCCCAGGGAGGTCCTACTCATTGCCTTCTCGTGGCGGGGGTGTTGTTTAAGAAATTGGGAGGAAGAAAAGCGAATGTTCGGCGATTTAACAGGGTCAGTGGATATGGAGGATCCACCTAGGGGAGTTGAAAAACTCTGGTTCCAAACCAGAGGTGCGTCGGGGATCCAGGATTCTGAGAGAACGAATGACTCATTGTTGTTCACCGGTTACCATGAGACTGCCTATCCTAACGTTGCTCCGTTGCCTTGTTGATCAGACCTTTAGGTCAATGGCTCCGAGTATGTTTCCCTGAGGAAACCACCTACTTCGGTCTGGGTACCCGGGCTGTTTCACAGCCCACACACAAATGAAGTGACTTGTGTGGCACATATGTATTCGGTGTCTCTTTGTACTAATATTTATGTGTTCAAATAATTCGATATGTAAAGCATCATATCCGGGTTAATTCAGATAGTGCAAAATTGAAACCCCATCAGTTTGGCTACCGTCGAGTAAATTTTTTATGTATAATGGAATCAAAATTACCTAGAAAAATATATGGAAAGAGTCAAATATGGATCTAATCACTTACATATTTATTGGATCATTACATAGAGTAAACATATTTGTCCTATACTTCGATAGAGTTAATGGTTATATGTAGCAAGTCAGTCGGCAACAACGTAGAACTTCGTATCATATCATTATGAATAGCGTTTTCCTATAAGATCATGACAATAATTATCAAAATTATTTGAACTATATTAACAAGTGTTTTGGATTGTCACTTCGAACATTTCGATAATGCAATGAGAAGGCGAAGCTTATCAGAATTATGTGATACATTTGCTCAATACATTTCGAACAATCTGATCACATATATACTTTTTTATATGAAAATTAAAAGGTCTACTAGACAGCCTAAAGGTAAGTCGTAACAAAAAAAAATAATAAAATACACAAAAAGTGATAACCACTCTGGTTAATAAATCAGTATTACCAGGATAGGTTAAGTGTAAGGACGCATAAAGGGGGTTTCAGTTTCCGTACAGCCAAGGCTTCAATAAACCTTAGTATACGTCTTTGAAGGCTTTTGTACAACACTACAAATGCTGACTTGATGTCAACCTTATGACCAGTCTCGATCAAATGTTTCGCAATGGAGGATAATGTCTGTCTATCTTGTGAAATTCATTTGTTTCTGCAACAATTTTGGTATGTGTTCACCGAACCTTAATTGCAAATCACGATTGCTCCTCCCTATGCACGTGTTTCCGCATATACATGTAAATTGATAGACGGAGAGTTAAATTAGCCATCAACCGGACATTTTATGCAGCTCAACTCGTCATTATTGAAAAGACAAAGTGTATGTTTCATTAAAAGCCCAAACAGCACGTAAGCAATTGTGTACATTCCATGGATGGATAGACACAAAGACTGTTTTCACTGAAGTCTTGCTTCATATAACTTCAACGAAAATAGTCTTTGTGTCTATCCATCCATGGAATGTGACACAATTGCTTACGTGCTGTTTGGGCTTTTAATGAAACATACACCTTGTCTTTTCAATAATGACGAGTTGAGCTGCATAAAATGTCCGGTTGATGGCTAATTTAACTCTCCGTCTATCAATTTACATGTATATGCGGAAACACGTGCATAGGGAGGAGCAATCGTGATTTGCAATTAAGGTTCGGTGAACACATACCACTGTAATTTTATGTTGGTTAACATATATGGTTTCGATGTTATTATTTTTGTCATAACGACTAAGATGTTGACTTATCTACGAATTGTTAAATATATTACATGTTTAATGATCTATGGTTATCATTTAGTACCAATAGTTCATGATGCCTGTGAATTATTATTAGCGGGATGTAGATTGGATTAGAGCACGTTCCGTGCAAGATTGTGTTGGGGCACGTTGATTGGCTACTTCTTAACCACTCAGCGGTGGCGAATAATTAGAGAGAACTCTAAAATCTTATGTAAAAATATAAATATACTAACATTTTCCTTATCGTGATTCTTACTTTCATCCCAACCTCGTTATTTTAGGTAAAATTATGTTGTTGTTCAACCGTGTTCTAATTCGGGACTTGTCGAACGAAGTAGTGTTCAAGATTACTAAGCAATAAGAGTATCTGGGTCGTATTAAAAGAATCGGTAACAATTATAACCTCGTTTATTTCGTATGGGTATGGCATTATACGGACTAGAAATATAAACATGCTATCTGTCCGTTTGGTTTTTATTAATTGTTTGTGGGGCTTATATAAAAGTCGGGTTTTAATATGTTGTCCTTTGACCGCCTCATATCGATCCGAAATATCGGACGTACGTACAATCACCGTCAATGCAATATTTCACCTTAACCATGCAATGATGGTTTAGTGATTAGACTGCCTAGCTTTCATCCATTGGGTCACAGATTCGAACTGCATTCCAACAACTGCTTTAGGGTAATATTACTATTCTTGACACGAATGTTACTCAAGTTCAGTTGATGAATAAACCTGTATTTAGCAATCGAGTTACAGTTTATCTTACTAGCAATTTTTTATCGAACTAATAAATTCTGTTTTCGGGTGTCGTATTATCTTCTACTGTTGTGTACATTTTACAGGATTATGGTACAATTAACCAACCAATCATAGATGGAAACTCGTTTGAAGTGAGTCTACCTGTTTTGCATTTCACCCGTAAAAGGTAAACCTGTTTAATCAAGTAAATAACATGTTTAGGCATTCAAAAGTATTTTTATATAGGTTATCCAAATTTTTTACTAGAGAATTCTTATTGTATTTGATGGCCACATTGTTACTCGTACTTAATGTTCAAAACGACGATTAGCCATATCTATTATTTAAATGCAGAAGGGTCTATAATGTATCATTCATAGCCAAGCTAATTCGTGTACATTAGGTTTTGTCTATCAGTCAGTCGGCACCAACGCTCAGCAGTCGCATTCCAAAAGGACGAAATTGTTTCATTTCATCGCAATGAGTGATCATCTAACAACTGAGTAGAATCCGATCTTTTCTTTATCCTAATTTTAGTCGGGTTTTGTATATTGAACTTCGTAGAAGTAAATACTTTAAAAGTTTTTTCTTAAATTATATAATGATAATAGTTTCATTTAATCTCTGAAATTCTCAGGATACTACTAAGTGGATCATGACCATTTTTTGTCGATATATATATAATATTATAAATAGCCTTTATTTTATGGCAAAAACAGCATTACTGATTGTTAGGTGGGATTATGTATTACACGTGAAAACAATAACCTTTACTATATATACTGACACAAGTTTTCTAATTTTGTTGGTTTCTTTCTATTGACTTGATTTTCATTGTGTCAAGCAAATGAATTCACTTTATTTTATTGGAATTTATTATTTCTTATGGTAGATGCTAGTTTGAGTTTTTAAAACCACATTTACCATTTTATTATCAACATAAAAATAGAATCTTAATTAACACATCAAATAGAAATATTTACTTTGCAGTATGTTTTGTAAGCGATAGACATCATAGAACTCCTCAATCGGTCACCACCCATAAATATGATAACCTCATCCACTCTTAAGAGATAATCTGAAACTTACGGCTCAAACCAAATATTGATGACTTCATAAACTGACACCATGTTTTGGTTTGACCACTCTTAGCTTTCTTCTAATCTAGACCTACACAAGGAAACCGAGCGTTCGTTGTTAATATGTAATACATGTCTTAATCACCTCAGTTAATTCAGATTCATAATCTTAGCAAACGATTTACTACCTTTTCAGACAAAACTCGAGGCTAAGTAGGGTCTTCATCATCACAACGTGAAACCTAACAGGTATGTATGTGGGTTCAAGGTGTCATATCCCATAAGCACAGGGAAATAAAATTATCAAGGTAAATCCCAGAATATTAGAGGTAATAATAGTATGAGTGGTGATAGAAAAGATTAGACATCAAAGATACGATTCGAGAAAATATAAATTAGTGAAACAAAAACGTTGTAGAGAATTCAAAAGCTCAGAATTTCGTAGAAGACAAAGGGTGAGTACACTTGCAATATGGTAAACGATTTTGAGCCGTGTCATTCAATGATTCCTTCGTACTTGATTGCCGGCTGACTATCAATTCCAGATGTAATACGTTTATTTGTGCTCATTTAATTCTACCTGCCCTAAATTGCATTATTTCGGGAATTCCTAGTCAGTAAATTAATTCGAATACTTCTAATCATCATAGCCTGGTAATGCCCTTGGGACATATGCTGCCGACCAGTGATCTCCAACCAACCTTGTCTTGAGCTTTCCTGTCCATCTGAGGATTTCGATTTAGGGGTTGTCTCATGATGTTGGTGAAAGGTTTCCATGATCCGAGTTCGACCCACCTCCAACATCTTTTCCCATTTTCTCTTCAACCAGTAGTTTGATTGTTATCTGCACTAGTCGGTTATTATTGATGGTCTCTGACTAACGGATCTGATGTATTGTATGTAGAAGGCTATTTATAAATATATGTACCTCATTTGGAGAAGTTTTTGTAGTCCTCCACATCTCGGCTCCGTATAATAATACTGTTTTGACGTTTTGACACGCTGAAAATTCTGACTGATCTTGAATGACAGTTCTGTAGAGTTCCAAATATTCTTTAATGGCAAGAAGTATTCCATGTACCTACATTTTGTTTTAAGCATGGTTGCCAACCCTACAATTAAACGTCTTCGGTTACCCATGCTGGAGACTATCACGAGCTCCTGAAGTTTTTCACCTGACAGTTCAGAGTTAAAACGTTTGCGAGGGTTTTTAAATAGCGAACTAGTGGTCAAAAATGGGGTAGCTTGATCAATAAAATTCACTGTTTAAGGCACCTTAGCTTACACGAATAGATAGTAAGACAAGAAATATATAAGGGTTTGTACTACTGAAACTAGTTTTAAGTACTTTTTGACATGATATCGTTCTAAAATCAATTTATTTCTTGTTAGTTCCTACTAGCAATCCACAGATTTTACATTTTAAACCCTAATGATCGAATAAATATTAGTCGGGATCCGATTTTTTTGGTTTAGTATACTTTCTGTTTTCTCGTTACCACACACACAAGGAAGATGTTCTCACCAAGAGAGAAATGCCATCACCATAATGAAAACTAGTTAAGATTGTTTAAGTTATCATCCTTTATAAATCTAAATATTTTGTGGTAACTATCGATGGCTCAAATGAGAACGTCTACGAACCTCTAGTTAGAAACCATGAAATTAGTCATGCATGGAGTGAAACGGATGCTCATCGGATGACACTAAACGATAATCACGATATATCTCATATTGATAAGAGTTACAAACTATGACCCATTGAGTTTTAATATAGTGATTGAAGAATATCGTGGTGATCACGAGACTTGGAAGCCGATTGACTTGACCCTGTTTCGGTCGATAATACATACTGTGATGTTGTCTCAAGGTTGGACAAAGTGAATACTAATTATTCATCAGTTTCCAGTAGCATTGTGACAGGTATCAATGACGAAAACTACATTCGAATTATATGAACCTCGACAAGACTTCAATTTGGTATAGATATTTGCGGTTGCGAACCGTACTGCCTGTTACTAATTTCTTCTAGTATCGCAATGTTTGACTGAATGTGAAGCGTGCATGAATCCAACGAAGTATTACGTCATAGTTTTCTCTCTTTCTTAATGTTGTGTAGTATCTCATCTGTGCTTTTTTCTTCCGGACTTCTTTTCGATTGATGATCACTATCGTATGGTTTATTTGTTATTGCTTACCATTTTAGGAATCGCTTGGAACAACTAGTTCACAAAGTAATCTTTTAATACCAACAAAAAAGAACTCTTCATCATTTCTGTCTGCACTAAAAGTACCTGTAAGTTTGTGTGTAGTGAGGATGTAATTAGATAAAAGCAATAGCCTTGTCATATATTACAACTAGTATATTATTTTTTGGTAAAACATTCTCTTTATGTTTCTTCAAGTTTCACAGTTTAATTATTGTGTTTATAATACTACTTGTCATATCAGTTAAAGAGCCACTGAATTCTGTGGAAGTCATGGCATAATTCTTTTTTTACTGAATCCTAATTCTTCATTAATATGTGTTTCGAAATTCGTTCAAGACCGAACTAGGTTATTCTGTTTCTGAAGTTAGAACTTATTCTTTGTGTTTAAGTTTGTGTTCTGTGACAGATTTCGTGAGAACTCGATTTTTGTACTAAATATTCCTTAATGTGCTTTCAACTCAATATCCATTCTACTGTATCTGCTACCAGACATTGTTTGTAAAATGTGTTCTAACAATTGTAATCCATTCATTTCCGTCCTCGGTGGTTAGGTCTTTCTGAGTACGTAGCTGACACACAGAATATCCCTAATATGAAGGCCGTATGTTTCCGCTCTTCAGCACTTGTTCCTTGAGCTATTTCGTCACATTTCCAGGTTTTTGTGTCCTTTAATCCAGTCTTGTTTTCAGGTACCCCAAGAAAAAATATCTTTACATGCTGTGGCCCACGCGAATTCTTTCCGTCCTCAACCTACACTATCAGAACAACATGCCCGATTTACGTTTCTTAATCACCGATACCGGGCCCACAACTCACTACAAATAGGAAGTCACAATATGTATATAACTAGTTCAGTTGTAGTACAAAAATGTATAGCAGCCACATAATTAATTAACTGTTTGCTATGAACAACGGTAAAAGATATATAATTACAGGCAGTAGATTACGTGAAACCTTGTAATTAGAGCTATATTTAAACATTTGGACATCAGATTTAATGAATACCCGGTAAAATGTATATGATAATCCACGGTAGCATAGTCTACAAAGTTCCACCTATTCATTCTTATCTAAAATAACCTTCGTAGTTTTTATACTTTATCCTTTTTTCTACAACAAGCTTTTTCTCACTTTATCTCTTTCAGGGTGTTATTGAATATTCATTGACTTTATTCTTCTCTAAGCTAGTTTCTTATACTTTCCTATTTTGGTTACCTATGTATATACGTGAAGCAGGCGGTTTCAACCCATCATCATCAGCTGATTTATCAGCTGTTTTTGATTTAGGTGGAATACTCGGTGGAATTATCGCTGGTTATGTATCCGATAGTACTGGATCAAGTGCTATTACATGTGTTGTAATGATTGCTTTGTCGATACCTACGGTAAGAAATCTTGGATAGTGGTTATGCATTTTCGCTTAACTTTTTTTCAGTTTTGTATTGAAGGGAAAAGAAAAGAAATAATATGTGTATGTGTATGTGAAAGTGAGAGAAAATCCATATTAAAGTCGAAACAAACTGTGTAATTTATGTGAATTTCGGCTAAGTATACTTACAATGGGTGAGATGAACATAAAATATTTACTAACATCAATCTTCAATGGTATTTTATTCCAGTGAAGCCACTTAGGTTATAAATGGCAATGTGATGCGTTCGGTTTCAATATTAAAGATTTAAAGAGAGTATTCACAACATTGGTTTGATAGTAAAAGATTGATTAAACGTTTTATTCTCTCTCTCTCTCTCTCTCTCTCTCTCTCTCTATATATATATATATATATATATATATATATATATATATTAATTTTCAAATTTTTGGAAGTTGCAGAAATCGTTGGTTTTATTCAATTAAGGTACACAATTTCGCTAACAATATACAATTCATCTCGAAAATCATTATCATAGCCATTTTTGATTTCATCAGATTCGTTATCACTTATAATATTCGTTTTGGGAATCAATAAAGATAACAATCTTCAAGAGCAATAGTATCCATGTTCATTTGTTGTAAAGGCTTTAGAACGCATCCATAATGTTCTCAACACAAATATCTTATCTATCCAATTTGTCATACTTTATATCAATTTACTTACTTAGGTTTGTCACTCGTGGAGGAGCGTTGGTCGCCGACCAGGATACTCCTACCAACTTTGTCCTGGGTTCTCCTTTTCAGTTGTTTATGTTTGCTATTTATTCTTTTGTTGTCTGCCTCCAATTCCCGACGTAATATGTTCTTGGGTCTTCCTCTCTTCTTTCCTTCAGGATTCCATGTTACGGCTTGCCTCGTGAACTTTATATCATGATATATATGCATTGGAAAGTCATCAAGAAAAATAATTTTGAAATTATTGATACCGATGGTAGTTGTAAGATGAAAGGAACATTTAAAAATATGCAATAAGAGTTTCAAAATATATCATGAATTTGGAGATTTTGTAAATTGTGAAACCGCTATTTGTTTAAACGTCAGTTCAAACAGGACGCCTAAAATTCTTTATTTAGGAAAGGTTTTCATTAATATCAACTTTTAGTCTTGATCTAATCACTTTGTATTTCTATCTATCCTACCTCAATTAAACCGAAAGAGCATGTTGATATAAATAACGATCAGATTTGCCTAACACATCTGCTCTATCCGAGTAAACTTCCTATATTGTTAATATATTTCCAACATATTTCAGTCACCAAATGATACCAAATAAAATCTGAGCTTAAGAACATGAGTTAGCTCCATTTCAACGTTCATATTATGTTCCCAATTTGAAAATTCTTAGTCTTGTTAGTTTAAGAATCGCTTATTTGTTTATTTCTAAGTACTAGTCAGCTAGTTGGGAAACCATCGATACGTATAAGTAATCGCTAGTTTTCAAATTGCACTTTAGAAATGTCGATCTCATTGAGTTATTTAACTTCATTTCATATTTAAAGAGGAGGTCGGGATGTAATTTGCTTGATGATATAATACGATCTTTGTTAGGATTATCAATATTTACCATCCGAGTCATCAAACAGTTGCTGACCTTTATCCTCGTTCTCATTTGATTTTTCACTTGTGGTATGAGACAAAATCTCTGTAACTGTTATCTCCGATTTCATTATTCATTATTGTTTTTCATCCATTTCTTTTTATCCAACATAGTTGTATCTATACTCAGTCGTTGGATTTCGGTCTTTAGCTCATTGTATCGGTAAGTTGAACAAGGTTAGGTAGTTCATTTTATTTCGGTGTATAGTTGCAATTTATTTGTTGCTAAGTTTTGGGAAAAAGTACTTATTGTTTAATGTCTGCACTGTTTAGTTGATAATTCTGTGCGTTACCACGGTCTTTTGACACGTTTCTGGTTTCCGAAGAAATCATCCAATTAGTATTTTTATATTTTGTGCAAGAAACTAGTTGAATTTCATGATGAAACATAGTAAACGATGATATATCCAATGTCACTGAGTAGAAAGAGAGTGAACCGTATTTCGATAAATCGAAAATTTAGTACTGTAAATACTTTCACAAGGGTGCGGATCAGAAAGTAAATTATACATCTTACAACCACTAGATTAAAAGCTAAACCATCACTGCTGTTGGCTTCAGTTTAAGCAGATCAGTAGTATTTTAACTACTTGTCTCCTTAAACAAAAAGATTGTGACTCGAAAATCAAATGAATATACGAATCAGTAATCGGTGTAAAGTTACATAAATGTATGACTTATTTGATAAATTCACTGACTTTGATTTTATTTCAGTTGTCATTCTTTCGATAAAACAGAACGATCTTTATTTTAGCTGGTAAGATTGATTAGTCAGTTACTCTTCATCGTCGTTTAGAGTTTTTGACTGATACCTTAGGGTTGATATCAAGCATTCCTTTCTAGTTTCGAAGTAATTTACATATTCTCCATAAGTAATTTTTAGTTTGCAATCATTATAGGTAAAGTAGAATATTAATAGTGCATCACAAACTAAAAATAATGTCTTTCTTTGAAATAATTCTATGATGTATAACAACTTATCCTTTATTTCCATCATACGGTAGTCTGCGGACGTACTGATGATAGATACTAGAATAGAGCAGGCGACAGTTATTGTTGTATATCTCCGATACTTTCAATTCTTTTTTCAAATTTATCTATCATCATACTCAGGTTTTCAGTACCATGACATTTTATATGTCCTAAAGTCGTTCAGTCCTAGACAGTATGGAATTTGGGGCATTATATATATATATATATATATATATATATATATATATATATATATAGGTCCAGATTGTCTAACCACATCAAGACGAAATTATCAAGATAAATATCGAAGTGGTAATGACAATGATTAATCGTAAATGTAATTCGAGAGAGAAGAATTAATTCGTGGGATGATAAGTATGAAACAAATTTGAAGCTCAGAATCTAAGGGAAAACTAACATGTATTGGATTTCTAGCATGTTTAGTTAGAAACCTAATTTTCCACGATGCATATTTGTGACCAGTTCAATTGTTTGCATATTATCTCTTACTGAGATTTAGGCAATCAAGTAGTATTATCAATCAATTGTTCAAAATTGTAAATGGTTACTGGTTCTGTTATTATTTTTATTATACTTAACAGATCCTTAAAAAAATATTTTTTTCTAATGACTAATTTCTACATTATTTTAGGTTTATTAATCCCATTGGGTTTGTTTGTTAATGGTCCTTATGCTTTGATTACAACAGCAGTTTCAGCTGATCTAGGAACTCATCCTTCATTGTCTAAAAATTCTCGTGCATTAGCTACAGTAACAGGTATTATTGATGGAACAGGTTCAGTTGGTACGTTGTGCTAACAATATTCACTTCATGTTACACTTGGTTTTACTCTTAGTTGCGGCTATTTATTCTTGATACTTTGATGAGAAAAATCTTATATATATATATATATATATATATATATATATATAAAGCTAAAAAGTCTGTAAAAATGTAATTCAAATAATCTAACCTATCGACAGTGAAGATTTGTGTACTATGTGTTGAATGGAGTCAAAATATCTAACAGTTTCTACACTTTGTTGATAACTTTAAGTAAATCCGTCCAGTGGTTAATTAATATCCTAATATACAGCAATATATTGGCAGTCATTTGTTAAACATAGGTTTATATCAAACGTTTTATTATCTGTTTGGAACCGGTGAATAATCAAAGTATTGTATATTTTGGTAGGTCTTTGCACAAATCAAACATTGAATTAATGATATCAAATGAACGAAATTATTTGATCTGAAAATGTGAATTATTGAGTCCTGACTTATTACCTCAGCTGTTATATTCATATTTGTCCATCACATTGAATATACATTTAAATATATGTGGTGTTCATGGTATTCGAATGCCTAACTAATCTGCATACCGTATTGAAAGAATACTAAAACGATACCGTTAAGAGTGAAGGAATAAGTTATTTCATAATTGGTACATCTAAGCAGCTGCGAATTGATTCTAGCCACTTTTTAGTTAAATTGTTTCCATTATAAAACTGCTTTAGAAATTTAATCGTTAGTTTCTTCACTAACTGATTATTTATTTTATTTATTTATTTTAACACATTAGTACAAGGAGGTACCAAATACATATGCGCCACACGAATCTTGATTTGTGTAAGGGTTGTGATACTGCCCGGGTGCCCAAACCGAAGCAGTTGGTTTTCTTAGGAAACCACACCCGGAGCCTTCGACCTGAACGTCTGATCCACAAGGCTGTGGAGCATCGTAAGGAGATGCAGTCCCATGGTAGCCGGTGACCAACGATTGGTTCATACACCATTTGTTCCTTCAGGATAATGGAGTCCATGTGCACCATTGATTTGGGATCCGGTTGTAGCGCCGGACATTCGCTTTTCGTCCTCTCATTTTCGTAAACAACACCCTTGGTGCGAGAAGGCAGTGAGTAGGACTTCCCTGGCAAAGGCTATATATGCGTGACCATGTGAGAGCATTTCGAGAGGGAGAACGGACTCTGCCCACTCTCGGCCATACCAGGGCTTTTGGGGGCTTCACCAACTGAACTTATTTGGTAACATTGAAGTACAAGGTTTTTAGCTGTTTATTGTTAGATTATGTTTTAATACCTTTTGTCGACTTCATTATGATCGAAGAATAAGAGTGCGAATGAAATCTAGGCTAAACTATATTATGTTGATGACCTTAGGTAGTTTTTAGGAGTGACCTTGAGTTCAACCAATCATAATGCAGCCCCTGTGAAAGAATTCTATATTTCAAAATGACAAAATTACAAAGGTTTAAATATTTTAACTTAGCTTATCAGGGCTAACTATCGACAAGTTAGACTCGTATTCCTAACACTTCCACATAAACGTCATCCTGTCGTTTAAAGTTCCGTAATAGTTGTTATTATCATTACTTTCAACAACCAGCTATTCGCACTGACGTTTTAAATTTGTTCTAATATTTCCTAATCAACTATCTTAATTTATGAACATACGCAAGCGAACAATATTGTTGTAATTTCAGTGGTTAAGATCATGAGTCAGTTGAAGAAGCTAGACCACCGTGGAAAACCTGGAAGCACTGGACGGCCGTTTCGTCCTATTGTGGGACTCCTCCGTGGCAGTGCGCACCCACGACCTCGCCCCCTGCGAGATTCGAACCCAGGACCTACTAGTTTCGCGCGCGATCACCTAACCACTAGACCACTGAGCCGGCATCCAACGGTGTTAATGTCTAACTTCAACTAATCCACGAAATTGAGCGACACATCCACCATTGTCTTCAGTGAGTTACTATCTCTCAACAGACCTGGTTGAACTCCACTGGTCACTACTTCTCACTAGAATTCCAGGATATATCTCTTGACGCCAGTCACTAGTGAGCATATGTTGATTAATATCAGAAGGGCTTTTTGGGATATTATAGTAATTTCAATGGTTAAGATCATGAGTCAATTGAAGCTAGACCACCATGGAAAACCTGGAAGCACTGAACGGTCGTTTGGGCTCAGTGGTCTAGTGGTTAAGTGCTCGCGCGCGAAACCAGTAGGTCCTGGGTTCGAATCTCGCAGGGGGCGAGGTCGTGGGTGCGCACTGCTAAGGAGTCCCACAATAGGACGAAACGGCCGTCCAGTGCTTCCAGGTTTTCCATGGTGGTCTAGTTTCCATTGACTCATGATCTCAACAATTGAAATTACTAAGATCTCCACAAAACCCCTTCTGGTATTAATATTGTTTTAAATTAGATATTCATCAGACTTTACTCTAATGTACATAGATATTTATATGGAAATATTAAATCCTATGGAGGCAATGCATTAGTCAATAATCACAATCCGGCAGATTACTTAACTAAATATGATAATATCAGAAGGGGTTTTTGTGGATATTATAGTAATTTTAATAGTCGAGATCATGAGTCAATTGAAGCTAGATCACCATGGAAAACCTGAAAGCCCTGGACGGCCGTTTTGTCCTATTGTGGGACCCCTCCGTGGCAGTGCGCACTCACGATCCCGCTTCGCGAGATTAGAACCCAGGACCTATCGGCCTCGCGCGCGAACACTTAATTTCTAGACCACTGAACTTGCCGGCATCCAACAGTGTTAATATCTAACTCACTGACGACAATGGTGGATGTGTCGTTCGATTTCGTGGATTAGTTGAAGTAAATAATGGAAATTGATAATAAGAAGGCAGGTGTACAAGTAGTAGTGATACAAATTATAAAATAACAAAAGTTCTGATCAATAGTCCAACATAAGAAGTAGGTCAAACTTCGATAAATAGTTTTTGAAATAATAATCGCATAAACTAGTTAAAATTACATAGTAAAACTTGTGTAAACAATCAGATAGTGAAGAATATAAATAGAATGAGATGACGAAAGAAAAAAATGCCTAATATGAAAAATTGATGTAATCGTTCGTTAAGTCGTTTTGTTTTCGACAATAATTATCATAGACAAATCAATAAAATAGCTATGGGCTCACATTTAGGTCCAGTTTTAGCTTATTACTTCTTAACAATATTGCGGAAGTCTGCAAGAAACCAACTTTTGAAGCGCTACAAATCACCGGGCTTAGATGACTTACCCCTTCTATTTTTAAAGATGGTGGTGACTTTCTGAGTAAGGAACTAACGACGTTGTTTACAAAGGTCTGGGAAATAGAGAGTTTAACAACGTTATGGAATGAGTCGATAGTTGTCCGTATCTTTAAAAGGGTTCACGTCGTTCCTGTACCAACTATCGGGGGATAAGTCTACTTCCGATTGCGTCCAAGCTATTGGCTTCCGTCATACTTCGTAGGTTGTTCAAAACGCGAAAAAGATTGACTCGCGAGGAGCAGGCTGGTTTTCGTTCTGGTCGAGGATGTATTGATCGTATCTTCACCCTCCGCTAAATGTTAGAACACCGTCATACTTATCAAAGGCCAACAAATCGTAGTGTTTCTTGACATAAGGGCTACCTTCGATTCGTTAGATAGGTCTGTTCTCTGGGATTGTCTGTTGAAAAGGGTGTGTCTGAGAAGTTTATTAACATCCTAAAGGCCCTATATACAAACACCTCAGGTAAAGTGAGGGCATACAAACACCTCTCTCCATTGTTCCATTCAAGCAGTGGAGTTAGGCAGGGCTGCTTAATCTCACCATTTTGTCTTCAACTTTGCCATCAATGACATTCTGGAAACAGCTCTGATGGATGTTAGTAGTGGCGGTGTAGATCTGTTGCCTGGTGAAAGACTTCTCGACCTTGAGTATGCGGATGATATTGTCTTACTGTGCGATAATGCCCAAGCCATGCGATCCGCACTTAATCAGTTGGCAATTGCTATGTTCTCTACTTGAATACGCACGAACACTATATAACTGATGACACTCGAACGTTAGAACCTCCAAACCCTCGCAAGTAAGAAGACGAAAGACGTTTGAGAGCACTTATTTGACAAGAATCGAAATATACAATAAAACATGCGTATTTATACAATTATATATATAATCAATATTGCCATGGGAGTTTTTAAACATTAATCGATAACTTAGTCAATCGACTGCCATTTTAAATATTTAAACATCTGATCGATAAGTCCGTCAATCGACTATGTACGTGGGTGGCTTCTTGGTGGCCATCCCAACAGCAATCAGTGTCCGTAGGTATGATCTGTGCTTTGCACCTTCGAAGTGCAAAGTACTTCTACAAGACTGGCAGGATTCTAATCTTGTACTCTGGATGGTGAGCAGACAGAAGTAGTCGAGAAGTTCGTGAATCTAGGTAGCTGCATAAGTGCTGGTGTTGGCGTGAGTGATGAGATCAATTCACGTATAGTGAAAGCCAGAGCGGCTTATGCCAATCTGCGCCATCTTTGGCGCCTTTGTGATGTTAGTCTGGCTGTTAAAGGTCGGATCTACAACGCGACGGTGAGAGCAGTTTTGCTCTATGCTTGTGAAACCTGACTTCTCCGAGTTGACGATGTTAGACGACTCTTTGTGTTTGATCATCGCTGTCTCCGAAGGATTGCTGACATCCAGTGGCAACACCATGTCAGTAATGCAGAGGTTCGGCATCGTGTGTTTGCGTACAGAGACGATAATTCAAGTGGAATCACCATCTTGAAACACCGACTTCGGTGGCTTGGACATGTTCTACGAATGTCGTCCCAGAGAATTCCACGTCGTGCATTATTTGCCGACTCTGGGACTGGTTGGAAAAAGCGGAGAGGTGGTCAGTGTATGACATGGTGTCGTGATGTGAAAGAGGGCTGCAATGGGCTGGCTTCTGTTGGTCCTTCACGACTCCCTGGATGGAGTACGAGAGATGGTGCAACACAGTGGCTAGAGACGTTATCAGATATGGCTCAGAATAGGAGCCAGTGGCGATCCTGCTGTAACCTTCTTTTACTTTCTTCATAAAAAGTGGTTGTATCTTCCTTAACTGAAAGATTCCTTCTGATTGTACCTTTCCATTTGTTGGGGACGATAGATTTCCCAAAAACTCATAGTTTGTAATTTTATCTTGTGGAGCTTGTATGCAGATGTATACGTGGGCATTTCTTACCACACACGCACATAGTTGATTGACGAATTTATCGATTAACTGTTTAAATAATTCAATGGCAGTCAATTGACGAACTATCGATTAAATGTTTAAAAGCTCCATGGCAATATCGATATATATATATATATATATATATATATATATATATATATATACTTTTTAAAATTGTCTTGTAAAAAGGTTTGCTGGTTTTCTGGTTGTTGCAGAATATATTCTCAATTCAAGCCTGGTCTTCTCTCTCTAGATTGTGGGGCTGGGACGCGTCATTAGCTAGCTTACTGGTCGTTGGTCACCGAATCCTCGTTCGCGAATTAAGTGAACTCGTTAAGCTTCAACCCTAACACCGTTTCCCCCATTATTATTATTATTATTATTATTATTATTATTATTATTATTATTATTATTATTATTATTATTATTATAACACTATCTTGCACTAATCTGTTCGTTATTGTTCTTTTTTTACACTCCTTACCTTCTTTCTTCATTCTTCTCTTCAAATTCTCATTGTTTTGTGTGGCGCATATATATTTGGTGCCCTCTTGTACCAATATTTATGTGTTCAAATAAATAATAAATAAATAAACACTTCCGTTACGTCGATAACACATTCGTGACCGTAGATCGAAATACTAATAATTAAGAACTCGTAAATCAGTTTAATAGCATACACTCATCAACTTCATAGGTTGACACCATGATTTGGTCTTTTCACTCCTACCTTTTCTGCTGATCTACTCCGATGTCATTCAAGATCTAGCATGGGGGCAGCCAGTAACAGGGCCTGTATAACATGTATATCAGGTATTTCAGTTAATAAAAGTTTATGGTTTAATTAATTGACTTATCATTTCTATTTATATATCATGCATTATTACTGTCGTCGTTTTTACAACCATTGTAACTGTATAAAAGAAATATTTTTATTTCATCGGCGGCATGATGGGTTTTCATTTTTCACATTCGTTAAATTAGGTGCAGCACTCGGACCTTTACTATGTGGTCTCATGAAACCATACGGTTGGTCTGTCATTATTATTATGCTTATGGTTGCGTTGGCTCTGGCTGCAATCGTAAGTTGTGTTTTCGATTACTTATTCTTTTATCTCCAAACAATCGGCTTTTGAAAAGTGTTATAAGTTCTTCTGTTCTGTGGTCCGATCCATTTACGATATATACGCTTCTTACAGTATACCAGACCCTCTATGCAGATAACAAGAGTGCATGACTAGGATGTTTAATTACCGAACCGAATAATAATGTAGACAAATCATGGGTAGTTAAACAGTTGTCTTTCGTGACCTAGATATCTGTATGTGGGTTGAGACCCTTGTCTAAAATATATGCTACTTCTTCCTGTCTCATTTTTCCTAAGTGATTTCCCACATAACATTCAAACTTCAGACGACTCGTGACCGTCTAGATTTGGAGAAATCAGGAAATATCTAAAAATCTCTTTATCATCACCCCCTTCTGATAAATTTTTCTGTTTATTGTTAGTTGAAATGAGAAACATGAACTTCCTACCTAATAATGTATTTAAGAACTTGTGGAAGATTACTTCCTAATTTAAAGATTTCCACCCCACATATCAGCTAAAAATTGCTAACTGGGACCTGCCCCCCTTAATATGAGGTACAAAACACCAACTAAGAGTCACCAGACGATTACATCCTAGAATCTCCTCTCCACCTGTCGCCAAATGCTGTTCATGGTCTTGATGCCTGGCTCCAATTATCAGCGACATTTTTTTGGCCTGCTTCTTTTCCTTTTGTCTTGAAGAATATAAGTCAGGGCTTGACTTGTGGTTCAGTTTGATGGTTTCCGTAAACTGTACCCGGTCCACCTTCAGTTTCCTTTTCCGATTTCCTCCTCAACCGGCAGTTGGTTTGTTATCTGCAATAGGTAGAATTTCCCATTCGGTTTAGCAGTACTTTTGAAATAGTTTTGTACTGAAAGAAGCTTGATTCCAGAATTCTGACTGAAGCTCTCTGTCGTTACCGCAAGGTTCAACCTGTGGGATGGATTATGGTCAGTCATAGGATTGGCAAACACCTCGTCAAATTCCATCTAGCTGAAAAAGCAGTCAGAAAAATACCGCAATTGAATTATTTTGATTACATAACCTCTCGTGTTCATAAATTATCTTGCGTCATTTTATATTGACGTTTTTATTTAATAGATAGAAAGTATACTTGTCAACGTGTTTGATTTGATTGCCTGGTATTCACAGTTAATTCTTGCATAAGAAATCCGATTACTACTTGTTAAAGATAGAGTAATGCAACTATCATTGTATCATAATTTGTTGGTTTGTGATACGACACATGGTCAACTATCTATAGATTCTTTTATTTCAAATTGTGTTGCACTCAATATAATCACATTAGATAGAAAGCATGTACTACCATGATAAGTTCATTTTATAGGTTTAAGAATTAAGTAAAAAAAATGATGATGACGTATAGATATTCTTACTTATTACGCTAAGCTTTTATTATTGTCCGGTTAACTGTTAAAGCGGAAATATATTGAATGGTATTATGACTCAAAGTAGTAGTGAACAAGAACACGAGTGGGGACAATCGAATGTATTTGAGCAAAAGATTACAGAGCATCTCACTAAAATCTGAGAACTATATAGTAAATTTTTAATTTGCAAAATATCAATCCATCATCTCAAACTTGACTGTTCCTGTTGCAAACATCAATCCATTGTCTCAGATTTCATTGTTGATGCGTTTTCATACCAATTGCGTTCCGTTCCCGTTCTTTTCTCGTCGACCTTCTACTGAAATACATTCTATGCCTAACCGTCACATACTACTTATGTGTATATAAGTAACCCACACCACAGCATTAGTCATGAGACGTAATTAGATGTTATAAATAAATTACCGCTATTTTAATTTTTATTTCTAATGCCGATGTAACTTTTTTGTTTTAAAAATCTCATCTCAGTTGCTTTTCCGCATGGTAGCCAATGAAAGTCGTCAATGTTGTTTTAGTGTTGAACAATCATTATTACCATCATCTTCATCACTGTCGAATGCAGCTGATGCTTAAAGTCAGAAATGGTTATTTAATATTTTCCAAACTTAAGCAAGATTTAAAAGAGATTAAGTCGAAATGCTTCAATAGATTTATAAAACTATTTAATTTTGATACTATATGCTCGTGTTTTCTGCAAAAAAAGGAGAGAAAACAATGTAATATCATCACTGCTTATTTTTCAAAGTTGATTTTCCCATTCTGTTGGTTTGTCGATTTATTTTCTTTTTTTTGTACTGACACTGTTCTTATCCATTTTGAACTTGATCAAAAATATTTAAGTTTTCTGTATCCAAGAGGTGACAATTACGATTAAGATAGGGGTAATTTTTAACCCAAAACTACTTATCAACGTAAAAAAGAAAAGGAAATGAAGGTATAAATGATTTAATAATTAATTTTAATAATAGTTTTAATACATATTTAACTCAAATTATTGATTTTTCTATTTACAATATAATATACGTATAAATATTTTTTTCGTATTATGTGTCATTTTATGAGTTTTATTGTTTTATCCGTCCACACAACTTGGCTACCCTTTTCATTTTCTTAATGTAAAATTATAACAATTTTAATTTGTATTATTCATATTCTTCGTTTTATTTTATACTCAAAAGCTCTTTTTAATTATTACAAACTAAATATAATAATGATAATAGTAATATCTTTATCATATTGTAAAAATTGAGCATGGAATTATGTTTATTATTAATTGGTTATTAGTTATCTTCAAAATATAGTCAAGCAATAAACTTTAAATGTATCAATTAATGTTCACTGATCTATCGTGAATTCTCTTAAAAGATCATTTTCCTTTTAATATATGATAAATAACATTAAATGTATGGAATTAACCGCGATACACTTACTTAATTACGTCTGTTACTCCTCGTGGAGGAGCATACATCACCACCCAACCCTGTTTTGGGTAATCGTTCCTAACTCTTTCCAGTTGTTGTTCATCATTTTCATATCCGCTTCTATTTCCCGACGTAATGTGTTCTTTGGCCTTCCTCTTTTCCGCTTCCCTTCAGGATTCCAAATTAGCGCTTGTCTCGTGGTGCAGTTTGATGATTTGTGTAATGTATGTCCTATCCATTTCCATCGTCTTTTCCTAATTTCCTCTTCAGCTGGAAGCTGGTTGGTTCTCTCCCACAAAAGGCTGTTGCTGATGATATCCGGCCAATGGATGTTGAGTATCTTGCGTAGATAGCCATTGACAAATATTTTTACCTTCTTGATGGTGGTTGTTGTAGTTCTCCAAGTTTCAGCTCCGTACAGTAGAACTGTCTTGACGTTCGTATTGAAGATTCCGACTTTGATATTGGTTGACAGTTCTTCTAAGTTCCATATGTTTTTCAATTGTAGGAATGCGGCCCTTACTTTGCCAATCCTCGCCTTGACGTCTACATCCGATCCTCCTTTTTCATCGATGATGCTTCTCAGGTACGTGAAAGATTCCACATCTTCCAGAGTTTCGCCATTAAGTGTGATTGGGTTAGTGTTCTCTGTGTTGTATTTGAGAGTCTGGCTTTTTCCATTATATATGTTAAGGTCTACTGATGCGGAGGCTGTTGCTGCACTAGTTGTCTTCATCT
Organism: Schistosoma spindalis; assembly: GCA_946903255.1. Classification (NCBI taxonomy): domain Eukaryota; kingdom Metazoa; phylum Platyhelminthes; class Trematoda; order Strigeidida; family Schistosomatidae; genus Schistosoma; species Schistosoma spindalis. The sequence continues at coordinate 9,565,193 of OX336423.1, read as the reverse complement.
GCATTTGTTCGTGTGTATGAGATAAGAGGGCTATGTCATCTGCGAAGTTCAAATCGTCTAATTGGTTCTGAGATGTCGAGGTCTTCATAATCCAGTCGACCATCAGAAGAAAGAGGACGTGTTACACTGATTCAATTCAGATTAGAAAAAGTCCTAGTAATCATTCGACCACACAAAATACCAAATATGTTTTAACTGAAATATGAAGCACATTAGTCTAAGTCGGTAACCTCTAGTGATTAATTACAGGCGGATGATTATAGATATTTAAAAATAATTCATTGGTTGACCTGCTTTCAAAAGCTGTGCTCAATTTATCTGAAATATCATTAAATGCACGGCAGTTGTGAACACTACTTTTTTCAGTTGTATGGATCATTGAAATGGCTGCAAACGATAAATTAAGACGATTGTGGCTTTCCATCGTTAACTCTTAAGAAGTTGACTAAACTCGAGAAAACAGTTGAACAAGAACTGCAGGAGTATTTTGTATTTGGCTATGGATTTCTAAAACTTTATTTTATAAGTAGTCTAGTTTTCTTCGGTTGGGTCAGAAATATCACTGGGTAACATACTTCACTTAGATTATCAAGTTATAAGTTCTACATAATTTATAAAACATGAGAAACAAACCATGAACAAATGAAATTGGTTTAAAACATTTTTCAGTATACTACCATTTTCTCACCATGGCTCTACATTAATATAATAATGGTAAATATACTATGAAAATAAGAACTACAGAATTTATACCAGTCTATAGAAATAATCAACTTGATATAGATAGTAGCATTATATGTAGAGAACAGATATGTGATATTAGATTGTTTTGAGGTGTTTGGTTCAAAAATTGTTTAGATAGTGCATTTTTCACATGTATTACGGCAATACCCTGGTACGGCCAAGGATGGAGGTCAGCTCTCGAAATGCTATCACATGGCCACGTGCATACAACCACTCCCAGGGAGGTCCTACTCATTGCCTTCTCGTGGCGGGGGTGTTGTTTAAGAAATTGGGAGGAAGAAAAGCGAATGTTCGGCGATTTAACAGGGTCAGTGGATATGGAGGATCCACCTAGGGGAGTTGAAAAACTCTGGTTCCAAACCAGAGGTGCGTCGGGGATCCAGGATTCTGAGAGAACGAATGACTCATTGTTGTTCACCGGTTACCATGAGACTGCCTATCCTAACGTTGCTCCGTTGCCTTGTTGATCAGACCTTTAGGTCAATGGCTCCGAGTATGTTTCCCTGAGGAAACCACCTACTTCGGTCTGGGTACCCGGGCTGTTTCACAGCCCACACACAAATGAAGTGACTTGTGTGGCACATATGTATTCGGTGTCTCTTTGTACCAATATTTATGTGTTCAAGTAAATAAATAGAAGGAGATCAGTCGGGAACCTTTAATCATTTTAAGTGGACATCCTATCGTTGTATGAACAGTGCATTCGAGTTTATTTTCTGTGCCGTAAGAATCGATTATAACCACCTACAACTAGAGAAAATAAAACGGAAGCAGAGAGCACGGGAAAAGAAAAACACTAATTACCACGATAGGTCAGTCAGGTCTACCATAACATGTGTCAGGTTATTACTCAAATTAGTTAAGTTTATCAGGGACGATGTTAGTGTAAACTAACAACAGCGTAAGGGTTTACTTAGCGTATTCAGTAATAAAAACGATTAGGTATTTAAAGTCAATATAATCTCACTTGTGTAATGAGATATACTTACAGGTGTCAGCATATCTGAGCTATTTTTAGAATAAAAGTAAGTATCGATACAGAGGAGAAAGGATGTCAGTAATTTCATGTCACGGACAGATTGTGATAAATTATTCATGTCTGGAAAACTTACTGGTAATGTAATTCATATGGAAATAAGATTTAAAATGTGATTGTTTCTCTGGGGACAAATAGTTTTGGATACTGTAACTAGGAGTTTCTGCTTATTGAATTACTCCACTGCATGTAAAGGATAGTTTATTAAGCATTTTGGAGAAATAGATTTGATTTAGTTTGGGTTTGCTTTTCTATAAAGGGCCCATTCCAAGTTTATTGCATCTGGACTTGTAATTCAAGGTACAATCTGTCCCAGGAATGCAAAGCGTAAATCGTCTCTGAACGGATCCCAACCTTAATTTATCCTTTATGCGAACTCTTCTAAGAATAAACAATCAGTGTTTTAGGAGTGGTTGAACACATACTTTATGCATCAAAACATGCGACTCGTTATAGAGGTTATGAATTGTGCAGGCCTTAAAACGGGTTATTTATAATACTATTGTGCTCGCCAGATTAAAGTTATATAATAATCTGTAAAAATTGAAAACATGTAGATCAACGATTACTTGATTGAATAATACGTAATAAGAGTACTCACACTGAAAATTTGGGCAACACAAGCAAACAATATTGTTTTCAATTAAATCTTCATCAGGCTTTACTATTATGCAAGTGAATATTTATATGAAGATATTAAACCAATCAATTTGCACTTTTTAACTATTGTGTGTAGTTAGGCTGTAGTGTTAGTTGCTATGTTAAACTCATATACCTTATTCTATCTTCTGGACAGGTCAATTTATCCATTCTTCTTTTGATCTTGTTGATTATCAACCCTGACTTTTTTACATGACTGCATATGTGTGTTCACTTATTATTCTATTTATCACATGTCTGTAACTTATTTTTATCTGGCTATAAATATTGATTAACTCTTGATTAAATGAATTTGGCTCACATGCCTTCTCCACTGAGTGTCATTTCGTTTCGTTCTCTTCAATTCGCTTCATCGCTCTGATTGTCTGTCCAGATCAATGATTGTACAAAATATACGTATTCAAACATCAATTCTTGTATTTGACTTATTTTAATCCCGTTATTCACTGACTCGAGTTAAGTCGATAATTATATACGAGGATAGGCGTCATATATATTTCGATAGCAATCATTCAATAGCGATCAACATATGATCTAATTGGAGTCAGATCTCGGACCATTGAAATGCAATCTATTTCATTGTTATCATTGATTAGTGAATTTTCTCATCTGGCTTCATATTTTCATATAAAGATTTATGCCCATTAGATTAAAGCCTGATGAATATTTAGTTTAAAACAATCTTGTTCACTTACATCTGTTGTTCTAATAAGAGCGTTAACAAAATATCCGGATAAAAAGTCAATTTAATTGTATTCGCGTAAAAATAAAAGGATGAATGTGCAGATTGTGTAAAAAAATGAAAGTGGTGGAAAATTTTTGCAGAAGGTACGGTGAGTCAAAATTCTGCTATAACCCACTCTTTGTATGTTGACATGCAATATATGCAATCCTAACTTCACATGGTATAATTGTATAATGTATTAGATCACTATTTAAGTAAGAACCTTCGTCTAAATTTGAACGAATAGTTTCGCAATATTTGGGCGCTGAGTTAATGTGAGACATTAAAGAGGAAGATCACTATTTGGCCCCTCTGTTGAATCAATACTTTGGACATATAACTGTAGAATCCACGAGAATCAATTGGAAAGAATATCCTTCGTTGAGATATGTGTCATAAAATATACACTTAACAATCAAGTTAGTTTGATATTGAAAATCTTATGAATGTCAAGTTGAAAATTCTTGTACAAAAAGTTGCCACAGACACATTCAAGTAAAATGTCATTATTGTAATTATTGTTTTACCTTTTGCATGCCATATCCACCTAGATACTTGTTGTTTCACCCACTTTAGATTTGAATGAAATCATGAACCGATTGATGTTAGACCACCATTGAAAACCTGGAAGCACTGGACGGCCGTTTCGTCCTATTGTGGGACTCCTCCGTGGCAGTGCGCATCCATGATCCCGCTCACGAGATTAGAACCCAGGACCTATCAGCCTCGCGCGCGAACGCTTAACCTCTAAACCACTGAACTTGCCGGCATCCACTGGAGTTAATGTCTGAATTCAACCAATACACGAAGTTGCGTGACCATCTTCCATTGTACTGGGGTAGACACCTGTTTCTATCCAACGCGGATTAGCTCCACTGGTTACGGCTTCTCACAAGAACTCCGAGGATTTTCTCACAAAGCTAGTCATTAGTGAGCACATGTTAATTATCAGTATAGGGGCTGTGGAGATTGTTGAGTTTTGATTGAGATCTTACTTGGTTGAGTTTGTATTGTTACAAATAACCATATATAGCTTACTAAAGATTCATTTAGCTGGTGAACAAAAAACGCATCCGATTGCTAATAAATTGGAATAAAAACTATTTAACAAGCACAAACATTACGAAAATTGACGTGTGGTGGAAAAAATGGGCTGTTAATAGCTGATAAAAAAACAAAACAAAAACTCCACGACAATGTGTTACACATGCGCGAAAACCCATGGCGTAACGGCCTGACTGTGTCATTGGGGTTGCTTAGTGTAACTGAATTCGTACAAGGTCACAGTCTACAAAAGAAAAAATGTCTTTGGTACAGTTAAACAAACAAGTATATTAAAACAATCACTGGTACTACTAGGTATAATAGTAATTGTTTCCATTACACCGATCACTACAGACTTTTGTTGACCTCTGAGTGTTCGTATCTCGCCATGTCTATTAAAGTGATTAGTTAGCTTTCATGCTCGTTAATGCAGATTCAGCAAACTGGGCTTGTAAGCATGAAAACTTCATGGACCTTGAATGACTTAAATTAAGGCGGATATTTCGTATTTGTAGTGCTCGAGGTTACTTGAGCGAATGTTAGGCTGCACGAACCCGTGTGTTGTCTGTTAACATATGAAAATCTGGGACTCCACTATAAATAATTTCAAGTGTCTTACTGTTCTTCTTTTAGTTTAAGCACCAGATTTGCTTTGGAGTGTTTGTCCATTGAAAAGCTGCTGTTGTACCCACTTCTTCGAAGATCGTATTAAATCCCAAACATAACGTAACACCAGTAAACACAGTGTTATGCAATTCTAGGGATCGTTTGTTCACGTCGGCAGAAAAATGTCAAGCTTTCAGTTCCTCAAATGTTCTGACGGCTGATGTTAAACAATTTTTTCTTGTTTTTGGATGATTTCCAGAAGCCATTTCATGAATTTTAGCACGTAAAATAAGAATAGATTTGTTGCTTTGTAGACTACGAATATTCGTTGTATGCGTGTGTGCAGATATTCTCAACGAATCTTCAAAATATAGATGAGAGATCACTATCGTTGATGATGTGTAAGTTTAAGGCTGAATTATCAATGAAACCTGTATTTTCACATACTTTCAAGAAATGGCCAAGTCTAAATATTCCAGTTTGCTATCTTTGTATTCGGTGACTACCTTCTATTTGGATATTACTGAGATATTGGTGAGATATTACTTTTACCACTTATTTGACAACATCCTATTTTATGCAGTAAGCATTATGCTCTGTTTTATACATTGCGTTGCAGTTCTCTGGATGGAGCGTTCAAAAACACGATTCCGAATACAAGGCAGATGTTGAAATAAAATAATAGAAAACCTCAAGTGTCCAATCATTCGCGTTTTAAACCATTTACTATCAAAATTCTATCGATGTGTTACAGTCATTTCTAAATGTGTCTAGTTACCAAATCATGCAATGCAGATTCTGTTATTTTGGCTATACTGAGTCTGGTTACGCTGTTTATCCATTACAGTCTCTTTATTGCATGATATAACGTCCTCATCCCATCTGGTTTATATAGAACTTTCTGCATTTAACCATGCTTGTTGTAACAAATATTGATCAAGTGGTTTCAACTACCGACAGACACTGAAACTAGTTGTGATACAGCGCCCGAAAACGTAAAGCTTATCCATGCATATGTTTCAGCCAATATTTTAATCTTATAAACTATTGCTTGACATTAATTTCACAAACTGTGAGCCAACATCAAGTCAAGAATCTTTAATACGAATGTCAAGACACTTCTGTTGTACGGAGATGAAATTTACAGAACTACTACAGACGTCTTTCAAAAAGAACATGTACAAACAATTGTCCAAGCAAGATATTCAATGTCCGTCGACTGGATACCTTCAGCAACATCCTACTGTGGAGGAGGACGAACCAGCTTCTAGATGAAGAGGGACTTGGTAAAAGACGCTGAAGGCTGATATGACATTACAGAAACGATCTAATCGCAACACAGTGCAATCCCTAACTTTTAATGCTGAAGGCAAATGGAAAGAGGAAAACCGATTAACACTGAGTCGGGAATTAGTTTTTTATTTTTATTTTTATTTTAACACATAAGTATAGGTACAGGGAGGCACCAAATACATATGAGCCACACAAATCTCAATTGATTTGTGTGAGGGCTGTGATACTGCCCTGGTGCCCAAACCGAAGCAGGTGGTTTTCTTAGGGGGGCCACACCCGGAGCCTTTGACCTGAACGTCTGACCCACAAGGTAGTGGAGCATTGTAAGGAGATGCAGTCATATGGTAGCCGGTGACCAACGATTGGTTCATACGTCATTTGTTCCTTCAGGATACTGGAGCCCATGTGCACCATTGAATTGGGATCCGGTTATAGCGCCGGACATTCGCTTTTCGTCCTCTCATTTTTGTAAACAACACCCATGGTGCGAGAAGGCAGTGAGTAGGACTTCCCTGGCAGAGGCTATATACGCATGGCCATGTGAGAGTATTTCGAGAGGGAGAGCGGACTCTCCCCACTTTCGGCCGTACCAGGGCATTTGGGGGCAGTCGGGAATTAGAGTTAGACATCATAAGAATGCATAGCAGTCGGAAACAACTGAAAGTGAAAGCCTATGACGGAGTTGACCCAAGAGGCCTGGTCGGCAACTTATGCTCCTACACGAGGGGTAACAGGCGTATGTCACTAAATAGGTAATGTCACACATGTTGTGACGAGCCATGTCCAAATAAGATACCGAAACACGGTGTGCTACATTCTAACCTCCAACCGACTAGCTGAGCAAGAAAGTGTTCCGGACTAAGGAATAAAATGTACAAATACTCATTCTTATATGTACCACTCTAATCCTATGAAGTTGATCCATTTCTTAGCCTATGAGATGCGTTTGCTCTTTAGGTCACATCTGGTTGCGACCGAGTGACCATTTCATTAGGCCACTTCTAATTAGTTTGGAAAACACCTCTGCCGCTCAACTTGCTGCGCTGATTTATTCGTTATTTAAGGATCAATAATCATCCAACTGAGTTGCGCACTGACACCAAACGTTGTTCCAAAACTTAGCGTGCATCTGGAGCGTCACATCCAATCAAGATCCCTTCTCGATTGCTTCGCGACTCCGGAAAAGTTGTATCCTTTAGATGTTTCTAACATCCCGATCGTTTTTTTGATTAGGAGTCTCATATTACCGATCGGTAAACTCTTCGTCGTATATCCTCTAATGATCTGTGTAGATCCACTATCACCCAAAGAAAATACCCCTAAATTTACTTCCAGACATTTTTAAGAAGTGGCATCCATATCCGTTGTGTTTGTTAAGGCTTATTTACCTTCGAGACCCAACTGACAAGTTATTTCTTCACAAACGAGAGAAGTATCAGAGCCACTATCTAAAAGGGCATGAGTTTAGAAACATCTTTTGATACTAAATAGCTTGATTGGAATAATACATAAATGAATATTTGAGGGGTTCAAATTCCATTCAAACTTCATTACATGGTTATAATTATTACCAATTTGTAGCATTAAATGGATTGAAACTTTCAGTTGTTGAAGTCACAGTTTACGGCCGAGTCACATGATCTAGCTATATGACCCTTCCTTAAATTCAGATAACAAAGACCACATCCTGTCCGTGTCTCCTTACAATACGTTCATTTTTTATTACTCTGTACAATCTTACACCCTATGATAATCTTGCCAAAACTCGCTAGTTACAAACTTTGTTGAGTCACTTATCACATGATTTATCACATTAATGCATGCTCTACTATTAACTTGACCTTCACAATCTTTTCTATTAGTCTTCCAGTTACATTGTGCCAGCCTATCATACGGTGTTAGAACAAACATGGGCCTTTCTTCTATGAAGGCAACTAATTATTCAGAGTTGGGTACATTGGTGGCCATCATGGTCATTCAAGTAACTTCTAACTACTTGTTCTGTAAATATAATGTTAGGCGTGAAAAAATTGTTTCCCAGTTATTTGTTGAATTAATATCAGACAAATATCTCATAAAGTCCAATGTTTTATATATTACACACAGTCTGACCACAAGGTAGGCCAAGCAATCAGCTGAGTATCCAACAGGTTTATAGGTGAATAAATCTCTAACTCGCTCACGAGCAACATTTTCTTCCAAATAAGTCATGCGAAATCCTCCGATTACATTTCACTCCTTCTTATCATAGTATATCTCCGTCCCACACAGACAGTTTTACCAAGTAAAATTAAAATTAATTTGCACTTAACTAAATGAAACCGGCGAATACAAAAAAAATCCAATTCGAAAAACCAGATAGAGTTTTTTAATAATAATTATAACAATTACACAACAAGCCGTCAATGTTAGAGTTTCAGGAGCACAATTTCTAAAATGCCAAAACAGCAGCGTGAAACCGAAGACGTCTGGGATCAAGGTTACAAACAAACAAGTTTAAAATTTGAGTACAACAAATATACTAAAAGCACAGCGAAATTATTGTTTGAAAAAAGATATAAGAAGTATCCGACCTGTTTATGATCGGTCGCACAGCCTCACTTCTTTTCTGCCCTCGAAGTTATTTGGAGAGCCAAATATTTCACACAAGGATGAACAAGAGTCATTCAAACTGGAGATCTCACATGGAACTCTTTCTTTTCCTAGTTTTCTTTCAATAGACTGACTAGCTATCATCTGCACTGATGACGTGAAATGCTGAAGCTTCATGGGTTCTGAAGCGGACTCACATGAGTCTTAAGAAGTTTTCATGTCGTTGGGGAAATAGGCGGAAGACAGTCGTTTAAGTTTATGCCTGACTGAACATGAAGTTGTGAACACCCAACCTCATGTGACACAAACAACTTGTATCCACTATGAATATCCAATTTAAGTTGTCTCCACACGGTTCGATATTAGCGTAAACTATACTAGGGGTGCGGCCGAAGTACACAAAACTCTTCAATTTATATGAAAACAGCTTAAAACTTTTACCCGAGAACAATTCCTAAGACTTTAAGTCACAAGAACGGCCTCGCCCTGAAAATTTGGCGGATGAGACGAACTGATGATGGTGTATAACAAATTAAGTAACCCTGGTTACCGGGACACAAAAGTTCCTCCTGAAACCCACCAACGCACACTACAAGATAGTCGTCAGAAGACTCCACATCAAAAAACAGACACTGGGAAGATCGCACACGTTCTCACAATAGGTCAGTTCCATCCGAAATTTTCTTCGAGCTAATATGACAACAGTTTTCCCGGTAGATAACTCTTAAAGGAGATTAGGCCATCGTGCATACACTCAAACTCCGTCATCTTATGCTTGAAATAGGTGCTAGTTTTATTCCAGAGCGTGGAAAGACGTTTAGCACCTATTATCCAATCTGACTACTATCCCGCCAATTATCCATCATTACTAACATCTATAATTAATACTGTGATTATCACCAACATATTCTACCTAATTTGTTCATAGTCAGCTTCGTTCATCTGTCATTTTCACGCGTCTAGTCGCCTATATTTTTAGCGCAGTCAATTAATTTACTTATTCTGACCGTTATCTTTTGACTACTCTGCAGTCTAATTTCCCAGTTTTTCACATTACAACTAACCTATCAATTGCGCGGTAACGTGGCAGCTACTGGTTCTTGCCACCCTATCAAGTGAGATAAAAGAGTCCATTTAAATCAAATAAACATCGAGAAATCATTTGATTCTCCAGAACCGGAGCTATCAAACGTTATATTACCCCCATTGCACTTCATTGGGGACCGTAACACCAAGGTAACAATCCACTTCGAATAACTCTCCATAAAACTGTTGGATGTTGATTTCTTCTCATAGTATGGGGTAGCTGGATAACCTGATAGGACCGGATATGTCCCATTCATGTGTGGTGTGTTCGCGAGGTAGGCTCTCTCAACATCAGAAGTCTCACAAAGAACCACTTTAGGTTCGAATTCTATTCTTGGTTTTAATGATGACCTCTTAGATAAAATTAGCTTTCCGACTGTCAAATGCCCAAGTGATAGCAAGATGTGTAGGTCCATAGGAAAAGAAAACGGTTCACACGAGCTCCAAAAGGTTCATACAACGACAGAGGGATGGGCCGTAGACGGTGGGTTAACGCTTAACCAGTCGAAATGTTATGTCACGAATATTCTGCCTCACCTGACACAAATAACTTATGTGCTTCATGGAAATTCGCTTCCTATTGTCTGCTTAGGGCGGAATCTCGAGCTACTTTCACAGAGAGCTTAGACACCATCTGAAACTACATTGGGGAGTTAGCTGAAGCCAATGCAGCTCTTCACTTTATGCAAAGACAACTTAGTGCAATCACCCCATAATTGTTTCCTTCACTTTAACACGTACCCGAAACATCACTCCAAAGTCTACAGTATTGAGTCTCCACACCTCAAACGAGACATAAGTGTCTCAAACCAAGTATGATGACAGACAACTAAGCAGGTTGAAGAATAATCTTACAAAGACAGACTACGACACTTGAAATTATTCTCGCTGAGCTATAAGAGGGTGAGTAGTAATCTGATAATGATGTGCAACATAGAGTATGCCGAGTCGCTCCAACACGTGCATCCCACCAGAACATTATCAACATGATTAGCAAGCCAACCACTGGAAAACTGCACATCAAGGAGAGAAAGCTCGGTCACGCTCTCACTTGTTCTCATTGAAAGACTCTCCCATTTGGAGTGTTCTCCCAACCTAAGTGACCTATTTATTTATTTACCGCTTGAAGCGGTGGTTCACTTATAGCATTCGAGTTTTCGTCATATTATTTCTCACATTTTCTGGTTCAAGAAACCCTGATGCTCTGAGACAAACCCACTCACTAGCATTAGATGTACAAATCCACAACTAGATACCAAACTGAGTAGAAATACTAAAGTCGAGTGGCTAGACTGTCACTATCAAAGACCTACGAGCGTACCGAAACAACAAGAGGCAATGACAGAGAAATCAATCGATTTTCATAAGCTCATGAACAATATATTGGATTTTGGCAGTGTTGCGCTCGTGTTTATTTGTACTGCCTGGTGTCTTAAGGCGCGAGGATTTGTGCGTTGTCTGTTCCTGTGGTTCTTTATGTGAGTATCCGGTGGGTTTTCGCAGCGTCTTAAAACTTTTATTGTGAAAATATCTTTTCAAACTGAAGTCTGCTGCCAATTTTTTGTTCCGTTGTAATACTTCAAATGCGTGCTGAAGTGTAGGATAACCACTGGAGTCATCCAATCTCCTGATACATTGCGTTTCCTGTTATTACACTTTTGATTTTTTGACTTGCTGAGTATTTCGTGAGTTAACTGTTTCTATTCTTTCTGTTGTCCGCTGAGCTATATATACATCCCGAAAATTAATGTAAAAAAGTGATATATACGCTGTAAATTGATTTAGGACGACAATCTATAGTCAGTTCCCTTTAGTAGGTGCTTCAATTTCCATAAATGTCTCAGTTTTTTGCCAATAATATTGTTAATTACTAGCCAAGATGCTAGTAGCCGTCCGACTGACAGTAGTTCCTGTTGTCGCATGTAGGTACTTAGAAGTATTTGAAGAATTATGTATGCTAAAGTAGTTTAATTTGGGTTTACATTTTTTCTCAGGCACTCGGTAGTCTCCCTGAGTGTGCTCATTCGCCGGTTGAGTCTAACGGGATACTTCCGAACATTAGACAAAAACTAGCAATTGAACAGCTTCACTTATAAGGTTTGAATGCGTTCACTATCATTTTAGTCATGATATTCAAACATAACATCACTTATTCCCAAAAAGACTGGTCACCTTATATATAAGCCTCTCATTGTACCACTAGAGGAAACTGCATTTTTCAGTAGTTTGCTTAGATTTGACCTCTTGTTTGGCATTGTTAAATTGTACCGCATAGTCTTACAACCATTAGTGTCCATGAACTTGATGCATCCTTAAACAGTTTATTGTAGTTCACACTGAGGTCTGTTTAATTAAATCTAATCACCTTAAATGTCTTCAAATAATTTTGATGTGGCTTTATTATTAATTTGATCTGCATTGGTCCCATTATCTTAATGTAAATTCCAATAGCTCAGTGTGGATCACACTATTTCTTGGCACCCACTTGTACTAATTTTTTGTGAAATAAGTAAAAGAATATACATTCTCCACAGTGGGGTTTATAGGGTGATGTATCCCTTCCACTTGTTGCTCATGTTTGGCGTAAAACGTGCAGCAAATCCGCATCTTCATTTGGTTCATGATTGTATGTATATTCACTCTACCGTAATTTAGACTTTGATTCCCAACGTCAATCCATACTTCTCATGTTAAAAATTTACCTTCCTTTTCGGACAGCGTCCTTTATCTTTAGTCTTTTAGCTATCATTGATACTCCTATCATCCCAACTTATTTACCAAGAACCTTGTTGATTTCGCCTTATATTATAAAATTAACGAGATTCTTGGTAAAGGAGTTTTTCTAATTTCTAGTCACCCCGTTAATGACACTACACGTACCAATATAGAATAATGGTCAGTGGTACTGTCTGTTTAATAGCTATCTCTAGAGGTCATACCAATGTGACTGCGACAAAATTAGTCCAAAGGAATTCTGTATCTGAAACGCACCAGGATCATTCATTTCGTTTCTTGCGGCCTACAAACTGACGTGTGGCGTTATGTGGGTTTTTTTGAGGTAAAGTAGATAGACGCATTTAAAATACGACGATACAAAAATGCTTGGTTCAAACCATTGGCTTTAATATAGAAAGAGTAATCTAACTTTACTTAAACGGCTAGTAAACATTTGTTCAAATTGCTAGTTTAACGACGAATTATTGACATCCACAAAGTCGAAATAGTACGAACAGTTATTTAAAACCAAAGACAGGTTTTGTGATTTGATTCGAAGTGTAACGATTATTTTTCAGTTATCTTTTAATTATCTGATGAAGATTAGAAGAGTGAATTCACTAGTAAAACTGTTATTTTTGTCTTTCAGATAAACCTAACATGGTTACAGCTGTTCAACCAATGTTTGGTCTTTTGAAACGGCTCCATCTACATCCAATGGAAAATGCTTTGAATGAATTAGGTCCACAAACTTCCCTTCTGCAATCTATAAAGTTTGTAAGTTGTATCTGTTCCTCAGCCATTTCAGTAGAAAGCCCAACCATTTCTGTTTCGTAAAACCAAATCTGAAGAAATACGACGTAATCACGACAGTATGGGCCAGAAAAGACCATCACCTTACCTTTCTAATACGGACCTGAAAACTGCTAAACGTTGTAAGTCTTATTTGCTATTATTCACCATTTTCACTGTTTCAGCGTAGTCTCTTAGTTGCCTCATTCTTTATGTGATTCAAAATTATTCATTACGAAGAAAAACTTCATAATACGTCAGTGAGTGTTGAATACGAGTTTTAAAGACTTGTTTTGGGTTGAAATGATAATTAAGACGCTGGTCAATAAGTGATACGTAGCTACACAATTTTGTCTACTGTTATATGCTTGCCGCACTAAATTATTAACGTTAGTCTAAGAGTGAAATGTAACGAAAAGAACACGACTGCTCGAAAAATATATTTTCACAAGTTAAATGACATGGTTGCGTACAAAATATTTAAAACAAAAACAAACATGGTTAGTTATTTGAAATAAGTAATTGGAAGATGTATATTTTATATGTCTCTCAAACCCTAACGAAATTAATGTCTGTCTATCAACCTCATGATTAATTGAGGTGATTTTTGATGTAACGTTTGTTAGGATGAAAATCCTTCATTACTATACTACTTCACACCTAAAGTATCTGGTTCTGTTTCTTTTGCAGGATATTTCATTTTAAACGCCTTTTTTACCATCACGATTAGTTTTTAAATCGAGGATATGCGAAACTGTTTAGACACTTACAATATGTTTATTCATCCTCCACAAAAGTTGTATCTGGACTATCAGGTGTAATAGACTATTTAAGAAACTAGAATCATAAGTTACGGTCTCTATCTCGTTCGAACGTTATGTTGTATCGGAAATCAACTATCATTCTAAGTAAATTAGTACGATGTTATATTTTGAATTCAATTAATGTTGAGTTGTGATAAATTAAACCTGATTCTCGAATTTTTCATGCAGAACACTACGAATTGTAAGTCTCATCAACTTTACGATCTGGCAATATTTTAGTATATCCATACAAATCCTGATCAAATAGTCTGACTTTTTATGTAAACCGTAGCATTCTCATGGTAATTGCATTTTCTCTCTGCTTTCTTTTAGCTCGCCGTGTTACGAAACTAACTGATAAGATCGTAAATCCCGTGGATGTAAACCTTAAATCTAATTATGAGAATTCAAACATAAGCTATTCAACTTTATCTTCTGGGGTAACTCCATCAAATCTGCCGCTCTTTCCATCTACTTCAATCAACTCCCCCAACCTTTCTGTATCAAATGTTTCATATTCTTTACGCATCCCGAACTCTAGCGAAACTCCAGTAATTTCTCATCCGAAATATCTGTGCCTCCAAAACTCCCCACACCCGGTTTACCAGTATCGATCCCAAATTACTCCCGTCGTTAGAACTAATCCCACAGAGTGCCAGACACGTATTTCTACACGCAGTACGGATTCATTATTGGATGAGAATCATTTTGTGATTGAAGAGGAAATACCCGCCACTTCTATTTGTGCAAAGGACTCCCTCCATTTAAATAAAATAACTGGCCATCTTAGTGGGCAGAATCCTATGGATGTTCGATACGTGAGTCGCTCACGTAATACCAGCAGATTGTCTCCTGTATCTTCAGTATCTAAAAGATATGATAATTCTGACGATAACAAATGTGATGTGAAGTTGAAAAATAAAGATAAAGTTATGATTGTAAACAAGGAACCACCAAAGCGTCGGAAATCTGTTGATCAGCTTATTGAACCTTCGATTCATGGATTACCAGATCCAGAAATTTCCACTAAACCTCGTACACGAAAACCAACTCAATTTTTACAACTAAATGCACAAACTACTGAGCCTTCGTGTAATGATCGAAAACCTACCTATCTCACTACTCAGTCATATTATTATGTACCAGATTTTACTAACCGTCATCCCCGAAGTCCAGAAACTGTTCAAGTTCATGTGACGGAGTCGAGAGGTATACCAAGGATGTCCAATTCAGCAGTTCTTATTGAGGGTAAGTTATATTTTTGCTGTTATCTCGTCAATTTTCGACCACAATTTTATTTGGAAGTATTATTACATAAGGTTATCTCTTCAATTTGGGGGCTAAAAAAGTAAGTCATGTAAAAGTAGTAATTGATTGGCAGATGTACATTACTAACCAGCTAAGTTTGTAGGCTTAGACGACGGCGTTATGGAATATATATATCTGTCATTAGGTTTTGTTAACTTTTTATGTGAACTAAGAGAAAAACGGACTTCAAAGGTTTTGATGCTTTTAATCAACTCTAATGAAATAAGAATACATAAGAATTTCAATTAATAGCTTTTTGGTTCAAAAATATTCCATTAGTTTGTTAATTAATCAAGCTGCTGAAATTTAATAACGAAAAACAATCACAATGTTATTCTACATTATTGCTCATCAAGCGAATCATGACAAAACTTTTACACTACTACCGATGTTAGAGACCTACCTGTTATTATTTTATGACTGAAGTACACATTAAGTCACAGAAATCCATTCTACCACTCTTATAATCATGGTAACCTTTTCAAAACTAAAGTTTTTGACTCATGTAACTAGTTAACTGTAAGTTTATTTGGTTTTAGACTGCATGTTTTCCACGTTACTTGGGTGCCGAAGCTAAAATAGATGGACTGATGATTAAACTTGCAATCCACTGGTTTATTGTCAAGTGATTTTGTCATTAAGCCTACTAATTCCCAAAATGTTAAGTATTGTAGTCAGTATCGTCATGAATTACTGTTGTTTTTATGTATATTATTTCTATGACCCTCATTCTTTAACTAATGTTCTTTTACAATACACACAAAGCACACCGCTTCTCCACAGCAACTTGTGATAAAAGAAGATTCATATATAGAGGAACTAGACAATATACGTTTCAGAAATAATTTGTAGCTAAAATTATTTGTCGACTAGGTATTCAGTTTTGTCTCCATATTTTATTATTACGATTTTTCACCATACAATCCTCATTTCTTTGTTTAGTTCCTAGCTGGCGTGTTATACCTATCCCAGGTGTTGAGATCTATGTGGATTGTTCTTGTGGGGCAAAACATTCCAAATCATGCCCCAAAAAACACCCAGACAGACAAAAACTAACAGATATGGATACTCTTAAATCACATAATCTCCGCGCCTTACGATCCAGCTTACTGACTATTAACTCTGTCCATTCAAATAAAAATTATCCAACTCCAGAACTTAGGTCAAAACCCAGGTCTAGATCTTCCCAGACACAAAAAGAGCATTACCAAGTTGGAGAACCTGTCAAATCAGTTGGTGTTTTGGAGGAAAACATATCAGATCCAACATTCCTTGCTCGCCATTCGCGTTTGGAAATTGAGGAAGTTCGTCACGAACGCTTATCGCGCCAGCGTACTGCAGAACAAGAACTAAAGCAACGTTTGGAAGAAAGGGATCAAGCCAGTTGGGTAAGAGAGAAGCGCTATACACTGAGTTATTTAGGAGTTAGTAGAAAATCTAAATTATCAGTATATTAATATTTTCGTATATGATAATTTGGGTTTCCTGCTTCGGTTCGGGCACCCGGGCAGTATCACAGCCCTCACACAAATCAATTGAGATTTGTGTGGCTCATATGTATTTGGTGCCTCCCTGTACCTATACTTAAGTGTTAAAATTAATAAATAATTTGGGTTTCAACCTTTCGGTAGTGTAACATGTCTAGTAACTACATGTTTAATCTAATGTTAACTACTTGCCACATGTACATGGAGAATCAATTTACATTTCACAGCTGTATTTTTAAGTCTTGGTTAGTGATGTGCTGTAATTGTCTAGCTTTATTCTGCAACAATTAGGAACGAGCGATTCCAACAAAAACAATTTAAAACATATATATACAAATATATATAATCGATATTGTCATTTAAATTTTTAAACATTCGTCAATTGATTGCTATTTAAACCTTTAATCGATAAGTTAATCGATAAAATCACAAATGTGAGTTTTTGGGGAATTTATCGTTTCCAACACGTAGATCGCTCATTCTCCAACAGATAAGGGCCTAACTGTAAGACTCCACCATATCACTCAGTTAGGTAGCCAAATTTGTTTTCGTATTTCGCTGGTTACCTTAATGTTTCGTTTCTAATGATAAGACAAGTATAAGTCTAGTTTTTACGTATTTTACAGATGGTTTCTGTCAAAATTTACTCGGTCCAAGTGTTAGAATGAACTGAGGACAACCGTTTATCGTTAACATTCCTATTTCAACGCTTAGATTAACAAAAACTAGTTCAATCCCAGCTATAAACTCCGTTAAGAAGCGACTCACTAGTTTAAGAGAATTTAAACTGCCTGTAATATTCGTTCAGTTTTTGCTCTGTATGTATGTAAAGTAGATTGCCTTCGTCATCCAACAATTTCACAACCTTATTTTGTGAAGCTTTTTTATATCCATTCCCTTGATTAGCATAAGAGACAACCTGGTCGTTTGGATCCACTTTTGAAGTACAGACCAGCTAGTCGGATGCCGACTCAGCTAAGCTATGCACTCAAGCAAGGTTAGAACGTTTTTTTGGAAACATTTTTTATTCTTCCTTTTTCGACCCATATTTTAGCATTATTAAAGCTCAAAAAGAACTCGTTTCGATCCAATAAAATTTATAAACTGTTCTATGGATCATTAAGTATTTTATCTTCGTGATTAAGTTGTAGATTGTATGTTATTTTCTTCAGATATTATTCAGTTCCAGACAGACCTCCTTGACGAAAGCCGTGTACTTTCCAGTTAGTATTGTCAAATTGTATGCAGAAAGTTAATAAAAATAAGAGTCTATGCCCACTTAAAATTCATTATTTATTATGCTGCAACATTACATGGCTTAATATTTCACCTGCTAAATAAATCAAGATTATGTATCCATTCAGTATTCAGTAAGACGATAATACTTGAGTTACATTAAACCGCTCTGGTTCTCCCACTCTAATCCGACTAGCGTAACTCAATCCACATTTTCACCAATTAATTTACTTTCGTCCAGACAAGTTAGCTGAAGAAAACCTTGGAATTATTCAAATTTCAATGGCTGAGATTATTTCAAATATAATTTACATATATAATGATATTTCTACATTGTTTACTTACCACTACCACAATAACAACATTTGTAAACAGACACTATGATTATTTTTAGATTTGTTTTGATTTACTGGTTACTCAAAATCATTCTATACATTTTCAGACCATATTTCGAAGATTTGTACCTTGTTTATCAACCCAATGTTTCCACCTTATCAATCTTTGTTATTCACTTTTTTTCAAGGACATCAATTTCACGTAGACAACTCTATACCGGTGGTCGCATTCGGCTGTTGCGTGCCAGTAGCCTCACTAAAGTAAATGATTGATACTTGTTCTCATAATTCAGCTAATACCTTATACTTTATACATTGTTTTCACTGAATAGTTTTACAACAATAACTGGTTGTGTTGTTGCAATAACTTCTGACACTAGTTTTGAGCAGTTTGCAATATATGGTCATCCAATAAGAAGACTGTCGAAAAATAACTGATAGCTACTAACTTGTCATCCACGGCTGAATAAAATGGACTACTTGTGCGAAATACGAGTGAATTTGTCTGTCGTATTTGAGGTAGTCCACTTATAATCTTGGATCACTAGTTTCTATCATCTAGAGACCCTTCTCCAAAAATCTGCATTTCCCTATATGACGCAAAACAACAATCATAGATTGTTCCCATGATTAAATTAATATCAACGTTGACAAGAGTTACTGGCTAGTCGAAAATTGATGCATAGAATAAACCAATTTCTGAAAGTTTTATAAGGATTTCAGTGTAATCTATACTTCATGTTCATGTTTTCTTTTTTATTGATATCGTATTCAGTACTTTGAAATCATTGTTGTAATGGAAACATAAATATCAGGGACTGTTTATCGACCGACTTGGCCAATAATTTCCTCTCACTGTTCTAACATAAATTGTATCTGTTTGAAGTAATACATAGTTATGCAGTATCCTATGTCATTTTCGCCTGACTGCCGTACAACCAAACAAAATACGTGGGATTCAGTCAAGACAGACAGAAATCTTTCTAATCATCTACTAACTACACATGCTTGTATACGGAAAGATAGTTGCACATTCGTGGTTCCAATTTAAGTGATGAGGTGTCGCGTTCATTATTCAGTATTCGGCGTCAACAGTCTCTACAAACTATTCACCATTGATTCGTAAATTCTAATTTATGAACCATAACTTAGAGCGACATGTCTTTATGGAGTTTAACTCAACCTTACCGTCTTAATGATGATGCTTCTGATTATGTTACTAAACATTCGAACGAAGTAGGTTTAGGGCGACACCTTATTCAGCAATGTCACTAACTGTATAATATTTGTGAAGAATTTAATCTTTATAGCTTTTGGACTTCCAACATCGCGCCTTTTATTTTTCTCTTTGTAGACCGTTCACAAAGTTCAGCATTCAATAAATTCGCACTCAAGTCAGGTTATTCACAGCATGTACAGTCTTTCGTTTTAACTTTTGAGGCTTTTCACATTGTATATATTAGCTTTTGTTACACTATTGTTCCTACGATTTATCCTTCCATCGTCAGTTGGCCAAGTGCTTGATTTCTATTATCTACCCTCACAAATACAATATACTCACCCTAAAGCTTCTTCCTTTGAATTTTCTCTGTTAATATCAAATTCATTTTCATTCTTGAACTGGCGTTATTATTATTTGACCAAATCATCCATATATCAGTTTTTCGACAAACTTCATTTTCTAAATAATACTATATTTTTTAAAAAATTACGAATCCAACTTTATGCTGTTTTAATTCAGTAGTTTAACTTCAGTTCTAATCGCTACCAGAAACGATTCAAATAATCCACTTAAATTTGTAATGACCGTAAAGCTCTGTGTAGAATTACACTAGTTTTTCTTCCAGCTTACTACACTACCTAAATACATGTATGCATTTCTTTTCGTATAAAAGATCTGTATTTATAATTCTTTTGTTTTCATTAAATCCACCACTAGTTGTCATCAGTTAACTTTTATTTGAACTCGATATAAGTTAGTAATATTTACTCCTGTAAATAAGCATTTGATGATAAAAACATTTAGATAAGGTATTAGTTAATTCTTATCCTGACATTTATGTCGAAATGAAAACTGAAGGGATAGGTGAATAAAAACAAGTTATTAAAAGTATGGCTTGGAGAGGTGTTTTTCTGCTACAAAAAATAAAACAAACGACAGTCTCAGCTCTCTAAGCTAAGATCATGTGTAGTAATTTCTGCAACGGTCTCTAAACTGAGACCAATGAAATTACCTGTATTTTTCACTCCCGGACGGGTGATGTGAGCTTGCTCAACCTCGTCCACGGGTCGGCCTCGTATTGCATTATCTCGAGGATTGGCTAGCCCCCCGATGCATTGGTACGACCGAGGGTGGGAAGAGTTTGCTCTCCCTCTCAAAATGCTCACATGGTCACGTGTATACACTCGCGGCATTACTATTGTTCACAAAATTGAGAGGACGAAAAACAAATGTCCGGCGTCTTAACCGGATTGATGGATATGGAGGGGAGTTGAAAAATCCTGACTCCAAACCAATGGTGCACATGGATTCCAGGATCCTAAGGGGACAAATGGCGTATAAACCAATCGTTGGTCACCGGCTACCATAGGACTGCATCTCCTTACGTTGCTCCACTGCCTTGTGGATCAGAATTTAAGGTCAACGTCTCCTAGTGTGACCCCCTAGGAAAACCACCTGCTTCGGTCTGTGCACCCGGGCCCACACACAAATGAAATGAATTGTGTGGCGCATATGTATTCGGTGCCCCTTCGTACGAATATTCATATTTTCAAATAAATAACTGGATATAGTAAAACTTCACATCATGTACTTCTTATAGGCGACTAACATATCCAGCTCTATCGCTTTCCAGTGTTAGGAAACCTGTGTCACTTATTCCTTACGAAACTTCATCACTTATGCTACTGTTTGTGAAGTGTTAAAGTATTCATAAGAGCAAATATTTTTCAAGATCTTTGATCAATTCTTTAGGTTGGTAAAATTTACTACTAATCAAGATTCTTTAGACATCAAGAATAAATATCCTTCGTATTCATCACGGAAAGACTTGTCTGGATGTGATGAACTGTTATTGAAATATCAGGGTTATTTTTGACTCGATAATATATCGATCTGTATGGTTACATAGTGATCTTTATTAATGGTCGTAAAAACATTTTATATTATATTTAGCATTACGTTGTACCAGATTGCATGCGGACAAATCATAAGGTGATGCCACGTCATAATTGAGGTGATCACCTTGTGAAACAATTGTTCTGATACTATGTTTTAATTACATACTTGACCAAAATCAAACGATTTCAGTATTTAACCTGAGATGAGATATTCGGTATACATGCTGTGTGCTCCTTGATCTATGTAAAGTTATTTCTAAAGGTTGGGAACTTTAGATCTGTCAGTAGCACATCATGATCCATTTATTTTTATACGTTTTGTTTAACTATCCAATTTTATAGTTAACTATTGATCCTACTTGGGTTCAAAAGATCCAAATAAAGGTCAAAAATTTCATGCATGACTTACAACCCTTTTACTAACGCTCAATTTTTTGTTTAGATTTATTGGTAAGAGTTTAGGGACAATCGTAAAAGAACCGCGACAATTTTTCAGCTTTTTTTTAACCAATCCTAAAACAACATTTGGAAATCAATAGCTTGTGAAAATCGAATATATTACGAAGGCTAAATAGGTTTGTATTGGTTGTCTGAATCTTCCCATTAATATTTAGAATTGCAATTGATGAGTGTTTTGGCATGTGTGCCATTAAATCATAAGCATTGTAAGGAGAGTGGGATGGTGACTAGCAATAAAATCCAGGACCTACGTTGCGTCGCAGTTGGAACTCAACAGCTGAGTGGGCCTGCATAGGTTCTGCATACTGAATCGATTGAAAACTACGAGTCCTCACATTGTCTTTGGTTAGGGTGAGAGTTTTCGTCCAGCATTGACATCAACTATGGCGCAAAAATGCCCTGTTGCCCCGTAAATAAGCAAACTTCGCCCCGAAATGTAAGGTGTAATCTAATTAGTTCATCCATAAAATATTGATCCAATGCGCTAAGTACGTTTCAAGACTAAGGGTTTAGGGAAAAAATCTGTTTGTCTTTTATATACAATCTACAGAGAATTAAGCGTTGAAAGGGCTTACATTATGATTTTTACTCCATTATAACGTAAAGTAGTTTTCCGTTATCATTTTATTCATTCTGAGCACTGCACATATATTTCCAGTGCTCATTATACGTCTAATTGTTAACGTTTAATCTGAAAGTACTTTATATGCTTGGGAGGCGTACAGAGCACAGCGTAATGAAAACCGGTAAGAAGAAGAACAAAAGAAATAGTTACCAGACAACTCACTTAATATATAGAATACGTGTACATTTTTATAATGTAAGCAACCAGCAATAGTATGAACATAAGATTAAGGCCAATTCGATAACTACAACAATAAGTGCCCGCATAAGACAGTATTGTGCTATCTAAATTTTACGCCAACTTAAAAGTTGCTTGTAGATTCTGATCGTCTTGTTTTTATACTATTCTTTAACCAATTTATCCATTAAGGTTCATCTTGGCACTTATTTTTGACACATTAAACGCTGTCTTGCTTCTTTTAAGTCAATTGAGTTTTTTTCACACGACACTACCTATCATATCATTTATTCAGGTTGGGCAACCGATTGACGTATAAATATCTCGTCACCAAGTAAATTTATTCTCGAGAAGTAACATTTCCATATTTTCACTCGGATCAATGGATTTTGAAGGTTACACCCATATTTTTATCAGTCGATGTGGTATATTAAGAAATACAAAAAAAATTAGAATCATATGACAGACTTTTATCTCAAGGTCAGTTAATATTCATTCGTTATTTCTTTATTTATCTAGATTAGATTTATAGGATTATCGATAGTATAGACATGAAGAATATATAATCGTGTCTTGATTTAGTTGACAATAAAACTTACAACCATGGACAAATTATCAATCAATTGTAATAGTATCACAGTGACTAATAATGTTACTTTTGTTTTCAATATAAATACAGTACAGATCTAAATTAATAATGTAATTAATTTTATATGTAACTACCATGAGTAATGCATGAAGAATAAGATTTCGTGAATATGTTGGCTGTTACATCATTAGTAAATGCTTGATATATCCAGCTGAATCTTAACGATGCAAATCTTAAAAATAATCCTGAATGTAGTTAACGTAACTTGTAGTTTGACCATTATATGAACTCAGTAATCCAGTTTTCAAGAATTCTAGAAACAAACCGTAATTTTTTTGTAGTTATTTAAATGATATCGATTTAGAATGGAAATTACTTTTAAAATTGATAAATGATTGTTAGTTCTCAGCTTGAATTTCAGTTATCAATAGAACGTAGGACTTGTGCTTTGTCATATTTGAGACTTGTCATTTGGATGTTCCTTCATTCCAGTCTTGGTGTTCACTTTGAGGTTTGAAACGTATACCTATCGCCTCAAAAATCTAACTGACAAGTCCCAAACATGACGGGAAGAGCATATTGGGTTCTACTGCTAGCTGCAATCCACTTGTACTAAAACATGCGACTAAATGGTAGTGTCGTAGTAATGCTCACGGGATGTACATATGCCAATAGAGGCTGATCAGTTACTGTTATTAATACCAATAATTGGAAAATACAAATCTTTATAAGTTAACTGATGATATTTGGAGATAGTTTGAACAAGTGAATGATCTTGAAATGATAATTACTGAAAATCCGAGAATGACAGATATCTGTTACATTTTAGCACAGGATTCTTCCGGAGTAAGCACACAAGAATATATGAAGAACCGAAACTAGAGTCATTAGGCGAGCGTAGGGTACTTATGCCACTAATTTGGCACCTTAAAAAAGTGGGCTATTGAAGGGAGTCGACTATGTACCTATTGAAGATCTCAACCTATACGTCTAAGTATGAATAACAATCATATATATAAGCCTTAACATACACAAGGGAAAAAGCAAGAATTTGAAGCACAACATAGCGAGCACAACCAAAGTCACACGTGATGACGGAGCTCTGGGATACGTGGAAGCCTCATCTAACTAGGCACCATCGTTGATAAACTGGGAGGATCTGATGCAGATGTAAAGACACGAATTGTCAAAGTAAGGGAAAGTTTCTTGCAGTTAGAGTGTCTGAAACTCTGAAGTACTATCATGCATGATCAAAGTCAGAATTTCTAACATGTAAAATGTCAAAACAGTTTTACTGTACTGAGCCGAAAGTTGGAGAACTACCACAAGCTTCTGAAATGGAGTACAGGTATTTATGAACAGTTGTCTGCTCAGAATACCCTAGATCTGAGATAACAAATGAACTACCGAGTGAAGAGGAAATCGGAAAGAAGATGATTGAGGTGGATCGGACATAGTTTACGGAGACCATTAAACTGTATCACAAGGTAAGACCTAATCGGTAAACTTCAAGACAAAAGGTAAGAGGCAGACCAAATAAACGTGTGGCATCGACAATTGGGGTCGAACATCAAGCTCATCGATCGCACTTGGCAACAGTTGTAGAAAGTATCCCAGGACAGATTTATTTATCGATCTTCTGTCTGTGCTGTTCTATGTTTCATTATTATTAACAGGCTTAACTAGGTAAGTAAGTATGGTAGGAGGCGGATGGATATAAGTGGGACAGTTGTAACAAACTTCACACCTACAAAAATTATTTTTATAGTCTGAATATCCTTCCATGAGATTATATAGATGCTACAAAGTATTCTCACAGTTTACTATTATATATATATATGACAAAAATTAAGTTTGTCGTTATGCAGTCTACATATACTCTTCTACTAGCGAAAATCTAGTTTTACAGATATGTAGGATAATAATTCACAACTACTTTATGAATTGTGCAATTTACTTCGGAACTATTAAAAATTAAGTTATCTTCTGAAAGTTGCACAATTCTTAAACCCTTTTCTAACGATAACTTAATATGAAATATACAATCGTACATATCAAATGAAGTTACTTATTAGTATATATATAATGATTGTTGTTACAGGATGTTTTAAGGATTATTCAATTTGAAATTTCAAACTGATGATTGACTACGGTTATAAGGTTTAAATTAAACAGTTTTCACAGCACCCTATTATGATGTAGTTTTTGTTGAAACTTGAGTTGTGAAAGGATCCAAACAATCCAACCGGGGTACGAGGAGCAAATCATCAAGTAAGTTTGGTTAGAGTTCGACTCTATTTTCTTTCATTATATTCCAACAAATTATATATTTTTCTCCACTCTCCCAGCTATTTTGAATGGATATTTCCCATAGGTGTTTGTGGGGATAGGCTGTTGTCTATGTGAAAGTGTTCCCCATTTTCAGCCAGCTAGACAAATGAACTAATAAAGAATTCGAGTTTTTTACTTCCTACTTGATAATGCGTTCTCTTTCAGATATCCATAATCTCGTATTTCCAATCTTATAATATCGTTTTTTGTCGTCAATCGGACATCTTGTATGTGCTTAAAAATATGATTTCTACACCGAAATTAGCCTAAGTTTCATCCATAATATCTATTCTGCACTGCTATCTCAAAGCCTGTTTAGTTCGTTCTTAGAATATAAAGTGATTGAATAAACCTAGAAGTCATATCCCTATTTTACAGATTGAGATAGATTAGGCTCGAGGCTGACAATAAACAACATTAGTCATCAGGGAGTTTATAAGAAACGACATGCGATGTACTTAGACTAGGAGATGTACGTAAAACATCTCATCTGAATGAATAAAACTCATCAGAAACTGTGTAAGTAAACAAGTAAAAACCCATTTGTTGACAAAATCTTCCACGCAATATTTATGGAACGGTCCTCTTTTCGACAAATGATGTTCAGTTGGCCACTATCAGCAATACATGGCATAATAAAACGTCATATTTTATGTACACATAAGAATACAAGAACATTTCATGTGATTAGTTCCCTTTTTTAATTCAAATACAAGCATAGCCAAACATTATACTGTAGCCCGACAATCTTGAATAGTTTAACTTCGAAAATTACTGATTTGTGCATTGGTTTCTGTCATATGGGACTTAATGATAAAATGGCTTCAAAAGAATGATAGTGTGAATATGGAATTCCTTCAAGTCATTTTCGACTATGATGAATAGTGAAGGCTATAAAATGTATAGTGGGGAAATTTTATCTTCCTATTGTATGAGTCAAAACTCAGTTCAAATTATGACAAACAGTTCATACTAGGC
This sequence comes from Schistosoma spindalis, assembly GCA_946903255.1. NCBI lineage: Eukaryota > Metazoa > Platyhelminthes > Trematoda > Strigeidida > Schistosomatidae > Schistosoma > Schistosoma spindalis. The sequence goes on along the minus strand of OX336423.1, from coordinate 9,538,453 downwards.
TGCTAATGTACTAAAATTGGACCAATAAATACTTCACTCAATTCGCAATTGACTATCCAAGAAACCAGTAAACTCAAGGAGAATGTTTCCGACTATTTTTTGCTACTCGTGAGTAGTAAGGTTTCTTATATTTAAAATTGATCGCTTTAAAAGAATAGATATTATGAAGACTAGTTTGTTTCGTTATTATGTCCTTCAGCAGTACACGTTTCTGAATATTTTCGTGGTATAAATCAGTTCTCTTTTTACAGAAGGAAAGTGGGATAATTAAAATTAGTTTTGATTTACAATTTCTTTCAAGTTACGTTGTGGTGGTCTAAATAAGATAGAAATTATCTAAAGATACCTATGAATATTTACACTATATAAATAGAATAAGGGACCAATAAAAGTTAGTTTAATGTTAACATATAATCCATTACCGTAAACATTTTTAACTTACATTGGCGCTAGGTTTATAAACGAATTATAGGAGTGTCTTTCTTGTTTTTTTTTGTTTAGCACGCGATAATTGTTGATGTCAAACGATCGAGATTATTTTAACTTGAACCGTTTTTATTGCCGACTTAATAATGCGTCATTTGAGACATGTCTTTTCAACAATAACGCCCAATGATGACACTCATATTCAACGAAGGAGAATTTGTAGTAGAAAAACTCTGTAGTGATAAAACATAAGCTCGAGATAAAAGGGAATTAACAAAGTAAAGCTTTTTACAACCACTTAGAAAGCAGCAATGGTTATGAAGAAATGTGAACGAAAAAAGTATATTTGGGGTTCGCGTTACGGAAAATAACGTAATATTTACTAAAACACGAAATAACATCAAGTCACCCTAACAACCTCATATTTCTTACAACTCTAAACATCATTCTTGAACATACAATAGCACTACATTTATTCACCCAGGCTGACTATGAATATGTAGTGCCTTAGCTTCGTTAATCAATCACATTGATAACCGTTGTTATATATAAATCCCGACGGTATTTGGATTCAGAAGGTAATAAGAAGCGACGACTACAGCTTATTAGTGTATAGCACAGATAACAGAGTTACAAGCACATCGAGCGAATTGGAGCCGAGAGGCTAATTTGTATGATTGAGCGGATACAGAGGTGAATTTATATTCAAATCGGATCAAGGCAAAGTGAGGCAGGGCAAAGGCTATTAATAGGATTCGACCACATATGTACACAGGAAAGAGAATGATTCATCGAACAATATCTAAGCGATCAACATTTAAGCTAGAGAGAGAGATATTTGCGAGGCTGTCACATGTGATCGAGCATACACGTTTATAAAGACAAGATAGTGATCATAATAAGGCGAATAAATAGGCGAATTGTTACTGTCTGAATAACCTTGTTTGTTAATTATGTTAATAAAAGGGCTTGATAAAAAGTAACCATAATCAAAAGTAGTCGTAGGAGTGTTGTTATAATTATAAATTCCCAATATTTCAAGCAAGAGCCTTAACCTACTTAGCACCGTTGGATAAGGGCTCAGTGGTTTGGAGGTTGGGTATTCACGTAATAAAGATCCTGGGTTTGGGTCTCATGTGTGGGATCGTGGATATTCACTGCTGGAGAGTCCTGTATTGAGGCGAGACGGCAGTCCAGTTCTCCCATATTTCCAATGGTGGTCTATCATTGGTCATTTCATGGTCTAAATAAAAACTTGACGATGTTTGCAACCCTATATTGATTATTTGCGATAAAGATTTTGAATTTAAAACAATGGAAAATGAGCGACTATATACTTACATCGTCAGAGATATGATAGCCTAGATTGACTAGTTCCAATATGTAGACTAAAAATATGTCTTGTTTAACACAAAAACCTATTATAATGCTCATTTCTGAAATGGTTATTTGCAGATGTATTAAAAAGAAAGATCTAGTTATATAAAGCTAAATAAATAAAAATCTGAAAATATAGTATCCTATCTAGACAAAGAAGTTTAGATCCTAGTAATCTTTCTTCATGTAATACGATGACTACTGTTTAACTATTGGTTTTATTCAAGAGATTTAAGGAATTTTATTTCGAACCAAGTGTTACTCATAGGAGCAAATCAAATTGTGGTCAAACAAATATGTATCACCTACTTGTGAAATCACTGACTACTCAAGTGAGACTCGTCAGAAGATGTAAGCCTCCCAGTTACCGGCTGAATGACTGATAATCTGTGGATTGAGATTTTGGTTGATATATATATCAAATTCGATTAAAGTAATTCAGCTGCGTTTGTTTCTTTATCTTTTCCAAAACTTTGATAAGTGAAATGTAGTATTTCTCAATTTCACTTAATTTCTTACCAGAATCCCTTGTCATTCATTCTTTGATTTTTCTGCCTTTGTACCAATATGAATAATAACTACATTATTCGCATCTTATCCTAAGATATTCGTCATTGATTAACCATTCTATTTTTAGAAATATCAGATCACCTTATTTAAACAAATTAAAGAAATATTCAGGATAATATGTCATATATATATATATATATATATATATATATATATATATATATATGTCATGGTCTTAGATTCATATTTCTTATATTCTAGTGAAGTTTAATTTAAAGGTAACTTCTGAGAACTATTAATGAACTAAAATTATATATATGCCCTCAAATGCCCTGGTACGGCCGAGAGTGGGGAGAGTCCGCTCTCCCTCTCGAAATACTCTCACACGGCCCCGCGTATATAGCCTCTACCAGGGAAGTCCTACTCACTGCCTTCTCGCACCAAGGGTGTTGTTTACGAAAATGAGAGGACGAAAAGCGAATGTCCGGCGCTATAACCGGATCCCAATTCAATGGTGTACATGGGCTCCAGTATCCTGAAGGAACAAATGACGTATGAACCAATCGTTGGTCACCGGCTACCATGGGACTGCATCTCCTTACGATGCTCCACTGCCTTGTGAGTCAGACGTTCAGGTCAAAGGCTCGGGGTGTGGCCCCCTAAGAAAACCACCTGCTTCGGTTTGGGCACCCGGGCAGTATCACAACCCTTACACAAATCAATTGAGATTCGTGTGGCGCATATGTATTTGGTGCCTCCCTGTACCTATACTTATGTGTTAAAATAATAAATAATAATAATAATATATATATAAATGGAAGGGCTAAGCGAACAAAGAATTAATAAAGACGCTGGGCTTCTCATACCGATCGAAAGTTATTGTTTTGGACAGTACTAAAATTGTATAAATCGTATTTCGATTGGCGAATAAATCACATGATAATTAGTTGGGCTTAACGTCACAACAATATTCACAATTCTAAAAACTTACGATTGAATCCAAATACAAAAACATACCATGCAATAGATACTACATATCAGACGTAATTAGATATTATGATATGTGTAGAACTTCTTCGTTTATTTAAATTTTTGATATAAAAACAAATCCGTCGATAATTATTATATCGGAAAGAATAGGAGACGTATCCGTGAAATTTCAGGGCATCTTATTTTCAATATTAAATATGTGTGCAATATCTAGCATGTTTTCGTTCATTTGATAAGTGAATGGTAAATTAAAGAATATAATTTTCATTAAGAATTTCATTTCATTTTCTAAATTTCACTTTTTATGCTTTTCTTATTCAGTATCGTTAAACGCATATTTAGTTAATTTTAAATGATTGGAAAGAAATCCTTAGTGAAAATCATGCAACATTCACTTATTAAATGAACAAAAATTGTTCGAAAATGCTAAATATTATACTTTTATTAAACACCGAAGGGAGGATGGTTATCTTCACACTATGGAAAGGAATTGCATTTTCCTAGATATCACTTATAGATTGTGTTAAAATTTAAAAACAAAACACACAATGATAACAGATTTCATACATATAGTCCCCTTTATTACCTTGAAGAGAACAAAAATAAAGATTGATCTGTGTCCAAAAAAAGAGGTAATAAATCTATTTTTTGCCTTGATTACATTACATCCATTTTATTATATCATTATTTCAACTCTTTCTGAAGTTTGGTTATACCATTGTCATTTTTCTTTAATTCATGACTGACTGATTTCAGTTCTTTATTATTATTAATCTATTTTTAGTTATTTCATTATATAATCATTTAATGTCTGTTAACTCTACCAGTTCTAATCACTAATTCGATGTTATGAAATTTTCCCTTTCAAACTTCATTTATTTATCTGAAACAAACAACTTTTTACATGACCTTATCAACTCTATTGAAATCTTCACTACATTATGATATACATATTCATCTTTAGTCACCCTTGTATGTGTTAGTATGTCAATATCTGTAATAATTTTGATTTTCAAATATTGTAGGTTTTAAATTATTATTATTATTGTTATTATCCTTTAAGCATCAATATTGTCGATATATAGTTCTTACTGATGTTGTTAACTAGATAATATAATTGGTTAGAACACATTAATAATTAATAGTTTTCAATGTTAGTTTTCCCCCCTAATTATAAATAACTGTTATAACCAACAAAAAAAAACAATAAAGGGACTCATCAATATCCAATACAATACGGCATTACTTTTCTCTTTTAAAAGTTTTATGCATTGGTTACAATATTGATTATATTCCATTTATCTTTAATATAATTGATTGATTTAATTCCTATGACTGTTTTATCAATTTTTAAGACTCATTTATAATAATAATGTGAAATTAATAAGTTTTCTACAGAAAAGAGTTTAACAATGTTTTATTAATTTGTCCTAGTGTAATAGTGATTAATGATGCAGATTGAATCACAGGAACTCAAATGGTCGGTAAGGTATAATATATTGACAGGCTTCAGTTAACCAATCAGAATTAAGATAATGTCACAATTATATTAGTATTGAGTTTAAAGTACAGTGATAAAGTGTGTATATTATTATTAAACAAATGAAAATTAGCAGTATTTGGTCCTTAAAATGTTTGAAATCAATGAAAATATTTATTATATGCTGCTTAAACTGAATCACATGACATAGATGCTTCTAAGGCAGATTGTGTGTCTAAGTACTTAATGTCATTCATTGAGTAACTAAGAATGTTTAGTGAAGCTAGACGATGTTTCCCCTTTCTTAATCTCACTCTAAATCACAACTCTTGGTTTCTCAAGTTTGTAAACGGGTAGGTGGTAAGGCATTGGATAATAGATGATGTCAGTTCGTGTTGAAAACCCTAACCCCATTTCGTAAACCCAACTCAAAACACTCATTTAAATCTTAATAATTACCCAGACCATTTTGCATTATAACTTATGTCAATTGGTGACGAAAATTCTAAGGGGTGATAACCTTCACCTATAATACTAGTTTGACCAGTGATATATATATATATATATATATATATATATATATATATATATATATATATATATATATTTACAATCGGAAACTGTGTCACTCTAGTTTTAGTCATTTTCAGTAATGTGGAATTGACGACTGTTTAAGCTGATATGTTTATCAAGTCAAATTCTTATCAATTTGCCTTCAGTTGATAGTAATCTAAGTGACAAATAGAATGGGATTCAAGCCTATTCACAAATAAAAAATAGACTATTTATCTAATCTCTGCTGTTTCTTATATGTATTCCTTTAAATACTTTTAAATGAAATAGATAATTCTGAAAATAACTATGATTGAGCATCAACTGGACACTTAGCAGCAATAAACTTTATTTAATCGAGTCCTTAGCCTCAACTGAATGCTGGTCAAATTAACTCTATATCTCTGTGCACTTTCTAGGTATAACTAAGTTGGTTGGATTCAGTCGTCTGGAAACTTCAAACTCACATCTCGTCTCAGCTGACGATGGTCAACAAACAATATGGTGTTACTCCTCGCTTTTCCGAAAATAAATCTTTATTCTGCCTTAAGAACCAGTTGTATTAGTTGTCTTCACATTCCATTTAATGATATTCACCCAATTGGCTAGATTAAAAACCAATCTCCGCATTCTGTTGTGTTGCTCGTTCTCCTATTTTGATATTGATAAGCAATCTTCTTATACACAAACCCAACCGGCTAGGTGAGTTAAAAGATTAAGAGTGAAAGGGAGTTTATTGGCTAAAGCGAATTAGGAATGCCTGTATACTCAGTCATATACACACGTTTCTGCCCTCTAAAAAATTGAACCATCATTGGTGTTTATCTCATTTTTTTGAACTACTAACCATTTCTTGGCCAAACGCATGCACTTATCATTCAACCGATCTCTGATTGTCTCACTGTATCACCTTTCGCTCCTGAAAATAAAATTAGAACGGTGGGTAGAGGTTTTGGATTTTTACCTTCGGAAAATACTTTTCTAAGCTAGTCACTAATGGACATAGATGGATATTGGCTAGCAGTGGATGTACCTGCATCTCAGAGTTGATGTCAACTCAGGTACATCCAGCTGACGAGTCCCAAATAGGACGAAACGCGCGTCAAACTGGATTACACTGCTAGTCACCATCTATTTATGCTTATAATGCTTGTGAATTAAGGCAGTCCGCACAGGATTCACATATGCCAATAAGAGACTGATCAATTGCAGTCCTACATAACAATGGGAAGATAAAAGTGAACAACACCAAGTAAATTTTAGTCACTAATGATTCGTAGAAAAATTTGCTTAGGTATGTGTGACTAATTCACTTGTACATCATCAACGTAGGTGATTTGTGTCGATGATTGGGAGCCTACTCAAGTTGGACGATAATGGCGTGACCTCTTAGCTTACGTCGAAGTCACAGCTCGCGGCTAATACATAACGTGGATTACCCTTTCCCTTATTCAGGTACTATAGCTATTTTGATAATCATACAACACAAACAACATTATTACAGAAATATATTGGTTAGAGTACGTGCTAGAAATAGAGAACGACCACTACCGCATTGGCCAATCGATGGTCTGGAACTAATTGATGCGCGTTGGTTGTGTTTAACCTTGAGGAGGATCCGTGAACTGTTCGATATTCAGTGACCTGACTGGTGGATGATTTGGCTAGGGTTGTGACAGTTCACTGGTCCTAAACGCTCAATCGATTGTGGATTGAGCCAGCAATCCATCAGGGATATTTGTTAAGAATTGTGTTCTATCATAAATAAATTTAAAAATGCAAACCAGTCGATTGAGTGTGTAATGCTAGGCACGAAATATGACAAAAGTTCACTTAATTTCATATTGGATCATTGATACTTACTGATGCTCCTCTTTACACTGAGGCAAACTAGCTACCTGGTATTCAATCTTGTAAAATATTGAAATGTACGGGGTTAAGTGCTTAAATTTTACATATTTGTATCCTTCGACTACTTAACTTGTCAGATCTCGAGAGTTGTTTTTCATCATTAATATGAACTTTATTTTCACAACTTTACTGATTGTATTTTTTTGTCCGTTTTCTTCTTTAGTTGAGTTTCGTGAGGACAATAAAAGTCATTTTAGAGTATCCTGGTATTTATTCAATAATTTAGGAAGCTTTCAAAGCAATTTTGTTTACGCTTTTACATCCTGGTTAAAATGTAAATAAAACGCATTTGGACTATAATATTTTTTATACGAATTATACGGATTTTTATAAAACTCTAAATACAAGTATAAATATTTATATTTTTAAGGGTTTGTAATTCCCGTTATTAATGGGAATGACTGTGGTTGATTTCATGTGAAACAGAATCCACATAAAAACATTAAAACTTTCTTAAATATTTCCAATCGATTAACTCTGAATAAATCATGACATAATACGTCCGATATCAAGTTACTTAGACTATTAACTTCATCTGTTATAACTTGTAACCTTGTGCCTTATTAATATATAGCGTAATGATACCGCCAGTTAGGGAACAGTGATTTATCGACCGGACCAATTACGCGTAAATACGTACGAACAGTCTACCGTCCTTGTCGATCCTTCTTCCTGCCTAGCACTGCCTGTTAAATCCAGAACACCAATCCCAGCCTCCGCGATATGAATCATGTATTTCAAACATAATGGCTTTATATACAAACCAAACAGACCATATCGCATCACAAAATAGAAAATAACGTTTATACAAGATTTAGCTAAAATTGACTGTGAATGTGGGAGACTGTAATTAATTGACTGGGTGTAACTCAAGAACGGTAAATCGTATAATAATAGTCTATGAGTCAAAATAGAGCTTTTAATAAGACGAACATGAATATGCATAGTTTAGCTACTTAATAATTATACAATAAAAATATATGTATGGTGTTGGTCCATAAATATTTCTCAAAAGTTACCCTTCATCGGGATATAACAAAATCATAACTTGTTCAATGGGATTCAATTAATGCTAGAAGACTAGACAGAATCGCTTTGGTTACCACTCCTTAATGAGTCAGTTATAACTGTAAACAATCCTCTCGTTTTTATTTAAGCTTAAAACTTTTATTCTTTATCATCTGTATCATACTACAATAAAAGGTCCCGTTTGCTACTTATCATAGAATAAATTTAACCTTTTTTAAACAATCCAACTGGATGATTCATTCAGATTATAAATATTTATTTATAGAGCTAAGGTCACTTTCTTTTACCCTATTGATTAATAAAAAATGTACTATTTAATTTAAATCGTTTGTTCGTTAAGTTTTCTTTGTAACTTTCGTTGTCGAATTGTTTTTTTCTTCCATTACTTACTATGAACCGAAATGTATTGATTCGGGCTAATAAAATTTTATACACTAATTTTTTTCTTACAAGCACTGTTTCACAGTTTTACCCATAATTCTGTAACTATAAAAACATGTATTTATAGTCTTTATTTTAGACAACTTTGTTAATGGACTTGTTTATTTTTCTAGTGTATATATATGCTGTACATACCTTGATTACTCATAACGTTAGTGTGAATGAAGTAAAATGTTTGCATGCGACAAATCTCATTTACCAGTATCATTCTTACTAACAGACGGGATACTATTTTTGTATACTGCTTATACAATTGAGACAAAGATTGTTTATATATATATATATATATATATATATATATATATATATATATATATATATATATATATATATATATATATATAAACAATCTTTGTCTCAATTGTAAAAAATTATCAAGGTAAAACTAGCTGAGCTTAGCAATACACACACACTGAACAAGTATAGAAAGACATCTTTTTAACCTTTATCATAAGGAAGGGTTAGTATTACAAACTAGCATTACAAACTAGTCACATTCAATTAGAATGCTAATAATAATTAATTATTTATTTATTTGTCATGTGTTAGAGTTTAATAATAATAATAATAACAATAAATTCAGTCAGTATAACCAGCTCAAAACGCCGACTTAGATGGTTGGGATACAAGTTACGAAAGTCCTCCCAATCGATAATAACTACTGATTTCGGGACTGGATGGAAAAGTAGAAGTGTTCAGATAATCGGATGATGCCGTGTTTCGAAAGATGGCTGTATAAAACCGGTGTCTGTTGGCTCATTACGACTACCTGGATCCGATACCAAAAATTATGACAATTAGTACATTAAGACATTATCACTTGTGGTTCAGAATATATATATATATATATATATATATATATATATATATATATATATGTAGTGGGTTCAAATCCCATTATCCCCGAAACACAATGTTCAAGCAGTGACTTATCCAGCTCACAGAAAGACGGAGTCTTGAAATTGTTGCAGTACCCGCCCATGAAGAAACAGAAAATAAATCAAGCAATATAATGAGTACAGTTGTACCAAATGGAGCTCATCATTCTGCGATAACAGTTCTTGGCGAATTTAGTTATCGAGATTCTCTAGTTGCTTTACCAGGTATGGGTTATCTTAATGATTCACATGTTCTTGATGAAATTTCTTATAAAAATGAGAAAAATACGTCGGATGCACCAAGTGATAATCAAGAACCTAGATCAGACCTAAGGACTAGATGAATATGACATTGGGTACTACCAAGTAATCAATCAGTGTACACAACTCGGCCCCACATGCCAGTTACATCCCGAACAGCTCGATAGGAAGACCTTAAACTGTAAAACTGAGTTGTCGGGGTTCGAATTCTATAAGGGGAATTAACTTTTTAGTAATACAGATGCGCCTCGACGACAAACACCAACTGGCACGAAACCTGATTGCAGAGTTTCCCGCCGAACACCTTCAACCATCTAACATTAAGTTGACAATCACCAGGTACAGCAAAAAGTATTTTAATGAATGAAAACAAGTTGTTTTTTGTAAGATATAAGAGCATGCACATTTATACAAAGAAAAATTAAAAAACCCACCCACACAAACAAAGAATGCCTAATCAAAAGTAAGATCCTTGTATGCTTGATAATTTTTAACCATTTATCAAAATTGTTTGTATTCTTGTAAAAACAATCAACGAAAAAAGAAGGAACAAAATCACATTTGATATAAGACGTCTTACAGATATCAATGAGGACGGTACACACAAATATGAATCCTTGTGTTCTTTTCATATATCTACAATATGTACTTAAAAATTAAGTCAAACAAAAGACAGGTTAGTAAAATGTATGCAACTAACACATGTGAATCAATTTGCCAACACAGTATTTTAATAAATTGTTTACTCTGATGGACGAACCACTCCTAAATTGTTTATAATAGAAGAAAAAATAAAGGTAAGTAGATCCCTATTATATCTGAGAAGATAATGATAAGTGGTAAAAAGCATGATAATATGAGAGTATTAAGTTGAAGAAAAAATTCTGAAAATTATATGTTACGTTTTATGGTTATTAGTGTCATTACTTCATTGGTACTACTATCAATGATAATAATAAAAATAATATTAGTAGTACAGTTATTAATATGCATTTAATCGAAAGTAATAATTAAGAATATAAAATGAATCACTAGTAGTACTGAGACCAAATGACACATTTCGCCGTGTATTAATACTTAAATAAAAATTCTATTGTCAATATCCTGTGGAGGTAGACAGAAAATAAAAAAAAATCCTAACGAAATAAACGAAGTTTATTATGAACGTGAAGCTCTGGATCAAATGATTTGAAGTACATACACATTGCTTTAAGTCGTTGTAAAAATTTCGTCTTTTTATTTACTAAAATCAATATAATTTAAATGGTATGTTAGTGAAATAAGGAGTAATTTTTTTCATCAAAATAACTAACAACTACTATTCTGTTGTTATAAAAGGATAATATGTTATGATAATATGTTATTAACACAAAGAGGGAGAGAAAAATGGTGAGTAATATACAGATAACAAAATAAAGCATATTGTAAGTTAAAAATGAAACAAAATTACAACATAGAAATGAAGAAAAAACTCACAGAGAAAGGCATGACACAAGTGAAAATGAGACGAAATAAAAGCATTATAAGCATAGTTCAATGTTTATCTACATATTCACTTACAAGTCTAATAATAATAACAACAACAATGAGCAATACTGGTATACGTTGATATTTTCATAAAAGGTTAGGCGCTTTACATTCAACACAAATTATTATTATTATTGTCATTATTATTGCCACTCTCAAAACTATAAATATTAGTCTCTTGAAGTATAAAGTCTCCAGTGAATAATTCATGAAAATACCACGGCAACTGTTCAGTTGTATTGCCGTAGGCTTTTTCCATAAACAAACCTTGGTTACACAACGTGATTGAACGCAATTCAGTTAGAGCCATGAGAATCCTCGGCCAGTACTGTTGTTGCTGTGATGTTCCATTGATGTTAATTGAACGACTTGACATGTTATTATGATTCATTCGATTGGAACGAATTTTTCGAATACGATTAGCATAACGATTGAACGTCTCCAATAAAATATCCTGAGTATGTTCGACAGTTTCACAGTCGGTTAAGCCAAAACGATCTTCAATATTGTAAATAAAAATAAAAAATAAAGTAATTAATTGACTAAACATGGTCGACGACAAATAAAGGCGAAGCGTATATTTCTTTAATGACAATTACAAAGCTAACTTTACAACGATAGATAGATAAGTATCGGTCAAAATAACACATTATTCTATGGTATATTATTTATTTGAACACATAAATATTGGTATAAGGGGGCACCAGATATATATGCGCCACACATTCTATGGTATAGGCTATACAGTAAATCAATAACTTAGTGGTTATACATTTGGGTAAATTCAAAACGCTCTTCATTTATATCGGTTTGGGCAACCGAGTTTTATAAATAGCTCTCATACACTAAGTGAGTCTTAAAGCCGGGCATAAATCATCCTAAAGTTAGTCAATCCCTATAGAACACAAAGAGACTTGGATGTTTTTTATCAGTTGTTATTACTACAAACCTTAAATATGAATACGTGGAAAATGAAAATGAATGAGAAATCGGATAGCAATCAATTAAAATAATAAAGAATACTAGTCGAATATCTTATAATTCATGTATTATGCAATCAAAATGAAAATTATTCACTATAAAGAACTAGGGTCAGTAACCGTGACCATATTTAGTTTACACCGACTGAATAGCTAGCAGGAATAATGATTTACTTGCTAAAAGGAGAAAAATATTAGTTTATTTCAAAAAATAATTAAAGAGTAATACATCAGAAATAAATAAGGGGAAGATTTTAGGCAATTACAGTATAACAAGCATAATTCTCCTAGTCAGTGATGATGACCTGAAACCATATGTGTTGATGACCCTCTTCAAATGCTATTGATTACTTATCCAGCTTTCTTGTTAAATCTATTGCTAACTGACATTGAAATATAAGACAGAACAAGAAACCAAGAAAGCAATTTGATCATTCATTTTGTATTGGTAAGCTTTCATGTGAGTGCAGTCTGTTTGTGGTAATTAGTATACTGAAACATTTCACCTACTTTTTAAGGAATAGATATAACTTCATGTAAAAAGCATTAGAGGTCGACCCATTATAGACAATGTTTAGTTAATTTCAATGTAACCAAATTATATACATATATATATAAACGCACAACTTATTTTATTTCTTGGCTATGGCTAAACATCCATATACGGAATGAGTCGAGTTTTCATGGTGGTGTTAGTTAAATCAACTGGATCATTCAGCTTACAGATAGTAAATCTTCTGTAACTACGGAGACATGGTGATAACGTATTAAATCACAAATGAATGACACGTACATATTCAGACGGAAAGCAGATAAAAATTATTCAGCAATCAGTCAAAACATTTGAACATCTGGCATGATGTTGGTCAGCCTAAGGTTTTATAAAAATAAGTGTAACTTATTTATCAAGTGATCTATGTACTTGGTTTTTAGACGTACTTTAGGTGTGACAGTTAGTCGTTACTTTATTTCCTATCTTGATGATAACAATCAGGTTTGCATGGAGAATAGTCCTACAAAATATTACTTGACAATCCATAAATCATCATTATTACCGCACTATATAGATTCCAAAATTCTCAACAGAAAACTTTACTGTATTTGATATGTCACGTATAGTAAAAAATATATATATTTGCCTTTGTAACTCATAGTGGTTAGATATATACAATTGATCCAAATATTCTAAACGAGTCAAACCGATGAGAATATTTGTAAACTACTTAGCCATAAATTCTAAAAAGCAAAACGAAATCTGCTCAATTGACTTTTTATGGCAAAGTGGGAATATTTGGATTGCAGAAGTATGTAAACTTATACATGAACGTAGCGAATTTGATCTCGAAAGTGGCTGATAAATGTGGTTTAGTGGTTAAAGCGTTTTACTTCTACCCATTAAGTCATGGGTTAGAAATCATCTCCTCTTACATTGATTTAGACAACCCGATAGCATCACTGGCCCTCATATTTAGAGTATGAACCAAAGCTAAATATCTGGGAAATGAAATCAGTACTTTCGTTTCTCGTCCGTTTTTTAGTTTGCATCACCAACTGACTAAAGCCAGACAATCATTCAACACTAGTCAGTCCTCGATTCCTACTTTATCATAGTTTAAGATTCTCTTGCAGTTCATACAACTAATTCATTAACTCATTTGTATTAGTTATTTGAATCTTCCCATAGATGTTTAGGACTGCAATTGAGCAGTCTGCTTCGGCATACATACATCCTATTCAGATTGCCTCCATATTGCTATTAACTGGTAAGCGTTATAAGCAGAATATGTGGTTACTAGCAATGGTGTCCAGAACTTACGCCCCATCCTACTTCATATTCGTCAGCTGCATGTACCACCATCTCAAAGTTGATGTTCTCTCCGAGACTTGAAGCTAGTGCCTTTCGGTTTAAACTCCTGCATATTATGCACAGATGTAATAGCGGTTGACCAACTGAAGTTCTAAACACCATTGAGAAGATTCAAACAACCAATAAAAATGAATCAAAATTCATATTGTACAAACCAGTGGTTATCAGGACTCAGTAGCTAAGTGGATAACGCGATGTCCTTTGAAGCGAACGGTACTGGGTTCAAGTCTCGGAGTGATTAGCAACTCTAAGAAGCAGGTACATCCAGCTAACGAGTTCCAAATGGGACGAAATTAGCAACTTGGATTCCAATGCCATTCATCTCAGCATATAGTTCACTAATTCTTATGTTGGAGTTAGTCACTAGTGAGCATGAGACTGTTAGTAATCAGAATTGTTCGATTAGAAAGCTGAATTAGTAAAAGACTTTTAACAAACAAAATCTGGTACTTAAACATCAACATACCTGGGGACATCAATAAAATAGATGTCATTAATGCCACTTCTGTTTGGTCGATTTCAAGGCGAGCTAATTTCAATGCTACCGCACGAATCATCTGAGCACATTTCACATCAGAAGTGCCTAATTGAGGGTAAATATTATTTGGAATAACAGACGGAACATTGTGTTGATGTGAAGGAAGATTCTGCACAAAAATATCGACCGAATCTAATGAACTTGTTATAGATTGTGGCTTGTTATGTCCATTAGAATCAACAATTCCAAGTGAGACAGCAATGCGACTTAATAAGTACGCAGCACGTAGAGTGATAATATCTAAGCAGCAGCCACGTAACAAACGTGTTTGATCGTTGGCATCTAACTAGAAAAAATACAAGAAATATAAAACTAAGTACAGGGAATATCTGGAGAAGTTATGACGCGAAAGCACCAGTAAATATAGTACAATTATATTAGTCTATTACTGTTAACAATAACAGATTTACAAATTTTATTTTGCTCTAGTTAAATTTTCTAATGATGTTCTGTGATAGCGAAGTTTGTTAAAATTTAAATCTATGTTTACACTTCACTAGAATACAATAATTTAAATCCATAACCGAATACAAGCTTCAAAACTCGGCTTTTTTTAGTATGAAGATCGGTGATGTAACCTAATTGTTCAAAGCCGGATTCGAACCATTGCCACTACTAACCGTTAGAAATCGAGTGTTTTAATCATTAACAGACACTTTCGTTATTCCCCTAGTTTATACGATAATAAAAATAAATTCAAAAACCCAAATCTATAAAACTTAAAAATAGTTAACTGACTATATTTTCCCCAAAATACATATCAAGAGTAATATTTCACACATACCAATTCAAATCCAGGAACTAATCTGGCGAATGCAACAAGCGATGCAATCATTGGTTCAATTAGTGAAGTAATTTTTGAATCTGTTGAAGAATAGAAAGCTTTCTCAGGTTCTTTGTCAACATCTCCATTGTCAATCTATTTGAGCGAAATAAAAATGTAGATATAAAAAAGGGGAGAGACTAATGTCATTGCAGTTAGTAAGCAATGAAACATACACTTATTGAGAATATGCGATAATGGATTAATTAACTATAGTTATGAAATATATATAGATTTAATTCTTACAAATTATATTTGTCCATTAATTTAGAAACCGAAAATTGATATAATTCATTCGAATTTCAATGATAGAAATAGATGAAAATTGCTTTTTCAAAATTACTAAAAGCACACTGCGATAAAACATCAGTTTTGTGTTGGTACTCTAACTCAATCTTTGATGAATACTATCAACAAATTAAACGAATTCCAACCGAGGATAAACTCCACTTTCGTTCGCGATTTCGACCTTGCACATGGCAACCAACCAAAATGAAGCGGGAATTATTATTTATGCTATCGTAGTCCACAATGGATGGTGTGTTTTGTTCTCCGTAGTTTTCGCTGGTTTACATGACGACGAAAATGTCACTCCATCATGTTATGGAGGTGTTAAGTGTAGCGCAGCCAGTCATAACGGAAGGGAAACAATATAGCAAAAGTCACACCTCCAGTTAACACTATGATATAAATTATTGCAAAATATCTACAAGTGAGTGACTAAACGAACGAAAAGGTAACGATAATTACTGACCATGATACACTAAGATGACTTGACAACGTGGAGTTTATCCACAGGCCGAATTCCTACATGAACCTTATAACCAAAATACAAGTAGACTTTACTGATAGAAATATTTATCTTTGAAAATTCATTTTTATGTTGTTCAAGGCTGACGTGGTTAGACCAATGGTGTGTTCGAAGCATCCATTTTCAAGAAATACGAGGGTTGGGCATGAAGAACTGGTTGTCACAAGAGGTTGAGAAAAACAAAAGGGTGAGCAGATTGAAACAACATTGATCTATTGTTGACTTGAACCACATCGACAAGTGAAAACTTGGTTAGAGTCTGCACAACACTTCTAATTATTGGTGTTAGGTGGTATGGAAAGAAATTCGCCATAATGGCGGAATTTACTCATCCTTCTCCTCGTACATTCACAGTTAATTGTCACCTATAACTGTCTATTGTTTGTTCGCATTCTCTCTGTTTTCATTGTATATCTTGCGTTTAGGTTTCTATGACATTTGAAATTAATTCCACTACGTTGTTTGTCGTCTTGTTATAAATTTCTGCCGGATTCTTAGTTAACTATCATTGACTAGACATAACACATCAGTTATCATAAGACTGTTTTCATTATATGTAAAGCTGAATATACTATAAAAAAATATATCTTTTGAAATCACTCAGGTGATAAGATGTCATACCCGTTCGTATGAGCTATTTTTCCCCAAAGTAAAACGTTTAATTAGTGCTTCAGTACTTCACAAGTTGGGTTTTGTCTAGTAAACAGTAAGGATAGTTCAACAACAACAAAAATTATGTTAAAATCACGACTTAATTAACAATTTGTTAACTAAAAAATCGGCTATTAACCATGGTGATATGTAAAGTATGAGACGGCTTAGAAACTAACCGTGAATTATTTCACATCAGTCTATGAGCCATATTGCAGTGATGATCAACGACATTATGTAAATGCTTAACACGAAATAAACGAGTGGAAGTTAGGCGTTCATCCATCGCTACTGTGGAGGCATAGTCAAAATATGAGCTAGAACATTAAAATGTGCCATAATTATCCAGTTATCCATTTATCAGGACTAGAAAGTTATAGTAGATAAAACTCACAAAATCATGTGTAAAAAAATTAATGAATAATACAATACCTTTCGTTTGAAGCTTGGATTCAACATATTACTATAAGCTTGCACAATAGAATCAACCATATTTTGATCTTCTGTTGTCCATGGGCAGTCATTATGCACTGTATCATTTGAATCCATTATACTAACGTACTTAGGATATGAAATTGATAAATTATCATTGATCGCTGGTTGATCACAAGATAATGTTTGACATTTCTCAGGTGTTATAGGGGAATATTGTTGAGGCTCATAATCTGTATTTATTTGGACATTATTAACATTGATATTATTAATTCGGTTATTATCTACAGCTTTCGTATACACACTTTGTTGGCTATTAAACTCACTATATTTACTTGGTAAGTTGCAATAATCATCTTCACCAGAATATAATGGATTTTCATTAATTTGCATTGATACACTGGACAACTGAATTCTATTGATGGATTCTTTAAATGAAAGTGGGATTTTAGAATTATTGTTATCATGATTACTAGTATCATTCATAAAACACTGTGTATACGGAGCTCCGCATATAGAATTCCAGTATATGTTGTTGGGCATAGTAGTTAGTTGTAATTTATCGATTGTTTGAATAGGTTGTACAATTAATTGTGCTTTGTTTGCAGGTGAATATATTACATCTGGAGTTTTTGGATTAACAAATGAATGGCTATCATTGTTGGTTACCTCCAAATAACGTGTTTGAATAGGATTGCAGTTAAACTGACTTCCAGTTATTGAATTGAGTGCAAATTGATCAGTAAAATCAGTATTAGAATGGATTGTGGAATGATAAGGAATCGTTGACATAATAACAGGTGTACTAGAAATGGTGTTCGATGTAGAGATTGGTTGATTGTGTATGAAATGATATTTTGATACTGAATTAGGATTTGTAATATTAGGGATATTAGTTGATGGGTCTGTAACACATACAGCAGTGGAGGCTTCTACTGCTTCAGCTCTTTTGCGTGCTCGATTCGCTTCGATTAGACGACGTTTAGCTAAACGTTTATCTTCATCAAGTACGACTATTGGAAGAAAATTTTAATGAAAAAAAACAACAAACGTTTGATTAACAGTGAAAATTGGTGCTTTCAAGTCAACTTCTTTGTGTTATATCGCAATCGTAAAATTTGAAATTGAAGTTATATAAAACTTTTTATTAAGTTGTACACAAACCGTTAAGCTACCAATATTCCACTGAATAATATTACTCATAGCGAAACAGAATTATTTCAGTGAATTTGCTTTACAGAGATAATACAAATTAGTTAATGAATAGTTTAAGTTAGTAAACGTCAGTATTCAAACAAATGCTAAAGGTAAATGATAAGTAAGTTCATTTCGTAAAGACAATATGTACTGGGTATTCATGGAAAATGTTAGTGGGATTCCTTATATGTGACAGACCAGGTTAAATGTCGGTCTAGAGATGTAAAATATAATAGTGTAAAGAAATTCAGTAATGGAAAGATACAACTAATATTTTCCATTTGTACGAGGATGGTACTGAGGTTAGAAGATGAATTATGCAGACTGGTTATATGAACTATCGTGAAGCTATTTAACTGGTGTAGTGTCTGTCATTATGTTAAGCCCATATACCTTATTCTAACTTTCGGACATCTCAATCTATTCATTCTACTTTAGTCATATTCTGACCCTGTTAATTATTCGCTTATCAATGTCTTGACTGTCTTTATATGAGCGCGTAGGCGTATGTACACTTCTTATCCCGTTACAACATGTCTGTAATTTATCTTGATGTGCTTATAAATATTGATTAACTCTTTGTTAAAGGGGATTTGGCTTACCAGCCATCTCCACCGCGCGCCAACTTAGCTTCGCTTTCTAATCTTCGCATCGTTCCTCCGTTCGTTTGTCTAATCAACAATTATACGAAATATATGCATTCAAAACTCCATTCTCGTTAGTTGACTTATTTAATTCCGTTATTAACTAACGCGATTTAAGTCAATGATTATATACGAGGATAGACGATAGCAACCAATCATTACGATCAAATTGGAGTCAGATCACGGGCCACTAAAATGGTGAGCCCGCCACCACAGGCGAACACAACGGGCCACTAAACTGGTCAACCATGGGAACTTACATTTACTTACTCGTGTCAAAGAAAAAATGTAAGATGATGAACGGGTTGACCTCAGTTCAAATTGTTTATAAAGTCGACATTAATCGGCCACTTTCAATAACTGATTGTATTTGTACTAATCTATCAAAATCCCTCGGATCCTTACTTCCTTAAACGGGAGAAGTATTAAGCATTCCGGTACTACATTTAAAGAAGCATGTTTAGCTTCTGCCCTTACCAGGGCCGCTCTTATTGTCAATAATTCTGTATTCAAAAAAGTAAATAAACCAACTGACTTGTTAAAAACATAAAGATATTTCAACATAGAGAATTTTCTTTTCTGAACAAAATAATCAGAAGTTGACAAAAATGATGCAAGTATTGAAAAATAAGTCAATTATTAACGAGGATCTCTTCAAATACCTAAGATCAACGGCTTGTTCTATCGCATGATTATATGGACTCTCAAGGGTATATGAAAAAGATCTTCGTCCTACAATGGATATATATAACTTTCCATACCATGCAACTGACAAATATTTGGTGGAAATTTTACAACCTGTCATAAGCCAGATCTGGAGACATAATACTTCTGACTCCTTTAATTTTGTTAATTCAGTAACCGACTTCAGTATATCGAGAAAATGATATCACTAGACATCACTTCTCTATTCATAAATGTCTCGCTGGCCATAACAAAATCGGCATCAGCGTCCCAAAGCACTAAACAAAAGGATTAAACCTGCACTGTACTGTAATTTCGAAATGCAGTTCGGATTTGATGAAGATTTCCATATGTAAATATATGGTGCCCCATTATGATCGCCATCGAGTGTTCTTCTAGTAGACTATTTTATGACCAATTTGAAGAACCTTATAGTTTCGCCAAACAGTCGGCATATTTCGCTTCTATAAGAGGAACATGAATTGTACATTCATCATGTGACGACAACAGTGACCTTATTAACATGTTACGTAGTCTCAGTAATTACTGGGCTTCAAGAAGCACCAGCATAAAGAGAAGATAACTACTGATGCCATGGGTAAGATCCAAGAAAAGAAGGATAAAAAGACAGTAACGAAAAAAAGCCGAACAGGAACAGAGGAAGTCAAGACGCAGACCAAGAACACAAAAGAAAGCAAACGAGAAGCAACAACAAGGATGCTCAGCGCTCTATTCAGAAAAGTCTGAGAGCAAACATAACTACCAAGAGACTGGAAAGCTTGACCCCCCCATCAAAATACCGGGGAATGGAGATCATAGTAAGTACGAGAAATACAGGGGGATCACACTACTGTCAGCATAGGCAAGATTTTCCACAATCTTGTTAAACATAATGTGAAACTCAGTTGACGCCCAACTTCGGGACCATTAAGCTAGTCTCAGAATGGGTCAATCATGTACCGAACAAGTCGCGACACTGAAGATCATTGTTCAACCATCGATTGAATGGGACTTATCACTGTACATCAATTCCCTTAGTTATAAGAAACCATTTAGCGTCATGGACCACAAAACCCTTCAAAATCTTCCTCAACATTATGAAGTAGCTGAAAAGATTGTTAGTATTATATCGAACTCTTACAATGAAGTGAATTGTGAAGTGCTGCAAAGAAGGAAGCTCATGGATGCATTCCGAGTGAAGACCGGTG
This sequence comes from Schistosoma spindalis, assembly GCA_946903255.1. Classification (NCBI taxonomy): domain Eukaryota; kingdom Metazoa; phylum Platyhelminthes; class Trematoda; order Strigeidida; family Schistosomatidae; genus Schistosoma; species Schistosoma spindalis. The sequence continues at coordinate 9,517,236 of OX336423.1, read as the reverse complement.
TCAGACAAGGCTGCCTCATCTCACCTCTTGTCTTCCTGTTGCCTATTGATTGGATTATGAGGACCTCTAAAGCTCACGAGAAGCACCAAATATCATGGATATCTTGAGCACAGCTGGACTACCGGGCTCTGCAGATGTCACATACAGCAATTAATGCAAGTGAAGATACCTAGTGTAGCAGCGGCCTCTTCAGATATAAGTCTCAACAATCTCAAGGGAAAAAGCAAGAATCTGAAGCACAACATAGCGAGCACAACCAAAGTCACACGTGATGACGGAGCTCTGGGATACGTGGAAGCCTCATCTAACTGGGCACCATCGTTGATAAACTGGGAGGATCTGATGCAGATGTAAAGACACGAATTGTCAAAGTAAGGGAAAGTTTCTTGCAGTTAGAAAGTGTCTGAAACTCTGAAGTACTATCATGCATGATCAAGGTCAGAATTTCTAACATGTAAAATGTCAAAACAGTTTTACTGTACTGAGCCGAAAGTTGGAGAACTACCACAAGCTTCTGAAATGGAGTACAGGTATTTATGAACAGTTGTCTGCTCAGAATACCCTAGATCTGAGATAACAAATGAACTACCGAGTGAAGAGGAAATCGGAAAGAAGATGATTGAGGTGGATCGGACATAGTTTACGGAGACCATTAAACTGTATCACAAGGTAAGACCTAATCGGTAAACTTCAAGACAAAAGGTAAGAGGCAGACCAAATAAACGTGTGGCATCGACAATTGGGGTCGAACATCAAGCTCATCGATCGCACTTGGCAACAGTTGTAGAAAGTATCCCAGGACAGATTTATTTATCGATCTTCTGTCTGTGTTCTCCTATGTCTCAATACTGGTAACAGGCTTACTAGATGGAACTTAGATAATTAGAAGAGAGATTCTCACTGAGTTGGAATTTATTGTTATTTTCAACTGGAAACGATGACTGACAAATGGTAAACTTCTCTGCTTATCAAAAATATACTATCATATTATAAAGACACTTAGTGACGGTTACTATGCTAAGCCAATTTATCTTATTCTTGCTTCTGGAAAATACAATTTATTTATTCTACTTGAGTCACATTTTGGCCTCGTCAATTGTTTGCTTATCATCCTTGACTGTTTTTATAGGAGTGTATCTGTGTGCACTTCTACTCTATTCATTACATGTCTGTAACTAATTTTTGTGTTACCGTAAATGTCGATTAACGCTTGACTAAACTGAGTTGGCTCACACGCCTTCTCCATTCTGCGCTATTTCGCTCCGCTCTCTTCGCTTCTGCAATCTTTTGACTGGATCAACGAGTGTATGAAATATACGTATTCAAAATTCATTCTCGTATTTGATTTATTTAATTCCTTTGTTCACCAACACAAGTTACATCAATGATCATATACGGCAATAGTCGGGACGCATATTTTGACAGTAATTATTTGATGACAACCAAAAACTATCAACCCGGAGTCAGATACTGGACCACAAAAATACTGTGGAATTCTAGCATTTGATTGGACGTTTATGCTAACTAACAAAACATAATTCTCTCCGTTTTCATCATATTTTAATTTGTTTTAATGCAATGTAAATTATTTCCAAATCGAATGTGAACTTATATTCAGTTATATCATAATGTAATCATGAGAATATTAAACATCGAATCTGTGTGCACAGTATTGTGATAAATAGTCCCTCCAGAAAATACGCAAATTAAATAATTCACCCAACTTTTTATTCAGAAATGCATATAATGGTGCATTTCATCTCTTCGAAAAAGACAAAATTATGGTTATTGTTATAGTTCATTGACGCACAGTTAAGTGTACACATATGAGAGCCAGAATTCGCTTGGTCACATCAGGCTTTATTATTAATAACTGATATATATATTATTTGGTGACAGTGACCTTGTATATGTATGTATACATCTACACACTAGTATGAACTATCATCGATTAATTATAATCATATGACCTCAGATAAAACACGCCTAATTTTGATATTGTAGACGCATGAAATATGAAAATAGGTTTAAACTTATGAAAAACAAAAGTTGACCTATGGCTTATAGACTTACATATAAACATTTTTTGATATGGTAAATCATGGATTTATCAACCTAATTTCCTGTGTGAATTAGTATGACAAAACAATAACAATAATAATTACATACAATTAGTTGGATACGAGAAGATTCAGATAAATCTAAATGTTACTTACGATCCTTAGCCATCCCGCCGCTAATGCATCTATCAAAGCGACATTTTTGACAACTATTTCGATTTTGTTTATCAGATACAGAGCAGTGACCTTGAAACTTGCAAGTATAAACCAATTTTTTCTGTACTGAACGTCGAAAAAATCCTTTGCAACCTTCACACGTCATAGCACGATAGTGAAATCCAGTTGCATTATCACCACAAACAACACAAGGTTCAGGACCAGCTAAAGGATCCATATAACTTGGGATGTAAGGTTCTCCTATAGTAAACGAAAAATAATGAGCCACACATATTAAAATGTAGATAGATCACATGATGTGTATTATACATTGAACTCCTGATTAACTAATGTCTATAAGACTATGTACGTATAAACATCAATGAAAATAATAAAATTTACTATTAGCCAAGGTGAAATTATAAAACAATATGTCAGAAGAGTAAATGCTGTTTGTTATGTACATCTTATTTCCACGATTATTGGGCACAACAATTTCATGACTGAACTCAGATTAGGACTTGAATAATTAGGCAGGTTTCTACCTCCATAGACAGAGTATAGAGCTTATGAGATAAAGACCACATTTTCTTATACTATCGAAATCCATGTTCATTTGTATCAATAGTAAATATAGTTCTTTTAAACGGTTCTTTTTCTATTGATAGGTTTGGTGGTGCGCCCAACTGGTAATCACACTGTAAATTATGCATACAATTTCATCCACAAAATGTAACTGGTCAGAGATAGATTTTTGGAAATCTCGAAAACACTTCATTTTTAACAAACATTACAAAAGCCTGAAACGATCATTTCTCAAGCATTCAGTCTTTAAAAATCTGTTCATCCATTTAACAGATTCATTATTTGGGAAGAACACAGAAACATAAGTACATATTCAACTATAGTATTCTTTTTTTTTATTTAATGAAATTCATTATTCATAGATTTAGTTTTACGTTTATACTTCAATCATACAGGGAAATCGTATATTTAAAAATAAAAAAAAATAAAAAATAAAGATGAAAATATTTATTCTTCATGGAATGATAAACATTAAGTTGATCAATAATAATTTTTAAATTATTTAAAACAAATCATCATATATGAATTAATTCAAAAGGATAAATGAATATTGTTTTTTCAAATTATATAACCATAAATATACAATAGAAACTAGAAATTTAATTCGATAATTTAATGAGTCATAACAAAACAGAAATTTTGTTCGCTTGGTTATATATACATTTTCTTTTCAAAAAAATCTTTGTGCAAATAATATTGAGCATATAAAAGAACTCAATTTATCTGTTAAAACTCCAGACAAATGATGAATGATTTATTTAGTCTAATATAACCTTCACCTCTTTGTCTAGGAAAGGCAATAATAAAAAGAAGAAATCTCATTCAGGTCAGACATTTTATTATTCTTTGTGCAACTGACTACATCAGATACAAGAATCTAGGTTTTAAAAAGGTTAAATGGATAAAGTTCAGTATGTTTAATGAGACAATAAGTAAACCTTCTAATCAGAACAACTCATGATGCACATGTGCCAGGACAAATTGGTCAAACCAAACCCTCAAAAAATGAAATAAAATTCATCTCCGTTGCAAAAACCAGTAGCTGTCTGAGCTTGGTAGCTGAGTGCATAACGTGTTGGGTGTTTGGAGTTAAAGGTATTGAGTTTGCGTCTCAACGTGAACATCAACACGGTGGTGCAAGTAAATCTAACTGATGAGTCCCAAAAGAAAAACGTACCAATAAATAGATTTCAATGACTAAATTAACATGGTCTTCTACTTTAAAAAAAAACAAGTAATGTGACCAAGATCGGATCAAACCCATATCGGGCCCCTGAGTATACAATTCCACGAAACATGGTGACCATTACCAAAAGTATCTGATATCCAGAAAAGTCTAGAACAATCTTTAGTCCACTATGTAAAATAATCAGGGCATAACTCGATACTACATTTTAGACCACAGTGGATGAGAAGAGATGAAGGTGAAATGAGAAAATTCGTTGTGAGGTTCATGTAGTAGGAAACTAACTGCCCAAGAAGTTTGCACTGGATACCATATATCAGAAAATCTTGACTGTTTTACTTTTCCCATGTTTACTTAACTTTAGTGACACCGATTCTCCAAATACATATAACCTTTTGGGTTCACTAGTACAAGACGGACTGGTTAGACTTTTGAGATAAGTTAACGAGAGACTAGAAGATTATTTGAATTTCAATTGATCATATAAAGTTGGAGGTTAACATTTCTTTAAAATCTCAAGTACCAGAATATAGTTTATACAAAATTTCGATTACTGAAACTGAATGCTAAATATCGCATGCTAATTGTTGTGAGATCACCATAGGTATATGAAAAATATGAAAACAAGGTCGTATTTAATTTGGAACACGGCGAGTAAAACATTTTCTAATTGAATTACAGATAAAGAAATTGATTTTGCGACTTGAGTATAGTTTTAAATACGAACTGAAATTAAACAGAGAACAATTGAAAACCAGAAAGCCTTATGTAGGTGTTTCGCACGATTAAACAATTTATCAAAAGTATACGTTCATCACTACTAGATCAGATCAGGCTTGTAATATTTTGATCTCTTTCTACGTTACAGCTAGAGAAGTGGAATGCTAAATTTCATCCTTAAAGTTTATTATCTTATGTGACGTCATGATGAACACTATCTTCAAATTAATTTCATGATAAATGTGTACAATTACTTGCATACCATAACTATAACAAACTTTGCCTTCTTATCGAGTTATCTAAATGAAGCAAATAGACTAATTGTTTTCAATATATTATTGATTTAAGAAGAGGCTTGTGGAATTTAACTATAAACTAAGTTAGAAATCAATTCGTATCTAAATCATTGTGTGCAGAAATTAATTCCAAGTATAACTTAATAATATTTTAGTAATTTTCTTTAATCAATTGCACAGAAGATGGACCTACTGATTATATATATATATATATATATATATATATATATATATATATATATATATATATATATATATATATAAAATCATTTATAAACTTTGGATAATCCATAATAATAATAATGAAGCAGTACATTGAGGAAGAGTGCATATGTTCAATAACTATTACTTTTGGTCTGGTTATGTCTTGCATATTTTTTTAACTTCGGAAAGCTAAAATGTTTTGATCAGATAGACTACAAAAACGTTGGAGACAGTTGCTTATTATTATTTTGTCCTTATGATCTAAGGAGACAATAAATAAAAATTATTTATCGCGTTTTAAATCACTTGTATGTGTGTATATGTGCATACTCACGTTCACTGGCCAATGTTGACACGTTTCCAATCGAATTTTGTATCAAAAAGTAAAATTCTTTGTGTTTTTATTACCCCGTCTATGGGTTTCTTCAAACTATTAAAAGTAAAATATTTCATAATGTTCTTTGAATAACACAGATGGAAAAAGAAAAATTGTATTGTTTTCTGTACACTACCCGTATATATATAAACGTATGTGGAACTGAGTTTAGTTAGTCAGTCTGATGCCCTTTGACCTAGTAATATGATTAAGGTCACAGCAAGTGTGTGTCCATATCTCTCTCCCTATATATAGGTAAAAGCAGGTCACATATACAGTTTTAGCATTAACGTACTAATTTACATAGACAGATATACGACATACTGTAAAGCTAAGATCTGTTAAGTTACCATGAATGCTAATCCGATAACTGGAGGTACGAACCTACGCACTGATGATCAGAATTTCAAGGAACTTGAGGACAAGTATGACAGAAATTATATGATGAACTTTGAATACCTGAACATATGGATGGTGTGTTAATCAATAACTATGATAATTATTTATATCATTACGCATGTAGTTATGTGACATCATGGAAAGCTTCTTTAATTTTATGGATTTTTAGTTAAATAAATACAGGTGAATTGTAATAATACGCCGCGGACTAAAATGCTTTATTACATCAAATCATTCCAGTCAGTCAGTCTATGTAGCTAACCATGGTGTCACATGATTACTTGTGCAGTGATATTAGTAATTATCATTGTTATTGATGCAGACCGCACCAAGTCATTTAGAATACCTGGCTTCGGGAAATCATCTTGCAGATACCTACGAGCGAATGGAATGCTCCCTCTCTTTGTCCTGACACGGACTGTCTCAGACGTTATTGTTGTTCGAATGTACTTAGCCCACTCAAGACTTGACAACATTAATAATGACTCTAATAGTGATTATTAGGAAGTGAACAAATTAAACAATTAACTGTATTTAAACATTAGAGAATTGGTAGACAATATTCTATGTTAAACGCTGAAGGAAAAATATTGAAAAGCAATAAGAATACCCTAACCGAATGGAACTGTAAGCCCTTTCTATAATGTAGTTTGTAGATAATGTAATACAAACTACTAAATCCAAACTCATTTATATAGTTTTGAATAATATTTGTTGAGATGATTACATTTAATTCTCAAATTTCTTAACCAAAACAAATTAAAAACATCGAATTACTACTGAGCCTAATGCTTTGAATAATTTGGTGATGAGTTAGACCGAAAAATTAAAAATTGAAACATACGTCGTCTGTTGCTAGAAAATGAACCTGTATAAACAATTAATTAATAATGACATTATTGGATATTTTCGAAAAAATACGTATGTACGAATCTCTATGACATCAAATGGGTTTAGTTCTGTGAATAATTATGTATCATATTGAATGGACAGGGTCTCGTCAATTATCTTTTAGATCATATAATTATGATTATGATTAGAATCTTCAAACTCTTTTGATTAAACACCGAGACGCATATATATCTTAATACTAACCGGGGATCAAAAATTTTTAAAATGGAATAGTAATAGATTTAATCGAAGATAAACTATAAATCCTCATTTCATAATTATATAAAGATAATATTCAGTAACTTACTTTTTTTAATTTTAGGAGGATTCGACAAAGTGCTTAATTTTATCTGACATTTATTAGTTATATTTGAGTTACGTGATTGAGATGATAACAATTGTGAAGCTGCATTCACTTGGAAAATACTAGTTTCGGTATTCTGAGTATTAAAAGCCCGAATACCTTCCTTCAGTTTATTTTCTGTTACAAACAATAAAGACTCCGTAACATGAGTAATAGAAGGATGTAATGGATAATTTACAGTTCGACTTTCGGTAGGTTTCAATGGTGAGTTTGTGTGGTAATCCAGTTGTACTGACTGTTTGTTACTGTCGATTGTCGTGTGATTTAGAGAGATCAAGTCAATGTGTTGCGATGACTCCAGATTAATGTGTTTGGACAGCATCTGTTTGTACTTCATGATAGTCTGTGAAATATGATAGAAACTCGATATATAGAGAGACAATGTTAGTACTAAACAAATTTATTTACAAAAAGGTAAACTTCAAAAAATCCAGGTCAAACTAGTCAACTGTAAATATGATTGGTTTATAAAATAGGTCGAAACTTTCAGCCAATAGAAAGAGAGATTAAAAATCACACGACAGCAGAACCAGAATTATTAGATTGAAAAAAGGTCAAACAAACATGGATAATCGATATAAATAATATAGTGACAAAGCAGAAAAAGAAAATAGGAAGTGAAAATACATGAATTCGAGGAAAGGCAAAATAATCAAACAATAAAGTTGCCTATATCATAAATTAATTCCAGTCAAATCTGACATAAAAAAGTACGTCCACACATGAGTCGGATGTGAGTAATAATGCAGTAAGTGCAATGTATGCGAGTGATGCATTGATATGGTGTTTGATCGCTGTATGCTTATCGCTTCTCGGCTCTCTGAGCTAAGATCATGTGTAGTATCTGTTCTTTGCAGTGTAATTTCTGCAACGGTCTCTAAACTGAGGCCAATGAAATTACCTGTATTTTTCACTTCCGGACGGGTGCTGTGAGCTTGCTCAACCCCGTCCACGGGTCGGCCTCGTATTGCATTACCTCGAGGATTGGCCCATTAATCAAACAATACAGTTGTCTTCATCATCAATTTATTCGATTCAACTTCCACAGATACAAGTCTGTCCAACAGTCCGTCCGTCCGTCCGTCCGTCCGTCTCTTTGTCTCTCTTCTATCTATCAATCTACCGGTTCATACATCAACATCAATTAAATACTTTCGCCACAATCACTATGTCACCGATTAAACTGTACACTCCAATTCACTTCAATTCACTTCAATTCAATTCACAAATACGTGTTGGTCCATATGCGCACGATTCTATGTGCAATTGAACACTGAACAGTTGTAATCGCTATCGTGTTGGTGTTCATGGTCATGGTTTAATGCAATAAGTAGTTGTATTTTGAATTAAGTAGTATGAGGCGTGTTGTTTGTGTGTAGTAGAGTTGAAGTGATTTTGCTATTTGGCATATTGAGGTGGATGTGGCAAGTGGTTTGTCTAGTGTGGAGTGATGAAAGAAGGTGGATGAGGTGGTGAGATGTTGGGTGATGTGAATGTATAGTGTTGTGACTGAGTGATGCTTGCAAATGATGCAGTGAGTGCAATGTATGCGAGTGATGCATTGATATGGTGTTTGATCGCTGTATGCTTATCGCTTCTCGGCTCTCTGAGCTAAGATCATGTGTAGTATCTGTTCTTTGCAGTGTAATTTCTGCAACGGTCTCTAAACTGAGACCAATGAAATTACCTGTATTTTTCACTTCCGGACGGGTGCTGTGAGCTTGCTCAACCCCGTCCACGGGTCGGCCTCGTATTGCATTACCTCGAGGATTGGCCCATTAATCAAACAATACAGTTGTCTTCATCATCAATTTATTCGATTCAACTTCCACAGATACAAGTCTGTCCAACAGTCCGTCCGTCCGTCCGTCCGTCCGTCCGTCAGTCTGTCTGTCTGTCTCTCTATCTATCAATCAATCCACCCGTTCATACATCAACATCGATTAAATACTTTCGCCACAATCACTATGTCACCGATTAAACTGTACACTCCAATTCACTTCAATTCACTTCACTTCAATTCACAAATACGTGTTGGTCCATATGCGCACGATTCTATGTGCAATTGAACACTGAACAGTTGTAATCGCTATCGTGTTGGTGTTCATGGTCATGGTTTAATGCAATAAGTAGTTGTATTTTGAATTAAGTAGTATGAGGCGTGTTGTTTGTGTGTAGTAGAGTTGAAGTGATTTTGCTATTTGGCATATTGAGGTGGATGTGGCAAGTGGTTTGTCTAGTGTGGAGTGATGAAAGAAGGTGGATGAGGTGGTGAGATGTTGGGTGATGTGAATGTATAGTGTTGTGACTGAGTGATGCTTGCAAATGATGCAGTGAGTGCAATGTATGCGAGTGATGCATTGATCTGGTGTTTGATCGCTGCATGCATATCGCTTCTCGGCTCTCTGAGCTAAGATCATGTGTAGTATCTGTTCTTTGCAGTGTAATTTCTGCAACGGTCTCTAAACTGAGGCCAATGAAATTACCTGTATTTTTCACTTCCGGACGGGTGCTGTGAGCTTGCTCAACCCCGTCCACGGGTCGGCCTCGTATTGCATTACCTCGAGGATTGGCCCATTAATCAAACAATACAGTTGTCTTCATCATCAATTTATTCGATTCAACTTCCACAGATACAAGTCTGTCCAACAGTCCGTCCGTCCGTCCGTCCGTCCGTCAGTCTGTCTGTCTGTCTCTCTGTCTATCAATCAATCCACCCGTTCATACATCAACATCGATTAAATCCATTCGCCACAATCACCATGTCACCAACTACAATGTACACTTCACTTTACTTCACTTCACTTCACTTCACAAATACGTGTTGGTCCATATGCGCACGATTCTATGTGCAATTGAACACTGAACAGTTGTAATCGCTATCGTGTTGGTGTTCATGGTCATGGTTTAATGCAATAAGTAGTTGTATTTTGAATTAAGTAGTATGAGGCGTGTTGTTTGTGTGTAGTAGAGTTGAAGTGATTTTGCTATTTGGCATATTGAGGTGGATGTGGCAAGTGGTTTGTCTAGTGTGGAGTGATGAAAGAAGGTGGATGAGGTGGTGAGATGTTGGGTGATGTGAATGTATAGTGTTGTGACTGAGTGATGCTTGCAAATGATGCAGTGAGTGCAATGTATGCGAGTGATGCATTGATATGGTGTTTGATCGCTGTATGCTTATCGCTTCTCGGCTCTCTGAGCTAAGATCATGTGTAGTATCTGTTCTTTGCAGTGTAATTTCTGCAACGGTCTCTAAACTGAGGCCAATGAAATTACCTGTATTTTTCACTTCCGGACGGGTGCTGTGAGCTTGCTCAACCCCGTCCACGGGTCGGCCTCGTATTGCATTACCTCGAGGATTGGCCCATTAATCAAACAATACAGTTGTCTTCATCATCAATTTATTCGATTCAACTTCCACAGATACAAGTCTGTCCAACAGTCCGTCCGTCCGTCCGTCCGTCCGTCCGTCAGTCTGTCTGTCTGTCTCTCTGTCTATCAATCAATCCACCCGTTCATACATCAACATCGATTAAATCCATTCGCCACAATCACCATGTCACCAACTACAATGTACACTTCACTTTACTTCACTTCACTTCACTTCACAAATACGTGTTGGTCCATATGCGCACGATTCTATGTGCAATTGAACACTGAACAGTTGTAATCGCTATCGTGTTGGTGTTCATGGTCATGGTTTAATGCAATAAGTAGTTGTATTTTGAATTAAGTAGTATGAGGCGTGTTGTTTGTGTGTAGTAGAGTTGAAGTGATTTTGCTATTTGGCATATTGAGGTGGATGTGGCAAGTGGTTTGTCTAGTGTGGAGTGATGAAAGAAGGTGGATGAGGTGGTGAGATGTTGGGTGATGTGAATGTATAGTGTTGTGACTGAGTGATGCTTGCAAATGATGCAGTGAGTGCAATGTATGCGAGTGATGCATTGATCTGGTGTTTGATCGCTGCATGCATATCGCTTCTCGGCTCTCTGAGCTAAGATCATGTGTAGTATCTGTTCTTTGCAGTGTAATTTCTGCAACGGTCTCTAAACTGAGACCAATGAAATTACCTGTATTTTTCAGCTGCGGACGGGTGCTGTGAGCTTGCTCAACCCCGTCCACGGGTCGGCCTCGTATTGCATTACCTCGAGGATTGGCCCATTAATCAAACAATACAGTTGTCTTCATCATCAATTTATTCGATTCAACTTCCACAGATACAAGTCTGTCCAACAGTCCGTCCGTCCGTCCGTCCGTCCGTCCGTCAGTCTGTCTGTCTGTCTGTCTCTCTATCTATTAATCAATCCACCCGTTCATACATCAACATCGATTAAATCCATTCGCCACAATCACCATGTCACCAACTACAATGTACACTTCACTTTACTTCACTTCACTTCACTTCACTTCACAAATACGTGTTGGTCCATATGCGCACGATTCTATGTGCAATTGAACACTGAACAGTTGTAATCGCTATCGTGTTGGTGTTCATGGTCATGGTTTAATGCAATAAGTAGTTGTATTTTGAATTAAGTAGTATGAGGCGTGTTGTTTGTGTGTAGTAGAGTTGAAGTGATTTTGCTATTTGGCATATTGAGGTGGATGTGGCAAGTGGTTTGTCTAGTGTGGAGTGATGAAAGAAGGTGGATGAGGTGGTGAGATGTTGGGTGATGTGAATGTATAGTGTTGTGACTGAGTGATGCTTGCAAATGATGCAGTGAGTGCAATGTATGCGAGTGATGCATTGATATGGTGTTTGATCGCTGTATGCTTATCGCTTCTCGGCTCTCTGAGCTAAGATCATGTGTAGTATCTGTTCTTTGCAGTGTAATTTCTGCAACGGTCTCTAAACTGAGGCCAATGAAATTACCTGTATTTTTCACTTCCGGACGGGTGCTGTGAGCTTGCTCAACCCCGTCCACGGGTCGGCCTCGTATTGCATTACCTCGAGGATTGGCCCATTAATCAAACAATACAGTTGTCTTCATCATCAATTTATTCGATTCAACTTCCACAGATACAAGTCTGTCCAACAGTCCGTCCGTCCGTCCGTCCGTCCGTCAGTCTGTCTGTCTGTCTCTCTGTCTATCAATCAATCCACCCGTTCATACATCAACATCGATTAAATCCATTCGCCACAATCACCATGTCACCAACTACAATGTACACTTCACTTCACTTCACTTCACTTCAATTCAATTCACAAATACGTGTTGGTCCATATGCCCACGATTCTATGTGCAATTGAACACGGAACAGTTGTAATCGCTATCGTGTTGGTGTTCATGGTCATGGTTTAATGCAATAAGTAGTTGTATTTTGAATCAAGTAGTATGAGGCGTGTTGTTTGTGCGTGGTAGATTTGAAGTGATTTTGCTATTTGGCATATTGAGGTGGATGTGGCAAGTGGTTTGTCTAGTGTGGAGTGATGAAAGAAGGTGGATGAAGTGGTGAGATGTTGGATGATGTGAACGTATAGTGTTGTGACTGAGTGATGCTTGCAAATGATGCAGTGAGTGCAATGTATGCGAGTGATGCATTGATCTGGTGTTTGATCGCTGCATGCATATCGCTTCTCGGCTCTCTGAGCTAAGATCATGTGTAGTATCTGTTCTTTGCAGTGTAATTTCTGCAACGGTCTCTAAACTGAGACCAATGAAATTACCTGTATTTTTCAGCTGCGGACGGGTGCTGTGAGCTTGCTCAACCCCGTCCACGGGTCGGCCTCGTATTGCATTACCTCGAGGATTGGCCCATTAATCAAACAATACAGTTGTCTTCATCATCAATTTATTCGATTCAACTTCCACAGATACAAGTCTGTCCAACAGTCCGTCCGTCCGTCCGTCCGTCCGTCCGTCAGTCTGTCTGTCTGTCTCTCTGTCTATCAATCAATCCACCCGTTCATACATCAACATCGATTAAATCCATTCGCCACAATCACCATGTCACCAACTACAATGTACACTTCACTTTACTTCACTTCACTTCACTTCACTTCACAAATACGTGTTGGTCCATATGCGCACGATTCTATGTGCAATTGAACACTGAACAGTTGTAATCGCTATCGTGTTGGTGTTCATGGTCATGGTTTAATGCAATAAGTAGTTGTATTTTGAATTAAGTAGTATGAGGCGTGTTGTTTGTGTGTAGTAGAGTTGAAGTGATTTTGCTATTTGGCATATTGAGGTGGATGTGGCAAGTGGTTTGTCTAGTGTGGAGTGATGAAAGAAGGTGGATGAGGTGGTGAGATGTTGGGTGATGTGAATGTATAGTGTTGTGACTGAGTGATGCTTGCAAATGATGCAGTGAGTGCAATGTATGCGAGTGATGCATTGATCTGGTGTTTGATCGCTGCATGCATATCGCTTCTCGGCTCTCTGAGCTAAGATCATGTGTAGTATCTGTTCTTTGCAGTGTAATTTCTGCAACGGTCTCTAAACTGAGACCAATGAAATTACCTGTATTTTTCAGCTGCGGACGGGTGCTGTGAGCTTGCTCAACCCCGTCCACGGGTCGGCCTCGTATTGCATTACCTCGAGGATTGGCCCATTAATCAAACAATACAGTTGTCTTCATCATCAATTTATTCGATTCAACTTCCACAGATACAAGTCTGTCCAACAGTCCGTCCGTCCGTCCGTCCGTCCGTCCGTCAGTCTGTCTGTCTGTCTGTCTCTCTATCTATTAATCAATCCACCCGTTCATACATCAACATCGATTAAATCCATTCGCCACAATCACCATGTCACCAACTACAATGTACACTTCACTTTACTTCACTTCACTTCACTTCACTTCACAAATACGTGTTGGTCCATATGCGCACGATTCTATGTGCAATTGAACACTGAACAGTTGTAATCGCTATCGTGTTGGTGTTCATGGTCATGGTTTAATGCAATAAGTAGTTGTATTTTGAATTAAGTAGTATGAGGCGTGTTGTTTGTGTGTAGTAGAGTTGAAGTGATTTTGCTATTTGGCATATTGAGGTGGATGTGGCAAGTGGTTTGTCTAGTGTGGAGTGATGAAAGAAGGTGGATGAGGTGGTGAGATGTTGGGTGATGTGAATGTATAGTGTTGTGACTGAGTGATGCTTGCAAATGATGCAGTGAGTGCAATGTATGCGAGTGATGCATTGATATGGTGTTTGATCGCTGTATGCTTATCGCTTCTCGGCTCTCTGAGCTAAGATCATGTGTAGTATCTGTTCTTTGCAGTGTAATTTCTGCAACGGTCTCTAAACTGAGGCCAATGAAATTACCTGTATTTTTCACTTCCGGACGGGTGCTGTGAGCTTGCTCAACCCCGTCCACGGGTCGGCCTCGTATTGCATTACCTCGAGGATTGGCCCATTAATCAAACAATACAGTTGTCTTCATCATCAATTTATTCGATTCAACTTCCACAGATACAAGTCTGTCCAACAGTCCGTCCGTCCGTCCGTCCGTCCGTCCGTCCGTCAGTCTGTCTGTCTGTCTCTCTGTCTATCAATCAATCCACCCGTTCATACATCAACATCGATTAAATCCATTCGCCACAATCACCATGTCACCAACTACAATGTACACTTCACTTTACTTCACTTCACTTCACTTCACTTCACAAATACGTGTTGGTCCATATGCGCACGATTCTATGTGCAATTGAACACTGAACAGTTGTAATCGCTATCGTGTTGGTGTTCATGGTCATGGTTTAATGCAATAAGTAGTTGTATTTTGAATTAAGTAGTATGAGGCGTGTTGTTTGTGTGTAGTAGAGTTGAAGTGATTTTGCTATTTGGCATATTGAGGTGGATGTGGCAAGTGGTTTGTCTAGTGTGGAGTGATGAAAGAAGGTGGATGAGGTGGTGAGATGTTGGGTGATGTGAATGTATAGTGTTGTGACTGAGTGATGCTTGCAAATGATGCAGTGAGTGCAATGTATGCGAGTGATGCATTGATATTACGTTTTGTTTGTTTCGTCTAACTGGTGAGATCCTCACCAACAATATGAAAACATTTTTCAGAGCGATAAGACCAGCCATTCTTGAGATTGTGATGGACCAGATAATATTTTAACATAAAAGTTTTCGACAGAGTTTTTGATATGAATAATTTTATTATATTTATATGTTAATTGTCCACAAACACAATAGAAATATGGAGTTTTACTTAGTTCACCAGGTGAGTGCGTGTTCCTGTGGGTAGAGCGCTGACAACCAAGGCATATTTAGTCGCCTGGGAGCGTATGCCTCTCGCTAATATAAGGCTTCTATCTGCGCAACCAGATTCTGGGGTTAATGGCACCGTATGTCGGCAGTCTGAACTCGGAAATAGCATTCAACGAGCTTAAAATATTATCGTCTGCATGTGATGAGTCGAGGGGATTCACTGGGGGACACTCCATATAGATAAGTTTATTTGGAGAGTACATGATGTGAAAAAAACTAGTGTTCAAGTAAATTATAAACAATAATACTATAATACACTCTTGGCTCACCAGATAATTGTGGTGGACCAGACAATATATTAACACAAAAGTTATTGACAGAGTTATTAATAATAAATAATAATATTTATATTTATATGTTAATTGTCATAAACACAATAGAAATATGGAGCTTTACTTAGTTCACCAGGTGAGTGCGTGTTCCAAATTGATCTGGTTCTAAATATCCACAATTATAGATGGTTAATAATTCCAGTAAGTGTGATGAATTCCTCAATGGTATGATCCAGTAGTATATATGTTATATTCTAATTAGCGTCTGTAAAGGTTAAATGGTATTTGATTCAGACTGCGGTTAACACAATTGCGAGTGAATGTAGAACGAGAGTTATGTGTGTAGTAGTCTATTTAGGAAACAACCACAATAGTGTCACGCTATGTCAGTATCACAACGGAAAAAGTGATCAAGGTCATTTACTAAAACAACAGGTACAATGTACATACAGTGAAAGATTGAAAAAATAAATACAAATAATATTAAAAATTATTTACAACATAAGTTTGACAGATCTATCTCCTCAAGATATTTGAAAGAGATTATATTAACGCTTCTATCGAATAATGATCACTCTAAACTCAAAATAGGGTATGAACGCTATGTTGAATATAAATTTGATTACATCTTTGGTTTTTTCAATGAGAAAAATGCGTTCTTTATTATGTCGTTTTCAAAATCCTTGATTATGCATTTCACGTTTCATGAAAGATAGCGCGTGTTCTAGTTTTTTGCGTTACAATTTGTAATATAACGTTACTTTTGGTCACAAACCTCGTTTTAGCACTTCTAGCTGTGACTGTTGAGTTACTTCAACGACAGCTGGGGTATTAATAATTTGTTTACTTGCTAAACGTAGGTTTATTTCACGTCCTAATTAAGTCGTTAGCCCGCGTTCTAGATCAAGCCTGATCATTTTTCCCGGCTTTCATATTGCGGGCTCTCCTGCGCACTCCTGCTTATTCAGAGCTCTCAGGCTAGAGACGAACCGCTGTACTGACATATTCCTGAAGCTGATTTTCATTTCGTACTGAATCGACGTTGACATCAATAGTCCACGAACTGCTTGCATTACAATAAGTAAGTCCATTCTACGTATTCACTCGGTCATTGTCTCTTGTCTTTCACGATTTCCTTCACTTAAATTGTATGTAAGTTTTGGTTTACATCACCCAACAATATATTTCTAGACTAGATGTAAACCAAACACTGCCTGAACGTCACTTAAGATGATGGGGGGTAGGATCTAGTTCTTTCACCGTAAGACTGACATGTGGAACTTTGTAGCCACTTCACATAGCTTCGAAAAAACTAAGCTACACACAGTTATTAGAGGCGATTTTAATCGGAATCATCTGCATCCCAATATCCCTAGTTTGGGTGATTTCGGGGAAGTTTTTGGGAAACCCCCAAAGTCAAATGGCTTTCACTAAGATTAAAGGGAAATATTGGGATTATGGTGCCGTTTCCTCAAAGTTCCTGTAGCGGCTTTCCCGAAATTTGGAGATCACAATACTTATGAAAATTAATGGTATTCGAGTTAATATGCTAACAAAAGATTCCCGAAATAGTGCAATTTGAGGCTGGTAGAACTAGATGAGCACTATTAAACGTACTATATTTGGGATTCAAATTAAGCGCGCAATCAAGTGCAAAGAATCATAAGTAATTATTTTTATTCGTGCATGGTTCATCACTGAGTAGTTCACAGAATTTACAGTGAGTGGAAATAAATCTGCGAACACTCATCAGATGTCGCTCCACTATTGATGTATTAACATAGCTAATACGTTGACGTGGTGGTTGGACTTGCCTGTCATGATGACTCAATCAACCAACTAGACTTAAACCCAACACTGCCTGAACTTCACTTAAGATAATTGAAGTAGAATTTAGCTCTTTCACTGTAAGACTGACGTGTGGTACACTGTAGTCACCTCACATAACTCCGGAAGAATTAGGTTACATGAAGATATTGAAACTGACTTTTTCATCAGAAGCATCGATATACCTCGAGTGTGTTAGTGATCAGACGCTGCATCGTTAAAACACCAAAGACAGTAAGAAATAAACAACTATCCAGTCGATTGGTTTAACTCGACCGGTTTTGTGTAAGTATTTGACTAGTTGTTATTTATTGAGGCGATAATGGAACTAAAAGCCTGATCGCGTCTCATCGGCAACTCATCAACTATAATTTAAGTCATTATAGAGTTGCATATTATTTTTGCGTTAGACGCCTGTTCTTTAGACTTCCTATATCAAGTCAGAAGTTAAGACTTCTACTGCTCTTGGGGCATAGGCTCCTGTTCAGGAGTGTCCTGGCAACTCCAATTTCCTCTCCAAAACAATAAAAATTCGGGAAGACAGGGATACATACCTTTTCCACATCGTTGTCTCTCCCTGTGATAGTAAAAATGAAGATTTATTTAAAATGATAGTGGCTAAACTAGACACTGGATCGAAGGTTTACGATTACCTTTGGAAGCTGAAGTCAAATAAACATAAAAAGCGTAGCAATTTCATCTTGCTGAAAATGTTTAATATAATCAGTTTGTACAAAGCTCTCGGTGTTTCTAGAAAACTGTATGATTAACAGTCATGAGATTTCAGTATTCGTTATAGTTATCTACAAATACCCAGGGAATATGACGATATCTTGTTTATTCGGACAAAGTAAATGTCACACATAAAAAGTTAGACCTGGTTTCAGAAATTAAAAGTCAGTCCGATCGCAATATACCTGTATGTAGGATACAGCGACCTAATGAGTGTGAAACATGTACAAATTTCGCGTTCAAATGCTTTGGAGACAAAACGAACCTATATAAGTCACGTTCATTGTTACTGACATGTCAAAACATAATATGTGCTTATTCGTATTGTGAATGGAATAATGCCAATTTTTTGTTATGAAAGGTGGGAAAAACGTTGTATATAATGTTACTCATACTGATCAACATCATACAAAAGGACATTTCAACATTTATGTATACCCACCCGTCCCAATAGACCCTTCATGGAAAACTTACTCTTACGTATTCCACTGAAAAGAAGGAAAGGTGATATGATGGGATTAAAAAGCTAAATTACACTCTTTTTTTTCATTTTGGTTATTGTTCAACATTGCTTCTATGATAATTACTCAGTGTAGTATTTTTGTTTTTCTGTATGGTATTTTATTCTGTATAACATTAATTTGAGTGTGGTGTTTGTTCAAGATACGATACTCTTGCATTAAATTAACATGAACTGTGATCAGCATGACATGTAGCATGTGATTTGTTATATCTGTCAGTATTTTTAATCTATGTGATTTCATCCTAATTAATAATGAAAATGGGTTTAGCATCAATATATAAGCGAGTGCATTTCCTACTAGGATCGTCGTCGTGTTTTGGGGTTAATAAATCTCCACTTGTATCCGTCTTAATGTTCTTACTCCACGTTGTAGGAATTGTAGTGGTTCCTCGTTTCACAAGTTTAAGTAATAAGCGACTCTGACATAACAATCAGCAACGACCAGTCATGACACATCTAACTGTTTTCTGTCGGCCTATTGTATAACAAAAGACATGTCTACTTACGATAACTAACGAAGAACCAGTTCGATTAATATAGTGTCAAAAATACTAACCTTTATAACTATCCGACTCTTAACTGGAGTGCATCAAGAGTAGACTCGAGAAGCCTAGTTTGGTTTCGTGAATGAAAATGGGTTCGCATACCAAACATGTACCCTTCGTCGGCTTTTGGTAAAAAAAAGTACCCTTCACAATGCCCCAGTATAGTTTCATCCTCCTCACTAAGACTGCATTTGCTTTTATAAACCGAAAGTTTCTTTTTCAGTATGTCATTGAGAGATGTACCAAAGAAGTGCATCAATTTCGTACAAGCTCTCCGCTCAGACACTACTGATCGAGTCAGAGCTTATGGGGAAGTGTCATCAGAATCGTCAACCTCAGGTTGCGTTCGTCAGAGCTACCTACCATTCCGTTCTCATTTAACCTCGTCATAGACAATACGCCCTTATCTTCTTTGGGGTTGACCTCATACAAGGAAATTTACTTTCTGACTTCTATATTTCCCTGCAAGTTTTTTGCTTGTGTGACATAGTTCTTCCGTACTTTTTTCTCTTGAAGCTTACTTTGCTGTAGTTGCCAGGTCTTTTGTACATTTCCGCTTGTCAGCTCGGGTACTCTTCTTCACTCGTTTGTTTGCTACAGCATATTTGGCCTGTGTCTTGGCCTTCTCTTTTGTTGTTGGCTGCTGTCTTCTTGTTTCTCCTTTCTTGAATCCTGGTCAGGCTGCTTACTGAGACCCTTTCTTTATCCTGCTGCTTCTTGAGACCCAGCATCTCTTGGTATGTCGAAGTTATTGCTTCTTTAATCCATTTCCAATTGTTCCCCATAGTGGTTTGCTCTTCTAATAGATCTTGTAAGGCTTAGAACTTTTTTCTGAGATCTATCTTGAACTCAATGAGCTTGTTAGCATCTCCAAGGAAGGCTGTACCAAACTTTTGTGGTTTCGCTTGTCCAATGTGTTTTTAGCTTCAGCTTGCTTGGTCACCACTAGGCGGTAATCTGAAGCTATGTCAGCTTCTCTCTTTGTTCTTACGCTTCCAGTGGATCTCCCGAATGCTTTATGTGTGTATCTGAGCCTAATCTGGTTTTCCGTAGTGTGCTTTGATGAGAACTATGTAGGTTTATGGATCCATTTGTGGGGAAAATCACTACTACCTCTGATCACGTTGTTGAAAGCACACAGATCTACCAGTCCCTCGCCATTCTCGTTCCATTCTTCTCCTTCATGTCGCCATTGGGTTTGTTCTCAATCGGTGTTGCAGGTCCCGACCGTAGCTTTTAGGTCCTCCATAAGGATGGTTAGGTGTGTTCCTGGGCATCTATCTAGGGTGAACTGCAGCCTCGCACTAAACTGGTTTTTATCATGTTCTCTGCCATCATTTGTAAGCGCATAGCACCAATAGAATTCACTGCAACCCTTTACTTCTCTGTTTCAAGGATGACTCGATGATCCTGGAACCGTAGGTTTCCCATCCCGTAAGCGCTTCTCGTCCTTCTTTTGACAGCACCAGTACAACTTGAGCATTTAGGGCATTTTCTTCTTCATGACCAGAATACAACAACATCTTCCTTGGCGCCATTCTTTTTGTTCAGATTGTGTCTGATGGATTTCAGTTATTCCAAAGACGGTCAAGTTGTACCTTGCCATTTCCGCCACTATTTAAATGACTATCTCAGTCCACCACATCGTCAGGACATTTCACGTGCCTATTTTAATTGTTGCTCTGCTTTTCATAAGAGTTATCGACCTCGTGATTTCCGAAGAATCTCGGCTTCCACCATGAATCATCATCTTCTATATGGAGACCCCTTAACTATCAATGCAAAGTTTAAATGGTTTAAATGATCTTTTCCGGTGAGGTCCTTTCTACAACGTGAAGTTAGTAACCTTTTTCTCTCATCTGGGCTTAGGATGAGCAGTGAACATAGAGAGGGTACTGGCGGGTTCGGAGACATTATTATTATTAGTATGATACAACACGACCTTTATCCGATAGAGTTTCAGTTCAAACTCGCTTCTGCCAACTCTTTGGTTGACGAGGTGATGACAGTAGCTGTCAAACCACTACAGCCGCTTGTTACAGTTTGATTAATTCCGCAATTTATTTCCTATCCGCTTCAAGGGTCTTTTCCCAATTTCCTCTTTAACTGGAAGCTGGTTTGTTTTCTTCCACAGTCGGCTGTTACTGATTGTTTCCGGTCAACGGACATTGAGCATCTTGCACAGACAATTGTTTAGAAACACGTACTTTTTTGTACTACACTTACAACGTACAATTTAAATTTAATGATAATTTATATAGACAGATCTATGGTGTTTAAATAGTACAAAGGAAACTAGGTTGGAGAGTTTAGCGAATACAAACATCCTCAGTCGACAAGCGTACAACAGTTAGTGTTTCATTTTATACTGTTCTTAAGTGCTTGAATTTCCTATAACTTTTTAATTTTCACTAACTTATATTACCACTAATACTTTTACTACCTCCATTAATCTATGAACGTTATGGATGCTAGGTCTACAGAAACTACTTGATCAACATCTTATGTTATCAATTTGAGTTCTAAAATATGAATTGCTCGTTTTCATGCAAAGAGCACCCATTCTCAAATTTATAATATATATCCCACTTGACACGACCTTAAACCGGGTCTTCCCCCTCTAGTTAGCAGAGTTGGGACGAATCGGAATAGTTTATCTTATCTTGTCATTGTGTCACTGATCGTTCGTTCCGTTCGCTGATTTTAGGCGATCTCTTAATCACTTCAAATATAGCAGGGATTTGACATGACAATTTCATCTCTGTGCTAATGGCCTATAGCAACTTGAACCGATGGACGTACGTATAGGGTTCCACGTTGCGACTGACTGATGTGAAGTGTGACGACTTGTACTGATTGACACGTACCAAGTCGTAAGTTAATGACGACTGACTTACCTGGTCGGACGACTTAATCCGGACTTTCAGCCGATATTTGTATGCTTGAACCCTATGTTACATCAATTTAAGGTAACTGATATGTTTCACTCACATTAAGTGTGACTCAGAGCGTGTTTATGAATTGGTACTTTGTCACTGAGTCGCATCTACGATGATATTTTGACTATGCGCCAGTGAAAATGTTGCGACTTAATCTAGATCAGTGTTCAGCTATTTGTTCATTTCAAGATACACAGGATACTTAGTACTTGATTCAAATATGGACAAAATCTATACTATATTTGTATTTGGTATTTGTGAGGACGTGTTTGCGTCAATGAAGGTGTTAATTGATTTTTATTCAATAAAAATAGTTCTCATTATCATTGTATGGTATCCAAGACTAATAAACAGAACTCTTTCTGTACTTGCAGATTAGATTTTGAATATGTCTGAAAAGAAACGAAAGCAGCGGTTAGCTGGTGATAAACTCAATGAAAACCCACTGAAGCCTACGCTAGAAGAAATCGATGTTGCGAATTACTTACATAAAAAGCTACCATCTAAAGAAGGGCGTCTCTCGGGAATGGTTGTTCGCATATTTGTAGCAATGGAAGCCATAGAGTTACTGATGAATTCCCATTGGGCTAAATCAAATGACGATGCGAAACCAACTCTTTTTACAAGTCAAACTACAGCAGTTAATTTCATGACAACTTTGTTTCAGAAGCAAATGTTTCAGCGGTATCTAAACACGTGAACTGTTCATAATCTTTATTTTAGTGCAGTTCGTGTCAAGAAAAAGTCCACTAAACATCGAGAAGATGCTAAATCACTGAAGCCCAAACTGAAAAAGCTTACTGATGGAAAGGTTGTCACCAGTAAAAATGTTGTCGATGCGACTTCAGATGAAAATGTAGGTACTTGAATTTACTTAAAATTTCTATGTATAGTTCATAGCCAGGTACAGTGGTGGGAATACATCCATTCATCATATGTCTTTTCCATTTTAAGGGTCATGTTATTCTAAAACCCTTATTTCCAATCCTTGTTTTATGCACTAACTAGTGTTGTCATCATCTTTCTGTTTGTCGATTTCTCTCGGTACTTACATGAACTTTAGTGATGCGAACCGGCACATATCTTAGATGAGCCCTACGCTTTATATCCAACTGTCTGTTATTGAAATAAGTCAGCACAGCATCATCACCACGTACACAAAATTTACACTTCTTTTTATCAATTACATCCTATATCAGCTATGCTGGCGTATTTTAAGCTTTAGTGGCCATATCTTGTTTGTGATTGCGTGTGGGAATGCATTAATCAGGCATATAATTTCTAATTTATTCAAATACCTGTTGCTACTTATATAGTTGAAAAGTGAACAATACTGACTACGTTCTAGAGATCACAGTATAGCATTCGAGACAGTAGTATAATTGTTCGAATTGCCACACTTTCTACAAATTGTATCTGTAGGTAGAATCAATCAAAATAATGATAACATCATCAGTGAAGATGAAGACAGATAGTTTGTACGGAAGATAAACATATGTCAAGTGAAATTATTCCCATTTATAGCTAATCAAGAAATGCATCTACGCCATTTTGGCAAATTTCAAAATAATTCGTATTAAGTGTCAACTCCTCAACTTTGTTTACTTCATGAATCTCAGGTGAGTGGGTGAGACAAATATAATAAAAGTACCGAAATGATATAAGCTTATTGATTTTAAGGTTGTTCATGTGTATGATAGGCGCTTCCTAAAGGAAAATAATTTATGTAAATCTCAACCACTTTATCCAGATTTATAAACTGTAAAATTCTATGGAAGGTTACAACAATCCAGTTACCAAATCTTCCGTAAATGAATGTTGTGCTTTGATCTTGTCATCCTGGTATTTCCATTTTACACTTACCTCCAACTGGCACAGCGAGTTAAGCTAAACAGTTACTAAGTGTACATTGACATGTACAATACACTACTAAATGCAAGCACATAATCTCAGTTCATTTATCTAGTATTTTGTGTATTGAAAATTTGTATTTCCAGGATGTTTGATAATATCAAGTGATTAAATTACTATTAGAAATTTTATATGCAATTGTCAAATAAAGTATTTTCTTATGTTTCCCTTTCAATAATAGTTGAGTTCTCAAGATCATGATTCTAAATCGCCCAAATTTGGCATTTTCTCATCCATCTCTTCCAGTATTAACGAATTCACAATGAAATCTCCTAATAAGAAACCCATGCGACTAGAAATTGTGGACGAGCAAAAATTTGTACTGGATGATCCACACACATTTTATGTTTGGATATATGAACCACCACCGGGACTTTTTACTTGGTTGGCTGGCGCAGCTTTAATTATTGGGATTATACTATGCTGTTTATTTCCTATCTGGCCATCAGAATTACGCCAAGGTGCATATTATTTGACTATAACTGCTTCAGGACTTTTAGGTCTTTTACTTTTCGTAGGATTATTGCGTTTCTGTTTTTATTTGCTTGTCTGGTTATCTACTTTAGGTCAATACAGTTTTTGGATATTTCCTAATTATTTTGAAGATTGTGGTTTCTTCGAGTCATTTCGTCCATTGTATTCACTTAAACGTGCATCTGATGTTCTAGCACCATCAAATAAGAGAAGCAAGTCGAAAGTAAAGTCAATTAGTGATGTATCCACTATTAATTTCGACACGAGTAGTAGCAATACCAGTGTTGTTACTGGTAGTGATGCTAATATTGTCCAATTATTATGTACAAAATCCACAACAAAATCACCTGAGGAGGTTAAAGTGAGAAAGGTGTTAAAGAAAGATGTAATAATCAATGAATAAATATATTCCTATTTACTTCATTCTTTTTTCCTTATTTTCCCTTTCAATGTTATCATGGTAACTGTATTGCACTCTTATCATAGGTATGCTTTTTGCAACATTGTTCATCTATATTTTAACTTCATATTTCAGCTGAATAGATGTTTTTTGTAACAAAGTTTTCAAAATTACACTTGTGATATGTGTGCCGAAAATGAGTATTTTATCCCTTGTATGCGAATTGTTTAACATTATGGTTTAACATCGAATAAATGAAGGTTCAGTGGTTAGAATTTTCACTTTTTTGAGTCAGTTTATCTACTAGTTCCATATAATTCATTTTTTCCCACTGTCGATTTTGATTAAAGCATGAACAACGGTCGTGAAAAAAATAACAGGAATTCATTTATTAATGATTTTTTGTCTGCTTACATCATGAAAATATTAGTTACAACTACTTGAAACCAATGTACCTACTTCACATCATACTAACAAAGATCCATACAATAATGGCACTGTGTATGGAAGAATTATATAATGTTAAAGTTCATGGACATGGATATCTAAAAATTCGAGGGGAAAATATCTTAAAACACAGTAACAAGTTTTTACAAAGTAAAATTTGATATCGGAATTCACGTAATATCAACCGTAAACTTTGATACATTAATTAAGAATGAGTTAACCCCAAGGATGACATAAGAATAAAGAAAATATATTTATATATAAGAGCATAAAATATCACGTTGTTGAAGAGTGGAAAATACAACAATCCTGTCGAATATATCGGTTATTTCCTAAGGATTTCCACTTTATCGAAAGCGCTCAAACACCCTGGTACGGCCAAGGGTGGGAAGAGTCTGCTCTCACATGGCCGCGCGTATACAGCCACTTACAATAAAGTCCTCATTTATTCATTTAAACACATTAACATTGGTGAGAGGAGGCACCAAATAGCTATACGCGACATAAGTCATTCGACTTGTGTGAGGGTTGGAATACTGCCCGGGTGCCAAAACCGAAGCAGGTGGTTTCCTTAGGGGGCCACACCCGGAGCCTTCGAAATAATGGTCTGATCCATAATGCAGTGGA
Source organism: Schistosoma spindalis (assembly GCA_946903255.1). Classification (NCBI taxonomy): domain Eukaryota; kingdom Metazoa; phylum Platyhelminthes; class Trematoda; order Strigeidida; family Schistosomatidae; genus Schistosoma; species Schistosoma spindalis. Next base: position 9,491,081 of record OX336423.1, on the reverse strand, counting down.
GCAACGTCAGGAGATGCAGTCCCATGGTAGCCGGTGACCAACGATTGGTTCACACGTCATTTGTTCCTTCAGGACCCTGGAGCCAATGTGCACCATTGGTTTGGAACCAGGGTTTTTCAACTCCCCTAAGTGGACTCTCCGTTTCTACCAACCCGGTTAATGCGCCAGACATTCGCTCATATAATAGACGGTGGGATAGAATGTAATACGTAGTTCAGGTTAACTTATTAATGATTAGTTGTCACGAGACAGCGATAAATCTTCTGATTGGATGTCTGAATCCGTTTCCCAATCTCCTAATAATCCAGGCTAACTCTACACGATAACCTGAACACGAGAGAAAAGGTACGAAATATGGTAAGGACACTACTCCAAAGTTTGTTTATGTACAGCAAGCTTAGGGCATTTCAGGTGGCCTTGGGCTTCGGGAATGTTCAAGAGCCCTACTTAAAATAGCAAGGTAGGTAATCATCCAGTCAGGAATGTGACATGACTACACTTTCTAGATCTTTCTGAGAGACTTCTGTTCAGTGCTGGTTGGATAAAATGTTTCTCAGAGTTTTTAGGGCCTCTGGGCTTTTTCGTAGGAATTTTCTGGGTCTCCTCTATAGACAGCTAATTGTATCCCATCTCTCCTATCAATATTCTTTGGATTTGCCCGTGTGTGTAGGGCTTCAGCTGTTGGTCTTTCTTTGTAAGAAATGAAACCTTTTTGGAAGATTAATGTGCCACTGAAGTCAATTGTATGGCCAGACTCTATTGAATCTAATGCTATAGTTGACTTGTTTTTTAGTTAGTTCTTCAGGTCTTTTGTGGATGTAGGAATGCGCTTTAAATAAAGTTTGAATTCTTTCATCCCGACCTTGACCTGCCGTAATCTCTCACCTATATATATATATATATATATATATATATATATATATATATATATATATATCGTCTTGCAGTCAGTACATTTGATTTCATATAAGCAACTTTGTTGTTGACCCTTTCTTATTGAATCTTTGATAACTAGTCTGGATCGAAAGAATCGTCTTATACTGTAGTGATTTAAGATCCTCCTGATCTCTTCTGAAGTTCCTTTACGATATGGGATCTTTCGCTTTATCTTCTTAGTGTTTCTTCTTAACTATTATTTTTATAAAGTCTCCAAGATAATTATTCATGATCAAAGTGGTGATGACTAAATTCGTTTCAGTTTCTTTGTCGCATAGTTCAGTGACGAGCTCTTGAAGTCTGTTTACCACATACTTGGTTACTGTCACCTTAGAGGAGTGCGCATTTATTGACTTGTAATCTATAAATTTCCCAGAATATGTTGGCTTCCTGAATATATTAGGTTTTTGACCAATCATTATGTTTCCTTTCAATCAAACAGTCCGGAAAAGGTAATTTTATGGTCAGCGGATCCCATATCCTTAGTGGATTCAATGTTTTCAGAAATACTTCTGACTTTTAAACAGTTTGTCTAGTCCATCTCGTTTTATGGTATCAAAAGTGCCATATACGTACCTCAACCACATTTTTGGTGAAACGCGACACTTTGATACTGCACTTCCAATGAATTAGTTAGCAACAATTGCAGAAAATGGTGATCCCATAGCTGCACCTGTTTGCCTGTACAAGTTTCCTCGAAAACCGAGAGTGGTTAGATGTAAGCTTAGATCCAGAGCTTTAGTAACGTCTGAGAGACCTGATGAGCATTACTGCTTTAGTTCACTGTCAGAATCCATGGGATTATACACAATATCTAAATCCTTCCTCATAGGAACATTGGTGAATGAAGAGTAAACATCAAAACCTATTAATCCATCTTCCGTATAGATAGCAACAATGATGTTTTTAAATTCACTAGGATTTTTTGTTCCAAATTTTATTTCGCTTTCGTATGGCTTAAGAATCTTGGCTAGGTATTTAAAAAGATTACACGTTGGTGAATTTGTATAATCAACTTTTGGTCTTAGTGGGAAACCTGTTTTATGGATTTTTAGTAACCCATAGAAAGGGCTGCAGCTTTTTGAATATAGAGAGAGCATAAAGAAGCTCCTAGTTTAGATTTTAGAGTCTAGCCATTACGTGGTTACTCGACTAGATTAGCAAAAAACGTTGCAACTTTTAAAACTATAACTGGGTATTTGAACATCACATATCTATTAAAAATAACTACTGAATATATGCATTCTCCCCCATGTTTTTACAGCGGATCTTAGACCATATAGTGAAAGCTGTTTAACAGACTAAGTACTTCTTTAATAGCTATCCCAATCGAATAATTTAGTTTGTTGTGGTGTTATTCTTTTATACTGTGTGTGAGCGTAAATATGACCCACTGAGATTGCCTATACTAGAAGGAAACAACTGTATAATGTCTCATGGTTTTCTATGGTCCATTTGATCCTAGTCTTAGTAGTGCTAATCCTCTTCAAACATCATCGGTTTTTAATGGTCAACATTATATCATTTTGGCACAAAATTTAGCAAGGTGATTTGCTTGCATATTTGCTGCTATAATAAATCAATAACATGCGCGTGAATTACGGATGTCTATCTTCTAGTACTTCTAAAATTCATCAATACGCATGATACAGAAATTCATTAAGAATCCTTGTGTAAAAGCAATAATATACAAACCGGATACAAGATGACTCATATAGGTGTTTATTATGACACCACTCGAATATACAAATTGGTTTATAGTATATATTTATGTATACGTATGGTTACCTACTTGTTTGTGCATATTTTAATGGTGATACTCGAGGTAGCAAATAATTCTTGGCAGGTATTCAATCTTTATCATTGTACGTTTGTCCTGGAAATGGAAACAAAATTGTAGCGTTGAAGCAAATGAAAGTTATGCAAATAAGCTAACATTCTTACGGAATTAAATGTTACCTTACTTATAAACTGGAATGTAATAATAGTAATTAATATATATAATGTAAAGTTTAATATTGAGGTTCTTTTTCTAATCCCATTTGTCCCTTGAGTGTAATCACCAACAAATCAAGTAACGTTTCCTGATAAAAGTTTTGTAATTATGTAAAAATGTCTAACAATTAATCATGGGTATTTACTAGTGTTATAAGTTTTATTCTCATGTAGGTATCATTACCAAGGTTTGATTTGATAATTTCGAATAAATCGAGCATTAGGTAGATTGTTATAAATAAATAATAATATCTGACCTAATTCATATTATTCTACATATTACATAATTTCCTATTTGTATTCCATTATTTTTTCACCTCATGTTGACCATACTTATTCTGAACATTTATCGTAAAATTTCATTTCACTTATAAACTGATTCAAGTTAATACTTTATATTGGTCAGCCCCTAAATTAACGATCTGAATTGATTTTATATAACAAACAGCAATCCTTAATTCACATATTACAATTTCCAAATGATGTTAATTTGGATTTATAATTGTAGAATCTGATGAGAAATTATTGAAAAGAATATTCTTCGCTCATACAATTGTGTTTTTATAAACAATATATTTGTAATATTCCAGTGAGTAGAAAAATTAGATTTTCTGACGTTTCGTGACTTAGTGTAAACCACTTCTTCAGAGAATAAATAACCAAATTACACTAAGTCACGAAACGTCAGAAAATTTAATTTTTCTACTCATTGGGATATTACAAATATATTATTTATTCAGTTTTACTCTCAGTTTAGAAGAAATTAATACAGGTAATTCTATGGTCATACTGTCAGATTATTTCAAACTGAGGTAGATGATACTCACGAAATAAAATATCAAATAATTTTAATACTGTAATCTAATACCCATGGTGTAGAATTGACCAGTATAAATCAGTTATCACTGAAACTGTAAAATACCCAACATTAATTGCATCCTGTCTAAAAATTAAGATTTGATATAGTTCAATAGGAATCGAATCAACATAAAACTAGCACAGAAGTAATTTCTTCGATTGCGGCCCCAAAAAATTTGATAGGATGCTATTTGCTCCTATAATATAGTTTTCAGATAAATTCAGAATTCAAGACATTTCATTAGAGAGTAGGTTGATTATTGCAAAAACTATATAATGATAAAAAGAGATTGGATATATAATTCATAAGATCTAATATCTTCATGATGGACTTGAAAAACCGATTTATTTGCTCTCACTTCTCGTTGTTTCGGTACGGTTCCAGATCTTTGATCGTATCTAATGGAACCGTGATTCCTTTAATTCGCGTATGATTCATCACTGAGTAGTTCACAGAATTTACAGTGAGTAGAAATAAATCTGCGAACACTCATCAGATGTCGCTCCACTACTGATGTATTAACATAGCTAATACGTTGACGTGGTGGTTGGACTTGCCTGTCATGATGACCCAAACAACCAACTAGACTTAAACCCAACACTGCCTGAACTTCACTTAAGATAATTGAAGTAGAATTTAGCTCTTTCACTGTAAGACTGACGTGTGGTACACTGTAGTCACCTCACATAACTCCGGAAGAATTAGGTTACATGAAGATATTGAAACTGACTTTTTCATCAGAAGCATCGATATACCTCGAGTGTGTTAGTGATCAGACGCTGCATCGTTAAAACACCAAAGACAGTAAGAAATAAACAACTATCCAGTCGATTGGTTTAACTCGACCGGTTTTGTGTAAGTATTTGACTAGTTGTTATTTATTGAGGCGATAATGGAACTAAAAGCCTGATCGCGTCTCATCGGCAACTCATCAACTATAATTTAAGTCATTATAGAGTTGCATATTATTTTTGCGTTAGACGCCTGTTCTTTAGACTTCCTATATCAAGTCAGAAGTTAAGACTTCTACTGCTCTTGGGGCATAGGCTCCTGTTCAGGAGTGTCCTGGCAACTCCAATTTCCTCTCCAAAACAATAAAAATTCGGGAAGACAGGGATACATACCTTTTCCACATCGTTGTTTCTCCCTGCGTTCTCACTGAATGCAACCCGAAGTAAAATATTAATTTGGCACAAAGTTATTCACTTTCACTTGAGAAGTTGAACGCTCAACTTTGGTAATCTAGCAACTTTGATGGCTAACTAGGTAATATAAATCAAACTTAAAGACACATTTGTGTGGGTTTCACAGTTTCTCAGCTCAACCGACAGATATTGACAACCAGCTGCTGCATTTCTGCTCAGATTACCTTATATTTCTAGCAAAGATAAACTTTAAGTATAAGGAAAGACGCTGTCTGACATAGAGACCTCTAAAATTGACTCAACGAACGTCTCAAGTATATCACATTGCCATCGTGCCGTTGATGGAGAGGTTCGCTCATTTTAGAGCACTTGTTTAGACTCGGATCATGCTCTAGTTCGAGCATGAGCATCTTACTGGACGTAGAACAGCCACAGCAAGAAGACCTTTTAGAGTTCAAATTAACCATAGAAAAGTTAATAATATATTTCATGAGCAACCAGGGAAACAGTTAGTCAACCATTAATGCCATACCTATTCCAAATTAGCTTAGCAATATCCGCTAATAACCTAAACCAAAATAAGCAAGATGAATGGTGGCTAACGGTGGAATCCAAGACGCGCGTTTCGTCCTATTTGGGACTCATCAGCCGGGACTCAGTGTTCAATTAGACAATGTGATGGCGTTTGAACCGAACGGTACCGGGTTCGAGTCCCGAAGTGGACATCAAATGTGGGAATAAGGCACACCCAGCTGACGAGTGCCAAAAAGAACGAAACTCGCGTCCTGGATGGAACTGCTAACCACCATCCATATTTGCTCATAATGCTTGTGACTTAAGGCAACATCGAGGCAATACTCACAGGATGTACATATAGCAATAATAGAATTATAGATTGCAGACCTAAACATCAATAGGAAGATCCAAACAAACAGTGAAAAAAGTAATACAGCCTATGATCACGTTGCTGAAAGCACACAAATCTACCAATCCCTCGCCTTTCTCGTTCCATTCTTCTACCCCATGTTGCCAATAGGTTCGTTCTCAATTGGTGTTGCAGGTCCTGACCGTAGCTATTAGGTCCTCCATAAGGATGGCTACATTAAGGAAGAACCACGGTTATTATAAGTATGATAAAACACGACGTTTATCCACTAGAGTTTCAGTTCAAACTCGCTTCTGCCAACTTTTTCTGGGTGACGAGGTGATGTCAGTAGCTGTCAAACCACTACAGCCGAGTACAGATTCCTTTAGTAGGTTAGCGCGTGTTACGCTTGCTTAATCATCAGCTCTTTTGAAGTTTGATACAAAAGTATTCTGGAAGAAAGCTTGGGGTATCCAAATCAAGAAATAACATCAGTTAATTTTTTCATCGGCTGTTGGTCGAATCCAAATCAACGGGTATCGACCTCCTGATTAGAGCTCACACAACACTCATAATCAGAGCTTGAAGACAGGTGACTTGGCACAAATCAGTCGTGATAGATCATAATTTGTGAGGTTTCCTCTGAATTTTAGGTTAGATATCATTATTAGCCATCACTGAAACAGTATATTTCACGTTTAAGAATCCACTGGTTCTATCTTACACTTCTTTTTGTCCTCTTTCTTCTTACTGACGTGAAATGTCCCGACCGTAGCTGCTACCTTGTCATCGTGGCCCAGCTTTCCTATTGTGATCACTCAACTAAGCGATATTGGCTGGAATATGTGTTCCTTTAAATCCCACCATACCAGCCAGGTCGGTTTTAGAGCGGTAGGACTAGGAGCAGTTACTCAAAACTCGAGGGCAAAGGCGTAGTGCTGACTGTGGAAGGATGTGACAGCAGAGATGCGTTTCCTTTGAACAAATAGGACCTCCAGAGATATTTCATTCTCACAAGGAAGGTAAGGGTTAGAAAAGATAGACCCTAAAACTGTCAAACTTCACTTTACCCTACGACGGTCAAAGATCAAAAGTTTCCCATAAAAACGCCGTTCGAGACCGGCCGCAAGCAGTTGTCCCTTGAGTTTTGTGGTCACGATCCCTGGTCGCTAAAGCCACCAATAATCTGGGCTGGTTCCAGACCTGAAATTGGATGTATAGATCAATGATCCACCTTTTTGCACGTTTTGGAAAATAGACGTACTTCTCGATGTCCGACTATAGTTGTTTTTCTTTACCTTAAGGAGGAGGAATTAGTTACTCCAAGTGGTGTCCGTAAAGTTTGTTTGCTTTTCCCATTTTTATTCAACTTTGTCATGGACATGCTCTTAGAGATAACACTTTTTCAATCTTATTTTACGAGGGTTGATCTCCTACCAGAAGATTCACTTGTTGTCTTGGAATACGCAGATGGTATAATTCTGCTCGGTGAAAACAATAACAGGATACAGAGTCTTCCGATCAGCTTAAGCATCAATGCAACCAAGTTTGGGATGCGGTTATCTTCCCCCCAAATGCTAATTGTTGACTAAGAATTGGCTTGCGTCAGCACCTGAACTATTAATAGGGAGTGAAGCAGTTGAACGCATCGACCGCTTCACTTATCTTGAGAGTCCCAACAGTCCCAATGATCTGTTGTCTGATGAAATCTCGGCACGGATTTAGAAGTCTTGATTAGTTTTTGTCTACTTGCGTCACTTGTAGCGTGGGCGAGAGGAGCTTAGGCTGTCCACCAGAATTCTCCATCGAACTCTGTCCTGGATAATTCTTTCCAGTTGCTATTCTTCATTTTCATGTCTGCTTCCAATTCTCGACACAATGTATCCTTTAGCTTAACCCTTTTACGTTTTCGTCTAGTATTCTAAGTTATCACTTGTTACAGTTTGATTAATTCCGCAATTTATTTCCTATCCGCTTCAAGGGTCTTTTCCCAATTTCCTCTTTAACTGGAAGCTGGTTTGTTTTCTTCCACAGTCGGCTGTTACTGATTGTTTCCGGTCAACGGACATTGAGCATCTTGCACAGACAATTGTTTAGAAACACGTACTTTTTTGTACTACACTTACAACGTACAATTTAAATTTAATGATAATTTATATAGACAGATCTATGGTGTTTAAATAGTACAAAGGAAACTAGGTTGGAGAGTTCAGCGAATACAAACATCCTCAGTCGACAAGCGTACAACAGTTAGTGTTTCATTTTATACTGTTCTTAATTGCTTGAATTATTAGGTAGATTATTCCAAATTGTTTTAGTTCTCAAAATTTCAGTGGCTCGAGATCTAATTCCTATTATGGTGAAAGGACAAATAAGCCACGAACGTTAACCTTCCGCTTTATTCCATTTTTTATACCTATTCTAACCACGTCTAAGCGACGACTGTAATAAGAAGTTAAATACGGATTGAGTAGGATAAGTTTATTTCACACATTGGTTTGTTCAGATAGACAATAAAAAATGAGAAGCGAAGACAACCATGCCAACTTCTCAATACTAATTACAAACGTTAATATAGCTCAAAATGTTTAATGCGTAGTATAACAATGAGATAAGCATTGGATAAACTAATGAATGATATGTACGCATAAGCGTATACTAACAAGGACATAAATATATGCTATATGTGTTGAAGGTCACAATTTCCTATGGGAAGAATAACGTTTTCGAAGGTAAAAATGAGTCAATGGTCACATGCAGTTTGACACATTAAGCCTTATCCACAAGCTAGAAAGAATTATATAAGTGTGTGGTAGTACTTGACGTTGTATGTCTAATTTGATAAATCATTGATATGTATGCATATGTGGTCTGCAGTTATACTCCAGTTGATCACGATCAGTCAATGTATGAAGCTGCTAAATATCCTCCGATATTTAAAAGAACTTTAGTAAACCCAAAACGAAACAATGTACCATGACCCCGTTTTCGACGACGTTAATTAAGATGTACTAGTTCATTGAAGCATGAAAATCAGATACGTTCTCACCAGAACAATTTTTTTTGGTGATGATTCCAGTTTACAAATGGATATAAATCTTTCTGATACACTGGGTCGATAATTCGTAGGTTAAATAATAACCTTAAGCTACTGGCCAAGATTCAAGTTCATTTTTAGAGAAAGATATTCACGCTGTTGTCTGGACATGAGACTTTATTTTTCCAGGAAAAATGATGTATAAATGAATATGTGTATCCTCGACTTGGTTTTAGTCAATAAAGCTTTCTTCTCAATCACATGTCTGGTTTGAGCACATATATACGGAGCATATATGTTATTATCGAAGTTGGGCGATCACACAATGTGACACTTTCCATTACTGTAGAGGAAATGGTGATAAATACCGTTTCTGTTACTGTATGGCTGCATCAGGTATGACAGTTTGTCTTCTGACGAAAACCCAGTACGAATATAAAAAGTTCGTTTGATATCTGTTAATGTGTCATATATGCAATCAAGGAAATAGAGTATCTTTAGAATTATTGAATAAGTGATTAAAATATTCAGAATCGCTCATAATCACAGAATTTCATTTACTCATTATTTAAAACAAATCTTAAACATTTTATTTTCTATCACTGATTATTTCACTTCTACTCATACTAATCTTATTTTAATATCTAGTAATGCAAATTAACATACTTTAATTCAAAGTTCTTGTCTATTTATGAAGAAGTTATTCGTCGTTCTCTTGAGTCATATAAAACAGAATTCAAATCAAATCATCTTCATGAGTAATGTGAGAATAAAACGAGTAAGCATATATCAAATAACCTATTCAATATTTCAAATATCGAGATGTATTCCTTTCATGCTGCCGGTAAATGTGTCTGTAGATGTATATTGTATAACGCTCGGTTTTCCTCGTCATCACAAGTGGGACGCTAGTTTGCCTTAAACCAATATCTACACTAGATACCTTCCCAGTGTCTACTCCAAAGTACTTCAACACAACTCAGATCAAAAACACGTGACTAGCCTAACCAGGACGTAAGTATATTACCACACCAAAAACATCACAATAATAATGAGGGTAAAAAATATATAATTCATCTAGTACCTCTAAAACTATCTACATGTCTGACAAAACAAACAACCAAACATTATTTTTCTCGCTCACATATCATACATTAATTTACCTCCCAAAGCAGATACATTGAAAGAAGGATATTTTATTTGACAATTGCATATAAAATTTCTAATAGTAATTTAATCACTTGATATTATCAAACATCCTGGAAATACAAATTTTCAATACACAAAATACTAGATAAATGAACTGAGATTATGTGCTTGCATTTAGTAGTGTATTGTACATGTCAATGTACACTTAGTAACTGTTTAGCTTAACTCGCTGTGCCAGTTGGAGGTAAGTGTAAAATGGAAATACCAGGATGACAAGATCAAAGCACAACATTCATTTACGGAAGATTTGGTAACTGGATTGTTGTAACCTTCCATAGAATTTTACAGTTTATAAATCTGGATAAAGTGGTTGAGATTTACATAAATTATTTTCCTTTAGGAAGCGCCTATCATACACATGAACAACCTTAAAATCAATAAGCTTATATCATTTCGGTACTTTTATTATATTTGTCTCACCCACTCACCTGAGATTCATGAAGTAAACAAAGTTGAGGAGTTGACACTTAATACGAATTATTTTGAAATTTGCCAAAATGGCGTAGATGCATTTCTTGATTAGCTATAAATGGGAATAATTTCACTTGACATATGTTTATCTTCCGTACAAACTATCTGTCTTCATCTTCACTGATGATGTTATCATTATTTTGATTGATTCTACCTACAGATACAATTTGTAGAAAGTGTGGCAATTCGAACAATTATACTACTGTCTCGAATGCTATACTGTGATCTCTAGAACGTAGTCAGTATTGTTCACTTTTCAACTATATAAGTAGCAACAGGTATTTGAATAAATTAGAAATTATATGCCTGATTAATGCATTCCCACACGCAATCACAAACAAGATATGGCCACTAAAGCTTAAAATACGCCAGCATAGCTGATATAGGATGTAATTGATAAAAAGAAGTGTAAATTTTGTGTACGTGGTGATGATGCTGTGCTGACTTATTTCAATAACAGACAGTTGGATATAAAGCGTAGGGCTCATCTAAGATATGTGCCGGTTCGCATCACTAAAGTTCATGTAAGTACCGAGAGAAATCGACAAACAGAAAGATGATGACAACACTAGTTAGTGCATAAAACAAGGATTGGAAATAAGGGTTTTAGAATAACATGACCCTTAAAATGGAAAAGACATATGATGAATGGATGTATTCCCACCACTGTACCTGGCTATGAACTATACATAGAAATTTTAAGTAAATTCAAGTACCTACATTTTCATCTGAAGTCGCATCGACAACATTTTTACTGGTGACAACCTTTCCATCAGTAAGCTTTTTCAGTTTGGGCTTCAGTGATTTAGCATCTTCTCGATGTTTAGTGGACTTTTTCTTGACACGAACTGCACTAAAATAAAGATTATGAACAGTTCACGTGTTTAGATACCGCTGAAACATTTGCTTCTGAAACAAAGTTGTCATGAAATTAACTGCTGTAGTTTGACTTGTAAAAAGAGTTGGTTTCGCATCGTCATTTGATTTAGCCCAATGGGAATTCATCAGTAACTCTATGGCTTCCATTGCTACAAATATGCGAACAACCATTCCCGAGAGACGCCCTTCTTTAGATGGTAGCTTTTTATGTAAGTAATTCGCAACATCGATTTCTTCTAGCGTAGGCTTCAGTGGGTTTTCATTGAGTTTATCACCAGCTAACCGCTGCTTTCGTTTCTTTTCAGACATATTCAAAATCTAATCTGCAAGTACAGAAAGAGTTCTGTTTATTAGTCTTGGATACCATACAATGATAATGAGAACTATTTTTATTGAATAAAAATCAATTAACACCTTCATTGACGCAAACACGTCCTCACAAATACCAAATACAAATATAGTATAGATTTTGTCCATATTTGAATCAAGTACTAAGTATCCTGTGTATCTTGAAATGAACAAATAGCTGAACACTGATCTAGATTAAGTCGCAACATTTTCACTGGCGCATAGTCAAAATATCATCGTAGATGCGACTCAGTGACAAAGTACCAATTCATAAACACGCTCTGAGTCACACTTAATGTGAGTGAAACATATCAGTTACCTTAAATTGATGTAACATAGGGTTCAAGCATACAAATATCGGCTGAAAGTCCGGATTAAGTCGTCCGACCAGGTAAGTCAGTCGTCATTAACTTACGACTTGGTACGTGTCAATCAGTACAAGTCGTCACACTTCACATCAGTCAGTCGCAACGTGGAACCCTATACGTACGTCCATCGGTTCAAGTTGCTATAGGCCATTAGCACAGAGATGAAATTGTCATGTCAAATCCCTGCTATATTTGAAGTGATTAAGAGATCGCCTAAAATCAGCGAACGGAACGAACGATCAGTGACACAATGACAAGATAAGATAAACTATTCCGATTCGTCCCAACTCTGCTAACTAGAGGGGGAAGACCCGGTTTAGATAAGGGAAAGATATTTTCCACAGCACTCAGAAGCACGAACAACAACAAGCACGCAACTCAAGCATATATATATACAGCAGTGTTTGTCAAGATTACCAAAACATCTAAGCAGGACTTTTCGAAGAGCTCTTGAATAAACCAATGCCACCGAATTCTCCGAAGATCCAAACAACGCACACAAACCTTCCATTATTTATTCTATGACCAACAAAATAATAAGCTTATGGATTTTAAATTTAAGTTATTGACTACTGAATACGTACTAAGTGGTCTGAACGTAACGCAGTTTTGTTGATGTATAGTGGTTCAGGATAACCTACCGAAAGAATTCGTAACTTTTCGATTGGTAAATACTCATATAATAAGACAAATCAAATTTCAAGAGTTGTTTCGTTTTTAATTTTGCTTTAAGTGAAATCTCACCATGTTGCAAAATATCGTGGTAATTTTTTAAATATTTAATATATACTAGAAGGCGAACAGAATTTCATTAGAGTGATATTTTTAATTTGAACTAAATGAAACTTCATAGTTTCTATGCACACCCAATCATCGAGCAGTCATCACAAAATAACTAAAAGCTACATTTACCGAAATTCCAACAGGACGCCATTACTTGTAAAATTGATCATATAGGTAGCATATCAGTTGACCATCAATGATATTGAGTGAATGTTACCCTATATCGTAAATTGACTGATGGTAAAAAATCTAGATTATTGTATTTGCACTCTAACTGCACTGTATCTTAATCATTGCTTTGTCGAAGAGCTAAAATCAAAGGTGAAACAACTGTTATATGAACATATGTTTTCCAGTCTAAAATAATGTTGTATGGTTTTATTGATAATTTACATATGATTCAACAATCAAAATACTTCACTCCCATCTACGAAAACAGTCACAAATCTTATTTCACTTTATTCAGTCTAAGTAATTTAAATAGTTTCAGTAACCACTATTGAACAAGTACATTTCACCAAGTTAACTTGGTTTAATACATAAACTTAACTGTTACCTGATACCACTGAAGTAAAATTTAAAACACTAAAGACAGTGATTTGTAATGTATGACTGAAAATATGACTCAGCTTAACAATGGTATGTACATAATCCATAGACAATGCGAAAGCAAAAGGAAATAGTTGAAAAACTATAACTAACAGAATGAATAAGAAAGAAGAGTAGAGGGAATACTGAATCGAAGTTCTGGATAATGCCAATAAAAACTTGAAGGTTGATTGTTAAAAAATTTTGATGGTTTTAGTATTTTGATACTTTAATAACGTGTAGAATATAGATTATTATTTTCATTCCTTTGGTGATTACAAAAGAAATTGGCAGAAGTAAAGTTAAATAAAAGCCACTTCTAATACTACGGTGGTGAAGAGACACTCTAGTGGGGACAATCATTTTATTTTAAAATGTGAAAGCCATACATTATATACTTCATTTAAAAATCTTCCATCAATTGTCCTTTACAGCTTCATGATTCTTCCATTTCTCAATTCCTTTCTGTTTCCCTTTTTTTTCTTCTGTTCACTCTTCTCAACCTTCTTTTGACAAGGCTTTCTACTTCTGATCGGTGTTATATACTACTTATATCTGTCAACAAAAGTGGCATGTCTCACACTATTGCTATTACTACCACTACTAATACTTTTACTAACACTACTACTAATTTCGTAAAAATATTGCTAAGCACCTAAACAAGTATACCTAAAATCATCGACGCTCAACAAATATTGAATACAGAATAGTCGACAACAACCATATGTATACACAAAAACGGTTATATTTGATTTCTCAGAGAATATATTGAATCGTATACTACTAGGTTAACAGGTGATACACACTTACTCATGAAAAATGAAAATTACGTCTTTATCATAAAATGATGCGCTTTTGCAGTTTCCTCGCATCTGTTTGCTATTATAACGGACTTATAAATAATAAGTCAGTTTGACTAAATTTTTGATAACAGTTTACTTAATTTACTAGAGAACGACAATTTTTATTTTGAAATTCAGTTTTTTTCACTGAACCAAAATAATCTAGATTGTGGAGTACATTTATGATATGTAACGAATGATTTAACTTATGAATCGTTTTCGATCCTTTAAATCTTAACTTACCTATACAACGTAAATATTGGTCATTCACATTGTCTGACTAATAATAATATTCATCATGTGCAGATTTTGTCAAACCAATTATGACCAAATAGTCTAGTGAATTCCATAAACAAGTATGGTTTTTTCAACTTCATTAGTGGTGAGCTTATTTCGGAAGAAATGAAACAGCCTTCAAAGAGTGATAAAACTCTTATATACTCAAAAAAAACATTTTAATCTACAAAAATGTGAGTGCATCTATTGCCTTTGTTTGTTTACACAATGGAGCAATATAAGATACCGAATTGTACGTGAAAAACTGTCTTGTTTCATAAAACTAGTCATTTCAATATAGAGTGCATACTCACTATGTATTTTCAATGGCATGGTTATCTAACCCCTTACAATTTGTAAATATATCTAGTGGTATATAATTTAGTAACAAACACTTCGTGTGAATAGACCGATGAAAATGTTTTATAAATTATTCAGGCTGGTAATTTTCTAGTTGCTTTAGTCACTTTTCATCCGTATGATGTATTTCTGGATAGTAGCTAGCTGTGAAATCGTGCATGGAGGACAGACGGCAGATATATTCCAAGTAAGGACCGGAGTCAGACAAGGCTGTTTACCCTCTCCCTTTCTCTTTCTTCTGGTGGTTGACTGGATTATGAAGACCTGAACATCTAAGGGAAAGCACAAAATACAATGGAGAGCTCAGAATCAACTAGACAATTTGGACATCACAGATGACCTAGCCCCCCTATCCCATATACAGGAACTGATGCAGATAAAGATAACTAGAGCAGCAGCAGCAGCAGGCCTAAACATACATATAGGAAAAAGCAAGATCGTCAAAGGAAACACGGAGAACGCCAACCCAATCACATTTGATGGAGAAATTCTGGAAGATGTGAAATTTTTCACGTATCTGAGAAGCACCATCGATGACCAACGAGGATCGGATGCAGACGTAAAGGCAAGGATTGGCAAAGCAAGGGCAGAATTCCTATAATTGAAGAACACATGGAACTCAAAACAACTTTCAACCAATATCAAAATCAGAATCTTCAATTCGACGTGACTATAATTTATGGACGAGCCAATCAGAAGCGTTTGAGGGATTTCAAGGTAACGGCGCCAATTTCAGTACCTGATTCTCACGTACGATCGCCTTACAGCGGATTTTACAGAAAACGTGATAATTGAGCGACTACAATAAATGGGGCTATTAAGTTCCTTTACTTGTGACTCTGGTAATCAAATGTCTTGTGGACCTTTTGCAGACTACCGTGATGATGCTATCAATCGATGTAATATGTGTCGGAGGAAGAAGTCTGCTAGAATATCATTTTTTCGCTCGATCCAGATTGAGACTAGGGCGAATTATGACAGTTGTTGCGAACTGGATAATAAAAGCACCAGTAAAACTGGCTGCTACTGGGTACTACACTATATACGCGTGATTGGAGAGCGTACAGATGGCTACATAGGCTTCATTATGTGCATCGTGTCGTTATCCACAAGTGACACTTTGTGGACCCAACAACCGGAGTGCACACAAACAATACTGAAATTATGTGGTTGAGACTGAACGAGTTTTGCGGCTTTATCATGGCTCCAGATGCGAACTATTACGGAGTCATATGGATGACTTTCTCTACTGTATTCATTACGATTTTAGAACCCCCGAACCCCTTTCTGACCTTGACAGGTCTCTGAACCATGTAAAAAAAGTGTATCCACTTTAATTATTTGGTTTTGTGTAATATATCTTTACTCTATACAAACTGTTTTCTGATTTGCTAATACTTGTCAAGGTCACATAAGATTCGTTCGAAGGTCACTCAAAAAATATATTCTCGCCGTATTTATAAACAGTTGTCTACGCAAGATACTCAACATCCATTGGCCGGATACCATCAAAAATACAGCCTTCTGTGGGAGAAAACAAACCAGCTTCCAGCTGAAGAAGAAATTAAAAAAAGACCTGGAAGTGGATGTTGGGGTGATCCAGAAAATTTCTCGCAATAGACAAGCAAGGATCAGGAAACATAAAGAAGCATTTGATCCAATCAGCGTTCACATCAAGGATGTGAAACGCCATATTTAGAGGTTCTGATTGGCTGGTTGTTATACTGCTACTATGTTTACTAGCATTCCAGAATCTTCGAGAAACCCAAAGACATTTAAAATATTATAAAGACCCTATATTTTCTGTATTAAATGAACCTTTGGAGTAAAGTGCTTCTTGCATATTTTGCGTCTTTTCTCTCGTGTTCAGATCTCTGTGTAGTTCTAGCTTGGGGGTTACAAGAATAGCTTAGGAACCGAATATAGCGTTCAATTTGCAAGACTTATCAGTGGATAAGACATGCATTACGGAAATCACCAAACTGTACCACGAGGCAAGCCCTAACGTGGAATCATGAAGGGAAGCGGAAAAGAGGAAAGTCAAAGAACACATTACGTAGGGAAATAGAAGCAGATATGAAAAGAATGAAAATCAACTGGAAAGGATTTCCCAGAACTTGGTTGGATGGACAGTGCTGGAGAGCGGCCTATGCTCCTCCATGTAGAGTAACAGGTGTAAGTATGTAAGTAAGTAAGTAGCTGAGAAATCAAGTATGTGTTTTTCTAATTCTACTGGGGCTCGTCAACCAAACGTGCACGCATCCCAGTGTTAATGGGTACACTGTGCTTTGAAGTCACTCTCCATCGATCGAAATGCCAACGCATGAATAACTAAGCTGGGGAATCCAAATATCCATTAACCTACTCAAGGAGTGAAACGTTATTTATAGAAGTTTCTATTATACCTTTGTTAATAGTCAAGATCCCAGCTGATTAGCTTGTGTTTGATTCTGTGCATTCTTAGTAACGGACTTCTCATGTTATGTTCTATTTCATTAACAAGTACGACCAGTACTAAATCATTTAAGATATATATATATATTTAGTACACCGAAAATAATTATTACGTTCATTTTCGAGTTATGACCCATAGAAAGAAATGATAAGAAGAAAGAATACTTTATTCCGCTAGGATAATATTGTTTATAAATCATCCAGCTCAGAGAACAAAACTCTATCAAAAGTGTTTTTGTTTACAAATAAAAGCATGAAACTAAGGATGGGACTAATTGTAGGTAATGCAGGTGTAAACATTAAGTTTGTAAGGGAGGTATATTCCATTGTCATCATCGCTTGAAACTAAATTCAAGTTGTAATTTCCTTCTATTCAATATTAAAAGTAAAAATCAATATGTATTAAAGTCGATTATTTTTTATAGCTTTGAATCATCATATATATTCGAAACTACGATATTATAGTACGGATGATCACTCTCAAATAATCTCCATGTTGTCTGTAATGAATCAGAGCTAGATTAATAAAAGTCATTTTTTTAAAAGTAAAATCACTATAGAACACGATTAATTATCCTATCTTTCTTGTATCGTTTTTTATTTATAATTAAACCATTAAGAGATTACTTAAAGTACAGACCCGAATAATCATCTGTTTGTTTATGTCACTGAATTTATGACCATCTATCTTAAATCTCAGACAAACTGGATGGCAAAAACTAAAGTTTATGCATTGAGGATATTCAGTAGTTGATGCACATATATGATAATACACTTCATCGTGCCATTTAGAATCATATTTACTCGATTTCATCTTAAGCTGAAGACAGATTTTTTAAAGAATAAATGATGCAGAACCAGTAGCTTCAAGGTTTAAGTTGTATTGCATTTGGAAGTTTCGAATTCAATTTTATTTGTGGAGTAAATTTGACGTACCGAGTTCTCAAATTTAGAACAACTACAGTACGATGTCACTTAACAAATACTGGTAGAAATCCTAAATATATTATATATAAGTGAATTTATTTTGATTACCACATTTAAGTTTAACGACCAATGATCAAAAAAATATAATACATGAATCAAACTTAAACTGGTTTTCAAGAGGCTTGCTGTAAAATGATTTATATATACAACACTTTCGCAAGGTTAAAAACCTAATTAGATTATCTTAATTTAGTAATCTAACAAATCTTTATGTTGGATGGCTCTTCTGAGTCACTCAACATATCTGGTGTTTGTTCAAAGATGATTTGTCCAAAGTAAGTTCATTTAATGTCATTTAATCCCCTATATGTCATTTAAAATTAAACTTATATTCATTTAGTATTGTTTGGGACGGAGATTTCGATTTAATGTCAGGTAAACTTCCCGCAATCAATTTGAATATTTGTGTGATAAAATTTGGTACATCTTATGGTCAGTTGAGTAAATACTTTTAGAGAAAAAGGTTGAAAAATCGAAGATCCTTCTTTTGAGCATTGTTCATGCTGTTCTGAAAATAGGATACATTTAGCAGCTGTTATTAAGTTTAGCTTACTTTACTAATTAAATTTACCTTCCCGAACTTAACTATTTTGAGTAGTATAATAACTAATATTAAAAGTTGAGATATGAACGACACAGAAAACAATCATTGTGTTAAGCCTTCACTACTAATATCAAAATAAAGTTCGAAGGTGAAAATTGTTATTATTACTAGTTCTACTGTTTTTAATTGGTTGTTCACTGAAAAATCCATGATAGTTGTCATGTGACTATAGGGAAGTTTTCTCCCGATCATTACATCCCCTCCAATTTTCGAAATAATGAGAAACATTAGTTTGGAAGTACTCGATAATTTTATCGTCATCTTATAAACAATTGATATCCTGTATTCGGTATACGCTATCTTAAGACTAAATTATTTTAAAGTTTGAGTGAAACCTTCGTTTCTGCTAACATTAATAACATTAGATATTTTAATCATTCTGAAAAACCATCAAGAATTAATACTCCTGGATATTTATTTGATCGAAATTAGAAAACCTGATATCATTGAATAATAACTATGAATTTTATAGGGAAAAAAATAACGTAAAATCTCTAGCTTACAAATGATAGCTTGACTTGATTTGCTCCCAAGACTTTGTTTATTACAATTATTTCTTCAGAAACAATTTTAGCTATGAATATACGATCACTGACTTCCGATAAATCCAAGAAAACTGTTCAAATTTTTAGATCCTAGAAATAAGGTCTGTTTTATGTTTGTGCTGTGTCGATATATAATACCGATATATACGCTTCCTACAGTCAAGCCCAACCTGCCACTTGTGTGAAAATACAATGAAAGAATAAGTGTTATTCAATAATCGAACTTACTCATAAATCTAAATTTGTCCGTCAGATAACTGGGCCACTTACCGACTAATCGCAATTATCTGCGTCCCTCAGATAATTAAACCAACCCCCAACCAACAGCGTGGGTCGTTTGACGTATCTCACCTATCATCTGCCCTTGAACCGATATGTCTGATTGGCCCAGCCTGTCAGTTTAGTTGTTAAATTACAAATGCCTGCTCTGTCCATTCCGTTATATATTGAAAAGAATATATTGTTCATACAAAAAGTCGGTTATAACCTAAATAGCCCAGTACTAAGGCCTACTAAATGAGTCACTTGGTATATACAATTTTTAACTTGTGATTTTCTTAAAAGTTTTGTATATGCCTTAATGATGGGTGTGAAATAACCAAAAAATTTTGATCAAAAGTGTTTTACTAATTGGCTGCAATAATCTAACTGCCATTTAAAAGTCAATCTCATAAGATTGATTCATTTTGAACAGTGGCAATATGTTCGTGCTCTTTTTCTGATAGTCATAACAACCTTTCTATTTTGTTGTATATATATTTGAATGGCAAGTCTCTTTTGTATCCTAACAAAATAAAATACATTAATTGGATTGAACAGTTATAATTCTGTTTAACTATATCACACTCGTCTACCTTTTTTCCTT